>CM075453.1:9975283-12375283 GCA_037832335.1 Carallia pectinifolia | reverse complement strand
AATAACTGGATGTTTCGAGTTGATATTGCCACAGATGTTTACACTTGTTTAAGTGCTGTTGTGAAAGATGAGTCTTGGTTGTGGCATCTTCGGTTTGGTCATCTAAACTTTCGTAGTTTGAAGCTGCTTGTGCAAGATAATATGGTGAAAGGTTTGCCCAAGATAGACCATCCGAACCAAATATGTGAGGCTTGTATTCTTGCAAAGCAGAGTAGATTGCCTTACGTGGAAAGAAGAACTTGGAGAGTAAGACATCCACTGTAGCTCATTCACTCATATGTTTGTGGCCCAATGAGTGTTCCATCAGTTGGGAACAATAGGTATTTTCTCACATTTATTGATGATTTTTCGAGGAAGACATGAGTTTATATCTTGTAGAGGAAGTCTGAGGTGTTTGATCACTTTAAGAAGTTTAAAATGTTTGTTGAAAAGCATAGTGGACATTATATAAAAGTTTTGCATACTGATGGTGGTGGGGAATATGTTTCCAATGAGTTCAAGAAGTATTGTGAAGTACGGGGAATAAAACATGAAATTACGTTTCTCTACACACCACAGCATAATGAAGTTGCTGAAAAGAAGAATAGGTCAATCATAAATATGGTTAGAAGCTTATTTAAGGCCAAAGGAGTGCCCAATCCCTTTTGGGCAGAAGCTGTGTTGGGTTATGTTACTTGTTGAATAGGTGTCCAACAGCAAGTATTCAGAATATCACTCCTGGAGAAGCATGGACCGGTTTTAAGCCTAGTATGAGGCATTTGAAAGTATTTGGTTCTATTACTTATGCACGTGTTTCTATTGAGATGAGGACAAGGTTAGATGATCGAGGAGTAAAGACAATTTTACTTGGTTGTTCAAAAGGAGGATATAAGTTGTACAATCCTTTGACAAAGAAAGTGATTTTGAGCAGAGATGTGACTTTTACAAAAGATGAAGCTTGGAAATTTAATGCTAAGGAGCACAATGATTCCTAGAGACGTCAAATTGTTATTCTGGGAGAAGAGGAGTCTTAAACAGTCTCTAATGCAAATAGGGAAGTTGCCCAGTTTCTGCTCAGAATCCAATACCACAAGCTCCCAAAAGAATCAAAGACCGAGGAAAAATCGCTAACAGTCAGTTAGATTGCAAGATTATGAGGTAATCCCTGATAATGCAATTAATGATGATGGGGATTTGGTGCATTTTGCAATGTTTGCAGATTGTGAACCAGTGTCATTTGATGAGGCGATTCAAGACCCTAAGTGAGTGAATACAATGAATGAAGAAATTAAGGTGATTGAGAAGAATAAGACTTGGGAGCTTACTAATATCCCACGAGGTCACAAAGCTATTGATGTGAAGTGAGTTTTCAAGACGAAAAGAAAGTCAAATGGAGAAGTAGAGAGGTACAAAGCAAGATTGGTAGCTAAAGGATTTGAACAACGTCCTGGTTATGACTACCATGAGGTTTTCTCTCCTGTTGTTCGTATGGAAACTGTTAGACTTATTATTGCTTTGGCTGCTCAGAATCGTTGGAGAATTCATCAAATGGATGTGAAGTCAGCTTTTCTCAATGGTCTATTTGAAGAAGAAGTCTTTGTGAAGCAACCTCCAGGCTTTGTGAAGGAAGGAAGTAAAGAGAAGGTGTATAAATTGAAAAAAAGCATTGTATGGCTTGAAGCACGCACCTAGAGCATGCAATAATCGCATTGCTTCTTTCTTCCATGAAACTAATTTTCAGAAGTGTTCGTCTGAGTATGCCTTATATGTGAAAGTTAATGGTGATGGTGATATCTTGTTGGTGTGTTTATATGTTGATGACTTGATCCTCACAGGGAACAATCCTAGAATGATTGAAGACTTTAAGAAGTCAATGATGAGTGAGTTTGAAATGATTGATTTAGGCCTAATGTCATACTTTCTTAGCATTGAAGTGACTCAAGGAGACGATGGAATCTTTATTTGCCAGAAGAGATATGCTACAGAATTGTTGAGGAAGTTTTGAATGCATGATTGCAATCTAGTGAGAACACCTATTGAGGTTGGCACTAAATTGTCTAAGGAAGGTAATGAAGCACTTGTTAATTCCACATACTTTAATCAGATTGTCGAAAGTTTGAGGCTTTTGACATGCACAAGGCCTGACATATCTTATGGAGTTCGTTTGATTAGCAAGTTTTGGAGTCACCTCGTCAATCTCACATGCAAGTTGCTAAGAGGATTATGTGGTATATTAAAGGGACGTTTGATCATGGTCTACTTTATTTATTATATAAGAATTGTGCTCTGGTAGGCTATTCTGATAGTGATTGGGGTGGAGATGTTGATGATCGAAGAAGCACTTATAGTTATTGTTTCAACTCTGGCACAATTGCTTGTTTGTGGTCATCGAAGAAACAATCTATTAGTGCACTTTCGACTTGTCAAGCAGTTTGGTTGAGGAATTTGTTGAGTGAGATTCATGTTCTTGTTGAAGGTCCTACGAAGATATTTGTTGATAATGTTTCAGCTATTAATTTAGCCAAGAATCTAGTGACGCATGGAAGAAGTAAGCACATTGATACTCGTTTCATTTTCTAAGAGATCAAGTTGATAAAGGAGAGGTTGAATTGACTTATTGTAAGTCTGAAGATCAAGTTGCAGATATTTTCATGAAACCATTGAAGTATGATGCGTTTGTCAAACTGAAGTAAATGTTGGGAATGCGAGCATCAGCAAATTAGGATTAAGGGGGGATGTTGAATAAATTCAGATTTGATGCTTGATTGTTGTTTGAATCGAACTTGGTTGTTTAGCGTGTTTTCATTATTTGGGTAAAATTAGGATTTTGTTTTACTAGTATATAAGAACGTGTGATTTATGTTTTGTGTGTATGCTTCTCATTATTATTGTGTGTGTGCTTCTCATCATTATTGTATGACATTATTCAGTTAATAAAATATTAGTGTTAAGTTAATTAAATCTAACAGGTATGACTTAGCCATGTCTCTAAAAAGTGCTCGCGGAAGAGGTTTCGATCCGTGTTACTCCCTCGTTCCAGTCTGCTACATTCAAATTAATAAATACAATTATTTAGTAATAAAATATAATTATATTAATATTTTATTTAAAAATGATTTTAAGAAAATATTTTAACCTTGTGAGATTTATATTTTTTAATTTTAAAATAATAGTCTTTTAATTTTAAATTTTAATTTTATTGTTTTCACTTTTATTAATGTAGTTGTATTTTGTTAGTGAGCTTGGTTTTATACCCTTCTTAGCAATCGCATATTTACACCATATATAACTAATAAAGTGCAATCAACTTTTAATTTAGTGTAATTATATTTATAAAATGCAAAAGATAAAATCAAAATTTAAAACTAAATGAGCGTTATTATAAAATTTAAAAAAAGTAGATCCCACATGATATACGGTAAAAAAATAAAATTATTTAGCTTCAAAAATTTTTTTAAAAAAAGGTTTCTTATACAAATTATCAATATGGTTATATTTTATTATGTATAAGTTACATTTTCACTTTCAGGTGTGATTGCACTGTGCGGCATACAACGTTTTCTCTTTATTAGTAAGCAGTTGCATTTGTTGGTTTAAGTATGACGGGTCTGTATGAGTCTAAAACCACTCAAGTACTAATTACTCACTTTATTTGTAAGTGTGAGTAATCCATAATTTTATATTATATAAATTTTTTGATAATTTTTTATTTTAAACAGATTTTATCTACATATTATATAAAATTATAAATAAGTTTTATTTGTTATAAAAATGAGTGAAATTAAAATTCTCTCTAACAAAAAATTTAAAAAAACTTAATACTTCCATGTTAACATATAATTGAGATGCACATGAGACGCATATAATATGTTTCCAAATTTTAGAAGTACCCACACAAATTTTTTTTTTTTTTTTGCAACTTCAAACCATCACATGACATGAGATATCGAAATATCTTTCTCCTTTCATTATTCTCAATAATAATAATAATAATAATAATAATAATAATAATAATATTTCTCCTTTCATCGATACGGTCAACCATATAATATAATAATAGCGTTGACTGTTTTGATTTGGTCAGCCAGATAATCTTAATCAGACCCTTTCAGGACACGGAAAAATTATGCGCACGCCAAAGAATAGATGTAAAAGTATACGCTTTAATTTATTTGTATAATTAGTAAATTTATTTGTTCAATAAAATATTTAATTATTATAATAAAATTTAAAAATATATTTTTATCTATTTTTTTAATAAATTAAATATTTTATTATATAAATAAATTAATTAATTATATAAATAAATAAATACGTCGATTCCTACATTTATTTATCCATATCCACGTAATCAATCCCACATTGAACTTACCCAATGTGTCAGCTAAACGACATTCTAAAAATGACAAAGCTTTGGTTTAACAGAGCCAATAAAATTTTTAATTTAACTTACTTAAAAAAAAAAAAAAAAAACCAAATCGTGCCTGAACGGGAGTTGGGGAGACAGGTCAGACGGGGAGGAGAGAGAAAAAACCAAGAGAGAGAAGTGTAGTTTATGGTGGGTCTCAAAAACTTTTTAATTTCATAAAAAAAATTTATGTGTATATTATAGATTAAAAATTTATGTGTAATGAATATATGAATAAAAAATTTTTAAAATTCATATGAAACATGTTTAAATTTAAAGTGAGGTATATATAATATATATAAAAATTAAGCTAGGTGTACAATAATTTTAAAATTAATATATAATATATTAAAATAAAACAATGCAAAATGATCGCATTATCCCGTTCACCAACATCTCGCCGGTCTGACAAAACTCAGAAAAATGAGTGCAAATCATAGGACTGATATATGAAGAATCTTTGAAGTTACGAGGAAGGTGGCTTATGGCTATTGGGTAGACCCACTTGCACGATGCATAAACGTTTTCTTTAATTTCTTTTCTAATTTGAACCATTTGCAGGTCTATGTTTTGTGGGGTATAAGAAAGTGGCTCCATTGAATCCAAGATTTTGGAAGGATATTCTATGAGTTTTAATAATTGTCGCCACTCAAAATTAATTTTAGCTCCACTACTTTAAAAAATTAATTAAGAATTAAATTTTTTTTCTTATATGATCTTTTGAAAATTTCACAAGTATCTTTTCAATTATGGTTTATTATTGTACACACAATACTTTGTGATATTGTTTTTTTTTTTTTTACTTATTTTCTTCAATTGTTGTTTATTTTTTAATTAAATATTTAAAAAGAAGTCTTTCATTCACCTATAAAATTCAAATTTTTTTTGACTTTTTTTGTGCTAACCATAGAAATAGCTAGAAATAATGCTTCATAATATATCTTTTACATAATTTATCTCTCAGTTGAAATACTTGGTGAATATTTTCAGCAAAATTTTGTTAATTTGAGAAAATAACATTAGATGGAAGTGAAGCTGTTGAATCCTTTATTATTTTTATTATTATTATTAAACTTGTAGATACATAGCATTTTTCATATACTTATTTGTCTTGCTAAATATAATATAGTTATATGTTACCCCCACCAATAAAATTCTCACCTGGTAGGAAATTAGATTCGTCTTTGTATTGTATTTGACAATGACTATACCATAGCCAAATTCGTCTAGGCCTTCATTATTGACCTAACTAGCAGTTAGACAAGATGAAAAGTCATCAGTAAACTATTTCATTGTTGGATTTTATTTTTTTGATTAATAAGATTTTTTTTAAGCAATAAGATCGTTTTTCATTAGTGATTAAAAAAAAAATCTCTATAATCACGTTTCATCTCGTGCTTCCAAATTGAACCAATATGCTCGTGTGCCTGCAAAACTCATCGTTTGAAAGGCAAAATACCTAACCATAAACATAAAGACATTGCATATTAAGAGTCTTCATTCGCCCTTCCACATTCTACTAAGATGGATTCTCTCGAGAATAAATTTTGTTCAATTGCACCACCAAATCCACTGCTCCTACTGAGCTTTGTTCATAGATATATGTAATTCAAAATAACAAAAACGCTTCAAACGAGAAATTAAATTTAATCCATATGTTGTAAGTTTTTTTTTTTTTTAACAGCATCTATATGTTGTAAGTTAACAAAAAAAAAAAAAAAAAAAAGAGAAAGAAAGAAAGATCTCTCTTTTCCATCAAATTTAATTAGCATCTTCCACCAAGATTTGATCCCTCAACAGCTTTTTTTTTTTTTTTTCCTATGAAGGAAAACTAGAAGTTCACATACGTTCTTATTTCTTATTTCATTTAAGAATTTTAACAGGTTTTTGCCTACACGCACCAAAAGTTCCATCAATCTTTTCTTTTTTTTTTTGTTTTTGCTTATTCATGGAGAGAAAAAAATATAATCTTCTATCTTCCTTCAAAAAGAGAAATACAAGTACAACACAATGCTTGCTAGCTAGCTACAATGACTAATTCTTATACAACGAACTGATCTTGATTATCTCGGCTTTACTTCTTTCCCATGTAAGGGATTTTTTTGGTGTATTTGCAGGGGTAGCGCCCTCCTGTTCACCCTGAACCTGCTTTCCCCGACTGGCTTCCTCCTACTTCCCGACGATTTTTATTATTACCAGCACGGCCTTGATTACCTTCACTTGATTCATCTTCTGCAATTCATAGCCAACCCCATTAAAAAAAAAAAAAAAATCATGTCAACATTTACGTTCATTTGATTTTTATCAAGCCCACTATCGATATATCATTAGATTCATAAAAAGAAATAATAGTAAAATAAAATGGTACCTTGATCTGGGTTGAAATCAGCTAATTTTCTCGAAATAGCGAGGGCCCGTAATAAGAAGAGGAAGCGAAACACAATGAAGAAAGAGCGGCTTTTGACAAGTGAAGAGGAACTGTTGCTTCCAATTTCTTCAAGGGCCATATTATGGGTGGAGAATGGGGTTGATCTTACCCAATTTAGTTGTGATTGAGAGATCTGCTCTATGCAATTAATATCTACCTATATTTGTTTGCTATTTATTAATTCAATAAAGGTTGGTACCCAGATTAAGCCGACTAAACACAAGAGAAAGCGACTCAAAATGATCTCCCCCGTCAAACAGGGACTCATGGCGGCTTGAACTTTAATAATATGGTCAAACTGTAGAATATATGTCTAGTACTGGGTGGCCGGTACGTAATATAACCGCGTTGACTTATTCTGCTTCTCCACAATTTGGATGGTTCAAAGTCTTCTAGTTAGGTAGTTTATGAATTGGCACGGGTTTAGAGGCCGACATTTTCATCTCAGAAAATGTTCTCGTGGAAACAAATTTATAATTTTTAAAAATAACAGCCATATTTTACATAACAAAAAATATAAATTAATAAAATTTTTGTTACTTAAAATTAAAAATTTATTACTTAAAATTGAACGCTTATTACATTACGAATACTTTTCAAACTAAAGAACAATCAGCCTCCCAATTTTTTTCCTTTATGAATAGACCATATATCTTTCTTTTCTTTTTTTTTTTTTTTTTTTTTTTTTGGTTATAAGTGATCAATATTATTACGAAAGTTTGAAAAGATCATACACAAGTCCAATATATAATTGAGTGTAATAGACCAACTGACAAAGTATCCATATTTTGGCTACTTTCGGAAAATGTGGTTACACTCGCACGATTCATCATAAACGCTTTTTCGTGGACAGAGAAAAGTAGTCGAAAATAATGAGAAACGTGCTAACATATGGGCCATATATACGCATTGAAAAATAGTTTTTTATTTTGTGGTTGGTGTTCGGCACTTTGTTCCGGCTTTTATTTGGAATCATTTTTTGGCCTACCAACTTTTTCCCATTCAGAATTGCTTCCACTCATTCTTTGCTATTTGTTGACATTAGCATATGCAATTTTCTATTTCTTGGAGATAAGAAATGTGATCATCAGAACATTTGATCCCTAAGAAATGAGGTCAAGGGTTCAAGGCCTGGTATCATAAAAAACCATGGAATAGGAAAGGAGATATAATTTTTCTTCATATTCTTCGTTAATGTGTGGACGATACATTCTCACACTAAGGGGCATTGGCAGGGAAAAAACTATTATGGCTTGGATATGATGAGCTCTTTTTGTTTTCTTACAGTGCTAAAAATTTTCGGGGAATGATTTCTTGTAAGAGTGTTTTATTGACTTTCCTTGAATCTATTTTGCTAAGAGAGTTTTGCCTTATACATATCATTATTTGGGTTGGCTCCTTATTTTGGGATGCTAACTATGAATAATATGTCTCCAGCAGTTAAAATAAAAAATAAAAAAGGCTTATAGCACGAACTTGTCTACTTTGCCAAATTCTTTTCGTTTTTCAATAAAATTTGCTTATTCTGTGGAAAATGAAAAAAAAAAAATTCTCATGAAAAGGAATGAATGTCAATGTCTCCAAGGTTGGTGGTTTATAAATAAACCATTGTTACTTTTGGAATTCAAGGTTTAAGTTGCGCAATTCAGACATGCTTCCTCTAACTTTTTGCTAAGTTTTGGACAGCCATACGTGCAGCTTTCTTTTTTGTTCATTTGCTAATAACAGCACTCATGGACGAAGGTCGCGAACAAACATTTTAACTTTATACCAATTTGAATTCACCGCAAGATATTTTTCAGAATGTTCTTGGATATGAGAAATTTGATCATTTGGTGTGGAATAGAAAATGAGATGCGAGTAATTACCTAGTTTTTCACATTGTAACTGTTAGTAGATAAACAATCTTGAGTTGTTAGTTGGTTCTTTTCTCTTTATCAACATTATTGTTCATGTTGTTTTGTTGTACTTATCTCTTCCGTTTGGGTTTTTATACTCTTGACATTGTAACACTCTATATATTAGCTATGTACCACGTTGGAGACAATGAATGAAAAGTTACACTGATTGCTCAAATTCTATTCCTCTATCTCTAGTGATTTTGGCATTCTGTTCTAGCTTCTATTCTCCATCTCTAGTTGTTTTAGCATGGTATCATAGCCTATGGCTGACACCACAACAAACCCCTCAAACAATTCGTCCTCCTCCTTCACCACCTCTTCTACTTCATTTACCACTCGCTCCTCTATTTCTGCTGCTGTCATATCTTCCTCCCCCAACCAAGTGTATTGCACCTTTGCTATTAAATTAAATCAACACAAATATTTGGCTTGGAAGACACGATTCCTTTTGCTTCCCAATTATCAAAATTTAACTGGCTTCATTGATGACACAAACTCCTCACCACATAAAGAAATTACTCTTGATGCTTCCTCCTCCACCACCCTCGCTGTTTCTATTCCAAATCTTGACCATGCAACTTGGTTTCAAAAAGATCAAATGCTCATGTCATGGCTTTTCTCTTCATTATCCGAAAATGTTTTCTCTTATATGATTGGTCTGTTGTCCTTCAAGCAAGCGTGGGATGCTTTAAATCAATCCTTTGACTCTATCTATCAAAATCGCAAACTTCAATTGCACACTAATCTTCAAGAATTCAAACACAATGATCTGTTTGTTTCTCAGTACCTTAAGATTACCAAGGCCCTTGCTGATGAGCGTAGTGCAGGAGTCCGCTCCCTCTCCTTAGCTGAGTTTAATGCCATTATTTATCAAAATATTGGGAGTGAGTTTCACCTTATTATAACAGCACTTAATCTCCAAACTAAGTTTGTCTCATTCCATGAACTCCACGGCCAATTAGTCGCACATGAAATATTGCTTAGAAACATACAGGAAATTCCTCTTGCCAACCTTGCTATTAAAACACTTCAAGCTGATCCACTTTTCCCTACACGTATTCGACCTTTTGTTTCCTCACTTGGTGGTTCTAGCTACTCTCGATCCTATAAGACCTCAGGGCCAACGATGACTACAGGCTCTATGCCAAATTTGTGGTCTTCAAAACCACATGACAAATAGATGCTGGAAAAGATTCAATTAGTAATCCAACAACTATTAAGCAAATTACATACATTAAATGCCAAATGGTCACTCACCATAGACACACACCCCCTCTCCAAATCCTGATTGTACTGGAAGTGAAACTTTTCTGGTTGCAAATGGTTAAAGTGTGCTGGTCTCACATATTGGTTCTCAGACTCTTCTTCTCACTCAAGCTCTCTTCTTTTACATAATATACTGTATGTCCCTGTTATGGTCAGGATCGGATCTATGGCCTTGACGACCACCTGGGTTGCGAGCGGATTTCGAGCGAGCTATTTTGAACGGTTTAAGAACAAGGAAGCTTGAAGTGCTAGAAAGTAATTAAAAGATTTTGTGGGATAATTGATTGGTGCCTTTATTCTTCTACATCCGAGCCTTATATAGACTCTTGTACACTGGAAAATAAACAACAATGTGCACTGTCCACAACGTGCAAAACTAACGGGAAGTGGGAAACATGGAAACATGAAAGCTAAAAATTAGTACATGATTACTGGGAAGTGGGGAACATGGAAACAGGGGATCATGGGAACTAAAAACTAGGGATAAAATTCTGCAACAATAACTAAGTGTGAAGACCAAGTCTTCACATTGGCACCAATGAACGTGGGGCAACCCACAATAGATCTGGATTGTATCAGTCCCTTCTCTTAAATCACCATTACTTTCAGTCCAAAAATTTGCTATTGACAATGATTGTTACTTTGAGTTTCATTTATTCTTTTTTATTGCTAAGAACACTCAAACCTAATTTGTCCTACTCTATGGACCAAGTAAGCATGGATTGTACAAGCTGCTTGCGCCATTTAATCCAATGGCCTATCATGTGGAACTATTATCACTAGTAGACTGACACAATATGCTAGAACATGTTGCCTTTCTAACTATCTCCTTTCTTGCACATTTTTTCGGGTTACCTGTGTCAACCAACAACATCCAAAAATATGTTTTTCCTGTCAACAAGGCAAATTGGCTCGATCAATGTTAGCTACTGTCGAATATAAAAGTTAATGTTCCTTTTACATAATTCAATCTAATATATGGGGCTCATCCCTAATAGTTTCAACTGCTAGATTATGTTATTTTGTTATTTCATTGATGATTTCAGTAGATTCACCTGATTCTTTTCATTAAAAAATTGTAGTGATTTATTTCAAGTATTTCTCCATTTTAATAGTTATGTTGAACATCAATTTGGTGTCAAAATTAAGACCTTTCATTCAAATTGGGGTGGTGAATATTGATGACTTCGTAATTATCTTCAACAACACGACATTTACCTCTTTATAGCATGTCCCTACACTTATAAATAAAATGAGGTATTTGAAAGAAAAATTCAATACATAGTTGATTTTGGTCTCACTCTTCTTGCTCTTAGTCAAGTACTACTAAAGTATTAGGTTCATGCATTTGATACAGAAGCCGTAATTATTAATTGTCTAACTACACCAGTTCTACAAAATCAAACTCTGCACTATAAATTATTTAACAATAATCTTGGCTACAATCAATTCAAAGTTTTTGGATGTTATGTTTTCCCTTTAATTCGTCCATACAATAAAAATAAAATTTCTTTTAGAAAAAAAAACTGTATCAATTTAGGACTGTCTCAAAACTATCATGATTTTTAGTGCCTTGACTTGATCATCAACAAAATAGTTGTAACACGTAACCTGCACTTTCATAAAAATTCCTTCTCTTTCAAAGACCCACATCGTGTTAAGGAAGTTTCTAGCTCTACAACAAAAGGATCAAATCCATGGCTGCACTTGTTACCTGTCTCACTTGAGCCTAGATTGTCACAAGATAAAGAGTCCTAGCCCCTCTAAACAACCTTTTGCTTCTTCTAAATTTTTGCAGCCAAAAATGCTCCCCATATGTCCACCTCCAACAATCTCTAATTACCCTCAACAAATTCCACTTTTTTATGCCTAAAATCTACTCTGTCAGTCAACATCCTAACTCATCCAAATCTCCTGCTTAACCAACAACCGGATTATGAAAGCCACCTACTCCAATGCCACGCTTATCTCACCCTCACCATTAAGAAATCGCAACACCTATCAACAATGCCAAATATTCTTCTAACCAACTAAATAGATCACCTCTATCTCCAAATCCAACGTTGGACCAATCTCCTCTTCAATCTTAAGCAATCATATAACCTATTCCAAGCTCCAACCCACAGCCTGTTGACAATCTGATTACTTCAGCAATTGCCATATCTTCCCTTCTATTAGCTTTCTCTCACTCCTCTACATCAATAACTAGCCTCTGCCAACCCGGGACTGAAACTAGTTGTGGACTTCACTAAATACAACACTGCTACAAACCAGGCCGCCTTACCAACTCCAAATCCCACCAATCAAAGGACCCATCCAATGACTCTTCCCCCTACCACTGTCAAGCCCAAGTCTAACATTACATACAAATTACCTTCTGTAGCCATATCCATTGACTATATCCAAATTGAACCTACCACCTTCAACCAAGTAAAAGGCCTACCCCGAATAGAACCAAGCCATGAGTAAGGAAATCAATTCCTTGATTGCCAATAAAACGTGAGACATGGTACCTCTTCCACCAAAAGTAAATGTTGTTGTGAACAAATGGCTATTCTACATTAAAAGAATTGTTGTAGGCACCATCGATAGGTATAAAGCGTGACTAATAGCTAAGGACTTTAGTTAGCACAAAGGTGTTGACTATCATGACACCTTTAGTCTAGTGGTAAAACCAACCACCACCAAGACCATTCTCACAATAGTAATGCATAATAATTGGGCGTTGAGGCAACTTGATATTTCAAATGCTTTTCTCTCTGACAATTGATCTAAACAAGTATGCATTTCTCAACCCTAAGGATTTATCAATACTCAGAACTCGCACTATGTATGTCGACTGCATCAGTCACTATGTGGTTTAAAGCAAGCACACTATGCTTGGTTTACACGTGTCACTTAGTTTCTGCATACTCTGCATGGTTCTTGTGCTGATTCATCACTATTTATCTATAACTTTGATGGTCATAAAATTTTTGCACTCATATATGTCAATGATATAATTGTCATAGGTTCTAACTTAATAATTGTAGATTCCTTTATCTCGAAAGTGCAGGTAGAGTTTTTGGTAAAAAACCTAGGTGATCTCAATTTTTTCCTTAGCATAGAGGCAGTTAGGACACCAACCAAACTCTTGTTGTGTTAAGAAAAATATATTTATGACGTATTGTAGAGAATGGGAATGCTAGAGCCAAAGGCATGCTCTACGCTGATGGCTACAACCCCTTTGTCAAAAACCCCAAGTTCGACATTACTAGATCAAAGTGAATATCGGGCTATAGTTGCTGCTCTCCAATATCTCACCCTGAGAAGATCAGATATTGCTTTTGCTGTAAATTATCTAGCCAGTTCATGCACTTTTCTACAAATAACCATTGAAAGGCTATCAAAAGGATCTTACGGCACCTTAGTGGCACTATCTCCTTTAGATTATTTCTCAAACGGTCTTTCAAGTTTCCCTTACACTGCTTTGCTAACAGTGACTAAAGTGGCTGCCCGGATGAAAGAAGGTCAACAAGCGGGTATGTTGTGTATCTTGGATGTAATTTAATCTCATGGCAAGCAAATAAACAACCCACTATATCTCGCTTATCTACTGAAATTGAATACAAGGCCACAACCAATGCTACTACTGAAACAATGTGGCTTCGGTCTCTATTTTGGAAGCTAGGCGTCTCTCTCTGGGGTCCCATGACATTGTGGTTGGATAATGTAGGGGCCATCAACTTGAGTGCTAAACATATTCTTCACACTCGGACTAAACATGTCGAGCTAGACTATCATTTTGTCCGTGAGCAGGTAGCAGATCAAAAACTTCAAGTACGCTACATCTCGACCGTTGATGAGCTCGCTAATCGATTCACCAAGGCATTGCCCGCCACACAATGTTTGGCTCATAAGTCCAAGCTTATCCTCTACTTGCACCCTGCATCAGCTTGTTGGCGGTGTCAGCATATAAACAATCTTGAGTTGTCAGTCGGTTCTTTTCTCTTTATCAACATTATTGTTCATGTTTTTTTGTTGTACTTATCCCTTCCATTTGGGTTGTTATATTTTTGACATCGTAAAACTCTATATATTGGATATGTACCACATTAGAGATGAAGAAGGAAAAGTTACACTGATTGCTCAAATTCTATTACTCTATCTCTAGTGATTTTGGCATTTTGTTATAGCTTCTATTCTCGATCTCTAGTTGTTTTAACAGTAACAAATATGATGTAATTCTTCTTGGTAATATTTTTCTTTAATATTGAGATTATTAAAATTGTGTATATTAATTATATATTTTAACGTCCCTTATGATTAATTAAGTGTTTATAATTGCTTGATTGAGTGTCTAGAGAGGGAGAGTGTAGTGTGTGATCTAAATTAGGAGAAAACCCCCAATAGGGGAGCAAGACCATTCTATTTATAGAATTTGCAAAGGGATGCTAACGTATGAGCTAATAAAAATCATAAGACTATGTTATGAGTGAACCTGGGATAGACCCATGTATTGGTGAACATAAGAGAAATGAGCTCTAAGGTTTAAGACACAACAGATCCAGTTTTTTTTCCTTATCAAATAATTTACAAGAGAAAATTAGTTAACTCTATATGTTATGAGTTACAACAAAAGAATAGCTTTCTCTTTTTCCATAAATTTATCTTATATCTTCCACTAGGATTTGATCCCTTCACAGCTTTTCTTTGTATGGAGGAAAACTAGAAGCTCAAATAAGTTCTTATTTCGTATTTCATTTTAGAATTTAGGCTGATTTTGCCCACATGCATCAAAGTTTCATCAGTTTTTGTTTTTTGCTTATTTATTGAGGAATTGAAAAAAAAAAAGATTTTATCAGGAGATCTTCATTCAAAAAATAAAATACCAGTACAATCCAATGCTTGCTAGCTACAATGATTAACATGTACACAATGTGCTAATCCTAATTATTTTGGCTTTACTTCTTTCCCATGTAAGGGGTTTTTTTTTTTGGTTGTATTTGCTGTAGTGGCGCCTGCTCGTTCACCCTGAACCTCCTCGCCCGAACCTACTTCCTCTTGCTGGCCCACTATTTAGAGGAATACTATGATGGCCTTGATTGCCTTCACTAGATTCATCTTCTACAATTTATGGATAACGCCATAAAAAAATAGAGAAAAAATAAATCATATTACATTCACATATGACGATGCATTAGCATCATTGGTGATACTATCTCTTTATATTCTCCATAAATTAGGACAACCAACATTACTGTGAATAAATCAAATTTAAACAAAGAAAACTAAAAGGTTTAGTTCTATAAAATGTAGTATAATCTTGAGAGAGGAATTCACAGAAAAATTTTATCATTCCATTTACACATTTTATCTTAACAGTATGAACATTACGCTCTTTTTCCTAACAAAAAGTAAAAATAAAAAGTGTGTGGAGCTGATATGGTATCCATGCCTATCACGTAACCATATTTTTTCGAAAATTTTCAATCACATCCTCAAAAAGCCCTGCATTGGATAAATAATCTATAAGGGTACACCTCAACCAACAAAGATTTTTATGTTTGGATTTGTTCCCAAAACAATCGTCAAAGCAATCAATCAATTCAAATAAACTTATCCTCCCCTCACATGCTCTCTGTTAGCATATTATGTGCTCTGATACCACAGTCAATTAATTATATAAACTCATGTTTATTAATTCAAAAATGTCACACAATAACAAGAAAAGCATATACAAATAACATAGATCTCACATAGTTATATAGTGGTAAGCATCAAACTCCTAATTCTAATCGACTAGTGAAAATATACGAAATAAGACTCAACTAATCTAATTCATACTCGAATATTAAACCAAAATTAACTTCAACATCAAATACATATTATGTTTTTCTATAGCAAAACACATTAAGATCCTAGAGCTATAAAACACTCAACAGATTCAAACTGCCTACAAGTAAGATCAATAGTTCCTTTCATTTCTTTCCAGCTGCTGCTTTATAACAAATGGGCAGAAAGATGATTAGACCTAACCACCCCTGCCACCCCTACCACCAGGCTTCGGATGACCGGCTCCCACCATGCCCCGAAGGGCTACCGGCTACATTGCCCTGAGGACTTAACCTTTGCCCAATTTTATTGCCTTGGTTATCTTCACGTGAATCACCACCTGAAATAATCATTAAATATAAATTTAATGGCATAACATTGATCAAAAGGAAAAAAAAAAAAAAAACATCGGTCACAAGGAAAAAAAAAACATCAGTAATAAACTCTGACCCTTGCAGGCATAAACTAACTGACTAGTTAGCTTGAAAAAAAATAATAGAAAACGTACCATGAGAACATTCGGGGTAACCTAAATTTCGTGCACCAGTGACAAGGCCCTTAGAGAATAAGAGAAGGAACACAATGAGGAGTAAATAACATTTCTTGCTTCCCATTTCTTAGAGGCTTATGAATATGATCGGTGGAGATGATCAGAAATTAATTATGACAACTGCTAATGCAATAAGTATGTATATGTAGCTAATGCAATATGTATGCATATGTATGTGTGTGCTGTTTGTGTTTGTAATATGTGCATATGTCCGATTATATAGCATGCATGTAATGGCAAAAGGGATATTTATATTTAAGGCGCTATAGTGCTCGTGAGCATAATGCGCTCGAATCTTTTTGAAGTGCACGGTAGGGCACATGATATTATAAAGGAAAAATATAGGTAAACAAAAATGGGGAAGATAGGAGAGTGACGTATTGTAATTGATCGTTTTCTTTTTAACTATATGTTTAATATTTGTAAAAAAAAAGCATGAAAAGTACTTTCAATTTTGATTGTGAAAATTAACCGTCTAATTACAATATATGGCTAATTGTAATGCGTCACTTTCTCATCTCTCATTTTTCCTGTCCATGGGATTGTATTATAAATAAGAAAGTGGCGACTAACATGTAATTAATGAAGTCCAACTTTAATAATGGTTATGATGGTGGGGCTTATTCCATATGGAAGTCCATATGCAGCGCTTGTTAGTTGTTATGGACATGAATATGTGAAGCTAAGGCAAACAACAAGTTGATGGCCTTCTCAAAGTGTTCGACAGCAAAGCACGTTCTGCTGGAATTTTTTGAAGTGCATGCTACAGCACATGATAATATAAAAAAAATGCGAAAATGGAGACCAACAATTAATTAAGGCCAACTTTAGAATTACCGAAGTTAGTGACTTAGTGATAATTTGGAGATTTTCTCCCACCATGATTTGGATTTAAGTCTCTTGGTACGCGTGTGCTAATTTTTGGGACTTATATTTATGGCGCTCCGTTCACTTTTATGTTCGTTAACACTATGGTTAATTATAAAGAAAACTCTCTCGGTCCATCGATACCTTGGTGGAGGGTTTACTCTCTATGTGGATAAATGAGTGAACATTTTAAATTGGGATTATTCCGGACTTGACTCACTTATACGATGAATTACACGCCCACCACTGTATTTTTCTTATGTTTGAAAACAAAGGCCAACTTTAGAAATGGTAATGATGATGGCGCTTATTAATGTTTTCACATTAATTTAGTGGAGATTAATTCAGTTTAGTGATTTTGTTTAGTAAAATTTATTCATTATTTTATAACTTAAAATTTTTTTTATTTTTTATTTTAAATGAACCTTATAATAAAATATGAGTCAAATTCCCTGATTGCGGAATACTAGGTCCAATTTTGATTGCTTTGGGCTGGATGTTGGAAACGGTACAAAACCGTATAAAAAAAAAAAAAAAAACTCACGCTTAATTTACGCGATTCATTAACATCATCATCTCATTCGCCATCATGAGCTATATATATATAACATGTACTTTTTGAGTTCAAATTGATACATGTGGAACTAACAAGAGATTGGATCATCTTATTTATCTCCCATATTGAAGAAAAATAATAATTAAACCATGACATAATACACATGCTAGAAAAATTAAAACGAACGTAAATCTTCTATCAAAAAGAATATGAATGGAAGTATTAATTTTGGATTTCACTTCTTTCTCCAAAAAACCCGCGGGTTTTGGCTTCTCCGTAGAGCTAGGCATCCTCTTGCAGGAAATTAGTTACTTAAGATGTCCCTGCATGCATACAGTAACCTTTTATTCCTTAAGACATGTGGACATTTGGTAACGAGTTCGTTATGAAAACGGAAGCATTGATGCGTTAGGTAATACTGGAGTAGTTAAAACGTACTACCTGCAGGCGGTGAACGGCTCCCTCTCACTTCACCGGCACTCAGAATTAGTGCAATAATATTATCTTGCTTCTTACCATCTGTAACGAAAATTAATAGCTACATATAAATTAAACAAATTAAAAATACATTTATAAAGCGGTGGCAATTTTATTGTTCTATTTCATTTTTGGTATGAATTCACACGCATGCATATATATATACACACACACATAAAAATGAAGATTTTATTCGTAAGCAGCACAAAAGTAAAACAAGATTATCCCAACAAGAAGCTGTGCAAGGGGAAAGTCAGTCGTCAAATCAAGCACTCCAATTAAACTATCAAACAGAACAAAACAAAAGAGCGCCCTTAAGTATCCTGGGGTTTTGTCCGAAGTTTTGTCCAGAGCGAAACTGTGACTGTTATTTTTAAAACTGCGACTAATATTTTTGAAATGTAAAAATAACAAGTATTTCAAAAATAACAATTTCGTTTCAAAAATAACAGTATCAATTTTATTCAAAACAAAATTTAACATACAAATTACCGGGATAACTATATTTTCTCAAAACAAATATACACTAATAAAAGGATTTCGTTAGGGAGCCACACTTTTCCTTTTTTTTTTTTTTTTTTTTTTTTTACATTTGCTCTACACAAGATAATTTCTAAGGATAAGGGTCCCCAAAATAAGATGCCCGCTCAAAATAAACCTTACGTAAAGCAAATGTGGAGCAAAAAGTGACCCCATATTAGCTCGAGGAAACAGAAACCATACTTTGAATTGTGTCTGTATAATCTAATTTTCTGGCAGCAGCAGTGATGAGGCCCTCTGAAACTAAGAGGAGAAAAACAACCAAGAGAGACCAGCAGCATTTAGAGAGTGGAAAGGGAAAGAAACCCTTGCTTCCCATTTCTTGAAGATCTATGATCAATTATATGATCACAAATCGTTCGAACTTGTTGCTGAAATTTGGTGTTTGTGGCCTTGTAGGAGCTGGTATATACGCAGGTGCCTTGAAATTTTTTTGGGTTTCCAGATAACTTGGATCTTATGAATAAATTGAAATTTGTTGTCGTTGTTGTATATATGTGTATATAGGTTACCTGATTTTGTATTCATTGGCTCCATGTCTCCAATATGATAATGAGAATTTTATGACGAGTCAATAATTTGGTAGATATATAATATGAACTGAACAACATGTCTTTTACTTTTACAATTCTCTACTTTCGCGTGGTTTCCTATGAGCCCAGTCCACATTGTGATGGAGATATATATGGAACATGCTTAAGTGTAAACAATTTTTTCCCCTCCAAGTGATTATTTTCATATGTTTCATTTCATAAACACAATTTTTCTGGAAAAGACATATACCACAAGTTTACTCCAAATATGTTGCTGAACTTTTCATTTTTGACGGCGTAAGGCCGAGCATATTGTAAGGGTCCCCTGAAGTGCACCAAGAAGATTCATCAAATTGACCTAGATTTCTTTGGTTGAAATTGAACTATATTTCTAATCCCATCATACGAAATGTAATCGATGACCAGCCATCATTTGCCAAATTCAACGTCATGATTTTGGTACCCGTCCGCTATCATAGGCCCAACCTAATCCCCATGGGGTCCACATTAGTCAAGGCCCAATAATTACCAAGCTGGGCCTACAAGTAAGAGGCCTGGTACACAATCGAGGAAGCATGCAGCCGCTCGCCATCCACAGTACTGCACGGCTGATGGGGGCGGCGGGCCCTCGGACACATGCCGTAGCAGAACTTCATGCTTCGTGGGCTGGCCGAAATATATTCCTCCCCTTGTCCTCATCCTTCCGAAATTAGATATTGCCCAAATTTGGGCAATATCTAATTTGGGCAAATATCGCCACCAAAAGATATTGCCCAAATTTGAACCTAAGTCTCTTCAGGAAAATAGAATGAAAAGAGTAAACACTTACATGTGAGAAATGTTTTTGAAGAGAAGAAAGTATAGTTTTTTCCATAGCCTTCCAAAATCAGTCTTAAATTAATTGTCCTACTTTTTAATTAAAAGATTAGATTACCTTCATTATATTTTAAAAACTATAAATTTTACCTAAAACAAAAAAAAAATCTCTACATTTATTGAAATTTTATTAAATTTTTAATAAAAAATTTGCCTTAAAAACAGTTACATTGTTATATGGCAGGAAGTAATTTGACAATTTCCAAATTTTACAAATCTCTACGCTAACATTAAATATGTTGCATACAGAACTCGAAGCATCGAAAATAGTGTTCAAAAGTTTTAATTATTGAGATCTCCCGGAAAGACTCAATTTCAATTAACTTGGTGGATGTTGAAACTTTTTTTTGGACCAAGAATGGATGTTAAAACTTGAAATCGATACAAACCATGTAAAATAACAAAATAAAAGGACCCGCGGCGGAAAAAAAAAAAAAAAAAAAGACGATTTAGGTGGTTCAGCGGCACCTAATCTTGGTCACGATCCGAACAAATTGTACATTTTTCCAATATGGGAAAACTGACATAGAGAGGATGCAATAAGTTCCTTATACAATACTCCACATAAAACAAAATATGTTGCGGAGAGATGTTTCATTGGGCTTCAATTGTAGCGTTTTCGGGTATAAATTGATTTAGAAGCAATAAGAGATTTTATCATATTATTTTTCTTACATATTGAACCAACATAAGTAGTAACCATAAATTACAAAATACCAATGTAAGCTCCACGCTAGAATAATTAAAATGATCAGCATAGATCTTCAATCAAAAGAAATTGAACCTAAACATGATTTTTCGCTCTTACTTCTCTCTCCATCCAACTGCAGATGTACCCATTTTCCCGACAGGATATAGTTAAGATAACCCGCTGACAGTAGCTTTTATTCTCTATTTATTTATTTAGTTATATATATATATATATGTAAATTGACTTCTAATTTTATGTGCATGGGATATTGATTTCTTAGGTGAAACTTCACCGCATTGTTTCATTGCCTGCAGGCTTTGAAACGTTTCTAATTACTAGACCATCACGTGCAACAATATTATCTTGCTTCTTACCTCTGGCAAAATAAAAAATAAAAAATAATGCCCATTAAACAAACCATTAGCACACTTATTAATCAATGACAAGTATATTGCTCCAAACTTTTTTTTTTTTTAAATGATATACACTTACGAGCCTTACATTGAGTTGTGTCTCTATTAGCAGTAGTGATGAGGACCCCCGAAAATAAGAGGAGGAACACAATCAAGAGGGAGCGGATCCTAGCAAGTGGAGAGGGAAAAAAACTTTTGCTTCCCATTTTATGAAGATCTATTATCAATGAGATGATCACAAATTATTGCTGTTGTTGTTGTTGTTATATATATATATATATATATATATATATATATATATATATAGTGCGCACACACACATTCATATGACATATGCTATGATGCTACGGGGATTGTTCGTATGAGAAAATAATGAGCGGGTAAGGAAATTGACTTCATTAATTCCCACAAAATGAGTGACTGTGAGGGGGCATGGTTACCTGAATTATTTTTCGTTGATTCCATGGTCATAGCGCAGGTCATACACTAGACTTTTTAGTCTGATCATTAATGAGAAAACCATGATTTGCGAGAATTGGCATTTATTGCTGAAATTCAGTCCCATGAATTTTCACTGGAAAATGATTAGGAAATATACCAATGTGAATGAGAGAGCCTTGAATCATATTCAGGGATACGGAGCTTTAACAAGTTTATGGTTTTTAAGTTCGGGTTATTTGGAATTAACTTTTATGACTTTTGGGTTTGGATTTCAAGCCAATCAGAATTCAAGTTATTTGAAATTTTGAGTTATATTAATTATTTTTTGTTTAATAAAAGATTTGTTGGATTGTAAGGTACATAATGAGGTAATTTTTATTATTCATATAAATCTCACATCTTCTTTACAAGATTATAACCTAAAATCTCTAATATAGAAATTTAACTTTTAACTAGTGGTATCTCTCCTAAGAGACATTTTCATTTTGACTTACAAGCTATTATTAACTTTTTTAATGGATAGGAGCTTGATCAAATTAAGTTTCATACAGGTTAAATTGAGTTGTTTGGTTTGCATATGCTTTTGCTACTTTTAAAAGAAATAAATGAACCTAAAACTTACTTTTGGCTTTTACGCGTTCCTCCATCCATCTGCCGGAGTATCCATTTGGCGGAAAGGATACGGTTAAGAGCACCGGCAAAGCAGTACCTTTTATCCTCTATTTATGTATACGCAAATTCACTTCTAATGAAAATATGAATTGGGTTAGGGAGTAGTTAAAATCTCCTTTGACGATTTAACAACTTTTATTTTAGGAGCATTAACTAAATATCTTAGGGTTAATACCCGAAAAATGAATGAATTTTTTGAATTTTTTTCTTTTTGTAGAATCAACCATGAACAGATTTTTTTTTTTTTCAAATATGTCATGAACTTTCTATTTAATTTTAAATTTAGCACATCGAAAGCAGACTTTAATAAAAACTTTCAAATGGCTTGCATGAAATGCCAGTATTGCATTAGAAGCTATGAGACAAAACGCACGGAGCTACATGACACTAAAAAAATTAAAAATTAAAAATTAAAAATTAAAAGAAATAAGAAAAATTATAAATTATAAATTTATTTTTTATTTTTTATTTTTTATTTTTTATTTTTCATTTTTTGGGTGTCGAGTGACTCCTTGTTGCATGATGTGTGGCTTCTAATGTTACGTTGACTTGCCACGAAAGCAGTTTAACAGTTTTTTGAAGCAAGGCTCCAATATCCGAAAACTATATTCGACTCAACTAATGTTTAACAAACTTTTTTGGTGCAGTTTGTAGGATTTTGTTTAAGTTTACTAATAGCTTGATAGATTTAGAAGAAAATACAAAGTTCATCATATTTTTGACCCAAATATAAAAAAAAAAAAAAAACAGTTCATTTAAAATTTAAAAAAGTTCAGAAAGTTATGCATTTTTTGGGTATTAACCCAATATTTCATTACGGTCATCGTTTAATGCCAACACATGTTCAATATCCTTTTTCTTTTCTAAAAAAATTAGCACATTTTTCCTCCGAACAATGATTTTACGAAGTCATTGATAAATGTGGCTTTTGTACAAAAATTTTCAATATGAAAATATGAATAGTTGTTCTAAGATGTCGTGATATTATTTTATTCTTAAAATTATTGCTTTTTAAACCTTTTTTTTTTTTTTGAACAACAATGAATTTTATTTATAGATATCCCGCTAAAGTGGATATAACCAAAATAGTCAAAAGAGCCTCAATCTTCTAGAATTCAGTACTCAATTCTTAAAAGTAACAATAGATATGTTAGCTTCTTAAGGCCAAGTGTATAAAGAAATTTTATGTTATAAGATGTGACTTGTAATTTTATTCACTTCTCAAGTGATTCTCCCATACGGAGATCCTTATACATACATTGTAACACCTTTCAACGAATCTAGTCTTACATTGAAAATGTACATCCCTTAGAAAATTGTGAACACTTCTTAAAAATGTAAACAAGTAAATAGCTCATGGGAAATGTAACAACTCACGAGAATCGTGAATGACTTGTTTGATTGCGTTAGAAAGATTAAGGAGCCATCATTACTTCGATCTTCGAGTTATTCATCTTAAGATAGACTTCAATTTTGTAATAAAATAGAAAATTCTTATATTAATCCAAAACACCTTATGTTAACAACACCTTTACCTGTTATATTCTTCGGGCCATCGTTGCTTCAATTTTGTAAGTACCTTTTCAGATATACCTATATGTGTGTATGCGTATTGACAACTACATAATTTGTTTACTATCATTATTATCATTTTTCACATTCAAGCGCTAGAAAGGAGATGTGTGGCTCCCCATATCCACGGATATGTCAACAATTTTGTCCAACATGTATAATAAATGTGTCCAAACAAAATATTTTCCTTTTACAGTTTGGATCCTCAAAGCCACCTTCTTCCACTGCCACCAGGCCTTGAATGGCTTCCACGCACTTCACCCGCAGCCAGACTTCGTGCAATGATACTATCTTGCTTCTTATGATTACCTTCTGTAACAAAAATTAATACCGATTAAACTAATCATAAATGCACTTATAAAAGCAATCGAAATTATATTGTTCTTTTTTTTCTCTTTTATATGAGTATAAACATATATTAGCTTGAGAAAATAGAAAACATACTCTGAGTTGTGTCTGTGTAAGCTAATTTTCTGGCAGCAGTGGTGATGGGGCTTCCTGAAAAAAAGAGGAGGAGCAAAACTAATAGAGAGCAACATTTAGAAAGTGGAAAGTTTAAGGAACTCTGGCTTCCCATTTCTTGAGGCTTTATGAGATTATCACTAATTATTGTTGTTGTTGTTGTATATAAATCACACACACATAAAGATGTGGTTGGTTATGGGGGCTGTCGTATAAGAAATTACGGAGTAGGTGAGGTCTTTGACTTCATTGCCACAGAATGCATGGCTATCAAGCATGGTTAGGTGAATTTTCTTGATTTGGCTCGATGGGGGTTGCAGGACTTTGACTAGCATTTCCAATCTGTTAATGAGAAACACATGACTAGCTAGCAAGAATTGTCATTAATTTGGTGGAGAAAATGAACCGAAACACATGTCATTTAATTTTTGTTACAGAAAGTGTGAAAATTGTTATTTAAAATTGAAAATTGGTTATAATATGAACAAATCATTTACTAAATTTTTGTATGGACAAATTTTGTATGGCTACAAACTTTTTTCCTAATGAGAAACACGTGACTGGCTAGCAAGAATTATCATTTATTTTGGAGGGGAAAAGGAACCGAAAAACATGTTACTTCTTTACTTTTGCTTCTGGTCTCCTGCGGAGCACCTCTCAAGAAATGTTGCTGTCTGGTCTCCTACGAAGCACGTCTCAGAAAATGTTGTTGAACATCATTTTCTACGGTGTGAATGTTAGTACTTTAGGGGAGTCCCAACTTCAAGAGTATTATAAAGGGGAAGTAAGCAACAACAATGGGCATCGACATCAATTTTTTGTATAAAAAACCTTAAGTTGTGGGTTTTTGCCACTTAGTACTCTCATTTTGGATGGTGCCAAGACTAACTACTCATGGCCGCGTACTTCAAATAATCAATGCTCGCCACAAATTTCTAAGGTCTCGAAACCAGTTACAGAAAGTCTTGACACTAGTTCTTACTCAAAATCTTAAAACATAAATTATGAATTTTTGCCATTTACATTTTACTTTGAATTTCTCTTATCCACGTGAGTCTTGCATCGAGGCCTCATTTGCCAAATTCAACACGATGATTTAGGCATGCTCGTTCGTTGAAAATTTATCAAAATCTTTTAAACTCGTTTTCCAATTGGATAATGCTCAAACCTTTTCCAAGTTTCTTCCTCTTTTGCAAAAATACAGTCCCAATTACATCGAAATTCATCGGTAAAGTCGACCTTTTGTACCCAGTGCTTCTTTTGTTTTTTTTTGCCTTTGATTCTTTAGGTAAGGGCCTTTTTGAACCTTTATTTGCATTTGATGGATTGGTTGACCAGGCTGGTCCTCTCGCGTAGTTGTGCTTCCACCTACAGCACCAATGAGGCCTAATGTCTTGCTTATCTCTATGGTCATTATCTGCATTAAACTTAACATATCAAAAACAGAAAAAATCCATCAAATATCTAGCAGTTAACCACTAATTATTTCACAGTTACAAAAAATCAAAACATCCTTTTTTTTGGGGTGGGGGGGTAAAAAACAGAGATGTTTATTAGAGAGAATGAATATATATAGAGCCGTACTCTGAGCGTGGGCTGATTTCCTGCAATAAGGCCGATGCCCAGAATAAGAGGAGGAACCCAGGGAAGAGTGACCAACAGCATGTGGGAAAGAACTAATGCTTCCCGTTTCTTGTTGATAGGTGGTTAATCTCTATGGGCGAGGATGCTCACATTAATTAGTAATTACTGGCGTACACTTTTCCGACCTGATAATGTGAAAGCAATGACCAGCAATGACATTTGTCAATGGGAATACCTGAACTTTAACTCCATAGTCGTGATGGACTGGAGCGAATATATGCCTGACTGCTTTTTGATTGGTCTAATATTTTGACTTGGGGCAGTTACATGGTCAAAATATTGTTGGTTAGATTATATTCGAACTTCCTTTAATTTGTATAATAATAAATATATTTTATATAATAATAATTAAAAAATAATAATATTTTTTATATTATTTTTTATTATTACGATTATATAAATATATTTTTTATTATATAAAATATAAATATAAATACTGTTTAGTCCCAAATTATAGGGACATACAGTTTTCCCTTTTGACTTTACGCCACCAAACATTTTCATAACTTGCTGCCCATAGTTAGACAACTAACTGTTTATGAAAAAAAAAATATATCACAGCATTTGTTTACTTTTTGTATAGATAGGTCATAGACACGTTAGGAAAAGGTTGAATCAAAAGGATACAGAAAAAATTGCTAAAATATTATATGTCCATTATTATGTTAAAAAGGAAATGAGTTTTGAGATATTTAGTATAAGTAAACATATATTCTCAAAATTTATTCTTTAATAAGACTTAAATAGTATAAATAATCATATATTTGTAGTATCATTTTATGTAATATGCTTAATTTAAGATAAACCAATTATGGGATTACAATCCACATCTCTAGCGACAGAGATTAGAATGTCATCGATCCATAACGTCAGCACGCCCCGATTTTCTAGGCGGTAAATTCTCAAGGGTCTGCCGCTGCTTCCATGGTACGAACTTTGAATGGCTTCTGCCTACACTGCCGTGAAGGTGTTGAAGGCTTATCCCTCGCTCAATTTTGTATTGATTATATTCACGTGAATCGCAACCTGCTATCAATCATTAACTAATAATCATCCTCTCTAATAATTGTTTCTAAATTGTTTACTGGGGATCATTAATGTTCAATGTAAAAATATAAATATAAATATAACAAGAACCTTTCTAGAACTTATAAAATTTGAGAAACTACGAAAAGTTGTCTCTTCAGTGCAAAATGGTCGAGTTAACTTGCCGGAGTAGTAAAAAAATACAAAAAAAAATTCAAAAAAGCCTACTGAACAAGCAAAGTGGCCTACAATTTAGAAGAAGTGACGTAAAAATTCAGAAATTTGAATGAAGTAGCCTACAATTTTCGCAAGTGGCCTATAATTTTGGCGAAGTGGGCTACAATATAAACAAATTGCCCTACAATTTGGACAAAGTGGCACCCTAACGACGAGCTGAATATTTTTGTACAATTTAAACAAATTGACTTTTAAAATTTTTTAATAAATCTAGCACACTGAAATATCTCTTAAATAGAATATGTCTATTTCTATGGCATGCTAATTAAACGTGTCACTAGATATGAATGTATATGATTATCATGTTATTAAGACAGACTGATTCATGTAAAAAATATTATTAAAATTAACAGATTTCGTTCATATAAAATTAAAACATACTAAATTTGTTATGAAAAAAAATCAAAAAAAGGTAAAAAATTACTTTTTCAAATTGATGCTAAATTTTTTATTTTACATAAAATTGGTGATTATTTTCTATATTAACCTTTTTTTTTTCTTACATTTCTTTTTTGATCGCAATTGACCTACGTTTCTAATTCCATGATTTATGAAGTGAAAGCAATTATCAGCTGACAATTTGAATTCCCGTCCGTCATTATTGGCCCAACCCCATCCGTATCGGTTCCACATTAGTCTAGGCCCAGTAATAACCTGGCTGGGCCTTTAAGTACAGGGCCTGGTACGTGAGCGATCCTGCAGCCGCTTGCCATCCACAGTGCACAGACCCTTGGGCATATACCATATGTATAGCAGAACTACATTATGCCTCTTGGGCTGTCGAAAGATAGTCCTACTCTTACCCTTCGTCCATTCTTCATAAATTAGACATTGCCCAAATTCTAAGAACAATATATATATTGCCCAAATTTAATCCCAAGTCTCTTGAGAACAACATCATTAGCTCATCAGGTGCACTCTTTTTCTTTTTCTTTTTCTTTGTGCTCTTTAGGTGTACTTTAATAATTAAGAATTTAGATTTTTATTTTCTAGTTTTTGAACTCTAATTTTGATAAAGAGAGTTTAAAATTTTTAAAAATAAGAAAAATTATTTTTCAAAATATCAAACATAAAAGTATAAGATTTTAATTATTGGAATGTCTTGGGAAACTTAACTTTTGATTAACTTGGTAGATGTTGAAATTGCAAAAACCAGTATAAAATAACAAAATAGAAGGAAAGCAAAGTAACACACCGATTTAGGTGGTTCAACTGCACCTCGCCTTGGTCACGACGTGAACAAATTGCGCATTTTTCCAATATGAGAAAACTGACAGAATTACAGACATGGTAATTAAATACGCAAAAGGTTATGAACCGCACTGTCCAGCACATTGCGGCCATACATGAAGGAAAAAAATGTAACTTATGTTTAACCAAATATAACAACGATTGATTATTTGTGTAAAAATTCTTTTTAAGGCAAAAAATTTTTTTTGACGGTAAAAATTCTTTTTAGCGCATACTATGTAAAATGTCTATTTTTAAAATTTAAGATAACACTCATATAATTTTAAATTTTAGTTTTATTTGTTTATTCTCAAAAAAAGTTTTAATTTTATTTTTTACTTTTTATAAAATAATTACACTAAATTAAGAACTGGTTGCACCTTATTAGTAGTGTTTGTCGTTAGAGTGTGGTTGCACCGTATAGTATAGAAACGCTGCCCATTAAAATAATTTCCTTATACAATATTCTTTAAAAACCAAAGCATGTGGCGGAAATATTTTCTCGGGCTTTAGTTCACAAGAAGTGTTTTGGGATATAAATTGATGTACGTAGAAGCAATAAGAGATTTTATTCCGTTATTTTTCTTACATGTTGAAGCAACACAAGAAGTAAACCATGAATTACAATACACTAAAATACGAAATTTGGCCTGTACTTCTTTCTCCATCTATAGTTTGGGTAACGTGCACAAATTAGCTTTTACTCTCTATTTATATATCAGTTCAGGGCTTTTTGATAATTGCCTGCAGGACTTGAAGAGCTTCCATGTGGTAGAAATTCGGCACGCAGACTTCGTTCAATGGTATTATCTTGCTTCTTACCATCTGTAAAATTTTTTTGTTTTTAAAAATTACTACCCATTAAACAAACCATAAGTGCACTTACAAATCAATGACAATTATATTGCCCCATAGGTTTCTTTTATATATATATATATATATATATATATATATATATATATATATATGATACCCACTTACGAGCCATAAATTTAGTTGTGTTTCTAGTAACTAAGTTTCTTATAGCAGTAGTGATGAGGACCCTGTTAATCTCAAAAAGTATCTAAGAGATGTGTGAATTGGGTAGTCAAAGAACAGGTTATTTAAAATTGAGTATCGTTAAAAATAAAAAATTAAATGTAAACTGAGTCACAAAAATATCTATATGAATAAGTAAAGCAATAAATCTTAAAAAAGGAAATTGTAATGACTATGACATATATAAAGAATAAATATATAACAAGTGATATCAATTATATGATAATAGAATTAAAATGATCTAAATGATCTATGCTAATATAGGAAGATAAATAAGAGAATAAAGAACTTGTGTTTGGCTACTCCATTTTGTTGAGGCGTTTTCGGAATCGAAAAATTATGAGAAATTGCTTGAACGTCGCATAATTTTTTGAAACTCTCATTCTCAAATTCTCTTCCGTGATCACTTCTAATTGAAGTGATGGAGCATCATTTCTCAACTTGCAATTGCTTTCATAGCCTTTCCAAAGCTTTAAATGCCTCGTCCTTGTGAGTAAGGAATAAGACCCATACAAATCTAGTATAGTCATCTATTATGACAAATGCATAATGTTTACCGCCTAATGTAGAGACTTTAGATGGGCCAAAAAGATCCATATGCAATAATTAAAGAGGTTTAGAGGTGGATTATACCTTTTCACTCTTAAAAGAGTTTTTTATCTGTTTCCCCATTTGGCAAGCATCATATAATTTATCTTTCTCAAATTTAAGATTGGGTAGTCCATCTACGAGGTTATGTTTGTTCAATTTGGACAATTGTTTCATATTTCCGGGTCCCAAACGTCTACGCAATATCTACGATTCTTCACTTAGAGATGCAAAACACTTGACATTTTGATTAGAAAAAGAGTAAAAATTGATAGTATATAAATTTTCACATCTATTGACAACAAACAAAGTCTCATTTGTTTTGAAATTTGAAACAACACAAGAATTGGACTCAAATGAAACTTTGTATCTACTATCACAAAGTTAACTAATGCTCAGTAAATTATACTTAAGACCATCGACTAAAAAAACATTTTCAATGGTTGGAGAATTTCTCTTACGGACTTTTCCAATGCCGATTAATTTACCTTTGGAATTATCTCCAAATGTTACCTTATGCCCATCGATAATTTTGAGTGAAAGGAAATTTCGGCATTGCCGGTCATATGTCTAGAATGTCCACTGTCCAAGTACCACTTATTTTTCTTCAACCAGTTTTTCGAATGCACCTACATCAAATTTATCTAATTTTAGGTATCCAAATTTGTTTGGATCATTTAGGGTTAGTTTCAGTGCATTTCGCACTCCTATAAGAATTCCTCATGCCATACATACTTTTTCTAATATTACAAGTATGAATCATATGACCAAAATCAAAGTAATAATGACATCAAACATGATATTTTTCTTGAGAGAATGAGTGTTCACGAGATACTCGAATGAAGTTATGCATATGGGGCATGTATGTATAGAAAGATAATCTAGATGAATCATAAATTGATGTTTTCTTGTGATGAATGATCATAACACAATGATTTTGTATTATGACGTCATGATGAATAAGCATACATAAAAGCATGATTGTTACTCTTAAAAGTGGATGCATGCGCTTCTGTGTTAGCAGCCTTGGTTTGGGTTTTATGTGAGCGAAAACCCAATCCAATTTTATTATTGAGTGGCCTTTGATATCCAATTAATGAATCAAAGTTTTCTTTCCCCTCAACAAACTTTAAAAGGAAAATTCGGAGGTCCTTGTTTTTTTTCTTAAGATGAATATTTTCATCCTTTAGTTTGTTTAAAGCAATATTGTGAGCTTTTTACGAATCTTTACTTTCATTTTTAAGTGATTCATTTTCGAATTTTACGATCTCATTCTCAATTTCCATTGTCTTGAAGCGAGCATTGAGATAACTAAATTTAGCTGCATGCTTTAATATTTCTTTATTCATACATTCAAGCATACTCATCATATCATGATCATATAAGTCACAGTCAGAATTTACCTCATTATCTTTTCCAATGAAGCACATGTAACTGACTTCGTCATTAGAGGACTTGTCGTCTCAGTCGCTGGAATCATCCCAAGTAGCTTTGTAAGCTTTTTTGGTTATATTCTTCTTTCCCTTTTTCTTACTAGGACAATTAATTGCAATATATCCAAGTTTGTCACATTTGTAACAAACAATCTTGTTCTTTTGACTATCACGTTTGGGGAACACTTGAGTGGCTTTCGGTCAAATTATTTTTTCTTTCTCAAAAATTTCGAGAACTTTCGTGTAAATGTCACGAACTTTTCTTGGTCTCGCTCGTTCAATGAGCAATCATCATCGTCATCCTCATCATCATTTTTAACTTCTCTTCTAGTCAAAGTGGAGGATTTGAACACTACGACTTTCTTTTTCTCTACAATTCTTTTTTTTTTCATGTCATCTCGTAAGTGAGTAATGAACTCATCAACTTGTTCAACTACAAAGTATTTAGATCCTTTGAGTCCAAGATTGCAACAGCTTTTGTATCCCATGACTTTGGAAGGGATTTTAGCAATTTTTTTATGAGCTCTGCATTATAAAAGTTTCTTCCAAAATTTCTCAAAGAATTAATAATTTTAGTAAATATAGAATACATGTCAGTAATATTTTCATCATTACTCATTTCAAATTCACACGTAAGAATATTAATCTTACTATTCTTAACTCGGGTGGTCCCCTCATACGCCACAGTAAGAGTATCTCATATTTCTTTTGCTGATTAACATGAAGAAATACGAATATATTCCTCGAGAATCAGGCCACAATAGAGCAAGTATTTGGCTTTTGAATTTGTGTAGTGAATTTTGGTTTTTTCAGATGTGTACTCACTTTTGGGTTTGTCAACAATGACTACATTTTTTGTTTCAATAATTCTTTTAGGACCTTGGGAAATGACTGGCCAAACAATAGGATCATATATTTGAAGATATATGGTCATTCTGTTTTTCCAATAATTAAAGTTGGTGCCATCGAAAATGGGAGGTCTAAGAGGATTACCACCCTCAAGGTGACACATGAGTTGAAGGGAAGTCATGGATTGACTCTTAGTGATGAAACCAGTAATTCAGAGACCGTGCTTTGATACTAAATGTTGGTCCCAAAAAGCACCCAAGTGGGAGGGTGAATTGAGTAGTCAAAGGACATGTTACTAAAAATTGAGTAGCGTTAAAAATAAAAAATTAAATGTAAACTGAGCCACAAAAATATCTATATGAATAAGCAAAGCAATAAACCTTAAGAAAAAAAATTGTAATGACTATGACATATATAAAGAATAAATATATAACAAGTGATATCAATTGTAGGATAACATAATTAAAATGATTTATGCCAATATATGAAGATAAATAAGAGAATAAAGAACATGAGAAGTGTGTACGTAAGAACAAATATTAAAGAGTATAAGGAAGAGAAGCGGGACATGAGCGATTTCTAGAGGTTCGGAACTCTTGTTCCTACGTCCTCTCCCCAAGACCTTTCGTCTTAGGAGTTTCGACTCTACTAACAAAACAACTCCTCAATCGTGAGGAGACCAACAACAATTTTGTAATCTTTATATCACTATTACAACCTCGAACACTTGTATGACTAAAGAACATACACACTTGCCTTCTCAATTAAAGAAACACTCTTTTTCTTTCAATACAAATACCCTCTCTTCTATTTTAAAAACTCACTTTTGCAAACCACAAAAAAAAGCACTCCTCTTGCAGAATAACCAACTAACACACTAGAGATAATTAGAGAAATGAAGAGCGATGAATGGAGTTTTGGTGGAGACACCTATTTATAGGTGAAGGAGGGTATAGAGGCTACTGTATTGCATTAATAAGGGCTGATTTCCCAGCCAATGAATCCCCAAAATCATGGCATTGAATGATAATTATTCTATTGATTGATTTGACAGCTCTGATAGCTTTTTGGAAAATCATTCATATCTCTTTGTATATAGCTCCAAATTATGTCCCAATTCATGCGTTTGAAAGTAAACATCCAAAGCTTTGCATCCACACAAAGATCATGGCCTGATTCCGCTCTAGCTAGCCTTGGTGCCTTATGGAAGTTGACTGAGCCCGCTGGACGGGACAGACTGTACATCCTTCAATATTTTGGCAATATCTCCTTCTACAGATATCCAATTTGTGCGATTCTGGTTAATTTAGAAACTAGACAGAATTATATTTGCATGCACATAAGGCTCAAGAGCTAATTCTTTCCCATTTGGTAGCAGTCATCTCTTAAATTGTACAGATCCTGTCTGTCTTGATAGATTAAACAACTTTCAGTTCATAGACCATAACTTCCTCCACAAATATCCAATTGAGATTATTATTAAGGATTTGAAAATTAGACAGAATTATCTTTCCATCTATATAAGATTCATCACATGATTCTTCACCAGATGTCCACAATGAGTTTTCAAATTTGGTGGATACAATGTTACTTGGACAGCTTGATGTCTTGATTGAAAAGGATGACATGCAAGTAAGTTCCAGCAAGTTTGGGGCCTCAAACTTCGACCACGTGTAGCTCCATTTTGGGTCAATCTATTGTTCCTTTGGTACTCCAATTTTGGGCCAATAATGTTGCTATATGAAGGCTTATTTATGGACTATTGTACACTTTTTTAATACCCCAAAAAATTTGAAACTTTGCTAATATGAAAGCATTAATGCTAAACTTGTAACTATACAATCTTAAATGGACATATTACTAATTATCAATGTTTTGTAATCAATCAAAACCGAATAATGAAACTTTAGGATCTCAACAGACCCCTGATAAAAAAAGGAGCACAACCAAGAGGGAGCAGCACCTAGCCAGTGGAGAGGGAAAAGAACTCTTGCCTCCCATTTTACGAAGATCTATATATTATCAATAAAATGATCACGAATTGTGCTGTTGTTGTTATATATAGTACACACACACACGCGCTCATATGACATATGGTATGTTACGGGGATTGTCCTATGAGAAAATATCGAGCAGGTAAGGACACTGACTTCATTAATTGCTGTAAAATGAGTGGCTATGATGGGGCGTGGTTACCTGAATTTTCTTCATCGACTTCATGGTCGTAGACTCGCAGAACATACACTGAACTTTTTAGTCTGATAATTCATAAGAAAACTATGACTAGCAAATCGACATTTATTGCCGAAATTCAGTCATATAACTATGTGGACGAGACAGCCTTGAATCAAATTCATGGAGTTGGAGCTTTAATTCTAGAGTTTATGGTTTTTGAGTTCGGGTTTATTCAGGTTATCCAGACTATAAGTTTAATCAGAATTCAAGTTTGCAAAATGAACTTTTGATCCTTCCGTTGTTGGTAATGTTTACAGATTTTTTGGTATCATTTTCTAACAATATTATGAATAAAATCTCCAACTGGTCCAAAAAAAAAAAAAAATCAGAATTCAAGTTATTTGAATTTTGAGACATTTTAATTTTGAGTTACCAGCCATTAACTTTTTCAAGTTTAATTGATGTTTGCTATTTTTCTTCTCTCCTATTGTAGGGAAATGCGAAAGGCCAAAATATGAAAAAATTTGAATAGGATTTGAGCAAATAACAAATTCGTAGACTTATTACCATATCTCAACCTAAAACTTTAAGGTTACTCTTTCCTCTCTTTTTGACGTGAAATACTTAATATAACAACTTACATATGATATCCTAATAATCTCTCCTTCAAGTATAAATCTCTCCATATCAATTCTGTTTTTTTTAAACGCGTACTACTCTATCAAGTTCAATAGCGAGCAAAGTCCTACTGAGCTTTAATTTAGAGTTCACGCCTACCAAATACTCTAAGAACCAACTGGGCTACATAGGAGTAGCATCCATAGGAACTTTCTGTGTTGTTTGTTATCCTCCCTTGCTGAACTATTGGTTCTGATACCACTTGTAAGAAAACACGAGAGTCCAAAATTGAAAGAAATTTAGACAGGTTCTGAGTAAATAATAAACTCATGGGTTTAACATCACATCTTAATTCAAAATTTTAACACATTAAATTTATAGGTACTTCTTACTTATAAGTTACCAACTCTTTCCTCTCCTTTTCGATGTAAAATACTTAACACAATAATTCACGTATGATATTCTAGCACTTATTTTCCTCTCTTTAAAAAAAAAAAAAAAAGAATCTAAACACAAGGTTATGTTTAATTTTGGCTTTTACATGTTTCTCCAATCTGCATCTGTCTGTGTGAGTATCCATTTGGTGGACATGATGTGTAAGGTTTAGATGCACCGGCAAAGCAGCAGCTTTTTCCCTCTATTTATATACATGTAAATTCACGTCCAATGAAAATATTCATTGGTTATAGAGTAGTTAAAATCTCCCTGGCTGATTTAGCAACTTCTTATTTTATTGGATTTGGAGCATTAACTAAATATTTTAGGGATAATACCCAAAGAAACAGACGAATTTATGAATTTTTTAAAATTTACCATGAATTTTTTTTTTTAAAAAAAATATGTGATTTGATTCTAAATCTTGCACGTTGTTAGTAAATTTCAACAAAAACCTTTAAACTTCTTGTGCGGCATGTCAGTGTAACATTAGAAACCATTGTGATACTGGTATGTCGTGTAAGTCATTTAACAGTTTTTGTTAAAGTCTACCAATGGCGTGGTAGATTTAAAACTAAATACAAAGTTCATGATATATTTGAAAAAAAAAATTTGTTTATTTGAAATTTGAAAAAATTTTGAAAGTTTATGCATTATTTTGGCATCAACCCAATATTTCATTTACACTCATCGTTTAATGCCAACACATTGCCAATATATATATTTTTTTAAATAGCAAATTTTTCCTTCGAGCAATGATTTCACGAAGTCATTGATAAGCGTGGCTTTTGTCCAAATAGTTCACTTCTCAAGTGATTCTCCCATACCTACCTTCTCATAGATACATTGTTACTTATAGTAACATCTTACAATGAATCTAGTCTTACATTGAAAATGTACTGACTCTCAGAAAATTGTGTATACCTCTTAAAAATGTAAATAATTTCTTGGATTGCGTTCGAAAGAATAAGATGTATCATTATTTCGATCTTCAAGTCATTCATTTTAAGATAGACTTTAATTTTGTAACAAGATAGAAAATTCATTAATCCAAAATACCTTATGTTAACAACCCCTTTTCTTATATTCTTCGAGCCATCGTTGACAACTATTGTTTATTAATATCATTTATTTCTTGACATTCAAGTACTAGAAAGGAGATGTATGGCTCCCTCCATATCAACTGACATATCTATGATTTTGTCCACTATATATAATATATGTGTCCAAACAAAATGTTTTCCTATCACAGTTTGGATCCTCAAAGCCTCCTTGCTCCACTGCCATCACGGTTTGAATCGCTTCCACGCACTTCTCCCGCCATCAGACTTCGTGCAATGATATTATCTTGCTTCTTATAATTACCATCTGTAACAAAAATTTACACCCACATATTAAACTAATCATATATACACTTGTAAAAGCAATCGAAATTATGTTCCTTTCTTATTGTATGAATAGACGCATATATTAGCTTGAGAAAATGGAAACCATACTTTGAGCTGCGTTTGTATAGGCTGATTTTCTGGCGGCAGTGGTTATGAGGCCCCCTGAAAATAAGAGCAGGAGCAAAACCAATAGAGAGCAGCATTTTGCAAGTAAAAAGGTACAGGAACTCTTGCTACCCATTTCTTGATGCTCTATGAGATTATCACAAATTGTTGTTGTTGTTGTTGTATCTATAGCACACACATGCATATAAGGTTGGTCAGCGGTCGAGTAAAAAAATACTGAGCAGGTGAGGTCTTTGACTTCGTTGCTGCAGAATGCGTGGCTATCAAGCATGGTTACGTGGCAGGACTTGGACTAACATTTCCAAATCTGTTAATGAGAAACGTATGACTAGCAAGAATTGTCTTTTATTTTTGTGTACAAAGTAAACCTAAAAATCTTAGAAATTAAAGAATGAAATTTATAGGAGGCCATATTTCATTAGTTAATTGAAAATTTTATTTTATAAATCTTGAGTACAAATCTTAAAAAACACAAGTGTGAGATTTATATTAAAAAATAATATTTATTATATAATTTATAACTTAATAAATTATTAAATAAAAAATAAAAAAATTGATCTAAAAAACACGTCCTTTACGTCGATATTTTCGCGCGTGGTTTCCGACGGAGCCTTGACCGGTTCCACTTTTTGAAGTAAATATGGAACACGTCTCGAAATGTTGCTGAACTTTTCCTTTTCTATAGTGAGGGCATGACAAGATGGCATTTTTTTTTTTTGGTTGCATTAATTTGTCTAATTCAACACCATAATTTTGGAAACGCGGGGGTCCACTATTTGAGGCCCAACCATGATTATTAGGTCCAGATCGGTGCAAATTTGACAATTGTTCCGCCCGACTAAAAAATACAAGGGTTAGTCCGCAAGTCAGGAAAAAGTAACAGCACCAAAAAAAATAAAAAAAAAATCAAACAGAGAAATTTATATGTTGTTGGTAAATTACAGGGACTTTTGTTGGAGAGGACAATCTGATTGAGGTCAATCTTAGGCTCATCTCAATCAGTGAGTGCCCACGAATATGGATAATTACTGGCTTACATTTTCCAATCTGATAATGTGACCGCCATGACCAGCAATAGCACTCGTCAAAATCTAAATGTTAACTTTATAGTCGTGCTGGACTGGGCAGAATATGTGCCAAACTGCACTTTGATTGGTCTAATATTTTGACTTTTTCTTCCTTTAATTATTTGGACACTGGAAAAATGTTGGTACCCAACAGGTAGTGGAAGACAGCAGCCGATCTGACGTGTAAAGATCTATTGTATGGGGTCAGTGGTAGGAATAGGGCTCACAAAAATTTTCTAATAATTAATGAAAGAATTATAATAAAAGTAATAAAATATCACTGTTTATTAACAAAATATAATATTATGGATACTTTATTTAAAAAATTGTTATTTATTTTAAAAAAATTTTAAGAAATTTTTTTTATCACATACAATATGAGATATGTATTTTAAATTTTACAATAATACATATTTGATTTTAGATTTTAATTTTACTTTTTTATATTTTATCAATTTGATTGCAATTTATTAGTGAGTGGTAAGAAAAAATTTTATTTAATACATACTATATAAGATCTATATTTTAAATTTTAAAATAATATTCATTTTATTTTAAATTTTAATTTTTTTGTTTCATATTTGATAAATTTGGTTCTATTTTGTTTATGAGTAGTGGCTCTACCCATCTTTTTGGGGCAAAAAAACAATTAACTTTAGTTACTACAGGCCCCACTTTTCCTAGTATGGTTGCACCGTTAGGGTGCTAACCAACACCATTCGACATTTTAAGCATTAGTTTTTTTTTTAATTATAAAAAAAATTATCATAAATATATCAATTATTAGATTTATAAATTGGGGTTAGCTTTTTATTCCGTTTGATACTGCAATCAACTCTATTTATAAGAAGAAAATTTTTACTTAAGTACTATTAAATTCGAGCGAATCTCCTCCAACCCAACCAAGTGTTAACGAGTTTGAAAATAAAGTCGCGTGTTGTTAGGCGTTGCTATACAATTTTGGAAGTCAAAATCTTACAAGAGTTATCTGTAGGACTCGAACTAGAGTTATGAGTGGAGGAAACACACTGAATTACTGTTAAACTACTACATTAACTAGTATTTTCACATCAATTGGACAACTAATATTTTGTGAGAAACAAAAAAATATCATAGCACTGCTTTAAATTTTGCTATACATGGTTATGTTAGAAAAAGGCTGACCGAGAAAGAAAAAAAAAATCGTTGCACCAACTTACGGTGGGCTAAGGCTCAAGTAGGTAAGCAGACAAGATTGGATCTCACAAAGCTTGTCATTTTTTGTTTTTTTTTTAAACAAAAGTAAAGAGAACATTTTATTAAAACATTAAAACATTAGTACGCAGTCAAGGCCCAAAAAAGCCACTGCTACACGTCAAAGTCCAAATGACCAAAATAAATCTAACAACCTAAAGAGTAAAGCCCATGAGAAGGTCACGACTGACAAGTGACAGGTCAAGCCCAAAGTCCAAACAGATTCCGATCCATAGGGCAGTGGCAACCTACCCCCAACAACTCCACAATCCCCTCTAACTCCATAAATAGGGAGGGGCCAGCACTGACGAACGTCGATGTGAGCTCAAACAGCCACACACCTTGAAGGCCACACCAAGGACAACCAATGAGAGAACCCAGACCAAACCACTGACAAACCAACACCCAAACATCAATGAAAGACAAAGGGCCACAAAGACTAACGGAGCATCAAAGAAGATGCAAAAACCTAGCAAATCGTCTCGATGGCGAGCCCAGCATATGATAGTGAAGTCTGGGACTTGCGCCAGGTTCAACTCTTATATTGGTCCTTAGGGAGATAGTATATCTACATTTCAGCAGCCTATTTTTGCAGAACGTCCTAAGCTTTTAGTGTGCACACTATTACTGATGGATTGCAGTCTCTATTTGCAGGGAGGCTGGTGTACATATTTTGAGGGCCTACTATTGTTGGTAGCCATAATTATTAAAATTTTTAATTGAATTAATGTTGTTTAAAAAAAAAGAAGTTTATCTCGACAAAATTTGAGATATTTTCAACCGACAGAGTCCATAGCGTTTTTGACGACATTCTCGAAGTGTTTGCTAAAAGAGAGCATAATCTGCTTGAAATTTCTGAACTGCATATATAGTACGGCACATGACATTAGAAATACGAAAGTGGTGGCTACCAGTTAATTAAGGCCAACTCATGAACCTCAAGTTTTAGGGTTCAAGAGTTCGTCGTATCTTTTTGTTTTGTTTTGTTTTTTTTTTTTTTGAGCAGAAAAAATAATTTTATTCATAACATCTGAATAATAGAGGACACCCATGAGTTCGTCATATCTATATATTCTATTTTTTTCTCACTCTCATTTCCAATACAAAGATATAAGTCATACTCACACTTGATATCAAAACAAGGACCAAACGTAGAAAGGTCTCTGCTACAAAATATAAACGCATCCTCCCCTTTCATATATACCCTCAAATACGTGTTCTTGTTTGTTCAACAGCAAACACAATAAAAACCATTAAACAGATTCACACCATCTACAAATAAGATCAATAATTCCTTTCAATTCTTTCCAGCTTCTACTTCATAATAACAAGTGGGCAGAAGGATGATTAGACCCATCCACCGCTGCCACCACGCCTCGAACTACTTCCGTCAACATCGCCCTGAACTTTTAACCCTTGGCCATTTTTATTGTCTTTCTTATCTCTACGTGATTCACCTCCTGCAATAAATCATTAAATAAATATTTAATGACATAACTTTGCTCACAAGAAAAAAAAAAATCAAATAACAAACACTGACCATATATATGTGTGCGTTTGTGTGTGTGTGTGTGTGTGTGTGTGTCTGTGTGTTCGCAGGCATATATTAACTAACTTGTTAGCTTGAAAAAGTGTGATGTTCTTTTGTGATGTTAAGCCTGTACTAGATTGGGCGTTGGGAGCAGTTTGGTTAGCGTTTTGGGCAGCTTAATTGTACTTTTTTTCAGGGTCCTTGTTGTTAAAGGATACCTTTATTAAAATCTTTTCTTGCTGTTCAAAAAAAAAAAAAAAAATGAAAAGAGTTTAAAGGCGTACTTTGAGGAGGACTGGGGTAAGGTAAATTTCTTGCACTAGCGACAAGGCCCTTGGAGAATAAGAGAAGGAACACAATGAGGAGTAAACAACATTTCTTGCTTCCCATTTCTTAGAGGCGCATTAATATGATCGGCAATTGTGCAATATGTACGTATGTATGTTTGTGTGTGCCTTTTCGTGGTGTGATATGTGCATATATCTGTTTATATGGTATGTGTGCAATGGCAAAAGACAATATTATATTAGAGGTGTCATTGTGCCCATGGGCATAATGCGCTTGAATTTTATTGAAGTGCATAGTGCGGCACATCATATTATGAACAGGAAAATGGCGGCTAACAATTAATTGACGCCAATTTAGAAGTGGTAATGATGGTGGCGCTTATTCGATATGGAAGTCCATTCGCAGTGCTTGTTACGGACATGAATTTGTGGAGCTAAGGCAAATGATATTCTGAAGACCTTCTCAAAGTGTTTGGCAGCAAAGCATAATGTTCTTGAATTTTTTTATGTGCATGTGGTGCTTGAATCTTCCAACTTTTGTCTTTAGAAATGGTAATGACAGTAGCGCTTATTCAAGGTTTCACACTAATTTAGTGGAGATAAATTAAATTGGAAGTATTGAAGTTTTCCATAGCATGTTTGTATGGTTCAATGAGATTGTGGATTAATTAACATAGTGTCTGTTTAATAAAAAGACAAATTCCATACGGGTTCATTGATACATCCAAAAAAAAAAAAAAAAAGCTCCGTACGAAGAGTCAATAAAGAAGGCATAAGCCAATGAAATCCCTGGCACGACTAATTTTAAAACAATAGGCGATTATTTTTCAAGATAAGTTGGCCACTCCTTGAGATTATGGTGGGGTTAGCTGTAAAAAAAATGTTGCCAATTCCACCTTGTAGTGGGTGGGTACAATAAAAATAAAAAGGACTACATAACTACATTAAGTAGTAATATAGTTCTATCATATGAGATTTGATAATTTATCTTTTTTTTTGTAAATTTAACTATATAACAGTTCATATTACTATATTCACATTTTGAAGCCATTCTAGTGAAGTCGAAAAAAAAATTCGTAAACAAAATAAATAAAAAGAAGATTTCATACATAGTTAATCTCTTTCCGTCATTAATACACTGGTTGGCATATCAAAAAACAATTATTGCTACTATTTTTTCTTTTTTGTAGGATTAGTTAGCTTTACTTTTTAGAAAGTTGCCTTTTTTATAATCTCATTCCAACACAAAAATGTTTAAGATTTATGGTTTATGAGTTATTTTTATTCATATGTTACTTATTTTTCCATCAACTATTTAATGTGAAATTTTAAGTACACGCTTACGCTTGATTTTCCAACAAAGACTTAGAGTAAAACTCTACTAAAAATGAGAAAACTTTAACAAAAGTTACAACCATATGCAACAAGGTAGAATGTTTAAAGGCAGCTTTCTTTGTAAATCCATCAACAATGTGATTCTCATTGCTTTTTCTTTTTTGAAATGCTATTCTCAACTTTTATTGAATGAAGAGCAAAACAAAGCTGTTATATCACGAGCACAAAAAAGCAAAGGTAGTAAGGAAAAAAAAAACCATACAATGAGATTAATTTGATTAATAGTTACTTATTTAACTAAATCATCAGCATAATTCTAGTCCCGGGAAGATTTTCACTTCTTTTAATGCCCTGAACCTCCAGGTGGCGATTTGTGTCCATTACCCCAATTGCTTGCAAGCTCCAGGTAAATTGCCCTATTAATATTGTCTTGCTTATCTCCACTTAAATCTTCATCTGTAATAACGACTAATGCCCATCAAACATATGACATCATAAAGAAATGGCAATATTGAGACGAGATACATTAATCAGCTAGATACTAAAACCATACTTTGAGCTGGATCAGTAGTACCATAAGCTAATTTTCTTGTCGTACTGAGGCCCCTTGATGAGGATAAGAGGAGGAACATAATGAAGAAATGGCACCATTTAGATGTTGAAAAGGAAAAGGGGCCACTCTTGCTTTCCATTTCTTGAAGGCGTTCGATCACTGAGGAAAAAGTTGAAGAGGAAATCAAAGCTAAAAATTGAAGAAAAAATTATTATAATAATAAAACACACCTTACACACACGGAGATCTCTCTCCGAGCCTCCTCGAGGCCTCCTCCTTTTATCATTTTACTCCTTGTAACTTGTAAAGGATGGGGAACTCTAAGAAGACCACAAAGGTTGCCATTGACTGTGTTCTCAATTCTCGCAAGGAGAGTTTTTACTGTATTATGTGAGCGCGTTAGGTAATTGTGCAATTTTGTCCTGCATATGATTGAATTGGTTTAACGAGATTCTGGATTCATCAACATTGTGTATATTTAATAAAATAAAAAGGAAAATTTATGAGTATTTTTTTTTCTTATTCTAAATTTATTGCTAATTATAAAATCTTGTGCATTTTTAAAATTTTTAATTTTTTCTAATTTCTGTATTAAGGAAAATTTGCCACGTGGTAGAGTAAAAAAAGTTGAAGACTTTCTCTCAGTTTCAGTTAGATATGTAGCTAGGCATTATTATATTTTCTAAATGATGGCGATTTTGGTCAAAATAATAACATTTGACGTTGAAACTTTAGCATCTAAGTTGGCTTTGAGATTATACGGATTTAATCTATTTTGAACTGTGCTCCATACAATGCCTCCACCTTCTCATTTTGAAAAAACAGTCGATAACAAGTATGAGTTGTGTTCTAGCCTGTTTTTACGCATTTTGAGCGGAAAATGCATAGTTTTGTAGCATGTTTTTATGAAAACGAGACCCTAAGTTTTGCGGTCTTTGCTTGTATGGTGACTTGGTCTATCTGGAACGCTCGCAATGCTTGCCTCTATGAGCAGGTACAACGCCCTCCCAATCTTGTGGTTCATCTAGCCATGACTTTGCTGCTTGATTTTCGTAGAGAAAATGCTACACCTAGTTCAACTACTCCCACACAATTTGCAACACATTGGCAACCTCCAATGGAAGGTTTTTTGAAGATTAATACTGATGCAGCTTGTCGGGGAGAAGGGATTGGCCTAGGAGTGATTTGCAGGAATGAGTTGGGGACGCCGGTTTTTCTGTCTGCAAGATATGCGTTAGGTAGCTTTGAGGTCGAGGTTGCTGAACTCCTAGCAATAAGAACGACTATGTTGGAGGCTTCTACAAAAGGGATATGTAATCTCATGGTGGAATCAGATAGCTTGTTAGCTATCCAGGCTATCAATAGCAGAAATGGAAAAGGGACTGTGGGAGGCATGATTGTGGAAGACATTGTCCATCTTTCTACTACTTTCTCCAATTTCAGGGCTGTCTATTCCAATCGCCAAACAAATGGTGCTGCTCATGCTCTGGCCAAATTAGCTCTCGAGAATCCATATTTTAATCTTTCTTCTGATTACTGTTTGAATTATGTTTCTCATATTGTAAGGGATGATGCAAAGTTTCCTTCACATGATTAATGAATTATTCCATCTTTTCTCAAAAAAAAAAAAAATGGCAGCTCCATGTATAAGAATAATCAAGATATGAAAACTTTGCATGAATAAAGTGTTGGGAGAGGGGCAACAGATTCGAATATTCTAAGAAACTTCTTCCACTTGCTTAAATTTGTGTGAAGCCAATTGAATAACAAATATGGTAAATAAAAAATCACAAGAGAGAATATATTGAACTTTTACGTGGAAAGCTCCTCCAAATCAAAGGGTAAAAAATTACAGGATACTCCGATCCAGAAAATAACTTCAGTATAATCAATAAATGAGTTACACAAGAGGTACGTAGTCTTAATCACATCAAACAAATCGAACAATCTCAATTTGCAACAATAGAGAAGGCAAAACGTCTTCCAAAACAGACCAGTCAAGTTCTGTCAATAATAACTTAAGATGCAAATCTCAAAACGACAATCCAAGTATTAAAACTAAGGGATAATTTTTAAAAAAAAAATACCAACTTTACGTTTTTTAACAAATTTAGTATGACTTTTAAAAATTAATAAATATAGTATAATTTAATTATTTTCTAACAAATTTAATACAACTTTTAACAATTAATACATCTAGTACAGTTTAATTTTTTTGCTAATAAATTTAGCACATTGTCAGTTAAAAATAACTAATTAAAAGTAACTGAATCTCTTAGTATATAGATATGACACGTTTATGTCTAAATCTAGCACGGTTTAAAACTCACAAATGTCATATGTATACACTGGAAGATTCAGTTATTTTTAACTAACAGTGTGCTAAATTTGTTATAAAATAATTAAACTGTACTAGATTTATTAAAAAATACAAAGGTAGTGCTTTTTTTTTAAATTAATCCTAAAACTAAATTTCTAGATGTCCCATATCAGCTGATCAAACTTTAGCTCAATCGGACTACGGATGACGGTTCATCAACACGGTTTTACCGAAACTGTCATAAATAAAAGAATAGAGTAATTACTAGAAATCCAAGTTTGGTTCTGACCAAAAGAACCTGCTCTTACAGAACTCCAAACGACGATGCAACTGTTCACAATCAAGATATATGTGTCTTCTACCTACTGACCAAAAATCAGGTCGATCGGACCACAAATCACCTTTCGATTGCAAAGTTGATCAAAACTGCACGCAAAAAAATCGTCCAAAATGCAGACCCACCAAAACTGATAAAAAAACAAATTACTGTCAACAAAAACTGATCTCCACTGTTCAGAATCAAATACTATCTGTCCTCTACAGCCGATTAAAATTCGTCTTGATCAGACCACGAATCACCTTTTGATTATGAGGTCAAAAATAACTACTTCAAACTGAAAAGATTTCCAACAGCCATAACTCTCTCTTTCTCTCCTTTTTGCAGCCTCTCTCTCTCTTTCTCAAAATTAAGTTCTCCAACAACTTAAATATATAGTTATACTTTAATTAAGTATTTTGAGTTATATATCAAAACATCCCTTGTTGGCTATACCAAACACAATACAACTTTGCATTTTTAACTCAAAACTCAAATAAATTTTAACTTAAACTTTTTCCACGTAAGAAATGACCCAAGACCCAACATAAAGCCCATTAGTGAAAAATACTTGCAAAATTGGGAGATCCAACTCTTTCTGAAATGAGAGAACTTAATGATTAAATTTTATAGACTGAAAACTTTGGATCTTTAATTACATCTCACATGCTGAGTCTTATTCAAAGAAAAGTATATAGGCTTGGTGAGCCTGATATAAGCTTTGAAACATCATATTATACGCTTTCATAGGATCCCTGTTAGAGAGAGCAAAAATTCTAAAATTTGTAACAAAAAAACAAAGAGGAAAAATTATATTCTACGACGGGGGAAATAGAGCAGCTTGAGAAGAAGGAGCGCGTGTTACGTCTATCCGTAGTCTCGTGAGAGGCATAACTCTCTGGAGCACTGGCCAAAGGATAACCAGCCGTGGCATGATGCCACGCAGCAATTAAGTTAAACAAACGACTGCTTGGTACAATTTTTTTTGTTTCTTTGTATAAAAAGATTAATTTTAAAAAAAACGTGAACTTTTTTATCTTTTTAAAATTTATTATGAACATTTACTTTTTAGAATATATCACAAATTTTTTAATTAATTTTAAATTTATCATGTTATCATTATATAATAATAAATTTCATATCTATTTCTAAAATTTTGACCTTAAATCTTTATTTTTTATTCGAAAATAAAAGGTTTATAATTTTTTTTTGAGATTTAAGGTTGAAATTTTAAAAATAGATTTGAAATTTATTATTATAGAATGACGATATAATATATTTGTAACTAATTGAAAATTAGTGATATATCCTTAAAAATTTATGACAAATTTCAAAAACAAAAATTAAAAATTTTATGATCTTTTTGAAAATTAATCCTAATAAAAATAATCCTTTCTTACCATAAATTTCATTTTTTTTATTTTCAAAATTTAAATATAAGATTTTTAAAATAAAAGTATAAGCTAATGTCACGGCCATCCTAAGCCACTATGTTTGTGGTTGATCAAGCTGAAAGAAAAACAAAAACAAAAAGGTCCACTTATGGCTAAGTAGAATAGGTTTCCACTACACATATATATAATATGTATTATATAAAAGATATATAGTTAATTTAATAATTTAATTTTTTAATTCAATATATATTTCATGATCTAATGATTTAAATCTTTATATATTAATATTTTACTTATTATTATATGCTTGCGTAACTTTTTTCAGTAGAATAATACTAAAGGTGCAGTTGCAATTTATTTCTTAGTGCATTTAGCACCGTCCACAAGTATCTGCTCGTACCATGCAGATCAAGAGAATATCAATCTTCCGCGCTGAATCGTTGGTTAAAAACCCATGAGGACAAGTTTTTGATTTAGTTGACTCGGAAAGCATTAAAATTTTGCTAAGTGCAACATATAACAACAAACGAAAAGGATAGTAGAAAAAAGAAAAAAAAAACAAAAAAGGGATTTCTAATTTGATATTTTTTTGTAAGTATAATTTATTTATTATTTTATACTACTTAATAAATAAATATATTTAAAATAAAAATAAAAAAATTGATGTAGGATGAAATAATGAGTGTATTATATTAAAAAAAATAAAAAGTAAACAAAGATAATAAAACATTTGCAAGAGATATACATGTCTGCCTCTGCCGCTATGACGCCTGGGAGCGGCAGTAGCCGAATTGCCCAAGTCCAGCGTTGACTGGCTATTGGTTTTAATCAATAAATTTTGAAATCGGTCGTACTTTTACAGTGTTGTAAAATTAATGTACATGTGGCATTATATTGGTATCATTGTGTAACAGTGTCTCTTTGTATTCTCTATAAATTAGAACAACTAGTGCTGAATAAATTAGATTTAAATAGAGAAAACCAAAAAGTTTAGTTCTATAAAATATAAAATATAGTACTATCTTGGGAGAAGAAGGTATTGAAAAATTTTATTATTCAATTTGTATATTTTATTTTAACTGTATGTATATTATCTTTTAAAGGATACCGAGTAGTTAAAGACTTAAAATTTTTATTTTAAAAATCTTAAATTTTAATTTAAAAAAAATATATATAAGATTTATAGAAATGAGAAAAGTTATCTTCATTGTAATTTACTGTTCAACAAATCTCTTAATAAAATATATATATGTACATTATGTTTTTTTGGAACAAAAAAAAAAAAAGGAAAAAAAAAAGCCCTATTTGGATAAGGGATATACAAGGGGCACGCCTCAACCAACAAAGATTTTGATGATCCGATGGTAGGATTTAATACGAAAACAATCTTCAAAGCAATCAATAAATTTAAATAAACTTATCCTCCCCTCTCATGCTCCTTGTTAGCAGATTATATGCTCTGATGGCACAGTTGATTAATTATATAAACTCAACGTTTATTAATGACAAAAATATCACACAACAATGAGAAAAGAAAACACATATAATATAGACCTCACATCTTCATATGGTATTAAATATCAAATATACCAAATAAGAGAAGGATTCCTATATTTCCTTGACAAAGTGGACTGGGCTCCAAAGGAAACCACACGAAGTAGAAAAATAAAAGGCATGTTAATTTCTTAGTTCATATTGTCCAATTCTTGATATACATGGGTTTGCCATCATTAGATTGGAAAATCCAATCAATCTCCAGCGACCCACCGTGGAACCAACGAATAAAATTCAGGCAAGCATGCTTCGTAGACATGCATTTTGTGTTGATGAAGTCAATTATGTCACCTGCTCGGTATTTTCTTCTATGACTGTGTCCCCATAACCTCTACCCTATACGTGTATATATACGTGTGTATGTGTATATGCGAGTGTGTGTTTGTGTGCTATATACTACAACAACAACAAAAACAATTCGTGATCATCTAATTGATCATAGATCTTCAAGAAATGGGAAGCAAGAATTCCTTCCCCTTTACACTCGCTAAATGCTTCTCTCTCTTGGTTTTCCTCCTCCTCATATTTTCATTAGGGGGCCTCATCAGTAGTTCTGCTGCCAGAAACTTAACTTACACTGACACAACTCAGCGTATGGTTTCTTTTTTCTCAAGCTTATATATATATTCGTGTTTTTCGATAACAAGCAAGGTAGAGCTCACGTCCTTAAACTCTTTGATGCTGTTAAGAAATCATTCAATCTAAAAACTTAAATCTTTGATGAGCTCCACGCAATCACATGCACATTATTTCTCGCGCAAGCCAGTTATACTGATAGTATAAACAAAGTCCTGTTATACATGTAATAATTCTTAATTAAATATGAAAAATGAGAAAAACGTAATTTGAACTGTTGTTACTTGTTGGTCATAATAGTTTCTTGATATTATGTCAACAAATCATACAACACAAAAATTTTTCTTCTTTGTTGAGGTTAATCTTTTGGCGATGTTTATTGATAGATTACGTATTAAATGCTGACACATAAAAATACGGAACAAAATAAATGTCATTGCTTTGTAATTGTACTTTTGATTTGTTCAGTTATTGGGTATTAATTTTGGGTACAGATGGCAGGGAGCAAGAATATCATACGACTGCACGAAGTCTGCTTGGTAAAGTAGACGGAAGCGTTTCAAGACCTGCAGGCAGTTCAACTAAGCCATCACCATCTAGCTAACACATCAATATTTCCATGCACACGAAATTGGGAGCGAATGTAAATAAAGAGAGAATAAAGGCTATGCACGCAGGTGCATCCTAACCATGTCCTATCTGCCAAAAGGATACCTCTGCAATTAGATGGAGAAAGAAGTAAAAGCCAAACTTAAGATTTTGGTTCATTTTCTTTTCGGTTGAAGATTTATATATGCTTGTAAGCAGATCATCCAACTTGAGCTGCTGTTTGTTCATTCCTATCCTCCATGTGTTGTTTGTTTTGTTCACTTGTCCTTATCTCCTAATAAGCCGATATTGTTAAGAGCTATCGGTTGTTACTGCTTGTATAGCCGAAGCACCATGCTTCAATATAGAATGGTGTATAACTCATGGGTTGTTTGTGACGAGAATAGAAAAATTCTTTTCGAAGTGTAAATTATTACCTCCCTACAGCTAAATTTTGTATGGTATCAAAGCCTATGGCAGACCTTTTGAAAACCCTTTAAACTCCTCCTCCTCCTCCTCCTCCTCTATTTCCTCTGTCACATCTAGTACATCCGTTGCTTCTCTTGTGCCATCCTCCTCTCCTACTCAAGCACATCACACCTTTACCATCAAATTAAACTAGCATAATTACCTCGTGTGGAAGACACCATTCTTACCACTGCTTAACTATCAAAATTTAACAGGTTTTGTTGATAGAACAAATCCCCCACCCAGAAAAACCATCCTCTCTGAAGCTTCCTCCTTTACAACCCTGCCTATACATGTTCCCAATCCTGCATATGCTGTCTGGTTTCAAAAAGATCAAAAAGATCAAATGCTCATGTCTTGGCTTCTCTCTTCTTTGTTTGAAAATGTCTTCTCCTATATTATTGGCCTTTGCTTTCCTCAACAAGTTTGGGATGCATTGAATCAAGCCTTTGGTTCTATCTCTCATAATTGATAACTGCAGTTGAACATTGATCTTCAAAATTTAAATGCAAAGATCTTCTTGTGTCTCAGTATCTCAAACACGCTAAAGCTGTTGCAGGTGTACTCGGGGCCGCAAGCCGTCTTCTATCATCAGCTCAATTCAATGCCATTATTTACAGAAATATTGGTAGTGAATTTCATCTGAACATTACAACTTAGTTTGGATGATCTGCTAACAATATATAATGGTGTATAACTCATGTGTTAGTGACGAGAATAGAAGAATTCTTTTCAAAGTGTAAATTATTTTCTCTCTACAGCTGAATTTTACAATGGTGATCATATTAATTATTCTAGCATGGAGGTTACATTATGTTGATCATATTAAGAGATATTTTTCTTGATAAGTATAAAAAATAATGTGATATATTAAATCTCGTATTGCATCGCCATCAATTTAAATATGAAAACACCTTTTGTGAAGCTTAATAGAATATTTTTGGGACATAGTTTATTTTATGACAGGTATTGTATAAGGAATATATTAATTCTACCAGTTTTCTCATAATGAAAAATATATATATAAATTGTTGATCAGGTGGGTGTGGCTCCGCTGGGTATCAATGACTTGCTACTTGTTGATCTAGTGGGTGTGTGGCTCTTTCTCGGGAAAGCTAGTGTTTCTTTTTTTTTTCTTTTTCTTTCATGTAATTCTATTGGCTTTTTCTTTATTACTCTTCTCTCATAAAAAAAAAAAGGAAAAAAAATTGTTGAGAACGTCACCAAGTCGAGTTGTTTTTGAATCAGGTAGATCATTAATTTCCTTTTTTTATTTCCTGTTTTTATGTTACCAAAATTTTATCTAATTTATCGTTTGCAACATCCACCAACTTTATCAAAATTGAATCCCTTATTTTTTTGACTAACTTTTAGAAATTTTCAATCCTATTGCTTGTCACCCCTTTCACATGATTAGACTGGAAATTAAAGTAACGCACTACTGCAAAAAAGTCAGCTGATTTTGAGAAATTAAGATTATTCCTTTTCCGTGGTAGGAATGCTTATTTCAAACACAAAAGGTTTTTAGGTTGAAAAATTACTCATCCAACCAATCAAATTGCTTGCACAGAATGTGATCCAATTGGGCATTCCGTCATAAGTTACTGAAACTATAATACCTATGTAGTATGTGATCCAATTGGGCATTCCAATCAGATTTTGCTGGTTAAAGGAAGCATGTTCGCATATCTCTTTGGAGCAGACAGAGTTTCAACTCCTGCCTGTCTCCTTGGCCACCTAGTGGCCTTAAGAATATTTATCCTATAAGATGCAGTGCACCTTTATGCGGTGTCTATGAACTCGTTTTCTCTATTTTTTATAATAATTAATTGACTAATTATTAATTATTATGAATGATCAAAAAAAAAATTTACTTCAAACCATTGTTTTGGTTGATTATTTGGCCTAGCCGTTATTGGCTAAAAAATTCCAGGTTATTTTAGTAATTCACCACATAAACGAAATCAACCACGGTCCGGAAGACTAGCATTAGACTACTTCAATCTCGTTGAAATGAAGTGGGTTTGAATTAGGAGAACAAGAGGGCTATTGCTTTAACTTTCGGCAGCCCACGAGGCATGAAGTTCTGCTATGGCATTTGTCCGAGGGGCTGTGCCCAGTGGATGGCAAGCGGCTGCGTGCCCGCTTGGGTACCAGGCCTTGTACTGAAAGGCCTGGCCGGGTGATTGTTGGCCCTTGACTAATGTAGACCACGATGGGATGGGGTTCGGTCTATAATAGCTGATGGCTATTCAAAATCGTGATGTTGAGTTTTTTTAAGAGATATTTTAATATTTAAAATCTAAAATTTTTATTTAGAAGATTATAAGTTTTAATCTTAAAAAATGAGTGTAGAGATTATGAAAATGAGAAAATTATCTTTGTTATGTAATTAATGACTAAAATAAACCTTCTAATAAAAAAAATTATGATATTGAATTTGGCAAATGATAATTAGTGGGTTTAACTTTTTTATCCCTAAATTTTTATAAATTTTTGTAATTAAATCTTAAGTGATTTTGATTTTTCATTTTAGTTAGATCCGTCATAATTGAGTTATTCTCTCCACACTAAATATTATTTTGTATGAATTCTTCTACAACACTTACATAACACCCCCCCCCCCCAACGCCCCGTAGATCCGCCCATGTGAGTATCTTGAAAAGAATATTGCCAATTAATGCTTATCTAGCGAACAATCTTGAAACAATTATTGAATTTGATGATTTTTAACCAATGATTAATTGCAAATGGTGAATTGGTGATTCGCGCAAAGTTAATCAAAACAACACAATTGCGCAAACGATAAGCCTTGATGGCAATGTAAATGGAAGCAATTTGAGACATGCTGGCAGCGGCAGACCATGGCATTCAGATACACCTCCCAACTGTTGCTACGTATACATTTGGATTCGGTCCACTTAATGGTGTATTTCAAATTTGTGGATTAAAGATTGTCAACATGGTTTTTTTTTTTTTTTGATATATATTTTCAAAACTTTTCAAGATACTTTTTTGTTCTTATTAAAAAAAATTAATTTTAAATGTATTTGCTATTACTTTAAACATATATAGCATTACTTAAAACTTAATTTTTAACATTATTATTATTATTATTTTTGTTTTCCAATATCTCTCTAAACAGCTTCAAGCTCAATTATCCGACCAACAACCTTTATTGATTGCACAAATACCAAATGCGGGGACATACCATGGAAACACAATACCTCAAATTTAACTAATCTCCACTAAATCAATGAGAAACCGTGAACAAAAGCCACCATCATTACTATTTCTAAAGTTGGCCTTAATTAATTTTTAGTTACCACTTTCCTATATAATATCATGTGCCGTACTCTGCACTTCAAAAAAATTCAAGAGCATTATGCTCATGGGCACGATGACATCTCTAATATAAATATTTCCTCTTGCCATTGCATACATGCTATATAAACAGACTTGCACATATCACACGCACAAACATTCACACACATACATATGCATACATATTATGTCAAAAAAAAAAAAAAAAAAACATATGCATACATATTGCATTACCAGTTGTCTTAATTAATTTTGTGATCATCCCCACAGATCATATTCTTAAGCATCAAAGAATTGGGAAGCAGGAAATGTTATTTACTCCTCAATGTGTTTCTTCCCTTATTCTCTGATGTGACTGTAAATTTTGAGTTTTAAACAATTATATTTCAAAAATACAAATAAAAATTTAAAATTTATGTTATGTTAATCTCTATATAAATCTTTCAATTAATACTCATGTTTGATTTCGTCAAGGGTTATGTGAGTTTAATCTTGAACCAAAATAATAAATTTCACAGCTTGATTTTGAACGAAATGAATAAATTTTATTGAAATTCGACGTTTGATCTCAAATGGATGCCTTAATTTTGATGGGGGACGTAAAAGCTTGATTTTAATTGGATTGACTTGGCTCTAGTGAGGGCGTAAAGGTATAATCTCGAACAAATATTTAATATTTTAATATTTTAAATTTTTTCTATGACAGATTCAATTTAATGACAATTAAAGAGCATATACTTAAAATGTTAAATTTTAGAATTTAGAAAATGAGGAAGAGAAGATGGGATACAAGGCTTTTGCGATTTTTTTTTTCTTCTTTTCTTTTCTTCCTTGGTTATGGTTTTAACGCTAAAGACGCCACACGTCCTCTTATTCCCTGCTTGCATCTTGACTTCTGTCAGCGACCTGCAACTGTTCTAACTGCTTTAGATAAACCCATATCAGTAGCCTCCGCCGTTGCCGCTGCCTGAACGGCCCGATGTGCTTCCTCCTACATCATCGTCGAGGCTTATCTCTCGCCCAATTTTATTTTATTGCTTATGTCCACGTGAATCGTCATTTGCAATTAACCTAAAAAAGTTTTGTAGTTTTCGGTAAACTATAAACTAGGTGCTACTTTGTAACAAAAAAAGCAAAAAGATGGTAAGGCACGCTTGATGTCTAATGGCTGTCAGTGCGGGCGCTCATGAAAATGGGTAATTAGTAAGAAATATGAACACAGACATAGTGGTGCACCTAACTGATAAAACATAAGACATAAATACAACAAATATATGTACATGTCTTGATATATTTATAATACATATTTGTTCTATATAATTATTAATCACTTAAATACCTAATGACTTTAAATAAATCAAATAATTTATAATAGACAAATAACAAATTCATATAATTTTTTTAGCATAATAATTTGCAAAAGACACGGAAAAGTAAAAGTTTAACATTCCAACCCATCGTAAAAGAAAAAAAAAAAAAAGAAAAAAAGAAAGACAGTGGAAGACAGCTGGGTTTCGCCTTTTGAGTTGGTTTTTTTTTTTTTTTTTTTGAATAAATAGCTGTCTTCCACCATCTTTTTTAACTTGATTTAATATACATATATTAGTAGAAAGATGATATATATATATATAATATATTTTTTTATTATAAATTTAATTATTTTTGTAATTGTACTTATTATTTTTATAACAAAAAATAATTTATTAATTTTTTATATTATATTTTATTAATTTTATTATAAAAATAAATAAATTTGTCATAATAAATATACTAAATATATATACCAACATAAATATACTTAAACTTTTTTTCTATTTTTTTAAACAAAACTTTTATCTTTTCTGACATGGCGTTCGCTTCACGATTTCAAACTTATCTCTTTCTTGCTTTATGACTTCTGATCTTGCATACTACAAAAGAAAGAAAACAAAAGGGACCGCAAAATAAAAGAAAGACCATAAAAAGGCAAATCGAGCCGAATTTAGAGATGACTTCCCAGTCCATGGATGTTTGGTATGTGAGAGCAAAACGAAAAAAGAAGCGTATCTGAAAGAAGAATATCCTGACTATAATCAGCAAGTGTAATCTAGCAGTTTACCAGGCATTTCGCCTAAATAAAATGTTAAATGGTTCAACTATAAGTAAAAAAATTTTAAGATTACTAAATTACTACTTTCTATAGATCAAGCTAAATTTGTCATAAACTGCAAACTTGCGAATTTATTTATATATTAATCATTGAAGATAAATCATCTTGAAGATCACAATTCAAATCTCTAGCAATAGAGAGATTAGATCCACTTCAAAATGTCAAGGTCGCTGCTGCTTCCACGTCTCGAATTGCTTCCATTTACATTGATTCCATGTCAAGGTTGGTTGCTTTCATTGCTGTTTCTTTTCCTCGAATTGCTTCATTGCCGTGAATTGTTTCCCTAGTGTCCGCCGCTGCCTCCATGTTCCGATGTGCTTCCGCCTACATTGCCGTCGAGGTTTATCCCTCGCCCAATTTTATTGTATTGCTTATATCCATGTGAATCACCATCTGCAATTAATCTTGAACTAATAATCATCATCCAGAATAATTGTTTCTAGATTGTTTGCTTGGGGGATCATTAACGTTCAATTTACAAAGAGGGCATTATCTCATGCCCAGTAGAGCCTTTAAGAGTCCTCTAATTTAATAATATTAGATTGCTTGCGCAAAAAAATGCATATCTCAACATAATATCCATCAACCATAATATATGTGGGCGTGTAATTGGCTAGTTAGCTTGAAAGAAATGAAGGCGTACTTTGAGGCGGTCATGTTAGAGAATGTGCTCAAACACATGCATATATTAGCTTGAGAAAATAGAAACTTTACACTGAGTTGTGTCTGTGTCAGCTAATTTTCTGGCAGCAGTAGTACTGATGAAGCCCTCTGAAACTAAGAGGAGGCACACTATCAAGAAGAAGCAGCAGCATTTAGAAAGTGGAGGGTGGAAGGAACTCTTGCTTCCCATTTTTTGAAGTCTATAATCAATTAGATGATCACGAATTGCTCTTCTTCTTGTTGTTGTATTTATAGCCCAACACGCACGCATATGCTTACGCTAGGTTAGGTAAGTATGTTCATTGAGAAATTATGATTTATAAAAATTTTTATTAAGAAATTATTTATAAAAATTTTTATTTAACTGTATTTTTAATTAGTAAAATTTATATATCTTATGTGTTTAGTTTATTACTCAAAAAACAGTGTTTTATTTTCATTAAAACCAACAAAAATTCAGTCTTTTTAAATATGTAAAGGAATGTTAGGACAATAAGAGTATTTTAAAAGGCTATTATCTCATATTAAAAATAAGAACTTTGTTAAACATAAGACAACTTATGTCTTATAGTGTGAAGTGTCTATGTCAGACATGCGTCAGATACAACAGACATGTGTTTGATATATGAAAAACGTGTTTATTAAAAAAAAATAAAAAACAAAATCAACATGGCCATTTTGAAATAAAAAACAAAATAAAAAATACATTTTAAAAAAAAAATAAAAAAAAAGTTATGATATGATGCCTGTCGGCCATCTCTTTTTCATGGCCGACAGGCCATCCTCTCACCTTTTTTTTTTAAAAAAAAAAATGTAGTTGAGACTTGAGAGGCGAGAGAGAAGTTCTGATTTTTTTTTTTTTTGCAAATTATATACTCTCATGTGTTAGTGCTTTAGTATTACGAGATTTTAGATATATTTAAAAAATACATTATAAGATTTATTTTAACAATAAAAACTAAATTAACCTAAAATTTAGGTTATAATTTATATTATATTTTAAATAATAATATTTATTTAAATTTATATGTTTATATAAATGCATACATATATATATATATATATATATGTACGTATTTATATTGTTTCCGTATCCATACAACTTTAGTCTTATATCTTGTGAAAAGAAAGACCAAAGAAAATCTCATGCGTAAGTGAGTGATTAGAAAACTACTTATTGCAACAATTAACTTCAGCATTTATGCTAATTATTTATATTTATGAGACATTAAACTAGCAACAATATTAATTTTACTAATTTGTTTCTTATATAGGTACAGCTTTCACCATTCTCTTCTTCTCCCTCCTTGCTTTTGGAAAATTTTTGGGTATACAAGTTCATGTTTTTTTTTGTTATCTCACTTGTGAAATGCATATCAATGGAAAGATCGGTCATCGATACACTTGCTGCACTGTAATTACTTATTCACAAGAATGTAAATTTATTTTTAAAGATAGTACTTTTACGTGCGTCAAATTTTATATATTGTTTCGTTATCTTTTTATCACATCCATTTTCAATCTAATTTCTGTTTATTATTTCAAAATGTGGGGCAGGTGAGGCAATTGACTTCATTACCACAAGGAAATGCGTGGCCGAGAAGCATTGGCCCAACGGTGAGGTAATGACGAGTAAGAATTGTCAATTATTTGCAGTAGGTATGAACATTAAAAACTCGCTTACATAAACCATGCAATTTCCTGTTCTAGGCGCAGCTGGCTGTTGGTGAATATAGTGAATACCATTTACTTAGCGTCCCAAAAGCCCTTCTTTCCCTGGCCTTGGCCTTCTCATAATATACGTCTAGCTACGTTCCGGTAACCCCAATGGCCGCAACTATTGAGGAGATCAGAATGGCTCGGAGAGCGGAGGGTCCAGCCACCGTAGCCATTGGCATAGCCACCCCATCAAACTGTGTTTATCAGGCGGACTTCTTAGACTACTACTTTAGGATCACTAACAACGATCACATGACTAACCTCAAAAAAAACAAAAAAAAAAAAAAAAAAAAAATCAAGTGCAAGTGTAGGTACTAAATCCCCTTTTTGTCTTTTATGTCATTTGCCAAATTAATTCTTGGGTCTCTTCACGGTTTTATCACTTTAAAAAAAAAAAAAATAATGATCAGTCTCATCTATGATCGAGTCCAACTTGCCACTAAATTATAGTGCAAAATATATCTGCCTCATTGTGCACTAAGTCATGCAGCGCAATAGACACAATGGGGGCCAAAATCTCCACATTAGCACAATGAAGAGCATTTGAATTGAAACTACTTTAGTCTCTTCATCGTGCTTATTCCAATACTATTGGGGTCATTTCTAAATTCTTTCCAGATGTTTATTATACTAATAAGTTATATGTGGTCATCCAATGTCATCTACCAGCCCAAAAACCTGAGAGTTTGAAATCCGAAGTAAGATGAGATGGATTTAAATAAGCAATACACTCATAAATTTAAAACATTGGATTATAACTACTTCTCAATTATAAGCCATTTATTTCTCTCATTTTTTACAATGTAAAACTTCTGAAACACTCTCACACTTGAAATTCCAACAATCTTTGCCCCAAGTATTAGTTTCTTCAAGAATGGATTAGGTGAAAGTGCAAAGAGCTCATTACCTGTCAACTGGAACTCGTTCGCGAACTAATCACCATCCACCTGATCTAGGATTGTGCGCCTGCCAATTTTCTAAAAGTCATGTTGATGCCACATGTGTTGCTACTCTTTTTCCAAAGCCCCACCTTAGAACTACCCTTCGGCTTTTCATGGGGAGTGTAATATGTCTCTTCCTTCCTCATGAAGGCAGCAATTTGTTGGAAAATATATCGATAGATATCTACATCAGTTTGTTTTTTTTAAGAAAAGAACTAAATTAAAATTACAATTAAACATATGTGACTCTTTATGGAAGAGGAGAGACTTTTGGTGGGAAGAGACATAATCTTTTGTGGGAAAAGACCTGACTTTTAATGTGAAGAGTTGTGTCTGTTCATGGAAAGAGACATGATCCTTTAGGTAAGAGTTGTGTTTATTTATACAAGAGTTATGATTCTTAAGGGAAAAGTCAGAACTTTTTATAGGTGTCTAACTAAAGTCTATAAATATGATTTCTCTTTTGCCCAACTGTTGTTAATTTTTCCGCCATACATTCTTCCAAAAAGTTCTTTTCTTCTTACACTTGAGAAATTCTTATTAGGGGGTCTAAAGGAGTTATTGTCTGTAAACCCAAGGTTTTGTAAATCCTGAAGTGATTCGTCATAAATCCTACAATAATTTGGGAGGGGACGAACATCACTTTAAAAACAGTGACTATTCACGATATAAAGCCTATTTTGATTGCTACTCAATTTTCCTAACAACTTTAAAGTGATGTTTGCGATGGAGTCAATAAGAGAATCTATGACAGAAACAATGCCTACTGCAATCAATGCTATGAATCAAGATGTAGTTTTGCTTGAGAGATTTGATGGGTTAAATTATAATCGTTGGAAAGACAAGATTCTGTTTGGGTTGACAAAACAAAAAGTTGCCTATATTTTGGATCCTAATTTGGTTGAATTTCCTGCTCCAAAAGAAGATAACATAGAAGCCATCAAGTTAGAACGTAAGAAAAGAGAAGATGACGAGGTGCTGTGCAGATGACATATTCTTAACACTCTGCCTGATCGACTTTACGATTTGTATACTTTTGTCAAATCTCCAAAAGACATATGGACTACATTGGAAAATAAATACAGCAATAAAAAACAAGGTGTGGACAAATTTTTTACTCTTAAATATTTTGAATATAGAATGGTGGAAAATCGATCTGTAATGGATCAAGTACATGAATTGCAAATTCTTGTGTCAAAACTCAAAGACAACAAAACTGATGTATCTGAACCACTTCAAGTGGGGGCTATCATGTCCAAGTTACCTCCTAGTTGCAATGATTATATAAAGAAATATCTACATACAATAGAGGATATTACCATAAAACAACTCATAAAGCATTTTCGAATTGATGAGGAAACTCAAATTTGTAAAAAGAAACATTTTGTTATATCAAATTATAAGGTGAACAATATTGAGTCTGGCACAAGAGTCTAGAATAATTCTAGTGGAAAAAAGAAAAAATATTTTAAGACAAATAATTCCAACAACTCAAAAGGCAGAACCTATTATCATTGTGGAAAAAAGGGGCATATCAAACGTGAGTGCAGATTCCTCAAAAAATTGAAGAAGAACAATGCCAAAAATGCTAATATGGTTGAATAAGAACCAACAGAAATAATTACAATGATCTTAGAATTGCACATTGACATGATTACTGAACTTCATATGGCTGTTGTGACCAAGTCTGATGACTGGTGATATGATTCTAGGGCTACTGTTAATTTCTACAACAATAAATCCTTTTCAAAGAATATTAATACATAATAGAAGGACAAAAAGTGCTTATGGGAAATCAAAACACAGCAAAAGTTCTTGGAAAAAGAAGTGTTGAACTTCAATTTTCTTTAAGGAACAAACTCATTCTTACTGTTTGAGCCCGAAATTAAAAAGAATCTCATGTCTGCCAATCGATTAGGCAAGAAAGCCCTTAAGACAGTTTTAGAATCTGACAATAAATTGATCTTGTCTAGGAATGGAGTATTTATTGGAAAAGGATACTCTTGTGATGGAATGTATAAATTCAATATTAATAAAAATAATAATAATTCTGCTTATATTGTTGAGTCTTCTTCTTCTTTATGGCATGAACGTCTAGCACATATTAATTATAATTTTATAAGGTTTATGTCTAAATATTGATTGATTTCTTATGATCATGATAATGAAGAAAAATGTGAAATATGTATCCAAGTAAAAATGACAAAGAAACCTTTCCTTGAAGTAAACAGATATACAAAATTATTAGATATTGTGCATTCTCATATTTGTGAATTAAATGACACATTAACAAAAGGAGGAAATAGATACTTTATAACATTTATAGACAATTCTTCTAGGTATACAGATATTTATTGATGAAAAGTAAAGATCAAGCCTTTGACATGTTTAAATGTTACAAATATGTTGTTGAGAATCAAAAAGGCAAAAAAATAAAGATCTTGTGAAGTGATAGAGGGGGTGAATATTTACCTACAAAATTTATATAGTTTTATAAGGAAAATGAAATTATACACCAAACCAGTGCTCCGTATACCCCACAACAAAATGGGTTGGTAAAAAGAAAAAATAGAACATTAATAGACATGATAAATGTCATGATATTAAGAGCTAGATTGTCATTAAATTTGTGGGGAGAAGCTATACTAACAGCTTCTTATTTACACAATAGAATACCCTCCAAGAAGTTTAAAATTTCTCCATACGAATTATGGAATAAAAGAAGACCAAATCTGAGTTATATAAGAGTATGAGGATGTTTTGCATTTTACAGAGTGCTAGAAACAAAAAGGACAAAATTGGGTCCTAGAGCACTAAAAAGTGTGTTTGTGGGTTATGCTAAAAATTCCAAAGTCTATAGGCTTTTGGATTTAGATTCTAATGTGATTGTAGAATCAATAGATGTTGATTTTTTGGAAAATAAATTTTGTAAAGATTTTAACAATATTGTAGTACCCACATCACAAGAAACCATTGCAATTAATAGTCTTAATCCTGACAATAAATTTGATGTTGCTTCTACTAGCCTTAAGAGAAAAAGTCCTGAAGTTCCTTTGGAACCTAGGAAAAGTCAAAGAACTAGAAAAGAGAAAATATTCAGTTCGATTTTATATCTTCTCACTTTATTGGCTTCTTAGTTGAAGGCAATAGGACAAAATTGATCACTAAAATATCCATACTATTTAATGTAGAGGATGATCAAAAGACATTCAATGAAGCAATGACTTCTAGAGATGCAACTTTTTGGAAAGAGGCTGTACATGATGAAATGGATTCAATATTGTTTAATAATACTTGGATCCTAGTAGATTTGCCTCTTGAATCAAAACCAATTGGTTGTAAATGGACATTTAAGAAAAAAATATAATTCAGATAGTTCTCTTCAAACATTTAAAGATTGATTAGTAGCTAAAAGATTTGGGCAAAAGGAAGGTATTGATTACTTTGATACTTATGCTCTAGTGGCACGAATAACCTTCATAACGGTATTATTGGCTTTAGGATCAATACATAATCTGTATGTACATTAAATGGACGTTAAAACTGCATTTTTAAATTGTGATTTAGATGAAGAAGTGTAAATGGAGCAACCTAACGGATTTATTCTTTTAGGAACTGAAAATAAGGTTTGCAAGTTAATTAAATCCTTATATGGATTGAAGCAAGCTCCAAAGCAGTGGCATCAAAAATTTGATTTTGTGATACTGTCTCATGATTTTAGGCACAATAGTGCTGATAACTGCATATATTCCAAGTTTACAGAAAATTTTGGTTTGATCATATGCCTTTACGTTGATGATATGCTTACTGTTGGAATCAATATGGAACGTGTAAATCAAACAAAGAAGTATTTAACTTCAAACTTCAAAATGAAGTATTTAAATAAAGTTGATACTATCTTGGGTATCAAAATTAAAAAATATAGTGGGGGTTTTGCATTGAGTCAATTTCATTATATAGAGAAAGTGTTTCTTAAATATAATCAATTGAATATTAAAAAAGCGAATACCCCATTTGATGCATCACAAAAATTGAATATAAATTCTTGAAGGTCAGTTGCTCAGTTAGAGTATGCTAATATAATTGGTAGTTTAATGTACGTTATGAATTACACTGGGCCAGATATTGATTTTGCAGTTTTTAAACTTTTTAGATATACAAGCAATCCTAATACGGAACATTGGAAGGCAATAATAAGAATCCTTGGATATTTAAAAAGAACGATCAATTTAAGACTGTTGTATAATAATTTTCCTGCAGTACTAAAATAATATACTGATGCTAGTTGGATAACTAGTATTAGTGATAATAAATCTACGTCTGAATGGCTTTTACCATAATAGGAGGTACTGTTTTTTGGGCTTTTAAGAAACAGACGTGTATAACTCATTCTACCATGGAATCAGAGTTTGTAGTGTTAGCTTTTGCAGACAAAGAAGCGGAATGGTTGAGAAATCTGTTACTTGATATTAAATTGTGGCGACAGCCGATTTCGGCCATCTCTTTGCACTGTGGTAGTAAAGCAACAGTGTATAGAGTTTTAAGTAAAATATACAATGGTAAATCTAGATATATTGCCTTGAGACATGAATTTATAAGACGGTTCTTGCTTGAAGGTGTTGTCACAATTTTGTATGTGCGATCCTGTAAAAATTTAGTTTATCCTTTCGCAAAAGGTCTCTCAAGAGATATGATCGTGACGACATCAAAAGGAATGAGACTAAAACCCTTTGATGGCAACCAATAATGGGAACCTAACCTTTACTCACTCAATAGTTAATTAACGATTTAATGAGTGACAACAAGTTATTGATCCATTGTGGTAACATTGAATTAATGTGATAAATAAATAATTCATATTTAATGTAAAAAGGATTCGAGGATGAGTGATACTCTTAATGAAGTTGGACTCACATAAAATATAGAATTTCACCTATATGAACATAAGAAGTGGTGTCGCTTCTAACAAAAGTTTTAGGGTTTAACTTTTGTAAATTTTCATGAAATCAGGATGTAGCACAAAGCCATAGACATGCTGTATAATACGGTGAATTTCTCATTATGTAGAGAAGGACACTTGTAGTATTTTCCAATTTTAACACATAGAAATCTTTATTTAAGTGTATATCACACCATTTATTTCGTTAAAATGTTGAGATACTAACACTAATAAAAAGTTTAATTCGAACGAAACCTTTAATAAGTATGAGCCATGTAACAAACAATTTAGCTATCTAAGTAGGGGATTGTTGGAAAATATATTGATAGATATCTACATCAGTTTGGTTTTTCAAAGAAAAGAACTAAATTAAAGTTGTGATTAAAGAGATGTGACTATTCATAGAAGAGCAGAGACCCTCGGTGGGAAGAGATAATCTTTTGTGGGAAAAGACCTCACTTTTCATGTAAAGAGTTGTGTCTGTTCATGGAAAGAGACATGATCTTTTGGGTAAGAGTTGTGATTATTTATACAAGAGTCATGATTCTTCAGGAAAAAGTCAGAACTTTTCATAGGTGTCTAGCTAAAGTCTACAAATAGGATGTCTCTTTTACTCAATTGTTGTTAATTTTTCTGACATACATTGTTCCAAAAAATTCTTTTCTTCTCACACTTGAGAAATTCTTATTAGAGGTTCAGAGGAGTTACTGTTTGTAAACCCAAGGCTTTGTAAATTTTAAAATGATTCATCATAAATCATGCAGTAATTTGGGAAGGGACGAACATCATTTTAAAGACAGTGATTATTCACGATACAAAACCTATTTTGATTCCTACTCAATTTTCCTAACACAATTATAGGAACATTGCGATGTTCACACTTGTCCCTACAAAACCATTGTCACTTATTGTGGGAACTTTCCTTTAGAATAGCTGTAAATTTTTGTTGTGGGAACTTGAGAGCCATAAAATAGGAGAAATCTAAGAAAAATCTAAGTACGCAGTATATCAAGATGTCACTCCCAAACCATAACTTTAGTGGTCATGGTTGAAGGGTTTTGTTTAAATCTAAAAGATTCTTTACCTTTTAGCTTTTAAGTCTGGATATCTTTTTTTTTTAGTCGGTATGCTTCTTGTTATTAAAGTATTTGTATTAGTTAACCGCCTTTTCTTTTCTTTACTAGTTACTTGTAAGATTCACGGATGGACACATAGTTTAAAGGGAAAGCATGAGGTTCGGTTTCCAGCCCATTTTTATTGATTTTTTGGGTGCTACCTTCTAACAAAAGGGCAAAAAGGATGATTGTGCACGCACTTGTTTGCATTTAGAGAAATTAATCATATTCACATTTGACCCAAGGTCTGCCACAAATGAAAGCCCAAACCTTTTCCAGGTGTCTGGCACTCCTCTTGCATAATAAGGCAGCCCAAATACATCGAAATTCATTGGCCTAAGGACAAAGAACACCCATTTCACCATTATAAAAAGGGGTGACTACCCAGACACTTCAAAGAAAAAAAAAAATCCTAATCCTGGCTTTTTAACAAACCTAATTGTTAAAAATATAATATCCTTTATTAATTAATAATAAGTATATAATATGATTTATAATGATTTTAAATTTCCTTTACTTTAATCTTAAGCTTTTGGTAGACTTTAAGATCTATAGTCATTATTTGACATGATATCAGAGATTGATTTATTCTTCCTATATGCACTCTTAATTTAACCCATTTTTATGAGCTTGACATGTTCTATTCTAATTTCATTACACCACGTACTAATCAAGTCTAACACATGTTAAGAAGGCATGTTAAAAAACATAATATCACATATTGATTAAAAATAAGTTTATAACATAATTTATAATGATTTTAAGTTTCCCCTGATTTCAACTTGAATTTTTAGTAGATTTTGAGATCCGTAGTGATTATTTAATACAGGTAAAGGCTTTTGTGATCCATTATTTGTAGGGCTATCCATTCAATTGGTTGATTGACCTGGGTGGTCCCGATGAGCTTGAATGCCCAGACGTGCTGCCACCTACAGCAAGGCCTAATGTCTTGCTTTATCTCTATGATCAACATTTGCATCAAACATATCATTTCCAAAACATAGAAAATCTATCAAACATTAACCACTACCCATTTCACAGTAAAGAAAATAAAAATAAAATAAAAAAAGAACGGTTCATTATTAGAGAGAATTGCTTTGAGGGTTGGCTGATTTTGCTGCAATATTACTGAAGCCTCGTGAGAATAGGAAGAGGAAGCCAACGAAGATTGACATACAGCATACATGAAAGGAACTGATGTTTCCCATTCCTAGTTGACGGATGCCTATGAGTGAGGATGCTCACATACATGGCTAATTTATGGTTCAATTACACTTTCTAATCTGATAATGTGAAAGCCATGACCACTGATACAGCATTTGCCAATTTCTGGATTTAGTCGATTCGTAGTCAGGAACAAATATGTGCCTAATCACAATTTGAATGGTCTAATTTTTTGAAATTGAGCACCAGTATATGGTTCATTCTTAACAAAGTACAAGACAACATCCAACAATTTTATTTAATATCTCAATCTTATTTTATTTTTTATTTAATTATCTAACAACTCATATTCTTATATTCTAATAAAAAGAGCTACTTAGTTTTTCTTTTTCTCCTTGAGATTTTACGTGTCAGACAGACGACTTACATATTAAAGGACAAAACACATCATGGCGTCACTTTAATTATGCTATTTGTTTGGATGACTTTGACTTGTAATAAATAACAGAGAGTTTTCCAGTTACGATAACCATAGATTAAAGTTATCTGTAACAAATTACAAATCAGAATAGACAAAATGAATAATTAGTAACTTTTTTTTTTTTTTTTTGTTAAGAAGTTCATTAAAATATAAACTATATAATAAATTAACTCTCTTTTTTTATAAATTTTATACTCTCCCTTCTTAAAACCTCTAAAATAAAGATGTAAAACTCTAACTGTTGAAATGTTTATTGTCCTACGAAAGACTTGGCTTCCTTTTTTTTTATTTTCTTTTGTCTACTAAATAGGTTTTTTTTTTTTTTTTGTTTTGGCTTCCTTTTCAGGCAGCTGTAACTATTTAATCATAGTATTTTTATAATATATGCGTCTTTTTTTAAGTTACAAAACAAAAGTACTAGACTTTATATTATATATAAAGTATAGTTTCATCAAATTTAAAGATCCATATTCTCATTTCATAAGACATAAAAATTATGGACCAAAAAAAAGTTCATAAAAAATATTGAAGAAAAAAAATGTCAAAGCAAAGAAGTATATTACTGTATTGAACTTTTACAAAAATATTTATAGGGAAAAAAAAAATAGTTCGGCAAAAAATATCATAGAAAACGTTAACCCCGCAAATTTGAATTAAACCATCTAGAGAATTACAATAAAAAATATGTAGCAATAGAGATTAGGTCCAGCCAATCCAAATGTCAAGGTCCGCCGGTGCCTCCATGTCCTGAATTGCTTCGGCCTACATTGCCGACAAGGCTGATCCTTTGCCCAATTTTGTTGTCTTGGCTTACTCTACGCGAATCACGATCTGCAATTAATCATTGAAAAAAAAAATCGTCAACTTCAATAACAATTGTTTCAAGATTGTTTATTAGATGAGCATCATGACACAAATATATATAAGTATTGGTTGCATAGCTTGGAGTGTGTGTGTGTGTGTGTGTAAAACCTTACTTGAGGTGATCCGGCGTAAGCTAATTGTTTTGCATTAATGAGGAAGCCCCTAAGTAAAGCAGCAGAATGAGGAGTTAACCGCATTTCTTGCTTCCCATTTCTTCAATGCTTAAGAATAAATGATCAGTGGCGATGATCACAGATTAATTATTATGGCAAATGGTAATGCAATATGTATGTATATGTATGTGTGCTTGTTTATGTGCTGTGAATGTCTGTTTGTATAGCTCGTAATGGCAAAAGGGGATATTTATATTGCCATGAACGTGGATGTAACCGCGTTAGGTGATTTTGCTTTAACATATTAATTAAAAATTCTTGTCTTTATTATGTGCTTCCAAGTAACATCATTTCAAAAGTTAATTAATCTAAATAAATTTGACGTATTTCCAAAGGATAGAGGCCACAGTTTCGATTAATTGGCGGACTGGATAGGTTGTGTTGGGAATTTTGAGATATAAATGTTAACATTCTAAGGTTTTATTATTCAGTTTTAATTGATTATAAAAAATTAATAATTATTAATATGTTCATTTAAATTTGTATAGTTACAAGTTTAGTATTAATGCTTTTATGCTAGCAAAGCTTCAATTTTTTCGGAGTATGAAAGAAGTAAACAATAATCCATAATAAAGGCTTTATGTAGCAACATAATTGGTCCAAAATTAGAGGCCCAAAGGAACAATAGTTTGACCCAAAATGGAGGCACATGTGGTCCAAATTTGAGGCCCCAAACTTGTTGGAACTTACTTACATATCATCCATTTTAATCAAGACATCAAGTTTAACTAAAGGTCTTGAGTTCGAGTTTCTGAGAATGCAGTCACGTTAAATACTTGCTAGGAGGCCTTTACTATCCTTTGAGGTCCTGCACGGATTAGTCTAAATTAATCAGTCTATTGTGTTGGACACTAGACGGTCTCAGATCAAAAAAAAAAAAAACTGTATCTACCAATTTTGAAAAATCATTATGGACAGCTGGAGAAGAATCGTGTGATGAATCTCACTTGGATGGAAAGATAATTCTGTCTAGTTTCCAAATTTTTAATAATCATCTCAATTGGATATTTGTGGAGGAAGTTATGGTCTATGAACTGAAATGTGTTCAATCTGTCTAAGCAGATAGGATCAGTCCATTTTAAGAGATGTTGCGACCAAATGGAAAAGAATTACTTGTCTAGTTTATAAATTGACCAGAATCGCGCAAATTAAATATCTATCAAAGGAGATATTGTCAAAATACTGAAGGATGTACAGTCTGTTCCGTCCAGCGGAATAAATCAACTTCTAGAAGACACCACGGCTAGTTGGAGTGGAATCAAACCATGATCTTTACATGGATGGAAAGCTCTGGATATCTATTTTCAAATGCATGAATCGGGATGCAATTTGGAGCTATATATTATATCACATTCTCTGCAAGCAATTTAATTGGTTGGATTATTAATTTTTTCAACCTAAAAACCTTTTGCGTTTGAAATAAACATTCCCACCAGGAAAAGGAATAATCTCTTTTTTCTCGAAATCAGCTGACTTTTGCAGTAGTTCGTTACTTTAATTTCCAGTCTAACCATGTGAAAGGGATGATTAGCAATAGGATTGAAAATTCTTAAAAGTTGGTAAAATAAGGGTTTCAATTTTGAAAACTTTGGTGGATGTTGCAAATGATAAAACCACATAAATTTAGGTAAAAAAATAGGTTACATAAAAAAACGAACAAAATAACAGGAAACGGGAAAAAAAAAAACAGATATTAATGATCTACCTGATTCAACCACTGTTGTCAGAACCGGACCGGACCGGTCGGTCGGACCGGTTGAACCGGGGACCGGCCGGTGGTCCGGACCCGTTTAGGTAAATTTCCAAGGGTGACTCGGACCGGTCAAAACTGGACCGGTTGGACCTGTCCAAACTGGACCGGTTGGACCGGTCCAATAAAATTAAAAAATTCATAAATTACAAATTGATCTCAAATATTATTTAAATTATAATTTAAGCATTAACTTTAATTTAAAAGTTCAATTTAGTCCTAAATCTATTAAAAATTTCAATTTCATCCTTAAAATTAGAAAAATTAATATTTAATCACTATCTATAAATATTATTTTTATAATTACTTTTATACACATATATATTATTAAATATCGGTTCAAATACCGGTTCGACCGGTTCAATCGGTTGAATCTTGACCCACTAATATTTCCGGTTCGATAATCGGTCCGGTTCTAACAACTTTGGATTTAAAAACTCGTCTTGGTCACGATCTCAACAATTTGCCTCTTTTTTTTTATTTTTATGGGAGAAGAGTAATAAAGAAAAACCCAAAAAATTACATGAAAGGGGAAAAAAAAAACACTAGCTTCCCCGATAAAGGGCCACACACCCACTAGATGAGCAAGCAGCAAGTCATTGATACCAAGCGGAGCCACACCCAGCAGATCAACAATTTTTTCTTCTTTTCAATAAACTGGCAGAATTGCATTGCTGAGAAGATGAAATAAATTCCTTGTACAATACCACTCATAAAATTAAAAAAAAATGTCTCAGAAATATTCTATTAGGCTTCGCAAAAAAGTGTTTTCAATACAATATTTTATATATCACAATATTTTTGACACTTGTTAAGCAAAATAACTCTTAATATGATCAACATAATGTAACCTCCATGCTAGAATAATTAATGGTACTTGTTAATTTTACTTTTTTTTTGAGTAAAATTAACTCATAATTTAATATCACATAAATATTATTTTTATATTTTTATTCAAATTGACCTCACTTTTTTGTGTGATATAAGATCATAAATAAATTACGTTCATTAAAAAAAAAAAGAAGTCAAAATAGAAATCACCGTGATATTAATATGACCAGCTTAGATCTTCAATAGAATAGAAAATGAGCCAAAATCTTAATTTTGGCTTTTGCTTCTTTCTCCATCTAATTGCAGAGGTATTTTTTTGGCGGATAGGACATGGTTAGGATGCACCTGCATGCAGTAGCTTTTATTCTCTATTTATATATGTAAATTGGCTTCCAATTTCGTGTGCATGGAAATATTGATGTGTTAGCGAGATGGGGATGGATTAGTTGAACTTCCTGCAGGCCTTGAAAAACTTCCATCTACTCTACAAAGCAGACTTCGTGCAGCGATATAATAATCTTGCTCCACGCCATCTGTAACAAAAATTTATACCCAATAACTAAACAAATTTAAAATACAATGATGTAGGAGAACAAGAAAATTAAAAAGAACCTAATTGGAAATCCACTTGAGAACTAAAGCACTGGAGAAATCTACTCCGAAAATAAGTTAATACTCAATAATCATTTGTAATAACACAACATGTCTGAATAACGAAGTTGACATTGAATCTTATTTGCAGAATTGGAGTGACTAAACTAAACAAGTATAGAATTCTAAATAGGAAATAATGCTAACTACGAAAGATTTTAAATTTTAAATAGTATGATATCTAACGTAATAAAATCTGAAATATAATTATAAATACAAGATTCGAATAAAATCCCAAATAATAAAAACATTATTTCCTTATTCTCCATAATATAATTACAAATATTGATCCATATTTTTTTTATTAGAATTTAATATATAATTCATTCAAAAACCACACCGAAGAGGTTAAAATTTTTGCATTGAATGGTTTGTTGACATAATATCTAAGGAACTTTTATGACGGATATGTCTTGAGTTTAATTATAAATTTTTACATATATGGTACGGTTTTACTTTTTCCACGCTTTCAGTCTTACTAGCTTGCGCGAAAAGTGCTCATCAACAAATTTTTAGATTGAATAATTTATTAGATAAGTATTTTTTCGATCCTAAACTTTTAAGATTTTTTATATTTGAATTTTAAATTTTTTTGACATTTTATTTGAGTGTTAAACTTTTTAATTTTTTTACAAAATCAGTCATTCTATTTATCAAAAGTGATCAATCTATTAAAAAATATTTTAATTTTACAAAAAATTATTTAAAAAAAGATTAAATATATGAATTGAATGTCTTTTTTATCAAAAATATGTATGTTACTTATTTAATTCGTATATTTATTGATTAAAAAAATATTTAATATGTATATTTTGTTTATGAAAAAATATTTAATTCATATATTTAACCTTTTTTAAATGAATTTTATTAAGTTAAACTCATTTATTAATAGATTGACCACTTTTTGTAATTTAAAGGACTGATATAGTAAGAAATCAAAAGGTTTAGGACTCAAATGAAATGTTAAAAAGGTTTAGAATTCAAACGTAAAAAAACCTAAAAATTTAAGACTAAAAAAATGGTTATCTCCATGTATATTGGCTCGAGAAAATAGAAACCTTATGCTGAGTTGTGTCTGTGCAAACTAAGTTTCTGGCAGCAGTAATTCTGGTGAGGCCCCTTGATGAAAATAAGAGGAGCAGGAAAACCAAGCGAGAGAAGCATTTAGCGAGTGGAAAGGGAAAGGAACTCCTGCTTCCCATTTCTTGATGCTTTATGATCAATGAGATGATCACGAATTGTTGCTGTCTTTGTCTTTGTCGTTGTTGTTGTTGTTGTATATATAGCACACAAACATACACACACATACACACATATATATACACATATATGGCAGAGGTTATGGGAACACAGTCATACAAGAATATACCGAGCGAGGTGTAATTATTGACTTCATCACAAAAAATGCGTGTCTATGAAGCATGCTCGCCTGAATTTTATTGGTTGGCTCCACGGTGGGACGCTGGAGATTGATTGGATTTTCCAATCTAATGATGGCAAACCCATCAATATCAAGAATTGGACAATATGTAGTGAGAAACTAACATGCCTTTTATTTTTCTACTTTCCTGTCGTTTCCCATGGAGCCCAGTCCACTCTGTGAAGGAAATATGGAATCCGTCTCAAAAATGTTTCGCCCGCAAATTTGAACAACGTTAGCACGTTTTCCATTTTCAAGGATATCCTTGAGCGCGGTTCTTTTCCACACGGTGAGGTCTGAAAAATTGTATGTACGTATGCTGTATGCATGTTAATCATTTGAATGAATAAGTGGTTTAAAGTGCCGTGCCGAAAAAGGTTCGAACTCATGTCCCGTTAAGTTAAGTGTTAGAGTTCACCGTATAGTAGCCTTATGAGATCGTGAATGGTCCAATGCTTGCTAAAATTGTAGAGTTTGCTCTATCACAGGATCACTACAGAGAGCTCCACTTAACTCATAAGATAATTCAACACTATTCTCCTTCCCCAGTTTGGATAGTATTACTTTTATTTACTCAATTGTGAAAAAAAAAAATGTTTATTAGTTTTACTCTTTATTTGTCATTAAAATTAACTCATGATATAATATTATTCAAGTATTATTTTTAACTTTTTATTCAAATATACCTCATTTATTATGTGTAATAAAATTATAAGTAAATCATATTTAGTTAAAAGAAAAGTCAAATTAGAAATCCAAAAAATAAAAATTATATTAGTTAACGAAATTTAATGTCAAGTCTCGTGCGGAAAAACTCTCTAACTCGATCTTCTCAAGAAAAATCTCTCGTGTGTAACCAATTAAAGCGGTGAATTGGGCCCATTTTAAGCCTAAAGTCTGCCAAGTTCAGGCCGACGAGTAACCTAAGTCTGCATCAACCCAGCCAAATTAACTGGAATTTTTAGATGATGGTGTTGTCGGTCAAAAATTATGATGTTAATTTTAATTAATTTCGTGGATGTCGAAACTAATAAAGGCAGCATAAAATAAAGTAACAAAATTAAAGGAAAATCTGGGCACAAAAAAAAGAAAGAAAAAAAAAATCAAAGAACTCAACCACGTGGGTCAACAACACCCTCGTCTTGGTCACACAACGGTGTCTATATATATGAGAAAACTAGCAGACAGCAGATTTGCAGAGAGGATGGAATACGTCTTGTTCTGCATTTCTAGCACAAGAAGTTGGAATATTTTGTTAGATTTCTTTATTCTGTTTCGAGTCTTAATGATTTTGTTTAGATTTCTTGGCCTAGTGTCCTTTTGTGTTAAAAGCCCTTTCGTGTTAAAAAAAGAGTTTTTTTTTTTTTTACACAATATCCCTAAAAAAATGTGCAACACATTATTTGTCTGACATAATTTAGCATAATAAATGTTAAACTAATATATAAATCTATCACCATTTCAGAATAATTATAAGATTTTCATATTAGCCCAATAGGGTTTTTGTAATAGAGAACTACCAAGGTTGTTTTATATGTTGCTGCTGTTGCGGTTGCATGTACTTCTTTGTTAACTCTTTCAATTATCAATAAAATTATTATAGACGACTTATCGGAAAAGAAAAGTGAAGTATTTATACACTATTGGACAGACACATATATGAATTCATTGACAAATAGGAATTCATTGACAAATAGAATTTGAACCTCTAACCTCCCATTTACACATAATATCAGTAATGAGTTGGCTATACCAGCTACTTTCATTTTTATAGTCATTACAAAACAGTATATCCACAATCGGCAGAGCACCTGAGCCCCTATGCAATTCGTTTATTAATTAGTATTATTTATTTTTTGATATTTAAGTACAGGAAAAGACGTGTGATGGCTCACTAGTCACTCCATATCAACGCACATCTCTGTGATTTTGTCCAATATATATATGCATCCGAACAAATTATATATTTTCCTTCAGTTGCATAGTGAGTTTGGCTCCTCAAAGCCTCCTTTCTCCACTGCCACCAGGTCTTGAAACGCTTCCACGCACTTCACCCGCAGCCAGACTTCGTGCAGTGATATTATCTTGCTTCTTATAATTACCATCTGTAACAAAAATTTACGCCCATATATTAAACAAATCATAAATACATTTATACAAGCAATCGAAATTATGTTGTTCCTATTTTTTGTGTATGAATACACATTTATATTAAGTTTAGCTTGAGAAAATAGAAAACATACTCTGAGTTGAGTCTGTATAAGCTAATTTTCTGGCAGCAGTAGTGGTGATGGGGCTCCCTGAAAAGAAGAGGAGGAGCAAAACCAATAGAGAGCAGCATTTAGCCAGTGGAAAGGTAAAGGAACTCTTGCTTCCCATTTCTTGAAGCTCTATTATCAATGAGGTTATTTCGAATTGTTTTCGTTGTTGTTGTTGTTGTATATATAGCGCGCACAAACACATATATACATATATGGTAGGTTGTGGGGCCAGTCGTACGAGAAAATACAAAATGTGAGGCTGTTGACTTCATTGCCACAAAATGCGTGGCTGTGAAGACATGTTACCTAAATTTTTTTAAGGGTAATAAGTAGTTTTTCTTACATAATTTTAAAATAATTATATAATTTTATTATATTTAATAATTTATTTTTTAAAATTTAATTATTTAAAAATTTATATCACTTTAAAATTATTTTAAAAATTTTCAAAGTGAAGCCATTTTTCCTTTTCTTAATTGGTTAGACGTTGAGTTGCAGGACATTGACTTACATTTCCTACTATGTGGTAATAAGAAATCTGCCGGGTCTACCAAGAAGTGCCATTTTATTTATTTTTTATTAAAAAAATAATTAATAAAAATAGTATCTCAACTAACTCCTCAAAAAATATTATAACGATACTTAAAAAAAATACAAATAAATAAAATAATTATATTATGACTTATATTAAATTAAATATAAATTTAATTTTATTAATTACTCTAAAAGAACACTCAAACTCAAAATTTGTAACTTAATAACATTAAGTCTCTTTCATCTCCGGAACATAACGTGACGTTGTCATTTTATTCGGTAGAAAATGAACTGAAGAACGTGTCAATTACGTGTTTTACTATCGCGCGTGCTTTCCTACGAAGACCAGACCCAGTCCACTTTGCGGAGGAAATATGGAACACGTGACACGTCTAACAAAAACAAAAGCTCCTGATGAGGCTACGTACATCGGTTGTAAAGGTCCCCTACACCGAGAAAGGTCATCCAACTGATCTCCGTTTCCATATCATAACATGAAAGCAATGACCACATAGCCTTTTGCGGAAATCAACATAATGATTTTTTTTTATTAAAAAATATGTTAGATCATAAATTATAAAATAAAAATTATTTTTTTATTTTTTATTTTATAAACTAAATTTTATGCTTTTTCATAAAATTTATGTGAGATTTTGTAGATAAGAAATTAGGTTCTTAATTATTGAGACTGTTTGAGTTTTTTTTAATTTAAGAAAAGATAAATAGAGATAGTGTTCTACAAATCTAACAAAAAAACTCTTTCAAACTTTTTATTCGAGACAGATTAGGCAATTTACATCGAATTAGCGAAAGAGCAAACTCCACAATACTTTACAGGCATCACTGGACTCTTTGGAGAAGCTCAAAAGAAGTTTAATATCACCAAATGATTTTGGCGGGACTCGAACCCCTAACCATAAGTTCAGCAGTTGAGCCCCTATTCAATTGAACCACACCATTGGTAGTTACTTGAGATTTTTTTTTTTTTAATTCAAAATAAGAGAGCGAGGATAGTACTTCGATAGTCCCATCAAGGATTTTTTAACCTCTCTCCCAGTAGTGCTGAAGGTTCAGATAATTACAGCAGAACCCGTTGGGAGAGGCTTAGTTTTAGCCCCACCAAAGGTTCCTGATCTCATGATTGCTTCTAGTTATGCTCGAACTCGAGATTTCTAACTTGACTCTAGAGCGTTTTAATTAGTTAGAACACGCCAGTGGTTGCTTAAGACTTTTTCTTTTATTTCAGTGAAAAGAACAATTACATTCCAGTAATTGCCTTAGAGAAACTAACGCCGAGCCTATCACAAAAAAGAAATGGACGTAGCCCTTCTAGTGATTGCTGCAGCACATGTAGTCCAATAACCAAAGAGATGACACTTGTGGCCAGACTTGAGACATTCAACATGATGATTTTGCGTACGAACACTTTAGAGTAGAGGCCCAACCATCCTTATCAGGTCCCAATTGGTCCAAGCCCAATAATCACACAGCCTGGCGGACAAATACAGGGCCTAGTATTTTGGTCAGCATGGCTTCTCAAAGCTGTTTATTGCACTGTGTTGGTAAAACAACTAGAGGTGAAGAATAGAAGCAAGAATATAATGCAGAAACAATTGGACATAAAAGGAATAGAATTTGAGTAACTGGTGCGTTTTGCATTCATTCTTTCCAAGGTGGTACATAGTCAATAAATACAGTATTACAATGCAAAGTATAACAGCCCAATCGGAAGGGATATGGACAGTAACAATAACATGAACAATAAAGTTGGTAAAGAGGAAAGAACCAACTACCAACTTAAGGTCGTTTATTGGCTAACATGTGTTTTATCTTCTTTTTTTAAAAAAGTTTTTTGAAGATCGTTTATTTGAAATCCATATAAATGATTGATGGCTCATGCATTTTAAAAGATGTTACTAGTTTTGTGCTATATCTCCTACAAATGTAATGCAGAAAAGAGTGAAAAAAAAAAAAAATAATGACTAACATTTGATTGAATCTTTACGAAAATTCTTAATAACAAATATCATAAGAGAACTTTTATTGATTGTTGAAGAGTGAAGACAAATTTGATAGCTGACAGAGAATTGATAAGGGGATTTCTAATTTGACATTTTTTTTAGTAAGTATACTTATTTATGATCTTATATCATATAATAAATGAAGACTATTTGAATGAAAAAATACAAATAAAATTTATATGATATTAGATTATTAGTTCATTTTACTTAAAAAAAGAATAAAATTAACAAGTACTAATTGATAAATATTCTGATACTTCATATAATAATTGATTGGATAGTTCAGCACTTACGGTTTGTTGGGTTTGTTGAATTGGTATAAAAAAATAAATTGATTAGAAAATTTTAGTAATATTATTATTATCTTATTATTTTTTCACAATTTTTTCGTTCCCACAATTTTCTCATCAATTTAAATAACCTAATTTTCTCCTAACTTTTTCTCTCACAAATTACTATTTATTTTTCTTTCCCATTATTTTCTTTCTCACAACTTTCTAATCAAACCAAACAACCAAATTTTCTCACAATTTTTCTCTCACAAATTGCTATTTATTTTTTTCTCACAACTTTCTCACAAATCTAAACAATTTTATTTTCTCACAACTTTCTTTCTCGCAATTTTTTAACAATTCAAACACACAATTAGACTTACATTTTATTTATAATAAAAACTTCTAACTATGGATGTTCATAAACCGCCCAATCCGCCAAAAATCGCCTAACATGCAGCGAACCTACCTGCATCCGTCAAAACCGCAAAGAAAAAATTATTTATGGTTTTTTTATTTTTTTAAAACCGTTAGGGGTGGATTAGTGGCGGTTTCACAGTTCTGAAAATCACGGTTAACCGACCTGATTCGCCCCTAATATATATATATATATATATATACACCTAGAAAGTAGGTCGTTTCCTATCAAAAAAAAAAAAAAAGCTTTACGGTGTAAAGCACATCGACTTGGGTGAAAATCTTTACACCTGTATTATTCTTTGCTTCTCTTTGTATCTCTCTTTAATATTTGAAGTAATGTTTAGTCTCTAAATGTTATACATTTGTACTAAATAAAATTTTGAGCCACTATATTGTTTTATAAGTTAAGTATTGTATAATAGATTCAACTTGGATGGCAAATATGGCGATTATCAACTTGCACTATCAACTATTTTCTGATTTAGGGACATTGTTATATTATTCATCTTGAAGGCTTACAATTGATAGTTACTTGGTGTGCAGCAAAAGTTATTGAGAAATTAAACTTTGATACGAGGTTACAAATTGCACTGGAAGACCTAAGGGCATCCTTTACCTCCATATTGAGCGCAACCTCCAATATTCCACAGGGACATGAAGGCCAGCAACATACTCTTGGACTCTAAGCTTACTGCTAAAGTAGCAGACTTTGGACTCTCCTGTCTAGCTCCTGTCCTAGATGAAGGAAAGAGCAAGGAAGCCATACTCTCGAACTTCAATTGTAGTAGTAGCCATGTAGCTCTTCAAGGACAAACCAAAATTATGGAAAAAATTAGCAGTTTAGATGTTTCTCAAATATCAGTTGCATAGTTTATTAGCTGTTTATTTGAATGAATGTCTAATTGAATTTCTGAATTTTTTGATTTAATATTTAATTGAGGCATTCAAAATTCACTTTATATAGATATTTAAAAAAAAGAAAAAATTCAAAAGGTAAGCTGTAGAATTAGGAAAACTGCTCAAACCAATCTGCTATTTGGCAAATTAGTTTGCGCGGTTTAGACGGTTGACAGATGATTGCGCTTTGAAATTTCCAAATCACCACCATGACGGATTAGTTGCAATTTTTTCTTTTAAACTGCTCAATCCGACCGACGAACACCCTTACTTCTAGCTAAAAAAGCCAAATACCTAGCAACCAAATTAAAAAAATATACTTAATTAATCTTAATATTTTGAAAATTTTCTAGAAAAAATAAAATTAAATATAAAATCTAGATAATCAAGATTACAATATTAATAGCTGAACAACATAAAATATTTTTCCTAAAGTGTTCAGTCAAGATGTCTCTACTTTTCTACCATTAATAATAGATACAAATTTATCTAAAAGAAAAAATATCAGCCAACCTAGATAAAAGGCATTACATTGTTTCCTTTTTTTTTCTTGCATATCAACCATTCGTTCTTATCCTTGTTATTTTTGCTCACTCTGTTTTAACCATAAAAAAACACTACTTATTGCTTGATTTGCTCAACTCTTTTTTTTTCATTTTTTAAATGAGTAGGAAGATGACCATTAAACTCTGAAACAACTGAAAGAGTTTGAGACACATCATCGATCCTTTCCTAGAAAGAATATGGAACAATTGCTTTTTTTTTTAAATATATTAAATCTAGACCAACTAGTTTAGAAAAAGGAAGACAATTGAAGAGGTCAAAGATTCATTTTACTAGTATATTGTCACTGTTGGAGTATAGTGACATGAATTCTATTCAGCCTGATTTGAAGAGTTTGTAGTCTTTTCAGTTTGCCCCAAAAAGTTTGCAGTGCAACATAATATGGACTTCTAACATAATATGGACTTATTATGTTTTGGGCTTATTTTTACTTTGGGCTTTGGGGTTCACTGCACACACACACACACACACAGATATATATATATATATATATATATATATATATATATATATATATATATATATATATATACATATACAGCTAGGGCTTGTAAGCTTATTAGTTCTATTGCTGCTACCCCAAGCTCTCCACTATACTCTCTTCATTCTTAGTGAATTTCTCCTCTCTGCTTGTGGTTTTTCCCCACATTGGAGTTTTCCACGTAAAATCTGTGTGTTCCATTTTTTGTTTTCTTTGTCTATTGCGTTTATTTCCACAACAAGTGGTATCAAATCAAACCATGTTTGATGTCTGTGATGGCAACTATAAAATACGATACTTTGCTTTTGGATCAAAACACTAGATTTTCATTACGGCAGGTTAAGATGCAGACTGTGCTCAAGCAGTTGGATTTGGATTATGCATCGTTGGGATTTGATAAGATGCCCTCGTCGTGGTCACCAAAGGAGAAGCAATGCAGAGATCGAAAAGCTCTGCCTTATATTCATCTTCATCTGTCAAATCAGATTCAGCAGGATACTTTGAAAAAAAAGACCGCAGCTACATTATGGTTAAAATTGGAGTTATTGTATATGATGAAAAGTCTAACCACTAAGATGCATCTGAAGCAACGCTTGTATTCTCATAGTACGACATAAAGTGCATTCATTAAAAATCACTTAAGTGTTTTTAAGGAGATTGTTTTTGATCTAAAAAGCATAGATGTCAAATATGATGAAGAAGATTTGGCTTTAATTTTGTTGTGTTCACTACTTTCTTCATATTCAACTTTTAGAGATACTATCCTCTACAATCATGACAGTCTGACTCTAGATTAAGTTTATGAAGCTCTGTTCTCTAAAGAGAAAATTAAACAATTAGTGGTTGGTTCCAAGGCTCAGGCAGAAAGCCTTATTGTTCGTGGCAAATCACAAGAGAGAAATTCTGGTAGTGATGGAAGAAGTAGATTTAAATTGAAACCTAAAGGTAAATTTTGTAATTACTGCAAGAAGAAAGGCCACCTCAAAACTGAATGATATAAGTTGGAAAGGAAGAATCAGAAAACTGCTGATGATCAAAAGGGAAAACAGATCGAAAGTTCTGGTCAAGCCAGTGTTACAAAAGATGTTTTTAGTCATGGTAAACTCCTAGCTATTTCTGATGGCGTCTGTAAGCCTTCCGAGGATTGGATCCTTAATTTAGGTTGCACATTTCATATATGTCCTAATCGGGACTGGTTTTCAACATATGAAACTGTATCAAAGGGTGATGTTATGTTGGGAAATAATGCATCATGTAAGATGGTTGGCATTGGAGCAAGCAAAATTAAGATTTTTGATGGTGTTGTCAAGACACTTATTGATGTCAGACATGTTCCGAATCTAAGACGAAATCTAATTTTTTTGGGTACTCTTGATTCAAATGGGTACAAGTATACTGTAGAAGGTGGAGTTTTGAAGATCAATAAAGGTGCTCTTATTGTGATGAAGGACTAAAAAATTCTATCTGGTTGTATTTCTTGCAAGATTCTACAATTATGGGTGACACTACTGTTATTACTCCTTCTTTGTTAGATGACGATCTTACTAGGGTTAGCAACGGGGAGGGTCAAGAACGGGGATGACCCCCCTTTTCCCGTACCTATTTATTGTCCTCATCCCTGTCCCCGTCCCCGTCCCCGTCCCCATCCCCGCCCTATATCCGTCGAAATGAAAATTAAAAAAAAAACATATTTTCACAACTCAAATTACTTGATACTCGTGATCAATGATAAGTCAGCTATTTATATTACAAGCATCCTTTGACTTAAAAATATAATGAAGAAGTGATCTAAGTATTAAACCTCAAATGCACAAGTTTTATATTAAGAATTAGCAATAGAAATTAAGGTTCTACAACTTACAACTTGATGCACAATGTGTAGAATAATAATAGCACTATTTTTTAAGATGCTATATTGCTCAAGTTTATAATAAGCAAGTATTGAAGCTATATTACTCAAATTTATATACTGATATAATGACACTATTTTTGAAGATGCTGACATAGAGGAATAATTTAGGCAAATCGCATTCAACGTTTCAACTGTGGTACAATACTAAAGTTTAAAACTGCATTTTATAAAGATATGGATCATATAAAAAAAACTCAATTATGAAAAAATTCAATAAATAAAAACTATAAAAACTTTACCCTATTATTTTAAATTTTTTTATTTATTTTCTGTATATAATGTTAGATTTCTTGCAATGTTGGGAGTTTTAACTTCGTTCCTAACTTCTTAAACAATTTATTCTCATGTTTTTGGCATGTATATGCTAGCACTTTTGGAATATATATATATAATAGTGTTTTAGAACAAAACTTCTAGTAAAAAGATGGTCTTTCTAACTTGTGTATTCAGGGTCAAACTTTCAAATTATTGGTTGAGGACTTATATGACAAGTTGTTGTGATTCTTGTAATATCCATTAACAATTTCGTGATTATCATTATAATTGGTGATTATTTGAATTATTGACTTCAAGGCTATCAATATTTTAAGTAAACTATTGGGGTAGAGGAAAACAATTCCATTAATAATGTAACAATTCCATTAATAATTTAAAGGTAGTTAAAACATAAGTAATTGAAGAGTGAAGACAATAAATATTAAGTAATAAAAACGAATAAAAATAAATAAAATATAAAAAAATAAACGGAGAGGGTATGGGGATGGGGATAGGTGAACCCATCCCTGTCCCCGTCCCCGCTAAACAAATACGGGGACCCTTGATCCTCGCCCCGTTCCCCGGTCAACTAGTTTGTGACCCTGTACCTGTCAGGCCGGGTACGGGTAATCTCCGATAGGTACGGGTAAAATTGTCATCCCTAGATGTTACCATATTATGGCATATGCGTCTAGGACACATGAGTGAGAAGGGTATGCTTGAATTGAGCAAAAGAGGCCTTCTTGATGGTCAAAGTATTAGCAAATTGCATTTTTGTGAGCACTGCGTTTATGGGAAGAAAAAGAGAGTTAGCTTCAATAAAGGAATTCACAATACAAAGGGGACACTTGACTATATTCATTCTGATCTCTAGGGGCTATCTAAGGTGCATTCTAAAGGCGACGCTAGTTACATGTTGACTGTCATTGATGATTTCTCTAGAAAAGTTTGGGTGTTCTTCTTGAAGCAGAAAAGTGATGTCTTTGCTACTTTCAAGCAGTAAAAAATTATGGTTGAGAAGCAGATTAAACACCTCTGCACAGATAATGACTTGGAGTTTTGTTCTGATGAGTTTAATGCTTTCTACAAGCCAAAAAGGATTGTAAGGCATAGAATAGTTCTTGGCACTCTGCAACAAAATGGAGTCACAGAGCACATGAACAAAACTTTGGTGGAGAAGGTACGTTACGTACTTCCTAAGTATGGTTTACCCAAGTCGTTTTGGGCAGAAGCTACTGCAACAGCTTGTTTTTTGGTTAACTGCTCTCTTTCTACTGCTATTGACAAAAAGACTCCATAATAAGTTTGGTCTGGTACTCCTACAAACTATTCAAATTTGAAGATTTTTAGATGTACTGCATATGCTCATGTTGATAATGGGAAGCATGAATTGAAGTTTAGAAAGTGTATCTTTCTTAGTTATAAGCTTGATGTTAAAGGATATAGGCTCTGGTATCCATAAACCAACAAAGTCATAACTAGTAGGAATGTGATTTTTGATAAAGCCACTATGCTTAATCACTTGCCTTTCAAGGATTCTTCTAATACAAATTGGGAAAAAAATTTTACACAGGCAGAGCTATAGATTAGTCCAGAATCTGTATCAGAGTCTACTATTTTGTCTAGCTCAAAGATACGTGATAATGATAGTTTTTCTTTTTCTTCATCACCATCATCGCCACCACAGTATTCTATTGCTAGAGACAGACCTAAAAGAGATATTAGACCTCTTTAAAGATATGTTGAAGCTAACTTGGTTGCTTATGCTTTAAATGTGGCTAAGGATGTTGATTCTAGTAAAGAGCCTTCTACATTCGCAGAAGCAATTAGTTGTGATGATTATGGTAGATGGATGATAGCCATGCAGGAGGAGATGAAATCCCTTCACAAGAACAAGACATGAGAGTTAGTAAAACTACCTAAGGGTAAGAAAGTTGTTGGCTGTAAATGAGTGTTCAATAGAAAGGAAAGCACACTAGGAGTTGAAGAAGCAAGGTATAAAGCGAGACTGGTTGCTAAGGGATACAGTCAAGTTCTTGGTGTTGACTTCACATATGTGTTTTCTTTAGTTGTAAAGCACAGTTCAATCAGAACTTTGCTCAGTGTCATGGCTATGCATGATCTTGAGCTTGAGCAGTTGGATGCGAAGACTGCATTCCTACATAGAGAACTTGAGGAGAATATCTATATGCAGCAATTAGAGAGTTTTGTGGTTTCAAGAAAAGAAGACTATGTTTGTTTGTTGAAAATGTCTCTCTATGGCCTGAAATAATCGCCCAGACTATGGTATAAAACTTTTGAATCTTTTATGACCACTCACAATTTCAAGAGATGCAGTTATGATAGTTGTGTCTATTTAAAGAAGAGTAGTGATAGGTCATTTATACATCTACTCCTTTTTGTTGATGATATGTTGATAGCAGCAAAGGATCAAAAAGAGATTATAAAGGTCAAAACTTAGCTTAGTAAGGAGTTTAATATGAAAGGTTTGGGAGCAGTAAAGAAGATACTTGGTATGGAGATTCTAAGAGATAGGAAAGCATCAAAGTTGTACCAAAGTCAGAAAGGGTACATTGAAAAAGTTCTTCATAGGTTCAATATGCAGAATGCCAAACATTTTAACACTCCATTAGCTGCACATTTCAGACTTTCATTTATTTTATCTCCTTAGTCAGATCTTGAGATTGATTATATGTCCCGGGTTTCATATTCCAGTGTAGTTGGATCTCCCATATATGCTATGGTTTGTACACGACCTGATTTATCATATGCTATTAGTGTAGTCAGTAGGTACATGGCAAATCATGGCAAAGAGTATTGGAGAGCTGTTTAGTAGATTTTTGGATATTACGTGGTTCTACTAATATTTGTTTGCAATTTGGGAGATATAAAGATGAGATCCTTGGATATGTTGATTCTAATTATGCTGGAGATCTTGATAAGAGAAGATCACTTACAGGGTATGTTTTTACTATTGGTGGTTGTGTTGTCAGTTGAAAAGCTACATTGCAGACTACAGTTGCATTGTCTAGTACTGAGGTAAAGTACATGGCTATTACTGAGGCTTTTAAGAAAACTATTTGGTTGAGAGGACTATTTGCTGAGCTCAGTTGAGATTTGCATATTACCACCATTTTTTGTGACAGTCAGAGTGTTATATTTCTCATTAAAGATCAGATGTTTCATGAGAGGACAAAGTATATCGATGCGCGGTATCATTTTGTGCGTGATGTCATTGCTCGTAGTGATATTGTGGTGAGCAAAGTCAGTACTCATGATAATCCTACTGATATGATGACCAAGTCATTACCAGGTGCCAAATTTGAGCGCTGTATAAACTTGGTTGGTGCTACTCATTGAGTTATACCCTTTGGGGTTTGTGGAAGAGATAGAGATGTTTTCTCAAAGGTTGGAGTCTTGTTCTTAACTTAACATTCGTGTCAAGTTGGAGATTGTTGGGGTATAGTGACCCAAATCCTATTCAGCCTGATTCAAAGAGTTCGCAGTCTTTTCAATTTGACCCGAGAAGTTCATGATGCAACATGATATAGACTTCCGACATAATATGGACTTATTATATTTTGAGCTTACATTTATTTTGGACTTTGGGGTTCACTGTATATATATATATTCTTTTTAGTTAGGGCTTGTAAGCTTATTATTTTGTTGCTGCCACCCTAAGCTCTCTACTATACTCTTTTTGGTTCTTAGTGAATTTCTCCTCTCTGTCCATGGTTTTTCCTCACATTAGGGTTTTCGATATAAAATTTGTGTGTTCCGTTTTACGTTTTCTTTGTTTATCGCGTTTATTTCTGCAACAGTCACTATCATCTAGGCTACAACCCGCAACAACAGCCTGTTACTAAGCAATAATTATTAAATTGCATGCAAAATTCACTTACATAAAACTTTCTTTCTTTACTAGTTGAGTATGAGGTTTTATTTCCAGCACATAGTAAAGTATGAACTTTTTTTTTTCTTTTGTAAATTGACTCGGACCGATGAGGATGCTCATGAATGTGGGTAATTAGTAGAATAGCAAATCTGTACATATACCTTGTTATGTATAATACACATTTGTTCTACGTAATTATTAATCACAATTTTATATAATTTTTTACCATGATAATTTGCAAATATTGGATCATGGTATAAATAAAGAGTGGACAAGGAAAAGTAAAAGTTTAACATTCCAACCTATTAAAAAAGCCAAAAAAAAAAAAATGTTCCTCCATATCGAGTTCCGGAATCCTCTAACGTGCGCCTCCTCTTAGGTGCGCTGGGAGGATTTTTGGATTTGTGCCGGCACCGTCTGGCTTTGTCTACCTTCGTGCTGTTTTTTTCTGTTTCCTTACTTTGTTTTGGTTGTTGTCGAGTCGGTGTTTGGTTGGTTTCATTTTAGGTGCTCGTTTATCTCCCCGTGTCTTGCTTTGGTTGGGCCTTTGCAGTTGGGTTCTCTCTCTCTTGTCCCCTCTGGCCGTCTTGGCGGTTGGTGGGGGGCAGCGGAGGCTTCATTCGATTTTTTGTAGAGGATCAGGCTGTGTACAGTTTCTATCGACTGTGGTTGTGTTGGCATTTTGGTGGCTCCGACAATCCTAAGTTGCCAAGGGTTCGGTTGTAAGTGTGGGATGCAGGCAGGGCTTCGGTTATCTATTCTGATCTGGGCATTTCTTGAGCATTTGGGAGTGGGTCCGAGTGGGATCTAGGGATTGGATGTAGCCATTATAGAATGGTGTCACCTTGGTTCGATGGAGCTCATACTGATGTCTGCCGGTGTTGATCCGTCCGTGGTCGCCAAGGAGGGCTATAAAGCTATCTTTGCCAATGGTAGAGGAGTTGTTCAGGACTCTGGTTCCATGTTTGCCGGTGGTGTGTGGCCTATGGGCCTTTATTTGGGCTTTGGCCTGTGGTTTGGATGGTGGTTGTCTGGGCTTTGGGCCTGTGTTTGTGTGGGTCTTGCTGTGTCCCTTACTTATGCCTTTGGTTTGGGCTTCTTAGTCTACTTTTGGGCTTATGGTGTATTTAGTATTAATGTATTTTGGGTATGGCCTATGTACTTCTGTTTCTAGTGCAATGAATATTTATTATTGTTCAAAAAAAAAAAAGCCAAAAAAAATCAATTCAAATCACAAAATCCAAAAAAAGAAAAAACAAAATAAAAAAAACAAAAACACTAGCTGTTTTCCACCCTTTTTTTTTTTTGTTGTAAAGCAACTGTCTTCCATTGTCTTTTTAAACAAACAAAACTTTTTATCTTTCCTGTCATGGCTTTGGCTTCACAATTTTAAACTTGTCTCTTTCTTGCTTGATGCCTTCTGTTCTTACATACTACAAAGAAGAGAAACAAAAAGTACTGCCAAACCAAAGAAAGACCACAGAAAAGTAAATCTAGGTAAATTTAGATTTTAGAGATGACTTCTCAGTCAATGTATGTTTGGTTTGTGAGAGCCAAACAAAAAAAGAAGAACAACTGAAAGGAAGAATATCCTGATTATGGCCATCTTGACATAAGCGTATTGGACATGAGAATCTCTGGTGTTTGATACCCGTGTGCTCTACTCTTTCGAAAACTAAATTTTTATCAAACATGGATGATTATGTCTAACATGCATTAGATGCGTGTTCATATTTAACAGGTGTCTGACTCTCTGTACTTCTAATTTTCAACGTGTCCATGCATCAGTGTCACTGCCTTACACTTTCCAATCTGATAATGTGAAAGCCATGAGCAGTAATAGCATTTGTCGATATCTAAATGTCAACTCTATAAGTGGACGGGTTGAGCGAATATATGCCTAACCTCAATTTGATTGGTCTAATATTTTAACTTTTTAATTTTTTTCGGTCCAAACATTTTGACACTGTACACAAGTTGGAAAACTTGGTATATTTAAGAATATATATATAGATGACACGAGATAAAAACTCAGAAAATAGGATAAACAAAGACCAGCACTCGATTGAGTTTTTAAAGGTTTTTTTGGAATCTACCAGAGATAATAAACTATTCTTAACATAGAACTTTTATTGATACTTTACTAAAATTGATAAACTGATAGGAATTATTTCAGCTTTAAGGCTTACAAACCTATTTATAATAATTTTCAAACCCTAGAAAATATAATTGATAAGGAAAGAAATAGAAATTAAGGTTGAAATACTAAACTTAAGCTTAAAATCATCTACTAAGACTCGTAATTAGGTTAAATATTCTAAAACAAGTAAATAAACTATAAAATCACAATAATTAAAATTGCAACATAATTTACAAGTCAGTAAAGTTTTGCTTCCATGATGTGTCCTACATCAGATCCCTCCACTTGTAAAATACTTGCCCTCAAGTTGATAATGAAGAACTAACGTCTTTTACACCATAGGAAGAAATACTTCGAGTACACCAAGCTCTTCAATCCTCTGGACTTGCAGTTGCATCTTTTCACGTGAATCTTCATTAGATCAACAACCCGCTCCAATAAGGATAGTGAATTAAATTGTGATTGTTGTATCCCAATAAAATCAACCATATCTTGCACAGAAGGTAAATAATCAATAAGATCCAGGGACCTGTGGGCTATAGGCACACCTTGTGATAAATTAGTCCTTTTGTCGCCACAATCTTCTACAATACAAGTTTCTGATGCAGTAACCTTCTCTTTGGTAGCCTTATTACTGGTTCCAAAGAAATTAACTTCTTTAATAAAAAGGTCATCGCTAACTTATGATTGTTTTTCTGACCCACCTCCTCTTAATTAACAACTGGTGCCTCAGTAATAATTTCAGTGTAGAGACGAGACCACATCCTCAAGTTTCAAACTTGCATCCACAATCTCAACAAGAAGAAAATAAGAATTAAATTATTTTCACCTTGTTCTAGAATCTCGTCAAACATATCATTGCCATAAAATTCAAGCACTAATAAATTCCTCGTATATACCCATGAATGAATTTTAGGCTTATCATGACTCAATCTGTAATATTGAATATCATTACCCCAATTCATTGCACCATCTTGGAGTTTTGCATACGTAAGAATCATCTTCTCCTCCTCACGAACATTCAAGCTCAGAGATCCATCTCACAAAATCTTTAATGAGAAAATCTCCATCAAATATAGAAATGCCTTCAAAATCAAGGATGCGTTTACAAACAGAATGACTACGTGCAATATCTCCAGTACAAGATCTGTTATATTCACGATCCGGTAAAATTACTCTAGATAGAGTCTTCCCTTCACGATCATCGTCGTCGAAGAGATTGCTTCGAACTCTATAAGCTAGCATCATCACGGGCCAAACCTGCTTTGATACCAAATGACGCAGGGTGGAGGCGTGATAACAAGACAAACAAAGGGCAGCACTCGATTAAGTCTTTAAGTGGGTTTTTGGAATTCACCAGAGATAATAAAAAATTTTCAAGAGAGAACTTTTATTGATACTTTACTAGAATTGATAAACTAATCAGAATTATTTTAGCCCTAAGACTTACAAACCTATTTATAATAATTTTCTAACCCTAGAAAATATAACTGACTATGAAAAAAATAGACATTACAGTTGAAATACTAAACTTAAGCCTAAAGTCACTTTACTAAGAATTCTAATTAGGCTAAAATATTCTACAACAAATAAATAAACTATAAAATCACAATAATTAAAATTATAACATAATTTACAAAATAGTAAAGTTTTGTTTTCAAGACGTGTCCTACGATAATATATATTATAGCATTAATTAAAATTTACATCATATTTGTATGAAAAAAGATGATGCAAAATGATTATATTGAAAATCATTAATAGGTTCCTATACAAAATTTGAGATCTTTATTTAATTTACTAGTTAATTGGGTGAATTAATTAATTAATGATTTAGTTAATAGAATAAGTTTGGACTACACAGAACAAAATCCCAATTGGCCCAATATCCAATACATCTGACGTGGAGTTTTTTTTTTTTTTTTTCTTTTTGAGAAGAAGTCAAAAATTTCATTTATAAATTCAGCTCAGGTAAAATGGGAATCATTTCAGGCAAACTAGAAATATTTCATGATAATTCCTCATGAGCATTCAAGGCCTTTTTTGCAAGGAAGTGTGCGGCTGCATTGCAAGTTCGTCGAGCATCAGCCATTTTGAAGCTCGCAAATTTGGAAGCAAGAGCAAGTATGTCCCCCGCAATAACACCCCCCTCGGAGTTGTTCACCTTTTCAGAAGAGATGAGTTGTTGTGCATGCAAGCAGTCGGTCTCTATATGAATACGACTCAAGGTTAGCTGGGAGGCCTTATGGACGGCAAAACGGATCGCAGGCAGCTCCAAAATCTCCGGCAAATAAGCAAGAGAGATACTATGAGTGAACATATACAATGGGAAACCATTCCCGTCCCTTACAATCATACCAAAGCTCCCATGCTTCTGACCCGAGGCTGCATCTACATTGATCTTTAAGACGTCTTCAGCAGGGAGGCACCAGTGGGTTTGCGGGGACTGAGATGGTATGGAAATCATTTGAAGCTGCTCCCTCTTAAAATCATCATAAAGCTTTAGTTAGCCATTTGTTGATGTCGACCCTTTCAACTTTTACACGTAATCGTGACACTTATGACGGCGTTAACGGATTTTGATGGTATGGTTAAATTTGTTGAGAAAAACTTTACAATTACCAAATTAGTACTTTTAAAAGATTAAGCTAAATTTGTTATAAACTCCAAAATTGCGAATTTATTTATATATTAATCATTTAAGATAAATCATCTTGAAGATCGCAATTCAAATCTCTAGCAATGGTGATTAGATTCACTTCAAAATGTCGAGGTCGCTACTGCTTCCACACCTCGAATTGCTTCCATTTACATTCCTTCCATGTCAAGGTCGGTTGCTTTCATTGTTGTTTCCTTGCCTCGAATTGCTTCATTGCCGTGAATTGTTTCCTTTGGGTCCGCCGCTGCCTCCACGGTTGGATGTGCTTCCGCCTACAATGCCGTCAAGTCTTATCTCTCGCCCAATTTCATTGTATTGCTTATATCCACGTAAATCGCCATCTGAAATTAATCATTAACTAATAATCGTCGGCCAGAATAATTGTTTCTAGATTGTCTACTCGGGGGACCATTAACGTTCAATTTACAAAGAGGGCATCATCTCAATAGAGCCTCTGAGGGTTCTCTAATTTAATGACATTAAATTGCATGCCCAAAAAATTACTTATCAATAACATCCATCATCCAAATAATGTGTGTGTGTAATTGGTTGGTTAGCTTGAAAACACACACACATGAGCTTGAGATAGAAAGCTTACAGTGAGTTGTGTCTTTGTAAGCTAACTTTCTGGCAGCAGTAGTAGTATTGATGAGGCCCTCTGAAACTAAGAAGAACACAATCAAGAAGAAGCGGCAGCATTTTGAAAGAGGAAGGGGGGAAGGACCTCTTGCTTCCCATTTCTTGAAGTCTATGATCAATTGCTGATCATTAATTGCGCTTGTTGTTGTTGTAACTCTATATATAGCCCAACACACACACACATGCTCGCGGTAGGTTATGGGGATTGTCGTGTAACACACCGGGTAGGTTATGTAATTGACTTCATGGAGACAAGTTCACTCATACTGTTAAAAAATTATACTTCATACAAATTTTTATTTCTAACATATTTTTGAATATTAAAACTTGTACATCTTAAATTTTTGTTTCATAACTCAGAAAGGTGCTAGAGAAGATAGGTTCTATTCTCCCTAAGATCCATAAAAAATTCAGTTTCTTAAAATATGTGGGCCAATGTTGAAACAATGAGTTGATCAAAAAAATGTTGAAATAATGAGTACATTTTAAAAAGCTCTTATCTCATACCGGAAAAGAGGGTTTTGTTAAACTTGTTTGTAAGACAATTACGTGTAATGCCTTCTAAAAGAAAAGACCAAAGAAAGCCTCACGCAGGAATATGTAACCCAAACCTAAATCTGACATGAGAGGCCCAAGAGTTTTGAGACCTTTTAGATTTCATTGTGAAACTAACCATTTTTTTGTTGTTGGAAACTAGCTGTTGCAGTAATAAATTTCAGTTTTTATACCAATTATTCGCCTTATGAGACATTAAACCAGGGACAGACATTAACCCAGGGACAACATAAATTAACCTCATCTGCATCTTCCATAGATACAATTTTTACCATTCTCTTCTTCTCTCGATCTGTTTTTTGAAATTTGTTGGGTAAACAAGTTCGTGTTCTTACTATTGCTTCAATCGTTCAGTATATGCTAGTAGGAAGATCTGTCGTATAGATAATAGTTATTAATACACCTGTTACGCTATGACCACTTGTTTATAAAAGCATACATGTATCCAAGAACAGTATTTTTACAAACTTTAGATTTTATATATATTTCACTTTATTCCTATTGCATCTGTGTTCAATCTAATCTCCTTTTATTATTTCTAACGGGGTATGGGGATTGTCGTGTGAGAAAATGCGGAGCAGGTGAGGTAATTGACTTCATTACCACAAGTAAACGCGTGGCTGAGATGCATGGTTTCCTGATTTTTCTTCATTGTGTCCGTGGTGGGGGCGGAGGACATTGACTAACACGCGCGTATGTACCCGGCATTAATATTTTTACTTTTATGAGTAGACTGTTTCTGATTTTAAAGAGAAAAAAATCTTTGCAAGTTATTAACATGCATTCATTTTTCTTTCATGCTTCCCTAAAAAATTTTTACAACCCTCCTAAGAAGACTCTACAAATGCTATTGTAAACATCATTTTCAAAGAAAGAAAAAAAAAAAAAAAAAAAAAAAGAAGTCAAAGGCCGGCGTTGCTGATTTCAAAATCAGCAACGCCGGCCAAAGAAAAATTAAATTAAAAAGATTCCTTTCTCATGTGATGTTCACATGGGAAAGGAACCCTATAAATAGGCCCCTGCCCCTCAGTTCAAAACAGATTCAGCAAATCTGTAAACAGAAAAATTCAGAGAATTTGAGAGAAAAAGAAAATTTTGAAAATCTCTCAAGAAAATTTCTCCTTTTCTTACGTGCTTTTATTTAGCAGTATACTCTCCTAACTCCGTTTTGAGAGATATTTCAGGGGTAAAGCCCAAAAAATTTGCTGTTTCCATTTCTAAAGTTATTGTTAAATTTATATTCTTGGATCGCTCTAAATCTGAATTTCTGAGAATATAGAGTTAAAAATATCAAATTACTACAAATCCGGCTGGGATTAAGCCTCATACGGCCCTCAGCAAAATCCAGGCAGCTCATCCGAGAACAAGTCTCTTCGACCCTCGATGAAATTAAGTCAGATCGGCTCAGATCAGCTCTCTGCAGTTCGTAACCGTAGTGAAAAAGTTCAAATCAGATCCAGTTTCAGTCTACCCAGTTCAAGAAAAAGCTGTGGAATTTACTGCTGTCAAGATCAAGCTCGTGCAGCCCTTGACGGAGTCAAAAAAAGGAACACTAATCGGAGGATCTACGGAGATCGAACCACGTAAATTTTCTTTTATTTTAAATTTTTATTTGTAATTTATTTTTGTATTTTCGAGTTTAATTATTTTAGCCTCGAAATTTACGCTTTACAAATTTTTGGCACGCTCGGTGGGACAACTTCACCTCCCATCTCTTGTTCCTTAAAAAAAAAAAAAAAAAAAAAAGAGGTAAAAGGGGAGCCGAGAGAAAAAAAAAAGATCAAAAAAAAGTAAAAAAGTAAAAAGTAAAAAAAAAGTAAAAAAAAAAAAAGTAAAAAAGTAAAAAAGTAAAAAAAAAAAAAAAATTTTACAGGTGTTCAGCACATCAAATGGAACCGAAAAGGAGTACAACTGCTGCCACAAAAAAGAAGGCAACGGCTCTATTGCCTGCATCAACTACCCTACCTGGGTACGCAGGTCCAGAAACCCGGGGACGGACACAATTTCTTGCCGTCCAAACCCGACAAAATGTCGAAATGGAGAGTCCACAGCTTGCACAACAGGATCTCTCCCCTGACTCTCTTGCCGCATGGAGGAGTCGATCACCCACCCCGATCGAAATCGGGGGCAACACGACGAAGCCTGCTCAACAAAATCCGACTCACACAGAAGAATCAGAAGAGTTTTCTCCCCCAGTCTTTCCCGGAGCCTCATCTGTTGCCGTCATGATGACCAACACAACCAGTACAGAGGAAAGGATTTCAGAATTGGAGAACAAAATTTTACAGCTGATCAGAGTCGTGGAGGAAAAAGATCAACAGATCGCAGCTCTCAAAGGAAAAGCCCCGATCCAAGTTGATCCCGAAATCCGCGAGGAGCAACCATATCCACCCGGTTTCACTCCAGAAGCCACACCAGCCGACGTCTTCCCTGCAGAAAAGCGACCAGGTAGTTCTACACAACTGCCACCCTCAAATTCTATAGCTTCGCTATCTGTTTAACAATTGCAGGAAATGATAGCCAATACGATCCGACTGCAACAAGCTACATCCTTCCAAGGATCGCAGATGTACGTCAAACCGTACATCAGACGGATCGAAAGTCTCAACATGCCCTTGGGCTACCAACCGCCCAAATTTCAACAATTCGACGGACGAGGCGATCCCAAACAGCACATCGCCCACTTCGTTGAAACCTGCAACAACGCAGGGACTTATGGAGATCTCTTGGTGAAGCAGTTTGTTCGTTCACTCAGGGAGACCGCTTTCACCTGGTTCATAAATCTTGAACCAGAATCGATCGATAGTTGGGAACAACTACAACGAGAGTTTCTCAACAGATTTTTCAGCACTCGAAGGACGGTAAGTATGATGGAGCTTACCAGCACCAGACAAAGGAAAGGAGAGCCCGTTGTCGAATACATCAACAGATGGCGTGCCCTCAGCTTGGACTGCAAAGATCGCCTGACGGAGACTTCTGCCGTACAGATGTGCATCTAGGGAATGCATTGAGAGCTGTTATACATCCTGCAGGGTGTCAAACCCCGAACCTTCGAAGAATTGGCGACCCGCGCACATGACATGGAGATAAGCATCCAGACATCCGGAGGCACCGTTCCCATCCAGTTGGACCAGCAAGGGGGCAGAAGGGAGATTAAGAAACCCAACAGCTCCGGAAAAGGAAAATAAGTGATGACTGTTGAAGCCGCACCAGTAAAAGTGGGCGCCAAAGCCAAGGTAAATCCTCCGACCCAAATAACTCAGCCAAAACAACAGGAAAGGCGGAAGGTGACATTGCGAGAGTTGGAGCAAAAGCAGTATCCATTCCCCGACTCAGACGTCCCCGACATTCTTGAACAACTCTTGGAGGCGAAGCTGATTGAACTCCCGGAGTGCAAGCGGCCGAATGAAAAGGATCGAGTCAGCGATCCGAGATTCTGCAAATATCACCGGATAGTAAGTCATCCGACGGAGAAGTGTTTCGTCCTGAAAGAGCTAATCATGAAGCTCAAAAGCCAGAATAAAATCATTCTGGACCAGGAAGGCGTAACCTCAGCAAACCAGACCACCATCACTTCAAAACCATCAGAAGAGGTGACACACCGTAAGGAGGAGCCGCTCGACAACAAAAAGTCGACAACAGAGAAGGTATATGAAGCTCTCCAAACCCTTCTCGCTAACCCTCAGCTGTTTATAGCTTTGCAATCAACAGAAGTGTGGCAAAATCAAGTCAGCAATACTCTCCAGACCTCGGCTGAATCTCAGCCATCAAATGATTCTAACTCAGCGGAGCAACAGACGGCCCAAAATCATGTCGGATGTTACTCTGCTATCTCATTTTCAGATGAGGATCTCCTGCTGGGGTCCAAACCCCACAATCGGCCACTGTATGTATCAGGCTATGTGAAAGAACAGAAGGTTCGACGTATTCTGATCGACGATGGCTCAGCAGTCAATATTATCCCAAAATCCACCATAAAGGAGCTCGGCATCGGCATTGATGAATTATCAGACAGCCGCTTGATGATTCATGGCTTTAATCAAGGAGGACAGAAAGCAATTGGGATGATTCGCTTGGAGTTAACTATCGGTAATCTCACTTCTAGCACTCTATTTCATGTGATCGATGCACATACCACATATAAGATGTTGCTAGGACGACCATGGATTCATGGAAATGGAGTTGTGCTCTCAAGCCTGCATCAGTGCTTCAAGTACTACAATAATGGCGTTCAAAAGGTCAATGCTGACTTAAAGCCGTTCGATGATGCTGAATCACATTTGGCGGATGCAGTCTTCTACACTGACACAGACAATCCGGAGATCATTCCGTCAAAAGCTACTTGGACTGGGGGCATCCACAAAAAGGGAAAAGCTGTCGAAGAACCTGCCAATGCCCAACCCCAGGCTCCAACAAATGAAAAGATGCCACAGCCTGCCGAACTCCGTCCGAAGGATGTTGCATCTTCAAGCTCCACTCCAGTCCTACGCTATGTGCCAAAATCACGACGCTCAGAAGGTCAACCCCCTTTCTCTTATTGTATTGATCTTAAACAAGAGCAAGGTCATAGCCAACCCAAAACAAAGGAGCTACACAACCTGAAGGAGACTTACACTCTGCCGATACCAAAGATTGAGCCGGTTTTGTCTTCAAACCCATTAAAAGGCTTCGTCAAACCACACACGGGGACAGTCGAAGGCGGCTCACTTCCAGAAAGAAGAACACATGAAGGATTTGATCCTAATGCATACAAGCTTTTGGCAAAGGCGGGCTATGATTTTTCAAACCCGAGCACAATGGGTACGCTGCCGTCCACACATGGCGCCGCTTCTCAAACATCACAGTCCCGACCTGGCTTAGGCTATCAGGAGAAGTCACATGTGCAGATCATGCTAAAGAGCCGAAGCCGAGCAGCTGATGCACGTGCCATCACCACCACCACCAAACAGGACAGGCTTATCCAGTCAAACAAAGAAGGTGGAGTCAGAGGTTCTGCATTTCATGTCACAATTAGCGAGGAGGCTGAGTCTGACTCATCAGACGGTGAAGTGAAGGAGGCTCCCCCGGAACTTGAAGATGGTGGCCAAGCAACTGTTGATGAACTCAAGGAGGTCAATCTTGGCTCTCCGGAAGATCCTCGACCTACATTTGTAAGTGCTTTACTTACTGCAGAAGAACAGTAAGAATATGTTCGGGTATTAAGTCAATACAGGGACGTGTTCGCATGGAGTTACAAAGAAATGCCTGGACTTGACCCGAAAATTGCGGTGCACCGTCTAGCAGTAAAAAAGGGTGCTCGTTTCGTTAAGCAGCCACAACGACGGTTCCGCCCGGAACTCATTCCACAAATCGAGGAGGAGGTGAACAAGCTGATCAATGCTGGCTTCATCCGAGAGGTCACCTACCCAACGTGGATTGCCAACATTGTCCCGGTAAGAAAGAAGAATGGACAGTTGAGGGTATGTGTTGATTTTTGAGATCTTAACAAGGCCTGCCCGAAAGATGACTTTCCGTTGCCCATAACGGAGATCACAGTCGATGCAACAACGGGTCACGAAGCATTGTCTTTCATGGATGGTTCTTCAGGCTATAACCAAATCAGAATGGCACCAGAAGACGAGGAGTTGACAGCATTCCGCACCCCAAAAGGTATATACTGCTACAAAGTTATGCCGTTTGGATTGAAAAATGCTAGCGCCACTTATCAACGTGCTATGCAAAAAATTTTTGATGACATGCTGCACAAGATTGTAGAATGTTATGTTGATGACTTAGTTGTAAAGACTAAGAAGCGCAAAGACCACCTCGAGGATCTCAAGACAGTGTTCGAAAGACTTCGGAGGCATCAGCTCAAAATGAACCCTCTCAAGTGCGCATTCGGTGTTACATCAGAAAAGTTTCTTGGATTCGTGGTGCGCCATCGTGGAATCGAAGTTGATCAGTCAAAGGTTGAGGCAATTCAAAAGATGCCTGAACCTAAAAACCTCCACGAACTGCGAAGTCTACAAGGAAAGCTGGCCTACATTCGCCGTTTTATTTCCAACTTAGCTGGGAGATGTCAACCTTTCCATCGGTTGATGAAGAAGGATGTCAACTTCGAGTGGGACGAAGCTTGCAGCAAAGCCTTTGAGAGCATAAAGAAGTACCTTTCCAATCCATCGGTCCTAGGTGCTCCAATGCAAGGAAAGTCGTTGATTCTCTACATTGCAGCGCAGGAAAGATCTTTGGAAGCCTTGCTTGCACAGGAAAACGAGCAGGGAAAGGAAGTTGCCCTGTACTACTTGAGCAGAACACTAAACGGTCCGGAGCTGAGTTATTCGCCCATTGAAAAGACATGTCTAGCACTGTTCTTTGCCATTGACAAGCTGAGGCACTACATGCAGGCTCACACGGTACGTCTCATTGCCAGAGCTGATCCTGTCAAATATATCTTATCTAGACCAATCTTGTCAGGACGACTTGCCAAGTGGGCAGTAATCCTACAAAGCTACGACATTGTCTACGTGCCTCAAAAAGCAGTCAAAGGACAAGCTCTAGCAGACTTCCTTGCAGATCACCCTGTTCCGTCAGATTGGGAGTTCACAGATGATCTTCCAGATGAAGAGGTCTTTTACATTGAAACACTGCCACCATGGACGATGTTCTTTGATGGTGCAGCAAGGCGTGATGGTGCTGGTGCCGGCATAGTGTTTGTCACCCCACAACGACAAATACTACCATATGCTATCATTCTCGGTGAGTTATGTTCAAATAATGTTGCTGAATACCAGGCTTTGATCATTGGTCTTCAAATGGCTGTCGATATGAAGATTCCAACTATAGAAGTCCATGGGGATTCCCAGCTTGTCATCAACCAACTTACAGGATTGTATGACGTGAAGAAAGAGGACCTTGCGCCTTACCATCAACGTGCTCGACAGCTAATGGATGAATTTGAAAGCATCACTTTGGAGCATGTGCCTCGACGAGAAAATACTCAGGCAGACGCGTTGGCTAACCTGGCCACTTCTCTTGCAAAGTCAGAAATTCAGGCTACAGTTGTTGCCGTATGCCAGAAATGGATAGTGCCACAAAAGGATGATGAAGAAACTACGGCAGCCAACGTTGTATCTATACGTTTCGCGGAGGACGAAGATTGGCGCCAACCAATCATTGACTATCTACAGCACGGGAAGCTGCCTGAAGATCGTCATCATAAGACAGAAATTCAACGACGAGCTCCCCGCTTCATATATCTCAAGGATGCTCTGTATCGAAGGTCTTTTGATGGAGTTTTACTTCGTTGTCTAGGCAATGAAGAGGCAAAACAGGCTCTCACTAAAGCACATTCTGGTGTTTGTGGCGGACATCAATCAGGGCCTAAGTTGCACTTCCAACTTAGAAGGATGGGATACTACTGGCCAACCATGGTACGTGATTCAATTGAGTTTGCTAAAACCTGTCAAGCTTGTCAATTTCATGCGAATTACATACATCAACCACCGGAGCCACTCCATCCAACTGTCTCATCCTGGCCCTTTGAAGCTTGGGGTCTCGACTTAGTGGGGCCCTTGCCAAAGTCATCCCTGGGTTACCTGTACATCCTCGCAGCAACCGACTACTTTTCAAAATGGGCTGAAGCCATTCCACTTAGAGAGGTAAAGAAGGAGCATGTTGCCAATTTCATCCGGACTCAGCTGATCTATCGCTATGGAATCCCTCGATTCATCATCACTGATAATGGCAAGCAATTCTACAACAGGTTGATCGACAAGCTCTGCGAGAAGTTCAAGTTCAAGCAGTACAAGTCATCCATGTACAATGCCCCAGCAAATGGCTTGGCTGAAGCATTCAACAAGACCTTATGCAACCTGTTGCGGAAGGTAGTCTCTAAATCCAAAAGAGATTGGCATGACAGAATTTCGGAGGCATTATGGGCGTATCGTACAACTTATCGGACTCCAACACAGGCTACTCCATACTCACTTGTCTACGGTGTCGAAGCAATACTGCCGTTGGAAACACAGATTCCATCTCTGCGCATGGCGGTTCTGGAAGGACTCACACAGGAGGAGAATGCTCGCCTACGTCTGGATGAGTTAGAAGCTTTCGATGAAAGGAGGCTCGAAGCACAACAGCAACTTGAGTGCTACCAAGCCCGGCTCACCAACACGTTCAACCGCAGGGTCCGCCCTCGGTCTTTTCAAGTTGGAGACCTTGTTCTTGCAGTGCGACGGCCCATCAACATGAAGCATCGGCCTGGTGACAAGCTTACTTCCAAATGGGACGGGCCATACTTAGTGCAGGAGACCTACACTCACAACGCTTACATGCTGTCAGACCAAGAAGGCGTCCGAATCGGCCCGATCAATGGTAAATTTCTGAAACAGTATTATGTGTAAATATGTTTAAAATCAAAAAAAAAAAATCAAAAAAATAGAAAAAAAGAAAAAAATCAAAAAAATAGAAGAAAAAAAAATCAAAAAAAAGAGAAGAAAAAAAATCAAAAAATCAAAAAAAAAAGAAAAAAAATCAAAAAAATCAAAAAAAAGATCGAAAAAAAAAATCGAAAAAAAAAAAAAAAAGTTCGGAAGTCCCGATCTGAAAGTTCAAGCGAAAATCCAAACCCAAACACTTGAGCCCAATTCAGAAAACACAAAACCTAAACCCAAACACTCAACCCAAATCCAAAAGTCCAAACCCAAACACTCGACCCAAAAACCCAAATCCAAATCCAAAACCCAAACACTCAACCCAAATTCAATTCAAAGCCCAAAACCAAAAAAATTCCAAGTTCCAAACACAGTCCAGAAACCAAGTTCAAAATCCAATCCAACTCCTGGCGCGCATGAGTATAAACTGTGAACGGCCCAAAAATATAAAAGCAACGGAGGGTTCGAGTCTGAAACTCAGCATCAGTCTCAACCGATCTTCACCACATACCAGACCTTTGCTCCTCTGCCACAAGAAAGATGAAACCAGTTGCAGAACCTCAAGACAAGGGAGAAGAAAGGTCATCCCGCACAAGGTGGCAACCAACCATGGCACAACTGCAAATTTTGGAGGAAGTCTTCCACAACAATGGAGGTATTATGCCTAATGCATCTCAGATTTACCAACTTGTCTCACGATTGCGCCCACTCGGGGCAATCGAAGGAAAAAATGTGTTTTATTGGTTCCAGAATCGGAGAAGCAGGAAGAAACCAGTACTGAGAGCTGATTTTTCCAAAGAACAGTCTGCCGTTCCGATGTTAGATCCCACCGGTACAACTTCGCCCTCAAATGACGCAGGTCCGAGTTCTACCACTGCAATGGTCTCTTCAGGCTATAACCATCAAAGCCGTAGCCCATGGGAGCATGCACGCTGGTCCTGGTGGTCTTACGGAGTCAGCCAAGGGTTCATCCCTCCTAGGTACTTAAGTCGAGGAGGACTTTTTCTAGCAGAAAGGAGTCATTCCGGCGAAATTTTGCCTCTCTTTCCAGAATGTTCCGGTAGCATCAACCAGCCGGAAAGCGACGTCAACATCATCGACCTACCAGACGAGGTCGAGCTTGACTTGGAGCTGCGCCTCGGGCCCCGCTAGGACGGCCGACAACACAGTCCAGAAACCAAGTTCAAAATCCAATCCAACTCCTGGCGCGCATGAGTATAAACTGTGAACGGCCCAAAAATATAAAAGCAACGGAGGGTTCGAGTCTGAAACTCAGCATCAGTCTCAACCGATCTTCACCACATACCAGACCTTTGCTCCTCTGCCACAAGAAAGATGAAACCAGTTGCAGAACCTCAAGACAAGGGAGAAGAAAGGTCACCCCGCACAAGGTGGCAACCAACCATGGCACAACTGCAAATTTTGGAGGAAGTCTTCCACAACAATGGAGGTATTATGCCTAATGCATCTCAGATTTACCAACTTGTCTCACGATTGCGCCCACTCGGGGCAATCGAAGGAAAAAATGTGTTTTATTGGTTCCAGAATCGGAGAAGCAGGAAGAAACCAGTACTGAGAGCTGATTTTTCCAAAGAACAGTCTGCCGTTCCGATGTTAGATCCCACCGGTACAACTTCGCCCTCAAATGACGCAGGTCCGAGTTCTACCACTGCAATGGTCTCTTCAGGCTATAACCATCAAAGCCGTAGCCCATGGGAGCATGCACGCTGGTCCTGGTGGTCTTACGGAGTCAGCCAAGGGTTCATCCCTCCTAGGTACTTAAGTCGAGGAGGACTTTTTCTAGCAGAAAGGAGTCATTCCGGCGAAATTTTGCCTCTCTTTCCAGAATGTTCCGGTAGCATCAACCAGCCGGAAAGCGACGTCAACATCATCGACCTACCAGACGAGGTCGAGCTTGACTTGGAGCTGCGCCTCGGGCCCCGCTAGGACGGCCGACAAGATAAGGTGGAACGACTTTGGCAGCACACGGTAACAACTTCTGCAGCACGCGGCAACGACTTCTGCAGCACACGGTAACGACTTCTGCAGCACGCGGCAACGACTTCTGCAGCACGCTGCAACGACTTCTGCAGCACACGGCAACGACTTCTGCAGCACACGGCAACGACTTTCGTGACACGCGTCAGCCGCTGCCTCTTTTGTCTCTTATGCAGGAAAAGGACGTGGAGGACCTACTCGATTCTGCGTACCTTCTTTTTGACTTTTCAAAATAAAAAAAAAAAAAAACCTTTGTCGTATGTATATATATCTTGCATGTCCGAGTCATAATACTCACCCCTCAGCTCTTCTTTTTCAAAGAGAATGGCTAGTCTCTGCACTTGTCTAAGGAAGTTCTTCGATCAAGAAGTTGGAGGCGCACGAGCTAAGAAAAGAGGGAGTAATCTTCTTCGAGGGATCCCTAAAAGCCCTCGAAACTCAGTCTCCAACGCCATCGGTGTCATGGAGTTCCAACTACTCTCCTTAGTTCACATCTACCACAGAGGGATGAGAAGCTGCAATTATCCTAATCTTTCTTTGGATGCAGCGACGTACAGGGAAGTTCCAACTACTCTCCTTACGTCGAAGCAGACTTGGAAATCATCACTACAGTCAGTCTCTCTGTGAGCCGGTCTTGAAGTTCCAAGGTCCTGGGCCTTCCTCTTGAGGAGGTTCAAGTTCTTTGCCTACCGGATCATCCTCACCAGAGCTCTGGAACTTTAAGACATATAAAAAATCCTTTGCGGGCTATGGAAGCTCGAATGCACCTGGAGCCAGAAGGTCAATTTTTATATTGGCTGGGCTGCTAACTTTCTGAAGATCGTATCGGGTTCCTATTGCGATCCAACAACAGCAAGCATGGTCAAAGATAGAAGACTCCAAGATTCAATGTTCATCAGGACGTTTCCAAGTTTCAAACTGGACTTCAAGACTCGGTGCGGATCATTTCTGTAAAAATCTTTCTTACCGACCCTTGAAGTGGGGGCATTTGTAAACATCATTTTCAAAGAAAGAAAAAAAAAAATAGAAGTCAAAGGCCGGCGTTGCTGATTTCAAAATCAGCAACGCCGGCCAAAGAAAAATTAAATTAAAAAGATTCCTTTCCCATGTGATGTTCACATGGGAAAGGAACCCTATAAATAGACTCCTGCCCCTCAGTTCAAAACAGATTCAGCAAATCTGTAAACAGAAAAATTCAGAGAATTTGAGAGAAAAAGAAAATTTTGAAAATCTCTCAAGAAAATTTCTCCTTTTCTTACGTGCTTTTACTTAGCAGTATACTCTCCTAACTCCGTTTTCAGAGATATTTCAGGGGTAAGGCCCAAAAAATTTGCTGTTTCCATTTCTAAAGTTATTTTTAAATTTATATTCTTGGATCGCTCTAAATCTGAATTTCTGAGAATATAGAGTTAAAAATATCAAATTACTACAAATCCGGCTGGGATTAAGTCTCATACGGCCCTCAGCAAAATCCAGGCAGCTCATCCGAGAACAAGTCTCTTCGACCCTCGGTGAAATTAAGTCAGATCGGCTCAGATCAGCTCTCTGCGGTTCGTAACCGTAGTGAAAAAGTTCAAATCAGATCCAGTTTCAGTCTACCCAGTTCAAGAAAAAGCTGTGGAATTTACTGCTGTCAAGATCAAGCTCGTGCAGCCCTTGACGGAGTCAAAAAAAGGAACACTAATCGGAGGATCTACGGAGATCGAACCACGTAAATTTTCTTTTATTTTAAATTTTTATTTGTAATTTATTTTTGTATTTTCGAGTTTAATTATTTTAGACTCGAAATTTACGCTTTACAGCTATCATTGACTAAGTTTTCCGAATCAGATAAGGAGAAAGTTTTTTATTAAACTGCTGGTTGATTTTACTTATATATATAAATATTTTTTTAATATAACAAACACATAATTTTATATTAAATAAATTTATTTTATTATTTTTTATTCATCTAAATCTCTTTTTTTTTTAACTTACATTTAAAGTTGAGTTAATTTAACTTATATGTTGATCAAAAGAAAAATATTTGAGGCGGGAACTTAGCATCTATTGGCTTCAGTCTAGACGGATTTAATCTATTTTGTGTTGTGGCACTATTTCCTCGTTCTTACTTCAGTGTCTGATGCCTTTCTGTTTTCTTGGATTATTTCAATCAGTGAACTACATTTATTGCTTCTTAGGTTCCCATTTTTTTAAAGATGGTAATTTGACGTACTTCATAACGGGAGTTTTAGTATTTAAACAATTTGATTTTTGAATTTGCTCAAATTGGCCATGACTGCACACCGTTACTTTCAAACTTGATAAGTGTTATCGTCGGTTTGGAGGAGATTCACTCGAATTTAATAATGTTCAGATGATGAGTCATTTTTTTATAAATTAAATTAAACGAGACATACAAATGAAAATACTTCAACTTTAACATACAGATCTAATGACTTATGCACTCACTATAATTTTTTTTTTGTTAAAAAAAAAGAGTTGCCATCTTTTTAAGGCTTGCCAATATAATCAGTGGGGATAGATATAGTTGCTCGCGTTTTGACGTGTGTGTGATAAATACATATTTGATCGTATAGTGTAGTGGCAAAAGCGAATATTTATATTAGAGGTGTCGTTGTGTTGCCGCCACTAAGTTTTAGTACACAATGTCCGCCATTTTGTGCACTAAATTATTACTTTTCAAAGAAAGATCAAACTAAATTTGATATCAACAAGCTTGAGAATTCATTTATATATTAATACTTTGATATAAATCATCTAGAGGATCACAATTCAAATCTCTAGCAATAAAGATTAGATCCACTTCAAATGTCAATGTCCGGCGTTGCCTCCAGGGTGCGATATGCTTCCGCCTACGTTGTAGTGAAGGCTTATCCTTCGCCCAATTTTATGGTATGGGTTATATCCACGTGAATCGCCATCTGCAATTAATCGCTCACTAATAATCATCATCCAGAATAATTGTTTCTAGATTGTTTACTTGGTGGATCATTAACGTTCAATTTACAAAGAGGGCATTATCTCATGCCTAGTACAGCCTCTATGTATATATATATAAGGGTTCTCTAATCTAATGATATTACATTGCTTGCCCAAAAAAAAGAAAATCAAAAAGGCACACTAATAATATTATAAATGAAAAAAAAAAGTCAAAGTCGGCGTTACCGATTTCAAAGTCGGCAACACCGACCAAAGAAAAAAAATAATAAAAAGATTACTTTCCCATATGATGTTCACATGGGAAAGAAACCCTATAAGTAGGCCCCTACCCCTCAGTTCAAAACATATTCAGCAAATCTGTAAACAGAAAAATATATAGAATTTGAGAGAAAAAGAAAATTTTGAAAATCTTTCAAAACAATTTCTCCTTTTCCTACGTGTTTTACCTTGCAGTATACTCTCTTAACTCCTTTTTGAAAAATATTTCAGGGGTAAATCCCAAAAAATTTACTGTTTCTATTTCTAAAGTTATTTTTTGATTTATATTCTCGGATCGCTGTAAATCTGAATTTATAAGAATATAGATCTAAAAATATCAAATTACTACAAATCCGGCTGGGATCAAGCGTCATACGGCCCTCAGCAAAGTCTAAGCAGCTCATCTGAGAAAAAGTCCCTTCGACTCTCGGTGAAATTAAACCAGATCGGCTCAGATCAGGTCTCTGCGGTTCTTAACCGTAGTATAAACGTCCAAATCAGATCCAGTTTCAGTCTACCCAGTTCAAGAAAAAGATATGGAATTTATTTCTGTCAAGATCAAGCTCGTGCAGTCCTTGACGGAGTCAAAAAAAAAAAGGAACACTAATCGGAGGATCTACAGAGATCGACCCCACGTAAATTTTCTTTTATATTTTTATTTGTAATTTATTTTTTGTATTTTCGAGTTTATTTGTTTTAGACTCGAAATTTACCCGTTACAAATTTTTGGCACGCTCGTTGGGACCTCTTCACCTCCCATCTCTTGTTCCTTAAAAGAAAAAAAAACAAAAAAAAAGCAAAAAGAAGCAGCAGAGAAAAGAAAAAAAAGGAAAAAAAAGAAAAGACCCGAGAAAAGAGAAAAAGAAAAAGCAAAAAAAAGAAAAAGAAAAAGAAAAAGACAAAAAGACAAAATAGAAAAAAAAAAGACAAAAAAGGTAAAAAAGTAAAAGTAAAAAAAAAAAGTGAAAAAAAATTTTACGGGTGTTCAGCACATCAAATGGCACCAAAGAGAAGTACAGTCGCCGGTATCAACAAGAAGGCAACGGCTCCATTAACTGCATCAACTACCCTACCTGGGTACGCAGGTCCAGAAACCCGGGGACGGACACAATTTCTTGCCGTCCAAACCCGACAAAATATCGAAACGGAGAGTCCACAGCTCACACAACAGGATCTCTCCCCTGACTTTCTTGCCGCATGGAGGAGTCGATCACCCATCCCGATCGAAGTCGGGGGCAACACGACGAATCCCGCTCAACAGAATCCAATTCATTCTGTAGAGATCCACACAGAGGAACCAGAAGAATTCTCTCCCCAAGTCTTTCGTGGAGCCTCATCTGTTGCAGTCATGATGACCAATACAACCAGCACAGAAGAAAGGATTTCAGAATTGGAGAACAAGATTTTGCAACTGATCAGAGTCGTGGAGGAAAAAAATCAACAGATTGCCGCTCTTAAAGGAAAGGTCCCGATCCAAATTGATTCCAAAATCCGCGAGGAACAACCATATCCACCCAATTTCACTGCAGAAGCCACACCAGCCGACGTTTTCACTGCAGAAAAGCGACCAGGTAGTTCTACACAGCTGCCACCCTCAAATTCTGTAGCTTCGCTATCTGTTCAACAATTGCAGGAAATGATAGCTAATACGATCCGCTTGCAACAAGCTACATCCTTCCAAGGATCACAGATGTACGTCAAACTGTACACCAGACGGATTGAAAGTCTCAACATGCCCTTGGGCTACCAGCTGCCCAAATTTCAACAATTCGACGGACGAGGCGATCCCAAACAGCACATCGCCCACTTCGTTGAAACCTGCAACAACGCAGGGACTTATGGAGATCTCTTGGTGAAGCAGTTTGTTCGTTCACTCTAGGAGACCGCTTTTACCTGATTCATAAATCTTGAACCAGAATCAATCGACAGTTGGGAACAGCTACAACGAGAGTTTCTCAACAGATTTTTCAGCACTCGAAGGACAGTAAGTATGATGGAGCTTACCAGCACCAAACAAAGGAAAGGAGAACCTGTTGTCGAATACATCAACAGATGGCGTGCTCTCAGCTTGGACTGCAAAGATCGCCTGACGGAGACTTCTGCCGTAGAGATGTGCATTCAGGGAATGCATTGGGAGCTGTTATACATCCTGCAGGGTGTCAAACCCCAAACTTTCGAAGAATTGGCGACCCGCGCACATGATATGGAGATAAGCATCCAGACTTCCGGAGGCACAGTTCCCATCCAGTTAGACCAGTAAGGAGGCAGAAGGGAGATTAAGAAACCCAACAGTTCCGGAAAAGGAAAAGAGGTGATGACTGTTGAAGCCGCACCAGTAAAAGTGGGAGCCAAAGCTAAGGTAAATCCTCCGACCCAAATAACTCAGCCAAAACAACAGGAAAGGTGGAAGGTGACATTGCGAGAGTTAGAGCAGAAGCAATATCCATTCCTCGACTGAGACGTCCCCGACATTCTTGAACAACTCTTGGAGGCAAAGCTGATCGAACTCCCAGAGTGCAAGCGGCCCAATGAAAAGGATCAAGTCAACGATCCAAGATTCTGCAAATATCACCGGATTGTAAGTCATCCAACCGAGAAGTGTTTCGTCCTGAAGGAGCTAATCATGAAGCTCAAGAGCCAGAATAAAATCATTTTGGACCAGGAAGGCGTAACCTTGGCAAACCAAAGCACTATCACTTCAAAACCATCAGAAGATGTGACACATCGTAAGGAGGAGCCGCTCAACAACAAAAAGTCGACAACGGAGAAGGTATATGAAGCTATCCAAACCCTTCTCGCTAACCCTCAACTGTTTACAGCTTTGCAATCAACAGAAGTGTGGCAAAATCAAGTCGGCAATACTCTTCAGACCTCAGCTGGACCTCTGCCAGTAATTCCAGCTCGACGGAGCATCAGGCGGCCCAAAATCACGTCGGATATTATTCTGCTATCTCATTTCAGATGAGGATCTCCTGCTGGGGTCCAAACCCCACAATTGGCCGCTGTATGTATCAGGCTATGTGAGAGAACAGAAGGTCCGACGTATTCTGATCGACGATGGCTCGGCAGTCAATATCATCCCAAAATCCACCATAAAAGAGCTCGGCATCAGTGTTGATGAATTATCAGACAGCCGCTTGATGATTCATGGCTTTAATCAAGGAGGACATAAAGCAATTGGGATGATTCGCTTGGAGCTAACTATCGGTAATCTCACTTCTACCACTCTATTTCATGTGATCGATGTACGTACCACGTATAAGATGTTGCTAAGACGACCGTGGATTCATGGAAATGGAGTTCTGCTCTCAAGCCTACATCAGTGCTTCAAGTACTACAATGGTGGCGTTCAAAAGGTCAATGCTGACTTAAAGCCATTCGATGATGCTGAATCACATTTGGCAGATGCAGTCTTCTACACCGACACAGACAATCCGGAAATCATTCCATCAAAAGCTACTTGGACTGGGGGCATCCACAAAAAGAGAAAAGCTGTCGAAGAACCTGCCAATGCTCAACCTCAGGCTCCAACAAATGCTCAACCTGCCAATGCTCTACATTTCATGTCACAATTAGCGAGGAGGCTGAGTCCGACTCATCAGACGGTGAAGTAAAGGAGGCCCCCCCGGAACTTAAAGATGGTGACCAACCAACTGTTGATGAACTCAAGGAGGTCAATCTTGGCTCTCTGGAAGATCCTCGACCTACATTTGTAAGTGCTTTACTTACTGCAGAAGAAGAGCAAGAATATGTTCAGGTATTAAGTCAATACAAGGACGTGTTCGCATGGAGTTACAAAGAAATGCCTGGACTTGACTCAAAAATCGCAGTACATCATCTAGCAGTAAAGAAAAGTGTTCGTTATGTCAAGCAGTCAAAACGACGGTTTTGCCCAGAACTCATTCCACAAATCGAGGATGAGGTTAACAAGCTGATCAATGCTGAGTTCATCCGAGAGGTCACCTACCTAACATGGATTGTCGACATAGTCCCGGTAAGAAAGAAGAATGGGCAGTTGAGGGTATGTGTTGATTTTCGAGATCTTAATAGGGCCTGTCCGAAAGATGACTTTCCATTGCCCATAACAGAGATCACAGTCGATGCAACAACGGGTCACGAAGAATTGTCCTTCATGAATGGTTCTTCAGGCTATAACCAAATCAGAATGGCACCAGAAGACGAGGAGTTGACAGCATTTCGCACCCCAAAAGGTATATACTACTACAAAGTTATGCCGTTTGGATTAAAAAATGCTGACGACACTTATCCACGTAATATGCAAAAAAATTTTGATGACATGCTGCATAAGATTGTAGAATGTTATGTTGATGACTTAGTTGTAAAGACTAAGAAGCGCAAAGACAACCTCGAGGATCTTAAGACAGTGTTCGAAAGACTTCGCAGGCATCAGCTTAAAATGAACCCTCTCAAGTGTGCATTCGGTGTCACATCAGGAAAGTTTCTTGGGTTCGTGGTGCGCCATCGTGGAATCGAAGTTGATCAGTCAAAGGTTGAGGCAATTCAAAAGATGCCTGAACCTAAAAACCTGCACGAGCTGCGAAGTTTACAAGGAAAGCTGGCCTAAATTCGCCGTTTTATTTCCAACTTAGCTGGGAGATGTCAACCTTTCCATCAGTTGATGAAGAAGGATGTCAACTTCGAGTGGGACGAAGCTTACAGCAAAGCCTTCGAGAGCATAAAGAAGTACCTTTCCAATCCACCAGTCCTGGGAGCTCCAATTCAAGGAAAGTCGTTGATTCTCTACATTGCAGCGCAGGAAAGATCTTTGGGAGCCCTGCTTGCACAGAAAAATGAGCAGGAAAAATAGGTTAATCTGTATTACTTGAGCAGAACACTAAACGGTCTGGAGTTGAGCTATTCGCCCACTGAAAAGACATGTCTAGCACTGTTCTTTGCCATTGACAAGCTGAAGCACTACATGCAAGCTCACACGGTACGTCTTATTGCCAAAGCTGATCCTGTCAAATATATCTTATCTAGACCAATCTTATCAAGACGACTTGCCAAGTGGGTAGTAATCCTACAAAGCTACGACATTCTCTACGTGCCTCAAAAGGTAGTCAAAGGACAAGCTCTAGCAGACTTCCTTGCAGATCACCCTATCCCGTCCGATTGGGAGTTCACAGATGATCTTCCAGATGAAGAGGCCTTTTACATTGAGACACTGCCACCATGGATGATGTTCTTTGATGGTGCAGCAAGGCGTGATGGTGCTGGTGCCGGTATAGTGTTTGTCACTCCTCAACGACAAATACTACCATATGTTATCATTCTCGGTGAGTTATGTTCAAATAATGTTGCTGAATACCAGACTTTGATCATTGGTCTTCAAATGGCTGTCGATATGAAGATTCCAACTATAGAAGTCCATGGAGATTCCCAGCTCGTCATCAACCAACTTACAGGGCTGTATGATGTGAAGAAAGAGGACCTTGCGGCTTACCATCAACGTGCTCGACAGCTAATGGATGAATTTGAAAGCATCACCTTGGAGTATGTGCCTCGACGAGAAAACACTCAGGCAGACGCGTTGGCTAACTTGGCTACTTCTCTTGCAAAGTCAGAAATCCATGCTACAGTTGTTGCCGTGTGCCAAAAATGGATAGTGCCTCAAATGGATGATGAAGAAACTACAGTAGCCAACACTGTATCTATACGTCTAGAGAAGGACGAGGATTGGCGCCAACCAATCATTGACTATCTACAGCACGGGAAGCTGCCCGAAGATCGTCGGCATAATACAGAAATTCAACGACGAGCTCCCCGCTTCATATATCTCAAAGATGCTCTGTATCGAAGATCTTTTGATGGAGTTTTGCTTCGCTGCCTAGACAATGAAGAGGCAAAACAAGCTCTCGCTGAAGCACATTCAGGTGTTTGTGGCGGACATCAATCGGGGCCTAAGTTGCACTCCCAACTCAGAAGGATGGGATACTACTGGCCAACCATGGTATGTGATTCCATTGAGTTTGCTAAAACTTGTCAAGCTTGTCAATTTCATGCCAATTACATACATCAACCACTGGAGCCACTGCATCCAACTGTCTCATCCTGGCCCTTTGAAGCTTGGGGTCTTGACTTAGTGGGGCCCTTGCCAAAGTCATCCCTGGGTCACCTTTACATTCTCGCAGCAACAGACTACTTCTCAAAATGAGCCGAAGCTATTCCACTTAGAGAGGTAAAGAAGGAACATGTTGCAAATTTCATTCGGACTCAGCTGATCTATCGTTATGGAGTCCCTCGATTCATCATCACTAATAATGGCAAGCAGTTCTACAACAGCTTGATTGACAAGCTCTGCGAGAAATTCAAGTTCAAGCAGTACAAGTCATCCATGTACAATGCCCCAGCAAATGGCTTGGCTGAAGCATTCAACAAAATCTTGTCCAACCTATTGCGGAAGGTAGTCTCTAAATCTAAAAGAGATTGGCATGACAGAATTTCGGAGGCATTATGGGCGTATCGTACAACTTACCAGACTCCAACACAGGCGACGCCATACTCACTTGTCTACGGTGTCGAAGCAATACTGCCATTGTAAACACAAATTCCATCTCTGCGCATGGCTGTTCTAGAAGGACTCACACAGGAGGAAAATGCTTGCCTATGTCTGGATGAGTTAGAAGCCCTTGATGAAAGGAGACTTGAAGCACAACAGCAACTTGAGTGCTACCAAGCCCGGCTTACCAACACGTTCAACCGCAGGGTCCGCCCTCGATCTTTTCAAGTTGGAGACCTTGTTCTTGCAGTGCGACGGCCCATCAACACGAAGCATCGGCCTGGTGACAAGCTTACTTCCAAATGGGACGGGTCATACTTAGTGCAGGAGGCCTACACTCACAACGCTTACATGCTGTCAGACCAAGAGGGCATCCGAATTGGCCCGACAATGGTAAATTTTTGAAATAGAAAAAAAATCAAAAAAAAGAAGAAAAAAATAGAAAAAAATCAAAAAAATAGAAAAAAAATCAAAAAAAAAAGTTCGGAAGTCCCGATATGAAAGTCCAAGCGAAAATCCAAACCCGAAAATTCAAGCCCAAACACTTGAGCCCAAATCAGAAAACTCAAAACCCAACTCAAAAGTCTGAAAACTAAGTCCAAACTCAAAACCCAAACACTCAACCCAAAACCCAAAAATTCCAAGTTCCAAACACAGTCCAGAACCCAAGTTTAGAATCCGATCCAACTCCTGACCCGCATGAGTATAAACTGTAAACGACCAAAAAATATAAAAGCGACGGAGGGTTTGAGTCTGAAACCTAACATCAGTCTCAACCGATATTCACCACACACCAGACCTTTGCTCCTCTGCCACAAGAAAGATGGAACCAGTTGCAGAACCTCAAGACAAGGGAGAAGAAAAGTCACCCCGCACAAGGTGGCAACCAACCATGGCACAACTGCAAATTTTGGAGGAAGTCTTCCATAACAATGGAGGTATTATGTCTAATGCATATCAGATTTACCAACTTGTCTCATGATTGCGCCCGCTCGGGGCAATTGAAGGAAAAAATGTGTTTTATTGGTTCCAGAATCGGAGAAGCAGGAAGAAACCAGCACTGAGAGCTACTTTTTCCAAAGAATAGTCTGCCGTTCTGATATTAGATCCCACCGGTACAACTTCGCCCTCAAATGAAGCAGGTCCGAGTTCTACCACGGCAATAGTCTCTTCAGGCTATAATGATCAAAGCCGCACCCTGTGGGAGCATGCGTACTGGTCCTGGTGGTCTTACGGAGTCAGCCAAAGATTCATCCCTCCTAGGTGCTTAAGTCTAGGAGGAATTTTTCTAGCAGAAAGGAGTCATTCCGGCGAAACTTTACCTCTCTTCCCAGAATATTCCGGCAGCATCAACCAGCCGGAAAGCTTCAACAACGTTCACATCATCGGCCCACCAGACGAGGCCGAGCTTGACTTGGAGCTGCGCCTTGGGTCCCATAAGGACGGCTGATATGATAAGGTGCAACGACTTCTGCAACACACGGCAACAACTTCTGCAGCATACGGTAACGACTTTCGTAACCCGCATCAGCCGCTGTCTCTTTTGTCTCTTATATAAGAAAGGGACGTGGAGGAGCGAGGATGACATCCCCAATCTCTGCCCCCATTTTTAAACCCAGTTTTTGTCCTCGTCTCCGCCGGAGAGCGGGGATCCCCGTACCCACCTCATCCTCACCTTTAGTGAAAAGAAATCTCTCCCTTCTGCTAATGGGGCACTGTTAAACCTTCATATTACAGCGAGAGGTTTAAAGCTAATTTGAAACATCTTCCCTTCAACCTCCCTATTTCCTGCTTTTCAAATATTCTATCTAGGCCCTCATCAAGTCCCAAAAATTAATCGCTCCACCCAAAAAAAAAAAGGAAAACTCAAGCAGATTTACGAGCATCTATAACGGCTGTTCTAACTACTTGATATAAGCAGGTCTACAACATGTGCCCTCCACCTCTCTATTTTCTGCTTTCCAACATGCTCTAGGCGTCCATTGTGCTGAAAATTAATGATTCCAACAAAAAATTTCAATAAAACAAATGTAGCTTTGCAAGTGTCAATTGCAACAGTTTGACACCTGATAATCCTGCTATATTTTCAATCTAATTAAAAAGTACAAGGGCTTGAGTAGTAACCTGTGTAAAAAGGCCCTAAGCAGCAGCTTCCAACAACTCCCTCTCTGCACGCTCCTTGATCCTTCTTTCAAATTCTGGCCTAACATGCCTGATTAGACCCTGCACAGCATGCCTGATTAGACCCTGCACGGGCCAAGCTGCAACATCTCCACTGCACAGATAGTGTGCCCCTCGATCTGCTTGGTCTTCTCCTGAAGCATATCTATCTCTTCCAACTTTGCATTGCCAACCTTCAATCTTTCCATGATCATCTGAAGCCATCCATTCCCCTCCCTGCATGGGGTGCACTGCCCACAGCTCTCATGCTTGTAGAAGTAAGACAGCCTACCAATTGCATCCACAACATCAATAGATTTATCCATCACAATCACAGCCGCAGTTCCTAATCCTGAGTTGACAGCCTTGAGTGCATCATAATCCATCAGCACATCATTACATATATGCTTGGGTATCAGTGGGACAAAGGAACCCTCCAGTAATATAGCCAGTAGATTGTTCCATCCACCTCTAACACCCCCACAGTGCCTCTCTATTAACTCCTTCAGAGGTGTACTCATCCCCTCTTCGACCGTACAAGGCTTATTCACATGCCCCGACACACAATACCATTTTGTCCCAGAAATGTAACAATTCAATTGTTCTTCCTGCCAAAGCTTGCAAACCACTCTTTCAGACTAAAAAAAAAAAAAAATCCAAATTAACAAAACATCAAAATCTAAATATATGAGTCCTCCAATCTAAATCCAAAGCATAAAGGATCAGCATTCCAGTAACTAATTAACAATAAAGCACACCTGATGATGATAAAATAAAAGCACATTATCATAGACAAATCCACCTATCTGCATAAAAGAGTCCATAGCTCTTTACCTGATGATGATGATGGAGAATAAACACCCCAAGAGCATGAATCAGATTCAGTCATCGTCAAACTGTGGCTGCTAGCTTCAGATTGAGAAATTAGAACGAAAAAAAGAGTTTAGAGAATAGAGATGTGCTATTGGAGTGTCGGGTTGCTTGGGCAAACATACGGAGAGGAAGAGGCCATGGAAAAGCAAAGACGGAATTTAAGTTTTAGTATAAAATTATTAAAATATCTTTATGTATTTTTTATATAAATATTATTTAAAAAATCAAAAAATAAATTAAATTATAGGTGAAAAATGAGATAAGTATAAGAATAGGTGTAAAGTGAGAAGTGTCTATCTTTTCTCCATTCCCATCCCCACTAAAATAATTTAGAAAATGGGAATTCACATCTATTTGTCAGTTAAATGTGATTGCCCCATCCTTATTAGAGTAGATATAAATAATTTTTATAAATATGAGTAAAATTATCATCCTTGACCGGAGCAGGTGAATTAGTTGACTCAATTTCCACGAGGAAATGCGTGGCTGTCGAGATGGTTTCCGGATATTTCTTTATTGGCTAACAATTTGACTGTTTTTTTATTCGGTCGTAGGACTATGATTTGAACGGTTATTCCGAAAGACAAAAATTAGAAGACATAAAAATTAGTTATGAAGAATAGTTATAAATAGTAAAAAAAAATTCTTTTATTATTAAATATTAAGTATATTTTAAATAATATTTTTTTAGGTAAATATTTTAAATAATATTAAGTATCTTTAATGTTTAGTTCTGAAAAAATTATATATTTTTAATTATTTGTTAAATACTAGATTTATTTTTATGGCTACTCTGACTATTTTATATATCCTTCTACTAGAACTCTTTTCGAAATTTTTGATATTTTTCATAACATTGGACAACTTCTTATATTTAGGGGGAAAAAATATATCGTGGCACCCGTTACTCTAATTTTACTGGTGATTATTGTATTTAAGGATGACTTTGACTTGTAATTAAGAACGAATAGTTAATTTTCCGTTTCATGAATTTGTAACTATTTAATCATATTTTTCTCCTAATATTTACATTTTTTTTGGTTAAAAGCCATAAGTATTAGAATTATTATTATATATCTATATAGTAACTTCAAATTTAGCGATCAATATTTCAGACCCAGTTATTTCAAAGCATAACAAAAATATTGAAAAATAAAAGTGTCTAAACAAGAATAGTATATTACTATATTGAAAAGTTCTCAAAATACACATCAAATAAATTGACCAAAAAAAAAAGGCTATATATTGAGGTCACTAAAAGAAAAAAGACTATATGTTGAAAAATGTTAATCCACAAATTGAAAATATACCATTTAGAGTACAGAATCCAAATATATATGTAGCAACAATAGATATTTGATCTATCCAAATGTCAAGGTCCGACGCTGCCGGCATGTCTCGAATTGATTCCAAAGCATACGTACCTTTTTTTTTTCCTGGTTGCCTTTTTTTTTTTTTTCGGCATTGAACGACAATATTTTATTGTCTATTGGAGGGCTTATGCCCGTGAAGGAGGAGAATGAAGGAAGTGGAACTTAAATTTCTAACTTTTCCTTATCAAAGATACCACTGACCACTCTAACAAATTTACGTAGATTTGAACAATATTTTTCTTTTATAAGGTATACAATTCCTAAAACGGACCTTTACTATGTTGGCTATTTTACTCTGAAGTTGTCTCCGCAGAGCGAGAACATCCTATTTGCTAACTTCCCAGAAGAAGACGAATGTGATACTGACAAAAAAGAATCTACAATCGTTAATTTGCCATCTGATTAAGGTACTATAAGTTTAGGGTTTATATATATATAAACATAGAATACACATATGATAATAACATAACATATCGTTGATAAAAAAATGATAATATATCATTAAAATGTTTCTTCCTGATTAAAAAAAGATATTACAACGCCGTGCTTACTCATTTGATGATTTAATTGGTTCTTAGTTGCGTTTTATGTTTTCAATCTCTTTTTTTTTTTTTTTTTCTCAAAAACGTACTTTTCAATTGATCATCAGCAGTATTTGGGCCCAAAGGATGAGTAGGTCAAATTATCCCTAATTAATCCTCATTTTAGTTTGAATTGCTCAACGTACGTGACACGTATATAATTCACACGTATGTGGACACACGTTTATGGTTTCTCATTTTCGATGGCTAGCTCTATGTATATTTTTTAGCTTTTGCTTTCTAGAAATTGTGAAAACAACCCATGAGCTATAACTTAATTACCACTAGAATTGTCTAGAGGACTTAATTGTTCTTGAGTTCAAGTTCCAATCAAAATTAATTAACAAAGATAAAAAAGAAAAAAAAAAAGGCGTGGCATGTTGTTGCCACAAATATTTTTCTGCCGGGCTCGTTGAGTATGATTTTTTTTTCCAAGAAGAAAAGAAGAAAAAATAATTCCCACCTACCATGCATCACGTACGATGGAAGTTTCCTCTGCACAACGCATGCGATTTTGGAGCTAGTTTTATGCATTCTATAATGCAAATTAATTAAGAGGGGAGTGGGTATACGGTACCACACGTGTTTTGACCTAAAATTTATTGTGATTACAATGAATGTATATAGCTGCTCATTAATTTCTGCCTCCCCCAACCACTCCCATAGGCCATATGTGATTTGATCGTTCGACTCGCAGGTGAGGGAATAATTTGGTAGTTAAAATTTTAAAATTTCATTTAGCATTTGTTGTTTAAAAAAAAAAAAGTTTAGCATTCATGTTCAATATAAAACGAAAGGAGGAAATTTGTGACGTACAAGAATAATACTTTTATTGTTTAATTTAGAATTTTGTAGTTAGAATAATAAAAATTCCCTATAAGGGTAGACGCAGAGCCCATAAAGTGATAAAGTCACCTATTGGGAGGTCGTTCTATCTTAAAAAAAAAAAAAATTGTAAAGACTATGATTTTTTTTTGACATAGTAAAGACTATGATTTAAATTCTTTAGTTTGGAACTATGCATGAAAAGTCTAGACAACACTATCACTAAATCACACACAATTGTTGTTATCATGATCTCTAAACAATGATTCATCCCCAAGAAAAAAAAAAAAAAGAAAAAAACTAACCCAATCCTAATTATTTTCTAGCATAGCATCAACCCCCAATTGAACCACACTTAATCTCACGAAAAATGAAAGAAAACGAGAGGGGGAAAAAAAACGAGAAAAGGCAATGGTCAAGCAGGCATGATGCATATGGCAACCTATTTCATAAAGGGGAAAACTATTTGTCACAACAAAACTACGCCATTAGGTGTAACAGACTCTAATCAATAAGTAAAAAGCAACTCTTAGAACAGAGGAAGGAGCCCGCACCCCACCGGGAAGAGTCTTTCACAAGGCAAGTGCACTTGGAGAGAAAAAAAAAACCAAAAATTTGAGGTTTATGGTTAATTAACTAGTTGATTGAGTGAATTAATTAATTAGGAATTAAATTAATAGAATGAGCTTGTACTAAACATAACAAAAATCCAAGTGTTGCAATATCCAATCCATCTAAGGTTCTGCCTAGTTAGCCGTTTGCTTAAGTCCAATTGTCACCCGTGCTGACAAAAAAACGTTTACAAATTTTGACAAAGAAAATTAGTTAAACAAGTTTTCCACGATAACTAAATTACGAATTTATTTAGATACCAACTCTTTAAAATAAATCATCTAGTGAATCACAATATAAATCTCCAGCAGTAGAGATTAGATCAACTACAAATGTCAAGGTCCGCTGCTGCCTTCACACCTCCAATTGCTTCCGTCAACGTTTTCCGCCGTTGCCACTGCCTCCAGGGTTCGATGTACTTCCGCCTACATAGCCATCAAGGCTTATCCCTCGCCCAATTTTATGGTATTGCTTATATCCACGTGAATCGTCATCTGCAATTAATCATTAACTGATAATCATCATCTGGAATAATTGTTTTTGAATTATTTACTGGGGAATTACTAGTAGCATTATCTTATGCCCAATAGAGCCTCTGAGGGTTCTCTAGTTATTAATGCAACATTGCTTCCCCTTCCCCCACCCCTCAAAAAAAAAAACAAAACAATAATATCCATTGATAAGGACAACATCACCATGGGCACAAGCCCGTAAAAAAGCCCAAAACCATAGGCTGCCTAGACTGTGACTCGATTCCCCACTCCAAAGGCCAACTGGATTGCCCCAAGCTCGATACAGCCGGCTCTCACAGGGGTCTCCTGCAATGATTGTATTCTGTGCACCTGCATCAATCGTACACATCCCCTGCCACTCTCTCTTCGCAGGATAGTGCACAACCAACCTGAGAAAGTGGCCTCTCACACCACTATGTCAGATGTCAGATCTCAAATGTCAGTTCAACCAGATGATATATCAGCACTACACTCCAAAAATTCTTGGTACGTTTTCCCATTGGGATCACTGTCATCAGCGCTAAAGATAGACACTATCCTAGATACATGTCCTCAAAGTAATCAATCTCTAATCCTTAGCCCTCGTCTTCCTCACTCTTTCTCAAAATACATATTGATTTAGACATCCAAAAGTGCTAACGCTAGGTAAAAGCAATACTGCATAGCCTTCTCTATCATACAGGTCACATCCCAAACTCTCCACTCCCTAGATCACAACCTTGATCATCATCAACCAAATAATACATGTGTGTGTGTGTGTTGTTGGCTAGCTAGCTTGAAAAAAATTAAAGGGTATACTTTGAGGTGGTCCGTGTCAGACTAATGTGCTCAAATACACACATATATATTAGCTTGAGAAAATAGAATGCATGCACTGACCTGTGTCTTTGTAAGCTAATTTTCTGGCGGCAGTACTACTGATGAGGAGGCCCTCTGAAACTAAGAAGAGGAACACAATCAAGAAGAAGCAGCAGCATTTAGTAAGTAGAAGGGAAAAAGAACTCTTGCTTCCCATTTCTTGAAGCCTATGATCACTTAGATGATCGCGAATTGCTCTTGTGGTTGTTGTATATATAGCCCAATACACACACATATGCATACGGTAAGTTATGGGGATTGTCGTGTAAGAAAATGCGGAGCAGAGTAGGTGAAGTAGTTGACTCAATTTCCACGAGGAAATGCGTGGCTGTCAAGCATGGTTACCTGATTTTCTTCATTGGCTAACATTTTGAGCTTTTTTTCTCGCCGTAGGGCAATGTTTTGAACCGCTAGGCAACATTTTCAGTATTTTACATATCAGTTGGACGACTCCTTATATTTAAGTGAAAAAAAAAAGTATTTTAGCACCCGTTACTTTTATTTTGTTAGTAATTGAAGACTAAGCAATAATTGACTATAATATTTAGAGTTTAAACATCAATTCTTTTTTTTTTGTTTCTCATCTTCTAAGCGCTGGACTAACGACTCCACAAAATAAAATCAATTGCTGGTGATTATTGTAATTAAGGATGACTTTGACTAGTAATTTTTTTTTTCTTGGGGAGAGTTTGACTTGTAATTAATGAATGATAGTTTACTTTCCATTTCATGAAGTTGTAACTATTTAATCATAGTTTTTTTTTTCCAATATTTATGTTTTTTTTAGTTAAAAGACATATAAACATCATATATATAGGATCTTCAAATTTAACAATCCATCAATCAGACCCAGTTATTTCAAAACATAACAAAAAAATTGAAAAAAAAAATGTCAAAACAGAAAAAGTATATAACTATATTGAAATGTTAAGAAAATATGTATCCAAAAGTTGACCAAAAAATGACTATACATTGAAAAACGTTAATCCATCAAATTTGAAATATAACATTTAGAGTGTAGAATCCAAATATATATGTAGCAACACTAGAGATTAGGAGTGTGTTTGTTTCGTAGGATAAGGTAAGATAGAATAGACTAGTGGCCAACTATTTCAGTTTATCTCATATTTGGTTAGTTAATAAGATAAATTTAAAATAAACTAGTGTGAATTTACTATATAATGAATATGAGATAGTACTATTCATCTAATTCTTATGAGCTAGTATATCTTACATCATGGAATGGTGGTAATAAATTATATATTTACTAAAATATTCTCTTAATTAAAATAAATTTTAAATATTTTTTAAAAAATTAATATAAAATTTAAAAAATTCATTTCTCTCTCTTTCCTTTCTCTCTCCTCCCTCCTCTCTCTCACTCCTCATCTCTCTCTCTCTATTTCCTTTCTCTCTCCTCCCTCTTCTCTCTCTCACTCCTCATCTCTCTCTCTTCCCTTTCACTCTCCTCCCTCTTCTCTCTCTCTCACTCCTCGTCTCTCTCTCTCTTTTCTTTCTCTCCCGTCCCTCCTCCTTCCTCCCTTCCTTTTTGTCTCCTCCCTCTCTCCTCCTTCCTCCCTTCCTTTCTCTCTCCTCACACACACACTCTCTCTCTCTCTCTCGTGCTCATTCTTTCATTTTTTTTCCATATAAATTTAAAATTCTAATTCTTAAAATTTATTTAATTTTTTCTTAAAAAATTAAAAAAAAGTTAATCTTTGTTTGATATTTTAAAATTTATTTGTATAAATAAAATTAATGCTTAATTTAAAAAAAATTATACAAAATTAAAAAATTATAAACAATATAATGTATAATAACATGTAAAATAAATATTAATTTTATTACTTAATTTTAATTATTTTTAATAAAAATATTAAAATTAATAGTAAATATAAATCAATTATTTTTAAGGGTAAAATAATTTTGATATATTATATTATTTTACCCATATCATCTAAATATTAAATAAGATAATTATTTTATACTATTTAAAATATTTAAATATAATATAAATTAATAATTTAACTTATCTTATATTATATTAACTTATATTATTATATACTGTATTATCTAATCTATGTATTAAAACGCACCGTAGATCTATTCAAATATCAAGGTCTCCACGCTGCATGCATGTCTCAAATTTCTTCTGTCTACATTACAATCTAGGGGTGTCAGAACGGGTCAAGTAGAAAGGCGGACTTCGTTAGTAATGAATATCGCGCCTGCATTAGTTACTTGACGGATATATAGAGTGACGTCGTAAGGTAGAGAATTCGTAAAGAGACATTTAATTTTTGTTTTTAACACAAAACAAAAAATGCAACACAGCACATAAGTCTTTGTATTTGTACGTTAAAATTAGAAGTTATTTATTGATAATTTTATTCAATTTTTTTTATAAGAAGGATCTTCAACCTAAATATTATTAGACATGCACACGAACCTTTCCATATCTAATTTTATTGTGAATGAATTTTAAATTTACGACTGGGTCATGTCATAAATTTGTGTAAACTCTGAGAACGGTAAGGAGAAGCAAATGAGGATCAATGTGAAAAAAATTATGGTGAATTACTATCGAAATATCTGTTCGGATCAAAGTATGTTAGGACCTTAATTTTCTCTGCATGGAGAACGAGAAGGTCCTATTACCCAACTTCCCAGAACGAGACAAATGTGATACTGACATAAATGAATATAAATTCGATAATTTGCCATCAAAAGGTGCTAAAAAGCTTAGGATTTTTGTATAATTCTTATGATATATGGTATGTATATCCTCATTCGGAATAAGTCTCCAAAAGAAAGAATAGTTATCCAATCCAATCACATATCTCCAATTAATTGTGACTAGGTGTACATGACCATTTCAAGGCTACCATCATAGTCAATACAATATGTATATCTTCCTATAAACATAAAACACAAATATGATAATATATCATTAAAAATATTTCTTCCTAATTATAAAAGGTATTACAACAGCATGCTTACTTAATTGATGATTTAGTTGGTTCTTAGTTGCTTTTTATGTTCTTAATCTCAATTATTTAATTTTTTTTTCCCTCAAAAACCATATTTTTCAATAGATCATCGGTAAGCTTTGGCAGCAAAGGTGAGTAGGTCAAATTATCCATAATCCTCATTTTAGTTTGAATCGCTCAATGTACGTGGAAACGCATTTATTGTTGCCCATTTTCAATGGCTAGCTCTATGTATATATTTTTTAGTTGTTTTGCTCCTTAGAAATTGTGAAGAAAGTCAATGAATTATTTTTTAATTAATATTAAATTTATTTTTAAAACTGAAAATCTCAAGTTTAAATTTAAAATAAGAGGTAATTAACAAAAAAAAAAAAGGAAAGAAAGAAATTGTGATGGCATGTGGCATGTCGTTGCCAAATATTTTTCAACCATGCACGCTAGTTGATCAATGCGATTTTTTTCGAAAAAGAAAAGAAGAAAAAAAAATCCTACCTACCACGCAACACGTTCATAGGAAGTTTCCTTTGGGAAAGGCATACAATTACGGAACTAGTTATAGTCATACATTTCTCTCTCTCTTCCTTTTTTTTCGAAAAAAAAATAATTCTTTAGCCTTATTTTGAGTATTAGAATCTCAACTTGGAGGCTTGCTAAAAATAGTAAAGCCTAAATTACAAGTGTTAATTTACTCTCATTACAAATCTCACAAGTTTTAATTATAAATATATAACATATATTTTTATGAAATTAATTTAAATTAATTAGAGACAATTAATGTAATAAAATAAAAATAAAATATCTAAAATATACACTTTATTAACATAATAATTTTATTTTATTTATCAACAATATGTAAAATAAACATAGCCTAAGATTTAAATTCTTTAACTTAGAAAGATCTAGAGTGGAGACAGACAATTGGCGCAATATCTAATCCATTGGAGGTTGGGGCTAGTTAATTATTTGCTTATGTCCATTTTATCTACTTTTCCACGTCATCATGACATGTCACGCGCGCTAACAAAAAATGTTAACAGCTTTTGACGACGAAAATTAGTTATGAAAATATTTTAGGAGAACTAAATTGCCAATTTATTTATATTTTAACTCTTTAAATAAATCATTTGGTTGATCACAACACAAATCTCTAGCAATACAGATGACATCAACCTCAAATGTCAAAGTCCGCTGCTGCCTCCACACCTCGAATTGCTTCCGTCAAGGTACTCCGCGGTCGCCACTGCCTCCACGGTTTGATTTGCTTCCGCTTACATAGTCGTCAACGCTTATCCCTCGCTTAATTTCATTGTATTCCTTGTATCCACGTGAGTTGTCATCTGCAATTAATCATTAACTAACAACCATAATCTCGAATAATTATTTTAAGAATCTGGGAGATTACTAGGGGCATTATCTCATGCTCAATAGATCCTCCGAGGGTTATTTAATGACGATACATTGCTTGGCCCAAAAAAAAAAAAAACACATCATATATATATATATATATATATATATATATATGATCTGAAACCGTCCAGTATTTAGCCCATTAAACTGACTAGTTTGGATAGATTCGAGTAGAATTCCGAAAAACAGTAAACATATTTTAATAATATTTAACGTGACTGCATTCTCAAGTTTAAAATCTGAAAACTCTAACTAGTTGACAACGAGCCCCAGACCCCTCCATATCATATATGTACTATCCATTGATAAGGATAATATAATCATCGGCACAAGCCCATAAGCAGGCCCAAAAGCCCAGAACCGAAAACGGCCTAGCCTGTGACCGGACTCTCTATTCTCTCTGATGTTTAACCTATGTCTCCTCAATTTTCCTCAAAAGTATGCAGTTACTTAGGCATCGAAAGTGTTGACGCTAGGCAGAAGTATAACTCCATAATATCATCTTTGTCTTACAGGTCATATTCCAAGTTCTCCACTCCCCAGATCACGAACTTGATGATCCATCAACCAAATAATACATGTGTGTGCGCGCGTGTGTGCGTGTCTCTGTGTGTGTGTGTCGTTGACTAGTTAGCTTGAAAAAAAATGAAAGCGGACTTTGAGGTAGTCCCTGTTAGAGTAACACACAGATATATTAGCTTGAGAAGATAAAAAATCATACACTGAGTTGTGTCGGTGTGAGCTAATTTTCTGGCAGCAGTAGTACTGATGAGGATGCCCTCAGAAACTAAGATGAGGAACACAATCAAGAAGAAGCAGCAGCGTTTAGAAAGTGGAAGGGAAAAAGAACTCTTGCTTCCCATTTCTTTCAATTCTATGATCACTTAGATGATCGCGAATTGCTTTTGTTATTGTTCTTGTATATATAGCCCAACACACACACATATGCATATGGTAGGTTATGGTGAAGTAGTTGACTTCATCTGCACGAGGAAATGAGTCCCTGTGTAGCATGGGCTAACATTTTTTTTTATTTTTTTATTTTTTTTTTTTGGTCGTAGGACTAAGATTTGAACGGCTAGTGGCAAACATTATATACATACATACATACATATATATATATATATATATATATATATATATATATATGGCAGCCGCTACTTTAATTTTTGCTGGCGGTGAATGTTGTAATTAAGGATGACTTTGACTTATTATTAATAACTGATAGTTAATTTTCCATTTCATGAAGTTGTAGCTATTTAATCATAGTTATTTCCTTTCAGGCACAATTATATAAGCACACAATTTGTGGTATGTAAAATATATACAGTTAATTTAATAGTTTATATATTTCTTTTTTTTTTAAATTTAATACATTTTTTGTAATCTAATAATACAGATCTCACATATTAACTTTATTTCTACCATTACTTATCTGCATAGTTTTTTTCCTTTCTCCTAATATGTATGTCTTTTTTTTAGTTGAGAGACATAAATATTAGACTTATTTATAGTATCTTCAAATTTAAGGATCCATATTTTAGAACCATACAGTTATTTCAAAACATCAAAAGAAATATCGGAAAATGAAAATTGCCAAACAACTAAAAAAAAGTATATTACAGTATTGAAAAGTTTTGAAAATATATATCAAACCAAAAATAGACTATATGTTAAAAAACGTTATTCCACAGACTCCACTATGCATATGGGAAAATGCCACATCCTTAAAACGTATATCATTATGCTATCGATCTTATTATACGTTTGAAGCAGTTTTTTTGCGAATCCAATCATTTTTGACCTACTGGTTTCCACGTAGGTTGAGCAATTCAAACTAAAATGAGGATTAGAAATAATTTGACCTACTTGCCTTTGGGGGCAAAGCCTACTGACTATCTATTGAAAAGTACGTTTTTGAGAGAAAAAAAAAAAACAAATAATTGAGGTTAAAAACATAAGAACCAACTAAATCATCCATTAAGTAAGCATGGCGTTGTAATACCTTTTATAATTGGGAAGAAATATTTTAATGATAGATTATCATATATGTGTTCGATGTTTATAGGAAGCTACGCATATAATATTGACCATGAAGTCAGCCTTGAAAAAGTCAAGTACACCTAGTCATAATTGGTTGGAGAAATTTGATTGGATTGGATAATTATTTTTTTTTTTCGGTGACTCATTCCAAATGGTTAATATACATATCATATGTACGTGAGAAGAATTATACAAAACCCCTAAACTTTTTAGAACCTTTGGATGGCAAATTTAAATTTTAGGCAAAAAAAATGATTGGGTTCGCAATATGATTGCTTCAAAAGTATAATAAGATCGATAGCATAATGTTATAGGTGTTAAGGATGTCGCATTTGCCTAGATGTGACACAAATGTAATTTTTTCTATCCTAAACTCCACTATACGTAAATATAATGTTATACAACTGCTTCAAATTAAAATAAATATTTGTTATCGTTTTAATCTTATGTATAACAATAAATTTTTTAATTTTGATTATTTTGTTAAAACGGATAAAAAGAAGATCAAGAACAGACAAAAAGAAAATGAGGGCTTTCAGGTACCTATCCGCAAAAAAATCTACCTATCAACCCAAAATATATATGAAGCAATCAAAACGCATGCTCCAAGCGGTTGTATGTATGCAAGAAGCAACCAGAATCACTGAGAATGCATACTACCTAGGTATTATAGTTTCAATAAGCTATGGCTGTATGCTCAATTGGATCACATCCTTTGCAATCAATTTAATTGGTTGGATGATTAATTTTTCAAGCTAAACACCTTTGTCATTGAAATAAATATTCCTACCAGGGAAATTTTTTCTTTTTTTTAAATCAGCTAACTTTTTTGCAGTAGTGCATCGCTTAAGAAGGATTTCGATTTTGACAAATAAGGTGGATGTTCCAAATGATAAAATCATAAAAAAAATACGGTAACAAAAAAAAACGAGATAAAAAAAAAAGCATTTAATGATCTACCTGATTCAACAACTCTTCTATGTCGCGACCTGAACAATTTATTTATTTATTTATTTGGTGACACAAGAGTAATAAAGAAAAAGCCAAAAAATTACGTCAAAGAAAAAACACACCAGCCTCCCCGAGAAAGAGTCACACACCCACTAGATCAGCAAGTAGCAAGTCATTGATTCGCAGCGGACTAACACCCACTACATCTAACAATTTTTTTTTTTTTTCATTATGAAAAAACTGGCCGAATTGCATTGCTGAGAAGATGAAATGCATTTCTTATACTAGATAATTACAATGGGGAGGTATTATTTTGCTATTTTGTTTTTGGTGGGCAGCAAGAGACATGGACTTGTGGTCTTCTAGAATTATGTATGTAGGAGTTATGAGATCTTTTGATGCCACTGGTGTTATTTAAAATTACATATTTTTGTTAGCAAGTATAAGTAAAATTAACAATAAATGGATGCAAATAAAATAATAAAAGATATGGAAAAATATCTGAAGCGTGTAAGGCACTGTCCTTAATGATAGTTTCCGCCCCCGTTCTCAAGTCGAGACAGTGCAGTAGGTCGCAGTGGCTACCTTTCCAAGATACAACAGACCTTCCCACTAATGTGCACTGCAAATAGTGAGGTGACAGAAACAACTCTAATCTTGATTAACCCAGCAGAATACAACAAAGAAGAATGTGCATGAAGAGGAGTAGCTCAAAAGTGTTCTTTCTGGAGATCGATCAGTTGCTGATATACTGGTTCAGCTTTTAAGGTTCATAAAAGTGAATAATGGCCATAAAGGTGAATAATGGACAAAATAATGGTGGTTAAATGGCTGTAACTATTATAACGGCTAGTTTTTCCAACAGCTAAAAACAGCTAGTTTGACCGAAGAATCTGAATAGTCTAAAAAATATATTGGGTTCTGGGGTGGACCGGTCAAGGCATGTCCACTGCGTAAGGTCTTGTGGGCCCGCTCCTATCGTGCCCAAGACTGGGTTGCGCAAGACCTCTTATGGGTCTTTTGTTTTGTGAAAGTGTAAGACACATATTGGTTTATAAACAAATGGTACATAACATTTCTCTTCCATATGGGATTCAAGTCTCCTTATATACTATTTTATTAAACACTACTTGGCTTCTCTTTCCCATGTGGGATTCAAACCTTTTAAAATATCCTTTATTCTTCCAACATTCCCCCACATATTTTAAAAGGCTAAACTCTGCTGGGCTAACAAAAGAATATGACACATCATCTATGGTGCCTTTTGGGCTATGAACCAAAGATTAGGTAGTACAAGTTTTGATATTCAGAAGTATGGTGAAATAAAATTTCTATGAACCATTACTTCTTAGTGAATAACAGTGAACTTGTCCCCATATCTTATTCTCTAAGATCGAGTTGTTTAACGCGATTCAGCGCTGTTAGGCCATGCGCTTGCCTGGTTTATTTTCATGAAAGCTCTAGTGATTTTGCCAGAATCTCATAGGAGCGGCCCCACTCCACTTTCATATAGGTGATTCTATCAAGTGTGCATCCCAGTAACACACCACCCATAAGAGCTATAGAAATCATTAAGAGTATAAACTCACCCTTAAACACTGGAATCGTTACACTATCTACACCACAGGAAAGGAACTTTATATATTTGATAGTGTTCACAAGGTCAATCAATGACTTGTTATTACCCATATGAACCTACTTCAAGGGATTTCCTATCACATAGGTTGGGTTACCGTCATTCTTGATCATTCTTTGTAGGCATTAGTCCCATTCCCCTCGATGTATCTTCCACTAGCTTTCTGCCTAGTGGCTTGGTCAGAGGATCTGCCAAGTTCATCTCTAACCTTACAAAGTCGAGTGAAATCACTCCATTCTTCAGCAGCTGCTTCAGTAGTTCATGTCTCAGACGAATATGTCTGTTCTTCCCATTGTATGATTTGCTCTTTGTACGAGCAATGGTGGCTTGACTATCACAATGCATCGACACTGATGGTGTCGGTTTCACCCATAATGGAATATCCATCAGAAAATTTCTAAGCCAATCTGCCTCCACACTGGCCATCTCTAAGGCTATAAACTCGGATTTCATTGTGGACCGAGCTATGATTGTTTGCTTGGCTGACTTCCAAGCTACTGCTCCACCCCCAAGGGTGAACACATATCCATTGGTGGATTTTATCTCGTCTGAATCTGAGATCCAGTTAGCATCGCTATACCCTTCAAGTACAGCAGGAAATCCACTATAAAAGATTCCATGATTCATGTTACCTCTCATATACTTCAGAATCCTTGTCAAGGCATTCCAATGATCATGACTTGGGTTTTGTATATATCTACTCAGTCTACACACAGCATAAGCAATATCAGGTCGTGTGTAATTCATCAAATGCATCAGACTTCCAATAATCTGTGCATATAATGACTGAGAAACACATTTATCATTATTTTTTAATAAGTGCACACTTGCATCAAATGGGGTAGAAACTGGTTTCACATCAAAATAACCAAATTTCTTAAGAATTTTCTCTATATAATGCTCTTGTGACAAAAACATGTCATTATGTGTTCTTGTGATCTTTACCCCTAAAATGAAATTTGCTTCTCGTAAGTCTTTCATATCAAAATGTGATGCAAGTAATGACTTCGTATTGACTATAGCCTCTAAATTAGAACTAAGAATGAGCATGACATCAACATACAAGCATATAATAACAAATATATCATTCTCAGTTTTTGTGTAAACACATTTATCAACACCAACTATAGAGAAACCATTAGTAATCAGTATGTTATCAAACTTTTCGTGCCATTGTTTGGGTGCCTGCTTCAATCCATATAGAGATTTAACAAGTTTGCATACCTTTTCCTCTTGGCCGGGAGCTTCACAACCTTCTGGTTGTGTCATGTAAATCTCTTCATCAAGGTCTCCTATAAAAATGCAGTTTTTATATCCATTTGATGAATAAAAAGCTTATAAATAGATGCCAATGCAATTAAAACTCTAATGGATGCAATTCTAGCAACAGGAGCAAAAGTATCAAAATAGTCAACATTTTTCTTTTGAGTATACCCTTTTACTACAAGTCTGGCCTTGTATTTGTCAATAGATCCATCAGGTCTATATTTCTTCCTAAAGATCCATTTGCAGCCTATGGGTTTGGCACCAGCTAGTAAATCCACCAATTCCCATGTTCCATTATGTCTTAAGGAATCAATCTCACTCTGTATGGCTTCCACCCATAAAATGGCTTCAGTTGAAGACACTGCTTCAGAATATGTCAAGAGATCGTCATTCACCATAAAAGTGACAAAGTCGTCTCCAAAGGTCTTTTCTATCCTTTGCCTCTTACTCCTCCTCAGTTCTAGTTCAGAATGAGTACCAGAAGATTCTCTCTCAACTGTAGGGGCAGCCTCAACCTGTGCCAAGTCCTTCCTCAAAGGAAATATATTCTCAAAAAACTCTACATTTTTTGTCTCAATAATAGTGTTAGTATCTAAAATATCACTTTTAACAACAAGAAAGCGATAAGTTGTACTATTATCTGCATAACTTATAAACATGCAATCTGAGGTCTTTGAGCCTATTTTTCTCTTCTTTGGTTCAGGCAAAAGAACCTTAGCAAGACACCTCCACACTTTTAAATAACTTAAGTTAGGAGCGTACCCTTTCCACATTTCATATGGCGTCTTACCAGTTTTCTTATATGGAATTCTATTTTGTAAATAACATGCAGAAAGTATTGCCTCCCCCCACAAGTTATTAGGAGCCCCAGAACTAACAAGCATGGCATTCATCATTTCTTTCAAAGTCCTATTTTTCCTTTCTGCCACTCCATTAGACTCTGGTGAGTAAGGATGTGTAACCTCATGTATAATCCCTTCTCTCTCACAGAAATCAGAAAACTGTTGTGAACTGTACTCTCCACCTTTATCTGATCTAAGTCTTTTGATTTTCTTGCCTAACTGGTTTTCTACTTCACTCTTATACTTTATAAAGACTTCATACACTTCATCATTGTCCCTTAATAGAAAGACTCTGGTGTACCTAGAATAGTCATCTATAAAGGTCACATAAAAACGTTTGCCTCCTCTGGTCATAGTACTTTTTAAGTCTCCCAAGTCTGAATGCACTAAAGTGAGTAATTCTGTTTCTCGTTGAACTGACTTACAACTCTTTTAAGTCAATTTGGCTTCTACACAAATCTCACACTTACTCACTTCACCATGTAAACTATTAATCAAGCCTACTTGTTTCATCTTCTGAATATAAGAATTACTCACATGTCCTAATCTAGCATGCCATAAATCATAAGATTCAACAATATAAGCATAAGAAGTAGATGCATTTCCATTATTAATCACATCAAGTACATTCAAAATGAAAAGTCCCTGGTTGCAATAGCCCTTTCCCATAAACACATCATTTCTGGTCATGACAGCTTTGTCAGACTCAAATGAGACCTTAACTCCAACTTTCCCCAGTAGTGACACAGACACCAAATTGATACGAATATCTGGGACATGAAGTACATCATTCAAGGACAACACCTTCCCTGAAGTGAGCTTGATAAGGACTTTCCCCTTACCCAAAATAGGTGTTGTACTTGAATCTCCCATGAAAACATTTTCTTCTCCATCCCCTACTGGTGTGTAGGAGGTAAATGCACTTTTGTCCCCACATATGTGCCTTGTAGCACCAGAATATATTGCCCACTCTTTCGAGTTAGTGACAACGTTGGCTTGGGAAATGACAGCAACAATAACATCCGCATCTACCAAGTTAGCACTTGGTTTGGCTGGTACGTCAATCCCTTTTCTAAGTCTGCACTGAGGGGCATGATGCCCTGGTTTTCCACACACATAGCAAACACCTTTCTTCTTGAAGGTTGGATTACTAGTCTTGGGCTTTTCATACCTTTGGGACCTATTATCATACCTCTTCCAGTCATGATGGTGAGGACGGTTGTGAGGATGACTGTGATGGCTCCTTTCTCCTCTTGCACCTTTCTTGTGTTCCACAATATGTGTCTTTGATCTCAGCTCTTTTGCCCTTGCTTCTTTAGCTCGGGTTCTATTCTTGTCCTCGATCAAAATATGAACGATGACATCCTCCAGCGACATGTGCTTCCTCTTGTGCTTGAGCTGTTGTTTGTAATCATCCCATGACTGTGGAAGCTTTTCAATGAGACAACCAGCTACATACTCATCTGGTAGCCTGATATTCTCATTCTTCATATCGTCCAGCAACTTATGGTACTCATTGATTTGATCTTGAATGCTCTTGTCATCAGTCATCTGAAAATGTAAATGGTTAGCAACAGCAAATTTTTGTGTACCAGCATCCTTGACCATATATTTTTTGTTCATTTTCTCCCATATTTCCTTTGCTTCCTTTGAAGAACAATAAACATCAAATAGATCATTAGACAAAGTGCTTAAAATAGTGTGGCGGCAGACTTTGTTGGCTTGTCCCCAAACAGGAAGTATTCTCTCATAATTTTCAATTTCAGGTTCTGGTTTGGATTCAGTCAGAGCAAAGGCAATTCCTAAAACATCTAAGGCTGAGAAAACACATTCTTGCCAACGTTTAAAGTGTAAACCAGTGAAGGTTTCGATCTTGGAGGTATCTGGCAGAAACTTTGAAGCTGGAGGAAATGATTGGGTTTGTGAAGGAGCTGTGACAGGAACAGTTTGGGTTGATGCTGAAGCCGCTGGATTAGTTGCAGGAACAGTTTGGTTGGTGTTTGCATCCATTGCAGCGAAATAAGAAACTATCCTTAAGATTGTTAGCAAGTATAAGTAAAATTAATAATAAATGGATGCAAATAAAATAATAAAGGATATGGAAAAATATCTGAGGCGTGCAAGGCATTGTCCTTAAAGATAGTTTCCGCCCTCGTTCTCAAGTCGAGACAGTGCAGCAGGTCGCAGCGGCTACCCTCCCGGGATACAACAGACCTTCCCACTAATGTGCACTGCAAATAGTGAGGTGACAGAAACAACTCTAATCTTGATTAACCCAGCAGAATACAACAAAGAAGAATGTGCAGGAAGAGGAGTAGCGTAAAAGTGTTCTTTCTAGAAATCGATCAGTTGCTGATATACTGGTTCAGCTTTTAAGGTTCATAAAAGTGAATAATGGCCATAAAGGTGAATAATGGACAAAATAATGGTGGTTAAATGGCTGTAACTATTATAACGGCTAGTTTTTCCAACAGCCAAAAACAGCTAGTTTGACCGAAGAATCTGAATAGTCTAAAAAATATATTGGGTTCTAGGGTGGACCGGCCAAGGCCTGTCCACTACGTAAGGTCCTGTGGGCCCGCTCCTATCAGGTCCAAGACTGGGTTGTGTAAGACCTCTTATGGGTCTTTTGTTTTGTGAAAGTGTAAGACACATATTAGTTTATAAACAAATGGTACAAAACATTTCTCTTCCATATGGGATTCAAGTCTCCTTATATACTATTTTATTAAGTACTACTTGGCTTCTCTTTTCCATGTGGGATTCAAGCCTTTTAAAATATCTTTTATTCTTCCAACAATTTTTGGTACCTACAATTTGTGAGAAATAGAGAAGGAACAATTGTTGTTGTTCAATGTACATGGATGTAAAAGGAATGTACAGATATACAAGTGCAGGTGCAACTGTCTGTTCTATTCAAAATAACAAATTGATATAAATACAAATTCAAATGAGAGGGGGAGCTAGTGTAACAAATTAGAGCTGGTGAAACCAACAAACAACAAACTAGATAATGTAAGCTTTATCCTTCAACACCCCCTGGAAAAACGATGGTCGCAACAAGAGATGTAACTAGTCACGAAGAAGGATAAAACAAGTAGCGAACAACAGCTTGGTAAAAATATTGGTAGCCTATTCTTCTGCGAAAATAAGATGAACAGATAGTGAACCAGCGGCAATGAGCTCACGAACAAAATGAGAGTCAACTTCAATATGTTTTGTACAAGCATGTAAGATAGGATTAGCCGTAAGATAAATTGCACTGAGATTGTCACACCATAGTATAGGTGGCACAACACACGGAAGTCCAAGTTCCTTTAACAAAGACTGAATCCAAAGAATCTCCATAAGAGCATTAGCGAGGGCCTTATACTCACTCTCAATAGAGGAGCGAGTGATCGTGGGCTGCTTTTTATATATCGTGGAAATAAACAAATGCCATAACGATTGGTAGATCGACGATCGTCGGAACACCCGACCTAGTCACTATCACTGAAATAATGTAAGCGATTATTAGACTTATGAAATAATAAAGGACCATGAGTAATGAGTAATTGTGCCCTTTAGGCACTGGAGTAGACGTTTTACAACTGTCTAGTGCACCTCGCAGGAATGATTCATAAATTGACACAATTTGTTGACTGAAAATGAAATATCTAGGCATGTCATTGTCAAGTATTGCAATGCACCAACAACCTGTCTATATAGATCGCCATGGGGGAATAAGGAACCAGAATTTTTACTAAGTGGAGGATGAGCAACCATAGAAGTAGAACAAGCCTTGGTCGAATCCATATCGGTTCGAACAAAAAGATCTTGAAGATATCGGGTTTGAGAAAAAAGAATGCCATCTGAATGGTGTGTAACTTCCATCCCAAGAAAACAATATAAATTACCAAGATCTCGAACTAGGAACTCTTTTTGCATAGCACTTAAGGATAGAGGACATGCCTGTGATAATCAAATCATCAACATAGCATAATAGAAACAACTTGTGAGGACCATCTGTGTAAATAAATAAATAAATATCAGCCTTAGAAAGTTTAAACCCAAAAGAAATAAGAAAGGCATTGAGTTAATGAAACCATGCTCGAAGAGCCTATTTGTGACCGTAGATAGACCGATGCAAGCAACAGACATAAGAGGGCTATTGGAGACAACAAATCCCTTTGGTTGATCCATATAAATTTCATCTGTAAGATGGCCATGCAAAAAGGCATTCGACCCATCAAGTTGTTTTATGATCCAACCATAGTGGTGTCAAAAAGTCGAGTTGGGTTGGGTTCGGGTTTGGTCGTTTCAGGGTCGGGTCATTTTCGGTTGGGTTACTTTCAGGTCACGTTACATTCGGTTTGGGTTTAGGTTGGTTCGTTTCAGATTCGGGTTGGATTCAGATTGAATTCGGGTCGAATTCGCACTGAACCATTATTTTTTTAAGTCGTTTTTCACTAAAATAAAACATTTCAATTAAATTTAAAATTCATTTCTATAATGAACTAAACATTTAAATTTAATTTTTGAGTCATATATATTTATATTTTACGAAAATAATACTAATTAGTATTTAAAAAAGATAAGTCAAAGGTAAAAGTTAAAAAAAATTTCACTATTTTGTCTTTTTCTTAACCCAACGGGTGATCCGGATCCAACCCAAAATTTTCAGGTCATTTTCGGGTTGGGTCACTTTTAGATTCGTGTTGAAAATCGGGTTCCTGACCCAATTTTTTCTGATGGATTCAAACGGGTTATCAGGTCATGTCACTTTTTGACGCCTCTATCCAACCATAAGCAGTTGCCAAAGAAAGAACCAGATGAATTGTTGTTGCGTTCACTACCAGACTAAAGGTCTTGTGAAAGTCAATACTAAATTGTTGAGTGAAGCCTTTAGCAACAAAGCGAGCTTTGCTTTGTATCTCTCTATTGTACCATCCTCCCGTCACTTTATTCGATAAATCCACTTTGTGCCAATGGTGTTTTTATTTGAAGGACGAGGAACCAAGGTCCATGTTTGGTTGGACAGGAGAGCTTGCATCTTTTCAACCATAGCAATTTGCCATTCTTTGTACTAGTTAGCTTGAGAAAAGATTCGTGGTTCAGTTTGGAGAAAATCTAATTTGATATTAGAAAGAGTGGCTATGTGGGCTTGTTTCTAAGTTAGTATAGTAGGCCTTAACATCATTGGATGAGTTCTATTAACAACAGGACCTTATAGTCGATGTGGAGGACTTTGTGTGGGTTCATTCAAATATGAAGTAAGGTCCACTACAAGATTAAGGTCCACAACGAGATTAAGTCCTTGTGCATATGTAGATGAGGGAAAGTTGGAGATAATAGGGGCAAATGGATGAGATGATCAGGTTACTAGTGGTGACTTCAGTTGGTGGCTTGGAGAAGATAAGCTAGTCTTTTGAAATGTAGTCGTTGATGAAGATTGAGGTATGGCTTGGTGGTGTTGAGAGGATGTAATTGGTTGAAGGTTGGTTGCCTGAGGTGTGGCCGATGCTGAAGATTGAGACGTGGCAGGTAATAAAGGTTGTTGGTGTTGAGAAGATATAATTGGTGGTTGAAATGATGATTTTAGGGATAAAGATGGAGTAGAAGATAATGTAGACTAGGAGATAAATTTAAAAAAGAATGAGAGGAAAGAATGTTACCTGTTAAGGAGTCCAAGTGAAGTGGGATTGTACTTTCTAGTTGAAGCCACGATTGAGCTGGAGTTTGCTCAGTGTTGACCAGTCTGCCAGATGATAAAGCTATATAAGGGAATGTGCATTCATCAAAACAAACATGTTTTACCACATAGACTCGTCCAGTATTAATGTCTAAATAAAGAGAACCACAATGATTTTGAGAATTACCTGGATAGACACATTGTTTACTATGGAAATAAAATTTGTGCTTGGTATATGGACGAAGAGGTGGTACACAGCACAACCAAAGATTTTTAAATGCAAATAAGGTGGCACTTTATTAAAGAGTAATTCATATGAGCTTTTTTTATTGATAGCAACGGAAGGTAAAAAAATTGATTAAGATTACACTAGTTTCAAAGGCATATGACCAATATTTTAGTAGCACCTTAGCATGTGTTAAGAGGGTAAGACTTGTGTCAATGGTATGTCGAATTTTTTGTTCGGCATTTGTTCGTGATTATAAGAACATGTTAATCTATGAACAATGCCAAGTTTCTTAAAAAATGTATTAAGGTGTTGGTATTCCCGTCCAAAGTTAGATTGAAATGCTTATTTGGCACTAAAATTGACATTCCACATAAGATTGAAATTGGAGAAAAATTGAAAAAACGTCACTTTTATTTTTGAGATAGTAAATCCAAGTGAACTTGGTAAAATCATCAACAAATAAGACAAAATAATGATGGCCTAAAGATGACAGTTCAAGTACTGGACCCTTGACATCTAAGTGAACTAATCCAAATGGCACCAAACTTTTATGTTCAATAGAAGGTAAAAGAAATCTAGACAATTTTTCTAATTGACAAGAATAGCAAACATGATCAGAAGAAGAGAACCACGACAATTTATTTTGTTGAATCACTTGAGTGACTGTGGTACGCTGTGGATGTACAAATCTAGCATCCCAGTCAACAAAGGACACCTTTTCTCCAGTCCACGCATGTTTCAACTAATGAGGAAGAGCGTACAATCCATCTTTACTTGGACCATGCAACATGATTTCTTCACTCTGTTGATCTTTAATCAAAAAATAAGATAACCAAAATTCAAAAAAAATAAGAATTATTAGTGGCAAACTTTTGGACAAATAAAAGAGATTTAGTGATTTTAGGAACTAGTAAAATATCGTTTAGAATAAAATTGCGATTTGACGTAGAATAAATAGAACTATCAGATTTTAAGATTGGCAAACCCTATCTATTACTAACACGAATTTGATCACTGACTGAATAATCACTGGCAATAGTTAAATTGGAGATAATAAGAGTAAAGTGATGAGTTGCAACAATATCAGGATACTACGGTAAGCCAACTCCACTGAACTGAGATTGAGGAAGCATCGAAACAGAGAATGAAGAAGAGGCCAACTATTGTGGTGATACTCTAGAGGGCGAAGTCCGTGCGGCATTGGCTTGTGGGGAATTTTGTCGTGGTAAATAACGACGACGACGACGCCGGTCTACAATATGATTGTGACGGCCACAAATTTGACAGGGTCCATGATTGCAGTGACGAAAATTCCCGTTTGAATTGCGAGATTGTGCACTTGTTGGAAAAGCAACTTGGTGATGAAGAGAATGGGCTATCAGAATGAGAATTTTGCTCAAAGCTGACATTTGAGTTTTTTGGCCGTGAAGAAGAATATGCAATATTTGTAAGAGGAGGTTGTTGAAGACTCTTAAGAAGAGTCTCATGGGCTAATAATTGACCATGCAATTCAGCAAAGGAAACAGGCTCTGGATGAAGGTGGAGTGTAGTGATAATTGCATGATAATCACTGTCAATATTGTGATAGATAATCGCATTAAACTTAGCATCAGTAATCTTTCGATCAGCTATTGCTAGCTCATCAGCAAGTGCTTTGCCATGCTGTAAATATTGAGAGACAGTCAAATCATTCTTTTTGAGCTCCTAGAGTTTAATATTGAGTTTTAGTTGACGGTTCTGAGATACGGAACTGAATGCATTCGCTAATGCATTCCAAGACGTAAAAGCTGAATCTATCCTAATGACATATCGGAAAACCTCTTCAGAAAGTGAGGACAGAATCCAACATAATAATAATTGATCCTTTTGAAACCAGACTTCATACTCCGGATTAGTAATTGCAATGGTTGAATCACTGGTAGATGAGAATGTTTTTACAAGAGCAGGAGAGGAACCGTCAATAAAGCCTGTGAGTCATTGATAGTTAAGCAATGGAGTAAACTATGTTTTCCAACTAAAGTAATTTCTAAAATTTAATTTAATAGAAAAAGTTTGATTTGCTACAGTGGATATTGAAGTAATGGTGGATGGGGTAAGAAGTGTAGCTTGGGTAGTTTGAGAGGTTTGTGTGGGTTGAGAAATGCTAGAGGTAGAAGAAGCCATGTTGTTACTTTAGAGCTTTGATACCATGTGAGAAATAGAGAAGGAATAATTGTTGTTGTTCAATGTACATTGATGTAAAAGAAATATACATATATACATGTGCAGGTGCAGCCGTCTATTCTATCCAAACTAACAAACTGATATAAATACAAATTCAAAAGAGAGGAGGGCTGTTGCAACAGATCAGAGCTGGCGAAACCAATAAACAACAAACTAAATAATTTAAGCTTCATCCTTCAACAATCATGAATAAAATAGAGCGATAGTCGGTTGTTCAAAAAAGAAGAAATGCATTCCTTATACAATACCACTCATAAAATAAAATATGTATCGGAAATATTCTATCAGGCTTCACCAAAGGTGTTTTCACACTTAAATTCACGTCGAAGCAATATGAGATTTTACCGATTACATTATTTTTTATACTTATTAAGCTAAATAACTCTTAATAACATATTAACCTCTACGCTCGAACAATAATATGATCAGCATAAATCTTCAATCAGAATGAAAATGAAGTAAAATTTTGGCTGATTACATCTTTGTCCATCTAATTGCAGAGGTATCCTTCTGGCGGACAAGACATAATTAGGATGCACCTGCATGCAGTAGCTTTTATTCTCTATTTATATAAATAATGTGAGTTGGCTTCCAATTTCGTGTGCATGGATATACTGATGTGTTAGCTATTCGGTGGTGGATTATCTGAACTGCCTGCAGGCCTTGAAATGCTTCCACCTACTTCTCCAAGTAGACTTCGTGCAATGATATACGCTTGCTCCCTGCCATCTGTAACAAATATTAATACCTAATAACTAAAAAAATAAAAAACCCAACAAAGCAATCACATTAATATTTTTCCATATTTTTATGTGTTAGAGTTTAATATTTAATTCATTCATAAATTTTATTCAGTAATAAAAATTTTGCGTTTGACGTAACATCAAGAAACCTTTATGACTGAGAAGTCTTCAGTTCAAACCACGTTTTTATCATTCCTTGCATTTTAGTTATGAATTTTTATGCGTACGATGGAATTGTGCTTTGTTCATACGTTCAGTTTAATTGGCTTATGTGATATATTCCTCGAGCTCATCAAGGAGTTTAAATTTTTAAATTGAATGATTTCATAAAAGTACAAATAAAAGTATAAATAAATACATATGAGAAGTCAGTAATAACTTAGGTAGTTATAAGTAATAGCCTCTAAATTAAAATATTGAGATTTGTACCCCACATCCCCTCCCTCATAATCTCTTAGCTCTAAGGAACAATAGTAAGCTAAGTTTATGGCAGCAGTAATACTGATGAGGCCCCCTGTGTAAGCCCAAGTCCCAACTGGACTACCCGTCTCTCTGCTCCCAAGTCCCAACTGGACTACCCCAAGCCGAATACACTCGGCTCTCATTTGGGTCTCTTGCAAGGATGGTATTTCGCGCACTTGCATCCAATGTACACATCCCTCCCGCTCACCCTTAGTAGGTTAGTGCGCAACCAACCAGACAGAGTGGCCTCCCAAACTACTATGTCAGATATCAGTTCAATGATATGGTAAATCAGCATTGCACTCCAAAGATTCTTAGCAAGTTCCCCATTTGGACCACTCCCAAGCGGGCCAAAGATAGACTCTATCCCTCTTATAAATAATCGTGCATATATGCCCTCAATGTAATCTATAATCCCTAGTCTCTCTCATATTTAGCATCTCCTCCAATCTTCCTCCAAACACGTAATGACTTAATTCATTAGGCAACGAAAGTGCAAACGCTAGGCAAAAGTATTACTCCATAGCCCTCTTTTTGTCTTACATATCATGCTCTCCGCTCCACTGATCACAAACTTGATGATCCATCAACCAAATATTAGGTGGGTGTGTGCGCGTGCGAGTGTGTACAGTTGGCTATATAGTTAGCTTGGGAAAAGAAAATGAAAGCGTACTTTGAAGTGGTCCCTGTTAGAGTAATATGCTCAAACACACAAATATATATTAGCTTCAGATGATAGAAAGCATACATTGAGTTGTGTCTGTGCAAGCTAACTTTCGGGCAGCAGTAGTACTGATGAGAAAACCCTCTGAAACCAAGAGAAGCAACACAATCAACAAGAAGCAGCAGCATTTAGAAAGTGGAAGAGGAAAAGATGTCTTGCTTCCCATTTTGTGAAGTCTATGATCAATTAGATGATAACCAATTGCTCTTGTTGTTGTTGTAACTCTATTTATAGCCCAACACACACATGGGTTGTCGTGTAAGAAAATGCGGAGCAGGTTAAGTAGTTTGACTTCATTGCCGCGAAGAAATGGTAGCGTGTGAAGCCTGGTTACCTTATATTTAAGAGCTTTGACAGAGACCATAGCAGCCACGGTTATTTCACTTATTTTTCTTTTGTTTAAAATTCATGTATATTACATATTAAAATTAAATTTATTATATATCAATTTTAATTATTATATACATACTATCTGTTGTATATAAATCTCTATAATTAAGTTTGTTGTAAATTAAATTTAATTATTATATATATAATATTAATTTTTTTAATATATATATATATATATATATAGTAGAACCATGGTGAATCCTACCATTCATCTTTCTCTCTTTCTCCCTCCCCTGCAATTTTTTTTTTTTTGGTCAACAATGGATGGCTGACAGCCTATTCCAGTTCATCTTTATTCAGCAACCGTACGAGGCTATTGGACTCTTATAAAATTTTAGTACAATAATTATTAGACGCTTGCAGGGGTGATAAAAAACTTGTAAACCACAACCTAAGAGCATAATTTGCTAATAAATCCACCACTATATTTCCTTCGCGATGCGCAGGTGACATTTTGATAGACCAACCTCTTCGCAATAGATCTCTACAATTCTAGATCAGATTTGCATGAGGGTGAGTAACAGGAACATCATGTTCTAGACTCCTCTCCAGCTATCAATTTTGTTTATTTAAGGGAAAAAACATATCGGGGCACGCGATTACTTTAATTTTGTTGTTTATTGTTGTAACCAAAAAGTTGAAGAGCCCCCTTAAACCTCCTGAGATTTGTCTCAATATGTATGAAAAAAAATAATTAATTATTAATTTTTTATAACTGTCATAATAAAAAAATAATAAAAATTAAAGTGATAAGGTATATTAAATTTTTTTTACTCTTTTTATCAATAAAATTATAAAGAATTAACAATTAATTATTTTTTATATACATATCAGGACAAAATTTGAGAACAATTTTAATTGGGCTCTTAATCCAAACTTTTGTAGTAATTAACGATGACTTTGACTTAGCCTTCACTTGACTAAACAAAGGATGAGTTTGACTTTTCATTGACTTGACCAAAAAAGGATGACTTTGACTTACAATTAATAACTGATAGTTAATTTTTCGTTACATGAAGTTGTAACTATTAATTCATAATTTTTTTTCTTAATATTTATTTCTTTTTTTGGTTAAAAAACATAAATATTAGACTTAATATTATATATGGCAAATTTTCAAATATATAAGTCTAATAGTCTTGTTTTTATTCCTAATATTTATTTCCCAGTTATTTCAAAATATAAAAAAAAATATATATGGAAAAATGAAAATTTCAAAACAAGAAAACTATATTACAATATTGAAAAGTTCTGAAACTATACATCAAAAAGGTCGACCAAAAAAAGACTTATATATTGAAAAACATTAATCCACAATTTTGAAATATAACATATATAGGACAGGATCCAAGTATATATATAGCAACAATAGATATTGGATCTGCCCAAATGTCAAGGTCCGCTGCTGTCTGCATGTCTAGAATTGCTTCTCTACATTAACGCCGTGATATGAGATATCCTAAATTACATGTGTTTTCTTTACGAGAATTTTAAATTTGATTCATTTTTTTATAAGTATAATTTATTCATAATTTTATATTATATAATTAATAAAAATTTACTTAAAATAAAAAATAAAAAAATAAATTTATATTATATAAAATTATGAGTGATTTATATTTATAAAAAAAATATATAAAATTAACTATATATATACATATATATAAGGTCAGTAAAAGGGCGGCCAACATGTCAAAGGTCCGTTTACTTCATCACAATTTGTGTTGAAGGACAATATAATTCTTTTCTAAAGGTAGAAAATTCGGAAACGGACCTTTGACACGTTGGCCGCCCTTTTACCCTGACCATTTCTATGGAGAACAAGAAGATCTTATTTGCCAACTTCCCAGAACAAGACAAATGTGGTGCTGACAACAAAGAACATAACTTCGCTAATTTGCCGTACTAAAAAGTTTAGGGGTTTTCCATAATTCTTCTAGGATATGATATGTATATCCGTTAAAATCTCAATTTGAATCATAGAATTTTATAGTCCGACAATTATAAATAAAATTAATAATTTGAATCGTGTATCTTTTGGAGATATAATTTTAGTAGAGTTTTAATTTAAATCGTAAACGTCCAATGGTTTTTACAATCATAATGATTTTGTTTTTATACTTATGTAACTTTACTTATTTTGTAAATGAGATGAGTTTCAACTTAAATATATATTATAAAGGAAATGAGAATTGTAAAATCAGATTAAGATTTTATAGATCTAAACTATTGGATTGTAAAAACTATATTGAACTTAACAAAAAAAAAAAGAAAAAAAAGATAAATCATTAGATTAACTTCATATCTTTCATGTAGTACAGATTGCATGTCTACATAATGGTACCAAAAAAAATATAAATGTATGGTTTTGTTTAAATTAAATACTGAATATAAACAAACGAGTAATTAAGTAAAAAAAAATCTCCAACTTATAAAATTATTCTTTAATAACTATAAAAAGAAATGTGATTATTTTTCTCTTATATAATAAGAGAATTATTGTAATTCTTTCATTATTCTGGAGTTGATATGTATAAAATATTTAATTGTGAATTATATATATTAATATTATTTAATATTTTTTTTATTTTTAATAAAACCTTATGATTATACAATAATATTTCACAATCCAAAATTATTTCTAAGAGAATCTCGGATTTAAAAACTTTGATATCCACCATTTGGAATAGGTCTCCAAAAAAAAACACAATCATCACTTATGTCTAGCGACTAGACTAAGTGTACTTGACTATTTCAAAGGCTACCAAATTCATGATCACTATAATATTCTAAATCTTCCCTGTTTACCTAATTGATCGTTTAATTGGTTCTTAGTCGCCTTTTATGTTTTAAATCTCAATTATTTGTTTTTTTTTTTATAAAAAACATATTTTTCTATAGATCATCAACAAGCTTTGGTCCCCTATAATTCAATTAGTATTAAAGTTTTCTATAAGGTTAAAAATCTTAAATTTGAATTCTAGTCCAAACTAATTAACAAAAAAAAAAAGAAATTTTTAAGACATGTGACTTGTCGTTATATATATATATATCTTTGTGTGTGTATGTATGTATGTATGTATGTATATTTCTTGCAAAAAAAAAAATAATAACCGTATGAGCTGCAAATTAATTGACTAATTTTGTCTAAAAATGAATCCACATAAAACAAAGCATGAAAGTAAAGCACTCACATGGAAAAGTTAAAAATGATATAGACAACATTGAAAAAATCCATAATAGATTAAGATTGATTTTCTCCTTATCCCCATCAAAAATGGGCCAAAAGAATTTTGGACCTAGCAGCAATTGAAAATTAAAACATAAACTATAGGGTAACCATAGGTTTGATCGAGAGAGGTCCACCCCAAATTTCTTCCCATTAACACATAATTATTTAGAGAAATTTATGGTAGGTAGGCTTAGTCCATATGGTAGAATTTTTCATGTATTCAATTCTATTTAAGTATGTATACATTCGTCAATAACATATCAAATGTTGGTTCGAAAAACATTGAAAATTTGCTTGGAACAACTGAAAAGAGATAGAATGAATGATACTATTACAGGAAAACGAAAGTGATTAAATCGTATGTTTATTTCAAGTTATGTACAAGAAAAGAATCAACAGAAAGAAGGTGTTGTGAGGGCTTGGTTTTCTTTTTTTATTCCTAACACGAGATATCCCACGCGCTATTGCGTGCAGGAATATTTCCCACTCATGGTACTAAGATTGCCGGTAGCTAAGGGAATTTAACTGTGCGAGGATTCAAACACGAGAACTTGTCTTGTTATAAATCGTTCTCACACGGAGGGTTATAAATCGTTCTCGCAAGGGAGGGCAAGGGAGGGCCTGGTTTTGTCGAACATACAGAAATTGTTAAAAAGGACCGACTCTACGAGCCACTTGTATCATGCATTCAGGCACAAGCCGTTTTCTTGGAGGAGCCACTACGTCCTTTGCCTGTGCTTGCATGTCTTCAGCGTGAATGATGGCTACTATGTCTTCAAACATCTTATCATTTCCCCCTCTCATTGGATCCTGAACACCATAGTTTTGTAGTCGTAGAAGCAAAAGTTACCAACCATTAAGAACTGTAATTGGGGTAACGAGAAAAAAAAAAGTTTTATTAAAGCAATTTCCTTTCTTCCAAATCTACAGCTCAGTTTAACTGCAGAATATGCAGAAGCCAACCGGCACCCACAATCAACAAATACATTGGAGATGATTTATGCCTTTTCTCATACCTGAACAAACAAACCCGTATGAGTTTTCCCTTCATACAAAATTTGATTCAGCTCTGACCCCAACCCTCTGAAGAGTTTCAGCAAAATTCTTACTGCATAAAGGCGTAAATAATGAAAGCCTGTATAAAGACTTTGGAACATGTATCAGGCTGATGGCTCGTATATGAAATGTACAAGTGGCTACTAAGCACTTCTTTCTTTCTATTTGATGCGGGAAAGTGTTATGCAAACACTACGTAGCACTGCACTGAACATTGTACCTTATTTTATGCAAATAGGGCCCCAACCTGTAGTTGGAGAATCAGTCCACCATCATGCATAAAGGTTATGCGAAGGCCGGCAATTTGGTGCCCAAAATCAGTGGTATCAAACTTGTACATGTGCATTGTGAGAAAACTACATTGAGTAGTCATTGTCTATTGTTCAGAGTATGGGTTCAAATCTGTGTTGAGAACTTAAGGTTTCATATTTAGTATTATGATGTATTTGTTTGAGCATGATTAATTGACAGATTATAGAACATCTATATGCAAAACCCATGTTGTTGACAGGAGATTCTGACCTAGCATCTACTGGAATAGAATAATCTGCTGTACCATGGAAACGAAATTGTGGAAATATTTTATCCAAATGAAAGTATACCTACCCTCCAGATAAACCAAAATAAGCATTATCTGCGAAACGCTCCAAGTAAGGCCCTCTCCGTTACCAGCCTCTTTGATTGCCTCCTCCACGAGTGCACAGGCTGAATATGAGCACCAGCTGACTGTCCCATCAAATAGATCCTAACCAGATAGATAATGAACAAAAAGGGGAAAAAGAAAAAGAAAAAAGACAATAAAAGAAAAATCAGTTGTATTGGATAAGCTAAAGGAAAAAAAAAAAAGAAAACGACAGATGAAAGAATTCAGTCGCCTCTTAGGATCACCTCCATACTGAGCAATATTGCTGCATACGAATGAGATAGCTTGAGATGCATCCTTCACCATATCACTCATTGTTCCTTGAGGGAAGTTTCTGCATGAAAAAGTGAATTAAGGAAAAAGGACGAAAGCTGCAATTGGCTATAAGCAAACCTACTCACAAGGAAGTTGTCCAGCCAAATACACCATGCTGATACAACTTTTAAGCCATGGCCAATCCATAATTTTGACATTAGATAACATAAAAGTTACAATGAGCAATAAGCTAACCTAAACTTCTAAGCACGTTCTTCTGACAATATTCAATCAGAGTACATCTGCATCCAAACCATGTTTGTCACTTTCCAAAATTTCTCTCTCCCATGAAAACAGATATCACAGCATAGTTGCATCAATAAACATAAGAGCTGAAGAATAGAAGTTATGAGAATTAGTTCAGAAAACAGAGAACAGGTCAACAGAGAATAACACAAGGACCATTTGTATGCCCACATGATTAAGATCTGCCAGAAGAGAAGGTTACACCAGTCAAGGGCAGTAAACCACGTTTTAGGTGTCAATCTGATAAGGTCTAAACACCCAATAAGAAATATCAGATTGTGCTTCATAAAGAAAGAAATAAAAGTGGAGAATTTTAACCAAGAGCGTATGATAATATATAATGATATTTAATCTGCCAGATGATATATGGCTCTAGACAGAAATGGCAGCAGAGCATAAGACTGCCTAAATGGATGAAGCTTTTTCTGTTTTTACAGGGGATCCATGCGTCCTAACAAAAAATTGCAAGCTTTTACTAGCAATCTTAGCACTCAGTGACAACAATGCAGCAAACAAGCGAAAAAAGGCTGGGAGCTCTGCATCTCTGTGTTAGACCATCCTTTTACACACATGCGCATCAATGCATAGATCGTTGTTCGAACATATTGACAAGAAGCCAATTAAATACTAACGCCAAAATTTAGAGAAAGCAAGTGCTATTTAAATAGTTACTTGAGGTAACATAGACAGCACTTTAGGATCTAGATCAACAAGGACTTGGAAGTACATGATCAACAAGTCACAAGACCACAAGCATGTCACTTCCAAGTTCCAGCAACAAGGCATATGGCAGTACCGCACAAAACCACAATCATGATTGGAAGGGAACGTTGCTTATTGAAGTACAATATGTCACCTGTAGTCTATACAAGCCACCATGATATCTCTTTCTGATAGCTGCTGTTCTAAAAGAGAACCCCATGCTTTATAGCTGCATAAGCAAAAAGGGCTTCTTGATGCACAAACAAATATCATAGATAAAAAAAAACAGGATTCGCTGGAAACTAGCCAGACATAAAACTCTAAACTTTCATGTCTTATAAGGACTAATTATTGAATAAAATATTTACACAGGAAACCAACTTAACACTTGTTCTAGAACTCAAAGCATCATTATCGATCTTGAACGAGAAATTTAGTTTATGGCTCATCTGAATTGGTTTCGTTTACCTCTGATCGTATTAAGTTCATTTCATCAAAGAGCACACAAGAGAACATTTATCATCATACACTAGAGATATAGCATATCAAAAATTAATTATCATCTGCCCTTATAAGTTCGATTGTTTCTGAATTCAAGAATACGAGAAAACAAAAAGCCCACCCAATTATCCAGGCTCCACCAGTCACAGTGCAACAACTGGCTTTGGCCCCTCACTATCTTTGTGCAAAGGAAAATGTTAGGAAGCCAAATAGTTGATAGCTAGATTGTGTCCCTAATGCAATAAATATTATATTTTTTGTACAATAATATTAGAAATATGTGCATTTAAAAGATATAAAAGAAGACTATTTTTTGTGTTATTTAGATGCACATTTTTTCAATATCATTGCATAAAAATATAATGTTTGTTCCATTAGCGACACAATCTAACCACCAGTTGTTAGTTGTTTGAGTATGAAACAGTGCTCTTTGGCAAATACAGGTCCGGCATGCATGGAGCGGGGTCCACTAGTAATTCCCAGCACCCGCAAAATAACAAATGTTATCTGGTTTTCCAGAATAAAAATAAACTGAAAATAAGCAGAGTCCCTCGCATCATGCCCTTCGAACTCTTTATATTCTTTCCAAATGCAATTTTTGTACCAACCAAGGTTGTTAGAACTCAAACTGATCATCGAAGCATCAAGGTTTAACCAATTGAACTAGTATTCGAACTAGTATTTAATAATATATATATTTATAAAAAGTAATTGAAAAAATAATATTTATAAATAATGATTAAATATTAATTTTTTTAATTTTAAAGATTAAATTGAAAGTTTTAATCAAATTTAGGACTAAATTAAAATTTTTAGTTAAAATTAGAGTTTAAATTGTAATTTAAATAAAATTTAGAGTCAAATTATAATTTAAAATTTTTTTGTCTGACTTGAATCGGTCCAACCGATCCTATTTTTTACCAATTTTAACCGATTTTTGATTGGTTTTGACCGGTCCGGCCACCTCTTGATTTTTAGGCCTAAACTGAATCGGACCTAAAATTGACCACTGATCCAATTGGTTAAACCAATCAGTCTGATCTAATTTTGTTAACAATAGTACCCACACTACCCCCCAAGTTGTAATTAAGATTGAGCTTTTTGAGCCCAGTTGTCAATGGTCCCTTTTTATCATATAAGTCTCAAACTTGATAGTCAGGTTCATGAACTTTTAAAGTTTGGATTCTTTTTTCACGTTTATCCAAATGCAATCTCTTAACTACTCTTTGGTTAGTGAATTGTTCACTTGGATCTTGGGCATAGGAACCTTGTTTTTTCCCTAAGTGGAATCTCTTTACTACTTTCTTGTTTTTAATTCATCCCCACGGGTCTCCAATATCTTCTTAGCTTGTTAGGACTCTTGTGAGTTTTCATACCACCCGAAGAAATTATCTTCAATTTCTATGAACTTGACATATTTGGGTTCGACATTAAATAAAAATATTGAACTTGACTATGACTTCAATAATAGATCCACCTTTCATCAAAATAACAAAAACCATTTTATTTTGGTTTTTCCTTAATTATATGCCCTTTGAACGCCTTATATTCTTTTCATATGCGATTTTTGCACCAACAACGTCATTTGTGCTTGCATATTAAGGAGGTGTTTGATTTTGCTTTTGAGAGATTTTATTGCTGTTGTTGTTTTGAAAAGTGAGGATTAAAGTGTTTAGTTAGTTTTTTTATGAGCAGCTGATTGTTAATAAGTAATTTGAACTATTGTTAGTTGAAAAAGTAGAGATCCCTTATTTTTTATTGCTATGACCAGTTGAAATAAAACTACACACTCCCGGGAGAAGACAAACAAAAAGGAACTGCAAAATCAAAGAAAAACCATAGACAAGGAAATCGAGCCCAATTTAGAGATGACTTCTTAGTCGATGGGTGTTTGGTATGTGAGATCCAAACAAGAAAGGAAGAATATCTTGACGAAGAAAATCCTGATTATGTCGATTTGGCATCGGAGTATTTGACATGAGAATCTTCCGTGTCCCACAACATATCTCCTTTTTTTTTTAATTAATTTTTGTTAAATACAATCAATTGTATCTGACATAAGTCGGACGCGCATCTGTATTCAACTCCCAATACTTCTTATTTTCAATGTTACCGTAGTCAATTGCTTACATAGAAGTCCAACTCAGCAGTCAATTGCTTACGTAAAAGCTGACATGGCACACCTAGTCAAAAAAGTTGCTGTCATGGCACACAATCAGAAAAGTTGTTGACGTAGCGCACAGTCAAACGTAAATCGCAGACAATCAGACATAAGTTGTTGACAGTTAAGCAAAAGTTGAGGACAGCCAAGCAATTATTACCGCTGACAGTCAGGCGTAAATTGCGGATCGTTAGGCATAAATAGAGATATGCATTATCTCAATTTCTCTTCATCATTCAGAGTCTCAAAATTTTCACTCACCTTTCCGTTCAACAAAATGAGACCACCATCACACCATCAGAACCTGGAAACTGGAGACTTTTCCAATTCCAGATGGAGACCGGAGCCAAAGCAATTACAAATCTTGGAAGATGTTTTTCATGACATTGAAGAAGCTCGTCCGATATCAAGCCAACTTGCTCAACTTGCCTCACTGTTGAGACAATATGGTCCAATTCAGCCAAGTAACATTAGAGTCTGGATCCAGAATCGAAGGCGCAGTGTGAGAAGAGGCATAGCACCTCCTATTATTCATTCCACCAGCACAACAATTGTTTCTCAAGGAAATCCCAACCAGCATCACCAGTCACCAGGTATTTTCCATTTATCATTTGAAATCTTTGATGTGGGTCAGAGATCAAACTCCCATGAATATTTTCACTTAGTAGGAAGCGTTACTCCAGTGAGAAGCAGATCAGTCAACTCCTCTCGTGACAGAGAAAGAGAAACACTCAGTCTCTTTCCTGTTCATCTAGGCGATCTCAATCAACAAGAAAATTCTGGTACTATTGACATTGCCAACCTGCCGAACAATGAGGGCTTTATGGATCTAGAGCTACGCCTTAAGCCCTCCAGGAGCGACTAACAGGGGTAAGATCTGAAGACATTTTCTGGCGTTGGAATATGGATTCCAACATACAAAGCTTTACTGGAATGTATGTATGCGCAAGGATGTTGTCTTGTAGTGCATAATACATGGATGAGTCATGGTTGGTGTACTCTAATATGTATGAATAAGTGGTTGGTGTTGTTTGTCTTGTAATTGTGTACTTATCAATTTTGGTAAGTCTGCTTATACTGCTGAGATAAAGACGTGGGGCAAAATGTAAAACCTTGTGAAAGTGTGTGAGATGTTGATCTTGGGCTCTTGCCCTAAAAATGAAGTATGTATTTGTTTTATTCTAAGCATGCATCACACAACTAATTCTAAAGTATTGGCAAACCTCTCACTAATTCAAGTTTAGATAATTATGGAATGATACTCATGCTAGAATTTCTAAGCTTTTATATTTGTGCTAACATTAGCTTTGCAATGTTTGAAAAGTTTCCTTTTTCGCTCATAATCTTATTTAAATGGATTCTCTTTCAAGCAGCATCACCAAGACCCAATTTAAGCTTGTTTCCTTTCTCAATAGGACACCTTTGATACTTCTTAAAGAATCAATCATAAGTCTTCCTGTATAACTCCACATCATATCCCGTTTCTTCCATTTGAAAGTAGACTCATAGAGCTTTTCATACATGCATAGATTATGGTCTGATTCCACTCCAGCTAGCCGTGGTGCCTTCTAGAAGTTGACTGATCCTGCTGGACGGGACAAGCTGTACATCCTTCAATATTTTGGCAATATCTCCTTCTACAGAAATCCAATTTGCATGATTCTGGTCAATTTAGAAAGTAGAAAAAATTATATTTGTATGCATATAAGACTCAATAGCTAATTCTTTCCCATTTGGTTGCAACCATCTCTTAAAGTGGACTGATCCTGTTTTCCTTGACAGATTGAGCACTTTTCAGTTCATAGACTATAACTTCCTCCACAAATATCCAATTGAGATGATTCTTGGGAATTCAGAAACTAGACAGAATTATCTTTCTGTCTGTATATAATTCAACAACTGATTCATTCCCATTTGTTTGCAGCAACCTCTGAAATTGGACTGATTCTGTCTGCTTGATAGGTTGAGCACCCTTTAGTGATTTGGTCGTTTCTTGTTGTACAGGCCTCCAAACAATTTAATTGTAAAAGCGTTGGAAATTAGACATTCTGAGCTTTCTGACCGTATATAGCACATTATCTAGTTCATCTCCATGTGAGCAAACGAGCCTTTTAAAGTTGACCATACTGGATAGTACTTACACTCAATGGGACCAATATCAATAGTTGCCTTATGCTAGCATTGCTTCCATTTCAATTGATGTTTATTTGATTAAATCATTTAACTACACACTTAAATAAACATATTAGTAACTATCAATGTTTAGCAATCATCAAAATCAAAAAATGAAACCTTAGCGTCTTAACAAGCACATGCATTACACAACTTATTTTTTTTCCTACAAATCTCAATGCTTTAGTATGGGGATCATATACTTCACAAGTCATGGGTTTGAATAATACCTCAAAACCTTTATCACACAATTGGCTAATGCTAATGAAGTTTTGCTTTAAACCACTTACCAAAGCAACATCCTCAATAAAACTTGATACATTGTTACCTATAGTGCCAACTCCAATGATTTTGCCTTTTTCATTGTCTCCAAACGTGACACATCCACTATCAAGGTCCCAAATGGCATCTTCTTTAAAATATATTGCCTTCAAGTACTTTTCCACCTACAAAACAAGATGTAGAATATTTTGGTACCCATATCTTTTTTGGTCCTTCAATGTTACAACTAATCATTCTTATTCATTGAATTTTTAACCATCCATACTTGTTTGAATTTATTAGGCTTTGCCCAAACTTTAGAAGATGACACATACTTGTTGGAATCACTAGGTCTTCTAAGTCTACAATCATGAAATTTGTGTCCTTCTTTATGGTAATAAAAACATGATACAACAATTTTCTTTTCTTTTATGAGATTAGTCTTGTTTTTAGTGAAGTAGCCCAAACCGGATTTGTCAAAAAATTTCTTTTGAAAAGATAACATCTCATCTAACTTATTGCTACCTAATGTGAATTTTGAAAATGACTTTTCTAAATTTGAATTCTTTTCTTTAAGGTCCTCAACTTCTTTTTCTAAAGCATGATGTAAATTGTCTTTGATGTTACGTGCCTTTTTAGATATTGCAAGCTCTTGTTTAACAAAATTTAATTCACTACAAGTTGATTTATTATCTAATTTAGTCTTTTCAAGTTCTTTTTTTAACAGACTATTTTTCAAGACAATTTCATCTTTCTCTAACAAAAGTTTTTCACATGCTTTGTTTTGTTTTTTATATTGTTTACATTTCCTTTTAAATGTGATCAATAACTCATCAAAAGCTTCTCTAAGTTCTTCATAAAAGGGAAGATCTATTACCTTATTGTCACTTTCATCGTCATCATCTACGGCCATGAGTGCTACATTTTTTTAGGATGATTTTACTTGTGGTAATGCACTTCTCCTTTTGAGTTTGATCTCATGAGTCATCAAGGACCCAAGTAACTCTTCAATGGTTAGCTCCACCACGCTGTGAGTTTCTTCAATGGCATTAATCTTCATTTTGTATTCCTCATTCATCGAATTCATTAATTTATGCACAAGTTCACCCTTTCCAAACACTTTGCCAAGATCGGTTAGTCCATTAGCAATAATTATGAGTCTATCATACACACTTTTAACCGATTCATTTGGTCTCATAGTGAAAAGTTTAAAGTCTTTCATAAGCATGTCAAGTTTAACTTTCCTAACTTTTAATGTCCCTTCATTTGAGAGACACAATGTATTCCAAATTTCCTTAGCATTTTTACAATGTTTGATGGTGTTATATTCACTTCTAGCTATGGACGATTTCAAATAATAATATGCTCTTTCATCTATTTGGTTTTTCTTATAGTCCTCTTCATCTCATTTTCGTATTGATTTTTCTCTCAAGGTTTTTCACTCCCTTATCATCAACTTCTTCCTTAGGCACATATGGTCCCTCTTCTACACTTAGCCAAACTTTCATCCCCTAAGATTTAAGATAACTTTCCATATGATTTTTATAGTATTGAAAATCACTACCATCAAAGAAAGTTTCTTGTTTTCATTGGATGAGGATTCCATGGGGATCCCTCAAGGATGTTAAGCCTTAAAAGTGAGGTTAAGCTCTGATACCAAATGTTGGTCCCTTGGGTGAAGCCTAGAGGGGGGGTAAATATGCTTTACCAATAAAACCTTCAAATAAAAATTTCTGCAAATGAATGTAAACAAGAGATTGAAATAAATACAATACTGATTTTTATAAGGTTCACCAAATGGCTACGTCCTTGGTCTTCTCAACAATCTCTCTCTGGAGATTCTTGAGAGTTCAACTATGGGGTGCCTTTGGGCGCACCAATCACCACCGTATAGTTTACAAGAAGACTCCGCAAACACCCTTGCGTCCGCCTTCAAAACGCTTGTTGCACAAGTCCCACTTGCCAACACCACTTTCCCTTTTCTTTTAGGTTTTCCTTCTTGGAGTTCAACCCTAACTCCTTACTAGATGATCCTCACAAGCCCCACTTAAGAGCTCTCACCTTTTCTCACAATGTATTACAATACAAATGAAACTTATTAGCTTGAATGCTAGTTTTACAATGAAAGCATTTAGAGTAAAGAAAGTCTTTTTGCCTTTAGAGAGATTGTACAGTGGTTGAATATAACTTTCTTTACCAGTAAAACATCTTCAAGTGATGTTTTTGTAACTACAAGATAGGTTAGCAACTTATTAGAATCGTTGCCATGGGTTGCACACGCATACTTTGTTGTTTTCCTCTTGATAGCTTTGCATTGATTCTCTTGTTTGGCACTTTCTGGTAGAATGGCTATAACTTGGTACAGACAGCTTTAAAAATTGTGATTCGTTTTTTTGTTATTTAGTAGACTGTCAGAGCTCTCTACCCATCAAGTTTGACTATTTTTGAATGAGTATAGCATAGTCAAATAAATATTGGAATACATACGTTAAAGTTTTGTTAGACAGTCTGCACACTTTTATTAAAATGGTAATATCTTGCAGATGGCTTTGAATTTTGATGTGATTCTTTTTGAATTGATTAATAGACAGAACAAAGAATCTACACACAAAATTTTGTATCAAATTCGTCATGTTCTCTTCTAGGCAGCCGTTGCAATTCACTCCATGTGCACTGAAGGTTCCTGACAGCTTACACCCTCTTGGTATAAAATTCATAAGTTTTTCTCTAGGGCTCCAAAAATTGCACGACCAAACTCATTTAAAACTAGACTTATAGTCCTGCAAAAATATATATATATTTTAGGCCCAAAATATATCTCAAGTGAGTAAGTTTGATACCTGGAATCTGCCCAAACAGATTTGCTCTTGTGTTGTCTTCTAAGATAGTAGCTTAATAAGACTCAATGTGATTTTTCTCTTCAATGCACGTGCAAGATGGCATATGTATACCTCTTTGGACTTCTTGAACCTGAATTGTATACTTGAAGAACATACAAATGAAATTCACTTGTACTTATGTTAGATTGGTTCATAGCTCATTATCAAAACACTTATCATCAAAATATGAATTCACACTTAGTAACATTTTCCTAATGTATGCATGGGGTGAATTTTCCAACACGATTAATAGTTGATGGTTGATTTTTCGTTTCCTGAAGTTGTAACTATTTAATCATAGCTTGTTTTCCTAATATTTATGTCTTTTTTTTTAGTTATTTTTTTAGCGGAGGGGGGGTATGTCTTTTCTTAGTTGAAAGACATAAATATTGGACTTAATAATATTATGCATACACAAACTCACACATGGTATCTTTAAATTTTACAATCCATATTTCAGAACCAGTTATTTCAAAACATAACAAAAATATGGAAAAATAAAAATGTCAAAACGAAAAAGGTATATTACAATATTGAAAAGTTTTGAGAATACAGGTCAAAAGGTTGACAAAAATAAGACTATATATTGAGAAACGTTAATCCACAAATTTGAAATAGTAACAATAGATATTATATCTATCCAAATGTAAAGGTCTTGCCACATCATCCATGTCTCGAATTTCTTCTGTTTACAATACCGTCTAGAGGTGTCAGAATGGGTCAAATAGAAAGTGGGATTTCACTTCTTTGGTAATGAACATCGCATCTGCATGTTTACTTAACGAACAGGGTGACGTTGTAAGGTAGAGAATTCGTAAAAGGGACCTTTAATATGTTGGCCCTTTTACTCTGGCATTTTATCTGCATGTAGAATGAGAAGATCCTATTTGCCAACTTCCCAAAACAAGACAAATGTGATACTGACATAAAAGTATAATTTCAATAATTTGCTATCCAAAGGTTCTAAAAAGTTTCACGTTTTTGTATAATTTTTCTCATATATGACAGGATTCTACTACATGGCATACCCTAATGACCAAATTTGATCCAAATCTATGTTCTTTGTTTTTTTTTAACTAAAAATTAAATTTTAAATATTTTTAGGATTACCCTAAATATATTTAATATTACTTTAAATTTTGATTTTTTTGAAAATAGCAAATGTATTATAAAAGCAATTTAACCACCTTGTTTGGTTGTGCACTTTCCTGTGTATGATATGTATATCCACAAGTCTCCAAAAAGGAAAAATTATCCAATCCAATTGCATATCTCCAGCCAATTGTGACTAGGTGTACTTGACCATTTCAAGGCTACCTTCGTGATTAAATTTACTATGTATATCTTCCTATAAACATAGAATACATATATGATAATATATTATTAAAATATTTCTTCCAATTATAAAAGGTATTACAACGCCATGCATGCTTAGTTGATGATTTAGTTGGTCCGAAGTTGCCTTTTATTTTCTTAATCTCAATTATTTGTTTTTTTTTTCTCAAAAACGTACTTTTAAATAGATCATCAGCAGGCTTTGGCCCATAAGATGAGTGGGTCAAATAATTATAATCCTCATTTTAGTTTGAATTGCCCAACTATCGTAGACACGCATTTATTGTTGCCCATTTTCAATGGCTAGCTCTATGTATATTTTTTAGTTGTTTTGCTATCATTAAATTATAACTCAATAGGTATTAAACTCGTCTTAAGAACTAAATATTTCAAGTTTGAGTCTCAAAAACTAATTAACAAAAAAAAATTGTGATGACACTTGACACGTCATTGCCGCATATATTTTTTTAACCATGCTAGTCGAAAACCATTTTTTTTCCAGAAAGAAAACAAGAAAAAGAGATTATTACCCACAATGCAACACGTTCATAGGAAGTTTCCTCTAAGAAAGGCATGCCATTATGGGCCTATACATATTCATTCTGGAATGCTCTTTTTTTTTCTTTTTTTGAATATAGGAAATCATTATATTAAAATTATTTGAATCAGTATATAGATCCAATACAAATATTTTAAGAAGACCTGCACCAAACTTTGTTTTAAAAACTAAACTGGATTGGCTGGTTCGACCAGTGATTGGCTAGGGTTTTGGTCCATTTCATGACCTACTTCAGCAAGCTTTTGAACAAGTCAAAACCGTAAAAATCAGTAAAAATAGAAAAAAATCAAACTGGTAAAAATTTAATTTGACCAATTCGAACCGGACCAATAAATTCATAAATTATAATTTGACTCCAAATTTATTTCAATTTAGTCCTAAATTTGATCAAAACTTTCAATTTAATCCTTAAAACTAAAAAATTATATTTAATCACTATCTATAAGTATTATTTTTTTCAATTATATATATTATTAAATATTGGTTTTAGCAATTGAAATATCAGTCGAACATTGAACCACTAATATTTTGAATGTGATATTCGGTATGATTTTGACAACCTTAGCACAAAGTAGGTGTACAATACGATCATATTGGCTAATTACTAGCTTGGTCTAATAGACCTTTTAATAAGCCTGTTCAGAGAAAACCTTTTGGTACTAACCGAAGTGCAACCAAACCTACCTAAACTCAATATCTTAGATATATCTAGTCCGATTGGACAAATCTGTCGATGACAGTACTCACTACACTTTGGCAGACTTCTAATGAAAACCGACCTAATATATCCAATAACAATTTCTCAAACTACTGACTTGTAGATAATACAAAAATGAAGAAAAGAAGTAAATATCACCCATCCTAAGCAGACATAGCAAAAACCTTCCCATTATAATCCAAAGGAAATGGAGGCGATAGAGGACTACGACGGCAATGACATGAAAAAGTTGAAGGATGCAAATATAGTCTCCACTGAGCTGAAAAGGCATCCCACAAAAACACAATTGAACTCTTCCTAGCCTGATTCAGGGGAGACAAAGGCAGCAGAGGGAGGTGGCATGGCACTTGTAGTAGTGGTAATGGTGGGAGGGAATTAGATTTAGTTTCAAAAGTGATAGCAAAACCATAGGTGACTTCTATGTAACTAAATCTAGAGGGATAATAACCCCAAACTTGCATAAGGGGAGAAGAGGGGAGTGTGTATATTGCGGTCCATATGGGAATTTCTAATTTGACTCATATTTTTTAATGAGTATACACTACTTATGATCTTCCATCACAAAAATCTATTTTTTATTTTTTATTAAATAAGTGAGGCCTAATTAAAATCAAAAAATAAAAAAATAGATTTGTGTGATGTAAGATTATGAGTACGTTATCCTAAAAAAAGCGAATAAAATTAACAAACACAGCATTGAATATATATAGCTGTTCATTTTCTACCTCCCCCAACCCCTCCCAGATAGCATATGTGATTTGATCGTTCATCAAAAAAGACTTGCAAGTGAGGGAATAATTTAGGAGTAAAAAATTAAAAATTCTAAACTAAAAGGTTAAACATTCATTTTCATTATAAAACGAAAGGACCAAATTTGTCAAACGGAAGAATATGACTTTTATTGTGTAATTTAAAACTGTATAGTTGGAATGAAAAACATTCCCTATAAGCATAGATGCCAAGCCGATAAAGTGATAAAACCACTCATTAAGAGGTTCAATTTTTAAAAAAAAGAATTGTAAAGACTATGATTTAAATTCTTTACCATTGAACTAAATGTGGAGAGCCGAGATAGCTCTATCACTAGATTACATATATTTGTTGTTGTCACATTCTCTTAACAATGTATTAGAATATTCTCAATTAGTATTCTTGGAATAAACCCAAAGAATACATATGTTAAATAATATTCATAAAGTAGCCTGATGAATATGGAGATAATCTATTAAGTTAACTAATCTCGATTAATGATCTCAGTATTGATAGACATATTGAATTAGGTCTAAAGTTGTATATATATAATCGGTCCTCTCTCTTCCTAACACACACGAAAACTCCATCTAAAAGCATGTGATTAAGATGAAGGTTAGGAAAGAGAAATAGGTTAAGGCGAACTTCGCAAATACATCTACGATTTCAAGTTTGGATTGTGCTATTTTCAGGTATACTATTTATAGAATTATTGCATGATTATATTCAGTTACAAGATTTTAAAGCTAACGTTTATGATAATAGATTTATTATTAAATCTAACAAGAGGTATCAGAGTTGTGTTTTAGAAACTGAATATTTTATACGTCTGATAAAGAGCATACACTGGATTGTGTTATAAGTTCGATTGTTTTCATTAAGATTTGAGAACAACGCACATATAAGTTGATGAAAGACCCAATATTTTGAAACTTTAATTTTGGGACTATTGAATGAAAACAAAAGAATTGTTATTTCTTTTCTCAACGAAAGGCCATAAGGAAGATGATATGTATTTTTTAAGTAGCAGACGACGGTGTAACTCAATTCGCTGCTGCACATAAAATTGAGTGTATCTTAAGTTCTGAACACACCTAAAGAATTCTTATTGCCTTTGAAAAAATTTGGTTAGCTCATATGCTTGATTTATTGTCTATAAGTATGGATATCAGTGTTTTAATAAAAAAAGAAAATTGGGTCATGCAAATTGCTATAGATTTTATATTTTTTATTTAGCTATAAAGTGTCTTTGAGGACGTCAGCAACTAAGATACTTAGTCCAATAATTTGTTAAAGACAAATTAGAAAAATGTGTCTGAAGACTGTTGAATTACGAGATTTGACAAAAAAGAGGGTCATAGGAATCATTAATTTTTGATTAATTCCTTTACCCATTAAAATCAAAATAACAGCTAAGGAAGCACTGCTAATTATGCAAGCAACATTATTAAATTACTATCTTATTAAGTGATGATTGTTTGTTTAGACAAAAGTTAATTTATGATGATATGTTATTTTGTGAATATTTACTGTTTTACTATATGCATGTATTAAGGTTATAGTTTTTTAGTCACCAAAGTAACCAAACTAAAATGTTTCCTGCATATATTATGTTTATAGTTTGATTGTCACTAAAGTGACCAAACTAGAATGTTTGAATATTATGCGTGCATTATTATTATAATTTGTTAGTCATCAAAGTGGTTAAACTAGTATGTTTAAAGACATGAATAAATAGTCATTTATCCATAATTTTAATGAAATACCTATGATGAAAATGATTGGATAAATTGACGTTACTAATTACTAAAACTACAGGATTTACCAAAATATAAATTATTATTTTATAATTAATAATAATAATCAAGGAATATTAAAATTTTTTGGTAGATATATTTGTCTATCCAAATATATCAAATGTATATAATTAATAAATATTTAATATACTTATTAAAGTTAATTGTGGTATTAGCTTATGATAGTGTATTGTAGGATTTTCCAAAAGAGAACTACAATATACTCTGATTGATTGAATCTGAATTATGAGCATTTAGAGTTTTGCAGCTAATATGATTCACTTGTATACTTAATTTGATATTTTGTTCAATAAGTTGAATTTCTCTCAATGACATGAACAAGACTATTTCCATTCAAGTGTTATAGATCTTGGCTTAACATCACTGGTGGATAAGCTTGCTGCTATTACTGATATAAGCAGTGAGGAAGAGAAGTTACATTATTAACGTAGGAATAAAATAACAAACTTAAGTTTTACGTTTATGAAAAATTATTATTACCAATGATATTAAGAAATCTATTTCACAAACAGAAAGTGCTAAAGAACAATTGCAATTTGTGAAAGAATGATTATATTTTAAGGACAAGTCACTTAGTATTCTAATGACAGAGCTCACCATGAAATTTATTGGTTTGCGAGCTGTGCAAGGATACATTATTGAGATGACTAATGTAGCAATAAAACTTAAAACCTTGGGACTAACAATGGAGGATTCTTTTCTAGTGTAGTTTATTTTGAACTCACTACGTTTTGAGTATAGGCTATTTCAAATTAATTACAACACTATAAAGTGAAATATTAATGAATTGGCTAGTATATTTGTTCAAAAGAAAATGAGATTGAAAAATCAAAAAGTCACTTCATTAATCTCATAGGAAAGAAGGCTGAGAAAGGAATGAAAATTGAAAGCCAACCAGTTCAAGGGAAAAAAACAAAAAAGCCTTTTAATGTTCCTCAAGCTAGAAAGAAGAAATGAAAGGGTAATAAATGTCACTTTTATAAAGAAGGCTAGACATTATTAGGATGATTACCTGAAATATTAAGTTTGAATCGAAAGGGAGGAAAATGAAATGGCATAGAATGTTTCGAATCGAATGAAGTTGAAGTTCCTTACGATAATTGGTGGCTTGATTGGTGCTACTTATGTATCCAAGATGTTAGAAGGATTCATTATGGTCTATTTTTCAGTTTATATAAGAATATTGACATTATTGGTTCTATTTTCTTACTAACTATTTCTGTAAACTGAAACTTATGATATTTTAAGGAATCTTTACTTGTCATACATCATATTAGAATTAAGTGTAGCATGTTAGATAAAAGTTTTCTTCCTTGTGACATGAATGTTTGGATCATATATCCAAAGAAAAGTAAGACTAATGAGTAGTGAGATTCTTATAAATCTACATTTCATTAATCTCGGACCGTATGTGGATGGCATTAAGAGTAGGGAGACTAAACACAATCAGAAAAAAGCCACAAAAAGTACCCAGCTTCTTGAAATTGCATACACCAATAATTGTAGACCTTTGACACTCTATCCCTTAATGGAGAAAATTATTTTATCACCTGTATAGATGATTTTCACATAGTGGTTATCTCTAATTGTTTCATAAAAAATCTTATTGATTAGATGCCCTTTAGGTATCATAAAAGAGGTTGAAAGTCAATTAGAAAAAAGTGAAAATCTTAAGATCTAAAAAAGGTGGTAAATATGAGAAATATAATAAATTCGAGATAGTGTTCAAGTCTATTTGCCAAATTTCTCAAAAGTCGTGACATAAATGTACATTACACTATGCTAAACAAAAAGGCATAATCAGACATTGATAGATATGGTTAGGAGTATGATAAGTAACTCCTCTCTACCCCAATTTTGTGAATGTACGCTCTCAAAACCGCAAACTAATTGTTGAATTAGGATTCTTAGTAAGATAGTTCAAAGTACTCCTATTGAACTGTGAATAGAAAGGACACCTAAGGCACCTACATGTTTAGGGTTGCCTAGCGGAAGTGAGGATCTACAATCCACATAGATGTCTAAAGGGTACACATTTAGGGTTTTATTAGACTCTCGAATGATCAGTAGTTTCTTTATTAGTTATCCTAAGATGTCTAAAGGGTACACGTTTTGCCTCTTAAGCAATAGTTCGAGAGTTATGAAAACTAGTAATGAAAGATTCATTAAGGATGGTAAAGTTAGTGTCAATGATGAATGTCAAAATTATGGACATAAAGGAAATTAGGGTAAACATATTTTATCCATAACAATTTCTCGTCCACTATGGCACTAAATGTTGTTTCATAATTGAAGAACATTCGGAAGAAGAAATATTCCTTGAAAGATCTAACTTACAAATAACTGATGCATATGAACAACAAGGAATAACATTAAAAAGATCCCAAAAGACATTAGTTATTTTGAATGATTATGTGGTTTCTTTGTGAGAGTCAAATTTTGATGTTATAATCGATAAAGAGCTAGTTTCGTTTATACATGTTAAATAAAGTGATGAATCTTATAAATGAATTGATGTCATAAAATTTGAGTGACATTTATTATGCAGAGACATTTGCTCATGTCTCAAAGAAAGATTCATTAAAGATAATTTTGGCATTGATAGCTTATTATGATTAAGAGTAACATAAAATGGAAGTGAAATTCACCTTTTTGAATTAAGATATTGAAGGGAAAGTTTATGTGGATCAACCAAAAGTTTTTCCACAAAACATAAAGATCAATTGGTGTGTAGATTAATAAAGTCAATATATGGATTAAACAAGTTTCCCAACAATGACCTATTAAGTTTTATAATTTCATTACATCTTTTGACTTTAGGGAAAACATTGTCGATCAGTATATATTCCAAAAGATCAATGAGAGTAAGTTCAATTTTCTAGTCTTATATATTGAAGATATTTTGTTGTTGCTAATGATTTAAGTATAATGCATAAGACTAAAGAATTTCGCATAAAAATTTTTGAAATGAAAGATATGGGAGAGATATTTTATGTGATAGGAATAGAAATATTCTATGATAAATCACAATGACTGTTAGAATTGAATGTGACAAATTTAGTCTCATTTATGTCTCACAAATAATACAGAACGTAAGAAAATAGAATTAATTCTATATCACTCTGTTGTTGGTTACTCAATGTATTTGCGAACATGAACTGGACTGTATATCAGTTTCGCAGTCGGAATGTTAGTCAAGTATGAAAGTAATCCTTAAATGAATTATTAAAGAGCTAAAAATTAAAGTATTGAGATACCTATAAGGAACAAATATATAGGCTCATATACAGAACAATCTAATCATATGATTAGATATTTAGATTCAGACTTTACTGTATGTGTTGATAGTATAAAGTCCATATTAAGTTAATTTGTTCCTATGAGGGAAAAGGAGCATTACCGTGGCATGATTAAAGTTACAATTCATATATTATGGCTGTGAAACTTTATTTCAAGACTTTATATTGTTGACGCTATCATCAAGTCGCTCAAAATTATGTGATAATTTTATAGCAATATTCTTCTCCAAGAATGACAAGTATGTAAAGGTACCAAACTTAGAAAATTAAAGTATTTTGTCATTATGAAGAAAGTTCAAAAATAAAGAGTGCCCATTGAGCACATCATGACGGATCTCATAATAGTAGATCACGAAGAAGGTTTACAACCAACATTATGTAGAGAACTTGTTCTTAGAATGAGTCTTGATTGTGATGATGATTGATGATGCATGACACTCTGAGCTCAATGATGTGTTTCTGACGTACATTATATTTTTCTGTTACCTTATGATTGTATACACCTAATGTTTTTAAATTTAACATAAAAGTCTCTATGAGACATTAATGTGGACCATTATGAAATTATGTTTCATATATATGCCTTATAAACCTTATATGGTGAACTGCAAGTGCTGTAATATATAAAATGGAGTAATCTGAATTAATAGTGTATGATCGTCATAACTTGCATTGAATAGTTTGTCATATTGTGGCATTATGATGGAATTACAATTGATTGGTTATTATCGTTATTTGTGCATAACGGCGAAAGAAACAAATTTCTAATCATGTCAAGTGGGAGAATGTTAAAATATTATCAATTAGTGTTCTTGAAGTAAACACAAAAAATACGTGTGTTAAATAATCTTCATAAAATGGCCTGATTAATATGAAGATAATCTATTAAGTAAACAAATCTCGACCATTGATTTCAGTATTGATGATTATACTGAATTAGGTCTAAACTTTATGTGTATAATCAGTCATCTCTCTTCTTAACACACGCGAAAACTCCATCTAAAGACATGAAATTACGGTGACGGTCAGAAGAGAGAAATCGGTTAAGGCAAACTCTACATAGGCATTTATGATTTTAGTTTTGGATTCTGCTAATTTTAGTTATGTTATTTATAGGATTATTACATGATTATATTCAATTTTAAAATTTTAAAACTAACGTTTATAATGATAAACTTATTATTAAATCTAACACAATGATCCATCCAAAAAAAAAAAAAACCAATCCTAATTATTTTCTATCGTGGCATCAACCCTCAATCAAACCGCATTTAATCTCACGAAAAATGAAAGAAAGAGAGGGCGGGGGTAGGGAAGAAAAGCCAATGGTCAAGCACGCAACTATTTCATAAAGGGAAAAGTTATTTGGCACCCCACCAGGCAACCTACAACATAAAGGGAAAAAGTATTTGTAACAACAAAACTACATCGTGAGGTGTAACAAAATCTAGTCAATAAGAGAAAAGGAATTCTTAGAACAAAGGAAGGAGCCCGCACCCCACCACGAAGAGTCTTTCACAAGGCAAGTGCAATTGGAGTGCAAACAACGGAAAATTTGAGGTTTTTAGTTAAGAAAAAAAGTTAGTATCTCACTGATTGGTGTGTTAAATTTTGTCTCGATTGAAACTAAAATTGTTATTTTTTAAACGAAAATTGATATTTTTTAAATATTTACTTTTTTTCATATTTCAAAAATATTAGTGTTCGCTTCAAAAATAATAGGCGCGGTTTATCTCGGAACAAAAATCAAGACATTTTACCTGAGACGTGTGACTGTACTATTTAGTTAATTAACTGGTGGATTGGCTCAATTAATTAATTAGGGACTTAGTTAATATTATGAGATAGGATTAAACATAACAAAAGTCCAATTGGCCCAATATACAATCCATGTAAAGTGCTGCCTAGTTAGCCATCTGCTTATGCTCACTTTATCTCCTTTTACACGTTATCATGACACGTCGCGCCTATTAACAAAAACCTTGACATTTTTTGATGACGAAATTAGTTACAGAAGTATTCTACAACAACTAAATTACCAATTTATTTATATACGAACTCTTTAAAATAAATCATCTAGTGAATCACAATACAAATCTCTAGCAATAGAGATTAGATCTACTTTAAATGTCAAGGTTCGCTGCCGCCTTCAAGCCTTGAATTGCTTCCGTCAAGGTTCGCCGTTACCACTGCCTCCGGGTTTCGATTTGCTTCCGCCTACAGAGCCGTCAAGGCTTATCCCTCGCTCAATTTTATTGTATTGCTTATATCCATGTGAATCGTCATCTGCAATCAGTCATTAACTGATAATCATCATCTGGAATAATTGTTTCTGGATTATTTACTGGGGGATTGTTAAGAGCATTATCTCATGCCCAATAGAGCTTCTGAGGGTCTATATCTATCCCCCCTCCCCCCCCCCCCCCCAAAAAAAAACCCAATAAAATTCATTGAAAAAAATTAAAGGGTACTTTGAGGTGGTCCGTGTTAGAGTAATGTGCTCGAACACACACATATATTAGCTTGAGAAAATAGAAAGCATACACTGACTTGTATCCTTGTAAGCTACTTTTCTGGCAGCAGTTGTACTGATGAGGCCCTCTGAAACTAAGAGGAGGAACACTGTCAAGAAGCAGCAGCAGCATTTAGAAAGTGGAAGGGGAAAAGAACTCTTGCTTCCCATTTCTTTAAGTCTATGATCAACCAGCTCGATGATCACGAATTGCTCCGCTTGTTGTGGTATATATAGCCGAACACACACACATATACATACGGTAGGTTATGGGAACTGTAGTGTTAGAATATGCAGAGAAGGTAAAGTAGTTTGACTCAATTTCCACGAGGAATGCGTGGCTGTCAAGCATGGTTACCTCTTTTTTGTTCGTTGGCTAACATTTTGACCCTTTGAACGGCTAGGCAACATTTTTGATATTTCACATATCAGTTGAACGACTATAAAAATATTTTGTAGCACCGTTACTTTAATTTTGTTAGTGATCGAGGACCCAGTAATAATTAATATGGTTAGAGATGATAACTTTTAATTAAAAGATTGGGAATTAAAATTTCAATTATTCTCTCACCTCTTTCAATCTCAATTATTAATTTCAATTATTCTCTCACCTCTTTCAATCCCAATTATTAGGTTATCAACTCTAAAAAATAAAAATAAAAAATTGCTGGTGTTTGTTTTAATTAAGGATGACTTTGACTAGTAATTAATAAACGATAGTTAACTTTCCTTTTCATAAAGTCGTAACTATTGAAGTCACAAGATGTAGAGGCAACAACATGAGCAAGGTACATCGAACGAAGTTACGACGACATGATATTATATAATCAATATAATTTGTATATTTTTCTATAAACATGAAAATATATATGATAATATATCATTAAAATATTTCTTCCCAATTATAAAAGGTACTACGACGCCATGCTTACTTAATTGATGATTTAATTGGTTCTTAATTGCTTTTCATGTTATTAATCTCAATTATTTGTTTTCTTTTTTTCCCTAAAAAATGTACTTTTCAATAGATCATCAGCAAGCTTTGGCCCCAAAGGTAGGTAAGTCAAATTATTCATAATCCTCATTTTACTTTAAATTGCTCAACTTACGTGGCACATATATAATTCACACGTACGTGGAAACACATTTATTGTTGCCCATTTTCAATGGCTACCTCTATGTATATTTTCCAGTTGTTTTGTTTTTAAAAACTTGGGAAAATAACTAACAAATTATAATTTAATTAATATTAAAATTATTTTCATGACTAAAGATCTTAAATTTAAATTTCTGTCATAACTAAATAAAAAACAAAAAAAAGGAACAAATTGGGAAGACACGTGGCATGTCATTGGCCCATGTATATTTTTCAACCATGCTAGTTGAATACGATTTTTTCCACAAAGTAAAGAAGGAAAAAAAACAATTCCTACCTACCATGCAACACGTTCGTAGGAAGCTTCCTCTGCGAAAGGCATGCAAATATGGTCCTAGTTTCTATAATGCAAATTAATTAAGAGGGGGAGTGGGTATATGGTAACCACACATCTTTTGACCTTAAATTTATTGTAATGGTAATGAATATATATAGCTGCTCATTAATTTCTAACTACCCCAAACCCTCCCATACGCCATATGTGATTTGATCGTTCATCACAAAGGACTCGTAAGCGAGGGAACAATCTAGTAGTCAAAAATTTAAAATTCTAAACTAAAAGGTTTAACATTCATTTTTATTGTAAAACGAAAGGAGGAAATTTGTGAAATAGAAGAATATTACTTTTATTATTGTGGAATTTAGAATTTGTAGTTGGGATGATCAACATTCCTTATAAGCATAGACGCCGAGCCCATAAAGTGATAAAGCAACTCAGGAGGTTCTACATTTTTATCAAAGAAAAAAAATGTAAAGACCAGAGTTTGACACAAAAATTGGATATGAAAGTATTTTACGATGACTAAATTACGAACTTATTTAAATATTAACAGCTGAAATAAATCATTTAGTAGATAATAACACAAATCTCCAGCAATAGAGATTACATCCACTTCAAATGTCAAGGTCTGCCGCTGCCTCCACTTCCACGCCTCGAAATGCTTCTGTTAAGGGTCTCCACCGTTGCCGCTGCCTCCACGGTTTGACGTACTTCCGCTTACATAGCCGTCAACGCTTATCCCTCGCCTAATTTCATTGTACTGTTTATATCCACGTGAGTTGCCATCTGCAAATAATCATTAACTTGAGAATTCGATTCCTCTCAAGTAAGATTTTAAATTTAAGTTTTATTGATAAAAAATACGGCACTTAGAAAGCTCTTGTACAAAAGGTCCAATTAAAGGTCAAACCGAATTATTTGGTTTCAATATGTTTTTTGATAATAAAGTCTAACACCAAAAAATAATCATCAACTAATGCTTGTTGGTTTGAGTGGTGAAGAACTCGGTTTTTTTTAAATAAAGTTTTGAGTTCGAGTCTTGTAAATAAAGTATGTTGACGTTGAGAGAACTTTACCCAATTTGTGGGTCCACCCGACTCAACCCGAATTAGTTGGAACTCATGTAGCTTCTGGATACCGGTGGTCTCAAATTAAAAAATAAAAAAAGAGAAAAGATAAGTGGACGCGCATAAGTAAAAACGCAGTAGACACGTAGAGATCTGAACCGTTTGATCATAAAAAATATATTGAATTTGAAAAAAAATAAATAAATAAACTGTTGGATAACGTTGGATTAAGTGTGTACCTTCCGCGTGCTTATTCTTATGTTGCCATGTATTGGCCCTCAACAAAAAAATAATCATCAACTAGAATAATTGTTTCTAGATACTGGGGGATTATTAAGGGCATTATCTCATGCCCAATAGGTCCTCTGAGGGTTATTTAATGACAATACATTGCTTGCCTCAGAAACAAATATATATCTATATATAAAATATAATTACGAAAATACAAAGAATATTCACATACTTATGTAGTAATTTTTAGTACTTAAATTATCAAAAATTTATTTCTAAAATTTTTGAATTTTTTAATTTAATAAATTATCAAAAATTATGGTCTAACAATTACAATTTTTTTTAGTATTCTGATAAAATTAAAATTTCAATAATAATAATCTTTCTTAATATTCTATTAAAATTTAATATCAAAATTTCAATTTGAATAAATTTTAGAACTCTGAGATGTATACAATCCTCCTTTTTACATTATAATAGTACAAATATACTCTTCTTGCATTATTTTTCTTTTGTTTAACTAGATTTTTCAATTCTCAATTTCTCGTCATTAATGTTAGTGCTTATAATTGATTATAGTTATTTTAATTTTTTATCAAGAAAATTCGTGATATTCATAATATTAACCATCTGACATTTTTTTTTTTAGAAATCTTTTTGTTTTCTGACATGTTTGTTTTTTGCATTTTATAGTTAGTTTTCAAGGACAACTTCAAATCAGAAAAAACCTGTTTGATTAACTTTCATAGTTGCATAGTTAATAACATCAAGCTACTATTTTTCACGTCTTATTTTTAGCCACACGCATATTATAAGAATAATAATATTCACAAGTCTAATACTGGGCAGCTTCTGAAATTTATCTGCCTAAGGTTTCACATAGAACAAACTCTTCGTATTAATGGATAATTTGTTACCTTATGGGCATATGTTCTGTGTTCCTGGTAAGAGGGAGAGAATATATACCAACACCGTGCAGTAATTACCGGCAAGTTGTTTAATTCCTTGCAAATTTACCAAGAGGTGAAATAATCGACTGATCGCGTATCTCAGTTTCACATGCTGCTTTTCTTGACTTCTTTGTTGCTCAACCAAATAGGTATGTAATTTCTCAATTTCATATTTTGATTTTGCATTAAAACAATTTTTCATCGGATTTGGTGCTTATAATTAGTTATAGTTATTAATAGTTATTTGTTTTTTTATTATAAATGTTCTTAGTTTTCTTTTACATACTATATAAGAATATCGGTTAGAATTAGATTGATATAATGATTATGAAATTTTGATTATAATCAAAAAAGAATTATATATATATTTCAATTAATATAGATTTAATTGTAATCAAAAAAAAATTATATAATCTTACTTTAATTGTAATTAAATTTCTATAATTATAAAATTTTCAAGCATAGAAAAATAAAATAAAAAAATAAAAAATTACTTTTAAATTCTTTTTTTCCAAAAAAAAAAAAGAATCTCTCAAACTCACCAATTTGTTCTTGAAAAAATAGAACTTTTGCATCAAAAGGAAGGGAAAACAAAAAAGAAAAAAAGAACTACTCTCAAATCCTTATTTTTTTTCTCTTAAAATCAATTCAATTTCACTATATGTTTTTTTAAAATCTAAAATAACTATGAAAAGCAAACTAAACAATTGAATGTCTTTATTTTTTCTATTTTAAAAAAAACACATATAAAAATAAAATTCTTCAACAAATTTGATAAGGAAAAAGTTTGGCATACATACTTTGGTAGTCATACTCGGTATACACATTGTGACGGACTTCTTTAATTCTGCAACAAAATTGATAAAATATAATATAAGAAATTAACACATAATTTTTTGTCATTTCTTGTCACAAAAATAATAAGAATTGTTGTAGAAATAATCAAATTCGTCACAAAAAATATATTTATATGTATACCATCTATGTACGAGAGTATGTATATAATACTGAACTCATTTAATAAACATAACAAGAGTCTAATACTAGTATCAATAATATCCATTGATAAGGATAATGTCATCATCTTCACAAAGCCACAAGTAGGCCCAAAAGCCCAGAACCGGCAGCCGCGCAGCCTGTGACCCAACACCCCGCTCTAAAGTGCCAACCGGCCACTCCCATGAGGCCGAAGATAGATATTCTATCCCTATTCTAAATAAGAAAAAATATTAGTGTCCTGATTGTTTTTATTTTGGGTGGTATTTTAGTTAAAATTATAATTGATATTTTTAAAACAAAAATTGATATTTTTAAAATATCTGTTATTTTTATATTTCAAAAATTATCAATTTTGTTTCAAAAATATCAATTATAATTTCAACTAAAATATCGCCCAAAATAAAAACATCGGAGAGACATATATGTTTGCCCTATAAATAAACAAGGATATATGACCTCAAAGTAATCTCTAATCCCTAGATTCTCTGATTCTTAGCCCTTATCTCCTCCAATCTTACTCAAAGTACATACTGTCTTAGGCATCAAAGACGCTAACGTTCGGCAAAAGCAGTACTCGATAACCTTTCTTTGTCTAACAAGTCATATTCCAAGTTCTCCACCCCCTAGATCACAAACTTGATCATCCGTCAACCAAATTATAAAAGGGTGTGTGCGTGTGGGTGTGTGTATGTGTGAGCGTGTGTGTAGTTGGCTAGTTGGCTTGAAAAAAAAAATAAAAGCTAGCGTACTTTGAGATGGTCCGTGTTAGACTAATGTGCTCAAACACACACACATATATATTAGCTTGAGAAGATAGAAATCATACACTGAGTTGTGTCACCTTAAGCTAATTTTCTGGTAGCAGTAGTACCGATGAAGGTGCCCTCTGAAACTAAGAGGACGAACACAATCAAGAAGAAGCAGCAGCGTTAAGAAAGTGGAAGGGGAAAGGAAGTCTTGCTTCCCATTTGTTGAAGTCTATGATCAATTAGATGATCGAGAATTGCTCTTCTTTTTTGGTGTGTGTATATATATATATATATATATATATATATATTAGCCCAGCAAGCACACATATGCAAATGGTACGTTATGGTGAAGTAGCCGACTTCACCTGCACGAGGAAATGCGTCCCCGTGAAGCATTGGTAAACATTTTGATTTTTTTTCTTTTTGGGTCGTAGGACTAAGATTTGAAGGACTAGTGGCAAACATTTTTTTACATTTTACATATCAGTTGAACGACTCATTATATTTAAGGAAAAATATACATATATCGTGGCAGCCGTTACCTTAATTTTGCTTGGGAGTGTTGTAATTGAGGATGACTTTGTATATATAGCTTGCTTGCTTTTGTGCTGAACGACAATATATTTATTTTATAAGGTAGAAAATCCGGAAACGGACCTTTAATATGTTGGCCGCCATTTTACTCTGAACTTTTCTGTGGAGAACGAGAAGATCTTATTTGCCAAACTTCCCAGAACAAGACAAATGTGATACTGATAAAAAAGAAGATAACTTCGTCAATTTGCCATCCAAAGGTACTAAAATGTATAAGGTTTTTGCATAATTCTACTAGTATATGATATGTATGTCCACCAAAGTTGTTAAAATTTCAATCTGAATAGTGGAATTTTACGATGTTGCAATTATGCATGAAATAAACGATCTAAATCGTAGTAAGATTGTTTTGAGATATAATCTTAGTAAGTTTTTTTATTATATTTTTTTTGAGTTGATATATATATATATATATGTTTTTGTTTAAATTTGAAGCAAACAAGTAATTAAATAAAAAAATCTCCGATTTATAAAAATTATTCTTTGAAAACTAAAGAGAGATGTGATTATTTTTCTCCTATACAATAAAAGAATTATTTTAATTTTTTTCCTTATTATTAAATTGATATGTATCAAATATTTAATTATGAATTATATATATTATTATTAATTAATATTCATGTTTTCTCTATTTTATTAGATTTTTATAATTATATGACCCAATTCTACAATACAATTTGTAACATCACAAACTTATTTTTTTGGGGACCAAAAATGTAAGATTGCTTCTAATGGGTTTTCAACCCATGACGCACGTGTTACAAGCCTTAATCAAGAGTCACAAATTAATCCGAAATAAGTTCTCGATTTTAAATACTTTGATATCCACCGCCAATAAGTCTCAACAAAAAAAAATAATAATAAATAAATAAATAAATAAAATTGTCACGTACGTCTAGCGTGATTAGACAAGGCGTACTTAATTATTTCTTTTTTAACAAAAAAAAAAAGAATTATTGTAATTATATGGGTCATTGATTGAATTAAAATTCAAAATTCAAGTAATTTTTATTTTTTTTTGCATTTTATTTAGCCAATTTTAAAATGATCTGTTTGAGTATCAATAAAATTGAGTAAGGATCTGCTTTTGAATATTACAGTTGTTACCGAATCTAAAACCTACACTGCATTATACACGTTCTACCTGATGTGATAATCTGACGAATTGGCTTAAGGGAACACGATTGTAAGAACTCGAATCCGAATCATCTATATAAAAATACACTAACTTATCAGTAAAGCATTACCTTAGAGAATGTGTACTTAACTATTTCTTTTTTTTTTTTGTTTTACTGAAACTTAACTATTTCAAAGGCATATATAGAAGTAACCATATGAGTTGCAAATCACTTGACTAATTTTGTCTAAAAATGAACTCACATGGCACAAAGCATAAATGTAAAGGATTCAAATGGAAAAGGCAAAAAATTATAAGACAACATTTAAAAAATCCATAATAGATTAAGATTGATTTTCTCCTTATCCCCATCAAAAATGGGCCTCAGGAATTTTGGGCATGGCAGCAATTGAAAATTAAAACATAAACTATAAGGTAACCATATGTTTAATTGAGAGAGGTCCACCCAAATTTCTGCTCAATAATACATAATTATTTAAAGCAATTTATGGTAGGTAGACCTCGTCCATATGGTAGAATTTTTCATCTATTCAATTAAGTTTAACTATATATACATTCTTTAATAACATATCAAATGGTGGCGCAAAAAACATTGAAAATCTGCTTGGAAAAACTACAAAGAGAGAATGAATGATACTATTACAGGAAAACGAACGTAATTTAATCTTATTTTCATTTCAAGTTATGTACAAGAAAAGAATCAGCTTTGAAGGCGGTGCGCTTGGTTTTGTTTTTTTACTCCTAACACGAGGTATTTTCATAAATTATTACGTATAAGACTATTTTCTGCTCACAGTACTGAAGCTACCGCTAAGCAAGAGAATTTAACTATACGAAAATTCAAAAATAAAAACTTAAATCGTTATAGATCGTCCTCCCACAGAAGGCCTGGTTTTGCTGAACATACAGAAATTATTAAAAAGGACTGACTCTACGAGCCACCTGTATCATGCATTCAGGCACAAGCCGTTTTCTTGGAGGAGCCACCGCGTCCTTTGCCTGTGCTTGCAGGTCATCAGCATGAATGATGGCTACCAAGTCTTCAAACATTTTATCATTTCCACCTCTCATTGGATCCTGAAGAGCATAGTGTTATAGTCATAGAAGCAAAAATTACCAACCATTAATAAGAACTGTGATTGGGGTACCAAGAAAAAAGTTGTTTTATCAAAGCAATTTCCTTTCTTCCAAATCTACAACTCAGTTTAACTGAAGAATACGCAGAAGTTAACCGGCATCCGCAATCAACAAATACATTGGAGATGACTTATGCCTTTTCCCATACCTGAACAAACAAATCCGTATGAGTTTTCCCTTCATACAAAATTGATTCAGCTCTGACCCCAACCCTCTGAAGAGTTTCAGCAAAATTCTTACTGCATAAAAGCATAAATCACGAAAGCCTGTATAAACACTTTGAACATGTATCAGGCTGATGGCTCATTTATGAAATGTCCAAGTGGCTACTAATCACTCCTTTCTTTCTATGTGATGCATGAAAGTGTTATGCAAACACTACACAGCACTGCACTGAACATTGACATTGTACCTTATTTTATGCAAATAGGGCCCTAACCTGAAGGTCGAGAATCAGTTCCCCTGCATGCATAAAGGTTATGCGAAGGCTGGAGGTTTGGGGCCCAAAATCAATGGTATCAAACACATACACGCGCATTGTGAGAAAACTACATTGAGTAGTCATTGTGTACTGTTCAAAGGGTTTGGCTTCAAATTTGTGTTGAGAACTTAAGGTTCATATTTGGTATTATGATGTATTTGTTTGAGCACGATTAATTGACAGATTATAGAACACCTATATGCAAAACCCATGTTATTGAGAGGAGATTCTGACCTGGCATCTACTGGAATAGAATAATCTGCAGTACCATGGAAAAGAATAATAGGAGGAAGGAGAGCAACAGCATTTTTCAAGTTTGGTTCCTGTACAATAACTTCAGGAGAAAATTGCCGTAAAGACTCTTCCCCTTCCATTATGCTGTATGACAATTGCAAAATATTAAAGTTGGAAGGGACAGCAAGAAGCAAGACATTTCCTCAATACAACAGACACATATACACAAATAATTAAGAAATTTAGAAGATACCTTAGAAAAATGGAACGGTATAGACCACGGCTATGGAAGTAACCTACTAGGTCAAATAAATTGTACCTACTCCAGATGATATAGGAAGGGGAAGTGTAAGATATGATAGACCCTTGTGAAAAAGAAATTGTGGAAATATGTTATCCAAATGAGAGTATACCTACCCTCCAGATAAACCAAAAAAAGCATTTATCTGTGAAACCCTCCAAGTAAGGCCCTCTCCTTTACCAGCCTCTTTGATTGCCTGCTCCACGAGTGCACAAGCTGCAATATGAGCGCCAGCTGACTGTCCCATCAAATAGATCCTAACCAAATGGAGGATGAACAAAAAGGAAAAAAAAAAAAAAAAAAAGGACAATAAAAGAAAAATCAGTTGCATTGGATAAGCTAAAGGGCAAAAAAAAAAAAAAGAAAGAAAAAGATAGATGAAAGAATTCAGTCACCTCTTAGGATCACCTCCATACTGAGCAATGTTGTTGCATACAAATGAGATACCTTGAGATGCATCCTTCACCATATCACTCATGGTTCCTTGAGGGAAGTTTCTGCATGAAAAAGTGAATTAAGGAAAAAGGACAAAAGCTGCCATTGATTATAAGCAAGCCTACTCACAAGGAACTTGTCCAGCCAAATACACCATACTGATACAACTTTAAGCCATGGCCAATCCATAATTTTGACATTACATAACATAAAAGTTAAAATGAGCAATAAGCTAACCTAAACTTCTAAGCACGTTCTTCTGACAATATTCAATCAGAGTACATCTGCAGCCAAACCATGTTTGTCACTTTCCAAAATTTCTCTCTCCCAATGAAAACAGATATCAGAGCATACTTGCATCAATAAACATAAGAGCTGAAGAATAGAAGTTATGAAAATTAGTTCAGAAAACAGAGAACAGATCAACAGAGTATAACTGAAGAACCATTTGTATGCCCACTTGATTAAGATCTGCCAGAAGAGAAGGTTGCACCAGTCAAGGGCAATAAACCATGTTTTAGGTGTCAATCTAATAAGGTCTAAACACCCAATAAAAAGTGTGAGATTGTGCTCATAAAGAAAGAAATAGAAATCGAGAATTTTAACCAAGAACACATGATAATGCATAATGATATATAATCTACCAGATGATATATGGCTCTAGAAAGATATGGCAGCAAAGCATAAGATTGCCCAAATCAATGAAGCTGTTTCTGTTTTCACAGGGGATCCATGAGTCCTAATAAAAAATTACAAGCTTTTACTAGCAATCTTAGCACTCAGTGACAAGACAACAGTGCAGTACACAACAGAAAAAAGGCTGGGAGCTCTGCATCTCTGTGTTAGATGATCCTGTTACACACATGTGCATCAATGCATAGATCGTTGTTCGAACATATTGACAAGAAGCCAATTAAATACTTGACGCCAAAATTTAGAGAAAGCAAGTGCTATTTAAATAGTTACTTGAGGTAACATAGAAAGCACTTTAGGATCTAGATCACCAAGGACTTTAGAAGTACATGATCAGCAAGTCACAAGACCACTAGCATGTCACTTCCAAGTTGCATTAACAAGGCATATGGCAGTACAGCACAAAACCACAATCATGATTGGAAGGGAACGTTGTTTATTGAAGTACAATATGTCACCTGTAGTCTATACAAGCCACTACGATATCTCTTTCTGATAGCTGCTGTCCTAAAAGAGAACCCCATGCTTTATAGCTGCATAAGCAAAAAGGGCTTCTTGATTCATAAACAAATATCATAGATAAGAAAACAGGATTCACGGGAAACTAGCCAGACATAAAAGTCTAAACTTTCATGTCTTATAAGGACTAATTATTGAATAATATAATTACACAGCAAATCAATTCAACACTTGATCTTGAACTCAAATGCGTCATTATTGAACTTGAACGAGAAATTTAGTTTATGGCCCATCAGTATTGGTTGTTTTGTCTACCTCTGATCGTATTAAGTTCATTTCATCAAAGAGCACACAAGAGAACAGTTATCATCATACACTAGAGATATAGCATACCAAAAATTAATTATCATCTGCCCTTATAAGTTTGAGTGTTTCCAAATTCAAGAATATGAGAAAAAAAAATAACTCACCCAATTATCCAAGCTCCACCAGTCACAAATGCAACAACTGGCTTTGGCCCCTCACTATTTTTTGGCAAATACAGGTCCAGCCTGCATGAAGCGGTCTCCACTAATTATTCCCAGAACCCATAAAATGACAAATGTTATCTGGTTTTCCCGCATAAAAATAAACTGAAAATAAGCAGAATCCCTCGCATCATACCTATTTCTCGGTTGATCTCCATAAACTATACCTCTCAACACCTGTTTGGAGAAGAAGTAATAATATCCAACTGCAAAAGATTTAACAGAAGATCTCTTCTCCATCAGACTAAGTACAAACAGAGAACTAGATATTCATAGTTACAGCCTGCTTACCTTAGCATTCAAACATGTTTTAGAAATTCAAACACATGTAATTCAAGTTTGAAGCTTTATTGTTGAAATTTTTTTTTGAGTAATTACTAGCCAAACTTGGCTTGCATTACCTTGAGTCAAACCAGGAAGAAGCATCAAAGAGTAACAACCAAGTGCAAGAAATCTCACAATCCATCTGTAGCCTACCCTGAATCAAAAGAAGTGATCAGCAAGCACATAATAGTTTGAGTGCATTCAAGAAAGCACCTCAAACAAAGGTTAGCAAATAGAAATGAGTTCCAAATACAAGAAGATGGGGGTAGAACAAAGAAAAAAGCAATTACTTGCAGCAAGTATTTACCGCCCTCCGTTTTATCTTAGAGTTCATGAAGGTACTAGTTGATCTCCATAGTAACCCTGACACCAATTTTGTTTCTAACACGTTCAAGGCAAAAATTCTGGACCAACAACCTTGGATTGAAAACAATCCATATAAAGCACTATGAGTATGATAGCCAGCCCATAAACCATTGTTTGTCCCAGAACAATCAAAAGTGTAGCGAGTAGCAACAGTTTACTCAGAGATATAGAAGGGAAATATAGGTATATAATTCCATAGTGTAGAACGAAAGCCAAAATCATGTAATTTTAACATAATCAAAGTGAAGACCCTATGCGGAGAGGATAATGACAAATGAAGTTATGTCATCTCACTACAGACAGTTCAACAAGATGCCAAGAACAGACTCTCATGGGTGGGACAGAAAACAAACTTAAACATATCCCTGATGATCTCACTTCACAAATTCTTCTTCCACTTAGACCAAACAAACTCAACAAACTTCAACCCGAAGGCACAAACATCATGTGTACCCAAGAAAGGCAAAATCCGATAAAATCATAGATCCCAAACAAAAAAGAACTGAAAAAAAAAAATGTTGTCTCTCCTTACTCACTTCCACTAATGGCAATCATTAAAATAAACCCAGTAGCCGTATTAATCGAACAACCAATCAAGGGAAAAAAAAAAACATTAACATAACTGACATGAACATGAAAAAAGTTAGTTTGAAGCTGTACCCAAGACATCTTAACAGCTTCAAAGTGAGTCCAGTGATCAGAAAAGTGTCCTCTGCAGCATGACCTGCGTGACGACTAAAAGACTGGGGTCGACCGCTGGTGTCTGAAAAGGAAAGGAGACAGCTTTCGCTGGCGATCCGGCGACGTCTTTGCTGGTAGCAGTTTGGAGAGGTAGTGGCAGTACTGGGAGTAGCAGCACCTGCAAAACTTAAAGTCCTAGGCAAGAGAGGCCTAATGGGAATGCTAATTTCATTTTGTAAAGGGGAAGGAGCCAAGAGCCTGACTGATGGGTCATCAATCGTCATCATCATCATCATCTCTGGATTCATTGTGGAAGTGGAAGTTTGGTGATTTGGAGATTGGTGGTTGTTAGTTATTGGGAGTATGTTAGATGCCATCGTTCTGTTGTTTTCTGGCAAATAATAATGGGCTGGACTTTGCTGGGGTTGTCTGTTACTGCTCTGCTGTTTGTCTTCTTATTTTTTTTCTTCTTTTTTTATTTTTATGTTTGAGTTGTCTCCTCTGTTTTCTTCAAATTAAAATTGTTTTAGAAGGGAAAAAAAACAGAGGAGAGAGAGAGCGAGAGAGATCCAGTTTATTGGCTGGCCAAGCAAGGAAGCTCCGGAAGAGGGGGGGGGGGTGTTTGTGGTGTGTGAGTTGGCTTCTGGTCAACGAATGGCGATTTGCCTTTGCCTGACAGTGGGGACCGAAGGCCAATTGGGGACTGGCTGCTACATCATCACCATCGTCTTGCATAGTGATGCTTTTTGCTTAATGGATTAACTTTATTTAAAATATTTTTCAGTTTTTTTTTTTTTTTTTCGTCGACATTATTTTTGTTAGATTTATTTTATTTTATTTTTTTTTTTTACATACATAACATGTAACGATATGTCATGTCATATTAATTAATTATGTCACTTCATATCACGTTACTAAAATATTGATAATGTGGCATGTGAAATTTTGTTTTAAGAATATCTTAATAATTAAAGATGGATCAAAAAGTAAAAAAAAGAATATAGTGTGGGTGTACAATAATATATATCGTTATATCGTGAAAAATATATTAAATATAAAAAATAAAAATATATGAGTTAATAAATATTTTTAAATTAAATGTATGTCTCTTACTTATCTCTTTACATTGTCATATAATAGAGCTCATTTTATTGGATAGGGTTTTTGTTTTTTTTCTTGTGTTCGATAAGGCTATACGTAAAGGCTGGGGTTTTTTTTGAGTATTTGGGATGTGGAAGTTCGCCTGGCCCTGCTTGGAGGATGGGAATTTGTAAGGTTTGGCAATTGGCTTTTAACGCTTTTGTCATTTTTGCATTTGTATTTTTATTGCAGTTAAAACTCCCAGCTGATGTCGTAATAGATACTGGCTGAAAAATCTGACTTAATTTGTCTAAAATTTAATTCGACCAAATTTTTTATTGATTGAAAAACATTAACAAATTGTAACTTGAATCGCTCAAGATTAAAAAAAAACTTGGAAAATAAAACCTAAAATCAAAACGACTTAACTCAAATTGAGCTATAAATTCAATATGTAAAACTCAAAATCTAAATCATCTCAAAAAAAAAAATCAAAATTAAATATAATTGAAATTCAATAAATCTAAGACTCTATGCACCGTTAACATGGAATAAGATGATGTTAAATTCAAAATACCCAAAATACAAATTTCATCTACTCAGAAATATTCAAATCAATTAAAAAAATAACTTAATATATTTAAAATTTGATAAATTCAAGTCCCACAGCTAATTAACACAAAAGAAGAAGAATTGAAATCTAAAATATCTATAAAAAAAAAAAACAGAGAAGTGATATATAACGAAGGTTTTTTTTTCACGATTATTCACGATTTGATTTTTTTGTTAATGTAGTAAGGGGTTTTTATAATTTCAATTTTAGTTTTTAAAACTAAATCATAAATGCACTTAGTATTATCTTAAAATTAGACTTTTTTTGTAAAGTTTCCTATAAAATTTTTCGTGATATTTATCCTTCTTTCAAAAAAAAAATTGTCCTTAAAAAAAGAAAAGGGCATAATCGACATTTTGAGGAAACCAAAAACTAAAAACAATCGGACTCGAATTCCATCTGAGAGCATTTGTGCGAGAGGGAAAGCGGCTCCTGCTGTTGATGACCATTGGGGTTTGCACTTTGGACTTGAGATTGATACCTCTCAAATTTTCAACTCATGACTGGAAGACCCAAACTACCTCTGGCAATTAGCCTTAAGCCCATCCTCCTATCAATGGCCCATTTCTCTTTTTACATGTTCGTCAGAATGGTGGATAGAACGTTAGCTTGTTGGGCTTTCCTAGCTATCCATAACCCAAGTGAGGTGTGGTCTAGAGAATCAGTCCTTTTCCTTTTTGCATGTTAGTACCCTTTTTTTTTAGTAGGAGTCGGTTCAGACCAAAATTCAAACTTGAGATATTAAAGAAAACTCTTCTCTCTGTTTTTTTTAGCTCATTGATAGTTATGTGGTTTGTGAATAAGAGATATGGATTTGGGGAAAAAAATGCCTTAAATCAATAGAGGAGGTGTTTGCGTGACAAACAACAATTACAACCTAAATAGAAGGCACCTTTGGATAGAAAAAGGTTTTTGTAAACTGTGACAATCATATGACCATGTATGAAAGGCATTTTTGTTTTGGACGAGAATGATATCCCAGAAGTCCTTTTTAACAGCTCATGAATCCGGAAGCTTAGCTTGATGCGTGAGTAGAGAAAACGAAAAGTAAACAAAAGGACTAAAAGGCCTTTGATCAAGTAGCTGAACGTTAACCATTCGGGCTTGTCTGGATGGCCGCTGGACTTTGTGTCTACAAGAGTGGTGAGGCTTCAAATTCTCCACTTAAGTGGGTCGGAATATTGTGCACTCTTTGTAGTACCTTTAAACCTATATCTTTTTTTTTCTTTTTACTACCTAACATGCTAATTGCTGACTATTTCTTGTGTTAAAAAGAAAAAAAACATAGAAAGTAGCTAGACATTCTTTGGAGAAAGTAGAATACTACTACAGAACCACAATTTGTTACTATGCACACCGTCCCGTAAACACGTTATGTAAAATCAAGAGTTCCATTTCTTTTTATCACAAAAAGTATGGACTCGTTGGTCTCCATTTAGAAAAACAGATCGTCAAAAAAAAATAAAGAAAAAAAAAGTAGCATACTAAGCTAGTCAAAGGGTTTAAGTAAGCATACTAAATAAAGAGATATCTCCTAGAATTTTTTTTTTAAAAAAAGAAACCATATTTTACTGTTCCAAGTAATAAGCCTCAACGTCGTATTAATAGTTACACATTTTGTTTGAAACATATTTCTCCTTGTATGATGGGGAAAAAAAGTGAGAGACATTGCCTGAAATTTAAAGTTGGGGTGTGAGCTTAAAAGCCAGAATTTTGGGACGCCGTGGAAGAGATAGTTTTGAGTCTTTTTGATTTGACCATGAAATTTGGTCCGATGATTGATCAACCATTGCATAATGTCTCCTTTTTATGACCATTTAGTAAAGATGGTAACGGCTTCATGATCATGAAAGTTAAAAGCGCACTAAAACACCCAAAAAAAGGGGGAAAAAAAATCACCTTCACCTGTTGTATTCCGCTTGCTCAATCAAGAATTCTATTTTTCGCACGATGCATGACAACAGAGTCTTTTCCTTTCTAATTTCCTTTGGTTAGTATATCACGTCTTTTAAAGTACCAAGGATTTTAATTTTTCTCATCTTCCCAAAATACAAGAGTCACGACAATGCGTTCATGTGATAAGGTCATGGGTTCGAAAAATCGTGCAAACAACTAAATACAAGAGTCTTAAACTATTTTGCACTAACCTTGTGTTATCAAAAGAAGGGAAGGCTCCTTGAGAAAGCAACTTTAGTCAAATACGAACACACGGAAGAAAAGGGTTTGTGGAGCATTAATAGTTGTAGTTGTAGAGGTTTGTTTTTGTGGGAATTTCATAAATATATTATTAATTTAGAAAAGTAATTTATAGGAAATTCAAATAAAATTAGGTTTTTTTATTGATCTAAATTTGAGTTTTTTTATGCTGTTTTCATTTTTAATAGAAAGATTTGTTAGACCACGGTAAGATATTCTCTTAAAAATTGTAGGTTTTAAATTTGTTAACACTATGATTGAGTGTTAAAAATTCATGTGGAGATTATAAATTTCAGATTCATTAATGTAAATAGGTATAAAAATAAAAAAAAAGGTGTTGGCAGCCGCCAACCTTGAAGTCAAGGTTGGGTTCAAGGTTGGCAGCTGTCAGCCTAAATTAAATGCCACCAACCAAATGGTTGGTGGCAGACAGGCGGGGGAGGCCTATAAATTGGCCTCCCCAAATTGAATTAAAGTAGAGAGAGCAATCGAAAAAAAAAAAACAAGAAGTCAATCACAGAAAAATTGGCGTACGGGACTGGGGAATTAATTTCAAAATCAAATTGAAATTACATTTCCTACAACGAAAGAAAGCCTTATAAATAGACTCATATCCCTCAGTTTAAAATAAATTCAGCAATCTGTAAACAGAAAAATACAGAACATTTGAGAGAAAAAGAAAATTTTGAAAATCTTTCAAAAAAATTTCTCATTTTCTTACGTGTTTTACTCTGCAGTATACTCTCTTAACTCCTTTTTGAGAGATATTTCAGGGGTAAACTCAAAAAAATTTGCTGTTTCCATTTCTAAAGTTATTTTTAGGTTTATATTCTCGGATCGCTTTAGATCTGAATTTATGAGAATATAGATCTAAAAATATCAAATTACTACAAATCCGGCTGGGATCAAGTCTCATACGGCACTCAGCAAAAATCCAGGCAGCTCATTCGAGAATAAGTCCCTTCGACCCTCGGTGAAATTAAATCAGATCGGCTCAGATCAGGTCTCTGCGATTCTCGACCGTAGTCTAAACGTTCAAATCAGATTTAGTTTCAGTCTACCCAGTTCAAGAAAAAGCTGTGGAATTTACTTCTGTCAAGATCAAGCTCGTGCAGCCCTTGACGGAGTCAAAAAAAAAAAGGAACACTAATCGAAGGATCTACGGAGATCGATCCCACGTAAATTTTCTTTTATTTTAAATTTTTATTTGTAATTTATTTTTGTATTTTCGAGTTTAATTATTTTAGTCTCAAAATTTACCTGTTATAAATTTTTGACACGCTCGGTGGGACATTTTCACCTCTCATTTCTTGTTCCTAAAAAAAAAAAACAAAAAGAAGCAGCAGAGAAAAGAAAAAAAAAGAAAAAGGAAAAAAGAGGAAAAAAGAAAAGTTCTGAGAAAAGAAGAAAAGGAAAAAGAAAAAAAAACAAAATAAAGAAAAAGACGAAAAAAGTAAAAAAGTAAAAAAAAAAAGAGTAAAAAGTAAAAAGTAAAAAAAAAAATTTTACAGGTGTTCAGCACATTAAATGACACCAAAAAGTACAGCTACCGGTACCAACAAGAAGGTCAACCCCCTTTCTCTTATTGTATTGATCATAAACAGGAGTAAGGACATAGCCAACTCAAAACAAAAGAACTACACAACCTGAAGGGGACTTACACTCTACCGATACCAAAGATTGAGCCGGTTTTGTCCTCAAAACCATTAAAAGGCTTCGTCAAACCACACACGGGGACAGTCGAAGGCGGCTCACTTCCAAAAAGAAGAACACACGAAGGATTTGATCCTAATGCATATAAGCTTTTGGCCAAGGCGGGCTATGACTTCTCAAACCCGAGCACAATAGGTACGCTGCCGTCCACACATGGCGCTACTTCTCAAACATCACAGTCCCGACCTGGCTTAGGCTATCAGGAGAAGTCACCTGTGCGGATCACGCTAAAGAGCCGAAGCCGAGCAGCTGATGCACGTGCCATCACCACCACCACCAAACAAGACAGGCTTATCCAGTCAAACAAAGAAGATGAAGTCAGAGGCTCTACATTTCATGTCACAATTAGCAAGGAGGCTGAGTCTGACTCATTAGACGGTGAAGTAAAGGAGGTTCTTCCAGAACTTGAAGATGGTGGCTAAGCAACCGTTGATGAACTCAAGGAGGTCAATCTTGACTCTCCGGAAGATCCTCGACCTACATTTGTAAGTGCTTTACTTACTGCAGAAGAAGAGCAATAATATGTTCAGGTATTAAGTCAATACAGGGATGTGTTCGCATGGAGTTACAAAGAAATGTCTGGACTTGATCCGAAAATTGCGGTGCATCGTCTAGCAGTAAAGAAGGGTGTTCGTTCTATCAAGCAGCCACAACGACGGTTCCGCCCGGAACTCATTCCACAAATCGAGGAGGAGGTTAACAAGCTGATCAATGCTGGTTTCATCCGAGAGGTCACCTACCCAACGTGGATTGCCAACATAGTCCTGGTAAGAAAGAAAATGGACAGTTGAGGGTATGTGTTGATTTTCGAGATCTTAATAGGGCCTGTCCGAAAGATGACTTTCCATTGCCCATGACGGAGATCACAGTCGATGCAACAATGGGTCACGAAACATTGTCCTTCATGGATGGTTCTTTAGGCTATAACCAAATCAGAATGGCACCAGAAGACGAGGAGTTGACAGCATTCCGCACCCCAAAAGGTATATACTGCTACAAAGTTATGCCGTTTGGATTAAAAAATGCTGGTGCCACTTATCAACGTGTTATGCAAAAAAATTTTGATGACATGCTGCACAAGATTGTAGAATGTTATATTGATGACTTAGTTGTAAAGACTAAGAAGCACAAAGACCACCTCAAGGATCTCAAGACGGTGTTTGAAAGACTTCGCAGGCATCAGCTTAAAATGAACCCTCTCAAGTGTGCATTCGGTGTCACATCAGGAAAGTTTCTAGGGTTCATGGTGCACCATCGTGGAATCGAAGTTGATGAGTCAAAGGTTGAGGCAATTCAAAAGATGCCTGAACCTAAAAACCTGCACGAGCTGCGAAGTTTACAAAGAAAGTTGGCCTACATTCGTCGTTTTATTTCCAACTTAGCTGGCAGATGTCAACCTTTCCATCGGTTGATGAAGAAGGGTGTCAACTTCGAGTAGGCCGAAACTTGCAGCAAAGCCTTTGAGAGCATAAAGAAGTACCTTTCCAATCCATCAGTCCTAGGAGCTCCAATTTAAGGAAAGTCGTTGATTCTCTACATTGCAGCGCAGGAAAGATCTTTGGGAGCCTTACTTGCACAGGAAAATGAGCAGGGAAAAGAGGTTGCTCTGTATTACCTGAGCAAAACACTAAACGGTCCAGAGTTGAGCTATTCGCCCATTGAAAAGACATGTCTAGCACTGTTCTTCGCCATTGATAAGCTGAAACACTACATGCAAGCTCACACGGTATGTCTCATTGCCAGAGCTAATCCTGTCAAATATATTTTATCTAGACCAATCTTGTCAGGACGACTTGCCAAGTGGGCAGTAATCCTAAAAGCTACGACATTGTCTACGTGCCTCAAAAAGCAGTCAAAGGACAAGCTCTAGCAGACTTCCTTGCAGATCACCATGTTCCGTCAGATTGGGAGTTCACAGATGATCTTGCAGATGAAGAGGTCTTTTACATTGAGACACTGCCACAATGGACAATGTTCTTTGATGGTGCAGCAAGGCGTGATGGTGCTGGTGCCGGCATAGTGTTTGTCACTCCTCAAGGACAAATACTACCATATGCTATCATTCTTGGTGAGCTATGTTCAAATAATGTTGCTGAATACCATGCTTTGATCATTGGTCTTCAAATGACTGTCGATATAAAGATTCCAACTATAGAAGTCCATGGAGATTCCCAGCTCGTCATCAACCAACTTACAGGGTTGTATGACGTGAAGAAAGAGGACCTTACGCCTTACCATCAACGTGCTCGATAGCTAATGGATGAATTTGAAAGCATTACCTTGGAGCATGTGCCTCGACGAGAAAACACTCAGGCAGACGCGTTGGCTAACCTGGCCATTTCTCTTGCAAAGTCAGAAATTCAGGCTACAGTTGTTGCCGTATGCCAGAAATGGATAGTGCCACAGAAGGATGATGAAGAAACTACAATGGCCAACGCTGTATCTGTACGTCTCGCGGAGGACAAAGATTGGCGCCAACCAATTATTGACTATTTACAGCACGGGAAGCTGCCCGAAGATCGTCGTCATAAGACAGAAATTCAACGACGAGCTCACCGCTTCATATATCTCAAGGATGCTCTGTATCGAAGGTTTTTTGATGGAGTTTTACTTCGCTGTCTAGGCAATAAAGAGGCAAATCAGGCTCTCACTGAAGAACATTCTGGTGTTTGTGGCGGACATCAATTAGGGCCTAAGTTGCACTTTCAGCTCAGAAGGATGGGATACTACTGGCCAACCATGATACGTGATTCCATTGAGTTTGCTAAAACTTGTCAAACTTGTCAATTTCATGCGAATTACATACATCAACCACCAGAGCCACTGTATCCAACTATCTCGTCTTGGCCCTTTGAAGCATGGGGTCTCGACTTAGTGGGGCCTTTGCCAAAGTCATCCCTGGGTCACCTGTACATCCTCGCAGCAATAGATTACTTCTCAAAATGGGCCGAAGCTATTCCACTTAGAGAGGCAAAGAAGGAGCATGTTGCAAATTTCATCCGGACTCAGCTGATCTATCACTATGGAGTCCCTCGATTCATCATCACTGATAATGGTAAGCAGTTCTACAACAGCTTGATCGACAAGCTCTGCGAGAAATTCAAGTTCAAGCAGTACAAGTCATCCATGTACAATGCCCCGGCTAACGGTTTGGCCGAAGCATTCAACAAGACCTTATGCAACCTATTGCGGAAGGTAGTCTCTAAATCTAAAAGAGATTGGCATGACAAAATTCCGGAGGCATTATGGGCGTATCGTACAACTTACCGGATTCCAACACAGGCGACGCCATACTCACTTGTCTACGGTGTCGAAGCAATACTGCCGTTGGAAACACAGATTTCATCTCTGCGCATGGCAGTTCTGGAAGGACTCACACAGGAGGAGAATGCTCGCCTACGTCTGGATGAGTTAGAAGCTCTCGATGAAAGGAGGCTTGAAGCACAACAACAACTTGAGTGTTATCAAGCCCGACTCACCAACACGTTCAACCGCAGGGTCCGCTCTCGATCTTTTCAAGTTGGAGACCTTGTTCTTGCAGTGCGACGGCCTATCAACATGAAGCATCAGCCTGGTTACAAGCTTACTTCCAAATGAGACGGGCCATACCTAGTGCATGAGGTCTATACTCACAACGCTTACATGCTGTCAGACCAAGAAGGCGTCTGAATTGGCCCGATCAATGATAAATTTCTGAAATAGTATTATGTGTAAATATGCTTAAAAAAAATTAAAAAAATCAAAATCAAAAAAATCAAAAAAATAGAAAAAAATCAAAAAAATAGAAAAAAAATAAAAAAAAAATCAAAAAGAAAAAGTTCGGAAGTCCCGATCTGAAAGTCCAAGCGAAAATCCAAACCCGAAAATCCAAGCCCAAACACTTGAGCCCAATTCAGAAAACTCAAAGCCCAACTCAAAAGTCTGAAAACTAAGTACAGACTCAAAACCCAAACACTCAACCCAAATCCAAAAATCCAAATCCAAAACACAAACACTCGACCCAAATCCAATCCAAAGCCCAAAACCCAAAAAATTCCAAGTTCTAGACACAGTCCAGAACCCAAGTTCAAAATCCAATACCAACTCCTGGCTCGCATGAGTATAAACTATGAACGGCCCAAAAATATAAAAGCGACGGAGGGTTTGAGTCTGAAACTTAGCATCAGTCTTAACCAATCTTCACCACCTACCAGACCTTTTATCCTCTGCCACAAGAAAGATGGAACCAGTTGCAGAACCTCAAGATAAGGGAGAAGAAAGGTCACCCCGCACAAGATAGCAACCAACCATGGCACAACTGCAAATTTTGGAGGAAGCCTTCCACAACAATGGAGGTATTATGCCTAATGCATCTCAGATTTACCAACTTGTCTCACGATTGTGCTCGCTCGGGGCAATCGAAGGAAAAAATGTGTTTTATTGGTTCCAGAATCGGAGAAGCAGGAAGAAACCAGGACTGAGAGCTGCTTTTTCCAAAGAACAGTCTGTCGTTCCGATAATAGATCACACTGGTACAACTTCGCTCATAAATGAAGCAGGTCCGAGTTCTACCACGGCAATAGTCTCTTCAGGCTATAACGATCAAAGCCGTAGGCTGTGGGAGCATGTGTACTGGTCCTGGTGGTCTTATGGAGTCAGCCAAGGATTCATCCTTCCTAAGTATTGAAGTCTAAGAGAAATTTTTCTAGCAGAAAGGAGTCATTCTGGCGAAACTTTGCCTCTCTTTCCAGAATATTCCTGCATGTCCGAGCCATAATACTCACCCCTCAGCTCTTCTTCTTCTCAAAGGAAATGGCTAGTCTCTACACTTGTCTCAGGAAGTTCTTTGATCAAGAAGTTGGAGGCGCACGAGCTAAGAAAAGAAGGAGTAGTCTTCTTCGAGGGATCCCTAAAAGTCCTCGAAACTCAATCTCCAATGCTATCGGTGTCATGGAGTTCCAACTACTCTCCTTAGTTCACATCTACCACAGAGGGATGAGACGCTGCAATCATCCTAATCTTCCTTTAGATGCGACGACGTACAGGAAAATTCCAACTACTCTCCTTATGTCGGAGCAGACTCGGGAGTCATCACTACAGTCAGTCTCTCTGTGTGCAGGTCTTGAAGTTCCGAAGTGCTGGGCTTTCCTCTTGAGGAGGTTTAAGTTTTTTGCCTACCGGATCATTCTCACCAGAGCTTTGGAACTTCAAAGAACTTTTATCAGTCTTTGCGAGCTATGGAAGCTCAAACGCACCTGGAGCTAGAATGTCAATTTTTATATTAGCTGGGCTGTTAACTTTCTCAGGATCGTATCTGTTTCCTGTTGAGATCCAACAAAAGCAGGTCTAGCTGGAGATAGAAGGTTTCAACATTCAATGTTCATCAAAACATCTCAAGTTTCAAACTGGATTTCAAAACTCGGTTCGGATCATTTCTGTAAAATTTTTCCTTACCAACTTTTGAAGTGGGGACATTTGTAAACATGTATAAAAAAAAAAAAAAAAAGGTGTTGGCAGCCACCAACCTTGAAGTCAAGGTTGGCAGCTGCCAACCTAAATTAAATGCCACCAACCAAATGGTTGGTGGCAGACAGGCGAGAGAGGCCTATAAATTGGCCTCCCCAAATTGAATTAAAGAAGAGAGAGCAATCGAGAAAAAAAAAAACAAGAAGCCAATCACAGAAAAATTGGCGTACGGGAGTGGGGAATTAATTTCAAAATCAAATTGAAATTACATTTCCTATAACGAAAGAAAGCCTTATAAATAGGCTCATGTCCCTCAGTTTAAAATAGATTCAGCAAATCTGTAAACAGAAAAATATAGAGAATTTGAGAGAAAAAGAAAATTTTGAAAATCTCTCAACAAAATTTCTCATTTTCTTACGTGTTTTACTCTGCAATATACTCTCTTAACTCCTTTTTTAGAGATATTTCAGGGGTAAACCCCAAAAAATTTGTTGTTTCCATTTCTAAAGTTATTTTTAGGTTTATATTATCGGATCGTTTTAGATCTGAATTTATGAGAATATAGATCTAAAAATATCAAATTACTACAAATTCGACTGGGATCAAGCCTCATACAGAACTCAGCAAAATCCAGGCAGCTCATTCGAGAATAAGTCCCTTCGACCCTCGGTGAAATTAAATCAGATCGGCTCAGATCAGGTCTCTGCGGTTCTCGACCGTAGTCTAAACGTCCAAATCAGATTTAGTTTCAGTCTACCCAATTCAAGAAAAAGCTGTGGAATTTACTTCTGTCAAGATCAAGCTCGTGCAGCCCTTGACGGAGTCAAAAAAAAAAAGAAACACTAATCGCAGGATCTACGGAGATCAACCCCACGTAAATTTTCTTTTATTTTAAATTTTTATTTGTAATTTATTTTTGTATTTTCTAATTTAATTATTTTAGACTCGTAATTTACCCGTTACAATTAATATTGTGAGTAGATGAATGAAAAGTCTGCTCAGATCGAACAGTATTTGAATGAAGAATCGATTATATAAAAAATAGTTGAATAGAATACTAACAATTGACACTCAACTTTAATTTATTTATAAATATAATACCTGTTATATTTGTGAATTTTTTTTCTTTTTGATAAAAAAAGATGTCATGATTGATCATCATTCCGCAAACGGAAAAGATCTGTGGTTATGGGATTTTTAGAGCGAAGATTATCATTCGCTGATGTGGTTGATGTGATGATAGGCAGGACTCACCTGCTACAATAGTTTTTTTTAATTTCAAATTTTTTTGTCAAAATTTATATAATTTTGTAATGATGATAATGTGAATTGCAATTAATACGATGCTATTTTGCAACAAAGTAATAAAAAAAATGTCTTTCTGGATTCATTATGGCTTGAGCTTATGTCTGTTACGAATTGCACTAATTTTATTGTATGTTAATATTTTTGGCAAGAAACTCAAAATTAAAAAAGAATAATAATTTTTTTATGTTATGGGTCCACTAACCAAGTTTACTCTGACCGAAACTTGTGCATATCTGGAATCTTGGCAAAGAATACTAATTCGTTGATTCAAATAACAATCGTTAATGGAATAGCTCTAAATAAGGTTTGCATACAATATAAATAATGATGAGGAAGATGACTATTTTTCTTTATATATGACAGCTGATCAGCTAGCCAAAATGCAATGCCCTTGTGCAGTAGCATATGTTTCAATTTGCAGTGCTTAGAATGCGCTAATCAGAAGCCATGGAAAGGGAAGATATGCTAGCGTTTGCCTCTTTTCTTTCCAATAAAGTGCCCAAAAGAAAAGCTTCCGAGTGAGCTAAGCATGGGCTCCCCAATATGCATGATAAATTTGTCATGGTCTTCTCCCAATCATAAACTTCTCCCAGTCGCAAAAAGAGTATAATAATTTTTGCTGAACAAAATAAAAAGTAGGAACAACACTTATAGACCCACACGAGAGGATTATATGGCTAGCAACCTTACAGGATAGTTGATTGGTTTTTTAAGAAATTTTCACTCATACTTTAGTTTAGATAAGTACAATGTAACAATGCGTCCCCCATTTTGTAGCACTAGCTAGTTGACACTTGACTTTCCCCATATATGATGATGATGATGATGATGATGCTCTTTTCTATCTTCACTTTTCTAATTTAGATGGTAATAATTACCAGATTGAAGGTAGATGGATTCTGATCATTAAGATAAACAGTGCATTTGGCCATAATCAGCAATGTACCTTGTTAATTTTCGGATCACCAAGTTGATTTGGCCCATTTCCACCCTCCTCCTACGTCGATTTGGTTATCTTTTCATGTTAATTCGGTTAGGCTACTGCCGGCCCCATGCAGACAACAAGGGCTACGCAACTACTAAAAAATTCGAATCAATTAGTCTTTAAAAATCCGGGTCATCATTCTTTGTCATTTAAGTTAATTAATTAATAGATACACTAATTAGATATGATAAAAAAAACTAAGCACCTTCGCTAATTAATAGACACACTAAATAGATAAGCAAAATAATAGATGGACAGAGTGGGATGGATGGAGTGATGATGAAACTATCTGTAGTGCATACCATTCATAAGTCAATATGTACATAAACTTTAGCTGTAAATTTCATAAATTTTTACATATATTATTTTTATATAGTTTAAAATGTGAAAAATTACAAAGATTGATATGTAACAAAATTATAAAAAATATGCACAAGAGATAATTTTGTCTCTATCTTCGGCTGCTCTTTCCCCATCCATGTAACAGTTCCAAATAGATAATCAATCTACTACTTAAAAAGGTTCTAAAATCCCAGCCATCTCTTTACATTATTAGAATCTCAAAAGGAAGTGGATGCCAGGGGATGGGTGTGTGTGTGCGCGCGCGTGAATCCATTATGGCCTAGCCTTACATACAAAAGTTTCATACTTTCATGAGATATTGTTTAACTTAGTGATAAAGGGTGTTTTGTCTTCCTCATATCTTGAGTTCGAAATCCAACTATAAAATATTTTATTTTGTCCTACCAAAAAATTATTCTAAATCTGTCAATGTGGGGTGGTGTGAGCCAAATTTTACATAGACTCTGCATGCCTAATATCAGCTAAATGATGTGGAATTTTCCTAGCCAAAATTGCAACACTCCACAATTCTTTTTTCCTTTATTTTAATGATTCTGCAGTAAGAGAAAAGCATGCATATAAAGGTTCCAAAAAATGTTTCTTCACACGTTACCTGCATAAAGATAATCCTATCCAAAATTGAGTTTTGTCCCCTGATCCGTACACGAAACAAGTTCTGGTTCATTTCAATGATGATAAACCCACTCCCAAAATACTAACATATATATAAAGTCCTTTCTAATCTTCCACTTTGATTAAAAGAGTTCAAAGTACTGTGAATAGATGTAGCAGCTGCTTGCTAGCACTTTGTTTAATTATTTTATAAATAAATAAATAAAGTCAATTGATGACGAGGTTTAATTTGCGTCTCTGCCATGTTATTGTCCTCATCATCTTGCAATAATGTGAGAGATGTAACCTTTTTCTTTAATCATCTTCATCTACATCGATAGAAAACTGCCAGCATCCCATAATCGAGAGATTACTATGTGCAGCAAACTTACCATGCATGTTTCTGTCATATATGTCACCACCATCACGTTACGCATGTTGTCTACCAAACTTTAGCATAATGATTTTGCGAGATTGTCTGTCATATCCAGTCGGCTGCAGCTAACAATGCGGATCACAAATGTGTGTTTAACAGTTAAAAAAAAATCTAACTTTTCTTCTCCTACTAAAATATGTTAGAATTTTTGGAGATTTTATTAGATCTTCCTAACATTATCGTGATTATTTCTGATTATTTCTTTTCTACATTGTGTACAGACTTTCTGTACAAATAGATATACTTCCTCTAAGGTTCTGCGGACAACAAATTCATTCTCTAAATTTATCTTTCTCTTTCATAGTTTTATCACCTCCTTTGATAACTTACACAAATGCAATTTTTCTCACATGTAAAATATATGCCATGGAAGCTACATGATTCGTGCAAGGTCTGCACATGCAAAATTAACTATCTGCAAGGGCTTGATTCCAAGCATGTACAAGAATCAAAATCCTTCTTCAGCTCACTAGATTAAACTTGATGCCATTGTGCCTAACATATATTAATCCACAATTAACATAACTAATTGCTATAAAAATTTTAATTTATTGTAATACAAAAAGACCCCGACACAGTATAAATCCAATTTATTTAAACATCATATACATATATTCATGTCTATCTTTTCCAAACTTTTAATTCCCTCCAGCTCTCTCCAAAGTAGTTTATGGTCCTATATCACATCTTTAAAGAATCCAAATCCCCTGGCCTAACCATTATTCCTGGAAAAGATGCGAAGTATAGCATATACTTCTAGAAAATCCCAGATGGCTACATATATTCTGATGTTTTTTCAATATGAGCTCAATAAATGCTGATCCAAAGCGTATAATTCTGATGCCGAACACTTTGTTGGTTCAAAGTGTTTTTTTTTTATCACTAAAAGATTAAAAACTGAATAAAAAATTTAAAAAACAAGTGTAGCAGATTATAATAGTAAATAAAAAATTGAAGATAATTGTAAATGATTTTAGGTGCCTTTACTAAATTTCTTCATTTTAATTTTTCTGTTACTATGTAATATTGAGGAAGCTAATGGAGGATTCATGTTTGGACCTCCATAATGTTGATCCAAAGTGCATAATTCCAATATTGTTCAATTTTCCCTGGTTGTCCATTGATTCAAAGTGTACATATAATTCTAATAAAGGTTGTAAAATCTGACCCCCATATTTACGTTGTTCCAAACTGTATAATTCTTTTTTTTTTTTTTTAACTTTTTGGTGTCGTAAAGTGTATCATTCTTATGTTGCACAAATACGACCTCCATAAATGTTGAACCAGATTGTGCGTACAACGTTTAAGAGGCATTTGGAAGGGTGGTACTTATTATTTTTATTCACTATTTTTATGAATATAATTCACTTATAATTATACATCATATAAATTTATCTAATCTTTTTTTATTTTAAGTAAACCACACTTATCATATAGTGTTAGATTATAAATGAAATATACTCACACAAAAATGAGTCAAATTAGAAACAAGATGGGTATTATTATTTGGTTAAGTGGTATATTATACATATGAATCACATGCTTTTTGAATTAATTTCCATGATTAGGGAATCTGGACCAAACATTACATTTTAATTAGGAGGCATTCCATTTTCTCCATGAGTTTCACTAACGAAGTGTCGAATCAGCAAGAACTAAAGAAGTGAAGGGACGTTTAATGCATATTGTGGGTAAAAAATTGAGAAGGAATATCAAAATCGGCATAAGATAATTAGAATCAATCCAATCATGAATTTTAGGTCGGTATATATCAATTGATTTTATCGATCCTTACAGTCATTTTGCTTCTTATCATATCAAATAATTCAATTCATATTGAATTTCACTCACAATTAGGATAAAAATCTCCAATTCTTAATTTCCTTAAATAATCGGGATATATATTTTTTTAGTTTTAAACCTTTATGCTTTTTTACATCTGAATTCTAATCTTTTTTAAAATTTCATTTGAGTTATGAATCTTTTGATTTCTTATCCAATTAATCCATTTGTTGATGGAGAGTGGTCAACCCATTTGTTAATGAGTTTGACCTAATAGAAATTATTTTTAAAAAAAGATAAATATATAAATTAGATATTTTTTCCATAACAAATATACACGTTAATTTGCGTATTATTAATGAAAAAAATGTTTAATTAGTGTATTTGTTGAAGAAAAAAATATTAAATTTGTATGTTTAACCTTTTTTTAAATAATTTTTGTTAGGTCAAATTCGTTAACTAATGGATTGACTACTTTCTATTAACGGATGAACTGAATTGGAATGAAATTGAAAAGTTTAGAATTCAAATGAAATTTCAAAAAAATTCAGGACTTGAATATAAATAAGTATAAAAATTTAAGACTCAAAAAGTGTATATGCCTAAATAATCCAGATTGATCTGAAATATTGCTAAAGTATTTCCACAAAAAAAAAAAAAAAGGAAGAGTGTAAACATGGCTCTTGCAGACCGCAGAGGCCATCAATCAACCAAAGTAATTGTGAAATTCAAGAGAAGTCAAATAAACTTTAAGAAAAACAAATCAACTTGCAACTTGCTAACACAGTTCTTTTTTTTCTGAACAGCAGAGTATTGTTTTATTTTATGCATGGCAACCTACAAACTGTAGGCACCCAATAGGAAGCAACCTCGCTAATGCAATTCATGCGGGACTTCAAACGAAAGAAATAAAATAGTGGCCATACATATTGAGACTTTATTACTTGATAGATGCTTCATGTGATTGAGTTAGTTTTGATGATTGGAAACAAGATGTGAGGTCGAACGCAACACAAAATATATGTACCAGTAATGTTATATGGACGCAGGTAAAGTAGCGCAAGGAAGACGCGAACTCATAAACAGTGTACCCATTGATGAGATGCAGATGATAATGTTATTAATGAAGAAGAAAAGAGGAATATAGGTGGGTAGCACCCAAAAAAACAATGCTATCCGAATCAGACCATCATTTCCATGTCTCGTAATTGGTTTAGCAGACCTGAGATTTTCGTGGGTGGGTACCCCCCTTTTTTTCCCTTCACCTTAACTGCATTTACCTGTTAGAAATACCATGTTGCATTTATTTAACCCAATGAATTGTGCATTCCAAAGAAATATAGATTAGATATTTCCTCTATCAGAAAGGTTACCAGCTAGCTATAAGGGAGTAACACATGCCAATTATAATCTTTTTGAAATTTTCACATGGTCTATACATAATTTTAGTTTATGTGTCCAATCTTTCCCTAGCATGTCTTTGTGCTTCAGTGCGTTCATTATTATTAGTTGGAACATCCAATTATTTTCACTCTGAGTGTCAATTATCCTATCTTTTAATTAATTTTTTTTCTTTTAATTGATTTCATGCAGATATCAACTTGATAATTTTTTACACATTTAGTTGTTGATAGATGTCTTGTATAATGCATAGTCGATTCCGTACCCAAAAGTATCCATTATAACCTAACCTTTGCTTTTTGATAAATTTTGATAATTTAAGCTAATTAAACTCCAAAATGTTAGCACGACCCCACTCTCGCAGCCCTCGCTCGTTTCATAAAATGCACCCAAATGAATTTGAACTAAAACTGTACGCCTATTTTACACAATCTCTAAGACTTGTTTTTAGAAAAAATAAAATTTCATATCAAAATTTGGAGTGTGTGAGAGAGGGAAAGGAGACAAGGAAAATGAATATATGTAGATGGCGTATCTTCGAGTCAGCCACCAACAGTCACTCACGATGTCAATTTTCCACAATTATAATGTTGATGGCTGCACTCCTTAGTCCATTAGCAAAAAACAAAAAGAAGACCTTGCACATATATGGTGATATTGCAGACAGAATAAGGCTATGGGCCAATCCTTTGTTTTTCTTTCTTTGTGTATTGCAGCTAGGTGATAGACACCCATTTTTCAGCACCATATTAAATGTCCTTTTTCTTCAGTTTAGTTAAAGGTGGGTCAGAAGTAATCTGTTGATATCTTCATTTAATTTTATTATAGGACGGACCTATTATCCAACAATGATAGATCCAAGTGAGCTCTCGCATTCAATCACAAGGTATCAAATCAAAAACCCAACGTGCATCAATCATACATTTGTTATAATTTTTTTTGAAATCAAGGAATACTATTGAGGGGATTCAAATCCGAATCAATAAGAAGGGTTATTCGCTCACATAACACTAAGCTTCAATATTGGGAGTGTTGAGCTTATAAGCCCCTTTTTATATTAGAAAAAGTTTCGGACTTAGCTTATTGAGTCAGAGAAAGATCAAAATATAACAAATTATTAATTTTGTGCAATTATATTGAGATTTTGTGTAAAAATAAAACAAAACAATGTGATGCATTTGTTTTTATTATTTTACATTTTATTAATATCATTGTACAAAATTTAAAAATCGTTGCATTTTAATGCTTCATCGAGCTAAATTTTCTGGTTGAATCATCTGGATCCAAATCTGCCCTCTTTTATAGTTCCAAAGCGGTGAGCCTATTAGGCCCTTTTTGTATTTCAAAATTGATAGAAGGACAGGGTAAGAGAGGGGCATTACGCAGAGTGGAGAGCAAGAGAGAACGAGGAATGGTAGGACAGATTATTAGTCCCACTAATTTTTGTTTTTTATTTGTAAAATTTGATATTATGTATATAATAATTAAATTTGATATGTAATAGATATAAATATAAAAATTCAACAAACTCATAAAAAGATGCCTTTGTCGATTATTTGCAACAGTTTATATATATAAAGTTAATATGTAACAAATTTAATTTTAATGTGTATTATACATGAATTTTTTTTAAAGAAAAAGTAAAATTATCGTGGCTATCCCATCCTATCAAAGCTCTTTATATTTAATAGTTTTGGTATAGAAGGTTACTATACAGACACACTTAAGAAGATATGTAAAAAATACGCACTTAATCTAACGATATCTAATAGTTTATTTATTTTTTATTTTTTTAAATTTAATTAATTTTTCACAATTTAATGATTTAGATCACTGCGTGCGCACCATATTCCCACTTTTACACATCCACTTATCTTTTTCCATTTGTATAAGCTTCCATGTTCACAAGTTGTGGGAAATGGAAATGGAACCTGGAACATTTAAGGGAATAGAACATGGAATCCTCGCGCTTAGCACAACTATTAATATTGCTACCTGAGCTACTAGCTTCTGAACCATATGCCATTACCCTTGCTATAATAGCTTATCCTGATTGCATATCCATTTGCTTTTTGCCTATATGTATAGTCCACCAATATCAAAACAGCTCACTTAAAGTATGTTAGGCATCACATTCTTGATTGAACCTCAATCAATAATGTAATCGCACAACATTTTTTTTTTCATGAATGAAATGAAAGATTCTATAATTATGGAGCCTAGAAGATGGAAGGAAAAAAGACGACAGAGAAAACTGGGTCAAAGAGAAACCCATATTCTGTGATTTGAAATGTCATCGATGAATATAAATTGTTCGTTACAAAGGGTCATTGGCTCCTAATAAGACTACAATCATTTGAGTTTAGTTAAAATGACTATAAAACCCCTCTTAAGGAGGGAGTTTGGGAATGAGATTTGGGTTGAAATCTCGATTCTCTCTAAAAAAATATTTATTATATGAGTTTGAAAGTTTTATCTTTAAAGTGTAATGTATTCATCTTTTCTTTCACTTTAACAAGTAACACATTAATTATTAACTATTTTGAATGTTCAAAACAAATAAATAAATAAAAGACTACACATTGGAGTATGCCTTTCTCCTAGATTTCCAGTGTCGCAGTGATAAACAAAACATTTCACATTATGTGTTTTATAGAACATTTTCCATTTGTAAGGTGCATTTCTGTCCTGAAAATAGTTTTGGCATCAGAGCCTTTCCCATCATTATGTTCAAGGATCAAATAAAGAAGTCAAAGAATGATGAATTAAAGTGATATCACACTTTATATGATGGTAAGCCTAACACGACACAACAATATCAGTTCGTGGTTATATTTCAGGCAGAGCTTGGGGGAAGAAATGAAAAAAAAAACAAAAAACAAAAAAGAAAAGAAAAACCTTAATGGGGAGTGGTGATTGATGGGAAATAATTGAAACTTTTATGGGCCCTCAATTTAGTGGATATCCGGGTGGTCTAATTAGAAGCAACATTTGTCATCTTATATATATATAATTGCCAAATTATCTTTACTTAATTATTACAATTAATAAGAATTTGCTTGCCCAAATAACCACATTATCTCTTTGATATATCTTTTTTTTTTTTGCCAAGAAAGTAGAAAATTTTGGTGGCACCCCAAACTCTGATGAGAAAAAATTGTCTTTGTATCATACAGACATGGTCTTATTTACATTACTAAATTCATTGAATAACAAAGTTTATGATATCCAGCAAAAAATTCTTAGTACTCCCACAATTGTACATACTTATAATATACGTTTAATTCTAACAAATGTCTTAAAAAAAAAAGTCCAATTAACAATTTTTTTTTTAAAAAAAGAACTATTTGACCACAAGGTTCTCTCTGTTTGATACATCAAACATGCAAAAGGGCGCGCAAAATCTCCATGACTTTCAATATGGTACGTTTCCATGTATCATTTTTTTTTTTTTTGAACGTGCAATGCCATGGCCCCACCCGCACCACTACAATACCATCCAGTCATCCACCTTAAATTCCCATCCTTCAACTTCTTCATGGCAACCTGTTGGCCGAGAAGTCATCAAATCCGGTGGCAGTGCGGTGAATTTCCGGCGAATCTTTGGCCATTATAAATTCTCAAGTGGTGGAAGCATATTAGTACCACGGATATTTTGGAATGTGCTGTCTGAGAATAAGGATTAGCACATCATCATCATCCCATATTCCTTTTTTCTTCCATAAATAATGTTACCATGAGCAACCATTAGAACACACACCATTTCTAGCTACACACAACACATTAGACATCATCTATAGCACCCAATTTTTTTTTTTTTTTTCTCTTTTGTGTTCTCAAGGTGAGGGCATTAAAAGTAAGTGACAAGAGAGTAAGAATGGTGAATTTCTCTGAGCAGTTTGAAGCTCAGCTTGTGCCTGAGTGGAAAGATGCCTTCGTTGATTATTGGCAACTCAAGAAAGACCTCAAGAAATTGCATCTTCTCAATGCTAACGACGCTAACCCCACCACCAAGCACCAACATAGTTCTATGTCTAATGGCTTCCTTTCCACTCTTAAGAAGCTCTCCCCATTTGGACCCCAGCGTGGAGACCATGGAGCCATACTAGTACTATCACTGTCCATCTAATTAATGAAGCCTATTCATAGTGATTCATAGCTAAAAAATGCAATTTTTTTTTTCTTTTTGGTGTTAACAGGTTCACAGGAAACTGGCATCTTCAGCCAGTCAGGGTGACATGTATGAGACTGAACTGCTCGAGCAATTCGCGGATACTGTTGCAGCCACAGAGTTCTTTGCATGCTTGGACATGCAACTTAGCAAGGTGAATCAATTTTACAAGAACAAGGAGAAAGAGTTCTTGGATAGAGGGGAGTCTTTGAAAAGACAGATGGAGATTCTCAATGAGCTTAACGATGTACTCAGGCAACAGCGCGGAGGAGATTCTGCTCAAGACTCCAAAGAGGATGCCTCTGTCACATGCACCATCTCCAGTGGTATAGAATTTGCTCCAATCTGTACTCATGATCGGCAATTCGATATATGACTTGTGACATTAATTAAGATATGGTTGCTCAAATGCTCAATAATACATTAGTCATCTTTTGTGCAATATGTAGGCCTCAGCATGTTGGCCCTTTGGCATCATAATCAATATGCTCCAGATGTAATTAAATTGGTAGATGCAATCTGCTTTAAGGGGGAAAAGTTGACATAACATGATTTGATCAAATTACTCATTTTTATTTAAAAAAAGTGCTTATCTTTGATGGTTACAGAGGAGGATTCTGTGAAGGATAGAACAGAACAAGAGCAGGTGCAAGAAAACAGCACAGATGACTTGCAGAAAAATGATGTCCTGCACTCCCCAAGATCAGAGGAGATGGGAAAATCAATGAGGATTAAAAGAGAGGATAGCAGATTGACGAGTCTCTCGGGTCGCATCTTCAGTTGCCAAGGCAAGAACTTGAGGATTCACATTCCTTTAACAACACCTTCTCGAACGTTTTCAGCAATTAGCTACCTTGTATGGGAAGATTTAGTCAACCAGTCCTCAAAGAAATGCAACCCTGAAGGGGGCCAGTTGCACATCAACAAAAAAAAGTTGCATCATGCAGAGAAGATGATAAAAGGAGCATTGATCGAACTCTATAAAGGGCTGGGTTATCTCAAAACTTACAGGTAATCATGTTAATAATTCAATTGAAAAAGCATTTCAAGATTGAATTTGGAATAAAAGAAGCTGACTTTTCTACAATTGATATGATCTGCAGGAACCTTAACATGCTTGCTTTTATAAAAATTTTGAAGAAGTTTGACAAAGTAAGTTAATAGGTTACTTCTTCCTGTCTGCATTGTTTTTCTGCAGCCACTGTGAACCTTTCATTTTAGTCCCCATATCTAATGAGAACATTTTGGTGGTCGTCTCATCAGGTTACTGGAAAACAAATCCTCCCCATATATCTAAAAGTTGTTGAAAGCTCATATTTCAACTGCTCGGACAAGGTAAATGATTGAATACTGAAAACCACCATGTAAATATCTGGTGCTTATTGTTGATAGGTTTTTGCTATTATGATAGGGTGATACTATAGATGTATGCCACTAGCCTTTTCTTTAGTCTGATTGTTCTCCGACAATTTCAAGTGGCCAATGATCCTGCTGTTCACATCTGCACCACAGTTGTCCTTAGGTCTATAAATGTTGAACATAGATTTGCTTGTCTGTTGTACAGGTTATTTCTTAAAAATCAGTATAATTTGCTTATTGGTGTAAGAAAATGACAGATAACAAATTTAGCAGACGAAGTTGAGGAGCTATTCGCGAAACATTTTGCTGAAGAAGACCGAAGAAAGGCCATGAAATATCTTAAACCAAATCAACGAAAAGAATCGCATGTTGTAACCTTCTTCATGGGTGAGTTTCCAATTCAAACAATTGAACTTGCTGGCCTGGAATTGACACACGACACTATTTTGATGTCATCCCTTTTTTAATCAATCATTTTTAGTGGAGAATGGAGAGATTTATTCCTGTCACTTTGTGGCACATTATAGGGCTCAAAGAAAAAAAAAAAAAGTTATAGACCCTTTAGGCCACTAGGATTTTCCAATAAAGGGCTGTGCCTGGTTCCCTTTATCTGGGTGGATGACATAGCAGAGGTCCCATCCCACACCACTATCATCTAAAAAATATTGACCTCTTCAAAGGTTTAACATTAGTTATCACATAAAGACAAGAGAAGGTACTTTCTCACTTTCTCTATGTTGAATGGACACTTTCAACAAGTACATTGCCTGGTTCAACATCTATTTCAGACAAAAAAAAAATTGATAAAAAAATGTGAGTAATCCTTGCATAAGCTCTGTTTAGTTGGAAAGTAGCCCCGACAATTAGGCTCCTTTGCTTGTGCATATCTGAATATTGACTAGACATTGTTGCCATAAGCTGTAGTATTACGTATAGGTAACATCTTATCGAGATAATGATGTTGAATGAAAGATATGTTAGATGAATCTTAATCTAACAATCTCTAATAATCAGGGCTATTTGCTGGTTGTTTTGTCGCGCTTCTTGCTGGATATATAATAATGGCTCATATCACGGGGAAGTACAGACGACAGCCAGATACAGTCTATATGGAAACTGCCTACCCTGTGCTTAGGCAATTTACCTGCACTTTACTCCATGATGTTCAAAATTCACTACTGAAAGGAAACTTAACAATGAAGTTTTGCTACTTGCAGCGTGTTCAGCTTACTATTCCTGCATTTCTTTCTGTATGGCTGCAACATTTTCATGTGGAGGAAGGCAAGGATAAATTATAGCTTCATCTTTGAGATAGCCCCAACCAAGGATCTTAAGTACAGAGATGTCTTCTTGATCTGTGCAGTAGCAATGACTGCTGTAGTAGGAGTCATGTTTATTCATTTGTCACTTCTTACAAAAGGATATTCATATTCCCAAGTTCAAGCCATCCCCGGCATTCTGTTGATGGTAATCTATTGAAGAAAACTTCAGAGATTCCAATAACATTTTCCATTCAAATTCAACTCATTCTTTGTTTCGTTACTCATTAGCTAAGCTATACTCTTTTGTATGTGCAGATCTTCTTGTCGCTGCTTTTGTGCCCCTTCAACATTTGCTATCGATCAAGTCGATATCATTTTCTTTGTGTGATTAGAAACATCATTTTGTCACCTCTCTACAAGGTAACGATCAGACACACACTATTTCAACAATTGATTCCATATGTGAAGGCTTCTGTACTGCTTCCACATTGGTTTCTGCACTGTTGTAACCAAACCCCCAACTTAACAGCATCAAACAATTGGGCTTTGCAGGTTGTCATGCTCGACTTCTTCATGGCTGATCAACTTTGTAGCCAGGTAGTTTCAGTGCTAACTAAGGCTCATTACTGAAGAATATTGTCAATCCCAGATTCATTACATGAAAAAATCACTGACAGGAAATGTTATTAATAGGTGCCAATGCTTAGGGACCTTGAGTATGTGGCATGTTATTATATAACTGGAAGTTACAAAACTCAGGACTATGGCTACTGCACGAGAACGACACACTATCGTGATCTTGCTTATGCAGTGTCCTTCCTACCCTACTACTGGAGGGCAATGCAGGTATGGCGTCAAACAGTGCTCCAGTCGCCTTGTTTAAGTGTTTTAAATGTTTGAAGTATCATTTATTCATTGTTCAATATTCTTCTGGAGAATTAAAACTTTAACTGATTAAGGCTGATACTTAATTGGGTGTGCAGTGTGCCAGGCGCTGGTTTGATGAAGGGGAAATAAGCCACCTTGTCAACCTGGGGAAATATGTATCAGCAATGCTAGCAGCAGGAGCCAAAGTGGCCTATGAGAAAGAAAAAGGTGTTGGGTGGCTGTGTCTTCTTGTGGTTGTCTCAAGTGCTGCAACAATGTACCAATTGTATTGGGACTTTGTAAAGGATTGGGGTTTGCTCCAAATGAATTCCAAGAACCCCTGGCTTAGGAATGAATTAATGCTTCGTCGGAAGTTCATTTACTACTTCTCCATGGTATAGATTATGTCTCCCTTAGTTAATGTCATTCGCAGGAGAACAACTCACAGAGTCAATTGTGTGATAGTGGAGTTCAGGTGCCACCAAGCTAATCTGTCAGTAGCCATTAACCAACCATGCAACTTCCACATATTGAAAACAAAGCAGCCATGCTGACGCTAGACAATCCACTTACCTATTATTTTCTATAGATTAAGATAAGATGCCAGAATATGATAATGAACCTATTCTTATGGTAAGCACTGATAAAAGAATTAGAATGCACCTAAGATTTGCACAAATAATGTCAAGTTGTCAAGTTATAATAGACAGACAAGCGATGGAGAACTAGATGTTGTCTGCAATTCAATGCACAAAACAGTGGTAGCTTTTGATGGAATTTTACACTTCAGCTCAACTTCAAAAGCAGATTCTTAATGAAAGTCGGTTGCTTCGTGCAGGCATTGAACGTTATTCTCAGGCTTGCTTGGTTACAAACAGTTCTTCATTTGAGATTCGGACACGTTGATTACAGAGTAACGGGACTGTTTTTAGCTGCCCTTGAAGTCATTAGAAGAGGACTGTGGAACTTTTACAGGTAAAATTATCTCAGTTTCTCTCTTGTTTCAGACTGACTATAAACATGCCTGCAGCCATTTTCTTTATCACATAAAACAGGCAAAACTGAATCATATAATTATCTATATTATTTCAACTAATGGTGATAAACAAGAAAATCAAACTTGTTCTAATGGTACAGGTTGGAGAATGAGCATCTGACTAATGCTGGCAAGTTTAGAGCAGTTAAGACAGTGCCACTGCCTTTTCATGAAGTGGATGAAGAGGAATGAAGCTGCATTGGCAGCAGTTGCTCACATCATTCAATTCCGAGAAGACAATTTTTTTTAACCAAAAATTTTTCTCATTCTCCATGTACAAGTTGGAGTAGCAAGACATCAACAAGACGATAGCTATCGTTCCGTGTTCATGGGAGAACAATTGAGGTTTATACTTGTACACAGAATTTTCCTCCAGAAAAAGAAAATAATTTCTATGATTTGCACACAAGATAAAGTTGTTTCATTATCCTGCACAGCATTGGATGGAGAAATGCAGTACTTTACAAACGTTTGGCTTCACTCAACCAAAGAACAGCTTGGAGAAAGTGACGGAGAAATCCAAGAACCATACAGTCTAAAGTGTAAAAAGGCATCAATTACATCACAAAAAGAACCTAGAGAGTACCAAAAACCTGTGTCTGCCAAACCAAGGCATTCCGTTACATCAGAAAACCTTCCTGTGCTCCCCATATTCTAACTCCCATGCATGCCACCAAAAAACATTTTCTGGACAATTCTGAGACTTGTTACAGTATAATGACAGTAAAGCTAAGATTGTGATGGAGCCACTCTCTAAATCCAAGTATAAGAATTTGGTGAATGAATGCCCTTGTTTTATACTTTTGCAAGTAGACTAGCCAAGAATTTCCCCTTGCTACGAGTGAGTGATCGTACGCAAATAATCCAAACAAAAAGCAAAAAAACATCATCTTTTGGGACGTGGGTTCTTTCCATTTCCTATCAATTCGCGATTTTGCATACTTATTACTTGATAACCATCACCTGCATTATCTCGTGGTAAAAGTAACTAAACTCTTAGTTAAAATTAAAAAAAAAAAATTGAAACAATGTGTCTTACATTTTGTTTGGGAGAAGAAAAAAAAATAGAGGGAGAGAAAAAAAAATAAAAAGATTAAACTAAATTATTATATTTAAAAAATATTTGAAAAGTGAAAAAGAAAAAAAATTTAATTCTTTTAATCTTATCATCAAAATCAATCTTCTAAAAAAATGAAAAGAAAGTTATTAGTTTTCATATTAAATTTATTAAATAACTTAATTATTCTTTACGTTATATCAAAATTACAATTTTATATAAACAAAGACAAAATAAGGTGTTTTTATTATGAAAAATAAAATTAATATTCTTATACATTTTATTTTTCACCTCTCACTATCCCTTTTTATTTGTAATTTTTCTCTTTTCCTTAACTCTTTTAAAAACAAAAAAAATAAAAAATGTTTTTCTCCTCTAATAATCTTCTTCCTTATTTTTCTCTTCCCATAAATTTTATTTAATTAGGGGACAAAATAAAAGGCACCGCATGTGAGCTCTAACACAATTGAATGATAATCTCTTAGGGTGTGATTAGATAATAAGATTTTAGTTAAAAAATAAATAAAAAAATAAAAATAAAAAATATTATAGTAATAATGATATTATAATTAATAAAAAATAATGATTACAAAATTATGAAAAATAAATAAATAATAATTTATAATAAAAATAAAAAATTAATTATTTAAACAAATAAATAAATAAATAATATTTTTCTTCCTATTTCCCTTTCTGTTTTCTTTAAAAATATCCAATCAGGCCTGAATGTCAACGGAAAGTCGCAACAGCAAAATCTTGTTTGTACACTGCAACGATGAATAAAGAGGCATGAGACTATATTTACATGAAACGCAACCCAATTTCCAGCACTTAAAACGGCGAACAAAAAAACAAAAGGTTTTCCACCACTTAAAACGGCAGGTCGTATGCACAATTACTTGATCAGTATTTAATAAGGCCCTCCCGTTCGAATATCACCCTTCAATTCAATCTTCACTAAAAGATCGGATCCGACAATGGCTACCACACTCAGTTGTGGCAGTGTTTCTCCCGCCATTACTTGTCTTGCCGCCATTCCTGCAGTTCAGGCTCACAGACGGACCACCAGTTCTATTCTACGAGCAAACAACCTCAATCCCATTTCTAATACAAACAACTTTCTCAAACCCGCCAGGTCGCTTCCTCCCTTAATACCCTTTTTCTTCACAAAAAAAAAAAAAAAACCTCTTGGGTTTTGGTTTTTTATTTTTTTTTCCCAATTTCTTTTCTTTTTGTTTAAAGTTTCAATCTTGGACTTCTAAACTTTCTAAAGCTGCAATTTTTATTGTTTTCTCAGGCTGAGAGTCTCTCAAACCACAACAATTTCACCGCAGCGCCTTTTCCGTCCACTGGCGCTCTCTGGGTCGGTCGATGTCGGTTCTGAGACATACCCAGAAGGCGAACCGGGGGATTCGGATGCGGTATGTTGGTCTTTCTTGTTCATATTTTGATGTTGGTCTTTGGTAGATTATTTTCAGGCGCAGATGAAAAAAATTGGAGGTTTTCTTTGTTGTTGTTTTAGTTGCATTTTGAAATCTTAAATATTGGGAAATAGTTTGGGAATGTAGAGGGAGAGCTTTCGATAAGAATACTTTGGCAATTGCACTAGTAATCACAAATGATTTGGGAGAAATGGTAGAGTTAGATTATACTCGTTTGGAGAATTGCAGATTAACATGGAAGCCATTCATGTCATGTCATCAACCAATTAGCGCTTAAGGCCGGAAAAGTTCACCTTGAGCCTGGCATGATGTTGAGGATGGATAGGTGTTACGTCCATTCTTCAAGTTGTTGATCTAAATAAAGGAGAATGCTGTCTCTAGCTATGAGATTAATGAACCAGAATTCGACTTAAGGTAGTGGCTTAGGAAAAGCTTGGAAATATGCATTGCATGTGAACATGACATGGGTGTAAAGAGGAACTGAGTAGGGTTGTGTCATTCAATGAAAATGTGCTTTGAAAGCACAAAGGAACCAAAGGAGGTTTTCCTTATTTTTTCTTGGGATGTTTAGCTTAGGAATGTAAGGGATGTATAGTGATGTAAGGTGCATTGGTTGACCCATTTAGATCATTTGTATATCTTCTAGCTGTCCATTTTGGCTATTCTTTTGATCTTTTCACCCCTTCGATTTTCTTCTTTTGTAATATTTTCTCTGGTCTTGTATATCCAATTTACAGGGTCCAACCATTGACATAAAGCTGCCGAGGAGGAGTTTGCTTGTGCAATTCACATGTAATGAGTGTGGTGAAAGAACGCAGAGGCTCATTAACAGATTGGCCTATGAACGGGGGCTTGTTTATGTACAGGTACTTGTTGACTGTAATTTTGAGATTCTTGAAATGTATGCCATAATTTGGGATTAAGACTCTTCAACGCAGCATACAACCTGAAGTCCATACTTGTTGAATGATTTGTAAGTTTTTCCTGCATAGAAATTTGTGCTGAACCTTTTCTCTTGAGACATACAATCCGTAGACGTGAAAAGTGCCACCAAAACATGCCAGCCCTAAGAGAAATATTTGAGTTCCAAAGATGTTGGGAAAATGCTAGGTAGCTGCCAAGGAGCATAAGCCTAAAAACAAAATATGCGCCCCAGTCACTGCTTCATTGCTCTAAATACTCGGATTCATAACGTTTCCCCATGACACTGTTACTGCCTCATGAATTGGTTTTTCCTAAATGAGTTAAATGCATGGTTTCATAATGTTATCTATTCTTCAACATTTGGAAGGATGCAATTATTTGCTTCTGGTTTTGTAGCTTGTTTGTGCTTTTTCCATACATGTGAAGAAAGATTAAATGTTCATCCGATTAATAAGTTTTGCTTCTCATCAGTGTGCAGGGTGTGAGCGGTACCACAAATTAGCTGATAATCTAGGTCTTGTAATTGAGTATGACTTGCAAGAGGAAATCAGTGCAGAACAAAATACAGATCGAGCTTGATAAGTATCAATTGAGTATTTACACAGCTTCTTTGCTTTGGATATCTTAATTACTTGTTGTAACCCAATATTCATCTTTAATACATACCAATTTGCAAAATAATACAAAAAATATCAAAATGGTGACCATTTCAGTCTTGCCTTTCACATCCCTTTGTATGAGTGTCTGAACTGGTCTTATTTTGTACATACAAGACAATCTCTCCTTTAAACATAAGTTCAGACGCATGGGCCATAACCCATGATCTAGTCACTAGAAATATTGGCCCGCAAAAACCATCAGAAAGACAGTAACTAATGCAGTGCTTACCCACAGTCTGGATCTTCCCTGTTGATGTGCATTTCCTCCATTCTGGAAACCAGAAAAGGCAGTAAATGATTATTCCACAATATTTATGCTGACAACTTTGCAATTTAAATGTTTGTTCATAAGAGTCTTGAGAGAATACCGTAGTTGGAGATGGTGCAGGGGCGGTGGCAGTGTCCTCAGACTCAGATTCTGTCACTGTGAGTGGGGATGGAGGGCTTGGCGGACTTGGCGGAATTGGTGCTAAAGCTAGTGCATGATGATGTCTCTTGTGCTTGTGTCGCCTTCTTTTCTTGTGCTTACCAGGAGCTGGGACAGTCGAAGGCACTGACGCAGGTGCTGGGGCTGGTGCTGGGGGAAGTGGTGCTGGTGCTGGTGCTGGTGTTGGTGGCGCCTTTGCTGGTGATGGTACTGGTGCTTCCTTAGCCGGTGCAGGTGCTGGTGTTTCTTTTGCAGGAGCTGGTGCTGGAGGTGCCTGAGCTGGAGCAGGGGATACTTGTGGTGGTGGCAGAACAGGTGGTGGTGTAGCTGGAGCCGGCGGCAGTGCTGGTGGTTTTGCCGGAGTGGGCGGCACTGCTGGTGGTTTTGCCGGAGCTGGCGGCAGTGCTGGTGGTTTCGCCGGAGCCGGTGGCAGTGCTGGTGGTTTTGCCGGAGCCAGTGGCAGTGTTGGTGGCTTTGCTGGAGCTGGTGGCAGTGCTGGTAGTTTTGCTGGAGCTGCAACTGGAGGAATTTGTGGCGGTTGTGAGGGTGGAGTTTGAGGAGGTGGGACAGTTGGGCTGGTGGCTGGGGCTTTTTTGGGAGATGGTGGTGAAATGGGAGTGGTTGCAGGGAGAGGTGTTGCTGCACTTGTTGGTGGTCTCGCTGGGGCAGTTGCCACAGTGGATTTTGGTGGTGGTGTAACGGTAGTAGGTGGAGGTGCCTCAGGCAAAATCAATGGAGATGCTGCCGGTGCTTGTGCATTGATGATGGTTAAGGGAAAGCTGAGGAAAGCCAAGAGGAAAGCACAAAGCATTGAAGCCATCTTCTTTTGAAGAGAAGCAAAGGAAGAAATAGCGTTTATATACAGTTGAAGGCAATAGGAACCACCTTACGCGTAAAAAATGTTGGATGGCATTGTGGAGGGAGAAATGTAGTCTTCATGCGGGTGCTACATTCCTTCTAATGATATGTGGTTAGTGGGGCCCTGCATAAGCCTGGAAATCGAGCTTGCTGAAGAAAGATTTACTCCTGGAGATTATTGATGTCTCAATTGTTATTACTGGTGTCATTATCAATGTCACCATTGTCATTGATTGGCAGGTATGGCATGAACGTGCAAATCATTTCAATACTTCATTAAACCTTGTGCTACATAATATTTTGGTCGTTTTTCTCTAATTGTTTCTAATCAGATCACTTGTTTACCACAATGATCATGGTTTAATTCTACCGTTCTAGAGACGTTTCCTGTTCAAATTGAATGATGAGGCAAATGGAGTTGGCTTGCATGGACTCAACTAAACGCCAACTGAATGAAATTCTGGTTGGAAGCTCTCAGCTCTCATTCCCTTTCTCCACTATAGTCATTTAGGGCACTTAGAAGATGGTTAAAAGAGTGTTCTGATTCTGTTAATTGGTTGCCACGCATCCAGTCGAGTGCATGTTATCTAACCCCGGTTGCTACCCAATCTGGTTTGAATGCATAACAATGCATTGTATCTATTATAAGCATGAGTGATCCAATTGAACCTGACCAAACATAAATGATCAGACTAACATCTGGTGCAAAATTTAGTAACCACTAGAGTAGTCAAGCTTCTGAATCAGTGAATTTTAACCAAAAGATTTTTTTGTTTTTGTGTGATCAATAAATTTCTTGTGTCAATTAAGGCAATGCTAACAAACCTTTCACCTACCCTCAAATTGGACCATAGCATTTATCCTAACATATCCTGTACATTGGTAAGTAGTTCCTGTCAAAGGTTATCAGGAGAGTATAGCAAGGTCAGGAGCCCTTTTCTGGTTTCTTTTCAGTTTCATTCAGCTATGGTCATCTTTCTTCTCTCGGGATAGCAGATGCTTCTTAGCATTTGTGTGCAAGGCATTGCATATTTTGCATCTGTTGAAACTTGGTAGGATGTAGAACCTACTCGCATACGAGTTGTTAAGAAGATAAAATATCCTACATGGATAAAGAACAACTTCTTCGCGTACTAACGAGCTTTTAGATGGACGAAGTAATGTTGGCCAGTTTAGGCCATATTGCTGCCAGGAAAACAATTTTTACATAGTATTCCCTTACAGGATTCTACGTTTGTTCAAGGAAAACAAGTAGCATTCTTTTTGCTGATGCAGTGATTCCAGTGTGCATCCAGACCCAGTCACTCAAAAATATTTTGGATGAACAAGTCAACATTGTTATGGTTTGTACCCCTCAAAAGGTAATGGGGTGCCTGGTGTGTGTGTTTGTGTGTGTGTGTGTGTGTGTGTGTATAATCCAACTATATAGACTCAAATTTAATAAATTTATTTGTATGTAAGAAAATTTCTCAGTTCCGTAGAAAGGAGAGCCAAATTGGTATTCGTTAATACTACAAAAAGGAAATTTGGTATTACAAAATTGATTAAATATAAATATTAGTTTAATATTTTTAATATTATTAATACCAATTGATTAAATATTTATCTAATTCTAATGACTTTTCAATGTTAATCTGATTCTAGCTGGCAAAAAATGATTGATTTCTATGATTTGTATTGTTGAATACAAATAAGCTGACCGAACGGGAATCCACCAATGTTTTTTTCGTTCCTTTTGTTGTTGTTTTTGTGTTTTGGTAAAAGAGATGAAAAAGTAAATGTGATACTTTATTGTGTTTTTAGTACAGATTTGAATTTATAATTTTTTGCATGGTAACGACTGAATTTTTGAACTAATAGGTCATACCATTTGGTGCATAGTTTTTAAAGTTAGATTGATTATTGACCCAGTAAAAAGACCAGATCATTAGGTTAATGGTCCAATTGGTGAATTAGTGATGGAACTTGCAAGTCGATTTCTATTTAATAAAATAATAACAAATATTTGTTATTTTAGTATAAAAATAAAATAAAATTTTATTTACAATGAAAACATAATTAAAGTAGAAATAAGTTTCACTATTCTACTATTTGAAATAACTTCTCAATCAATAAAATATTAGCTCCCAAAGAAAATATATCATAAAAATAAGAGATATTGTCCAAAAATATTATCACAAAAATATTAAAAATATTAAACACATAAGATAATTTTAATCAGAGAGATTTAACTTATCTATTTTGAAATGTCACTCTTAAACTCAGCAACCCTAAGGAGTCTCTGTGGAATTAAAGTCTTGATTTGCATTTGGTTAAAATCAATTTTAGAGGATTTTATTGTTAAACAACAAATCAATTTTAGAGGATTTTAGAGAAAAAAAAACTGAATAACAATTGAATTGTCTAATTTATTGATTTTTGGGTTACCAGTTCAGTCTGTTTTAAATCGGTTCATATAATTTTCAAGTAGTTTATTTCCTATTCTAATTACAAGATGAAACTGAACCAGTTTAAGTTTCAGTTTACTGGTTCACCAGTCTGACTACCAGGTCAGTTCGATTTTTAAAATTATAATTCGGTGGGTTTTTTTTGTTAAAAAAAGAAAACTATTAACGTGTTGCCTGTTGAACGGTCCTATTGACTTTTGGGCACTGTAATCTGACATCCAACCCAAATTAATTAATTAAACGAGCTCAATAGCTGTAAATTAATCCCTGCTAAATGCTAATGCTAGGACTTTCCTAGACTAGTCCGCATTAACTGAAAACCACTTAATCCTATCCTCACTCGACCAGCTAAGTAGATTCAGATTTCACGCACTGCCTGCGTGCCTTGCTCTTGATAAGAGCACACAACAGACCTCTTAGGCCTTAGCAACGATGATCCAGCCCATTATAAGCCCAGACCCGGCAATTATACCAGCCCCTGCCACCCAAACCAACACCAGATTAGCCATAATTTCAATAAGCTTTTTTTTTTTTGACCAAATACGGTACTAGCTTCATTAATAATCAGAAATCAAAAGGTGTTTAAGAGCTATAGGTGAGTTGCCTATTCAGTCTAAAGGACAAACACTATCCTGAATAAAGATGCAGCCCAGTCTGCCATTTGATTAGCAAAACTTTTAATGATTATAATCAAGACTTAACAATAGTTTGAAACTCGTCTGGAGGTTTCCAACCCAGTTCAGGGAACATATTCCTTACTTAAATTGGGAGGCTACCCAATGTATAATCTTGTTAGTCACTGTAGTCGTAATAAAAGAAAACAATAATTTAAAGTTCGTCGGGAGGTTTCCAACCCAGTTTAGGGAACATATTCCTTACCTAGATTGGGAGGTTACCCAATATACAATCTTGTTAGCCACCGTAATCCTAATAAAGAAAAATTACAATTCCTCAAACATGATAACAATTTGCATACATCATCAATGATTGGACTAATAATCCACGGTCGATCTTGAGATGGACTAGTCACCGCTTTAAGTACCTCCAAGGAGTCAATCTCAATCAAAATATTCTGCAGCACAAAAGAAAGGGCCAGTTGTATACCGGCACCAAGAGCCAAGGCCTCGGCCATCAAAGCAGATTGGGCCTGTTGAGCGAAAGCTAGTCCGTGGAGTATGATGCCATCTGCATTCCTTGCTACTGCTGCCATTCCCGCCTTTTGGGATATGGGTTCAAAGGAACCATCACAGTTAATTTTGACTGCATTGATTTTGGTGGGGGAATCCATTCCAAAGATTGCGGTTCCTGGGCAGGGGTTGTATTGGCCTCCTCATAATCCTGAAGGAGAAGAATTTAGCAGAACGTTTGATTGCAACACAAATATAGTTATGTATAATTTCAACAAGCTAGAGGAGTCATTTAAGGAAAATGAAAGACACCCTTAATTTAATTCTATGTGACAACACAGTTGTATGTGTGTATATGTATATATATATATAGTAAAGAGAAGTGGATTGACTTGATAATGGTTTCAGTTTGAGTTGGGCTGAAGTCCAGGCTGCGTTGGCCTAAAATTTTTCCCTTTCTAGATCTTAAGATAAAGTGTTGGGTTCCTTAATCTCGACATAGATAATCTATCTTTGATTAGAGAATTGATCTTTGCATTGAATAGTCGTTGTAATGAGAAATTAGCATACTCTATTAATACTTAATTTGCGAGGGGACAAGGATTGTGAATCTCACTTTATTTGATTTATCTTGCCAAATTATGAAGAAATTGAAATGATCTTTTGAATATTAGACCTCATTTATAGTTAAATTATCTTTTTTTTTTTTTGGTCAAAAGTTAAATTATCTTCCTTACTCTAACACACAATAATTAATAATAATAATAATTAAGAGAATGGAGTAGATAAGATTTCGGTAAAGGACAGTATAGTCTTAGTTTGTCAGGTCATACATTTCTTTTGTCAAGAACATTGCAATTTACCAGTAGCTAGTGGCTGCTGGATATTATAATTATAATAATAAATTAATAAAAATACTTTTCCGGAGACATTTTTATGAACGCAAATATTTTATATTATATAAATAATATTTCATATAACATACAAAAAATATATAGTAAAAATAGTATAAAATTGTGAAAATCTTTTTTATATTACATAAAAAAATTATTAATGTAAAATAAAATATTTTATATGTAGTATAACATTAATTTGCGTTCATTTTAAGTTTTACAATTTGACCAAGTCGAAGGAAGCAGACAAAAGGAATTAAAGATAAAGAAAGAAAATAATAAGGGATTTCGTACATGGAATGGCAGTCCTCTTTTTTTTTTTTTTGTCAGCTCTTTAATTTTCAATTTCTTTTGTCTTTGTATACAATAATTCCATATTTTTTTTACTGATTATCATAATATATAAATTTTAATATACTTTTATATTCAAACTGTTTCTAATCGGTCAGTCACTTGGCCGACCATGAATCTTTTACTACTAAATTATTAACATAATATGATACGTTAGCAATTGACAAAATTTGATAATGATTTTCATATAATGTACCATAAATTTCTATTACACAATTTAATTTTAAATAATATCATATAATTTATTAAATGATATTTAATAATTTATTTTTTAATCTAACTATATATATTATTTTGATTTTACTTAAAAATTTTACTAAATATTTCTTTATATTATAATTATTTGTCGGTAGATAACTATTATTTTAATAAAGCATTTATTAGGGATAGTTAAATTATGATATTTTACTTTATTATTTTCTTTAGTTTTTTTTTTATTATTTTCATAAAGTAGTCGGCAGGGTGTCTTTTATTGTTGTGCAGGTTCTTTCATTGGTTTACAAATAGAGTTTTTTGGACAAAAAAAGGAGATTATCTGGTAGCATTTATTAAAGACATTTTTTTGTCTCATAAGATGTGGGTTGCTACTGAAAATGATTTGATTTCTGAAGGATTTTAAAGTTTTAAGCAGTAATGGAATGCATGCTGTTTGATAAAATGACATATATGCAAGCTCATTGATAAAATCATCCAATGGAACAAATGGGACGGACCAAGTAAAGGAGATCACTCACAAATTGACAAAAACAAACCAAGATTCTCATGGGAACTTGGTAATTATCTGAGATTAGTTATAGAAATAAAAATAATACCCTTGGTTAATATTTTTTTTTCACATCAATTGTACTGTTAGTATTATTTGATAATCGATTGTGGAAAGTAAAAAAATCAAAACCATCATCAAAAAAATTTTTTACTCAAAATATCTTTGACGAGATGTACTAAAAGTATGTCTAAAAGTATACATATTTTTATATACCATGTTTGATCTCATTCACATTGTTAGGAAAATAAATCCCCATTTGTTAACCAAACTCTGTTAATTAATTAAGTATAATGAAGGGAATTATCTTATCTACAAAATTTTTAAAAAAAAAAGTCCAAGTAAAGGAATTACCTCATCTACACCCTGAGAAAATAGATTCCACGGAATGGAACAGTGCTTTACGAGCAACAAAAATAAAGATATTCGATATAGACTATAATCGGTTATCATTTTTTTAATCACCAACCTTGCTTCGTGTTTCCTTCTTTTTTTTTTCGGTTCAATTTTTTTTTAACTAACAAATAATTGAATCAATTAAGTGCATTCACCACATCCTCAAACACAATTTTGAAGTCAGCATGGTCATCTCTGCTATTCCTAACAAAAGAGAAATCCCTAATTATCAAAAGAAAAAAGAACAAAAAATTGATTTCACCAACGGAAAATGTGAAATGTCGGGTTAGCCAAGTGTCAAAATAAAGCCAAAAATTAAAATATTATACCTACTTTTTTTTTTTTTCGAATAGGATAGAACTGCTTTATCTGTACTTGCACAGAAAAATCATGTTTCTTCTTTTTTTTTTTCCTTGTTTTGGATAAAGTCGAAATCATATCGTAATTTAAAATTGCTTGATCAGTTTAGGTAGTTGCACAATGAAACTGTTTTGGGTATATCGGAAAATATTGCACAATGAAATTTAAGTTCGTAAATTCCGATGTTGACAATTGAGATTAATGGTGCAACATATTCTAATTTTCCAATGTTTATTTTGGTTTATTCATGTTTGTTGGCCAAACTTGGTCCATATTTTTCGGTACCATTCATGCTTTTTGATATTATAACGTGGGAAAATTGAGTATGGACATCCAAAATGTTACATCATAGTGTACTATCAAAATATATTTTTTTAAATCTTCTTGAATATTTAGCCATTATTGCATTCTTTCTGGATATGGGCAAAACAAATTACGAATCTAATTACATTAAATTTTTTCAGTATTGCTTTAATTTCCGTCCATGAATGAGGATTTCTCTTTTTTTTTTTTTCCCCTCCCCTGAACTCACAAATATTTGAAGGAGTTAAAATGGGTGCTGGTTATCCAACGCTCAAATTAGCCTCGTTCAGAGTAAGTAGAAGGCAAAAAAAAAAAAAAAAAAAACATTGCAGAAAGCAATAATCATATATCTAGTATGTAATATTACTAATCACTAGTAAAGTAAAACAAAAATAAAAAAAAAATAACCAACTCGACATAAACCGAATTGGCCACCAAGCCATTGCTGCAGTGGGGTGCGGTTTTAAACTCCTACTTTTAAACACTTCTAATTTGGATGATTTTTCACTTAGACAAGTTAGGATATTATGCACTCCTTGTAATATTTTTGGACGTTGCATTTTTTTTTCTTTCCAATAGCCGACAGACTAATGGCTGCGGTTAGAAAAAAGAAAGAAAAAAGAAATAGAAAATGATCAATCACTTTCGTAGTTACATCCCGCAACTCAACGTCCACGTTCAACTTAAGGGCCACAATGACAATGACACTCGTGGAGATGTTAATCTATGTAGTCGTTAATTGCAAATTGTATGTTTGGAATTGGTTGGATATTTTGCCTTCACATCCAATCCAATGCCCTCAGAATTCCATCCACAGGATTGGAAAATAGTAATTTTGACCTAGCCTGTGTGCCCACTTGGGGTAAAATTTGCCACCATCTATTGAGTCTGCCTATATAGTTTCACCCAAAAAAAAAAAAAAGCAAATAAAAAAAAATGACCTATCCATGGAAATTAAGGCCTCTAGTTAATCAACCCACCAGCCTTTTTAGAAAGCGCATGCAAGAACAGGTTGAAAACTTCATTCATTTTTGTTTTAAATATTTAGTGAATATGCTCTCAAAAAAGTTATTAACTGAATAACAACTTGCCAGGTCATGCATGCACCTACAAAAGAGCAACGTATTGGCAACTGGCAAGTGCAAATACGATATTCTAAAGCATATGTGTCGTATGTTTCTTTTTTTTTCTTTTTTTTTTTTGAGTCGAACGTCAATACCTTTCTTTTGTAAGGTGGAAAACTCGTAAAACGGACCTTTCCTATTTGGCCTTTTACTCTCACTTTTCTCTGCAGAACGAGAGACGATCATCTTTGCCAACTTCCCAGAACAAGACAAATGCGATACTGACAAAAAGGACCTTAACTTCGTTAATTTACCATCTAATTAATTAAGGTACTATTAGTTTAGGATTTTTGCATAATTCTTGTCATATATGATATGCAAATCCACCATTTGGAATGAGCCTCCAAAAAAAAAAAAGAACAATCATCCAATCGAATCACATGTGTCTAGCTAATTGTGAGTAGGTGTACTTGACCATTTCAAAGGCCACCAATCTACTATATATATATATATATATATATATATATATATATATATATATATATGCTATAAACATGGAACACATATATGATAAAAAAGAAACATTTTTTTTACTTCAAAAAAATAATTTTAAAAATTGAAATAAAACATTCAATAATTAAATTTATGAAATTAAAAAAATAAATTAACTATTTAGATATTATTGAATGTGAATATATTATTATTTATTATTATTTAAGTATAACAATATACTTTTACTTATGTTAATATATTATTGAAATTTTTTTGCGTAATTAAAAAAGACGAAACATCAATCAATTGCAACGTCATGCTTACAAAATTGATGGTTTAGTTGGAGTATACATATTTTTTTTCCTAAATTTTTAAATTTTTTTAGATTTGAGTTTTAAATTCTTTTGATATTTCATTTGAATTCTAAATTTTTTAATTTTTTACTAAATCAGTCTATTTATTTACTAAAAGTGATCAATCTATTAAAAAATAATTTTAACTTTACAAAAAATTATTTAAAAAAAGATTAAATATATGAATTGAATGTCTTTTCTATCAAAAATATGAATGTTACCTATTTAATTTGTATATTTGTTGATAAAAAAAATATTTAATATGCATATTTTGTTGATAAAAAAATATTTAATTTATATATTTAAAATTTTTTAAATAATTTTTATTAAATTAAACTCATTTATTAATGGATTGATCACTTTTTATAATTTAAAGGAATGATGTAATAATAAATGAAAAAGTTTAGAAATTAAATGAAATGTCAAACAAATTTAGAACTCAAATGTAAAAAAATTTAAAAGTTTGGAACCAAAAATATACTTATCCCTAGTTTAGCCAATGTTTTTAAAACGAAACTAGACTGGCCAGTTCAACCGGATTAATCGAAAACCAGTCTTTAATCTGGTTCGGTTCATCCTTTAGAACTGTATAATCTAAGAACCGGTCAGAAACCGACGAATCAGACCGGTTCAATCAGAAATCGGTGAACCGGTCTCAGTTTACTCAGTATCTCAACAATGATGTGGCAAGTCATCAAGCTACCACGTGTTGCGGTGTTGCGTGAAAGGAGAAAGAAAATGCTACAATAATTTCTGATTTTCCTCCACCTCAAACTCACGCCCAGTGTTTGGTAAATGATTGTCCAACCACCAAGCCAACGCCTTCTCTTGTCTTTATATATACAACTAATTCATTTATTACTTCATCAAGAAAACGCCAATGAGTTTGTATCTTTTTTTTTTTTTTGAAATTTTCTTAATTTATTGATAATATTATAATTTTAAAAATATAATCTTGTTATTAAGAATATAAAAATAATTTATTACTTTACTTTTATTTGAGAACCTAACATTAAAAAATTGTAATATACTAATATTTTTTATTTTATATTAAATTATGAATAACATATAATCATATCTATTAAAAATTATGTTAACATTTACAAAACATTTTTTTGGAACAAAAACATATTATTGAATCTCTATCAATATATTATATTAATCAATGTTAACATATAATAAATTACGTTAAAATTATCTTTTTTTTAATTACCTACCTATTTTTATTCTTTAGTATAATAATTAATTTTGAACTTTATCATATTTTGAATTATAAATTAAGTATAAAAATCTCTTGAATATAATTTTATACTATGTATAAAACTTATATTTTATATATTATTATACTTTACTCATTAATATTTTTATACAATGCACATTTTTTTATATATATTTAACATTAAATACCGGTTTTACCGGTTTAATCCCGGTTAAAGCGGTCGAACCGGTTGAACCTTGAACTTCTGAGCATTTTGGTTCTGTAATCGGTCTGGTTCTTACAATCTTGGGTTTAGCTGGTTCTCTTTGTCGCTTTTTTTTTTTTTTTTGAATTTCTAATTATATATTGAGTATGTACTTTTCAATTGTTCATCAGCAGGCATCTTGATTGGCCACAAAGATCGGTAGGTCAAAATATTCCTAATCCTCATTTTAGTCTGAATGGCTCAACGGACGTGGAACATAATGCATACGTTCGTGGACACGTTTATCGCTCATTTTCAATGGCTAACTCTATGTTTTTTTTTTTTCTTTTTTTTGGCTTTCTAGAAATTGTGAGGACATGTGGCACGTTGTGGCCATATATTTTTTTCAACCATGCTAGTCGAATTCCTTTTTTTTTTTTCCAAAGAAAAATTCCTGCGTAGGGAAGTTTCCTCGGGGCAAGGCATGCAATTGTGGACCTAGTTTTATGCATTCTATGATACAAATTAATTAAGAGGGAAGTGGGCATATGGTAACCACACATGTTTTGACCAAAAATTTATTGTAAAGGCAATGAATATATATAGCTGTTCATTTGATTTCTAACTACCCCAACCCTTCCCATACGCCATATGTGATTTGATCGTTCGTCAAAAAGGACTTGCAACTGAGGGAATAATTTAGTAGTTAACAAATTTTTATTATAAAACCGAATGAGGAAATTTGTGAAATAGGGGGATATTATTTTCATTGTGTAATTTAGAATTTTTTAGTTGGATGATAAAAAGTCCCTAAAAGCGTAAACACCAAGCCTATAAAGTGATAAAGCCATCCATTGGGAGATTCTATTTCTTTCATAAATTAAAAAAAAATTGTAAACACTAAGATTTGAATTCTTTGACTCATAACCATCAACGTTGTTGTTTTAACGTTCTCTAAACAATGATTCATCTCAAAAAAAAAAACTAATCCTAATCACTTTCTAGAATTGGATTAACCCTCAAACGAACCACACTTAATTTTGCAAAAATGAAAGAAAATGAGAGAGAGAGAGAGAGAGAGAGAGAGAAGGGAATGGTCAAGCAGGGCAGGCTCACAACCTATTTTATAAAGGAAAAAAGTATTTAGTTTAACTTTAAGAAGCCACAGAAAATTTCAAAAACCAATAGTGCCACAAAAGACAGCTCCACCACCTTTGTATCGATTCTGTATATATCCCAAATGCATGTTTTTGACATCATCTGCGTGAATAGAATCACATATGTAGCAACCATGAATTAGTTAGCTCAGCCAGCTACTACACGACTAATGGAATATCTTTCCTTTTATTTTTTTTTGTTACAAGCCAATACTGTGATGTTTTTTATAAAAAAATAATAATAATAATAATAATCTGATTAGAGTTGGAATTCATTATTATTTTTCAAGCATTGTTTTGATTCACAGGCTTTAAATTTGAGAGTTAATTGTTAAAATTAAGACCCAATAATTATACACTATATGATCGGTGCTATTTTTTCATGTAATGACTGCAGTTGATATTAAAGATGTCAAAAAATGACCTGACTTGATAATCCATCTAAATCCACTTGAAAAAATTAGATTAGAAATCCAATTTTTCAACCCGAATTTAAAAGTGACCAAATTCAAAAATAACCTGAAAATTTTGGGTTGGATTCGGGTTACCCGTTGGGTTAAGAAAAATATAAAATAGTAAAATTTTTTTAACTTTTTACATTTGACTTAACTTTTTTAAGTATTAATTAGTATTATTTTTATAAAATATAGATATATATATGATAAAAAAACTAAATTTAAATATTTAGTTCATTGTAAGAATGAATTTTAAATTTAATTAAACTATTTTACTTTAATAAAAAATGACTTAAAAAAATAACCAGTTAATTTGAATTCAACCCAAATTCGATTTGAATCTAACTTGATTTTAAAACGACTTAACTTGAACTCGAATCGAATATAACGTGACCTAAAAGTAATTCAACTGAAAATGACCTGAATAAAAAATGACCCGAACAAAAAATAACCCAACCCAAACTCAACCCAACCCAACTTTTTGACACCTCTAGTTGGCATTAATCGAGTGGTCTCCATCAACTTTGTCTGTTGGCAAAGTAATTAGACTCTTAATAATATGACAATTAAGATCAAATTTTCTAGACCTCAATAAATAATTGAGATTGTTGTATTATGTTTTATATGCTTAGATAGAAGGATATATAATTTTTTGGTTTTAAACTTTTGTATTTTTTTTTTTATATAAGTTCTAAACATTTTTTACATTCCATTAAATTCTAAATTTTTTGATTTTTTACTAAATCAATCCTTTTATTTATAAAAAGTGGTCAATCCATTAATAAATGAGTTTAAATTAATGAAAATTATTAAAAAAATGTCAAATAAATGAATTAAATATTTTTATTAATAAATATGCACATAAAATATTTTTTTAATCAATAAATATACAAAATAAATATTTTTTGATGTAAAAATTTTTTAATTAATGTATTTAACCTTTTTTTCAAATAATTTTTGTAAGATCAAAATCATTTTATTTAAAGAGATTAATCACTTTTTATTAACAAATGAATTAATTTAGTACGAAATTAAAAAATTTAAAATTTAAATAAAATTTTAAAAAAATTAAAATTTGTATATAAAAACTTATAAAAATTTAAGATTTATAAAATAAATATTCTCTTCGACAGACGTGTGCAGGTAAACAATTGACGCCTATGGGTGAACCAAACTGAACGAAACCTATCTACAAAATAATCGATAACGCGTTGGTCAATGGCTGCCGTTGACCTCTGCATCCGCAGTATTTTTCATGCCTGCCTTCCCAGGCCAGTTCCCCTGCCAAACCTAGTCATTTAGAATGTTAAGATTTTGACACGTGGCAATCAGAGCCAGTCAAACTACTGATAGTTATATTGATTTTCTGAAAAAAAAGGAAAAAAAAAACTACTTTGATTTTGAATGAATAATAAAAGGAAAAACAGCTTTATTGTATCCAATAAAGGACAAAAGAATCCCACTCCCAATTTGTGTTTGCGAAAGAACGTGGATGGCAGGTCCTGCCAAAAAAATTATAGGCCGTGGGTACAAATTTCAAAATTGTTATTTAAAAACAATAAATTTTTATTTTTATAATTATAATAATATTTTTTATAATAAAAAATAATAATAAAATGTATTTTTTGTTGTAAAAAAAATTATTATTGCAAAAAAATCAAACATTTATTACATTCGAGTAAAAAATTTGACAAACAAAATTCAGGCAATATACTTTTTCTGAAAAATTATTACACTCAGGTGATTGACGGAGGCCTTGATAAATTCATAACTAAAAGCAAAATTCCCACATTCTTGAATAAATTCATGTAAATTTCAGTAATTAACTCCATAATTTTGGAAGAAACAACCTTTTCCCATTCGTATTAACAACAAAATTTCTCAATTCTCAACCTAATTGATCAATAAATTAATCACAGATGAGACTTCTTTAAAACCAAATGTATTAGTATTGGCAACGGGAGTAGAATTTATTTTTTTGATAGCGCCCAAGGAAACAAACTCTGTTAGGAAGATCCCATTAGTGTCATTTTTTTTTAAAATAAGAATTGATAAAATAGTAAAATTACATGATTATATTTATGTAAAATTAACATTTAATGTTGTTTAATAGTTTATTTATTTTTTTATAAATTTAATTATTTAATAATTTATATTACATTATTATTGTTATGAAATTATTTTTATAAATTTTTATCATTTAGTTACTATTTTAAAATTATTATTGTTAAGTTAAAAAATTTTAACTTGATAAAAAACAAAAAAAAAGGAAAACCCATCTTTAGGAAAAAAAAAAGAAAGATAAGAAAGGAAAAAAAACATGAGTTCATTATGACAAACGTGTTTGGCACTTTGTTCAACGTGTCTAATCGTGTTTGGCAGTCTATTCAACATGTCTTGCCGTTGTTTTTTGTTTTCTTTTGGACTGATGCTCCGTATTGATTTGTGATTTGTGATTTGTGATTTGTTAATTAGGCTGACGATACTGATTATAAATTAAACTGATAAAGATCCAACATCTGAGACAAAAATGCCATAATTAAGTTAATGAAATCCTAACTATTACATAATATAATAGACTAATATATAAATTCAACTACCAGCACAATTTTAATATATAACAAATAGCAATACAATTCTATTTAACGATATATAACAATATCTTTTTTAAAAAAGATTTTAATAGTCAAATTCAAAACCTCTACTAATTTAAATCCTGAAAAGAGATAGATAAAATTTATGAGAGAGAAAATTATTTTTATTGTATAACTCATAATCTAATAAATTTTTTAATAAATAAAAAAATACCTATAAACAGTATGTTAATTTTTTTATGAATTCATATCTAACAAATCATAATATTTTATTATTATTTTAAAATATTTGTTTGAAGTCAAAAAAGAATTTTTTTCTAACATTTAATTTGTAATCATTGAATGACATTTAAACGTGAGACCATGAGAATGGTAGTAACAGAACTGGTCTTACCTTAATTAGTTCTAATTGTAAGATTCTAAAGCTGTCAATCTTTCCATCTATGTTTCAGACATGTTTAAAATTCCCCAAAACAGGAAAAAAAAAAAAAAAAAAAAAAAAGGGCGTAATTTAAATTTTGAACAAATTAATATCCTCCTTCTAGAAGTTCTCACAGTGGTCTGAACTTTGAAAAATTATTGCATTATTGGCATTGAGCTGCTGAAATGTCTAAAAACGACTGCTAAAACAAAAACAAAAGTAAAACAATAATAATAATAAGCCATCAAAAATAAACAAATAAAATTAATTTCATGAGTTGGCCAAAATAAACACAAAATGAAATAATAAAATAATAATAAAATAAATGATAACAAAAAACGAAAAGTCAATATTCAAGATCCAATCCAAAGTCCACGTTCAAAGCGTCAAGCTTGCGCCAATTGCCTCTTCTTCTTCTTCATCTTCTTCTCCATTCTGAGTTGTTTCCTTTTTTTTCTCCACTCGCTTTCTGGAAGAAGGAAAATTCAGCAAAAAATAAATATATAAAATAAATAAAAATTCCCTTATGGGGCTGATGGGGTGGTGTTGTTTCATGGAAGCTCATCATGTTTTGTTGTCCATTTTAAGTAATTTTGCGCATTAAAAAAACAACACTTGAAAGTTTCTATTAAGCAAAGGCTGTCTTTCTCTCTTTGCATTTGTTGTGTCTGTTTAGGACGGCAATTACACTTTGTTCTCAAGGCCTTTGTCTCCGTGCAAATTTTAGCTGTCACTAGGTTGTTTCTGAGTGCTGTTTTGTCTTTTTTCTGATCTTCTGTTACAGGTTTTATAGGTGATTATACTCAAAGTTCCCTCCTTTGACCACTACACTCTGTTTCATTTCTTGTAACCAGCACCTAGTCTTTCATTCGTTAATTATTTTGGTTTTAGTGGGTACTTTTCCTTTTTTTTTTTTTTTTTTTTTTATTCTTTGGAATTTTGAGCTTTTGCCTTCAAATTTTATCTGGGGTTTTGTTTTTTTTCTTTTTTGTTGTAGTTAAAGAAAATCTTCTTCATTTTTACCTAAAAAAAAGTTTGGTGGTGATTCTGGGATTTGGTTTAGGCTGAGTATTGGCTCTTAAAGAGGCTGGTTTTTGGCTTCTCAAACTGGGAATTTGTTGGAGTTGCAGGGGAAAATTCTTCTTTGGGGGATAATTTTTCCAAGTTCTTTCCTCCCCCAAAGAAGCTGCATTTTCCAGTCCAGCATTTGCTCTACAAATATCCCAGAAATACAGGGATAAAAGAAAATTTGTGTTTCTTTCAGCAGAGTTCTTGTACTGGTAGTGCAAGTTATCCAAGTTGTAAGATTATTTATCCTATCTGGGCATCCTGGTTATTCATTTTTGTTGTGGAAGCTGCATTAATAGTGGCAATTTGGAAGCAAAACCAGCATATTGTGGTTCCTGTTTGAGTGTGGCTTTTCTCTGTTGGATAACTATTTAGATTCTAAAGTAAGAGATAATGGCCGGTGGTAGAAGGAGGAGACTGCATTTGAGCAAGATCTACTCTTTTAGATGTGGGAAGGCATTCTTCAAGGATGACCATTCACAGATAGGAGGACCTGGATTTTCAAGGGTAGTTTTCTGCAATGAACCAGATGGCTTTGAGGCTTCTATTAGAAATTACGGTGACAACTCTGTCAAGAGCACCAAATATACTCCTGCTACTTTCTTGCCTAAATCATTGTTTGAGCAGTTCAGGAGAGTGGCCAACTTTTACTTCTTGGTTACTGGCATCTTGTCCTTCACTCCTCTTGCACCTTACACGGCTGTCAGTGCCATCGTTCCGCTGATTATTGTTGTTGGGGCCACCATGGTCAAAGAAGGCATAGAAGACTGGCGGCGACAGCAGCAGGTATGATTGATTATCAACTCGCAAGTTGAGCTCTATTCGCGATTCTATTTTTGATTTGTTCAATTAGTCCTTTATAATGTACTTGTTTTCTTTTTTCAGTTTGTTCTTCGGCTTGGTTTCTTAGTTTTGGGTTAGGATGTAGAAAGTGAACTTCGGAATTAACTTAATTCTTTTCTATTAAAATTTAGTTTTGGCTGTCTTTGTGGTATCTAAAAAAATCACTTGCAGGATAGGACTATGAGAGTTTGTTCAAATTCAGTTCATGTGAGAAAGAGTACTAGTACTTACTGTGGATTTCTCAATATTAGTTCTATATTACTTTACAGCCTCGAAAATGCTTTTATGTTCATTCATATTCGTTCAATATTAGTTGTATGTGATTTGGTGTGTGTTAATTGTTAGGGAGAGTTGTCATAGCTGATTTGGATTTTTGAATGTGGCAATACTTGGTCAGGATGCAGAGGTGAACAATAGAAAAGTTAAAGTGCATCAACGTGATGGTTCTTTCAAGTACATTGAATGGAAGAATCTTAGAGTGGGAGACATAGTGAAGGTGGAGAAAGATGAATTCTTTCCGGCAGACCTCCTCTTGCTGTCATCTAGCTATGAGGATGGAACATGCTATGTGGAGACCATGAACCTTGACGGAGAGACAAACTTGAAACTCAAACAGGCAGTGGAGGCAACTTCTGTCTTAGATGGTGATTCTAAGTTCAAAGATTTTAAGGCTACTGTGAAATGTGAAGATCCGAATGCAAATTTATACTCCTTTGTTGGAAGTTTGGAGTTTGAAGAGAACCTCTATCCTCTCAGTCCCCAACAACTTCTCCTCAGAGACTCAAAACTCAGAAATACGGACCATGTATATGGAGCCGTAATCTTCACTGGACATGATACGAAGGTTATTCAAAATTCTACTTCCCCACCTTCGAAGAGAAGTAGAATCGAGAGAAAGATGGATCGGATTATCTACCTCATGTTTGGTATTGTTTTTACGATGTCATTAATCGGATCTATTTTCTTTGGTATTGCAACTGAGAATGATTTAGATGACGGGAGGATGAAAAGGTGGTACCTGAGGCCGGATCGTACTACAGTTTATTATGACCCAAAAAGGGAGGTGGTTGCATCAATTCTTCACTTTCTGACTGCGCTGATGTTGTATGGTAACTTTATCCCAATCTCCTTGTATGTATCCATAGAAATCGTTAAAGTTCTGCAGAGCATTTTCATCAATCAAGATATTCATATGTACTATGAGGAAACTGACAAACCAGCACATGCCCGTACCTCAAATTTGAATGAGGAACTTGGGCAAGTTGATACAATCCTTTCCGACAAGACTGGAACATTAACCTGCAATTCTATGGAGTTTATCAAGTGTTCAGTAGCTGGGACTGCTTATGGTCGTGGTGTTACTGAGGTTGAGAGGGCTATGGAAAGAAGAAAAGGTTCTCCATTGGTTCAAGTAAAGGTAAATGGCAGGAACCATGATGTTGAACCTGCTGATACAAAACAATCTATTAAGGGGTTTAATTTTGATGATGAAAGGATAATGGATGGAAACTGGATTCATGAACCTCATGCCTCTGTCATACAAAAGTTTTTCCGTTTGTTAGCAATATGTCATACGGCCATACCTGATGTAGATGAAGCCACAGGCATGATTTCTTATGAAGCTGAGTCTCCGGATGAAGCAGCCTTTGTGATTGCAGCTAGAGAAATTGGTTTTGAATTTTGCAAACGGACCCAAACAAACATATCCGTGAATGAGTTGGACATGGTGTCTGGGAAGAAAGTTGAAAGGTCAGTCTTATCTGATATTTATTTGGAAAATGGGGATTCCTGTTTTGTTAGAATTCAAAAAGAATTAGGCATGCATGCTCTTTATTCTTTCACTACCATTGGCTTGCATGGTACATGTCTAGTTTGCGTTCTAAGTGCTCAACAGCTCTGTCTTGCTATTGTCTTTTTCTATCTTGTTGTGCTTGTTTGCACCGAGGTTCAAGTACATGCTTTTTGAATTTTTGTTATACCGCAACAAGCAACTGAACTAAAGAAGTTTCAAGTATTTGAATCCTTGATTCGCATGCAGCTTTTACTCCAGAAGTTTAGATGCCCTACAAGTGTTACTTGCACTAGTACTAGTGGTCCCATATTTGAGATTCTTATTATTCTCAACAAAAATACTTGTATGTCTGGTAATGTGGCATGCATTGGAATGGAAAATCGATCAATTTAGGGTAATTCTCATAACGTATTTTCTTTTTCTTACAGGCTGTACCAACTTTTGAATGTTTTGGAGTTTAACAGTGCAAGAAAGAGGATGTCTGTGATTGTAAGAAATGAGGAGGGACAGTTGTTGCTCCTTTGTAAAGGTGCTGACAGGTTTGTGATAAATTATCTTTGTCCCCACTTGGTTCTAAATTCAGCTCCATTTGAGGTTCATAATTGTCCTTTTCCCAATCCAGTGTCATGTTCGAAAGGCTCGCCAAGAACGGCAGGGATTTTGAATTGGAGACCAGAGATCATGTGAATGAGTATGCTGATGCGGGCCTCAGGACATTGATACTTGCTTATCGTGAACTTAATGAAGAAGAATATAAGATTTTCAACAAAGAACTCAATCATGCTAAGAATTCAGTTAGTGCAGATCAGGAAATGTTGATTGATGAAGTGACTGACAAGATCGAGAGGGATCTAATTCTTCTTGGTGCTACTGCTGTTGAGGACAAACTCCAAAATGGGGTCAGTTAGAAAAACTTTTAAAAAAATAAAAATAAAAACAAGTGCAACTTTGATGAGATTTAGAAATGATTAATCTTCCCTTCCACCTGTCAGGTTCCTGACTGCATTGATAAGCTTGCTCAAGCAGGAATTAAAATTTGGGTTTTGACTGGAGACAAGATGGAGACTGCCATCAATATTGGGTATGCTATGTAGTTATGAGTTAAATTGAGTTTTTTAAAGAGAAGTCTAGAGTTCATATCCCAAATGTCTGGATGGGCCCTAACATAGACATTCGACAATGCAGTTTTGCTTGTAGTTTGCTTAGACAAGGTATGAAACAAATAGTAATCACCTTGGACAATCCAGAGATCCAAACATTGGAGAAAGCAGGTGAAAAGGCTGCCATCACCAAGGTAAATATTTTTTTAGATTATCAGTAATAACAATCCAGTCAAATAATTTACTTGTGTAAAGGGACGGTGTAGCATGTCGCTCCTTTATAACTTTTCAATCTTCTTTTTCTTCATTCTTTATTTACCTTTTCTTTTTGACACCGCCCCGGGAGGTTGTAATTAAAAAAGAATATGAAATAAGATGGGCATTATTGATGTGATTTGTTGATTCGTTTGTTAAGGCATCAAAGGAAAGTGTTCTCCGGCAAATAACAAATGGAAAGGCTCAACTCACTAGGTCAAGTGGGAATACTGAGGCGTTGGCTTTGATTATTGACGGTAAATCCCTTACTTATGCCTTGGAGGAGGACATGAAGAAAATGTTTCTAGAGCTTGCTATCGGTTGTGCATCTGTCATTTGCTGTCGTTCCTCACCCAAGCAGAAGGCACTGGTGTGTTATTGTTCTTTCTCTTACGTTTCTGTTGAGCACTTGAATACTTGTTTCTTTCAATTGTGAAACCTTGTTTGGATTTCTTAAAACTTTCTAACCTTTGCTTTAAGGGCTAATTGTTTAGACCATTAACTGATACATGCAGGTCACGCGGCTAGTAAAAGCTGGAACTGGGAAAACAACCTTAGCAATTGGTGATGGAGCCAATGATGTTGGTATGCTTCAAGAAGCCGATATTGGCGTTGGAATCAGTGGTGTTGAAGGAATGCAGGTACTCTTTGGGATACTTTATATTCCTTTCCTGTATTGGCATTTCTTTATGTTTATTTCTGATACTAGTTGCTTGTGAACCCTGTCTTATGCTTCTTTTCCATTCAGGCTGTTATGTCAAGTGATATTGCAATTGCTCAATTCCGATTTTTGGAGCGATTGCTACTAGTGCATGGACACTGGTGTTACAGGAGGATCTCTTCAATGGTAAGGCCCTCCATATTTTTGGATGGCAATGAGGCTTAAGATTTTTATCATCCATTTCTATTAAGTTTTATTATGTCATGGATTTTTCATTTTTTCAATCACAAGCTTATATTTTGATTCTTTTGTTGGCAGATATGTTACTTCTTCTACAAGAACGTCGTATTTGGTTTCTCTCTTTTCTTGTATGAGGCGTTTGCATCATTCTCTGGGCAACCTGCATACAATGACTGGTTTTTGTCCCTTTATAACATCTTCTTCACATCACTTCCAGTGATTGCTTTGGGTATCTTTGACCAGGATGTATCTCCTGGGTATTCAATAAAGGTATGTAACACATGCAATACTTAGTTACGATCATTTGGACAGTTAAATGAAGGCCTTTGCACTATTACCTAGGATACGGGTGAACTGAAGTGTACCCATTTCTCCCACTTGCACATATAAATGCATACATACTTCGTGCCTAGTCCTACTTTTGATCCCACTAGATTCCTTGGTCTGCATTTTTGTGTTGAGGCAAAACTCATCCTCATTTTGCAAACCCTTGGACAGCAAAACTAGTAATGGTAATTCCTGCTGCATGAATATCGCTGATTAGCTGCTGATGTCCTACTATGGTGAATCTACAAAATAGATAGAACCCAAATAATGAACTTAGACATTTCCATTGTTTCTGCAAGTTAATAGCTTAGAGTTAGAGGACTGCATTGTACTTCACAGCTGCATTGTGCATTGATAATTGAGGATTTATTTGGGTCACTAGAAATCATAGATCTGGTAGTGTATCTTTAGGGCTCAGTTCTCCTATTTTCATGATCCTTTTGTCTCCCTTCTTTGTTGTCTATGATGATAATTATTTTTTGGAATTCGTGCATTAATCACGTGTACTTAGAGTGGACCATTCTTTGGCATCTTACATGAACTTCTCATCTATAAACAAATAAGAAGCATCTGACCAGCTATCTGGCTAGTATGCCTGTTTCAGAGGGATTTTGGCACAACAAATTATACCTCGCTACTGATATGCCTGTTTTAGGCCTTTTTTTAGTTTTTTGGCCAGAGTTTTTGACATAATAGTTGATGCCATTATCTTCTTTCATGTGACAGTTTCCCCTCTTATACCAAGAAGGTGTACAAAATACACTCTTCAGCTGGCGCAGAATAATTGGTTGGATGCTTAATGGATTCTGCAGTGCAGTAATCATCTTCTTCTTTTGCGCTAAAGCTATGGACAATCAAGCCTTCAATCACGATGGGAAAACCGCTGGAAGGGACATTTTAGGGGCTACAATATATACTTGCATTGTGTGGACTGTCAACCTACAGATGGCGCTGGCAATTAATTACTTCACCATTATACAGCATGTTTTGATTTGGGGTTCAATTGCCTTTTGGTACATTTTTATGCTGGCATATGGAGCTATTACTCCCAGCTTTTCTACCAATGCTTACATGATCTTCATTGAAGCCCTCGCGCCAGCGCCTTCTTTCTGGCTCGTCACACTGTTTGCTGCGCTCTCGGCCCTAGTTCCATACTTCTCCATCTCAGCAATCCAAATGTGGTTCTTTCCAATGTACCATCAAATGATACAGTGGATGAAACATGAAGGTCAATCAGATGATCCTGAGTATTGTGAATTGGTGCGCCAAAGGTCATTGCGGCCAAACACAGTTGGCTTCACAGCTCGCGCAGCAGCAAGAACTAAACGGTTAAAAGATAAGCATCAGAACCACTCAAGATATTAGCAGGTGATTTCCAGAACACATTCATTAACAGCTTTTCGGCCGTGGCTAGTCTGTCCAGAAACGAGCCACCCCTGTTGTATATGACTACACTGAAGGTTGCGGCCTTATTTTACTCGTATAGGCAGCCCTATAGTCTAGGACTGTTAGATGACTCTGTACAGAAACATCATTCAGCTGTAGAGTATGTCAACAGGTACAGATGCCCCAAGGAAAGTAAATTTTGGTTCTTGGCCTTTTGTTTTATACGAATAGTGATTTTCATCTGTAACTTTTACAAAACATATTCATTAATAGTGAAGAAAATTTCTTGTAGATTTGGATAGTGCTGTGTTGTACAAGAATATATTATCTCCCCCTTTCTTATTTGTACCTCCAATAAAGTTTAATCATTGTTCAAATGGAATTCAGTACACTCCTCTTTAATTGTGATGTTTGCATGGTCAATCATGGCTTCCATCTTTTGAACCTCACTCATTACTTCAAGCTCACGAGATTACAGCAAGCAGAAGATCACTTTTTCTTAGCTTATATTATTGCGATAGAAACTACTAATAGATAACCATCATCATCTTATCTTTATTTCCAATTGAAATTGTTGTTATCTCATCTGAGAGGTTTAATTTTTGTATTTGTTTCTCAAGGTTATCCTCATCTGTAAGCTTCATGTACAGCTATATATCCTGAGTAGCAGTGAATGAATAATATACTGCAAAATCAATCCAGAAAAATAAAATCTTTTATGGTATCAGAGCCTTCGCTTAACAGCTTCACATGGCTTCTGAAACAACCCAGGCAAACGTAGTTTCCTCTTCCTCTGCGGACCAATCCGCTACTTCAACCAATATCGTTGCTATTAATGCAACAGCCCAATTACCTTTGAAATTAACCACCTCAAATTATCCATCCTGGAGAGCACAGTTTATGTCTCTTCTTGTAGGATTCAATCTTGTTGGTTTTGTTGATGGGTCAAGCCGCTGTCCAGCAAAGAAAATCACGCAAGGAACACGTGATGTTGATAATCCTGAATACCTCAATTGGGTGCGCCAAGACCAACTTATTTTTCATGCCATCATCGCATCAGTCTCAGAGAATTTAGTTTCTCTAATTGCTTAAGCAACAACCTCTCAAGAAGCCTGGGAGCGTCTCCAAAGGCTATATGCCAACAAATCTCGATCTCGAATTATGTCTCTCAAGGAACGACTCTTTGAACCACAAGGTACGAGGTCTGTATCTCAATATCTCCAGTCCATCAAAGCTATTTCGGATGAATTAGCAATTATTCAGGCACCTGTCCCAGAAGAGGACTTGATTGTGCATATTCTTAATGGGGTTGGACCCCATTTTAAAGAACTCACAGTTGCTATACGTGCTAGAGAATCATCAATCACCTTTGAAGAATTGCATGATAAACTCATGGATTTTGAAAATTATTTGAGCAAGGAATCATCAGTCTCTCTTCCAGTAACAGCAAATATTGCTCGTCGAGGAGGACGCGGATTCTCTCGACAAAATTTTCGTGGCCTTAGTTCCCAACCTTTCTCCTCTTGGCGCTCACCAGGCCGTCCGTTCAGCAATTCTCCCACTTTTCGTGGACGTGGTGATACTGCCACCAGCCACAATAAATCAATCTGTCAAATATGCGACAGACCAGGCCATATCGCCAAGCATTGCTACCGTGGCAAAGAATTTTTTCGGCAAGGACCGGTGGCTAATCTTGTTCAGTTTGATCCACCAAAATTAAATTATCAGGCAAAAAAGGCAGATTGGATAGTTGATTCTGGAGCCACACATCACGTCACCAATGATCTCAATAATCTATCAATTTTTTCTGAGTATGATGGTACAGATGAAATACTTGTTGGTAATGGGTCAGGTTTGCCTATAACTCATACAGGTTCAGCTACATTATCTATTTCCAATCATAATTTTCAGCTCTCAAATATTTTATGTGCTCCTGACATGAGAAATAATTTATTGTCTGTGTCCCAATTTTGTAAAAAGAACAACGTCTCAGTAGAATTTTTTCCATCTTTTTTTGTGGTGAAGGACTTGAGCACGGGGGCGCCAGTACTGCAGGGACCAAATAAGGATGACGTCTATAGGCTACCATCAGATTTTTCATTTACCCGCAGCAACCAACCTCTTGCCATGGCTACATCCACCATCTCCCCTACAGTTTGGCATCAGAGACTTGGCCATCCATCTTTTTCTCTTTTTCAGCATGTTATTAAGCATTTTTCCTTACCATGTTCCTCTTTAGAGAAGGCATCTTTTTTATGCAACTCCTGCAATTGCAATAAAAGTCATAAACTTCCTTTTTCTATATCTACAATTTCGAGTTCTCATCCACTTGATATTTTATATTCTGATGTGTGGGGGCCTACCTCTGTTGAGGGGCTTGATGGGTCACGGTATTATGTCATTTTCATTGACCATTACACCAAATATGTGTGGTTATACACCCTGCGCTATAAATCTGATGTCAGTGTTATTTTTCCTCAGTTTAAAGCTCTTGTTGAAAAACAATTCTCAACTCCAATTAAAAAGCTATACACAGATGGTGGTGGAGAATTCCTGGCACTTAAAAATTTTCTTGCATCAAATGGGATTACTCATCTTCTTACACCGCCCCATACACCTAAACACAATGGACTCTCTGAAAGAAAACACCGTCACATAGTCGAGACAAGCCTCACTCTACTTCACCAAGCTCAGCTTCCATTGAAATTTTGGCCATATGCCTTTAAGGCTGGTGTTTACTCCATTAATAGGCTTCCAACACCCACCCTTAACATGGATAGTCCCTATTTCCGACTCTTTAAAACCCCACCAAATTATGGTAAAATGCGTGTGTTTGGGTGTTTGTGCTACCCCTGGCTTAAGCCTTACACATCTCATAAGATGGCACCAAAATCTCATCCATGTATTTTCCTAGGCTATTCTCCAAATCAAAGTGCATTCCAATGTTACAATCCCTCTACCAAAAAAATAATAGTGTCCCGTCATGTCATATTTAGTGAGCATATTTTTCCATATTCCACAATCGCATCTACTGCGGCCCAAGAAAATTCTTCACCGATCTCATTTGATGCACTAACCCCATCCCACTATTTGCTCTCTTCCTCTTCCATTGCAGGTAATCAAAATTCTGGTGTTTCAACTGCTGTACAGCCATCCACATTTGGTCCCTCAGCTGAAATTGGCTCCTCCGACGTTGAACGTTCTTCTCCTAGTATCTCCGCGCCTCCATCAACCACAACTCAACCCTCACAACGCCTTCATCCTATGATCACCAGATCAAAGAACAACATCTTCAAACCAAAAGTTATTTCTCATGTCACAAAGCACCCATCTCCTGCCACTTTAGAGCCAACGGGCGTCAAGCAAGCACTTCAAGATCCCTTGTGGCATGACGTTATGCAAGCAGAGTATGGAGCACTTCTCAAGAATGAAACTTGGACCCTTGTTCCTTCTTCTCAGGCATCTAACGTTATTGGGAATAAGTGGGTCTTTCGTATCAAAAGGCTTCCCGATGGGTCCGTGGATCGCTACAAAGCGCGGCTTGTAGCAAAAGGATTTCACCAACGGCCAGGACTAGACTACTCTCAAACGTTTAGCCCAGTAGTCAAGCCTACGACTATTCGGGTGGTCCTCACATTAGCTATGCATCACAATTGGTCTCTACGTCAGCTAGATATTAATAATGCTTTTCTACAAGGGACACTCAATGACACCGTCTACATGGCGCAACCAGCAGGCTTTGTTGATCCGGAGCATCCACATCATGTATGCCAGCTTAATAAAGCTATTTACGACCTCAAACAAGCACCAAGAGCCTGGTTCAAAGAGCTAAGTACATTTCTTCTTCAATTGGGCTTTATTAATGTTGTATCCGATTCATCTCTCTTTGTTTATTCTACAAAGGATGCATTAATATACTTACTGGTCTACGTTGATGACATTGTGATTACTGGCAACAATGATACTGTCATCTCATCAATTTTTACCAAGTTGTCTCAGCGTTTTTCTCTTAAAGATATGGGACCTCTTAATTTCTTCCTTGGAGTTGAGGTTGTGCGCACACCAGCAGGACTGTTTTTAAGCCAACACCAGTATATTGCCCGTATTCTAGAGGAATTCAAGTTACTTGAAGCTAAAACGCAAAGCACACCTTTATCCTCCTCTATTAAATTGAAACTCAATGATGGCACTGGCACAGTTGATCAAACGTCCTATCGTCGGGTTGTGGGATCACTCCAATATCTCTCCCTCACTCGGCCTGATCTGGCATACTCTGTTAACAAGATGTCTCAATTTATGCATGCTCCCACAGTCACTCATTGGTCATCATTAAAGCGCATCCTACGTTATCTCAAAGGCACAATCCATCATGGCTTATTCATCCCTCGAGCCTCTCTGTCCTCCATTACTTTGAATGCTTTCTGTGATGCTGATTGGGGAGGGGACCTCGATGATCGTACATCAACTTCTGGTTACATAATTAAGCTTGGCAACATCCCAATTTCGTGGAAATCCAACAAGCAACGGAGTGTTGCGCGATCATCTACGGAAGCAGAATATCGCGCCATTGCAAATACAACAGCTGAACTAGCTTGGATACAAAACTTGTTGGCTGAACTTCGCGTTCCCTGCTCACTTCCTTCGACTATCCATTGTGATAATCTTGGTGCCACATATCTTACAGCTAACCCAGTTTTTCATTCTCGCATGAAACACCTCGCATTAGACTACCATTTTGTCCGTGAACATGTTCAGCAAGGCACAATTCGGGTATCATATATTGCCACAGCAAACCAGCAAGCCGATGGTTTCACAAAAGCGCTACCGAAGGCACGATTTCAATCCTTACGATCCAAGATTGGTGTGGTTGACACCTCCACCATCTTGCGGGGGCGTAATAGATAACCATCATCATCTTATCTTTATTTCCAATTGAAATTGTTGTTATCTCATCTGAGAGGTTTAATTTTTGTATTTGTTTCTCAAGGTTATCCTCATCTGTAAGCTTCATGTACAGCTATATATCCTGAGTAGCAGCGAATGAATAATATACTGCAAAATCAATCCAGAAAAATAAATTCTTTTAACTACATGGAGCATGGATGTAAAGAGAAAATAAATCACAATAAGGTAAGTTTATCGTTACATCAAGGTTCATCTTTTTACAAACCTGTTTACTAAGATGTCTTTTTATCTTTTAACATGACAAAAGCTTCCCCATGGGAACAACCTAGAATGAAAGGAGTCCGCACTCGCAGTAATTAACCAGGAAAAATCGTCCTACCTCATGGCCTCACTTGTTATGATGGCTCTGAATTCTGATATTGGTTGTGGAGTCTGTATTAATGATCACATGTCATCACTCAAATCAGCTTACCTACCCCTTGACAATTGCAGATCCAACTTTAATGCATTGAAGTCTTACTAGCTTTCTCAATTATGTAGCCGCCTCGGTTTAGTTGAAATGGTGTTGAGGCGTTGTTCCCAGTTGGGTGAGCAGGTTCCATCCCCACCCCTAAATCCTCCAATCTGGAGGTTATGCACTTTGCATGGGAAAAAAAAGTGCTTGCATCTCCTACAATGTTTTTTTATTCACTTTTTTCGTCTTTATTAATAACCAACTGATTGACTGTAACTATTACTTGTCCTTAAAACAAAAAAAAAAAAAAAAGAAAAATTTCTTTATTTGGCCATTGCGAGATACCAATCGTAACCCCAATCCGATTTGTCTTAAACTGGGTTGCTATGCACACATCTCAAAACCACAATTGGAAAACTTTGTCTCAAACAGGATAATGCAGAAATTGGAAATTAGTCCATAATAATTCATTTTCTCAATCAACAACACAGATGCCACAACAATTAGCAGTCATATCATATAATTTTATTCTAATAGATTGCTTTCATAGATTTTTGTACACCTTCCCTCCTGCTGCCAATCATGTACACAAGAATCCTATCAGGACTGGACCTCTAAGCACAGAAAGCTAAAAGAGGAAAAAAAAAAAAAAAAGAAAGAAAGAAAAGTCAACAACAATGATCAATAGAATTTCGTGTGAAACCATGATCATCATCCCCAATCATAGCCATTGATGATAAGTAACATTTCCCCACAATGAATCACAGCACCACCAATATATATAGATATGATTGTCAACAAATTAAGCTTGTTTGACCAGGCTGGCTAAGGCTATGCAACCTTGAGGCCTAGAAAATCACTAGCAGATCTAGCCATGATGGTTGCAAACTCGTTAAAGCTAATGACACCATCCCCATTTGCGTCAGCCTCCCTCATCATCTCCGCAAGCTCACGATAAGACAAAGGGTGACCCATCTTAGCCATGGATCCTGCGAGTTCAGCTGCGGTGATGTAACCATTGCCATCGCGGTCAAAGGATCTAAAAACCTCCAACAGCTGCTCCTGGTTGATCAACACTTCTTCGTTCATGTCAGGCAATATCAAACTCACCAATTCATCAAACTCAACGTATCCGTTGCCATTTGCATCCATGTTTGCCAGCATATGGTTGAGCTGTTCCCCTGTTGGCTTCAGGCCGAGGGACCGCAGAAGCGCGGCCAGCTCTAGCTGCGTCAGGCTGCCGTCTGCATCCATGTCAAAGCGCGTGAAGATGTCCTTGAGCTGATCCAGCTGCTCGGATAGAAGGGTCGCTGCCATGATCGTTTCTGGAAATGGATAATTGGAGGAGAGGAAATTAAGCGGAGAGAAAGAGAAGAAAAAGAAAGGAGTGGTGCAATTGTTTGTATGATCTTTTTTTGCTTCTTTGGTTTTCTGGTAAAGATGTGGGGCTTGACTTCTTTCGCTTTTTGTTCATGATTTGGAATGGTTCAAAGTTCAAACAAAGTGAAAACGCGTTTCCACTCTAAAGAAATTGTTATTTATTATTATTATTATTATTGTTATTTTGTTAAGAAAGACAATGGGTGGTACATGACAATTTCACAAAGTGCATTGCAACTTTATTTATAAGAAGAGCGCTATAAATTTAAATAATTACGATATATCTCACACTGATAAATTTAATTTTATTACTCAATTTCGAACCCACGATGTCAAAACCTCATTTATTAGTCACCCTGATCAGTGGTTTATTAATGTTATTATTACAACGTACTAGGTGTGCCACGAGATTATGTTATTGGCTTTTGTTTGCATGTAATGTAAGTTAGTGCATATGAAGACATGTGGGGATGTTATTTTTAGTGATTGTTCATCAAATCTATATTTAGGTGATGGGCTATATCTGGTGGTGTTTTGAGTTGTCAAGGGGAGATTTGTTACGAAGCCTATTGCTTTCTGCTGACTATTCAATATTCATTGAGAGAAAAATCTATCGGGTGAGTTGTCTTCTGTCTGATTCATATTTTAAAGAGAAATACTATATAATAATATTAAAATAATAATAAAATAATAAAATAACATATATATTTAAATAATTAAAATTTTAAAAAATAATTAATTAATTAATTATTATTAAATAAATTATATGATTATTTTATTATTAATTAAAATTAAATTACTCAATAAAAATTTATTTTTAATTGAGTTTTGAGGTCAAGGCTGGTAATAATACAAGGTTGAAAAGTCGTTCAGGTTCTGCAACAAACACAAAAGTCCTCCGCTTCGATCAACAGTCCACCACAACCAATACTGTAACCATAACCGGAAGTGCTTGGGTCTGAGAGGGTATATACAAAATAATAAGTAATGAATTTTAAGTAATAATATTTATATTTTAATAATAAAATTTTATAATTGAATTTTTTATTATTGAAAATATGTATATTGTTATTAAAATTGTTGAGTTGTTATTTCCGAAATAATCACTCAAACTGATTTTCTCTGTCACTAAAACTAGGCCGGTATTGTAAATTTGTGAACTATGTCTACCTAGAGTTTGGAAGGGGCGAGCCTTTGTTACAACACTAGAGTTACATTCATTGTTACTTGAGTAACAATTCACAAGTTCAAATTAGGGAAATATTTTTTTTAAAGAAAAGAAATATAAGGATAATTGAATAATGTAGTCAGGTTGGAGTTAGATGGACACTCAATCTCCTAAAGATCAATTACCAAAAGTTTCAGACATAGAGCCTAATTTGGGCATTGCAACGACTACAAAGCTTTAATCCCAAATGTTCCAACAATATTAGAAGCAAAACTTGGTCCAGTTAAATTGGCCACGGCTTCAATTTCAATTTTTAAATTAGATGCCTGCAAAAACGAACCAGCATCCATGGTTCAACAATTTGTGCCATAAAAGCAGATTTGTAATCAAATGCAGCTATTGCCTAGCTGATAAGGTCGTCAAATTAAATTTGGAATGTAGCACTATAAAATTCGGCAGAATCAATATGAATGTCTGAAGGAAGTGACTATTTCAACTAATTCAATCTGTACAACATGAGTTGAATCAGATTTCTGTCTAGCTACAACAATATCCATTTAGGAGGCCCCTGTTGCCTCCCTACCCCAAAAGCTGCCAAATGCAAACTGACCCTTCTGAGAAAGCTCCCACAAAACCCTCTCAACTTCCTCCATGCAACTGTCACTGCCACGGTCTTCTCCTGGGAACACTTCAGGAATTTTTATGGACCATTCATGAATTTCCATCATATCATCTCGAAATCGGTTGTTTATAGACTCTATTCTCTTGTGTTTCCTTCTCTTCTGAAGCTTCCTTCTAACATATTGTTTGGCCTTTTGAACAACTTTGCAAGGAAGCCTGATGAAGATGAAGATTATGATCTGTAGGATAATGCATTGGAAGCAACAAGATAGCACTATGCAATCCGAGGCAAGCATGCCGCAGTCTTCCATGGCTGTGGAATTTTAAGGAATGGAGGTGGTGATGTTTTGTGAAGAAAATTAATGGAAGACATGCCTTGATTGGAATATCTTCCTTTGTCCTCATAGGAGGGAATTCGGAAGTGTGAAGCAAAGACTAAAAAGGTGGCCATTGGTCATGACTTCAAAGATGCCAATATTTTCATTGCCTGAAAATTGTTTAGCTGTTTGCAGCTTCCACTTAAGGCCATTGTATACAAGAGAATATTGGAAGCAAAGCAAGCAAAAGCTGTCCTTTGTTTCTTGAAATATACTTCTCTTTGGAATTAGAGGGTTACCTGGAAACCTTGCCTTCTATGTCTTGACCTTTTGTTATTATTATTATTATTATTATTGTTTTTTAAGAGTGACTTCAAGCCTGCACATCAGTACACTTTTTTGTTTTTGATAAATAGCAGCAGTGCAATATGTATTTTCACCAGTTGTTATATTGGGCTGTCATAGCATTTTACCTAGCATTACAGGATCCCTAGAGTCTGTCATAATCTGATGATGTTTTGGGACTTTTATTTTGTTCTTCCAGATTTGATTGACCTTGATTCCACCATTTCAACTCATCCTTAATAAAATATCAGATAAAACCTATTCACTTTTGTCCAAAAACTAGCTTTTGAGCTTTTTTCTTTCTTTTTAATTGGTTTAGACCAAAACTCGAAATTAAAACCTTTAACCCTTTGACTTAAACTTGATTGGTAACTAGTTTTTATTTATTTATTAATTTATTTTTTTTGCAGTAAATACCTTGCTTAACCAACTTTTCCTCCGAGTTGTGAAGGCTTGTTTGTTTTGTGCCATTCTTGTTGATGATATCCAGGCGTCCCATCCCTTTATAAATATTTGCGACATTTTTTGTGTATGCATATTTACTTCTCGCCCGTATGATATTGTTGTTTGCTTAGAGGCTAGCATTTCTCTTTGTATTTGATAGGACTACCTGTCCAGCACAGAGAATCAATCCAAGAAAATAAAATTGCACCTCTATGAACATTTCCAACTTTAGGTGCGATGACAGGTGCTTGATCCTAATGACCACTGTCCTCTTCCTGTATTACTGCAAAATGGAAACAGCTCTTTTTCCTGTTTTTTTTCCTTTTCCCTTTATGAGATGGGTACAGACGATCTGAGCAATTGCCATGGACTGCAAGAAATTCAGGAGGGGTATGGTAAGGGGGACAATTGGACAGGGCAATTTCAGGTCGCGAATCAACTACTCAATATGAACACCAGCATAAGGATGAAAGACTGTGCCTGTGAGATCTTACAATGAGTTCAATAGCACTAATCCACAATTTCCTGTTCGTTACTTTAATTTTATCCTCAATTAAAGATTCCCATATAGCTTTGTTGATAATCTACTAATAATTAACTTGCTCATTTGAACCTTCTTCCCTGCTTATATTGTTTCATATAGATACACAATGTTCAGCACGTGGATTCACAGGAGAGTTCCTCAAAAAGTTTGGGGAAGAACATTGTTCGGCATAGAATTGAAACACGATAAAAGAAAAGCATGGCATTCCCTAATTGCGATAGAAGCTTCTTGGGTATTTGGAGAAGAAAATGAACAAAATTGAATTACAGTTCCATCAGTAAAATCATAATATTAGTAGGGGCAAAATTTTGCATGAGCTAATTACATGGACAAAGAATCATGGTACAGAGCCTATAATGGGCAAAAACTGGTCTAATTACAACTATCAAGAGATTGAAATCCGGTCTTCTCAAGGTCGGCAAATTCCAGAGACAAGGACATCCTGTACATATATTTGATGAGCTACTCCAACAAAATCAGCTTCAACCGGGATGGTGGTGTTCCAGATTAACAGCGCATCGACATTGATTAGATAGGTGTCTCTACCAACATTTAGCATTTCATCTTTGACTATCCGAGCTACCTTGGCTAAAAAAATCCGTACTGTAATTTTGACTTCCAAATGCCATCCTCTGAAACAGTCTAATTTGTGCAGATTGCTGTGCAGAGTTGAATACTTCACTTTCCCCAACTCTCATCCCATTAGTTAGATCTGCTGCAGCTAAATTATCGAAAGCTCTGACGACCTGAGAAGCATGAACATGTAAAGAAAAATATGCTCCCATACCTCCATATCTGAGTCTCTCAGCTTACGTATAAAATAAAGGGAATTTGAACTGGTCTTCTCAATGTGAGTGTATTATAATTACCTGTCCCATGCGTGGCCTCTTAGCAGCCGAATGTCTCACACAGGCTGCAGCAGCCTCAATCATCTGGAACAGTTCACTTTCAACGTAGTTCTTTCCTAGCCTTGGATCTACCAAACCTTCATACTCCTCACTGTCCAATGCTCGACTTAGCAAAGGTCGAGCCTGAAACAACAAATACCTTTTGATGAGAAAAGAATGAGCATGGAACATAAATTTTTATTTCAATAGACAATTGCAATTCTTTCTGACACCAGTACATTATATTTTATTGCTGTTGCATGGTATTTCTATGCTAGGAGGGGATGCCCATCAAAGCATTCATCTGAATTCAACCGTACCCAATTAATGCATGATTTAGCAAAATTGTGCAGATTTAGATCTTCTTTTCCTAAAGAGGTAGGTGTTATTACTTTTGATACATCACATTGAATAAGAAAAATCTATATCTAATCCACGAAAGCTAGCATTAAGCCTGGCTGTGATCATCAACATATGATTGCTGGCACTGACACAACAGTCCAGGCAACCTATGTTCATAGTAGACAATGGGATTACCATTTTAAAACTCTAACATTAGATTAAGCAAAATAGCTTTTTCACCATCTTTTCTTGTGTTTAAATCATAAAAGGGATACGAGAAATAAGGCAATATTAGATTCAGTGCGCATAAATCACCTAGTTTGGCACGATTTTATTGACCTAAACATACAGAAGTTTCAAACTATTGCTGCTTTATAACCTTGCAAAATGAAGGTTGTAAGGCTAGCAATAACAGCAATATCTTATGTACCTAGCAAAATTGAGGAAAGAGAGCATGGAAAAGACCATTGCATGATTCAAACTAAACACAAAGTCCAAACATCCGTTACCTAACACTAACAAAATTGAAAACTTCAGCAGAATTGGCTGCAGTATATTATGCATGCATGCTCACGTTAGGGGCAAAAATGACTAGCAAAACGAACTGAGCCTACTTTAAGGATTAATGAGTGAAACAAACACACAGTTTTAACAGCAGAAGAATGCCAATGACAGCAATACAAGACAGTTTACCCATTCCACAAGACTCTCATCTCCCATAGGTTGTGAGGGATCCACAGGCTTCCGTCCGGTGATCAGCTCCAAAAGTACAACCCCATATGAGAAAACATCTGATTTCTCAGTCAATTTGCCACTTGATGCATATTCGGGGGCCACGTATCTGAAAAACCACGCAAAAGTTTAGATGCACATGGACTTGGCTGATATAAGGTCCATCCATCAACAAAAAGAGGAAGAAAACGGAAACAACCCAATAGTCGCCCTCTCCAAAGGTTTTGTAATGGTGTACATCCAAAGGTTTTGTGATGGTGTACATCTAAACAAAGATAAGCTGCTTACCCAAAAGTCCCCATAACACGGGTTGTTATATGTGTATTTGCATCAAGAGCCAATTTGGCAAGCCCAAAGTCTGAAACCTATGAAGTAAAACTAGAAACAGTTAAACCATAAAATCCATGATAGGTTTGTAAAGATGTGACGTTAAAAGGGGGTGGGGGCTTTCTTCCTACCTTAGCTTCAAAGTTGTTGTCTAAAAGAATATTTGATGACTTGATATCCCTGTGAATAATTCGAGGATGACCTGCATGCATAAAAATCAGTTAAATAAAGAACATGTAGTTAACACAAATGCTCCCACATGTGTGCATGCTGACAGGAGTACTTCCCACATTTGTGGGCTCTAGGGATGGGGCCTATGCATGCAGCCTCACCCTTGTTTTCGCAAGGAGGCTGTTTTGGTGACTCGACCTGTAACCATCAAGTCACAATGAAGTAACCTTTACAGTTACACCAAGACTCGACCTTCAATACGTGTTAAGAAGACGTTAAATGAAACAAGCGAACAACACCCTGAATTAAATTTAGCAGAAATGAATGTGAATGTGAATATCACCCAATTAACTATCAAAACCATGAAACTAATGCTTACAGTCTTCATGGAGATAAGCTATTCCCCGAGCTGCACCCGCTGCAATCTTAACACGAGTTGGCCAGTCCATAACGGGCCTACCTTCCCCTACAAGTGCAAAAATAATAATCATAATAAAACTATTATCATAAAGTACTATTTAAAACCTCACTGGCAAGTCATAGCTTTACCATGAAGATGGAAATGAAGGGTATTATTAGGGACATAGTCATATATAAGCAGTCTCTGGTTCTCAGTGATGCAGTAACCCACAAGTGAAACCAAATGACGGTGGTGTATGCGACTAATTATCTCAACTTCAGCTTTAAATTCTCGTTCGCCCTGCCCTCCACCAGCATTAAGCTGTTTTACTGCCAACTCCCTCCCATCTGGCAAGCAACCATAATAAACAGAACCAAATCCACCTTCCCCCAAAAGATTCTGAGATGAAAAACCATTTGTGGCCTTAACCAGTTCTTCATATGTAAACCATGACCTTGAATTGCCTAAACCACCAGGCTCCGATGGTGTGAAGACAAAATCACTGCTAGAACCACTTCCCATTAACAGGGCTGTAGATTGTGTCTTTGTGAAAGTTGAATCTGGAGATAGAATCAAAGACGTTCAAAGTCTTACCAACAATGCTATCAAACACGCGACATCGAAACAAAACAAATTGCTACCTTTTAAACTGCCCAAGGAATTAAGGAGATATCTGTTTTAATTTTTAGTGCCAGTTGACAAGATGACCAAATTTTACAAATTTTCTACTTATCAACGAAATGCAGTTTGGACTGCAAGATATACAATCAGATGGCTTAGTGCACCTTTGACCGTTTCTAAGTTGAGGGTACCAACCAGCATTAGTTCAGCAGCGTAAGAAACAGCGGTGCAGTGCTAACCTGTAAATTTACCTGATCTGGGACTTGGAGATGAGCCCAGAGGAGATGGCATGACATAACCTCCATTGAGTCCAGAAACCTCTTTTCTCCGCTTCCTTAAGCACCAAACACCCAATCCAATAAGACTGAGCAAAACAACACTAAGTGCTACTAAAATTCCCACAACGCCTCCGGTTCCAAGACCACCATTGCCTGTTGGTTCTGAGTTTTCTGATGCACTAGGATCGGTGCCATTCACAGACGATGGAGGAAAAAGTGAGGAAGGAGGCGGTGCTAATCTTATTACTGATGATGGGGGCAAAGCCTTTGGTGTAGAATTTGACAGCGAAGCTGTTGGTGGGGAAGCAGGTGGATTTGGGGAAGCAATACTTGGAGGAGGAGGCGCATTTTCAGGAGTAGGGGCAGCTGTCGTTGGTGGAGGTGGCGCACTTTCAGGAGGGGATGATGATGGCGGTGGAGGTGAAGTTTTGGGTGGGGCTGCAGATGCTGGCGGTGGAGGTGAAGTTTTGGGACGGGCAGCAGATAGTGGTGGTGGAGGTAAATTGCTGGGTGGTTGTGATGGAGGTGGTGGTGGTGGGAAAGTTTTAGGTGGCTTCGCTGATGGTGGTGGCGAGGTTGAACTCTGAGGTGGAGGTGACCTAGGTGGAGGTGAATTCTCTGTGGGCGGCGTCGATGGTGGTGGAGGTGATGACCTGCTTGGGGGTGGTGTTGAGGATGGAGGCGAAGGCGAACTCTGAGGCGGTTGAGCTGCTGGTTTTGGTGGTGGTGGAGGTGAACTCCGAGGCGGTGGAGTTGATAGCGATGGGGGAGGTGTACTCTGTGGCGGTGGAGGCGAAGTTTGTGGTGGATTAGATGATGATACAGTTGGAGGAGGCGGGCCTAGCGGTGGACTTGCTGACATTTGGGACGGTGGTGGAGAAGTGGAGTTTGATGTAGGAGGTGGAGGTTGAGGCGATGCCGTTCGTAGTTGCGGAGGTGGGGATGATGATGTGGAAGGAGGAGGGGACTGAGGTGGTGGGGACGGAGTTGCAGGGCCGGGCGGATTGGCGCTGGTCTGTGGTGGTGGGGAAGTTGTAGTAGGTGGGTCAGGAGGCGGAGAGGAGGAAGATTGTGGTGGTGAACTAGCGGGGGAAGACGGCGGTGGAGGCGGGGAAGCAGATGGAGAGACAGCAGGAGTAGAAGGTGAAGTACTTGAAGGTGGAGGGGATGCTGGCGTTGTTGCCATTATTTAATATCAATAAGAATGAAAATAAAAATGGCTCATTGACTGACTCAACAACAAAAAAAAAACACAATGTTTCACATCCCACAAACACCAAAATTCATTTATCCAGCTGAAAGTGAAAGAATTTCACATTCCTCAATATCATCTCAATAGTAAACAAACAAAAGAAAATTTAGGGATCAATTTTAGATGGGACTGAAGACCCACAACAAATCTGAAACTTCAAAGCACCAAACTTTTACCAACCTAAAGCCCTGAAATCACCAAACCAAACAAGCTTCGAAGCAAAGTAACAATCTTGGGGAGGAGCCAAACCCACTACTGTTCCTTCCTCCTCCTTTCTTTCAGACCAAAATTGAATGATTTGTCCTTCCGGGACTTTTGAGACAAACCCAGATCGTGAATCACGTTTCTGCCTAAAACCCCAGATCAGTTCACACTTCACACAAGCACTTCTTCTGATCTATAAAACCTATATCCCAGCAAATCACCGGTGTGTGTGTGTAGAAAAATTGCTGTAGCTTAGGCTCTTAGCTTAGCTCCTTTTCTCCCTCCCCACACCCACAGTTAATGTCAGGGAGAAAATGTAACATGATGTAGAAAAACTTCCATAAAAATCATCGGAAGAGACAGAGTGGCTGCAATGCAAGCAACAACCACAACCCAAATGCCAGCCAAAATCTTAATAAAAATCTCACCTTTCTTTTAGTAAAGTCTATAGTTTCCCCAAAACTTGTCTGTATGTAATGTAAGCCATATTCATTATCAATAACTGGAAGGGACCGGGGCTGGGAGTCTTTCTGAATACTTCTCTCTCTCTCTCTCTCTCTCTTCTCTCTCTCTCTCTTCCACGGGACAGGAGGAGAAGAGTCAAAGACAAAAGAACACGGATCGCGGGGTCCGAAAAATCGAAGGCACAGCAAAACACAATCATCCGATCTATAACACGTAAAAAATATATTATTAAATTAATAAATAACTTATTTTTTAAAAAATTTAATATAATTATTATAATTTATAATTTTAATTTTAATATATTAATTTTATATTTATTATTATGTAATTACGTAATATTTAAAAATTGACATTTGGTCAAAAATAAATAAATAAATAAAAATAACATAACATGAATTAATGCTGTCTCCAAATTCAAAGGCTGAAAAATCAAAATCATTACCAACATCAATTGTAAAACAATCTAATCTAGACTTTTTTCTTTTTTTGGTCGTAATCTAGACTTTTTCTTTTTTGGGTCGAAATCTAATATAGACTTTCAACGTTCATTAAAAGCACGCGCAGCTTGCTTTTATGGCAATGTTCAACCTCAAGGTTCAAATATTATTTATTTTTTTTTATAGTATTTAATTTTTTTTTAACATAATAGTTAAGATACCTTACATATGAATTATAAAAGATTCCAATGTATTATCCCACGAGATTTATTTATATTGAATTTATCAGAAATTAAATTTTCCAAATCTAATAAATATTATTAAACTATTTACAATCTTACAAAATTAGTATACATTTAGTTTTACTATTTAACTTACCAGGTGTTTGAACCCTTAAGTTCATAAATGATTTCTTCTTACATGGATGTTAATCTAGATTAATTTCTCACATTGTTACGAAGATGTCATATTGGAGAGTGTTTTCTTTAGTTACTGAAAAAAAAAAAAAGAGATTTTATCTTATTGTCGAGTAAAAACATTTATTTACTACTCCATTTAAGAAATTACAGGTTAAAACAAAGTAATTGAGTTTGGTAGTAATTGAGTTTGGTATTTTATAGTTTGTTCTTTCAAATGTTTCTTTTCATGCCATTTTTAATTTTTAAGGAAAGTTCGTTTTATGTTGAGAAGATTATATCATGAATAAACCACAGAAATGACACATCGATTTACATTCATCATAGTATATTTGTATACTAAATACTCATGAATTGTGAGATCCACATTAACAAATTACAGTTATTTATAGTTCTTTTATATTAAAAGAATTTATGGCAGCAAAACCACTCAACGTAGATACACTTCTATCCTAACGGTGCAAAACCATGGGCAATTTTCTTTGGCCCTTTTTCGTCTAAAGTTCATTGTTTTAAGTCCTAAATGACAAGGATTTGATAAACAAACTAATGGAGAATGAATAATTAAATTTCCACCTCCCCCAACTGTTGATTCTGTCCATTCTGGCCTCGTTTGGATAATACCATCAAAATAAAATAATTATCAATGCATATGTCATTTGTAGTTTATATTGGCTTTTTTAAAATTTTTTAAGTGAAATCAAATTAAGTTCAATGTAATATTCATATTGGATTACTGAATTTAAAAAATAAGAAAAAATAAATAAATTGTTAAGTATCTTCAAATAGATGGCATGACTATCAAAATATAACATTACTATAGAACTCTTATTATAATGAAGTCTCAAAGTTATATAATTTTTTTTTATATTAAAAAGTTCTGAAATTGAAATAAGAGTTTTGTTTTTTTTTTACGTAATTTCTCTGCTGATAAGAACAAAAGACAAACTCAAAGCATAATATGCTTTGACTTTGGGTGATTAGGAAAGCGACAGTATCTTTACTTGTTTTAACTACGCCTTACTTTTTTTTGCTCAAAAAAAGCACTCCTTGTTTTTTCATGTTCCTATAGTAGCAAAAATGTACTTAATTTAACTAAACAAGTTGTTCATATTGGTAATTAATTGGGGATTTTCAGGCTAAAATTTGGTTGGATGACAGGGCATTTCACGTAAAATTGTTGACTGTTATTTTTGGAACTTTCGACAAGATGCTTGCGGAGTTTGATTCCAGTGCATCTGCTTACTTAATTCATATATGTGTGTCTATATATAAATATATAAGTTCTAATCCGACATTGAAGAAATAAGAGAATAAAAAAGGATCAATATCTGCTAACACAATGCAAACTACGTTTTGTAACACTTTCATTTTTTTTTTGAATTAAAAAACAATTTAAATATTAGATGAAACTCTTGGATAATTACATATTATTTTGTCATTTTTCAAGGTTTCGCAACAAATGAATGTGGGAGGAAATTATGTAAGAATTCCCTCGTGTGATTAAAAAAATATGTTAAAAGTAATAAATATCAGTATCATAACGGATTCCCTAGCAGAAACTGACAGAGAAGGAGACAAATTATAAACAGGCTGTCTGGCGGTCCAAGTCGTCAAAATAGACAACTTCTTCAGCAGCCCGTGAAAACGCACAAAAACAATATTCTCCAAATTCTTCATTTTCGACGTGTTTGGCAACGGCACGATTGAAATTACAAAGCTACCCACGATCATACATAACATGTTCTTTTTGCTAAAAAAAAAAGAGAGAGAGTCGAGGTGGTCTCTTAGAATTTTTGCCAGAGATTATTGCTTCTAGTTTTAAACAGTGTAAAAAATTTGGATGGTTACTATATTGAAGATAGATGTAAGTTTAACCACATTATTTTTTTTTTTTTGAGCTTTAAGTTTAACCGCATTGTTAGTTTTAAAAGAATTCGAATAATCTTTAACGTTTATCATTAAATTAGAACGAATAGTGGCACTTGTTTGTATTTGTATGTATTTAAACCCATAATTAGCTTGTTTCACTTTCACAAGCCATTGTGGTATATTTTAATTAATGTCTGTATTACTTCCAGAATGCATTAATGAGTCGAGTATCCAGCATATGTAGTTTTCTTTATCTTATTCAAATAATTTTGTGTTTCTTTTCCTCTTTCGATCTTTCGGTGCAACAAATGGTAAAAAAAGGACGGTGCTTTACATTAGTGTCGAGAAGATTATATTGATCACACTATATAATGACCGAGATCTCTATGTTAAATTTATGGAAAGATGAACTCGACAGTATTCAATAAGAGTCAATTTATTTCACAACAGTGCGAAGTCACATATAAGTTCAGTTTTATTAGATGTCTTAGTAAAGATTCAAATTTATAATTTTATAATACAAACTAAATCTTCTAACTATAAAACTGCGGAGTATCTTTTTTCTTTTCTTTGTTGCTCTTTGTCTAAATTTTTTTCCCTTGTTTTTACATACTGCAAATAAAAAGATCTTTAATACCCAATTTTAACCCCATTTCTTTAAAAAAGTTTAACTTGTCTCATTGCTTAGTTCCACTATCTTATTGGTCATAGGGTTTGCTTTTGAGGTGTCGGTGGAAGCCCTAATTGCAATCTACAAAGCAAGAAAATGTGAACCGTAAACATAAATTTCACTGGCATCCATCCTTCCATCCATGACCATGACCTTTCGCTTTTGCTTTTTTCGATTTTTTTGTAAAGTTGATGTTTTTGAACACTCCTGTACAGGTAATGAGACATAAGAGTTAAGACAAATAAGATTGCAGGGCGTTTCTGTATTATGAAATTTAGCAGAATGTTATTCTTGCTTAAATTATACAAAATGACACACAATAGCGTGTTTGGTTAATGTATTGGAAAATAAAAAGATAGAAAACTTACATACCGAGAGATTTTTGGTTGTTTGGGAATGATAAGAAAAGAATTAGAAAAGAGAAAGTTGCATGTATCAGGAAAAAGATAAAATTAATCGAAAAATTGTAGAAAAAATTATTGAAATATAATTACTAAAATAACTCTAATTGATTCAACTAATTATGAGGGCCTTTTTGTAATTTCAACCTACTATTCAATTATTTATAAAGATATTTTTGTAATTTTATTTATACACATTTTTTTCACTATTTTCTCGTATAATCTAAATACAAAATTTTATTTTCTTATTATTTTCTTATATCTTTCTTTTCTTATTATTTTCTTTCTTACAATTTTTGTTCTCATCCAAATCTCACAATCCAAACAAACTTTTATTTTTAATCATCCTAATCGCCAGCAATTAAATGATTATGATATTATTTGAAATAGCTTATGCCTTTTAGGGCTCGTTATTGCATTGTGGAATTTATCAGACTTTTTCTTTTAACAATAAAAAAAAGGTGATTACAAGTATATTAGTCATTTACCTATAGGCCAAGATAGGAGGTCACATGTCGTAATACCTTGATTAACAATCTTATAAAATAGACTCATCATAAGAGTATTAATAGGCCTGAGCAGGTCTTTTTAGTGTTTAACCATATTGTTAACAAATTTAAAACTCATTATTATACTTTGAATATAAATCATAACATTTGAAAAGCAGACTTCAGCATGGATATTTAAATTCACGTTAATACAAGAGAGTTAATACAATAGAGACGCGTCATATCACCGTATGAACTACCTTAAGTAGTGGGGGAATTAATCAAATATCAACTATACATGTTACTGAAATTTTTTTTTTTACAACAAAAAAATATGTATCGTTAGTATGTAAATTATTGCACTCGTAGACTGGAGTTAGGGATTTTTATTGACGTCTTTATTTAATTTTCTCTATAAGAAGAATACATCACTCGAATATTGTTGAGTTTGAGTGAGTCTCTTCAAACTGATTATGATGTTGATGAATTTAAAATCAATACTGTACTTATATAATTAAACTGACAGTAAAAAAAGATATCATTTTTAAAGTACAGTTACTAATACTCAAATTTAAATTAAATATAAAAAAATATGTAAAATTATTATTAAATTATCGTATTAAATGACAGATAATGGAGTTCGCAGAAACAACATTATTTTATTGGACATTTGACTTATTCTAGGTTGCGTTTGTCCTGCTTCCCCTCCACAATGTTTAATCAATGTCCCGATTTCCGGGTCCGGCTGGCAAAGACTTCGGCATTTTAGACGTTGAACGCAAAGGAAAGTTTGAGCTAAACGTGTGGACACATCTCAATCAGTGACACGAAAGGAACATCCAAGAGTTGTAGGCCATGCAAACACAGAGCTACTAACTACAGCTAATTCACTTTATCCAAACATTAATCATACGTCCTTCTCTAATAAAATTATTAGATGATGAAAAACCAAATTAAGTCAATTTTTTTTTTATCCCTCCATGGTAATTTTGATAGTAATTTGATATCTTTTTTGCATTGATTCAGATTTAAATCTGAATGCTATTATTAACGCTTACTTAATATAATTGAAGAGATTTATGCCAATAGTAAGGTATTAGATTTCAAATTCTTTAATATTATAGTTGGAGCTGTAATGAGTTAAACGAGAACTCATTAGTATTCAATTAATGAGTCCGTCCCTCTGAGAACTAGTTAAATAAAGTATCAATAATAAAATATTAGTTTGGACCCACCAACCAATGTTACGACCACCAACATATTTAAAAGTACCTTTTTTTTCGTGCTCAAAATATGAAGCCATTTTTTAGCACGCTGCATGCATTCTCATCTTAATTTCCTAATTGAACATACAAGGACGTTTCCATTTCATTAAGGCAGCCAAAAGTATGCAGAACCTCCATTGTCAACAACGTGATTAGAATTGGTCTTAGGCCCATAAGGCCATAACCGCGTTCAGGCCAGAAGTGGCATGGATGGTTACAAGTTACAACTTGTGGGATGCGTTGGAGTCAACTTCTAACTAGTTGCCCCATTCTTTGTTTTTGTTTTCGATCTGCAAATGGCTCAACGTAAGCCAAAAAAAAAGACCTCCCCAAAAGTCTATGCTACTTTTCCAAGCATTATTTTGCGCAGCACACAAAGTCACAGCTGCAAAAATAAGACAACGTGTAATAAGACAGTAGTGGATTCAAAACATTTCAATGTCCATAAAAAAAAAAGGTCCCAACGCCATCAAATTAAGGGCAACACAAGGAAGAAAATTCATGCAAGATTAAGCCACCACCACCCAAATTACGTGCCAACTGTTTTGGGAAATATATATGGTCACATTATTGATGCTGGCCAATTCATTATCAGTTATATATGGCTCAAGCCCCAATTATTTATTTATTTATTTTATTGACAATAATGTATCTTAGAATATTAGAACACAACTCGGCTCTCTGCGCTTACACCAAGAAAAAGGACTAAGGTTTAAGTGAAACACTATGATCAAGTGATACTTCAGGATCCCATTTGGCAGCAGCAAAGTGAAGAGTTGCAAAATTTCCCTTGCCAATCTATTACCGGGGAACCAAACGGACCAGAAGAAAGAAAGATCAAAAACAGGGTAAAAAAAACAGACGAATACGAGCAAATCACTGGCTGAAGAAGCTCACAAATCCCAGGACTGGACTGATCGTTGTATCAAAATCCACCGAGGATTTCATGGGCCTTGAAAAGGATCGAGCCTTATCGACTTAATGGACTCGAGCCACCATACCAGGGCCACCCTTGGCAGGCTTAAAGCTAAGCTCGTTCGCCTCGAGTTTTGACCACAGAGCACTCCGAAAACTTGGGCTTAATTCGCCCATTTTTAGACCCACGTCATTTTCACTGGTCCATAGGACATGGATCTTAAGAGGACCTGGCTTCAAAAGCTGCTTATTGAAGTGAGATGCCTCAAGGTCCATCTCACTAGTATAAATTTTACATTTCCTACGTGGGATTGCAATTACGGCCACACGCCCCAAAAGCATCCACACTTACTAGCCTCGCACCATACCTTGTCCAAACGAGCACAGCAATTTTGGCATCAAACACCGCAATTTTGACGTCACTACCTGCGTGTCACTCAATAACTGGGAGAGTCGTAAATTTATTCTATACCAATTGATATAGATCTTAAGAGAACCACACTCCAAAAATAGCTATTGAAATAAGAGAACTAAAGTCCGTATAACTTCTACAAGAGAACCATACATTTTCTACGTGGGACTGCAATTAAAATCACAATAAAATAACAAAAACTTTTTTTACGAGTCTATAGAAAGTCTAATTATCTTCCGATGCACAAAAAAAACAAAAACAAAAACAAAAAACAAAAAATCCAAGCCCCGCACATTCAAAGTTAACGGTCTAATTCCATTCACTTAGTTTTTTTTTTTTTTTTCTCATGCTTACTTCGTTGACTAATTTGAACATCAGAATGCTAATGTTGAAGTAATTATACGGACTAGTCATATATTCTTTTGCAGGTCATGGGCCCAGCATTAAGCACGTTATGTGGTTACCAACCCTCATCGCGTCTCAAAGAGGAGCCAGGCCTGCCATGACAGCGACCCTTTATGGGTTGAGTAGATTTCTTATTGGTTAAATCAACGTTGGCTGTTGGCGATTTGGTTTTTATGGCTCTGATGCTGTGTCTTCGGCTATTTGTGTTGAGCTGGAAGCAATTGGGACAGAGGGTTTTGAAAAGTCATCATGGAGACAGATTCTTTTATAGTTTTAAATAAGATTGTAAAACTTGGCTGGGACTTTAATTTTTATCGTCATCTTGTTGAATATTTAGAATTTTTTAAGAAACTTTGAAAGTGTCGCCTACAATATCTACTTTGTGAAAAGAATTTTTTGTGTAGACTTTCTTGTTAATTTGGGTGCCTCGTCTTTAAGCCAGTAACAAGGGGATTGTTATTTCCATATCCACAATACTTTATACACACACAAATAAATCATGTAAAATTATTTTTTCTTCTCATTCGTGTGTATGTGGAGCTATAGTGGACGTGAGAATAACAATGCTCCAGTTACAATTGTGTGATTCTCTTCCTCCAGGTTTGCGTGGGCTCCTCTTTTGGGACCTGATCAGAGTTGTTATACTTCTGAGTAGTTAATATTTGCCTGAGTTGTCTTCTTGTAACTTGTTTTTCTCCATTTTTTCTGCTCTCAATATCTAAAAAAAATATCAACGTTGGATGTTAGCACGGGGTATCTGCTTATTTTATTTCGAAGAATCTACGAAGTTACACGCATCCTTTCGTTGAGAAAATAACGATATCATTTTGCATACATAGTTGCATTTTATTGTTTAAATAACAACATTTAGTATAAATTTAGTCTAACACTAAAATCTCATTTATTCATTAGTAAGCATTAATAATCAATAATAAGTAATAACAATTAATAATTAATAAATAACAATAGATAAACAAAACAGGCATTGGTCATATATTCTTTTGCAGATTGTGAGTCCTGCACTAAAGTTCGGCATTTGGTGACCCGGACGCTTCTTCACGCCTCAAAGGGGAGTCAGGTTGCCGGCGGTGACAGCGAACCCTTTACGGGTTGAATCAATTTCTTATTAGTTGGTTAAATCAACGTCGGATGACTTTTTTTATAATTTCCTTCTAGACTCTTGCAAATTTTTTGTTGAAAAAAAAATCAAAGTTGGATGATAGCGCAGGGCATCTGCTTATTTTCTCTCGAAGAATTTACAAACTTGGTTGCATCCTTTTGTTGAAAAAATGGCAATATCCACTCGCATACATAGTTGCGTTTTTATTCAATGGTAAGTTAACAGTTATCTGCGACGGACACAGAATACATGGATTTGCCCATGACATTATCTATGGATTTTTTTTTTTGTTTTTGAGCAGAAGATATTGTCTATGGACAATGGCTAGCAATGGTTGTGCTTCCGTATTGTCCTGTAGTTGGATATGACATATTGATAGTTGTGATCCATGTTTTGTGGACAGATTACGTGGGACACGTACGAGGAGAAACCACCAGACCCACGAGTAAAATACGTCTCGGTTTCTCTTTTGCCATATTTTTTTTTCCCTTTATTAATTTCACAATCTCTATATATTATCAACGGGATAAACATTTTTTTTTATCTTAAATTTTTAAATTTTAAAATTTTTTGACATTTTATTTAAATTATAAGTTTTTTAATTTTTTATTAAATCAGTTTCTTTATTTATAAAAAATAATTAATTTATTAAAAAATAATTTTAATTTTACAAAAAATTATTTAAAAAAAATTAAATATATAAATTAAATGTATTTTCTATCAAAAAGATGCATATTACCTAGTTAATTCATATATTTGTTGATTAAAAAAGTATTTAATATACATATTTTATTGATGAAAAAAATATTTAATTCATTTATTTAATCTTTTTTAAATAAATTTTATTAAGTTAAACTCATTTATTAATAAATTAATTATTTTTTATAACTTAAAAAATTGATATAGTAAAATATCAAAAAATTTAAAATTTAAATGAAATATCAAAAAAATTTAAAATTTAAATATAAAAAAATTAAAAATTTAAAACTTTAAAAATACTTATCGCTATTATGAACTTATAATCTTTTGATATCTTTGCTTTCACCACGTCAAATCAAAATCGACACATTCACGTGCCGTTGCCCCAATATCTATTTTGCATTGCAAGTGTGAATCTCGTTCCATAATTCGGATATAATATTCAAGCATCAATACGTACTTTTATTTAGATAATAGTATTAATATAAAAATATAATCTTATTTAATAATATTTAATAATTTATATAATATTTTTTTTATTTTTTTAAATTTAATTATTTAAAAATTTATATCCTTTTAAAACTTTTTACGTGGGAAACTCTCAAAATTTTTTGCCATGCCACTTACTAGCCTTAAAAAGTCATAAATAACGATTTCGAACATTTTGTTTGCTTCAGTTATAGATTTCAAGTTTGACATGTAGATATTCAAGACTCTAAAAGAAAAAAAAAAGAAGAGGCAGAGGGACAGAGTGAGACAGACTAGCGAGTCTAATTAAATATTATATATATTGTTTATAAATTTATTATATATTAATTTTAACAATTTTTTAGTCATAAATTATAAAAAAATGAAAAATTTATAATATTTATAATTAAAATTAATATACAACATATTTATAAATAATATATATAACATTTAATTTACCGTTCTATCCACCATACTCACCCCCCCCCCCCCCTCCAATAAAAAATCTTAATTTAAACATTATCTGGCATTCAACCTGCTCTTAGTTTGCCTGCTGTGGTGCAAAATGAAGGATGCGCTTTTGAGATACATTTTAATGGCTAAAAATTTTTAGCGATTAAAATTTAAAATTTACACTTTAAACGAGAAATAATGTTTATGTGCCTCACATTCTATTAAAAAATTATGTTAAAAATAAGAGATATTCATGCTCATTATAAATCATATTATAGATTTATTTCTTATTAATATAAAATTTAGATTCTTTAACATGTCATCTTAACACGTATTAGACCTGATTAGTGCATGACACAAATAAATTAGAGTGAATTGGACCAAATCTATAGAAATAAGCTAAATTAACAAGTGGAGAACAAAAAGATAAACCAAACTCTCATATTATATCAAATAATGATCATAAATTTCAAAACCTACTAATATTTTAAGTTAAAAATAGAGAAAATTTATGCTTATAAGTCATGTTATAAATTTTTTTTTAATCAATATAAGACATCAAACTCTTTATTGTTGGAAAACTTGTGTTGTAATTCTAATAAAGGGGTTTGAAATTTATGTAAACGAAAAAGGTTACACTAATTGTATAACTCAACAGAACTCTTAAAAAATAAAAAAATAAAAAAAAAAGGAAAATATATTGATTTTTCAAACAATTCACTCACAAACACTCCACCAACCAACCGATGACACATGCACAAGCATTGAGACACACCTAGACATGTCAAATGGGTCGGGTAGCACGTGAGTTGGCATGGTTTGGTACCGCATAAGTCGGGTGAGGCACGTCGAGTATGAACAGTATCAGGTTCGCGATAGGCATGTCTCATTCTTAGGGCCTGAGTTGGGTTTAGACTCTATAACATGGGGCTTGGGTTTGACATGACCACGATGAGCCTGCGCCTAAGCACAGTCTGATCCCAAGCACTGCCTGAACCCAGCCACAGTTCAAGTAAGACTCGAGTAGTGGTTAGGCATAGCCTAACTTACGCATGACCCACTCAAAAATTAGTGTAAAATCAAAAAAACAGATAGACAACAAATCTTGAACTTGATTGAAAAGTCAAGACTTGTCTTTCTGTTATTGAGACAAAAATAATGATTAAAATACTTTCTATATTTTTTTTATTTTCAATTAAGATAAAATTATACTATTTCATAATTTTTTTTAAAAAATCATGAATCACAAAAAAAATAGAGATAATATTTATTTAATATACTTATTTACATTTCAATGAAAATACATGAATTATATATTATATTATATTATATTGAATATTAGTAACATGAAATTAAATCTTCAATCCAAGTTCAAGGATTTCAATTGAAATTTTATTGTTATTAATTAGATTAAATCTAAAAATATTTTTGTTACTTTATTTTTTATTAAATTCTAAAAATTTACTATTGTAATTACTTGTTTTAGATCTCAAGTTTAAATATTAATTTAAAAAAGAAAGTATTTTGGTTTTGTACTCAAATTGTATATTTATTTATTTATAAATTACGAAACGATTTAAGCATAAGAAAAGACCTAAACACGACACAATAAGGGTCGTCCAGATACAACACAATATGAGTCCATAATGCCTGGGCTTTTATACTGTTTTAGAATCATTATCTAAATTTTTAAATATGACACACTATATCACCAAAAATAAATAAATTATGCCTTAACACGATACAAAATATGTAAGCTTCAAAAAAAAAAAAAAAGTCATGCGTGACACGCCACACATTTAACATGTTTACACACCCCATCTCCCCCAGCTAACAGTTTACCCCAGTTGTCCAATCAGGATGAATTAGTAGCCAATATATCCACGTCTTATTAGAATTTGGAACCCATGCATCCGCCCAAAAATGTTGTTCCCGTCTGAGTGGCTGGTCAATCAAATTAAATATAAATAATTTGCCCTTTTATTCTTTGAAGGCCCCTTTTTTGACACGAATTAATATCACTGCCACAGACTTGCCTTAATGTAAGAGCGACACGCATATAATAATGGTCGGAGATAAATTTTATATTAGATTAGTAACTCTTTAATTTAATAAATATAAATTAATAATTTTAAAAGTTAAAAATTTAAATTGAAAAAAAATTAATATAATTAAATTAGATACGTTAATTAAGAAGAAACTTCTATTTGATGTCAATATATATGACAATATGACAGTCTCACTCTCCAAAATTTACATAAGTTGCGAGATATGTCATCTAATATTACTGAGATAGAATTTTAATTTTTCCCTCTCCTCTTCACTGCCTTTTTCATAATTTTTTTTCATCCTTCCTTGCTTATTTGTCTTTCTCTAAAACTCTCTCTCTCTCTCTCAAGAAATATTTTAGTTAGAGTTTAGAATTTTTATTTTAAAAGTCTTAATTTTAAATACTAAAAATGATGTGTGTAATTTATAAAAAAAAAATTATTCTTATTATTTAACTCATTATTTAACTCACGATCTGATAAATCTTTTACTGTACTAAAAAAAAAATACTCTCTCTCTCTCACTCAACCGTGGTTCTCTCTCGCTAAATCAGACCGGCTTTTCCTTTTCTCCGATGCCAGCTGCCCCCTTCTGTAATCGGCACTGGCTTTTGCTTGCTCCCTTCTCTCTCTTTCTCTCTCACTCACCCTAGCTTTTAGATTTTTGGTATTTTTCTTTGATTTTTCAGATTTGAAAAAAAAAAAGAAATTTTACTCTTAAAGCCCAATTTTTGGCATAAATTAGATGACTTAGATTTTGGGAAGCCAGGATCTCTCTTTGATTTTGGTTTTCTTCTAGTTTTCCTTTTTTTTTTTTGATTTTTCCATTTTTTTATTTTCGTTTTTTTTATTTTTTTTTCATATGTTTGGCTTTGATTGGGATGTTCAAAGGGTAATGGAGTGGAGATCAAGGGAATCGATGGGTTTATTGGCTGCATGGTATTGAAAATCGGACCGGACCGGTCGGTTCAATCGAAAAAACTGGGAACTGGTCCTAGGTCCGGTCCGGTTCAAGTCTAAAAATGAAATTCGGACCAAATCGGAAAAAATCGGTCAAGAATCGGGAAAATCGGGAAAACCGGGACCGGTTGAACCGGGTGAACCGGTTCAATTTAAATTAAAAAAATTTAAATTATAATTTAACCCAAAACTTTATCTAAATTATAATTAAAACTCTAATTTTAACTAAAAATTCTAATTTAGTCCTCAATTGATTAAAATTTTCAATTTAATCTTTAAATTTTAAAAATTAATATTTAATAATTATTTATAAATATTATTTTTTAAATTAAATTTTACAAATTATATTTTATTAAATATACTAATTGTAATATCTTTAATATATGTAAATATTAGTATAATTCTTAAAATACACTTTATTTTAAATATTTATTATCATTCTTATATAATATAACATTTTATATAATTATATAAACTATATAAAAATTTAATTTTTATATATTTAATATTAAATACCGGTTTTACTGGTTTAACCGCAGTTTTACCGGTCGAACTGGTTGAACCTTGAACCTCTCAGTTTTTCGGTTCAATGACCGGTTCGGTTCTGAAAACCTTGATTGGCTGTTGGCTATTATTGCCTTTTGCTCTTGAGAAGAACAACAAAAGTTTTTAATTTTTTTTACCAAATTCTTCATTGAGTCTGACAAAACATGTAAGAAAAGAAAAGGGAGTAAAATTGCAATCAGAGAAATATAGAGGTACAGGGAGAGAGAGGAGGTGTGGAATATGGTGGAGACGCTGTGACTGGGACTGAAACAATTTTTTTTTTTCTTCAAATTTAGTGGTGGTGGCTAGATGGTGGTCGTTAGGTTTGAAAAAGATAGGGTAGATTTGAGAGAGAAGGGAGAGGAGAGAGAAAAAGAATTTTATTTTTTTAATTTTTTTAATTAGTTGCATATAAGTGAGACCAATCAAAGAGGAGAGAAAAACAAAATGATATTCCACCTAGGCAATTAAATGACATATTGTGTTACGTAAGTAAATTTTAGTTGTTAATACTGTCACGTACTAGTCTATGTTAGCACTTAACGGAAGATTTCTCTTGAATAACGAACTTAACTTAATTATACTAATTTTTTAACATTGTTAACTCAAATTTTTAATTTTTAAAGTATCAACTTATATTCGTTAAATTGAAGAGTTATTAACGTAATAAAGGACTTATCCTAATATTGGTTGTTAACAATTAAGTTTTTTTTTTCCAAAAAAAGAGGGTTGTTAACATTGAATGCTTCCCTCTGACAGGAACATCCTTATTAGCAACTTTCAACGTATGGTTGTTGGGGGCGAAAATTGTTGAACAATTAATGGTCCCCCAAAGAAGGAAAGGGTCGGCGACTCCGTACTGTTGAAGAACAAGGAGAAGAATGAAGAAATGAACGAATCAAAGTCTGTTGTAATTTTTTGCACCCTACCACAGGGTATGGACCCAACAAAGTCCCAACTGGTCGCCTGAAAATTGATGGCTAAACAACCCTTTTGATGCGACCATGTACGCCTACCTCTGAGCTTCTCTATTTCTTGCTTCTTTCTCCTCTCTTACTGTTGGGAAAGATAACATTTTTTTTTTCAAAGGAAACTCGTGATATCTTTAAAAGGCACGAATGAGTGGGGATTAATTAATTTTTTTTCCAAATTTTAAAATTATTTCCTTAATTTTTTTTGTTTTTTATTCCAATAAATATATCTTAAATATATTTTTCCCTTTTATCAGAAGCTTTTGTATCGGTTATACTCTTTTCCATTTCTTGGAGTATCGGATAGTATTCCAAATAAAAGAAATACTAATTAGCAATACTTAGTTTATATATGCATATATCTGTGGACGGTACAAGAAATGTCGACTAATCACAATTTTTTTACTGTCACAAATAAGGCGAATAGGCGAATACTAATAATTCAAATTTCATGTTCCCGAGTTGGGATAAGGATTTTTTTAGTCCTAAACTTTTAGGTTTTTTTACATTTGAGTCCTAAATCTTTTTGACATTTCATTTGAGTCCTAAACTTTTTGATTTTCTACCAAATTAGTCCCTCTATTTAACAAAAGTGATCAATCTATTAAAAAATAATTTTAACTTTACAAAAAATTATTTAAAAAAGATTAAATATATAAATTGAATGTCTTTTTTATAAAAAAATATACATATTGCCTATTTAATTTGTATATTTTTTGATTAAAAAAATATTTAATATGTATATTTTGTTGATGAAAAAAATATTTAACTCATGTATTTAAACTTTTTTAAATAATTTTTATTAAATTAAACTCACTTATTAATAGATTGACTACTTTTCGTAATTTAAAGGACTGATATAGTAAAAAATTAAAAGATTTAGGACTCAAATAAAATGTTAAAAAAGTTTAAAACTCAAACGTAAAAAAATTTAAAGGTTTAAGACTTTAAAAATATTTATCCCTTCCCGAGTTCTAGAGAACAATCTGAAATGAGACAATCATTTTAGATTCATTCCGCCTTACAGTCATTGGCCCACAACTAAAACTGAAACTGAACAAGTTACGGTGATTATGTACTTACCACATGCCTTAATAAGTGTCTATGGCCGTTTTCGATTATTGGACTTCTTTTATTGCAGAATTCTTTACTGGGGTCCAAGGATACCATTTAACAAAAGGAAGTAACCCTACGCAACATGCAGCACATGGTAAAGTTTCGACGCCAATGAAACGTAGTCCGATAAAGTGTACAAAAAGTAATAAGTATTGAATTTTAAGTAATAATATTCATATTTTTAGTAATAAAATTTTTTTGTTAAATTTTTTGTTATTAAAAAAAAATATATATATATATATATATATATATTTTGTTACTAAAAATTATTGTATTGTTACTTTCGAGACAATCTCTCGGACACTATTTCTTAAAGAACCAAATCAAACCCTTGCAGTACATAATTGTAGGAGATAAATCATTTATCATATAATACTTCCTCTGATGTCTCTAAATTTGTAAATGTCGAATAGATCTCTCCACTCCGGAAAAAAATAATAAATAAATAAATAAAGGGAACTTGATAAATCCTCAATTCCAATGGTAACCCTATTTAACCATAAACTTTGCCGATGAGCCAAAAGTTAAAGGCTTTACATTGGACAAATACTCAACAAACCAATAAATTTAGACTTTTTTCAGTAAAAAGTTGCACAAAACTATACCATTTGACCTATTGTTGTATATTGAGCTCCACAAAAATTTGATAGTAAATGAGAATCCAACTTAGTTAAGATAATGAAAATTATGTGTCTTTTACTAAAAAAACCGCAGTTTGAATCCCAAAAAAAAAAGGGTAAGAAGAAGATTAGCCGCCAGGGGATGAAGGGAAGAGATCAATTAACAAATCCCTTCCCTTCATCTTTGTCCTTTGTTTGAATAATTAACAAAGCAGTGACAAAATAGTGATAGTAACACATTCAAGTGTTGTGCCATCTACGTTGCAGGCCTTAATTGGCGAGTGGAGAGTTGGGCTAATGTCATATGTACGTGTAACGGTAACTAGAGAAGTTAGCTGGATTATTTTGGCCACCGAGTCTGTATAGATAAGCCCCACCGCTTTCGCCACAAATATCACATCCAAAGAAAACCCGACGTGAAAGATGTCTAACACAAATATGGGATGCATTAAAAATGTGGCAACAGTTAAAAAGATTGGAGCCACAAGTGGAAAGAAGTCCGAATAGTCAAGAGAGATGGAGCCCGCCGCAGCCGGGGGTTATCAAAGTAAATTGTGATGCATCTTTTGATGGGGCAAGCAAGAAGGCGGGCATTGCTACTTTATGCAGGAATTACCAAAGGGAAATTGTGGATGGAAGGAACTATATAAGGCGCACCAGATGAGCTCTTCAGGCAGAGGCTTTGGCGTTACTTATGGGGATCCAGTGGGTCGTATCTAGGGGATTTCCAGCTAATATCGAAACCGATTCTACACTGCTCTATTTGGCTCTTCACAAGCCAAAATCAGATTGGCCATGGGAGATCTATCCCATTTTGTTGGATATTTGTAATTTTTTTGTCTAATGTCAGCAACTGCTCTATTTCTGTAACATCTAGGAAAGCAAATTTAGCTACTGACTCTGGATGGCTAAACAATCTAGGGAAGATGTCTGTCCTCTGAATTGGGTCAGCAACCCTCTAATTTCTCCGACTCATCTGTTATCTTCAAATATTCATCGCTAATGCATACTGGTATCTTCATGTCAAAAAAATGTGGCAACAGTTAAATTCCACTTCTGTTCTAAAAAATAGATCGTTTGTCGGCTCAGGGGCAAAAGGACACGCACGTCAGCCGGACGGTTAGAAATGAAACACGTAGCCCCCTGACCAGAACCAGTAGAAGATATGTCATTACTACTTTTAAAATTTATCAAATAATATTTAATAATTTATTTTTTTATAAATTTAATTATTTAATAATTTATATTTTTTTATTATTTTTTTTAAATTTTTTTTGTGAAACTACTTTTTTTTTTCTCATAACTATAAAATTCAGTTTTCAAGCTATCATCAATGGCTAGCCATCGCCGGGGAAAAAGTTCCATGTTGCCGAGTGGGCCGTGGAAGTGATATCCAATCTCATGCATTTTTTTTTTCCCATCACCATTAGAATAATTTTGTGTTAATTAACACGTTAATTAAGAAGAAATTTATTTGTCCCTTAAGGGATAATATAGTAGTTAGAATTTAAATTTTTATTCTAAAAATTTTTAATTCAAATTAAAAAAAAAAGAGTAAAATTTATAATAAAAAAAAATTATTTCTATTATATAACTCATAACTCGATAAATTTTTAAATAGACAAAAAAAAAAGTAATTTTCCTAAACAGGTCTCCTCTGCTTCCAGAGCTAACATAAAATTAATCCCCAAAAAGAGAGAGGCAGCCGGCGGCTTTTTTTTTTTCGTTCCTTTTAATATAAATCTAAGTAAGGAGTGAATTTCATGGCATCCAAGTTCGAGGTATTTATTGGCTACTCAAGAGACAAGCGGATGTAACACAAGTAGAGGTATCAAAACAGATTATCCGGTCAAATTTGTATTCGTTTTAATTAGGTTTGGATTAATTTACAAATTAGTCATGTTATTAGTTTTTATGGCGTGATATTTTTCATAAAAAAATTAAAATTTAAAAAATTTGAAAAATTTTACAAAAAAATCTTTAAATTAAAGAAAAAAAATAATTTAATAATTTTTTAAAATTTCAAAAAATAATTTTAAATTTAAAAATTCATAAAAAAAACTTAAAATATTTTGAAAAAAATTATAATTAAAATTTATATTAAATATAGTTAAATTTATACTTTTATAATATAAAATATATGATTCAAATATTATAATTTTAAGTCCTGTTCAGTTAAATTTTTTTTTGTTTAATTGGATTTGTGTCTAGCTTTCTGACAGCTTCCGTCAAATCTAATGTTGACGCCTCTAAACACAAGAAGGAGAGGAGTAACAATAACTAAAGAAGTAACCAGAGAAGTTGCTCAATTATTACGGCCACAAAGTCTATATAAGCCCCCCTGCTTTCGTTATATGTGACATCCAACGAAAACCCTCCAACCAATCCATTTGCCTGGCTACCAACCATGTGGGGTTACATTTGTTTGATCGCTAGCTACCTGAAATGGGCTTTGGACTTCTTGCTTAGCTACTCTTTCTTTCAAAGTCACCACCACCACCTTGGCTTGCTGCCGCAAATTGGTGAAGAATTGAGCTTGCATTGCTACGAAGGCAACATAATTCAAGCAGCATCATCATCAGACTGTGCTGTGTGCCTGTGCAAGATTGAAGAAGGAGAGGAGGTTCCACAGTTGAGATGCAACCACGTGTTCCATGGAGAATGCTTGGACAGATGGCTTGGATATAACCATGCCACGTGCCCGCTTTGCCGCCATCTCCTCCTACCTCCCACGCTGAGAGCCATAACGGAGCTTGGAGTGGAATTGCTGGAATTCAAGTTTTGTTATTTTGGTTCTGGTGGCCACCGTGATACGTGGTGGCTACGATGATTAAGGGGGTGTTTGGTTTTGCTGACGAAGAATATTGCTGCTGTTGAAAATCAAAAATCAACCTAAAATAGTGTTTAGTTATCTTTTTTTTCACTCATTACTGTTGTCGATGTATCTCACCAACTGTTGTTAATTAGAAAAGTTGGTTCTAAGCTATTTTTTATTTTTATCAGTCGCTCTGATAAATAATAAAATTATAATATTACCCTTAGTTAAATCAAAACAACACCGCTGCGAAGGAGGCGCGATGCAAAACGACGAGGCGCACAGAAGCAGCAGGTATTTTCATGGACAAAGAAGACATTTTATTCAATGGAAATAGGTGTTGCTTGAAGTCTTGAACTCTCGCCGTCAACAACGGAAGTTTTTTTTTATTTTTTTTTTTACTCTCCTTATAAACAGTAAATGGACAGTAAAATAGCAATATTTTGTTCATAAATTGTTAAAAAGACTAAACATTTTTGCACCACCCGATCTCTCATGAAAGTAATATTATTTTCATAGATGCAGTCTTTTCTTTTTTTCATTTATATTTTTATTGTATAAATAGTAATTTACACTATAAAAATAAGAATATTTTTTAGCACAGTTTTTTTTATATATTATTTTTAATAATAATAATATTTATTATAAATTATAGTTAATCTTCAAATTATATATTCAATAAATTTATATTTATAAATATATAAGATACATGTTTATGAGATTAGTTTAGATTAACTAAAGGTAAAAAGATTATTTATTATAATAAAACAAAAATTTTAAAATAATTATTTTATTATTTAATTAATAACAATTAATGTTAATATAACTAGATACCATGACTTCATTATATTCATTAGCAATAGCACTAAGCAACAATAACTATTAATTAATAACAATAATAACAATCAATAATTAATAACATCAATTGACAACAGTAAAACCAAACATTCCTTGAATTGTCGATTAAATTGATAGCTTGAAATTCATCTTCACCTGCAACGTTACATTTTTTACTATGTTAATTCCCACCCATAATATTTTCTTTCTTAAATTGATTCACAATGTGAAATCGGTTACACTAATTCGGCTGGTTCGTCAATTTGACTATTAAGTTTGTTGTTGTGACACCAGAATGACGGTCACATCGTTTAAACAAAAGAGGAAAATTTTTTAATATAGTGATAATCAATGGCCAAATTGACGATGAACTGAATTAGTAGACTAACTTTGTGGATCGATTTCAAATAAAAAACGTTATGGGTTGGGATTAATATAATCAAAAACATTTGGATGAAATTGACTTTTAAACCTAAATTGATCGACAGTACTGTTGTAGTCGTTTGGTTGAAGGGGCGAGCCAATTTTAAAGGCCAATCAGATGGTTGTAAATCAAATTTCCTTTCTTTCTTTTTTTTCTTTTGGTACATAATTTCGTTTCTTTCTTAGTTAATAAAGACAAAGTTAATATAGTATACTTACAAAGGATAGCATATCGCTTTTCTTGTATACTAAAATTCATTAGTGGATCAACATTAATTAAATATGAATACTTAATCTTTTTAATTATCCTTTTATCTTGTCTCTATCGTGCGCCCGATTTGTATATCGTGCGCTGAGAGAGGCGGGTTGTCCGGCGGGCTTTCCTCGTCGTTTCGTCGGCTGTTTCTAGCCGTTTGTGCTCTTTGTGGGCTTCTGTGCTCCTCTTGTGGGCTTTTGTGCTCCTCTTGTGAGTTTTTGTACGCCTTTGTGCGTGTTTGGTTGTTGGGTTGTCTCTGGTGTGGGTGCTGACTATCCTTTCCGTTGGTGTTCGTTGGTTGGAGGCCCTTCTTCTGCTGGTTCAGTTCTTCGTTTTTACTTGGCCCCCTGCCTCTCCGCCCTCTCTGTCTCTGGTATGGTCGTGGAGGTGGGGGACTCCCTCGCTTTTTGGGTAGACTACCGGCTCCTGTATAGCATCCGGCGATAGAAGCGGTTTTGCTGGGCTTTGGTCTCCGAGTGTTCAGCCATGTCTCCGGTGGTCGCTGGTGGGACTGTCGCTTCGTTGCTCCCGTTTGTAGCCGCTTTGGTCGGCGAGTTTGAATTCCTTTGCTGCAGTGTTGGGTTAGTCGGCGTCTGGGTCTTCTGTCGCGCCAATGGCCTCCTTGTTTCGTGCTGTAGCTGTGTTGGAGATGGTTGCTCATCAGTTTCAGCCCGATGCATAAGCGTCGTTGTTTAGAGAGGCGACGGTGATCCTAGTGTCTGTCTAAGAGTAGCGTTGGGCCTATGGGCCCGTTGGGAGTGGGTCTCATTTCAAGCCTCTGTAGTGCTTGGTTGGGTGCTTGGACTGGGTCTCTGTAATGGGCCGGGGTCTCGGCCTCCTTTTAAGGTCATGTATATGTGCTTTGTTTAATAAAATTTCCCTTTTTGGTTAAAAAAAATCCTTATTTTCTTTTTACCTTTTTTTATTATTATATAATATAAAAGACATCTCTATTTTTTCGAAGAATCTTTAAAATTCCCACTACTTAACTTTCACATCCCGTCGAGAATTGGAGGCCTCACAAAAGTCTTTCGTTTATCCAATCAATCATGAAGAGTCTTGAGGGAATTACATTTATAAAAATTAAAAAATATAGACTTAGATAATCAATCTATTTTTGTTTTATATGCTTATCCCCTACCCAGATTTTCAACACATCTGCTGATTTTTCAATATCAGTCGGTTTGGAGCCCCACTTAGATGCAAGATCTAGCATGATTATTTGTGAAGTAAAAAACAACTCTTGATCCCAAGCAATTGAGTGTCTTCTTTTTTTGTGATTTTTTTATTTTTTTTTTGGAAAAATGTTAAGTGGACTTAGATTTTAGACTGCTCAAGTGCACAAAAAGTGCAAACAAGATTTAAGATGTTCGGTCTCTACATATTGTTTTTTCTCATAGATAGTAGCTTTGTTAAACAAGATGTTAATTCAACGATTAATAGAGTTTGGCTCTGGACAGGCTTTACCTACCAATGAGCAGGAATTTGATATATCAAAAGTGATACTTGCTGGGAGGGTAGAGGATCCAAACTACACCCACTGGGCCACTATTTTTGCATCAGCTTTATGAAACAATTGACACAAATTTTTAGACAAAAAATATATATATATAGATATGTCAATCGACTAAATCATTTGGTTTACTGCTGGATGATATATCCCTCTCTTCATATGTCATGGCCGATTCTCAAAGTTCACGACCATGTTGCTCAGTTATGTAACTTCACTCACAGCCTACATCAAACGGGCATGCAATTTTCTTACTTGGTTACCCTTTCTCCCCCAACAACTATCTCCGCATTTCAGAAACTGGCGACGAACTAAGCGCTAGTCACCATGCTGCGAGGCGGGATGGAGGAGGGGAAGGTGGTGGCAGTGCCGGAACATGCTCTGTGCTCATGCCGGCATGCTATACGCCGTATTTTGCTGGGATTTCAATCTCTGTTCAGTTGCAGAAATGGCTGTTCAGCTTTCATATATGTAAGTGGCGACCCTGAAATTTGGTTCCTTTATGTAGCTAGCTTTTGCCTTGTGTGCGAGGGTTTCCGTTTTGGTGCAAACAACAACAAATGAAATAAACCTCCGTAGAATTTCTGTGAAAGAGGGAAATTTTATTAGCAGCCATCAACATTTTTTTTTCTTCTTTCAACATCGGAATATTAACAGTAATCAAAATCATTGAATTATCCATTAGACTATAAATAAATGTGTCGTGGAATTACAACTGGCAGTGCATACATCAATCAATGTAATAGAAAACTGTCTCCCTAAGCATTTTTTTCTTTTCTTTTTACAAAAAACAAAGGTAAGAACCGAACCCTCTTTCACTCTTTGCACCCCCTTACCGGTAAAAGAAGAAAAGAATGCACTCAAAACAATCCATGCTTGTACTGCATGAACGCATCAACCAGTTAGGACCACTGCAATAGCATCCCTCTGTGCCTGTGTTAAACTCTGCATATTTGCAAAATGGAGAGCATGATGTTTAATTGCATTCCGTATGCCAAAAAACTATAGGTGCCAAATCAAAACATCTAACCGAAATCTCCCTAAAAAAAACAATTATCAACCAAAGAATGTGAGTAAACCTGGCAGAGAAGATCAAACAGCTGCCTTTTGCTGTGAGAAAAGTTTCTAAAGAAGTCTGCAAGATAATTTGGCAAATTTATCTGCCAACCACATTTGCGGAGATTAGAGATACATAGCGTACATTAATATAATTGGAAGGTAAATTTAGCGCCGAAAAAATCACCTCATTTAGTGGATCGCCAGCACTTAATAGGTCATCATCTTCATCATCCTCTTGGTTCTTGAATTCACAATGGGAAAGTTTGATTAGTGCCACAGGTGGCACAGAAAAGGCAAGAAAATGAAAGACAATACTAGTGCAACTCCACAAGCAAATAAAGCAAATGACAGAGAAAGAAACTGAAGACTGCTCATGTTTACAGACCTCATTGAATGCTTTTGCCATTGCTTCGAGTTGGTCATATTTGGTTCTGCCAAATGATGTAGCAGCAGTTGAGTACAGCAGATTCTGATCAGATTCCACGTCAGCTTCCTGAATTTCTTCCCAGTCACTCGCCTACAAAAAATGGTTTGACTTTTGTGGTGAGGTTGGCTCTCAGAAGTTGTGAGCCATCAAGAGAAATCAAGTGAAATGACAACCAACCTCATCGTCATCAGCTAGCACTTGTTCTTGCATTTCAATCAACTGATCTGCTAGAAGAGCCAGTATCTGCAATGCACAGAGTTGATGAAGAAAACCCATAACAGTGTTCATATTCACAGGTCAGTCGGCAATGTATAGCCTTTTTTTTTTCCTTATTTCTAATGGGATGTGAGCAATATAAAATCAGTAGAGACAAATTGTTGGTGAGGAGGATAAGACATTCAAAACAAATCCATTCACAAAATGCAATTTCAACTTTCATGAAGACAGTAAGACTTATTTAACTCATATTCGTGCACAAAATTCTTGCTATTGTGACTTGCATAAAGAATGTGAAGTAACATGAGACTTCCCATAAGTGACACCAATACGTGGATATAGCTCAACTAGATCAACTAAGATTCCAGCTTTTACTCATCCTTGCAAAGATATTCTGGTGAAACTTTTTCCTAGTTTTGAAAATAGTTCATCACTACCGTGCTGTGTTCGCACAACCCATCTCTTAGAGAATTACCCTCAATATACCTTCGCAGGAAGCGGTACCTCTGTCCACTGATCTGGGGCTAGTTTAGCTTTAGAACGAGTGGCTATCCCTGCAGTAGACTATATACCCAAAAGGTAAGTTCCAGCAAGAATATCCAACAAATATCTATCTGGGGCTCAATGTTACAGCTGAACCTTAATTAGATGACCGCGCACATAAACTTTTCCCAACTCAGCATGCCCCGAGGATAGTAACAAGGCCAAAGCAGAGGTTGTAATCTTAATTTGATAGGCCCCCTGAATCTCCCCTGAATGGGCATTAAAGGGGGGAAAAACACAAAGTTGCCTCAGTTACGAATTTGATTTATGGAAAAAAAAAAGCACGAATCCAAGTGAAAAAGAACATAACATATCAATATAAAAGGAAAAAATAATTCAAAAAGTCTGAGACACCATGGCTTGATATAATTTCTACTCACCACACGTATTCAAGAATTCCACAACATATGCAGATGCTTCAGGAAGTTTACATGCGGAAAAAACCACTGAACCAAACCAAAATGACAAAACAAGAAAGGAAGAAAGGGCAAAACATATGGAAGTTTCTGAATGGTAATGAAGAGAAAAGCATAGGATAATGCAAGGGATTTTGGATGAAAGGATCTACTCGACATTTTTAATGGTTCAGAAAAGGATTTGACATGGACAGTTATACATTTGTTGGGCACACAAGGTATTGGTGCTCATACTGGAAGTCATCCACAGAGATAACAAAAATTGTCACCTGCACAGCTCCAGTGGGCCCCTTAAATAACCGTTATCCCCTCCTTTGAAGAGCCTTGAGTTCTAAATTGTTTCCATTACACTTATCAAATCACTCATCCATGGAAAAGAGCAGTACTTCAGTTAAATCTCATGGACAAATTCAATCTCGCAATCTGAACAAGGGCATTTCATGGTTGAAGTTTTGCCCCATAAATAATCTGCCCAAATTATTAGTAGCTAAAAAGCTAAAGGAAACCTTAAACATGGACAACCATATAACTTTAACATGCTTCCACGCTTGATAATACATTACATCTTAGATACAGGATGCACGAGCAAAAACCATATTTACCTTGCAGCTTTGTCCACTCGGACATCACATAGACAAAGGAATTATCATATCCTTTGGCTGGGATGCTGATGAGCATATCAACAAACTGTTCAATATTAGGGGCACTCATGTGGACCTGCAATTTAAGAGGCAAGACATACAGAACACATTAAATAACAGCCACCTGGATTGCAGGACTGAAATATTAGGAACAATTACCCACAGCAGCGAAAATTTTAAGGTGACTTCAAAGTTCCAAAGGTAACCAGGAAAGAGAATATAAGAAACAGATTTTATGCTTATACAGTGGACACACTGGTACTTCATGTGAGATGTTAGTCTCTTAAGAGCAAAGGCAAATGAGTTAGGGATGCTTTCAGAGTTAGAAAGAGAGCAAGGAATCAGTTAGGGATGGTTTCAGAGTTAAAAACAGAGTAGGGGATGCCTCATATGAAAAATCTTTTACCAGCCTCACAGCTGTTTCCACTAATGAACAAGAATATAATGACAAAGATTCCAAGCCTCCAGGAATCACTAGACAATATCATTTGGCGTTACTCTATGTGACAAAAGATAGGAGTCAGTAAAAGTTTTCATCTACCAAGAAGAAATCCATACTAAGGGACAAGTACCATTCTAGCAAAAATAAGCAACAGAGAGCTTCTCAGTCCTGTTATTTGAGCTGACTGCATTCTCCTGACAAGACCAGCAACCAAGTCTGGGACATGTGGTGCCATTTGCAATGGCAGATGTAATATAAGTTGCAAAATGTAACTCGCCACAAAAAGGGATCCCGAGCTTTCCAAACCAGGGTCAAGAAGTCTGAAAAGCAAAGAATTTAGCACCAATAATGAGGTCAATTTATCAGTTCATAATAGAACATAGTGGCAAGAAAGGATTCATAAGGCCAACCCCAATGAAATTTGGAACTAAGGCCTTGCTGTTGTTTCAATGAACTCAATTTCTTAACAGTTGAAATTTTGCAATATGACATCCAAACACTGAAAAAAATTCAAAGCTATCATCAAGCAAAAGTAGATGTGCATTGTACCAGATAGAGGCTGCTAACAGCACAACCCAAACTATGCTACCCCTTACTGCATGCTACTTATAACAGAGTGACCAAATAATGTGAACTTATTACAAGATTTAGAAGTCACAAGCAAGCATATGAGATTGAAACATTTGTCCCAAATTGCTAACTCCAAAATAAGAGATTTTTTTTAATTGTTTGCAACAAGGAAAATTGGTAAATACAAATTCTTATAATTCAAAAACAAATATTGGACAAAGTAAGTCACATAGCTACGTCATAAAGAAAGAGGGATACAGCACCTCGAAGCTACATCAAGCAAACTTCTCATTATAAATCCAGAATCAGCGGCCCAAGCTAGTATTTCTTGTCTTCCCCCAGCTATAAATGCAGCCAAGCATTGTGTGGCATTCTAGTCAATGATGAACCCAAACAAAACTCATTTCATTTTGCACAAAATATAATATAACTAGAAAGTGTTAGATTCATGTGCCAAGAGAATTTAACCTGCAAGTCACTATGATCGCCACTTTGAAGGATTACTCGGACAACAGCATCAAAACAAGTATCATATGCTGCTTTTACCACATCAATTGGAGCATTCTGTACAATGCTATCAGAGACTGTAATTAGCAAGGCACATATCACAATCATGATGTTGTTTACAGCTGGAAGCAAACATCAATAGAAAATACTATTCTTTTTATAGAAAAGGACACCCTTAACAAAAGCTGAGAGCAACTTGCCTTTAATAGCATAGTCAACAGATCCAAAGATCCGGCGACCAAACCCTCAGGCTGCTGGAGTGGCTGTAATCACAACAAAGAGGCATCAGGGACAAGCACCTGAAATTGATGTAGAGCATCTGAAAGGCAAATTATCCAATATACTGTTGCGACCATACTTTATTTAAGATTTGTCCAACATGAGGCAGAATCCGAGAAACCAATGGACGGATAGCACCAGGAACATTTTTTAACGCCTGAATGAAATAGTCAAGAGCAAAAAATAAGTAGTGCACAAATAATGAGTGCATAAAATAAAGTACCACAATAACCACAAAAGAGAGAGAGAGAGAGAGAGAGATAAAAGATTTTTTAAGATAACGAATCATAGCCTAGAGGACTCCAAACAAATTAGATATCATTTCATTTAAGCATTACTTCACTGATAACATTATAACATTTAAGATTAAGTTCAAAACATATCCATAGCAGACAAAACAATATGATACATTAATTGTTGTGTATCTCATTATAAATTGTATCCATTTGATGACATCGTTTGAGAACTGCTATGAAGTCTCATATCCACCCAATCTTAACAAAAACAAATATTTTCTTAAAGACAAAATAAAAAACAAATTGTCATCACAAGGGTAACAATGCTTAAGATACATACCTCCAGAACCTCAATTGCATCAATGCTGATAAAAGGGTCGGAAACATGTGATGCCCAAACATTGAGAACTACAGGAGAGATAATGGACTCAATCGATGTTGCTGATACTTCATGACCTATGATTGCAATACAAACACTGAGAAAGGTAACGGACAAGGATATGGAAGTATGGCCACACATAATATCCACACCCACCTGCCTTAATTGTTGCTTGCAGTGTTTCAAGTACCAGGTGTAAAGTTTCATCGGAGGCCTATAAACAGGAGTTGCACAGTACTTTATATGTGTAAGTTCAAAAATAATATGTAAGAAATTAAAATTTTCAAAACATCACCTGATGAAGAAGATCTGTAAGTGATGAAAGTAAAGACGTTATTTGAGCCGGATGAATTCCTTGATTGGCTTCAGGCAAGATCTGAGAAAGTGCCCGGCAAGCACCAACTTTGACCGGTGGGGCCCTGTCAAGACACCCATCATAAGATCTTCACCGTTGTTAGTCAGCTATGTACACTTCACAAAACAATGTAACATGCTTACACATCCATGCCAACTGCCTTGATGGCAGCAGAGAGGAAATGCTGAAGAACCCCATGGCTGATCTGTAAAACATCAAAAGCATCATAAGAAATGACTCAAAAAGGGAAAGAACTGTCAGGAAGCTAAGGAAATATCAAGTCAATTACCACAGAAGAAAACTTGGCTACAAAGATAAACAGGCGCGCATAAAGAAAAGGGTAATCATGCACCCCTGCACCACACAAAGACAATATACCAATCTGAAATCAAAGAACAGCCAAGTCAAGCACAAAAATAAAGAATGGAGAAAGAAGAAAAAAAATAAAGACCAGTTCCAATTTCTTCTGTAACCATTTGCTCGACAAGGTTTCCTAAATTAATGCTGGTTAGCCCTGAATCCTGCAAATTTAGAAAAGTGGCATGGTACAATAAGCGAAGAAAGGAGGCACCAGCCACCCAGAACATTACAGCAAATAACAATGAGTTGAGTTAAAAACCTCCGCTTCATGCAATTGGTCTGATAGACAAGCCAAAGCAAACAGTATTGCCTCCCTTGTCTGCAGTGAATTGACTTATAAGATTCAAATGAGCAAATTTCAGTAAAACCCTCCACGATGGTGGAATAAGTGAGAGATCAAGCCAGAGTCATCCAAAACCATTCAATCAAATACACAAGAAAAAATGCAGACTATAGTCAGAAAAAAGAAATAACCGGACCCAAAATTTACCTGTGATCTCTACCATCCATAAAAGGCAGAAAATTCAAAATAAAAAAACAAAAAGGTTTCTCGTTTTTATTGCCAATATGAAAATGAAATACAAGAAATAAACTGTCCAACCTTATCATTCAGGGGAAAATGTATGGAACTAAGAGCAACATGATAAAGTTCACATCCTTCTACTGATCATGTCAAAAGACTAGGAATCGAAGAAAATTCATTTTCCACAAGAAACAAGAGGTGGCTAGCGCAATGCTTATTCTCTGTTGAAGTTTACAAGTTTTCCTAAAGGAAATATCAAAAACAATCCAAAGACAATAACTGAATAATAAAACACTATTATTTTATGTATAATCTGCCGTTGGAAAGTCGAATGCAAGTGTCCAGCACAGATTTACAAAATCAAAAGGGGGTAAAGTATACCAAAAACTTTTTGGAAAAATAACTAATTTGGATGTGTCATCGGTCGCTATGAGGCAAGGTCTCAATAGGATGATACTAATTTGAAGATAGGAGAATACCAGAATACCAGCAGCGAAGCCTTGTATGTTCATAGTACAAAGCAAAACTGACAGAATTATGCATTAAATGTTCCAAGCTACTCAGGATACATGAGCAGACTCACTTCAGAAGAGGCTTTATGAACTTTGTAAAGGATCAAGACATATATAAACAAACCCTTCATGCAATTAAATAACATTCAAAATGGAACGACTAAAGCCCACAATTAACTGTCCTTTGGCAAAATTCATGCGCAATGAACGAATAAAGTCAAAAGAAGATATTTGGCAAGGTAACAAGCATGAGACACAATTACAGGTCCTTAGCCACACGCATAAAAGCCAAACACTTCATCCAAGCAAAAATATTTTCACTTACTCTCCACCAAGCTACTGAACCAGCAGCTTTTTCTTGTTTAGACTCATTAAATTTCTCTCTTGTTGCATCTATGATGGCATTAATTCCTTCTCGACCACAAGAATTCACCACTTCCTCTAATAAAAGTGAACCTACCAGAAAATTTACAAAAGAACATTTCAACAAAGCTAATGCCACCAGAAAGATAGAAACCTAAATTTAAGCAGGTTTGGAGATATGTAACAGTTAAAATAAGAAGACTATTTTCTATCCCGATACCCTCGAAATAATAAAACTATCCAGAATGGAACTCAGGTCAAAATTAGGAAAATCTACTTGGTATGGTAGCCAGTAGACAAAACCATATAGAAGCGTAAGAGAATACAAGAAAATGCCTCCAATAAACATTTGTTTAAATGCCACTGTAAATTTAATAGTCCCCTTTGCATGTGTATGCTTTTGCCACCACAAAAGCTGTCCCATCTTTAACTGCCCAATAGTTAACAGAGAATAATAACACATGATGCAGCAAACATACTTCAATGCATTAGGTAGATTACATGATTGTTTATATATATGCCACCAACTAAATTGCTCTTCCAAACAAACAGTTGATTGCTCACTGAGAATGAATTACAGCACGCTTAGGTGTCATAAGAATTTTTAATCGTGCCATGATTTATCTTAAAACTTCATCGATGTTTGAAAAGATTATCAGTCATATTAATAGCCCAGACTATATTGAGCTTTGCTGATAAATGTTAAATAGCAGTTGAATGGCTTAGTTACCAGAAACACGACAGCTATAAGTATTATCATCCTCATCAGCAACAAATTGGTTAGCATCGATGGACCAAGTATGCACCTGTAAAAGTTACATGTGATTGTAACCATCAAAGAACTGCAGCAATAAGTATGAAAATGTAGCGAACATGGTAATGTCAATATAATCTTCCCCTAGAAATGTTTGGAGCTTAATAAACAGCGAAACCATAGAAATAAGTCTTAGCCATAGGGGTCCTGTAGGGGTGGAGGAAGAAAGATATCTAGACAAGGAATAGCATTTTACAGTTAAAACCATCCTGGATACAACTGAACATTGCCACAAAAAAAAAAAAAAAAAAAGCTAGCTTATGAAGTTTGAATTAGGTTACATAACATATGTAAGCCATTGCGCCCTTTTCCTGGGCAGCAGATATGAATACATCTTGGGAAAGGATACTGTGTGCATTCAATATTCAATATGGGATAGTAAAAAAAGGGATTGTAACAGGTATAAACAAAGTTCAGATATAGAATTACCTGTTGTTCTGTCATTTGTAGAAAAGAAAGAGTGTAATATACCAATTCCTTAACATTATTTTGGACAACCTACACAAACCAAAATTGAGACATAACATGATGGACCAGATAACAATATAGGAACAACTCAATAAGAAGCAGAGGCAAAAAGTTTGAACAGCACCTTCATGAGTTTTGCACTGCCCACCATGGTCAACAGAAACTCAAACAGCTGGATTTATAAAACCATTCATAAGAAATCCATCAATCTAAAAAGCCAAAATTGAGTACACGCGAGTACACATTAAAGAATTTGAAAACAAGACTGGAATAAATATACAAATTTGTCTTAAAGGAAAGCTATGTATGAAAAGAAAACCTCCCAATTCAAGTATTTAAAAAAAAAAAAATCAAAAGATCACTCTCCCTTAATATTACACCGAATTCCCACATCAAATTTATCCAAAATTGAGTAGACATGAGTGCACAAACCAAAGAATTTGATAACAAGAATGCAATATTCATTGCAATTTGCTTTAAGGGAAAGCTATATATGAAAATAAAGCCACACTATTTAAGTATAAAAAGAAAATGTCAACAGGCCACCCTCCCTTAAATTTACAACAAATTCCCACATGAAATTTTTCACATAAAATTACACGCCCAGCAGAACAAAATGTTTGTAAAGAGCATGAAATACTAAACCCTTTCTCTCGTACATTTTCTAGACACGTGAATGTACAGAACAGAAGTGACAGAATGGGCACTTATGTGGCTTTGAATTATATTCCACGATTTCTTCCTTCCACAGATGTGGAGAGAATATCATTACGGCAGGTCAGACCAGCCATAAGTGGGCTTCAAAATTTATTTCAGACCCCAATTGAGCAACCAGCATCTGGGAGGTCATGGTCTATCCTAGTTTGCCAACAATTCAATTTCAAGCAGATTGCAGATTTTTAATGAGGATTAAGAGTTCCTACACAAATATCAATCCATAAAACAAATATATAATTTTGTAAAACTTCCAGCAAAAGAAAGAAAGAAAGTGGAAGCACATATAAATGCACTTCTAGGACATGGAAGAACACCTGCCCTGATCCAAAGCATACATATGATACATTCAACTGACAGACAACCACTGATAGTGCCCATTATTACTTAATCATAAAAAAATGAATCTCATATGATTAATCAAATGACTTATTCCCTGCAGATGACATGAAACCAAACTAAATCATTTTGGTGTATGCTTTGAGGGAAACTTTGTGCAACAGTTTGACTGTTTCATTGTAACCAGAAGGTCATCAGTTCAAGTCATTAAAACAGCCCCATTTAGAATGCAAGAGGAAGGTGTGGAAATTATAGGCAGCCTTCCCTCGACCCTTGCGAAACCAGGTAGGCTGTACACATCGGACGTCTTTTTTAGCTTTAAACTTACATATTTCGTCATAACCTATAAATGCCACCACACTCTTACCTGGATGACAAATGAATCAAGACTTCTCTCCGCACCATCAGAATCATATCTCCCCTCATAGGGATTTTCTTCACCTTCAATTGATGACCGAACATATACTCTTAGAGACGTCACAAATGTTTGCCACAAAGGCTCCACAATAACTGCCACAGCATTTGTTGTCACAGTTGCAACATATGAAAAATATCAAATCATCATATAGAAGCAATAGAGAATAAATTAATTAACGAAGTCCATATCAGACCATATATTGACAAACCTACCCATAAACTCATTCTCAGTAAGGCTAGGAAAATTCTGAACAAACTGATTTAGGCACTTTAAAACCTAATGAACAGGGTAATAAGCATCACAAACCATCCACTTATTTCAACCAAAGGCGCAAATTTAGATCATGGCATCATGCTAACCTCCATTCTTATGCTCCAATCATCAGGATCTTCAGGTTGCACAGGCTGCTGCAAGATAACAGAGAACTGGTCCATCCATGGTTTAAGCGTTTGTGCCATCAAAGCCGTGGTTTCTGTCTGAACACAAATATGGATAATCCAATTAAAAATATCAAACCAAACAAAAACAAGCTAAGACACCTGTTATATACCTTATATGCACCACTCATGGTCCCAAGCATCGACGTGCAGGAATAAACTATTGAAAGGGCTTTTGTACGGAGATAGTTGTCATATGTCTGCCCAAGAAAGTCCCAACATTATAAGCTAAAAGCACAAATAGAAGAAGAATCATCTTAATTTACCAGGAAAATATAGAGAAAGGGAAGGATATTAAGCAGAAATCCTCAAAAACTATGTTTTGGACTTTTCTCAGAATTGTATCCAATCATAAGCCAAACTATGATAGGTTTGCTCAAAACTTTCTAAGATTTGTAAAGTTAATAAACAATTATGTGTCCTCAATGTTAATCTGCAGAATGAGCAATTATGTGGTTGCCACATCTCGCTCATTGCCAATTTACCTAGAACAAGCCTTTCATTTTTTGACAAACTATTATCTTTCCCGCTAGGTCACAAAATGAAAAAATATCAAATGAAAGAACCAACAAAGCATATAGCACAAGAGCACATAATAATGTCTATAATAGAATTATAAACAAACTACTAACAATTCAATTAAAAAGCATTCTCAAGTAGCATGGTGTGTAGGATGAACAAAAAAGTAGCTAACCTGAGGAGAAGATACAATTGTATGCAAGCATGGGAACAAAACAGGTATGATGGTTGGCACCATGGTGTCATCCAAGTCTCCAGAAAGAAGGGCAAGGCATCTGAGAGCTCCATGAACTATAGATATAATCATAACAGTCATTGTTACCTAGCTGAAGCACAACCCATCAACAGCGCCAAGTTTCTTCTAAAGATGTCACAAGTTACCACTGAAGTTAGAGACAAGAGAACTACATATTCTCATATTTTAGGATTAATTTAGAGGCCATAATCACTGCTAAAAGCTGCTTTATAAAGTGTTTCTAGTGTATTACCCAAATTGCAGGCTTAACTACTGCCAAAGCTGTATTCTGGAAAAACTTAGAGAGAGAGAGAGAGAGAGAGAGAGAGAGAGAGCTGTAGAATGTCTATCAAAGACTCACCACCATTAATGTTTGTTTCATCATAAATCAACTTCAGAAGGGCGGGGAACAAATCAGGCCAACCTTCTCGCCAATCATAGGCAGCAACTGATGCTATAGCCATGCTGATTGCGGTGCACATTTTCCTATGGGAATCATCCAGTGAAGCCAAAAGGAGTCTGCGTACAACTTCCTGATGACACGAGCAATGGAGATGATAAATTGATTTGCTGTCTGCTTGAATAACTCATCCACACAATGGGACCACTCAATAACACACCACAATAATTCTGAACTTATGTCCATTCACATCAGAAAAATATGTTATCACAGTTGAGATGTTTGCTTGTTATACACATGATTATCCAACAATGGTTTGGAATTCTACATTCAACTGAAACGTGAAGTACCCATCCATATGAAAGGCGGTGTATGCATCTTTCAATCTTCGCATATGTTTACATCATCTATTTTTAGTGTTCATGTAAGTTTATGAAACCATAGATGAATGCTTTGCCATTAAAATAGATACCTAGTCAGATTACGACTATTAAATGCATCAATAGCCACTAGCATTGTAGAATGTCATACGTACCTTTTCTTCAAACGATACAACAGGGTGCTCAAAAGAGTCCTCACCTTCTTGCCAGTGCTTCTTAATGAATTGCTTCAGAAGGACAGCGGCTAGGTTATCATGTTAAATCACACACAATTTCAAAATTGCTTCCATGCTAGATATTGCATTAGGCTAATTTTATTAGTTTCAACAGGCAGCATGCAGCTCCAGTAGATCAAAGAGAAAACGAAAGCAATGCAATATTATTTTCGTCTCTCTACTTATGATAAAAACTCAAAAAAAAAAAAAAAAAAAAAAAAGGAAGCAGAGAAGGTGGTGATGGAGTGGAGTGGATGAAAGAGCAGCAGGCAGCTTTAAACATTCCTTTCCTAATTCCTAAAAAATATATTAACCAGTGAATTGGTACTTTCAGCTTCCACAATGTCTGATCGGTATTCAAACAATGCAAGACAAGAAGATCAAAATGAACTAAAGAACACGATAAAACAGAACAAAGAAGTAGAAAAGGATATCTGACGCAATCCCAAAGGAAGTCCCCTGTCTGCAGCAATTTTGGCAAGTGCCCCTCCAAAACCTTCAGAGACATGGGCTTTTACTAATTAATTGTGTGAAGATCAAGAAAGCGAAACATAAACATATCAAGATCTTAAGCAGAAATATGCAACTGCTTATCCAGAAGAACAACGTAAGCATATAATTGGCATGTTCCCCTCCCTCTACATCTCCCTGTCCCATCCCTTCCGCCCTCCCCACTATCCCCTACACCCTTGCAACACCAATGTAAGAACAATGTAAGCCTATCATTGACTTGTAAAAAAGCCACACACTTCCATTCAAACTAAGAAAATCTAAAAACAACTGAACCCATACACGCATATACAGGACAGCTTTCTACATTTCATCACCTTTCAAATTCAAATTCTAAGTCTTTTAGCATAAAAAATTAATAATAATAATCTTTTTCAGCTCCACAAGAACAGTTGCCACAAAAACCCCAGCCATTAGAAAAATTGGGTTACTCAGAACTCTCAAGATTTAGCAGAAAAACTTAGGAGTTAATAATGAAGGCGGGAAAAGAAGAAATGGGTGTGGCGGCTAACCAAGAAGAGAGAAAAAAAAAGAAGAAGAAGGACCTGGTTGAAGGGAAGCCTGAGAAAGAGAAGCTTCAGCGAAGGATCGGACGTCCTGGTTGGGGTCCAGAGTGGCAGTCAAGCAACTGAGCAGCCATTGCCGATCTTGGTCTTGTTCTTGATGTTGATAAACCAAGGTACTCGCCATGAATTAAAGCTTCTCCAAGATCCAGTAATCTTGATACAACAACAACCACAGAGTCAAACAATGTTTTATGTTTCCTTTTTCCCGCTCCAAGAAGACAGCTTTTTGCGGTTCGTTCAAATGTAGGAGCAGTAGAGGGAGAATTGGCGGAAGAAATGTGGACTTCTTTGTGAATTCGGTGGAGGGGTTTTAGGGTTTATGTTTAATGCGGTAGACTAGAGAGGGGGGGGGGGGTTTCATCGAGTGTATGCCGATTGTTAGGTTTATAATCGAAATTTAAGTAATATTTATTTGGATATTTTATTTAATTTAATTTATAAAAAAATTATTATTAAAATATTATTAAATTTAAATAATTTTTTTTCAATAGACTACAGTAAATATTAAATTTAAAATTAATAATACGTAATTAATAATTAAATTAAATAATTTTATAAATTAAAACTTCTAAGTGTCATTATTAAAATTTAAATTTACATGATTAATAACATCCGGTTATATTGTCCCAACAATGAGCCCTTGAATGCCCCGATCTCTTTTTTTTTGGGTCAAGCTAATCTCAATTTAAAAAAGCCAACAAGAATTAGACTTGTCTTAAATGAGGAAGTCAAGCCCAATATTCACATAAAATAAAAGCTTTTGGGCTGTCCCACCAAATTGTTTAAAAAGAGGAGCAATAGGTCATCAAGAGCACCATAAGAAAAAAAAAAAAAAACAAAGAGTATCATATAAATTGTGACAAAAAAAAAGAATACCATATGAATTTAAATTTCAGTTAAAATCAATTAACTAAGGTCCTATTTGGTATGGATTAAATTTTTTATTTTCTATTTATTTTTCACAAAAAAATATATATCTAGTATCATTTTTTGTTTTATATTTTTATTGAAAAATTAAAAGTATTTTTCAAAGAAAAAAATAAATGGAAAAAATAATAAAAGATACTTTCCTATTATATTTTTTATTTTCTTTTTTATACTTTCTCTTACAACATTTTCTCTCTCTATCTACTCTTTTAAGCATATCTCTCTTTACTCATCCTCTCTCTATCCCTCTCTATTTTTTCTCTCTCTACGCATACTCTCTTTATCATCTCTCTCCTTTTTCTATCTCTACCATTCTCTCTCTATCATCTCTCTCCTTTTTCTCTCTCTCTACTATTCTCTCTACTCATTTTCTCTCTACCATCTCTCTCTTTTTTCTCTCTCTATCATTCTCTCAACTCATTCTCCCTCTACCTACTCTCTCTCTCTTTTTTCTCTCTCTACCATTCTCTCTCTACTCACACACTCTCTTTTTTCTCGCTCTACCATTCTCTCTACTTATTCTCTCTCTACCCTCTCTCTCTCCTTTTTCTCTCTCTATTATTCTTTGTCTACCCCACGCTCTCTCTCATTTTTCTTATTTTACCATTCTCTCTCTGCCCTCCCTCTCTCATTTTTCTCTTTCTACCTTTCTTTCTACTTATTCTCTCTCTACCTAGACTCTCTCTCCTTTTTCTCGCATTACCAGTCTCTCTACTCATTCTCTTTTTACCCTCTCTCATTTTTCTCTCGTTATCATTCTCTTTACTCATTCTTTCTCTACCCTCTCTCACACTCATTTTTCTTTCTCTACCATTATGTTTACTCATTCTTTCTCTACCCTCTCGTTCTTTTTTTTTTCTCTCTCATTCTCTCTACTCATTCTCTTTCTACCCTCTTTCTCTCTCCTATTTCTCTCTCTATTCTCTCTACTCATTCTTTCTCTACTCTCTCTCTATTCCATTTTTCTTTCTCTATTCATACTCTTTTTACCATTTATCTTACTATCCTTTTTCTATATACTTTTTTAATTCTTATAGCAAAAAAATAAAAACTGATAGTAATAAACACAAAAATTTAACAAACAGTAAAAACAGAAAAAAAAATAGCAACAAAAAATTGACAGTTTCTTTAAACGAGCCCTAACAAAAAAAAAGTTAAGTGAAGGATCGACGTAGGCATGAAACAGTGGCCTTATGTAGGAGAGGAGGGGGTTCGAACCCTCGCATCCTCCCACAACCCCCTTTCTGTACAGGCTTGACCATTATTTCCAAACCAAATAAAAGGAAAAATAGAATGTCGTGTGGAAAAATAAAGAATACATCAATAGACTCACAAAAAGAGGAACAATATTAGTTGTACTAGTTAGAGGAAATATCTTTCAAATTCTAATAATGGGATTAGAGTTGGAACCTCCTCAGTGTCTCTTTTCTTTACCATTCGGTTATCAACTTCAATAAACAAAAAGAAATGGACTCGTTAGAAAATATGCAAGTATATTTGCGAGTGTATACTTCACGATGCTATTGTCCTTACTTCTGATCTATTTTTGCTCAAATCTGTCCTCATGGAATCATGGTGCATTGGCTTGCAATTTGATCTTCTTTCAAAATCCCATTGGTTAACGAATATGAGGCTGGCATAAAAGCCTCAGACAAAAACTCTTATTGAATCGAGATTAAAAAAAAAAAAAGGCATGCACTTTGTTTTGTTTTTCTGGCTTCTATTATCTTTTTTTTTTTGTCTAAAAGTTCTGGTATCTAGAAACTCATTGAACTCTGATTAATCCAGTTCGAGTCGGGTAGACGTATTAAAGGAGGCAAATCTCTCCCAGCACGTATTTTCTCTATATATAAGACTCGAATTCGAGATTTACTTAAGGATAATCAAATTCCTCGCCATTTAAGCTAAAAGGCGTTAGTTTCTATTATCTGTTAATCGACCACTAATTATATAAATCAGAGAAGATATCATAAGACCAAAATACAAATGGAAAGACAGAAAATACAGATCAAAGACCCAAAGAGGTTGATTACGTCAAGGCTAGAATGGGCCTGGGCCATAGGATCCTCCTCTTTCTTCTTCGAGCCTTCTTCACTTCAATTGTCGTCCGAAATCACAACTCTTCGACGCAACCCAAACATTAACCAAAGGGAAGCAAAGTCCATTCCAATCCCACCACAGAATAATTCTTTGTTTTTGACCCCCAAAAAATAATAATAATAATAATAAACGGATATTCAAGCTGCCGTCAAGTCTTTGTCTCCTTCTATATATTTTTTTTTGCTTATCCTTTTTTGTTAAAATTAAAGATATAATTTTTATTGTTAAAGTGTAAAGTAGTGATAAAAAATAAGTTTATAAATGATTTATAATGATTTTAAGTTTTTTTCTTTTAATTTAAATTTTTAGTCAGTTTTAAAGTATCGTAATCATTATTTAATATAATATTAGAGTTTATTTTATTCTCTTATTTGCATTTGCTAATTTGGTCAATTTCAATGAATTTGGTTCGTTTCATTTCAATTTTTTTTGATGTCATGTATTAATTGGGTATAGTATGTGTAAAAAAAAAATGTCCTATATTGATAATCACATAATTTATAATAATTTTAAATTTTTTCTACTTTTAACTTAAATTTTTAGTAAATTTTAAGACATATAGTTATTAGTTACTATGATATGAAAATTTAATTTATCTTCTTATCTGCATTTGTTAAATTAACTTATTTCAATGTGTTTCATCCATTTTATTTTAATTTTTTTTATCACATATTTATTAAATTTAATACATGTAAAAAAGGCGGGTTAAAGTGAAAAAATAAACTTATAATATAATTTATAATAGTTTTAAACTTTTCATTTTTTTTTTAGCTTAAGTAGGCCACGATGGTGATGGTCATTATTTGTTAATTATTATACTAAAATCTATAAAGGTTTGTTTGGATTTCAAAAAAAAAAAATGAAAGTGTAAGAAAAGAAAAATTATCATTTATTTTTTTATTTTTTTATTTTTCATCATTTTTTATCTATCCATCTAACATTTTTTCTTATAATTTTTTTTCTCACAATTTTCCTTTTTAATTTTTTACATAATTTTTTAATTATATATTCAAATAAATTTATTACTTTATAATTTTCTTTTTTCACAACTTTCTTCCTCTTCTAATTCTCACAATCCAAACACACGGCAAATTTCAGGGGAAACAATTCTCTTGCAATCTCACTCTCCCGCTCATCCAGCTTCATCAGCAGTAACCAACCCCCAGCGAAGCAGCTCCGCTCTCCTTTCCTTTCTCTCGATCTCAAATGTAAATTTTTCTGGAGGAAAGGAAAGGATGAAACTTGTTAAAGCCCATCATCCTTTTCAAATTTCCCAAGCTGCAGTTGCCCCGTTTCACTTCCGCCCTTACCTCAATCATCTCATCAAGTTTCCCTCAAAAAAGCTCACTTATTGCCCTTCTCCCACACTTCATCCAGTTCCACTCCCTCTCTTCACACCCACTTTCAAAATTTGGGGTCTTTCAAAGTCTGTAGCTTCGTTTTCATATAGATATAGAAAGGATGATGATGGGGAGGGAGGACAAAGGGATGGCTGTACTGGGGATGATGATGATGGTGCTGCACACAAGTTTATGGAGGAGTACGACGACTTGGCCTCAGACGGTGCCGTTTACCAGAACACTTTGAGATTGGTCGAGTGTTCCATGTTCGCTGCTGTCACTGGCCTCGTCTATTTCTTGAGCAATTCTTTGTCTGTTGAGGTTGATTCTGTTTTTGTTTTTTTGTTTTTGGTCAATTGAAGGTTATTGTCAAGTGGGTTTCAATCTGCGTTCTGTGTTCTTGTAGTTGGCTTATTGTTTTTGGTTTGTTGAATAGTGTTGGGTCTTTGTGATTGAATTTATTGGTTTTAATAAAAGATATGTGTTTGTGTAAAAGGGTGCTTTTTTTTTTTTAAATCTTTTTTGGACAGAATTACTTTGGATGTTTCTTCTCGTTGCCGATTGTGATCTCTTCAATGAGATGGGGCGTAACTGCTGGGAGGAAAACTATGGTTTGTGACTGTCCATTGCTCAATCTGTAAATAATGTCTGGACCTGTTTTCCGGGGATTTCCTTTCTATAATTAAATGTGCATTATATTTGAATGGTTTTGCATTTTTGCCAGGTAGCAACGGCTATACTCTTATTTGTATTGTCTGGTCCTGTGAAAGCCCTAACCTATGTGGTGAGTTTGCTTCTAACATTGCAATCCTTCACCAAATTTATCCTACCTACATGTGATATCTGGGCTCTCAATACACAATCAAGTTTAAGATGTAATCTTCAGGATTGTTAATTTCTCCTTATCTACGATTAGTCTGATTTAACAGAAAAAGTTGCGGTGTTCTCCTCGTCGTATTTGTTAGAAACTTTCAACTAGCATTCCGCATGTTCATGGAATTAACAAAGAATTAGAAAGACTAGAGGGGGCAAATTCCTCACCTTACATTGTAATTTTGAACTTTGAGATTGTGCCACTATAGCTGTTATGTTTAGAGAAGCTTGCTTGAAGTGACATGAGTCAAAATCTATAATTCTTTGTGATTCTATTTGTTTATGTTTATTTCCAAATGTACTTTACTGGTTGAGAAAGATGATAACTTGTTTTGCATATTTCTCTTTCAGCTAACACATGGTATAGTCGGTTTCGTAATGGGTTCTTTGTGGAGGTAGGTTGATCTTTTTTTCCTTTGCTTGCCTCAATTAATCAGGTGCTATTTTGTGTATTTAATTGGTAGTCACTTATTGTTTTATTGAGTATTTGGAGCTACCATCCTACTCTGTTGATGGCTTATATTGATCATGTGTAATTTGGCTTTAATTTCATCCACTCTCCTTAGTTCATAGTTCGAACATTGCTTTGTACCCTCCACATCGGAAATGCATATATGTACATCTTAAATTTTATTCCTGAAAGCAACTAAATACAGTACCTGATATTGTTTAGTAAAAAATAAGTGATTTATTTTAGATCTAAATTGTGATGTCATTAGAGGACTCACATAGAGGAATTTTAGTTACTCTTTTTTCATGTTTATTGTGATTTAAATCGTCAATATCCTAATTAGTTAACAATTGAATTCTGCATGGATTAAAGTGATTGATTAACTCTCTAGCACTCGTTGTTTTTCATCTTGCAGGTTGGGAGCAAATTGGAGCCTGTCAATCTTCTTGTGCACAATTGTAGTGTTTTCTACTCTTTGTCCTGACTTCAATTTCCATGATCTTGTTTGAGGCAATGACCTTTTTTTGCCAATTTCTAGTGACAGAAATGTATCTTTGAAATGCAGGCTCGATCAATGGGTGCCGTGGGGTATGTCTTAACATCCTCTTTCTTGATAAGAGAAAACATACTTGCTTTGGTAATTGCCTAAGATTTATCTTATAGCTGTCCTTGAGTCAAGCATCAGGAGTTCACTTACAATTTTTCCCACATGCTTGTAGATCACAATAAACATTCATGCCTCTCTCACATACATATTTGCTGCCACTGGAATTAATCTAGTTCCATCAATGAACGTGATATATGCCATATTTGGTATTCTGGTAAAATTGCTACCTCCTCTACCTTCCTGTTATAATATTTTGAATGAATAGAGCTCTTAAAGTTTTTCTGATAAATCAACAGGTCTTGCTAAACAGTGGATTCTTTGTGTTCCTACTGCACCTTTTGTATGCGGTGTTCCTTACACGGCTTGGGATGAGGAAGTTGTTGAGGTTGCCAAGATGGATGGAGAAGGCTCTCGTATGATATTAACATTACAGTGGCTACACAAAATTCACTACTAGGATTAGGGTTTAATATACATAGATTGGTCATCCAACATATGCAATGTAATGGCAAGTTCTTGTCTCCATTCTTTGTTTGTTATTCAGCTTTTCAACCCTCATCACTGCATTCTTTATCTCTACAAAAGCCAATTTAAATAGATTCCTCCCGTCCATGTTGTATCAGTTGTAACTGTTTAAAGTATAAAAAAAATGTCAACATTGATTACTGTTGTCAAAATTGGTGCAAATTTTGTGAAATGTGAGTATTCATACTTTTTGCAGGCATTTGGTTCTATCACGTCATGCAGCTATATATTCTCTTCTAAGAGGGATCTGTATTCCATCATGATAGATCACTTCAGGTAGTTTTTTACTCAAAATTCGGCTGAATGAGTTAAGGACCTCAGGACTACTGGAACAGTTTAGCCAAACCTTTATGAACAACAAACAGACTCAAATATGCCTGCAAGTTTCTGAATTTGAAAATATGCAATGCAGGCTTTCGCGAACACAAATTAGTTTGCTGAGTTAAAGAGGGAAAGCTATTACGATAGAAAGGCATGATATGATAAATACGCCTCTTGGCCAAAGGCTGTACGTGAGAAGCTTGGAACTGAACTAGTAGAACAAGTTGACATAGCCTTAAGCAAAGGCTCATAGAATAAACCTGGCAGTGAAACCTGGTACGTCCCATATCCGTATGATATAGTTGATGTCCAAGAACATACTACTAAAAAGTTAAATGGTATTGGCGTATTATGCGTTGAGCCAAGCAAGTCAACTCATAATCTAGTGCTGGGTTGATTGCAAAATACAAACAAGAAGAGCAAGACTGGCTTCCAAGGACACTGGCCATTTGTGGCAGCCTGGCAGAGTTTCATCCAAATTATATTTATATTTAGTTTGGTAGGCTACAATATCTACAGTCTGTGGCAGTTTGACAGGTGATTCATTTATTGTTTCATTTTAGAAACCTCCTGCTTCAACGCCTTGGCCCAATCTTCATTCCTCAAGGACACGATGTTTTCTTCATAGCTTGTAATCTGCCCTCTGAATGAAAAGAAATGTTCAGGCAATCCAGATACCTCAACCCTTCTAAAACTTTTTCTTTTCATGTCATGGAAGAGCACCAACATAGAGGAAGTTGATGACATTGGTGCTAGCAAGAGCTCACCAGTATGGATGTTTCCAACAGGAAGTGGGTAATCATATTCTGTGCAATCAAAAGGAAACCTTATACAGTCTTTAACCCAGAAACCTTTTTGGTAGTCTTCCAATACCCACAACTCCATTGCGTTCTCATCATCAAAAAGAGGACTTCCATTAACCAATGCCAATCTTCCTCCAACTATCAATAGGTGTTCAAGAAAAGAGCCCTTGGGATATCCTTCAGGCATTTGGATTTTCTCTAAAGCACTCACCTCCTACATCAAATGCCACAATAGGTTTCTTACTCCGACGAATCCAATGCAAGGCCCCATTAAAGCAAACTGCGTCAGTATCGTAGGGGAATTCATCAGGATGAAAAGGCAGGGTAGACTTAATGCGCCTCCATGAGCCAGAACCGATAGTGCAAACCTCACAATCGAGGCCAATAGGCTTTTTATACATTGTTAAAAGGCGTCTAAGTCCAAGAACTTTGTACTCCCCAGTAACCTGACTGAATCCAAAATAGTAATAGACATGAGAGAAAGGAATGCTTAGAGTATCATCGGCTGGAACCGTTGCGATCTCCCGTGTGCTAAGAATTTAAAATGTACACTGGCTTCTCCCCAGGCCAAAGGAAGGGATACAGAATTTTTAAGCGATGAATGCACAATATGCCATTGACACTTTGCAAGATATAGTATGTGTCAAGTGGGAGAGAGAGCAGGTCAACTGGGGTTCCCAAGTTGGCATCTTTTCTGATTCGCACAGACACAAAATGTATTGTGTAAATGTCTCTGACCACAGGCCAAGAGGTGGTAAGAATGTGAGTTGGGGAATGCAAACTTTTGCGGAGGAGGGCAAAGGAAGGATGGCGAATCAACTGGTTCCAAAACTTGGAGACACATCTGAATCTCATCATCATCAGGGACTTGACAGGAAGTCTAGGGAGGATATGAGTATAGATTATCTCACTAGGAAGGTCTGCCTTTTCCCTGGTTCTGTACATTTTCTTTGTTCTTGTTCTGCCCATCTTGGGACAAAATGCTAAGTTTGATAAAAAAAAAATTATGCTGTGAGGAGAGATCACTCTAAACAGAGTTTTCCTTTGCTTTTCTTCTGTGACCTCTGAAAAATGACCAGTAAGTGCCAAATTCAACAAAATCAATAACAACTAACTAGGCATTCCTAGTGCAGAGTAGGCTTTCACATTGTAGACTGTAAAGAGTAATCAAATTACCAACCACACAAATGACTTTTTTTCTCTCTCTTTTTTTAAAAATTTTTCCAGCAGCATCAATTCACCATAAAATGTGAAGAAAAAAGTAAAACATTTCTTTGATTTCAACAAGCCATGGGAAAGTCCCATCTCCAAAAAAAAAAAAAAAAAGCCATGGGAAAGTCCCACAAGATTCACAAGGGAAAAAGAGCAGCCCAAACAGCATATTAACTGGATGATCATAAGTCACAACTTAACAAAGCAAAATAAAAATTGAAAGTCACATATTTTCTTAAGAATTTCCCAAAAACAATACCAATTAACAAGCATAAAAACTTTTTCCTAGCTCCAAGGAATCACTTAAAAAGGCAAAAAAAAAAAAGAATAATAATAATAATATTTACACAAAAACTCAACACGGACACAGAAAAAGAAACAGAAATTATCTTATCTCTATCGATCACTTCGCCAGTCTTATGAATTTAAACCTCTCTCTCTCTTTCTCTCTCTCTCTCTCTGACTGCAAAGACTAAGTAGAAAGGATACACAGAGTCTTTAAGCGCTCTACCTTAATTTTAAGTGCTTTTTCTAGGCAAAAAAAATTAGAGTTTCAGAATTGGGCAGCTGTTCGAATATTTTTTTGTGTAATAAGTTTATGATTTTGTATAATAAGTCTATAATTTTATGTAATAAATTTTTTTTTTATTTTTTTATATTTTTTTATTACACAAAATAACTGTCTTGTTACACAAAATTATAATTTTATTGTAAAAAAATTTACGAACAAATGTCTGATTTTAGAAGTGTAATGACACTCTTTTTTGGGCAATAACGAATAACGAAAAAAGCCGCGTCTAAGTTAGGGTGGTGGTAGAAAAGCAAACACAGAAGTTTCATTAATTATTTTAATACAAATAAAAAAAAGAAAAATTTTAATTGATTAATCTTTTATATTTGTAGCCGTTAAACCAAATAATTTTTTCTTCTAACAAATTTTTTTCTTTAGCAACTTGTAACAAAATACTTGAAAGCGCTAATTTCTAGGACTAATGGTGGTGTGTCAGAGAGTTAAGTGTTACACTTGTTTGAACTTTTTACTCTTTCTTTGTTTAAATTAAATTGCCAAAAGAATGAATATATATATAATTGCAAAAGAGAGAAAAACACTTTTATTTATTCTGAGGTCATTTTTGTTTACATGACAAATTTCTTAAAATTTATTTTTTTTATTTTTTAATCAAATAATTTTCACTCAATTTCAATTTAATTAGACATCTACTCAACTAATTTTAATTTCATTTAATTACCATCTTCAAAAACCAATCCATATAGATAAAGTTAGGTTTTATTCGCTGAATTGTTATTAAACTACTATTCTAATCTTAAGAAAAATCCTTAAATTTGGGAAAAATTATTTACTAAATTCCAACCGTTCAACTAAGCTCTTGCGGTTGGATGTCCAAAAGAGTTTTTTTTTATCTTATCTTTTGTTAATAAAACACAATTGTTTTTATAAGCTCACAACTATCACTTTACAAGTCCAATATAATAATGCTACAATAAGGCGCCAAACCTTATTTTATGGAGCAAGCAGGGAACCGCAACAACTATATTTTTTGGTGTTGTTTCGTTCACGCTCTCCAATGAGATTGATGTCCATGTGGTTTATTTTATGGAATTGGTGACATCTTATTATATTCTTTAACTCTTTTTCGATTTTAAGATTTTTTTTTTATTTATAAAAAATTATATTAGACATCTGAGAAAAGAAAAATAAGATTTAATAGGATTTGAACTTTTCACCCACTAATAGAGAAATATTCCTCTCAACTAATTAAACAAATATTCAATCCCTCCTTTTTAGGATTTTGTTTAGACTTTATTTTACAAAAGTGAAACTGGGCTTTCTTCCTAGACAGTTCAATGTGCAGATTGACAGAGGAAGCAATGTTTTGTGGGTTACATGTAGCTCCTGCAGTAATTGCCCACAATCCACTGGTCTTGGAGTAAACTCGGTTCTTTACTTTGTTCTATTAATTCTCTTTGGACTTCGCAACTTATTTTGCGCTTATACAGCTTGCAGATTCAGCTGAATTCTTTTGATTTCATGGGCTCATTTACTTTGTTCTTTAGTTTGTATGCATGTGCCCGTCTGAGTTCACTCTCCAATTTTTTTTTTTTTTTTTGTTTTAGCAGAAATAAAACCTTAGCATTAGATGATAAACATAGATACAAGGACTAACAAAACAAGTCCAAACTCCAGCCTTTTATTATATTGGACAGTCCAACACAAACCAGATACTTTGGAAACCTAGAGAGTGACCTAACCCACGACAGCTAGAATATATATATATTTTTTTCAGAAATTTGAAAAACAAAGTTAATTGCTATCTTATATGCGTGTGCAAATGACTCACCTAGTTATATTTGAAATACCAAAGTGGCAAAGGTGCTTGACCATTATCAATTGTTAATATCACTTGATTAGCTTAAGTAATTACCAAGTTTGTGTAACTTGAAGATGGTTAGGAAATTAAATTTCTTTGTCGTCTATAAAAATTTCTCACATTAAGTTAAATTTAAGCAAAGTACAAAACAGTCTTTTAACGGTTTCCTCTGAACCACAAGTCTCCTCCTCTCTCACTAACAAGTTAAAATTAATAGCTAACCACTAATCATTCCGGGGTCGGGGAAAAAAATTCCAGTGTTATCTAAAACAGCATACTAAGAAATAATAATTAAAATTAAAAAAAAAAACTAGAAAGTCAAACGCCAATGCCCTACGTTACTGATGCGCTGTGCTCCCCTCAACCTTTTTCTTATTCTATGGAATCAATAATTCTTCATGGTCTCTCTAAACAATCCTTCAGTTATTGCATCATGTTTGGAAGGAGAACGTCCTAGACTTTTGGACGTGCAATGCCATATTCTGGAAGCTCTAGTTACAACAAAAGAAGGCTTGACTGCCTTACGATATATGAGCTCTTACAAGTAGTGTTATCAGAGCCGATCCCATCCAGTTAGTTTGATTGGAAATCTAACGACTCGGATATTAGACCAGACTGAGTTACATAATTAGTTTGAAAAACATATGATTTGATTAAAATTCGGTCAAACCATATCAAATTCAATTAAATTCGATAACTCACTAAAATTGAAACTCGGTCGAATTTTTATCAATTTAAAAATTACACTTTTTTTCAATTAAAAAATGTTGATATTTTTTTGGTCTACATTTCGATATTTATATCTAGGGCTATTCATAAACCGCCCAATCTGCCAAAAATTGCCGAACCCGCACCGAACCTACTCGCAATTGCCAAAACTGCATGAAAAAAAATTATCCGTAATTTTTAATTTTTCAAAAACGTCATAAGTAGATTGGTAACGATTTTACAGTTCTGAAAACTGCGGTTAACCCAATCCACCTATATATATATATAAACTAAAAATGATGATTTCTCTTGAAAATAGTGATGGTACCATTAGAATTGTGATACTTGTTGTTCTTTTGATTTTATATGTTATGAGATTCATTTATATTACCATTTTTTAGCATTTGGCTAGCGTTATTTCTGTTTTAGAAGACAATTATGAGATTAAGGCCATGATCAAGAGCAAGAACTTGATAAAGGGTAAGATTAGAGTGACAGTTGCTATTTTCATTACGGTTGGAATTTGTTTCATCACAATCCAAGTCTTGTATGAGAGTTTTGTAGTATTTGGCTACCAAGATCTTAGTTTAGGAATTAGAATTGAAATCTCTGCTTCTTTCTACTATTACAAGTCATTCTATCCAGTCTTGTCCTCCAAACAGTAGTATATTTTGTGTGCAAATAATATCATCATCAATATATAGATAAATCCTCCTTGGCAGGTCATCTTGAGAACTTGATTCCGTGATTCTGTGTAATGCAAGTTCGTTTAAAGAAAATTAGGAGAATTTGAGCGAATGTCTAACTGAACTTTCGAATCTTTTAATTGAATATCTAACTGAGCACTTAGATTTTTACTTTATATGGATATTTAAAAAAAAGAAAAAATTTGAAAGGTTAACTATAAAATTAGGAAAACCGCATAAACCGCCCAAACCAATCTGTCATTTTGCTAATATGGTTTGGATGATTTAGTTGATTGGTAGATTGATTGCGATTTGAAATTTTCAAACTGCTACTATGACGGTTTGGTTGCAATTTTTTCCTATAAACCGTCCAATCCGACCCACGAACACCCCTATTTGTATCATAATAGTTTGCTACTCATTTCAATTATTAATAAATTAATATCTACTTGTTATATTTGTCATTTGATTTTTTTTTTTTACTCTTTAATCATTGAGATTTAGAGATTGATTTTGAATTCTTTTAGTAGGTTGTCTGAAACAAAATTGAGTATATTGAATTAATAACAATTAAATGGAAAATGCAAATTAAGATTTAAGATGAAATCAAAGATGAGTATTATGAATATTATTCAATGACTAGAAGTAAATATATTAGATTATAAGAATAGTATATTGTTTTAATTTTTTATATTTTAAGATTAAATTTTTTTCTATTTATTGCAATTCACGTGATGTGAATGTTTCATTAGATTAATTTATTATTATTATTATTATTATTATTATCTTTTCAATTATTTATCCAATTGAACCAATGACTTGACGGTTGAACTAGTGATTTGATGACTCTACTTTTTAATTGGATCAATGGACGAGTCAGGTCTAATAACTATGCTTATAATCGACCTGGCCCTAATGGTTTCCAACCAATCTTGTCTAAAACCTATTGGGATATCATTGGCTCAGAGGTTGTGTCCTTGGTCCATAATGCTTTCTTAACTGGGAAGTTTGTAGATAGTCTTTTAGAAACTCTTATGTGCCTCATCCCGAAGAGTGACACTGCATAACAAATTACTTAGTTCAAACCCATTAGCTTATGCAATGTCATCTTTAAACTTATCACTAAGGTGTTGGTTAATTGCCTTCGACCTATGTTGGATGATATTATTGTTCCCTTGCAGACCAGCTTACTTCTTGGCCATAGTACATCAAACAATATTATTGTTGCTAAAGAAGTGATGAATTATATTAGGCGTGCCAAAAGTACAAGAGACGCAACGACTTAGAAGATTGATTTGGAGAAAGCCTATGATAAAGTGAATTGGAGATTTTTTGAATCTACCCTAAAGGACTTAAACTTCCCTGTGAGTACTACCACATTAATTATGATCTGTGTCTCCAATGCTTCTTTGTCTATTTTATGGAATGGTGAAAAATTATCAGGTTTTAAACCTAGGCGTAGCCTTAGACAATGAGACACTTTATTCTCATATTTATTCGTCTTATGTATAGAACAATTGTCTTTTTTATTTAAAAGAAAGTTCTCTGTAAGGAGTGGCAAGCAGTGTCATGTTCTCGTCAGGGTCGAGCTCTCTCTCATTTACTCTTTGCAGATAATGTGTTACTTTTCAGTAAGGCCAATGTTGCTCAAGCTAATATGGTGCACTCCATGTTGGAAACTTTTTATCTAGCCTCTAGGTTCAAAGTTAATGAGGCTAAAGCAAAAGCCATCATTTCGAAAAGTGTTCTTTTGCAGATTAGGCGGCAAATTCAACAGGCCAGTAATTTTAAATTTACTGATGATTTGGGGAAATATTGGGAGGTTCCTCTTATCCATGGTTGTTTTTCTCGAGCTACTTATGACTTCCTATTGGAGAAGGTCTGCCATCGCCTTTCTTCCTAGAAGTCACGCTTGTTGAATATGCTTGGAAGAATCATATTGGTTCAAAGTTGTCTTACATCAATCCTAATTTATGTCATGCAAATAGCTTGGCTTCCCAGCTTTATTTGCGATGAGCTTGATCGCAGCACCTACCGTTTTATTTGGGCATCTAATTATAAAAGGGTGGTGTCCATTTGGTTAACTAAGAGGAAGTGACTAACACTAAGATCAAGGTGGTTTGGGTATTCGCCAAGCCTGTTTAAACTATCGCCATGCTTGGGAAACTGTGTTGGGAGTTATCTGGTGATAGTGACGAGCTGTGGGTTCGTGTTCTCAGGAATAAATTATCTTCAAAGGAAGGCTGCTCACTAATAAAGAACGGTGGCATCGAAAATTATTTGAGAGTTCTTTGTGTCTTAGATGCTTGACAAAGCCTGAAACGATACTACACCTACTAAAGGATTGCTGCCAGTCTAAAGCAGTGTGAGAAGGATAGGCTGCACTACTATTAGCACACTAGCAGTCTCCAATTTTTTGGTGGGTGTTGGTGCCTTTGGCTGTCACGTAATGAGTGAGTCTCTTATTAATGTGCAACGTAGCATCAATTATCAACAGAGACAAATTGCAAATATGTGCTTTGATGTTTCTACTTGTTTTAAGCCACCCAATGATGGCTCCCCTTCTGGTAGTAGACTAGTGTCATAAGAACCCCCTCATTCTGGATGGATCAAGGTAAATACTAATGGAAGTGTACAAGGTAACCCAGGTATTGTTGGATTTGGCTGCTTGATGTAGGAGTTGCTAAGAAATTGGTAGTGTAAGTTATGGGAATAAGGAAAGGTCTTGAATTAAGTTGGGAAAGAGACTATAGAAATATTATTTTAGAGACTGATTCATTGGAAGCATTGCACCTCATCGCTAGTTAGACGGTAATAGACTAGTGTCATAAGAACCCCTCATTTTGATGGATCAAGGTAAATACTAATGGAAGTGTACAAGGTAACCCAGGTATTGCTGGATTTGGCAGCTTAATGTAGGAGTCGCTAAGAAATTGGTAGTGTAAGTGATGAGAATAAGAAAAGGTCTTGAATTAAGTTAGGAAAGAGGCTATAGAAATATTATTTTAGAAACTGATTCATTGGAAGCATTGCACCTCATCGCTAGTTAGATTAGCTCTTCTCATCTCTTGGCTAACCTGCTGGATGATATTAAGATCCCCTGTAATAAAGCCTAAAATATAATTCTATAGCATGTGTTATGTAAGAGAAATCAGTGTGCACATTTCTTGGCAAAACAAGGGACTTACAATGGAAGTGATGGAGCTCTTTTAGAGCTTTCACCTTCAAATATTGGTCCTATGATGGATGGCGATTACCAAGACATAGTTTTTCTTCGGAGTTAATTTTTTTTTTATTTCCTGTATCTAATGTACAAAAAAAAATCATCTTTACCTTAAAGAAAATAAACAAATTCAAATTAAAAAAAAATGAACAAATATAACTCTCATTGTATGGCGCTTGCCACTAGGCAAAGCCCAAATGGGTTGAGAAAATAGATAAGTTTACATGGCAACTTGCGCTAAGCAATGTCGTAGAGGTTGCTAATTGGCATTTTGCCAGGACTAAAAATGGGAATCTACTATTTGCATAGTTATTTTCAAAATTCAACAATTGTTCATTTTCAATATGTTGTGAGTTGATTAAAAAATATAGAGGAATATCAGCCTTTACAATGCTTTAGCACCTTACTACTTGTTTGGCAAGAAAAAATTGAGGACGGGAGAAAAAAATGAGAGTGGAATTGAAGAGATACATGTATCTGGATTCTTTGAAAAAGAGAGAAAGAAAAAAAAAAAAAACTCGCCTCTAACCCATTCTTCCCAAAATTGGGGAAATGGGCGTTGTCTCACAAGAGACAGTTTTTATTTTATTTTATTTTAATTGTAAATTTAGTTATGTCTTTAGTTTAATTTTTTTATTTTTATTTTTTAAAGATAAAATTAATATTATAAAACATATTATTTTTTTCTTTTATTTTTAACTTATTTTTAAATAAAATATTTTTACCTTTCTTTTTTTTTACAAGGATAAAAATATTTTTTTCTCTTCCAACATCTATTCTTCTTACATTCCTCTCACCCTATTTTTGTTCCCATAGTGTTAGTTTCAACAACAAAGAATTGTGCTCTCCCTTAATTTTGTGGACTTTTTTAAACCTTCTTGAGAAAAACATTGATGTGGCATACCAATTTGTTTATCTTTTTTACCTAAAACCGCTTAGTATTCAACACAATGAGTTGAATAATCTGTACCAACATGAACAGGACCCTACAGGGCGGCAAAAATCTTCAGCAAATATTTAACGCAGCTACATTCTTAAAAACTCGAACTCAAAACTCTAATTAAGTAATGACAGACCCCTACCATCTGCATCAGCGTCTGTTGGGACAAACCAATTTGTTTTGGCTGCCCATTACATAAGTGAGTATTAATAAAGCCTTCAGATATTATGACCCTTTCGTTGGATCTAGGTAATCAATCTTGTAGGGTAGGGCCAGTCAACTTGGTTTTACAAAAATATGCCCTTTCCGGTACTTAGCTTGCCCATGGACTGCCATTAACTACACAGTCTAGTGATAGAGGAACCGAATTCTTAATTCCAATGATCAGGACTCAAATCCTAGTACTCACTACTCAGTGCTCACGGACCAAAAAAAAAAAAGTTTAGCCATGGACCTTGGCCGCAAGACTGGCTATGAGTACAAGCATTCAGGAATGTGTCAAACATTTAAGGATAAAAGAGAAATAGCGGCAGCAGATGTCATTTGCAACGACTTTGAGATCACATATTTTGATACTCTACAAAGCCTGCATTTCAACTGCAAATAATTTAAGCATAGCAGCAATGTAACGTTGACAAATTCTTCTTAGATTATATCTTTCGATTTTAGTGGCACATCCCAATGGGCCAGTTCCTTTCTTTCAACCCTAACACCCAGCCCAGACCCTTTTTCCTCTCGGAAAAAGGCACCAATCCGGTGATCTGTCCACTATCATTATCCTACCAGGTTGAAGAAGGCTTACAGTTCTTAAGACAAAAATAAAATGATCTGCACGTAGGTGCACACCTCTTCATCAAGTCTATTAAAACCTCGCTATCAATGCCAAACAAAAAATGGCTTTGCGAAATTGCCAAATCTCAGCTGCGTTTCTCCTGACCTGTCAACCGAAACACATTCCCAGTCAAGCACACAGAATTTCCATCATTTGTCAAAGGTCAACCAGTAATAAAGTACGCAAATTACATGTTCCATAAACAAACGACAGGCATCACCATGATCAGAACCCGCACTTTCAAGCTTCTTTTCTTGTTATCCTGTCAAATACAGAGTAAGAAGACAAAGTTAGCAAGGTTCTAAACTTCGAAGAAAAAATGGGAAATATCCAACATTAGTACTCCGGAATAAATTAGGACATGTAACCATCACCTCTGATGTAAGAGTAACAAGAAATTATATTATGTGGGCACATCCATTAAAAGAGCAACCTTAGCAACATCAAGGTGACACAGATTTTAAAGTAAGGTGGCATGTGCATTGATCCAAAGTGAAAGACGTTTTGTGGAGAATCAAATGCCAAGGTCACCCAATGCAGTCAGGAAAAAATGGACGAAAGGGAAACACAATCAGACAGTTTCAACCAAAAGCATTATGTTTAACAAATTATAGCTCCATATATGCTAGAAAAATGGAGTTAACTAAATACAGAGGTAAACCCAAAAATGATTTCAGAAAGCCCCAAGATATGATCACAACCATTTTTGAAAAATATCTTTGTTGGAACCTATTTCAGGAATAATTAGTCTGACAAAGTTTGCTGATACAAACAGAGTTACATTCTCACCTGAAGCAACAGATCCCCAAGGCAGTAGTGATTTCATGGATTACTGATGTGGCAAAGTGCAAATAAAGTCCCGCTAAAGGCACCAAACATAATAGTCAGCCAGGAAACCAAATGCACAACAGCGTATAATAAACTTAATGATGTCACGCCTAACACATCTAGCTTCAATTATAAGAATAGGAAGGAAAAGGAAAGACAGTTATCAGTTAATTGTATCACAGCCTTCACGACAGACGAGAATTCACAAGACATTATGGATATACACTAATGGACAAACATAGATTACACACCTGTGAATACACAGTAACCGAGAAGAACCCAGAGCTCATCAACTAAAGGAACACTGCGACAAAAAGAAGACAAGATCAAATGAAAATAAACTTCGATCAACTAAGCAACCGAAGCCAATTTATGACATACCCATCATTCAACCTTGCTGTAAGCGTGTTTGCAATGGCAAATGGTAGGTACAATAGGGACTGCAGAAGCAAGAACCAAAGGAACTCATTACAAGTCAACTTGTGATTCTATCGATAAAAAAATGACGCTAAAATTACTGACAATACAGGAGCAGACTTTTGAGAGGGAAAAATGGCAACATAAAATAGAAACAACACATCGCCACCATAGTTGATGGAAAAGGAAAAAATGCCCCCAAGCATTCATTAGAAAGCCACAAAAGGTGTCAAGATTGCAGAGCCAAGGGCATTACTTGATTGTTACAGGTCTCCATGTCTTAATTAGAAGAAAGCGAACGTCTACAATAAAAGACTAGATGAGGCATTGCTGTGTCTGGATATTACAAAATGATTTTATACAGAGGATTGATACATACCAAACACATGTTCGTTTTCAGTCCTTTTGGTTCATCACATAGGTGAGCCAGAATCATTCTTCCCTGTCAAGCCAAACTTTTTCTGAGACTCCCAGGAATAATAAACAAGACAAATTCAACTTCTCATGGCTGCGATGCTAATTTAAAACAATTTCAAATTTGCCACTGCAACAATATCTATCACACTGAATTTCAGAAGGTCCATCACTGACGTGCAAACAATTTACCTGTAGACTAAAGGTAAATCTGTGGTTTTGCATAACAGAATAATGTCAAAGCAACCTGCTATTTGGCATGCCTCAAAGACTTTGTTAAAAACAATCTTATTAAGACTGATGGTGAAAGATTAAACAAACAATTTATACAAAAAATAGGAATTCTTGGAGATATTAGAGAACTGAAATTTCCAGTTGCATATCTATTCACATCTTACCACAAGAAACCCAAATGCAAGTCCCGTTCCCAACACCACTAAATGCGGATAATTCCCCATTATATCTGATGGAGACAAATATTGCCTGCAGGATCAGTAAGATCCTAAATAAAGACCAATGTGCAGATCAAGAATCAATTATATGCAAAATGACACAATTTTGAGTCATACCACATGATGACTCCCCCCACGAGCACAATAAAAGGATACAGCTGACAACAAGAAGCAACAATAAGACTCTCAAACATATCTACAACTCATAGAAAGAAATTGGAATTGGGAAGGCTACAAACTCACCATTGCCAATGCCAGAAACATGCTGCCTTTCCGTGCTTGGACAACCTTGTATACATTGGACACACTGCACAGATAATGTTCAAACACAGAGAAGTATTATATCATGCAAAATACATTCAAGCATGACTTCACCAAGCCGAGACAGCAGACAAATCCCACTTTAAAGTTTATCCAAGTCTGTTAGTGGGTGACCATAAGCAAATTCAACACAGGGTGATTGTCTGTAAGTTGCTAAACAAGAACAGATAACTCCATGAATAAATTATTAAATGTGCCTTGAAAAATAGGCCTAAAATTTCCAAGCATTGCAAATATATAGAATAGCTTACTTGAATGCAACTGTAGGAATAACACCAAAAGCTATCATCAGATACAGCACGACTTTGATAGTGGAAATTTCTGAGGTCAAAACAGAAATGAAGAAAAATAATATCAAAATCAAAAAAAAAAAAAATCCTAAGAATGGGCAAGGTAAACGTCTGAAAAAGCAAGCAAATTGGAGATCAAGAGTAAAATGCGTAGTGATCAAATTAGCAATTCTTGGCAACGCATAATATGAGTAAAAGATTAAAAAAAAGAGAGAAATTTATAGTGCGGGTGAAGTATCAATCCAGGCAGGTTAACAACAATGCAAATCCTAATACCTGATTTATTACCAAACAACTAATAATAATAATTGTACAAGATCATTCTGTGAACATGGACAAGAAACGCTTGGGGAGAGGAGACTAACTTAAAGGGGCAAAAATAATGAGGTATGTTAGTAATGCAAAATTTTTGCGACTCAGTTTCATGTTATGAGGAAGCCATAACACTGGAGAACACTATGGTATGTCTACAAGCCAGTATAAAGGAGCACAAGCACTAAGCAGTGCGAGATGCAAGCAAGTTGCCGCAGAATTCATAATGTGGTCTGTGAATAACATATTAAACTAAGTGCTCTTGAGATAGGCAAGCAACCATGTGCAAACAAAAGGCTTACTCCTGAAAGGCAACCAAAATCTCTCACTCCATACGGGATACTCTTAACAATGTATAATAATGTTTTATTTGGCTGAAATTTCTTCATAAACTCATCATGTACCGTTCCCGGCCCGAGAGGGTGCACACACGAGCATTCTCAGAGCGGAGAGAGAATCAAATTGATAGTACACCTTGAAAATACTTACCGCTAATAAATGGCACCCAGCTCAGAAATGGAAAAGACTTGCCTAATTGCTGAGCCCACCACTCAGCACCTTTATGAAAAAGAGAATAATGAACACGTAGTTAATATTAAGAATCAATATGTTACCAAATGAATTTCTCAAAGTGAGTGTTTTCCCATGTAATTCAACATGACAATGCTAAATGGAGTAACATACCAACAAGGGCTGTGTAAAAATGAGCCACATATATTAGCATCAAACCCTCAGTAGGTCCATTAATTGCCGGAAGAATAAGAGTATTGGTGAAAAAGCTGGACAAACGCAAAAAACTAGTCAGCAAAATACCCAGAAGTTAAAACCACTAGGACTTATTCAACTTATGCAAAGTATGCCAGGACTAATTCAGCCGATGCAAACTAACGGACAAGCATGCTTAGATCACTTACTGTTCCCATGTTGCAAAATAAAATGGAACAGCTGATATAACCCATAACCAGAAAGCATGTCTTCCACACATCGCAGTGCTACCAAAAGCCAGGCCTTCAAACTGGAAACATCAACATATGTTTAAAAAAAAATGCATTTGCGGCACTTAGAGAAGCAATGAGGCAAACGCATACCGCACATGCAAGTGCATCACATCCTGCAGTTCAAATGTATGGCCGAAAGTTAATTTGAGCAGTATTTGTCAGATTTGGATGCTGAAAAAACACAATTATCTATAGACAAATGTACCATGGTCAAAAAGTTCGCCAAGCGGACTAGAGGAGCTTGTTCGCCGTGCTTGCTTCCCATCAACGGCATCAAAAGTCTATGAAGTTGATAAGAGGTCAGCCAAAACAAAAAAAAAAAAAAGGTTAAAGAAGCACATTGAATCCCGTCAGCAAGCACCCAGTAGAAACGAAGCTTATGACTGAAATTCCTGAGGATTACGACCGAACCTGATATAAAAATAGAAGCAGTCCGTGTGCAAAGAGAACCCATCTTGGTGGAGGTGTGTCCAAGCGAGGTGAATATATCTAAAAATGAAACAATTCCATCAGAAACCCAGACTGGAACAAAAAAAACCAAAAAAAATTGTGTTTAACGAGAAATTCACACTCACGTAGCCAAGCAGGGCAGAAATAACTAAGAATATGAATCCTGTAAGTGTGATCTGAGACAACAACAACAACAACAAGACAACCAATTAACAAATAAAACCTATTCCATACAAAAAGCCTATCCCCAAAGCAAGGATAATCGTACCATGTTTGGCCTGCAGAACAACCCGGAAGCAACGGGACACCCAAACAAAACAACAAAAAATACTGTTAGAGAACACTGGTCGAAAAAACAAAAAGATAAAAACTTGATAGAGGAAAACGCAAATAAAACCATCCCAATTCCACTGCTTAGCACAGCAACTCAAAATCCATCACTACTACATTTCCCAAACTAAAACAACAGCAACCGAAATTAAGGTAAAGTATCTTGTTCTACACATCACACACTTGTAATAAGAGCAAAGAAAAGCAGAAGTACATACGGCATCCAGAGGGGGAAGAAGTGGACGCATCGGCTCCAAAAGGGTTGCAAAACATACTTAGCAACATAAGAGTGATCAACTCCACTGTACTTGTATCTGTGCAGGGTCGCCGCTCCATGGGACCCTATGTAACCCATTTTTTTTCCTTTTCTTTTTTAGCCTCCCCTTCTTTTGCAAAACAAGAAAACAATCCAAAAAAAAGAAAAACCTAGATTTAGGGCCGCATCATTAACATCAACAACCTGCTTCAAATTCCAAGTATGTGGGGCGACGGGAACATAAAATAAATCCGACCCATTACATTAACGCAAAAACCCAGTTCAAAGATTGAAGATTTAGACCAAATATGAATCAAGCGGTGAGCAAAACGTGGATCCCAAAAGAAATAACTTTTAAAAAAAAATGGGAAAAAAAAGCAGCAAAAAGAGGGGAGACCTGACGATGAGCATATATTGAATTTTACTATCCGAAACCCCACCGAAAAAAATAAAAAACATGAGAACTATATATATATATACATACCGTGCCGTTTAGGAATCGGAAAATGAAGAGAAAGAGAGAATTAGGGGCTGCGGGATTGAGAGTTGAGAATGAGAGAAAGAGAGAGAGAGCAAATGAGCAATCTAAGTTATTAAAACAGGGAAAGGGGCCAAAACGGGCGTCTTCCTCCCTCTCTCCCGCGATCCCGCCTCTCCGAAATCATTTGGAGAAATTTCACTTTTTTTTTTCTCTATTTTTAACAAAAAAAAAAAAATTATTACCAATCCGACAGTTATCGAATGAAAGTCAGAGTAATCGCATTTATTTAAATTTTGTTCAACCATTGTTAAGAGACAAATTTATTATCTTTATATTATTGAATCTATTAAATTTTTTTTACGTCTTATGTTTAACTACATTATTAATAAATTTTAAATTAATAATCACACTTCTTCATAAGCCCAATTAATTAAATTAATTAAGATAGGCAAAATTTAACATCAAAATTTAAACTTAAATCGTTACCAAAAAAAATACACTATATAACTACCAAATTGTGAGATTAGATGATGAGAAGCCTCACTTTTGATTAGCTCATTTACGTGTATACCATAATTAATAACTCAGCTTTTAATAACTTAGTACAAATTAGAAAGGGAAAGCCTTTTTTCCAATAAAAATCCGATTATTTCCAAAGAGAGAAAAAACACAACATATGTACCGCACGGTATTACTCCAAGAATTAATGAAGCACGAATTCTGCAATTTTGCCTTTATTAACATACAAAATCGACTTCCTATGCATGTACTTACTACTCACAAAAAGAAAAAAAAGGCTGGTGATGGTTTATTGTGCTTCTCCCTGTGTTAGTCTGCATTTGATTTTTTTTGCTTTTTTATCGTTTGCCTCTTAATTTTGGGAATTAAATTCAAAATGTGTACTGTTTAATTTTAAATTTATTAAGGCAACATGAAGAAGGTATATTTAGATTTAATAATACTTAAACGATAATTTTGGTTTATAAGATATTTATATAAAAACCTTAACAGTCTCATAATCAACTTAAGTTTATAATACTATAATTAATATATCTACAAATATATTTTTTAATAACTATTATAATTTTCAAATCATCATAAAATAAACTTATTAATTACAAAGGTTAAGAAATTGAAGTGTTCACTTTCAACTCGTCAACACTTCAACTCATGGTTGTGAAAATTAGACCGGACCGATCGGTGGAACCGGTGACCGGCCGGTGGTCCGGTCCGGTTCAAGACAAAAATTAAATGAAACTCAGACTGATTAGAACTGATTAACAACCGGTCAAAATCGGTAAAAATCGATCAAAATCAGACTTGTCCAACCGGTCCAAGTAAAATATAAAAATATAAAAATTTTAATTTGATTTCAAAATTTGTTTAAATTATAATTTGAATTCTAAATTTATTAAAACTTTCAATTTAGTTCTAAATTTATCAAAACTTTCAATTTAATTTTTAAAACTAACAAATTAATATTTAATCACTATATATATATATATATATATTTATTTATTTAAATTACTTTTATACATATATATATTATTAAATACCGGTTTTACGGATTGAATTTTGACCCCTAATATTTTTAGTTTGATATTCGGTCTGATTCTAACAATTTTAATTTAGTTATAAAAAGTTTCCTTTTGCATTGAAACGTAAGCTTTTTTTTTTTCAAAAAAAAGAATTAAAAATAAAATCGTTGAAATTTGAATACATGATAAAAAAAATTTCAACAAAATATTTTAACCAATTATTCTAGAAACACGGCACCAAGCCCACCTTTTAATGCTTGTCGAACAACTTTGGAATAATTACATAGGAGTATTTCAAGGATTCTCCATTTGCCCACTCAATCTTGTGACTTACTCCATGGCTGTATCTTTTTAATCGCCATTAGCTCTACCTCTTTATCTATCTCTTGATGCATCAACCTCAAGAGCATATTCTTTTAAACCATATTCTTGTACCTCCTCCCTCACCTTTTGCTTTTCATTCGATGTTTCAACACACAAACTTTTTTTTTTTTGTTTTGAGAGGTGGACATGTGTGCTAAACACAATCTGTGATGCAGTCCAATGAAACTCGCCTTCTGAGTTGTTTGTGTTTTCTTTTCTTTCTCCTTTTTTTCAGTTGTTTGTGTTTTCTTGAACACACCGAATTTAAGTAAAATTATTTTGGCATGTCACGTCTAAACATGGATTTAAGAATCGAATTGAACCGACTAATTTAATTAAAAAAAATTAAGAATTAGTTCATAATCTAATTCGATTATACAAAAAATTTTGAATATAAAAGAATTGAAAAAAATAAAAAAATCAATCACTTCAACTGAAAATTAGTGTATCAAACCGATTTTTTCCGTTTGGTCGTGCCATATCAGCCACAAAATTCAATACAAATCGACTTCAGATGACGCGTTTGGTTTTCCAAAAACTGAAATGCTGCAAATGTGGCCAAAGGCCACCTTGGGACTTGAAAAGATTAAATGTCCCTTACACGTTTTCTCATCAAAAGCAGTCTTCTCACTGTGACAGAAAAAAAAAAAAGCATTAATGATTGATTGCCCATTACCCAATTTAAAATTCAAAATTTACATTAAATTATAAATATAACAATTAAAATAAAAAATTTTGTATATAAAACTAAAACAAATTAATATCTTTAATTTACGTGCCGTTAAAACTATTTAATATGTTATTAATTTTTATTAAGTATATCAATTATAATATTTTTAAGATATATAAAAAATAATCTTATATAAATAATATTCTTAAAATATAATATGCTTTGAGCACCTATTATCTTTTATTAAAAATTTTTGTGACAATAGTTGCAACATAAATATCAATTATATAACTTAACTTTGCTAAATCTATCATTTTCATATATGTTTTTTTTTCTATGACTTTTAAACTGGTTAAAATTCTTTTTTGCTCTGACTATCTTTCGAACTCTCTGCTGATAAGGAAATACACAATGAGCTTGACTGACCAATTTTTTTTGACCGTGCTTGACTGACCAATTGTTAACTAGCTTTTGAGTTTCTAAATTGTATTTCGTAACTCTTTAACTCATGTATAAACGAAATTTTTTTAAATTATGTTTTTTTGTTTAATTTATTTACATTTTTTTGTTTAATTTATTTACATACATTAATATATTAATTTTCTTAATTTTTAATCTTACAATAAATAGTAAATCATATATATTAAATTTAAAAAATTATTATTCTAATATATACATACATTTAATATTTAAACCGTATATAATATTACATTTCATATATTTATATTTTATTGATAACACTTTATTTAATATTAAATATCGATTTTATCAATTTAACTATTGTTGAATCGGTTAAATCTAAACAGTTTGTTTTTGACAATAAATAATAAAACAGTTAAATTCTTAATTTCTACTAACTAGTATTTAAATCCTGACCATATGGATAAAGAAATTAAAAACTATAGGTGGCAAAGAGATCGGAACAAGATTCTGAACACGGATTTTTTTTTTTTTGAGCTATTCTGAACATGGATTTGAATAGTACCTGTACATAATATATTCCCAAAACAAAAACTTTTGGTTTCTTTTTTTTTTTTTTTTTGGTTAAAAAAATTGCGGTTTCTTAATGAATAACGAGTGGTCCATACTCCTCCTCAGTCCTCGGGGCGTTTGGTGGAGGTGGGGAGGAATTTCTTCTCCGCGTGGACCCACAACAACTAGTTAATGTGCTTGTTGACTACAACTTGTACCGGTACGGCTACTATCTTATGGGGTAAGTAATTAATATCTGTTTGCCGTTGTCTCCGAGTGCCTTCCCGCTTTAGCAAGCAAGAACTAAGACGCATGTGGGCCATCGCATCCCCACCCCACCTCTCTTTTTTTGGTTTTTTTTTTGACAAAAAATCGGTTATATTAATATTATTCAAAATTATACACAGATGTCAAAATGTTTATACTATATATATTAAGTATAAAAATAACACGACTCAAATAACATACATTATATATAGTCAAAATGACCATTCACAAATTGGATGCGGAGCCCGTTTAAATTTACTCTTCTAACGAAAATACACACCGAACTGCAACTAAACTTACATAATTTTAAAGCGTTAATTAGATCTAATCCAATCAAACAAACTTACTGATGGCAGCACTCACAACAATTTGACAAATCTGTGATAAAAATCAACTAGATATGAGCGATAATAATTTCTAAAAGAAAAATATTACAGCATGGAAGAAAATTATCCAATAATTTTGCGTGAATGCAATGAACCAATCTGTAGTTGATAGTCAAGGTCGTGTAATTAATACCTGGGCAGATATTATTAACCGCGCTAACCTTGGTATGGAAGTTATGCATGAACGTAATGCTCATAATTTCCCTCTAGATCTGGCTGCTGTCGAAGCTCTATCTATAAATGTATAATGTATAATATTTCGGCCTTACATTACAGTGGAAATGTGTTGAATCAAGAGCCGATAGTAAGCGTCTTTATTATGGACACTTTATTTTGTCTCCCCTTGGGAAAGGGCAAGCCGACACAATCGGCATTGCGATGCGACGAGCTTTGATTGGAGAAATAGAAGGAACATGTATCACACGTGCAAAATCTGAGAAAATATCACACTAATTAAATTTTTGTAACCAACACTTTTATTTTTTGTAACTCAAAATACCTTCATGTATTTCTTTTTTTTATTGTAAAAAAATGTATGTATCATTATAAAAATTTAGACAATCATTACATTCGAACAAAATTTTTAAACAAAATCGTCCAATACTACAGAGTACCTTTTTTAAAAGCACCAAGTTACGGACGTAAAGATACTCATGGCCAATACAAATCACCCGGATCTCTCTCATTTTGTTGGTGTAGCTCAATGTTAATTCCTTAAGAAAACATCGGTCAAAACTAATCAATAGAGTAATCGTGCGTTCCTGCCCTCGGCATTTAATTGGAGTGCCGGCTGCCCCCAGGGGCGTGCGTGTTGCACTCGTAAGATATAATTGTACTTTTTGACGGCTATATATTTGATGATTTTTATTGTAAAATTATATTAGGAGCTGTCTGCAACTGTGAGGTCTCTTGAATTGACCTTCTTACATTTTTTACTCCCTTTTTATATGGTAGGAAATTTCGCAATTGATTGACGGGCATAGGAACTTATTATCTATCGGTTGGTTGAGGCATGAGCTAAAATTTGGATAAATATTCTAAACGGGTGAGTGTGACACAAGTTATGCTCTGCTAATAAGCTGACTATATACAGTTCAACCACAATTGAATAAGGACGGAAGCAGGCAAATGGGGGAAATTTTCTTATATTTTTATTCTCATAATAAAGTTGAATGACGATTGAACTGAGAGAAAAAAGATGCTGATGATGAAAATTTGTTCCTACTACACATCTCTCAAGAGTTTAGGATTAAAGCTTATTTTACAATTAAGAGAGTCAAAGTTTTAGTTAGGTCGAGTCAAACTTGCACTTTCATAATATAGTGTCAGTAAAACACATACACTAGTCAATTTAATTGAGATTCCTATTGTGTCTCTTAATAATGATGGTTTATAAATCCAAGTGTTCCTCCCTTTGCTTACTTTTTTTTTTTTTAAGGAAAAGCTATGTAGTATATACAAAAATAATCATAAAGTTAAATCGTGAGATTTAGAGTATTAGATCGTGAAAAATATATTAAATTTAATAAAAAAAATAAATTGTTAAATTGACTGTATATCTTTTGCATGCTACATAATGCGTGCAAACATAATCTTCTTTTTTTTTAATGGGATTTCCGCTTTCCCTACTAATAATCAACAATTGAAAAACTGGTAATGTTGGAAAGGAAAGACCTGCACCTGTTTCCGAATGAGACGTCCATTTATGCTCCGGTAAGGGATAGGCCCAACTACATTACTAGGACCAAATCTTTTGGTCCCAAAGCCCACCCCCTTTATATGCAGGATGCCGACCCAACTGGCAAAGGCACCCACGCCACGGGCCACAAGGCCGCCTAATTCACCACGCTCGTGTAGAGAGAGAGCTCCATTAATCCTGAGCTCATAGGACCCAAAAAAAAGAAAAGAATCCTGAGCTCGTCGAGCAGGCTTATAAATACCACCCAAAGCCATACACGAGATAACGCAACCACGGCTCAGAGTATTAGTTTTAATGATTATTGGTTGGGTGTTGTTATTTACACGTCCAAAACGCTTTATACACGTACTAAATAACATTATAAATCCCACTTTTACTTTGAAAAGTGCGTGCAAGGAGAGTTTTGAGGCGTGCCAATAACAATTGCCTGATTGGTTTTGTTGATTAAAGGTATGGCAGAGGGTTTGATTTTCATCACACACATTCTGCTTTTTTTTTATCTATAACTTTAACTTTCCTCCAACACCCAATAAAAAAAAAGAGAGATAATACGACCACCAATGATGTAGTCTAGCTAGTTAAAGCTAGACTTCCAAGAACGAAAAAAACAAAAATCAAAAAGGAGATAATGCAACCACTAATAATGTGATCTAATTAATTAAAGTACTTGATTCTAAGTGAGTGATCTTGAGTTTAGAACTGTCAAGTGTAATATTGGGATTAGATCCCATTGCTGCAGCTAAACCTAACATTTCCCATAATCATTTGGATTATTTATACCATTAGAAGAAGGCATAATACTTCATAATGGGACTATTGAGCATTACACTTACTCTCTCATTTTTTTGAATTAAACAAGAGATAACGGAAGTGTGCTACTAGCCACAAGGTTTAGTGATATAACACTTAAATTTTAGTTGCAAGTTTAGAATCCAATCCCTAATCTCTATGAATAAAAGATATAACGCAAATAAACCGCTTTAATTCCTTGTCTCCATTCATCTCTGAGAAGTAATTCTTTGAATTGACCTGAAGGTCTTGGAATGCTAACGCTGGAGGGCATCTGTGGATCTCATTTCCACACCCATCATGGTCCACGGAAGACGTTACAAAATATTTAGTGACTTCTGCTGGACCGCTTGTCCATGTTATTCCACTTAGATTTATCTTCCTCGAATTGCAATTCATTTTTTTGAAAATTGCCTCTAGTCCTGTTTCTCTCTCTAAGCAATTTTTTTTTTGTTTGCTAGGTTTTAAAGGAGTGTCAAAACTTACAATTGAAAGAAGTGAGATTTGGAAGAGATGAGAATCAAACTTTCAATCTCTTTCATAACATAATGCTAATAAACTAACTATTTTAAACAATCAATTCTCTTCCTAAGCATCTTTCACTTCACAAAAGGTAGCCCATCTCCCATGAACATACAAAAAGGTAAGCCCAGGTCCAGAACTAGTGTCCCGGGACTTCCGATCAATAGTATTTTGGACTAAAGAGTTAGGTCTCTATTATTTTCTTGAAGAGGAATGATAGTTATAATAAACTTTATACTAAAGGAGGAAAAAAAAGGAAAAACTTTATAATATTTTTTTTAATAAATGATATGATTCATTGTAAAATTAAACATATGTAATGTTAGGTAGTGGAGCTCACCTATAAGACAAAAGATGACTACAACAAATTACAATAATTGGTATAAAAGTTTTAGTAATAGTCTTAATATCGAGTGGAAATTCTGTGGCAATTGCCTTGATATTGTTTGAAGTGTTTAATTCAAATACCTGAATATAAAAGCAAAACCACATTTTAGAGCATCTTTGCAAGGATTTTGGCGTTGTCGATCGAATGGGTGGGAATTTAAATTCAAAACACAGTGTCAGCAACTTTCCTAATGAAAGCAAGTCCAGGAAAATTTCTCTCTTTTTCCCACCCCATCCTGCTCCAAACTCATGCGGCTAGAATATCTGGGCCAAGATATGGTTACTTAAAAAATCAAAAGCGTATGCAACGATAGTGGGTGGAGCAACCAAGACAAAATGCATAATTGCTACACTCACAATTAAGACAAAGAATCTCACTATATAAACAAAAAAAAAAAATAGACACAAAATAATAATATAGACTCATTATTTAAATTTAATCAGATAATTGTACTGATCTCACTATTTAATTAATAATTAAAATTTTAATTATAAACTTGTATCATTGTTTTATATGTAAGTTTTTTGTGTCTATATATTTTTTTCTTAATGACAAGTGGGATGCTAGAATGGCGCGGCAGCCATTCATTTCTGCAGTTCTCAAATTTCAGCTACGTAGCGCTTCCATTTGTCGAGGTGCGATATCCACGCACATTGAAAGTCGGTTTTTGTTTTTTCCATTATTGATAGGATTGGGCAGAGAATAATTAATTATAAATAAGATCTGAAATTTCAATATGTACTACAAATTATAACAAGAGTAATGAGAATTTAACTCAGGGGAGCGAGGATTTAATAGATCTAATCATGATAAACAACGATTAAATTATCCAAAAATAGCTTAAAAATTTTTATGAATGGAAAACATGTAAGATTGGTAATGATATCACATAACAAAAAACAGAAAAAAAAAATAAAAATTGAAGTTAAAATGTAGCAATGTAGACCTGCTTCCAGCGAGATTGGCATTCTGCCGACTTAAAAAAAAAAAAAACATGCAGAATAATAAAAATTAACTTGAGCCCCGTCTATCTTCTATACGACAACAGTTCATGGATATTTTATTAAGGCTTTTCAAAAATTTATAGAACAGCAACTATAAGACGTTCAAATATAACCCTTTATTTGCTTCTTTGATGTAAAGGTATCAGAAATCATTCACAGTTATTTTTAATTGCTTATTTATTTACTTTTTTGATTTTTATTTAGTTTTTAATTTTTTAATCATTAAATAAAAGTATCTTCGGAAAGAGAGAAAAAAAAAAAAAAAAGGCAAATTGGCTTTCTGTATACGTCAGAAACTAAAAAAGAGGCGAGTAAGTCTCTGCCAATGCTGGGAAGTACCAAAAAAGATTTGACTTAATTTGTGTTGCAACTGGCGATTGACGTCCTTCCCAGATCAGTGTGGACCATGAATGATGCCATTAACAGCTACTACTATTAGCTAGCTACCAGCCTGCCACTTGGGTCCCTTTGCAATAAAATTCAAGGGAAAGTCAGTTAATTTAAAATCCAAAGATAAAATTAGCTCATTTTCATGGCACCAAGTAAGTGTAACTGTAAGCGTGTGTTTGGTAATTTACAAAAAAGAAAAGAAAATAATATTTTCTATTATTTTTTTTTTTTCATTTTTTATCCATTCAAATAATTACTTTTTACTTTTTCTCTCACAAATTATTATTTATTTTCTTTTTCACAATTTTTTAATCAATACTGTTTATCAATTATAATATTATTATTACTATATTATATATATTTTTTTATTCACTTTCTAACGAAACAAACAGGCATAAGTGTAAACTATAATCAGATGATAGAGCTCGTTGGCCTTTTAATCACATCAAACAAAAAGAAAAATAACTGGCATTATTTATAAAAGGTCGTTTAGGTGTCTCGTGTTTAGAAACAAAAAAGTGGGTGAAATTTCATCTAAGAAAAAAGAATGAGAGGTTAAATTGGACTGATGCTCTTATTTGGGAAACAAAAGGTAAAAACAATTAGTTTTCTCTGGGGTCCCACAAAAAGCATTCCTCCCACTTGGGAGAGAATGGCGTGGTAAGGCCAGCAACTGCATATTTTTTTAATAATGGGTAAATAAGATTTTATAATACATATTATTTTGTTTTTTTACTTTTTATTCATTTTTAAATACAATATTTTTAATTTTTTCCTCATATTATACTCTTTTAAACAAAAATTAGATTGAATACATTTTTCTTTTTTAACATTTATTTTTCTCACTTTTATTTCTATCATATTCCTCTCCTCTAAATTTTTTCCCAAAGAAAGGGTTATCGTCCAATGGTCTTGAGTTATGTATGTGTCCCCTGGAGCCGGAGCAATTTACATTTTAGACGGTTGAGCAAAAATGAAAATCATGCTCAGTTGCACAAATTACTCCAAAAAACTTGCACAAATTTACTCATTGTGTAGTTAAGACTTTAAAGAGTAAAAGAGACCAAGCTCCCAAATCAATGAATTATGTGCCAATTTATAACTCAACTTTTGAATCGACTTCATATTGGAAGGTGAGAAATAAAAATACTCTCTTGCCCTTTTTTTTTCCTGCTAGAAATAAAAGGCTAGAAAAACATGCATATAATAATAAGATAATTTTCTAGGTTGGCAGAAATTTACATCCATTAGCATGAGTGTAGGCATGCATCAACCAATGAGACTATACTATACCCCTTTTTTTTTTTATATATATATCTTTAGTGTCAAGATCGACCCTTAATAAATTTAAAACTAAGACTTTGTTGTTGTTGTTATTTTTACAATCCAAATATACTTAGAATAACTTACGCGTCACCTAGCAGTGTGTTTGGAGTGAGTGGAAGGGTGAGAAAAATAGGAAAAAAGAAATAAAATAAAGTTGTTTGGACTTTGGAGTAGTGAAGAAAGTGAAGAGAACAAAAGTACGGTAAAAGAAAAAGTAAATAGTAATTTATGAGAGAAAAAGTGAAGAGAAAATAAATTTGTTTGAAGTGATAGAAAAATGAAGAGAAAGAAAGTATAGTAAAAGAAAAAATAAATAATAATTTGTGAAAGAAAAAGTAGAGAGAAAATAAAATTATTTGGAATAGTATAAGAAGTGAGAAAAAAAATATATAAAAAATACATATTAATGATTATACTTTTTCTTTTCTCCTCCCTTTCTATCGTACAACAAACACACCCTAAGATAAAGTTCTTTCTCCAGCGAATCCACCTCCAACACTCTGAGTAGTATTGTGCATTCAAGAATTTTAATTTCAACGTAGCTGCTGCTAGTGTAAAGGGCATACCCACATTACATTCCCTGTTCTCTTTCCCTTTTTGTGGACATGCAAATGAGACGCAGAGGGCGGGGATGCCACACAGCAACTCGTGGCGGCGGAATGTTGGTTTTAATTTTTTATTTTTTGGTTCACTTGAAAGACTATTAAGTTATGAGTTATACAATATAATAGTTTTCTCTTCTTATAAATCTCACATTTTCCTTCGTAAGATTTAAATTCAAAACCTGTATAATAAAAATTTGAATTATAATTATTACATTTTTCCGTAAAAGACAGAATGTTAAATTTAAACTAAAGAGTTTAAATAAACAACAATAATAACATCAATAATAAATTTTAATACATTGCGTCAAAAATTTTCGTTATTTATATTTTATTTATTCTTAACTTTTTTTCTGACGCGGAATTTGATAAACGTTAACAAGGACAACTGTGATGTGAGAGTGAGACACGTCAATGGCAGAATATTTTATGTAAACGAAACGTGTGGAAAGCTTATCATTATGATAATCCCCAAAAGGGAAAGTCTTCAAAATTGAGCCGAAAACGCCACACAGCACGCGTATATATGCAGCTGTCATTTCGTCAGGGTAGACATGGGCCTCAATATCTGCAGCCAGCCACTCCTTATCCTATCATCAATTCACCTACACCAGCCGCTACAAAGTACAAGCAAAGCAGTGCCCGTGCCTCTCACAGCACATTATTGGCGTCCCTCCATGTAGCTTTCTTTTCTAGCTCTGTATGTAATAATACTGTTCTGTGGGTCTCCCAATTCATTTGTCTCTATCATTTGGACAAAGATTTGTGTGCCCCACAGCCCCCTCCCCGGCACCTAAGCACGAGATATGGTTCCCTTTCCAATGCGGAATTCAATCATTTTCTGCCACCTTATTATTTTTCCAACAAAAATCCTCCGTCGCTCAAAATGTCTCATTGTAATTTAACCCCTTGGCCTTATTCCATTTATTTGGTCAGGTCACCGTCAATACTACTACTGTAAATCAAAAAAAACTTTTAACATAAAAAAAAAAAATTCTGAGACTTGAGGGGGAGGTTATGGTTCAGAACCCCTCTCTTCAATTTTTGTGAATTTTATCGTACGAAACAATAAAAAATAATAATATATGTACAAATAAAACAAATAATTTTTATGAATAAAAGTGAGTATATCACGATTTTCTTGATAACATATTATATTAATGAACGATATTATTGATATAATTTGTTAATAAAAATAAAATTATATTAACTTTATTAGTAAAATAACAATATCAACAGAAAATTGGAAGTGAATAAATTGAGCCAAAAAAAATGTGAATAAATATGATGAACATTATCGTGGGTCCATAATACATAATTATTTCAGGTGAAGTATTTATGAAGCTCTAAGCTTAGTTTCTGCCAAGCACCTAGAAATAATAATAAATAAAAGCCTTGACCATAATTGTTCTATAAAGAACAAAAAAAAAAAAAAAAAATCCCCCCATCCCCTGATGATGGCCAAGTGCTGTCTCCTCTATAACCACAATAATAATAATAATAATAATAATATAAAAAATTCTGTGTTAATCCAACGCCTTTCAAATTTTATTCTAGAAAGAACACACTTGCATTTGTGAATTGATGAAAGAGAAACATAAGCCGTGATAAAGTTTAGTGGAAAAATATTGTAATAAATAAATAGAATTGAAGTGATAACATTATTTATTTTTTTACAATTTTGTACATAAATTATTATTATTATTTTAAAAAAATTTCATAGAAACTAAAAAAGCTTGGTCTGGTTGGGTCTCAAAGACTTCAAAGGAGGAAAACACTTTTACAACTAAATTAAATGGTATATTATGTGTATTTTTTAAACAATAAATATAAGAGATTTTTAATTTAACTTATTTAAAATATGATTTAAATCGGTGTAAGTGAAAATTAAAAATTTAAGTGAGATTTATTTGAAATAAAAAAAAGATAAAATAATTTTATATTAAATAAAATTATAAGTAGATGATTCTAAACAAATTAGTAAGCAATAAAAAAATATGAACAAGACATTCAATGGGATTAAACATGTTTTTTTGTCTTGTATAGTTATAAGAGAGATTGCATTTGTTGGTGACTCGTACCAGATATTATATAATTTTTTAATAAAAATACAAAATATATGAAAAATGGACAAACGGGTTAGTTGAACGAGAGATTAATAAATAAAATTACTCTGATTTTGACTTACATATCTAACGACCGATATATTTATAACGAATATTTTTTTCCGTAAAAAAAAAAAAAAAAGGAAATCTTAGGGAGGCGATTGTGCTCTCGTCCTTCCTAGATCCCCTCTTTCGCGTGCTACTGCCTATAAGCATCTTGGCGAAAAACTCCAAAACTACAACCACTATATATAGTTGGAATTAGGGTTATAAATCAGAGCCAGCCGCAGCCCAAAAACCAAAAACAATAGAGCGAGCGAAGGAGGAGCATTGTTTTGTGTGTTTTTTTTAGGGTTATTCATCATCTTCCAATTTGCATTGTTTGGCGCCGTCGCTGCGTTTTCGTAGGTTTTAACAAAAACAAAAACAAAAACAGTCTTTCCATTCCATTCCTTTTTCTTCTACAATCAAAAAATCAATATCTCTCTCCATATTCTCTCTATTTTTCCTTTTCTTTTAATTAACTGAGATTATAGCTTGAAAGTGTTGTGCTGTGTGATTATCAAAGTAAGAGTTTTTTTTTTTTTTCTTCTTTCTTCATATCATCTCCGAGTTTCTTCTTCCTTCTTCTCCGTTTTTTTTTTTTAAAATTTTAATTTTATTTATTAACCTTTTGAATATATATTTCAATTTCTTTTTGTTTTTGTTTTTCTTTTTGGTTTTATTTTGCAGGATCTTAGGAAAAAATAAAAAAAAAGGGATATCGACAATCTTTGTAAGTAAATTCATGATGGCAATCCTTCTGTTTCTTTTCTTCCGCTGTTTAATTCTTCATTTGTTTTTCTGTCAGGAATAACTTTTTCTCTTTGCGTTTTGCTGCTTTCTTCGTGCCAATATATACGTATATATGTATATGTATACATATATGTATATATGTATGTATTTTAGGATTTTTTTTTCTTTTTTCCTTGTGGGGTTGGTCTATTCTTGTTCTAGCTGGTATCTGTTAGGATTCAATTTAAACGTAGATTGAAATGTTATGTTTTTTCAATCTTTTTTTTTGTTCATTGTGATGGCGAATTCAATTGATTAGTGCTGTTATTTGTGCTTAAAATGTTCCTTATTGACAAAGTAAACCGGTCACAATTTGCATGGTCTTCTCATTCGTTTATGATTTCTGTGATTTTATACCATGCTTGTTGTGTTGTAGAAGCATTGGCTGGCTATGGCTTTAAGTTAGATGCTTGCTGGCTTTGATTGCTTTCTTGGTCAATTGCTTTCTTACATACTTATTATGCATTTAGATTTATTTATCCCTTTTCATTCTGCTAAGTTAGAATTGGGAATTCTTATGAGATTTTATCTGAGTTCAGAATTTGTAGTCTTTTTTGAATGCACTTGCTTTATCTATTTTGTTTTTTTTTTTGGGGTTCATATTATATCAGTTGTGAATTACCTGCTGAGTTGTGTGATTTTATTTGGCGTCCTGAGCAGGCTGGAGTGAATGATCTAATGGAGTCAAAAGGTGGGAAGAAGAAGTCTAGTAGTAGTAAATCCACATTCTACGAAGCTCCCCTTGGTTACAGCATTGAAGACGTTCGACCCAACGGAGGAATCAGGAAGTTCAGATCTGCTGCTTACTCCAACGTAAGTCTTTCTAAAGCATCTTTGATTTTATTGCCAACACCCTTTGTTTTGATTAGTTTTGGATTATGAAAATGATACTTAATTCTTGCTTATCAATTTGCCTCTTTTGTGCAGTGCGCTCGCAAACCATCCTGAGATTTTCTAAATACGCTGTCTGACCACATAACGTGGTCCACCATAAATAGTTGCTGTAGTTTTAGTTAGTTTTCAGCTCCTTTGGCAATCAACTTCTTCCTCTTTCTCTCTCTCTCCCTCTCTCTGCAACTGATTTCTGGCAACTGTGATCTCTTTCCAACGGCGAGTTCCTTGTGACGAAGTGCATTGATTGTGATTTCTTTGTATTCTCTGGAACACTTGTGAGATAAGTACTTCTGTAGCATCCATGGCTGTCTCTGCAATTGGATTCGAAGGTTTTGAGAAGAGGCTTGAAATATCATTTTTTGAGTTGGGTGTCTTTGCTGATCCCGAAGGAAAGGGCCTGCAATCTCTTTCAAAGGCCCAGCTGGATCAGATTCTTGGTCCAGCTGAGTGCACAATTGTTGATTCATTGTCCAATGAGTGTGTTGACTCTTATGTGCTGTCAGAGTCTAGCCTCTTTGTGTATCCTTATAAGATTATCATCAAAACCTGTGGGACTACAAAGTTGCTTTTTGCTATCCCTCCTATCCTGAAGTTGGCTGACAGTCTTTCCCTTGAGGTTAAATCTGTGAGGTATACACGTGGGAGCTTCAATTTCCCTGGGGCGCAGTCTTATCCCCATCGCAATTTCTCTGAAGAAGTTGCTGTACTGGATGGATATTTTGGGAAGCTGGGCTCGGGAAGCAAGGCATACGTCATGGGAGGGTCGGACAAACAACAGAAATGGCATGTTTACTCTGCATCTGCTGATGCAGGAATATCCTATGATCCTCTCTACACCGTTGAAATGTGCATGACTGGTTTGGACAGGAAAAAGGCTTCCATTTTCTACAAAACTGAATCAGCATCGGCAGCTGTGATGACTGTTGATTCTGGTATTAGAAAGATTCTTCCAGATTCCAACATATGTGACTTTGAGTTTGATCCCTGTGGTTATTCCATGAATGGTGTTGAAGGAGCTGCCATTTCCACCATTCATGTTACTCCAGAAGATGGTTTCAGTTATGCAAGCTTTGAAGCAGTCGGATATGATCTGCAAGATATGAGTCTGATCCATTTGGTTGAGAGAGTGTTGGCATGTTTCCAACCGAGTCAATTCTCCATTGCTGTGCATGCCAATGTTGTGGGTAAGCAGCTCGAGAAGACTTGTTTGCTGGATGTTAAGGGATACTGTTGTGGAGAGAACAGCCTTGAAGAACTTGGAATGGGTGATTCCATTGTCTACCAGAAGTTTGTTATGACTGAGGACAGTGGCTCTCCCAGATCAACTCTGCAATGCTGCTGGAAAGAGGGAAAAGAGGAAGAAGATGCATAGCATCATGTTTTATCCTCATATTTCAGCATTGGAACAAAATAACTGGGTTTCATTTCAGTTTCAGGCGTAGCCTGATAATAGCAGTCAGTGGTCTAGGAATCAAATAAATAATTGGTTTGCAGGCATTGCCTATTGTGGTAAATTTGGTATTGTCGAGTAATTGTCTTATTGTTTGTCGCTTCAGTTGTCAAGTGTCCGTCTGCAGCAGTGGTTGCAACTCGTTTAAATAAATGAAGGGTCTAGTGTTTTGTTTTAGTGGGGTTTATGCAAGCTCACCTTGTTTAGCGGTTGTAGTAGCTCTCAGAATAGCTTTGTTTTGGGAGCGGAGCTTAAATATTTAAATTTAAATAAAGTGTCTGGTTTTTATCCAGGCATATTATTAGTAGTATAGAAATTCCTCTAATTGCTTTGTATTTCTAGTGTAGCTGTTGAGGTGCCTTACTAGTTTTTTCGCAAACAAGAATCTGATGTATTTGCATCTGCTGGGTCTCTTATGCCTTTTTGGAGCGGCAGGAAGATGCTTTGTTGTTGACTTGGTGGCCGTAGCTGCCGCTGGAGGAGGTGAAATGGCTACCTTCTTATAGATCTCGGATCAAACAAATGCACAAACTACTGGTTCGAAACGCTTCCAATTATAAGGCACCCTCAACCGTGTGTGTAAAGAGAAGCTGTTTTTTTGGGTAAAGGCTACTCGAAGTCTGTCATCTGTTCGGCCAGTAGTGCTTGCTCTCGTACAGTACTTTTCTTGTAAAGACATTTTTAGAATGAAACCAGCATAAGAGGTGATGGAAAGACGCCATCCATCGCTCAATTTCAACGAAAAATTTCCATTCCATGAATGTCCACAGGAATCGCACCAACTTAGATGCAAGCAAACCTACCACTACTCAAAACTATTTCCATTCCATAGTTACTTATTTAGGATTACGAAAAATTTACAATTATGGCCAATGAGAAAGACAGAGAGCCAAAGAGGGGAAAAGAGAGAGCAGGTCTATCACTTCTTTTATTAGATGTTATTAGAAATTTGGATAAGAGTACAAAACAATGAATGCTTTCCAAAGGAAATACAATGTATGGCTCTTGCATGGCATAGAGTCGACATTCTTATCTAAAAAGTCATCTGGGAAAATAACTTCCAACAAGAGCCTGGATATCTGCAAAAGGAACCGTAAGAAAAAAAAACGCAGACAAAGACAAAGAAGGAATTTACGGAGAGATTGCAAACCGACTAATCTTGGATGAAGAAAATTTGAGCTTGAGCAGAAGCCCGTCGAAACCTCAGCAACTCAATCAGCATATTTATTCTTCCATCTGAGACGTACACACAAGGTGTGATACTCATCATCTCAAGCATTGGTGAATTTGCAAGCAAAAATTTGATGAATTCCATCTCGTGTGGCACACCAGACATATCAGTCATCTTTACGACCCTGAGACGTTCAAATGTGCAATCTGTAGGGCACTCTCTTGTCCAGAAATCCAAGTCAGGTGCTTCTACAGCAGCCAATGCATTTGAAGAGCCCTATTCAGAACCGTGGAGTAAAGTCAGTTAGCAAAAATATAATCAATGTACAATGGCGCACTACACAATTGATCTGATTTGTTCACCCAGAAGAAAACATAAATAAGATGTTAATGTTTCCCCCAAGGCTTACCGAAATTTGAAGTTCCTTCAAATTTGGGGAATTTGTGATCAAGCGAAGGACAATGAGTATCTCTTTCATATCTTCAAAACTCACTTGATATAGTTCGATTACTTTCAAGTGGCTATAAGTGATTGGAAGTCTTCCTGCATAATCACCGATACTCAAGTACTGCAGTGCAGAAAGAAGAAACCTTAATCAATACTAGCAAATTATAAAAGATATGAGCAAGTGCAGGAATATAACCCATTACCTTTGTGAAGTAGATATGCCCAATAAGTCTCTCCAGATGAGGTACGCCACCAAGAAATTTCATAAAATTGCAACTTGAACTTTGCTCAAAGTGTTCAGCAATTTCATCAGTCATATACATCGCAACTGACACAGCTATTAAAAGTGGGGTATTTTCAAGACATAAATCCTTGAATTCACCTTCCAAACACAAGTACTTGAGATTTGGAGCGCGGATATTAAGAGCTAAGCTATCAAAATATGACAAAGAAAGACTCTCAAGAAGGGGGCAACTAGAAATAAGAGTTTCGATTGCCTCAGGAGCAACCGAAACTTGATGAAGACTGAGGCTTTTCAAACAAAGGAATCCCTTAAAAGTAGAAGGTGGATCAAGTTCGCAGCGGATAAGTTCCAAACGGGTCAACTTTTTGCAATTGAAAAGACATGATGGTACCCTGAACCACTCTCCTTCTCCAAGTTCCAGTACCAGTTCTTTAATGTCACCCCTTGAAAGGAAGAGTATCCATTGATCAATATCAGGGCAGCATTGCAAGAATGAAGTAGAAAGCTGGAACTTGTGGATGGGACCTTGATGAAGAAAGAGTGCCCGTGTAATAAATTTTACAAGGCTGTTTTCGACCAGCTCTTGATCATTGCACATCACAACACATTTGTCATCAAAAACCAGGTCAGTGAGCGCAGTCCATCTGTACCTCCATTTACTTGATAAAATGCTTGTCTGTATAGCATCTCTTATCGGCAACCTAGTGAGAATGCTTTCAATAATGCTTTGGGGCAGATCACTCAAATAATCTGGAGCCACTAGATCATCCATCTCTACTTGTTCTCTCACCTTAATTACCAAGAAATCAACACAAAGAGACCTCCTGCAAGCAGCCAAGTTTTGATTAAAAGATTTCTGGAATTCTCCTATTCATAGCCACCACCACTAGTGCATTTAGCTAGAAAGCCAAAAAAAAAAAACCCAGAGATCTCACAGTGCCAATAATTATAATAATTACCATATGGGATCTAAAGATAATGAATCAACCACGAATCTGAGCATAAAAATATGAAATTTTGACAAGATGATACCAAAATAAACCAAACTCAACCAAAGCCCCGATCTTTACGTAGTTTGAGGGAGCTTTCTGGGCAAAAGAAGAAAACCCACAAGAGATACATTTCAAAAAGATATGAAATTTCACAACTGGGTTAAATTAAAAGGAATCAAATTCGCGATCTTTACTAAGAACCAGTCCTAACCACTCACGTAATGATTCAGAAAGTTGGCAAACAAATAAAAATAAAAACCGAAATGAAAATGTAAGAAGAAAAAAGACAGTTCAAAATTAATTCTCTTACCCAGAAGAAGATATCTTGAGAAATACACAAAAGGACAGAGATAAAAATGGGTCGACGGATTTTGGAGCAGAAGCTGCTGTTCGTTCGTTTGTTTCGCTTTTTTCTTTTTTTTTTCGGTGAGGGTTTTCGGTGATTCCGTCGTAGGGAGGAGCGGTGCCCAATTTCGCCGTCTGTTCGGTGGTGGCAGTTTTCTCCGACTTCACTACAGCATGGCACGTTGTTCTTTTTTTAACTCTTTATTTTTATTTTTATTTTATTTATTCTTTTGTTTGGTTTTCAAACGGCGCGTCGTTTCCGCATACCACTGCCCGCTGGCATCGGTCGCTCCCAGTTGTTGCGAGCTGAATTTTTTTGTAGTTGCTATAGAAGTTGTCAATTTGTTACCCTTTTTTTTGGCTTTTGTTTTTTTTGATTGAATCGCATCATGACAAATGCTGTTTAAGTGCGAAAATTTGGTCAACATCTTACAACTGCTTAATTTTCTGCCAAATCAATAGTTCGTAGTCCACATCAAGTATTGATCAAATATAGAGCAGTAAAGAAATTCACGTCTCATAACATGTAACAGTATATGATAATGATATTCATCCAAAAAAAAAAAAAAAAACAGTAACAGAAAGTTCAATTGGAAGGAGCCATATGATCAAAACAAGAGTTAAACCTTTTTTTTTTCCTTTCTGAAAACAGAAAAATAGCTATAATTTTAGGGGTGAAACCATAAGATTTGACACAAGAACCTTAATCAAACAACCTAAGTGGGTTGCCAAGAGCTTTTTCTTTTTCGTTGTGGGGAGGGGGGGGGGGGGGGGGGGGGCATCCTAGTGTTGGTGGTGGTGGTTGCGACACAATATGGATTCGATCTAATCTCTTGTTGAATTGCTCATTTAATAAGCATTCTCAATGTTATACTGTGAAGAGAATTTGAGCCTTCACACTCTTTAGCAGCAAATTTTGAGTCTCGCATGTCTCCCATTTGACCATCAAAGTATCGTGAAAACGATTTGTATTCTGTGAACATGATACCAATTGAGTGTGATGCATGGATTATAATGCACCCAGGTATAGAGCCTTCATTCACAAATTGGCTAAGAAAAAAAATAAATATTAGAAAATCGGACCAAAGAAAGTCGTCAAGAACAAAGAATTCCCCATGGCCACACCCCACTAAACGAAAAAACCAATTCTTGGACTTTCAAGCAGGACGAGTAACAGAACTAAGTAGCTCCCAAATCAAAACAAAACAACGATTAATTAAATAGTGCGAGAAGGCAGCCGTAGTTCAGAGACAGTTCCTGCAACTAATGACAGCCTAGCGATAAAGACAGCGAGAGAAAGAGAGAGACGCCAAACAAGTTTAGGTGAGAGAGAACGCTTATTCAGACAAACTATTCAAATGCACATGCACATGATGTCCATTAAGAGGAGAGAAATAAGCTGGCTGCCTCCACAATCTGTGCTCGGTCTGAATAGCAGAAATGTTGCGGCATGCAATATTAGTTAGTTAACATCCATCATTAACTGAGAGCATCGATGTTCACAATGTATGCTTAAAGATCTAAGATGGCTAGGCTAAAATGATCACCATTGAAAGCACCACTTGGAAACAAACTTAACTGGGATCGGGTTGGCATTAGCATGCACTCAATTCCATTACTCGTACAAGATTTTTGCTTTTGCAGATGCGCGTTGAAATCCAATCATCTCCTTTAGAACTTGGAGCTGGACATTGGCATCCAGGCTGGAAAGAGGCTCAATGTCAATGTTTTCGAGGGCAGGCGATTTTGCTAATAGAAACTTGACCAACTCTACTTCTGGCCCTGTACCATTGAAGCATTTGAGTTTTACTTTCAGAAGTTGGTTCAAGGAAAAGTCCGAGTGCTCTATGGCTTCCAGAAGTTGTACGGAGGGATTCGTATCACTTGCATAGGTTTGACTCAGCTGAAAGAAGATTAAAGAACCAACTTAATGTAGCCTTTCATGTCAAAAACATGGAAAACAAGCACAAATATAACAAGGACCACCAGAGCTAGCTGACCTCGATGTCAAGCTTTTGAAGGTGAGAAGCATTTCCTATCAGGCAAAGAAGACCTGAGAGATCTTCCACCTCTGATAGGCATAGAAAAAACAATGTTAAAACTTTCAGGTGCAAAAGCGAAGTTGGAAGCTTGGTCCATCCGTCTTCAACATCTATGACCTTGGATCAACATGGCAACACAGACAACAGATAGCTAGATACTCATTCCATAGTTCTGCAAACTAAATAGATAGATGAAGCTGAAAGGGAAGAATTAGCATATGCTACCAAACCTTTAAGAAGTAGTCATAGAAGCTCTATGGCAGGCAGACTACTTGGAAGAACACTCAGAGGGATGGTGCCTTTCCCAGTACGTTTATCCTTACCATAAGAATTACGAATATATAAGACAGCAAGAAGAGGAGCATTTTTGAGATGGAGAAACTTGTAAGAGCCTATGAAACTTAGAAATTTTAGATTAGGAGCATTAATTTCAAGACAGTTCACTTGTGAACATCGACACAATCTCAACACTTCAAGTAAGGGACAATTTGGAATGAAATTTTCAAAGAAGTCAGGAGCAAAGTGAACAGCACTAAACTCAAGCTTGATGAGGCTATTAAATCCTTTGAACGAAGATGGAGGTCGGAATGAACAGCGATGCAGCTTTAATCCTCCTAGTTGTGACAATGAGAAGAAGTGGGAGGGCAATTTATGGAACACATTTCCACTCAAAATGAAAAGTTGGAAATACTCTATATCTTTCCTAGACAAAAAACAAATCAATCGATCGATCTCAGGACAGCTTCCCAATCCAGGAATTGAGAGAGTGAATTTGTGCAACGGTCCAGAGTGAAGTAACACAACTTCGTACACAATCTTCATCAGAAGCTCATTACTAGTTGATGTTTGTCTTTGCTGTGCATCAACAAGGAATGTGTTGTCAAATGAAAGCTGCGGAATAGTTTGCCATCGTTGCCTCCATTTTTTGGACAAGACAGAGGTCTTAACAGCATCTCGGACAGACATACGCACAAGTATATCATCGACAACATTGCCTGGCAGGTTGCTGATTCTGTCTAAATTGGGAAATTCGTCAACGAGCCTCTTGTCATGATTATTGCTGTTAGCCTGTGAAAAAACAAAAATTACCCAGGAGAAGAAATCAAATCAACTATTTAACATAGCCACGCTATAAACATTTCAATCATTAGGTAATAATAATTTTATGCTATCCAGCAAGGTATAGACTATAGACACACTCAAAATTTAGTAGTGTTTGTCAAATAATCCCACAAGGCCAAGGAGTTGTATGAAATGGTTTTATGGTTTTTTTTTTTAAGTCAGCCATAAAATGTCGTGAATTAGAAAGCTTAACAACCATCAGTTGTATATTTCAATTTGTTATCTTAACTCTTCACAAGCTTGTTACTGCAAGCTAATCTAAAAAGCCCACCCCCACCCAAACTCTAATATGGAATGAAAGACACAATCAAACCCCAAGTTTCGGTATCTTAAGAAAAGTCTGGAGAAGGGATCTTTTGAGGAAAAGACAGAGGCAACGAACGAATGGAAGACCCAAAAATGTTTAGCCATTGTAAAAGCTGGCATTCGACGCAGAAACAACTACTAGCAGCACTACAATTACTGTAACAATTTCATCTTGGGTCTCTTCAGTTGTGGTAACCTTTTTGTTACTCTGCAGATTCAAGCAACAGGATGGATCTCAAATAAAAAAAAAGCTCCCTCCGCCCAAAAATACAAAGAAAGAAATAAACTTGAGAAGAACCCCATTTTTTTTTTTTTTTAAAAAAAACCTATGAAATGAGATTTAAAAAAAAAAAAAAGGAAGAAGCCATTTTATAAAAAAATAAATAGGAGTGCAGAAAAAGAGTGGGGACTACATCATCATTCGCCATTCTTAACACACCTTCACCTTTACCTTCACCTTCACCTTCACCTTGGAAGGAAGGAACTAAGTCCAAAGCTTACTGGAACGCCCTTGTTGGCTTGATTGTTCTCCAAAATCGTCTCTTTTAGCCAATTTTCTTGCAGAGCAAGAGGCAGACTGTCGTAACTGCTTTAGATTTCGATTGTTATGAGTTCATCAGTGATCCGATAAGCCTTCTAATTTTTCTACCTCAGCTTCTTGCAGTGTTGTTACTTCCATTTTCTTCTTTTCGAACAGAGTTGTTACTTCTATTCGAGTCCTCCCCACTTATTAAATTAATAAAATCATCTGAATTTTACGAAATGTTAGTCTTTTATTTTTTATTTTATAAACTTATTCAACTTCAAAATAATAATAATAATAATAATAATAATATAAATAATAATTGTCCCCATAATTCCATCTACTCCAGCTAACCGAGTTAGTCACTACGGTATTGTTTCACAGGCAGTGGGAGTTTCGAATCCCACCATCCTAAAATATTTTCAATATAGATATTGTTCGATTAGTTTTTTTTGTCCCACCATACTTTTGTCCCTTCTAAATAATAATTGTCCCCCTAATTCCATCCGTAGATTGAGGCAAATTATTTGAACGGGTGCATTCTCATTTATTTATTTTATAAAAAAAACTTATTACTTAAATATTAATGAGTTTGAATATAATTTTTTTATAATATATTTGATAATTGTTAAATTTAAAATTAGATATCACGTTTTGATCAAACTTTCAAATTTAAAGGGTAAGAACACCTAGCAACTAAGGTCGAGGGTAGCACGAGTAATGAGATTTAAACTTAAATCAGTTTCGTAAAATATACACTAAATCACTATCCAAATTAGTACTTAAGGTGGTCATAATGCAGTATCTGTTCCGCTCGATCTTGTACAAGTTTATAGCTCATGAATTCTGCTATGATACAACTTTTAGCAGGTTTGATTTGGGAGTTGGCCTGTTGATTAATGAAATTGCATGATGAAATTGCAGGACGAAAAACGAAATTCACAAACTAGTGTCGATGTGGATGCCAAATCGAGCTAATTACTAAATCAGAAATTTAGAAGCTAAGGACAAGGAATCAACCACGAATCTGAGCACAAAAATACAAATTTTGACACGATCATATCAAGATAAAAGAAAATAAGTACACACACTTTTATACGCGTATTTATACGTATATAAACATAATAATTATTTTTTAAATTATATTAACAAAAAAATTTTAAAATTTTATTTAAAAAAAATTCATATAATTTTTATATTTTATATTTTAAAATAACATGTAAATTTAAGTTTTAATTTTTTATTTAAATTTTTTTAACATAATATAAAACATAATTATTATATTCATTTATATATGCATATATACGTGTGAGTACTGAGTACCTATTTACTCCCTACCAAAATAAACCAAACTCAACCCAAGCCCCGATCTTTACGTGGCTTGAGAGAGCTTTCGGGGCAAAGAGAAGAAAACCCACGAGAGATACATTTCAAAAAGATTTGAAATTTCATAACTGGGTTAAATTAAAAAGAACCAAATTCGCGATCTATATAACTGCTCTGAGTCGATGAGTGATAGAGCCAAATTCTTCTAATTCTGGGAGGAAGAATGGGAGTGGCAGAGCGAGATGTGAGCGGTGAGCGAGTCGATGAGTTGGCTCCGAGTCGCTCGGAGCTGTGAGAAATGGCTGTTTGCGAGAAGGATCTTTATTAGGGTTTGATTTCGACATTTTCTTTTTCCTTTTCTCTTCCCTTTCTTTCTTTCTTGATATCCAATCAAGGTGTCATAGCCAAAGAGAGAATCAGAGAAGACAATCAGGAGCATCCAAAGGGGCGCGCAAGAGAGAGCAATCGTCCCGTTTCTTCACGTCCATGGTATTTACGGCGGAATATTACTTTTTTTTTTTTTTTTTTGGTTACGCGAAATTACTTTTTTTAAACGCGTACAAATGAAAAAAAAAAAAAAAGGAGAACTATATAACTACTCATACACGAAAGATTCGCCCAAAATTTAGACGCGTTCGTTAAATAAATCCCCAAAGGAGCTGCCGTGCTATGGTTTTTTTTTTATCCCCAGGCATATACATTATATTAATGATTATCAGAACTAGACTGACCATCGAATCAGAAATATTAGTGAGTTAAAATTAAATTAATATTTAATAATTTATGTATTTATGAAAAGTAATTGAAAAAATAATATTTATAGATAAAGATTAAATATTAATTTTTTTGATTTTAAAAATTAAATTAAAAATTATAATTAAATTTAGAATTAAATTGAAATTTTTAGTTAAAATTAAAATTTAAATTGTAATTTTAAATAATATTTGAAGTTAAATTATAATTTAAAATTTTTTGATTTGACTTGAACTGGTTTGTTTTTTATCAATTTTTACTAATTTTAACAGATTTTTGATTGATTTTAACAGACCCGATCACTCTTTATTTTTAAGCTCAAATCAGACTTAGGATCAGTCACCAGCCCAACCAGTTAAACCAATCGATCTGACGTAATTTTGTTAACACTACATCATACACAACACCTTGGTATCACAGTACCAATGAAGTTTCCAAATGTATTAGACATGAATATTAGGCAAAACCATGTTAGTGTGGCGAGGCTCTTCTTTTTCCACTTTTCGAACATCTTTCTCGGCAGTCAAAGAAAGTCTTAAAAATTAGAGCACCAGTAGGGAATAACAGATGCTCTATGAGGGCTACTGGCGCCCTTTTTTTTTTCCTCCTCAATTGGATGAGAAAAAAAGGGAACTCGGTCTTCTCTCTCTCTCTTGTAAAATACGATTGTGATGAAGTACTTTTTCCAAAAAAAAAAAAAAAATGTTACCCTTGCAAAGCTGGCGTCGATAACGCAAGAGCTAATTTTAAAAAGAAAAAATATTCGTGAGTATATGATTTTTTTTTATTATTTTTATATGTAATTTTTTTGTGTAATTATATACATATTTTGTATAATTATAATGATAAAAAGTGATATAAAAAATATTATTATTATTTTTATTACATATTTTTTTATTTATAATTATATAAAAAATACTCACAATTATATAAAAAAAATACATATAAATATAATAAAAAAATTATATGTTTATATAATAAAATTCTTTTAAAAATTATGTGAGTCAGGAGATAAAACTGGAAGCAACAAGCCATTAATGTTTGAACGTCCCATCATGAACGACATAACCCTTTGATTTTGGAAAGAATTAATGTCTGAACTCCGAAGCAGCAGCTCAAATACCGGTCTGCTGGTTTGGCTCCACTCGAATTTCTTACCGACGAAAAAGCGACGTCCTACAGTGTTAAAGTACTGTCGGTCGCCTTTTCTTTTTTAACTTAACAAAATGTGTATCACCGGTATACACGTGTGAATTGAAATTATACGTCATTCATCATTATTTTTATTTAAATTTTTTTATAAAAAAATATCGCTAGAATACTATAATATTAATAAATTTGAAATTTATAACATTCACGCGCAAATCTATTGACATTATAAAGAGGAATACTACCTTTAATTGTGTAGGCAGAAACTCAAACTCAAATAAAAAATAAGAGAAATATATTAAGTTATTATTAGACTATCACGTCAGGTAGTCCGTCGGTTTGTTTGGTATTATTCTAATTAGTAAGATTATATGATTAATTAATGCTTTCACTATATAATTTAATTTTAAATAGTACTAAAATAGTAACGTAATTCATTCAATAATATTTTATAATTCATTTTTTATTTAAATAATTTAACAATTTATATCACTTTAATGTTATTTGTTGTTATAATAAATATGCCAGATAGACATCTAATAATGACATCGAATAATTTATTTATTTATTTTTATGAATTTAATTATTTAAATTGTATATATTAATTTATTATTATTTTAAAACTTATACGGTAAAGTAAAAAAGTTTTATCTTAAAATGGATTTTAGATTTTTGCAAAAAGAGAGAGAGGCAAAGTGGGGAGAATTTTTATTTTTCTTATTTTTTTTATCTAATTGAGTTTTATTTTTATTTTTTAATTTAATCAATCTGCATTAGAATTATGAAAACCCACATCCAAAATTTCATAACTGTGTCCCAAAAAAAAAAAAAGCAAATTGGCGATCTTTACTAAGAAAAACAGTCCTATTTACGAATGAATAAATGATTGGATGAAAGTTGTCAAAAAGCAGAAAGGAAGATGTAACGTTTAATTATTTTTACTTTTTGTACAAAATTTTTCAATTAAAAAAATTTTAAAAGAAGACCTACCTAGGCAAGCTGACTCAATGTTGAGGATTAAGGGGGTGTTTGGGTTAGTTTTTGAAGGGGTGCATTTGTGTTTCATTTTCAAAAAGTAGGAAGATAGGTGTTTGGTAAAGTTTTTAGTGTTACTTTTTGATTCTGCTTATTTCTTTATTTGACTTCCTAACAGCAGCTGATTGAAAAGCAGCTCCGACCTACTTTTTACTACTTTTTAGATTACTTTTCACTTTTTAATATTAATAATAATTTATATGGACTAAATTACCCTTAAAGAATATTTACATAATTTTACTATTATTTTTTTTTACTTCACATATGAATTAGATATGTTAATTTATTTTATTAGTATTTATATAATTTCAATAATTTTTTTTTCAAATATTCTTAAATAATATTTTTTTTACTTTAATTTTCTTTAATGTGGACATTTATAAAAAAAATCTCAAATATAATAATTTTTATAATTTAATAAAAATTAATAATTTTTTAAAAAAGTTAAAAATTAAGTAAAATAATTCTCAATATTATTTATAAAATATTATTCTAAAATATAAAATTATAAAATATAAAAATAAAAATATTTAATATAATATATCTACACAAATTATATGTCTAAATTAGACATTTCATTATTCAACAGTAACAGCAAGTATAAAATTAACCAAACACTTTATTAATTTTATTAGCAATCAGCAACAGTAAGTAGAAATCAGTAATCAGCAATCAGTAGCAGCAATCAGCAACAGTAATCAGTAACAGTAACATTCAACAGCTAACCCAAACAGGCCCTAAATCTAATCGATGACCCATAAGATATACTTGGTCTGTTTAAAAGATGCAGTTTGTAAAATGATGCCAATTTCATATTAGGTTCTAAGTCAGTCACATTCTTCTTTTGGTCTTGTGCTATTTATGGGAAGAACATTATAATAGCTATTTTGTCAGTAATCACTTTTTATTTATTTATTTATTTATTTTTACAATCACTGTGTGAATTAATTACAAAAAATTAAAGTCAAATATATTATAAATTTATTATTAAAAAAGTGTCAGGTACTAATTTTTTATTGATGACTACAAAAGAAAAAATAAAAAGTAACTATAGTAGTAATCTGTTTACAATAAATTACAAATATTGTAAACGTTTGTTCTTCTAATCTTTTTATCAGGCACCGGACGAGGAACGTTTCAAAGAAACGTACTCTCCATTGAAACTTGAGACCAGACTATGGCTGGCTGCCTCTACATTCTGTATTTCGTCTGAATGGCAATCCCATGCTATGGCATGCAAAAATTGATTAATTGAAAAACAAGGCCCAAGCACCACCAAAAGAACTTCTCTTATGTTGTGTTTTTCAGCAGTCAGGGCTACGCTTCTCTTGCATACATTGCATACTGCAAAACATGTGTTCAATGGGACGATAAAATCAACTAATGATTTTAATCTAATAACAATACCATCCTACATTAACTGTGAGCACCCATGGTCACTATCTAACCTTAAAAGACCTAAGATGGCCACAATTTGGAGCAGAAAAAATCTCCGCCATGGTACCACAAGGAGACCAACTAAACTGGGATGCGGCTACAACAAATTCACTTCACCACTTTTGTAAGAAATTTTTGCCTCAGCAGATGCATGCTCAAACCCAGTCATCTCCTCCATAACTTTGAGCCTGTCATTCTCAGCCATGCTGGTAAGAGGCTTAATAATGATACTATCGAGCACAGGCGATCTTGCTAACAGAAACTTGACCAACTTTACTTCCAGCCCACTACCATTGAAATGCACGAGCCTCACTTCCAGAAGTTGGTTCAAGGAAATGTCCGACTCCCCAAAAGCTTCCAGAAGTTGTAGGGAAGGATTTGTATCACCACCAAAGGTTTGACTCAACTGAAAGAATATTAAGGAACCTAACTTAATGTAGCCCTTTCACATCAAAAAACAAGGAAAACAAGCACAAATATATCAATGACCCTGCAGAGCTAGCTGACCTTTATCCTAAGGTGTTGAAGGTGAGGAGCATTTCTTATCAGGCAAAGAAGACCTGAGAGATCTTCCACCTCTGATAGGCATAGAAAAAGCACTGCTAAAACTTTCAGGTGTGACAGCAAAGTTGGAAGCCTGGTCCATACGTCTTGAACATCTATGACCTGGGATCAACATGGCAACAAAGACAACATTAGCTTGATATTTATCCCATCGTCCTACAAAACTAAATAGATAAATGAAGCTGAAAGGGAAGAATTTACATATGCTACCAAACCTTTAAGAAGTAGTCATCGATGGCCAGAAGCTCTACGACAGGCAGACTACTTGGAAGAACACTCAGCGGGATGGTGCCTTTCCCAGAACCTTTATTCTTACTATCAGAATTACGAATATGTAAGACAGCAAGAAGAGGAGTACTTTTGAGACGGAGAAACTTGCAAGAGCCTATGAAACTTATATATTTTAGATTAGGAGCATTAATTTCGAGACAGTCCACTTCTGAACATCAACGCAATTTCAACACTGCAAGTAAGGGACAATTTGGAATGAAATTATCGAAGAAGTCAGGAGCAAAGTGAACAGCACTAAACTCAAGCTTGAGGGGGCTATTAAATCCTTTGAACGAAGATGGAGGTTGGAATGAACGGTGAAGCAGCGTTAATCCTCTTAGTTGCGAGAATGAGAAGAAGTGGAAGGCAATTTATGGAACACATTTCCACTCAAAATTGAAAGATGAAAATGCACTGTCTTTCCTAGACAAGAAACAAATCAATCGATCGATCCCAGGACAGCTCCCCAATCCAGGAATTGAGAGAGTGAATTTGCGCAGCGGTCCAGAGTGAAGTAACACAACTTCGCACACAGTCTTCATCAGAAGCTCATTACTAGTTGATGTTTGTCTATGCTGTGCATCAACAAGGAATCTGTTGTCAAATGAAAGCGGCGGAATATCTTGCCATCGTTGCCTCCATTTTTTGGACAAGACAGAGGTCTTAACTGCATCTCGGGTCGACATACGCACTAGTATGTTATCGATAACATTGCCTGGCAGGTTGCTGATTCTCTCTAAGTTGGGAAATTCGACAACGAGCCTCTTATCACGATGATTGCTGTTAGCCTGCAAAAACCGAAATTAACCAGGAGAAGAAATCAAATCAACTATTTAACATAGCCGCGCTATAAACATCTTAATCATTAATTAGTAATAGTTGTATGGTATCCAGCAAGGTCTAGGCTATATAGAAACACCCAAAATTTAGTTGTGTTTGTCAAATAATCCCACAAGACCAAGGAGTTGTATGTTATGGTTTCATGGGTTTTTTTTTTTTAAACCACAAAATGTCATGAATCAAAAAGTTTAACGACCATCAGTTGTAGATTTCAATTTGTTATCTTAACTCTTAACGAGCTTATCAACCGCTAATCTAAATGCCTACCCAAACTCTAATACGAAATGAAAGACACAATCAAACCCAACTTTCGGTATCTTAAAGAAAGTTTCTTTTGAGGAAAAGACAGAGGCAATGAACGAATGGCAGACCCAAAAATGTTAGCCATTGTAAAAGCTGGCATTCGACGCAGAAACTACTACTACTACTAGTGTACTACAATACTGTTAAGAATTACATCGTGGGTCTGTTACTTGCCTCATTTTTGTTGCTCAGCAGATTCAAGAAACAGGGATGGATCTCAAATAAAGAAACCCAAAAAGAACCCAACTGCCTCCGCTCAAAAATACAAAGAAAGAATGAAAGAAACTTGACAAGAACCCCATTTTTAAAAACCTATGAAATGAGCTTAAAAACAAAAAAAAAGAAAAAAGAAAACTGGAAGAAGCCATTAATAAACAAAAAAAAAAGAAGTAAAGAAGAGTGTAGAAAAGAGGGGACTACCTCATCGTTCGCCATTCTTGGAAGGAAGGAACCAAGTCCAAAGCCTATTGGAACGCCCTTGTTGGTTTGATTCTTCTCCTAAGCCAATTTTCTTGCAGAGCCAGAGGCGACGGTTATGGCTGCTTTTTTGAGTTTAGATTTAGAACCCCATTGTTGTGAGTGCATTAGTGATGCGCTAGCTTTCTTGCTCTTCGAATTTTTCTACCTCAACTTCTTATACTTTTTTTTAGTTCTGTTTGAGTACTCCCGACTTATTAAATTAATAAAATCATCCGAATTTAATGAAATGCTAGTCTTTCATTTTCTTTTTTTTTTTATTGATTTGGCAAAATTGTACGTGGACGGAAAATTTCCGCCACGTACAAGATGAAAACAATAATAAATGTCATTGTTTTTAATAAAAAATAATTTTTATTAAAAATAATATATATATATTTAAAAATTTTAATCAAAATTCAAAAAATATTAAATATATTTAAAGTAATACTAAATATATTTAAATTTTAATTTTTTAAAATAATATTTTATTAATATTTTAATATTAACATATTACAAATTGAAAAAAAAAAAAGAAAATTCTAACACGTCATCCTTCCCTATAATTTCCCCGTCCACCTAATTGCGCTTATTGATTTATTCAACTTAAAAAAGAAAAAAACTAATTGTCCACCAACTCCATCTGCCCCGTCTAAGCTGGTTAGGCACTAAGGCATTGTCCCATTAGTCATGGGCATTTCAAATCCCACCACCTTAAAATACTTCTAATGTAGGTATCATTTAATCTGCTTTTCTTGTCTCTAATGTATTTAACGATTACCTATGTATACTAGTGGCTAGCTTAATTCCATAATGCAGTATCTTTTTTCTTATTATTTATCCTAACACAAAAAAAAAATGCACGTAAATATATTATTTATAGTACTTATAAGTTAGATCAAGTATTTCAATTATTGTATCTTTATTTAATTATTCTTATAAAGTGGATCTACTGCTTAAATATTAATGATTTCAAGTGCAGCTTTTTAAAATCTCATTCGACGATTGCAGAATCTAAAATCAAACACTGCACTTTGACTAAATCTTCAAACTCAAAAGGTGAGCACACCTAATAACCAAGGTGAGGGGAAACACAACTGCTGAAATTCAAATTTAAGTCAACTGAATGAAATATGTACTAAATTATTATCCAAATTATCATCTCAAATAATCATAATGCAGTATTTGTTCTGCTGGAACTTGTACAAGTTTATAGCTTATGAATACTGCTGTGATACAGCTTTTACCAGGTTTGATATGGGAGTTGGCTTGTTGATTAATAAAATTGCATGATGAAAAAGGGAAAAAAAATTCGCAAACTTGCGTCGATGTGGATTATTGGATATCTCTTTAGGTCTCACTTGCGCGCATGCCCCCAAACCCAACTACTTACAAAATCAGAAAATTAGAAGCTAAGGAAATTTAAAAAGAATTTTGCATCTACCCATTAGGAAAGTTCCCGGTTATGAATTTGCTATTGCATCTACCGATTCCACCCATTAGGAAAGTTGCTTGAGATGCTGTGGAATTTATTAAAAACATTTTGGCATCAGAAATTAGAAGCTATGGAAATTCAAAAAGTTTTTTATTTTAACATTAATTCCAACCGTTTGAAGCGCTTGAGAGAATTCAATTATCTTGCATGAAAATTGCAATCTTTTAAATTAAATGTGGAGTGCCAGGAATGGAGGTCGTAGTGCAAAATAATCCAAAATTAGTGTTCCCTATAGTTTGTAGAAAACGCTGAAATGAAACACAGCATAACCGAAAGGAAAGACAAAAGGCAGAAATATATTATATGACTTATTAATTAACAACTAGTGTATCCACCTAGCAAAGATGCACTAGGTACAATCAAATTGATCCCTTCTTGTCCACCTCAAATTGGTTCCCATCGTAGAGCTGTGTTATTTCTGCACCACGCGTTTGAGTTGGAGAAGAGTTAAGCAGCATCGGACCCTGCAGCATGTATGGCATGGCTGGTTGCACACTGTAGCTATAACAGCTTGCTGCAGGGAATGCCACTGGAATGTTGTTCATCAACTTGGCATTATTCTCCACAACTGAAGTAGTAGCAAATGGGTGGTCATAATATGGGATTCTGCTGCCAGTCACCCCACCAAATTGAGAGAATTCTTCACCAATATTATTAGTCATGAACGGCCTCAACGTTGAGTTGCCACTGGCATTGGCATTAGCATCAAACGGCAGCATTTGGTGGAGTACTGTCGTCTGTTCAAAAGGATAGGATTGAGGCCTGCCGAGCAGATCAAACGTCTGGAATTTGGTAGCAGATGAAATAGGCTGCTGCTGCCTATCGGTATCGAGTAACAACTCCAATTCCGGATTATTGTTCATTTGATGAAATGCATGGCCAAAATTGTAGGACAACAAGCTTGAGCCGCGGTTGGTACTACTACTGCAGGTCTCTGAATAATAATTGCCTTGTATGTTAATGTTGCTTCCTGATCTTAACTCTAAAATTCTCCTTTCAACAGCCTCAGTTTTAGCTTCAAGTGCCCTTTCCAGACCCAAAAGTTGTTGTAAAGTTAAAAGATTGAGATCATTATTACCAGGCCACCTGAGAAAACTTGCTTCAAGACTTGCTTTGTGCAATTTAGCAATATCATCCTCCACTTTCTTCTTCCAAGCCACAAAGTAGTCGGACAAATCTTGGGTCTTCCTGGCACGCACGTCGGGCCCATTGTTCTTGTATCTGTGTACTATGCGCCTTATCTTATTGGTATCCGCCGGCCAGGCCTCAAGATCAGCAGGACGGTGATTGAGCTGTGGCCTGTAGATGATCACGCAGGTGTCAACATTGCAGAGGATGTTGAACTCTTCAACCTTCTTTATTAGTCCTCTCTTCCTCTTCTGATACGTTATCATCCTAGACCTCTCATTGGCTATAAGCTCAGCTTTCAGCTTTCCACGACCCATGTTGTTATCTGCGATAATTTGTTGAAATTTTTGCAGAAACAGTTTAGCCATGAATTGGTCATATACAGAATTACTGTTAGAACCAGAATTTTGAGAATTTGGAATCTGGAATTGAAAACAGTAATTTACGGACCGCTTCAAATTATATAACAAATTGTTTTATTTTTAAGGCTATATTCGCATTCTAATCCTTGCACCATACTCAATATGAATTCTCTCTTACAATAAAATGAAACTTTTATTACACTAGTGTAGAAATGAAATCAAGACAGAAGAAAAGAATATATTTTGTAGAATTATTTTAATTATCTAATAATTTTCATCAGCAAAATTCTAGATAATTTTTCCAACCAATTTTTTAAGGAGGACTACTATTTAAAGATTACGGTCAAAAGAAATGTCATTTAATTTAAATAGACACAACTTATTTAATTTAACTTTTACTAAATGACTTCTTCTAAATAATCATCTTAGTGTCTTTTCAATTTATGAAAATTTACCAATAATCAGAAAACAAAAAAGCATGGGAAATCATTGATCATAATTTGGAGATGACCCTCCATGGTTTTGGCCAACAAAAAAGACCAACAATAGTCATGCTCCTAAGCTCAAATTCAAAAGAAATATGTCAGCCCAAAGTTTACTAGGCATAGAAAGAGGGCTTAATTTTCTAGTTGGCTAATGGCCAGAAACTATACATTGGTGAAATTGTGGTGCTTCTTGCATTTTTTGCTTTTCAGAATATTTTCTTAAAGAATACCCTTTTTTAATACCCGAAGAAATAATAATCGTTGAAGGTTTCACACAACTTGGAAATAACAACCCTTTAATAAATGTTAAATTTTACTTTTGACTAATTATGAATTACTTAACTGAATACTGAATGTAATATATATTAATTAATATTAATTTTGTTTGGGTGCTGAAATTGAACCTTTGTATTACAACCTGTTGGAAATGAAAATTTGGTTCTTTAGATTTCACTATAATAACTTAATTCCTTTGCTTTGATGTTGTAATAATGTTTATAAAGAGATAAGAATTCAATTAGATTCCAAACTTTAAAAAATAGACTAGCCGGCTACTCTATACCTTTAAGAACTTTTTTTATTTGTTAATTGCTTAGTTTAATTTCCGACTCCAACACACTCACATTCACGAATTGACAAACTTTTGAGTCTAACCCTAACATTGTATTTGGGAGGCGGGAAAAGGGGGCGGGAAAAGGGGGAGGGAGAGAAAAATGAAAATATTAAAATAAATTATTGTATTAAAAAAATATTTAAAAAATAGAGGAAAGAAAAATTTTTAATTTTCTTAATCTTCCTTAGTTCACTAAAACCTATCCTCCCAAAAATATAAGAAAAATTATTAATTTCTTTATTAAATTTATTAAATAATTCAATTACCCTTCACATAATTTAAAAATTATAATTTTATCTAAATAAAATATTTAAATAAAATTTATTATGAAGAGTAAAATTATTATTACAATACATTTTATTTTCCTCATCTTACTTTTTACCCTTTTCCAAATAAAAAAATTTATAATTTTCCTCACTCTTGTTACCTCTTCTAAAATATAAGAGAAGTTAAAAAATATTTATTTCTTCCAATAATCCTTTCCTCCACTTTCTTCTCCCTCACTTTTCTCTCTTTTAAAAATTTTATCAAAACATAGTATAAATATTGTAACGAGATTAGCTGTCGAATACCCGAAACTAATCTAAATTTGGACATTGAACAACGATTTTAAAATCATTCTATCAGACAGCCTCATCAAAAATGTTTTTATTAAAAGAAATCTCCCTAAAAATTTTGCATATTCGGCATTCTTTCAGACGTTGTTCAACTTTTATTCATTTATCAATATTTTTCCCCTTAAGTTCACTAATGAATGACAATTGAAGTTAATTGGTTGTGATAAAAAAAAAAAAAAAAATAAAGTTGATTGGTCGGGCGGTTATTATAGCTGACCAGGCCAATTTTCAGTTTCCAACAATTATTCTAGGCAGTTCAATTAAAACTAAAGCAGTAAATATTGAAATACAAAGTGATAAATATCCAGACTTATTCGTCGAAAAGGAATAAAATCTAGAAAATAAATCCAAGACTGTTACTTTGAAATGGAAAATATAGGTAGATGGAGAAAATGGAGATAGGGAGCAGCAATCAGCCGCTTTTATTTTGCAACTAAATAGTTCAATTTTACAATAAAAAATAAATATCTTTTCATCAACTTTTTATTATAAATTTTAAATATTTAATTTTTAAAAATAAAAATATTATTAATAGTTTAAATAAATTTTAAATCGTTACTAACCTGTCAATTATCTCAACAGTTCGTACTAATCTGTCAGTTGAGAATTGATTATGGTCGATTTGTACCGTTTAGAGCTTTCAGATTGTTCCAGCTAGTGATAAAATTTAATCTTAGCTGATTTACAAGCTAGTCCAAGAATAATCTAATTATAAGAAACCCAAATTCTGAAAAAAATAATTGAAATCAAGACGTCATCACAAGCAAATAATAATAATAATAATAATAATAATAAAAAATAAAGAGCATGGGTCGAGGAGGGTTTACACTTCGAGAAAAATCAAAAAATAAAAAGTGGGAAAAAAAAAAAAAAAACCCAGGAAGAAAAGCGAGCGGAGGAAGGGAAGGAAAAGTAGAGGGCGAGAATTACCTTGGCAAACTGACTTGACGAGAGATTCGATGTACCCCCTTCCTGGCAAAAGACAAGAGTAGTAGGGAGGAGGAGGAGGAAGACAGGCTTGGCTCAACTATTTTGCTCTCTCTCTCTCTCTCTCTCTCTCTCTATATATATATATAGAGCAAAGAGAGGAGCATTTTGTTTTCTATAAAAAGAGGAATGGGTTCATTGACTGCAATAAATTTAGATCATCCGCGACATCCTAATAGGCGGGGATTGCAATAGATTTGGGTCAAATGATTTACTGCCTTTTTAGTTGCTAGCGCGATTAAAGCTATATTGAAATTGGTTTGCCTAAGATACCAGTACCAGTACCACAAATTTCCTTTAATTTCTCCTTTTTTTTTTCTCTCCTTCTAGTAGACAGTAGTAGTCATTGTAGAAAATAAATAAACAAATGAATAAATAAAGAGGGTGGGTCAAGGAGGGTTTAAACTTTGATTAAAATAACAAAAGAAAAAAGAAAAAGAAGGGGAAAAAAAAAAAGCCAAGCATAAAAGCATAAGCACTAATACGTTTCCATAATCACCATGTACGCTAGAACTTCTCTTTTTGTTATAATTTGCAGCCATCGGAGCTTCGGTTCACTTGCAGAACCAACCACTGATCTATAAGTTCATAACTTCCTTCATTAACTAATAGCATTAATGTTCACTATCTAACCTTAAGGATCTAAGATGGCTATAGTGCGGTGCAAAAAAAAATCACATTGAAGTACCACTTGGAGACAAACTTAACTGGGATGGGTTAGCGCACAGTTTTTTCCTTTACTTGTATACAATTTTTGCTTTTGCGGACGCATGTTGAAATCCAACAATCTCCTTTAGAACTTTGAGCTGAACATTGGCATCCATGCTAGAAAGAGGCTCAATAACAATCTCATTGAGAGCAGCCGATTTTGCCAACAGAAACTTGACCAACTTTAATTCCGGCCCTGTCCCATTGAAGTAGTGGAGTTCTGCCTTCAGAAGTCGGTTCAAGGGAAAGTCCGAGTGCTCAAAAGCTTCCAAAAGTTGTAGGGAGGGATTCGTATCACCGCCATAGGTTTGACTCAGCTGAAAGAAGATTAAAGCACCAAATGGATGTAGCCCTTTCACACCAAAAACATGAAAAACAAGCACAAATATACTAATGACCTGTAGAGCTGCTGACCTCGAAGTGAAGCTTTACAAGGTGAGGAGCGTTTCTCATTAGGCAAAGAAGACGTGAGAGATCTTCCACCTCTGATAGGCATAGATTATCCGCCCATAAAATTTTCAAGTGCTGCAGTGAAGTTGGAAGGCTCGTCCATACGTCTTGAATATCCATGATCTTCGATCAACATGACAACACAGCCAACAGAATAGCTAGATATTTATTCTGCCCTCCTACAATATTAAATACATAGATGACGATGAAGGGAAGAATTAATATAAGTTACCAAACCTGTAAAAAGTGCTTATCAATGAGTAGACGTTCTATGGCAGGCAGACTACTTGGAAGAACACTCAGAGGGATGGTCCCTTTGTCAGGTTTCGAAACTTCTGTATTACTATTGTAAATTAATAATTGAGCAAGAAGAGGAGCATTTTTAAGACAAAGAGACGTGTAAGAGCCTTGGTAGAGTAAAAGTTTGAGACTAGGAGCATTGATTTCAAGAGTGGACACTTCTGAACACGAAATCAACCTCAATTCTTCCAGTAGGGGGCAATTCGGAATGAAATATTTGAAGAAGTCAGAAGACAAATCAACATCCTTAAGCACAAGCCTAATGAGGCTACTAAATCCTTTAAACATAGATGGAGGTTGGAATACACAGTACTCCAGCTTTAAGCATCTTAGTTGTGAAAATGAAAAGAAGGATGAGGGTAATTTATGCAAGTTATTTCCACTCAGAATGACTAATTCAAAATCCTGTAAATCTTTCTTGGACAGAAAACGAATCAATCGATCGATCTCTGGGCAGCTTTCCAATCCAGGAAATGAGAGAGTGAATTTCTGCACCGGTCCAGAGTGAAGCAACAGAACTTCGTATATAGTCTTCATCAAAAATTCATTACTAGTTGATGGATGTCGTCGCTGCAAATCACCAAGAAATTTTTGGTCAAATGCAAGTTGCGAAATGTGTTCCCATCGGTGCCTCCAATTTTTGGACAAGACAGAGGTCCTTATTGCATCTCGGAGTGACAAACGCATTAGTATATCATCAACAATATTGACTGGCAGGTAGCCGATCCTGTCCAAATTTGGACATTCGACAACAAGCCTCTCTTGGCGATGATTATCGTTAGACTGCAAAAACTGAAACAACAAGGAGAAGAAATGAAAATCAAGTGTTTTAACTTAACTGCTATAAAAAAATTCATTTCTTAAAGACAAATGTATGGAATCCTGTGAGATACAAACAGCATTGCGCTTTGTGCTGCATAAAACATTTTCCAAAGAAGAAAATGGAGAACCATAGATATAATAAAAAAATAAAAATAAAAGAGGAAACCCAAACTAGCAAAGGGGATGAGGATGTCGATGCAGAAGATTAATCTCACTCAGGATCCCAAATATAAACCCTACTGCCCACTTGGTGCCCATCCCATCCATCCATGATAATGTGAAATATGATTAAGTCTTCTCCTAATTCTACTTCTACTTCCACTCAAAATGCAAATATAATAATAAAAAATTATAATAACAAAGAAAGAAACCTTATGATCATCCATCCTGAAACCAAGTCCAGTCCAGTTCAGTCCTAGTTAATGTCGAAAACACTCCGCTCTCTCCACTCACACTCAATTTTCTTGCAGACAGTCTAAACTAAAAGGCAACTGCAATAGAAACAGAAAAATATATAAATGAAAACGAAAGAGGAATGGCGTGGAATTGGACGTCTGTGCACCGACATATTTACCAAAAATAAAAGGCGACATAGACATACGTACCAAAAAAAAAAAGAAAAAGAAAAAAAAGGAGACACAGACATCCAATTCCACGCCATTCCTCTTTCTTTTTCATTTATATATTTCTCTATTCCAGTTTCTTTTATTATTATTTTCATTTAAAAAATATATAATATAAGTATTATTTTTTAAGAAAAAACAAATTTTAAAAAATAAATAAATTTGGAAGTATATTCTTTTTAAGAATTTTTTTAATTATAAATATTTTTTTGCTTGAATTTTAAATATATAAATAATTATTAAAATAAATTGAATAAACTGTAATTGATGTTAAATTATAATTAAATAAATTGATTTTCTAATTATTATTATTACCGCCCGCATACTGCAATAGATTTAGATCCATACACAGATCCATTAAATCCTAACATGCGGGGGATTGCAATGGATTTGGGTCTTTTTTTTTTCATGATTTACTGTCGTTTTACCCTTTTTTTTGGGAAAAAATTTAGAGAGAAAAATAAAAGAGAAATGAAAATGAAAAGAATATATATTAAGAGAGAGAAATATATTCTATCTTTTTTTATGTTTGTAAAAATATAATGTAAAGAAAAAAAATTAAAAATATTGTATTTGCATATGAGTGAAAAGTGAAATATATATATATATATATATATATATATATATATATATGATAATACTTATTTTGATCTTAAAAAATAAAAATTAAAAAATTAAAAAATGGCCAAAAAATAACTTCACTAAAAAAATAATAAAAAAAAACCAACGGAATTTCGCGCCATTCTTCCCAATAAATAGGGAAAATACTTTTTGTGGGGTCCGCCCCAGGCCACGCTCTTTTCTCTTCTTCTTTTGTTTTCGAAACAAAAAGTGCACCCCAATTCCACGCCCTTTCCTTTTTCTTCGGTGGAATTCTACTCAATTTTTTGCTTTCAAACATGGGGTTAGTTGCTTCGTAATTAAGGCTATATGCTGACAGGGCGGCGTTGCACGGCCGACAGTTCCACCCAAAAGGCTGCCCGATGTTGAGGTGCACGTCGGTAAAATATTAATTTTTAAAAAAAAATTAAAATTTAAAATAATATTTATTGTTATCTTAATATACTGAGTGGTATCTTAGATTTTATATTTTTAATAAATTTTTTTGTCAATTTTTTTTGCTAAATCTGGACAAGTGCGGGGAGAAAAAATCCGGTTTACTTACATTTAGCTATATTGAAATTGCTTTACCTAAAATACTAAAACTACAAATTTCCTTTATTTTTATCTTTTTGTTTTCGCGGTAGTTGTCATTGTAGTTGTAGAAGATACCCTTATAAAACTGTCAACTTTGTTCTTGAAATTTTAACGAAGTATATAACTTTAGATATGCAGCAATTAATATTAACACAATCTTATTTAATAATATTTAAATTTTTATTTATTTTTTTAAAAAAATTAATTATTTAATAGTATATATTATTTTATAATTATTTTAATAAAGTCATTAAATTTTTCTCCTGACAAAATAACATTTAATTTGATTATATGGATAAAAAAATTGAAATAGAAAAGAGATGTCTCAACTACCTTTAACTCTAATTCTTTCCTTTTTTTTTTCTTTTTTTTTTGTGTTTGTGCCTATGTTTTCAAAATCAGATCAAACCAATCAGTTTGACTTGTTTAATCAGTGATTGATCAGAAATTCAGTCTGATTCATAATTAGGTTTGGAGCAATTTGTGAACTGGTCAAAACTAGCTAAAACCAAAAGCAGTCGGACTAGTCGCACGGAGCCAATAAAAAGCGATTAGATTAGTCGAACTGAACCAACAAAAATTAAAAATTAAATATTTGACACCAAATTTTATTTAAATTATAATTTAAGCCTTAAGGTTAATTAAAATGTTCAATTTGGTCTTAAATGTTATCAAAACTTTCAATTTACTCTTTATAACAAATATATATATATATATATATATATATATATATATATATATATATATATATATATATAATTACTATTTATAAGTATTATTTTTTAATTAATTTTATAAATATATATCTATCATTAAATACTAGTTATACCTTAAATCACTGATTTTTTTCGATTTAATAACTGGTCTAATTATGATAACCTTGGTTCATGCTACTTAATAAGACAAGCAAGTAAAGAAGAATAGTATTACTCAAATGACTCGGGTACATGGACCAGTTCATGTAGCGACGCTAAATATTTTAATATTTTAATATTAAATTTTAAATATAATGAGTGTTATATAAAAGTTTTATATTCTAGATCTTAATCCCTATGCCCTAATTGCTTAAAAAAAATGTTCTTTTTCAAAATTTTTGTATTGCAAATGTATTATTTTCTAATTCATTCGACACACGGACTTTTTTTTTCTGTCGGTGTAACTTTATTGTTACTCAAAACGTTAAAAGAGAAATTTTCCCGCAATTTGGTCGGACGAGTAAGTCCTAAAGAATAGGATTACTCTTCTTTTTGAATGTATTTGTGCAATTCAGGAAGGCCAGCGTTTTCGATTGAATGTGTTGTTATGTGCTACTCCTAGGGGTTTAGGATAGAGAGTTGAAGTTTACCCTGATATATATAAGTTGGGTGATTAACTCGGTAAGGCTAATAAGGGAGCTGATGTGCCAATTGGTAGCCATCAAGTTCTCTGCTCTCCCTTACTCCCTTTTGTGTCTTGCTCTAACTCTTCCTCTTCTCTTCTAGACTCCTACTTCTTCGTTACTACTTAGAAGGTTTGGTGAGATTAAACCCTACCCATCAGCACAAGAATTGTCACTGCGTATATTTTGCTTTTGACACATATTATCTTATTAAAAAGTTAATATTGAGTTTATTTTCTTAACATGTCTATTACTTAACTCTAATGATAAAGTAAATAAATTTGCGATAATATGATGATTATGAAATTATTGTTATATTTATAATGACTGATATATCCGTGATATACCTTTTTTTTTTGTTCCAAAAAAAACATCTTGGCTGTCAGGATAGTGTTTCTTGTTGGTTTGGAGGAGAGGGGGAGCTGAATTTTCGATGGCTGTTCTCGTCTTAGATATATTTGTTGGTATGATCACGAACAAATATCAATACATAAATCAACTCACTCTAATGCTCTAACGGGGCGCAACCATAGCAGCTAATTATGTGTTAACAAATCTACAATTCTGCATAACTTCTCCTTTGGTAAAGCTATCAGGATTCGTGATGTTCCCCATTTTCACCATGCACTCTGCAAATTGGTGGAAGAAAGCAAGGGGGTCATGAGCATACTTGACGACAAGGTCCTTTGTTTGAACCCCAAGTATGCTGGAGTACAGTTCTTGGTCCGAGTTGGGCAGTCCCTCCCCACTCAGGAGCATAATCACCATGTATACTAGAACTTCTCTTTTTGTTATAAGTTCATAACTTCCTTCATTAACTAGGAGCATTAATGTTCAGTATCTAACCTTAAGGATCTAAGATGCCTGAAGTACGGTGCAAAAAAAATCACTTTGAAGTACCACTTGGAGACAAACTTAACTGGAATGAGTTAGCGCACAGTTTTTTCCATTACTCGTATAAAATTTTTGCTTTTGCAGATGCACGTTGAAATCCAACAATCTCCTTTAGAACTTTGAGCTGAACATTGGCATCCATGCTAGAAAGAGGCTCAATAACAATCTCATTGAGAGCAGCCGATTTTGCCAACAGAAACTTGACCAACTTTAATTTCGGCCCTGTCCCATTGAAGTAGTGGAGTTCTGCCTTCAGAAGTCGGTTCAAGGGAAAGTCCGAGTGTTCAAAAGCTTCCAAAAGTTGTAGGGAGGGATTCGTATCACAGCCATAGGTTTGAATCAGCTGACAGAAGATTAAAGCACCAAATGAATGTAGCCCTTTCACACCAAAAACATGGAAAACAAGCACAAATATACTAATGACCTGGAGAGCTGCTGACCTCGAAGCGAAGCTTTACAAGGTGAGGAGCGTTTCTCATTAGGCAAAGAAGACGTGAGAGATCTTCCACCTCTGAAAGGCATAGATTATAGAGCAGTAAAGTTTTCAAGTGCTGCAGTGAAGTTGGAAGGCTCGTCCATATGTCTTGAACATCCATGATCTTCGATCAACATGACAACACAGACAACATAATAGCTAGATATTTATTTCGTCCATCTACAATATTGTATAGATAGATGAAGATGAAGGGAAGAACTAACGTAAGTTACCAAACCTTTAAAAAGTAGTTATCAATGAGCAGACGTTCTATGGCGGGCGGACTACTTGGAAGAACACTCAAAGGGATGGTCCCTTTGTCAGGTTTCGAAACTTCATCCGTATTACTATTGCGAATTGATAATTTAGCCAGAAGAGGAGCATTTTTGAGACAGAGAGACTTGTAAGAGCCATAGTAGCCTAAATGTTTGAGACTAGGAGCATTGATTTCAAGAGTGGACACTTCTGAACAGAAAAACAACCTCAATACTTCCAGTAGGGGGCAATTCGGGATGAAATATTTGAAGAAGTCAGGAGCAAAATCAACATTCCAAAACTCAAGACGAATGAGGCTAGTAAATCCTTTGAACATAGGTGGAGGTTGGAAAGCATCTTAATTGTGAAAATGAAAAGAAGGATGAGGGTAATTTATGCAAGTTATTTCTACTCAGGATGCTTAATTCAAAATCCTGTAAATCTTTCTTGGACAGAAAACGAATCAATCGATCGATCTCTGGGCAGCTTTCCAATTCAGCAAATGAGAGAGTGAATTTCTGCAACAGTCCAGCGTGAAGCAACAGCACTTCGTATATAGTCTTCATCAAAAATTCATTCCTAGTTGATGGCTGCCGTCGCTGCAAAGATGGATGTCGTCGCTGCAAATCACCAAGAAATTTTTCGTCAAATGCAAGTTGCGAAATATGTTCCCATCGGTGCCTCCAATTTTTGGGCAAGACAGAGGTCCTTATTGCATCTCGGAGTGACAAACGCATTAGCATATTATCAACGACATTGACTGGCAGGTAGCTGATCCTGTCCAAATCTGGACATTCGACAACAAGCCTCTTGTCGCGATGATTATCGTTAGACTGTAAAAACTGAAACAGCAAGGAGAAGAAATGACAATTAAGTGATTAACTTGATATTTTTATTTATACATGCGGGATTTTGATGAATGCAATTAATACCCGAACTGTTATTTGTTATATATATATATAAAATAAATAAAAGAGGAAACCCAAACTAGCAAAGGGGATGTGGTTGTAGAAGATGGATCTCACTCAGGATCTCAAATATAAACCCCACTGCCCACTCGGTGCCCATCCCATCCATCCATGATAATGTGAAATATGAAATATGATTAAGTCTTCTACTTCTACTTTTACTGCCACTCAAAATATAAATATAGTAATAATAAAATATAATAACAAAGAAAGAAACCTTATGATCATCCATCCTGAAACCAAGTCCAATCCAGTCCTAGGTAATGGCGAAAACGCTCTGCTCTCTCCACTTTCACTCAATTTTCTTGCAGACAGTCTAAAGTAAAAGGCGACACAGACATCCAATTCCACGCCATTCCTCTTTCTTTTTCATTTATGGCTTAGGCAAAGATTAGCCACGCGAGAATTGGGTGCCCCCGCCAAGCGTGCCAATTATAATAAGTCATTAATTTTCAATAATAATATTTATATTTTAATTAATTAAATTTTATTTTTTTATTATTTAAAATATGTGTATTATTATTAAAACTTATAGAATTGTTACTTTCGAGATAATTTATAGGATATTAAAATTCGGTAACTTAAACCATGCTCATTTTTCTATTCCAGTTGCTTTTATTATTATTAATTTTATTAATTCTGACTTTTCTTACTTATTATGATTATTATTATCATAATGAAAAATAATAAGACTTGTTGTCATATTTATTTATAAATGTATTTTAATTTATATTTCATTTACAAAATATAAATTATATATATTATCTTTTAGAAAACAAAATTTAAAAAATAAAGAAATTTGGAAGTATATTCTTTTTCAGAATTTTTTAATTATAAATATTTGTTTGCTTGAATTTTAAATATATAAATAATTATTAAAATAATTGAATAAATTGTAATTGATGTTAAATTATAATTAAATAAATTTAGTTTCTAATTATTATTATTACAGCCTGCATACTGCAGTAGATTTAGATCGACACATAGATCCATTAAATCCTAACATGCGGGGCTTGCAATGGATTTGGGTTATTTTTTTCATGATTTACTGCCATTTTACCCTTTTTTGGGAAAAAATTTAGAGAGAGAGAAATACAAGAAAAACAAATGCAAGAAGAATAAATGCTTAGAGAGATGAATGAATTCCATTTTTTTTTGTTTGTAAAAATATAATGTAAAGAAAAAAAAAGTTGAAAATATTATATCTGCAAATGAGTGAAAAGTGAAAAAAAATAATATACGTTATAATACTTATTTTATTTTAAAAAAATAAATATTAAAAAATTAAAATAAGGCTTAAAAAATAACTTTACTAAAAAAAATTTAAAAAAAAACCAACGGAATTTCACCCATTCTCTCCAATTAATGGGAGAAAAATTTTTGTGGGCCCCGCCTGAGGCCCCACTCTTTTCCTTTCCAGCCTGTTTGTAGTGTTAAAAATGCAAGGGAAAGAAAGATAAAGGAAAGAAAAGTACAACAAAACAGGAATTTTCTACCGTTTGGATAAACGAGGTAGAGAAAAGCAGGGGAGTCAGAAGAGAAAATTAGCATTTGTCGTACGGTACGGACTTTTTCGCCAAATCGGAGAGAAAGATGAGAAAAAGTTGAGTTTGTATAATAAATTTATTAAATTACCCTCCCACATATGTGAAAATGAAATAAAAAAGACGACCGGTTGTCTATTGTCGAGACCGGCATTTTTTGTTACTTTTGGAATCTCGATTCTAAATCAGTTTAATTGAATCTCTCTTCAAGACCTCATTTAGATTTGGTTGAGGATGAAGCCCCTTTGATCTATCTCCTTCCTCCTCCATGACAGGCACGTTGATGTTCCTCCTTCTTTGTTCTCGGCATTTTTGCATCCCATCTTCTCTCTCAACAAAGCTAAATTCTTGACTATATTAAACCCACCTTTCTCTGTATTTCAAAGCCGTATCGTCAAGCTAAACCTTCTACGAAACCCACAACAGCACAAATTAAAATAAACCTATAAATTTTTTTGCAAAAGTTAAAAAAAAAAAAACTCAAAATATTGACTAATTTACCTTTTTTACTTTCTGAGTTTTTCTAGTTGATAGTGCTAGAAGGGCTGGAATCTTACTGAAGGCTGTTCCACTCCTCACCAACCTCAATTTTTTCGTTAAAAAGGCTTATGTGTTCTTTATTGGACTGTGGTTCATGGATGAAAAAAAAAAAAAAACTAAAAAAGTTAACTCATTGTTGGTGGTTAAAATATTTATTTGATTGTCATTGACAAATTTGTCGTTTTACAGAACGTGTACGGTGCGAATTGGGCCGAGTCACATTCGTTAGACTGGATCAAATTAAGCAATTAAGTTTGAGGATATAATTATTATTTGTTATATTAATTTTTTTTTCACTTTTGCATAATATTTAAATAAATTATTTTTTTATTACTTTCTTTCTTCTTATTTCTCTTATCAATCCAAATAACAAGAAAAAAAATTATATTTTTTTTTTACTTTTTTTCTTACTATTTTTTTTCTCTTAACTTTTTTTCTTATATTATTTTGCACTCCGACCAAAGTGTTCTTCTTTTGTTTTACGAAAAAAAGTGCACCCCAATTCCACTTCCTTTCTTCTTTCTTCGGTGGAATTCTACTCAATTTTTTGTTTTCAAAAATGGGGTGAGCGGCTTCGTAATTAAGGCTGTACACTGTAAGGGCGGCGTTGCACGGTCGACAGTTCCACCCACAAAGGCTGCCCGTAAAATATTATTTTTTTATAAAATTTAAATTTAAAATAATATTTATTGTTATCTTAATATACTGAGTAGTATCTTATATTTTATATATTTTTTAAAAAAATTTTGTCAACAATTTTTCGCTAAATTCGGACAAGTGCGGGGAGAAAAAAATCCGGTTTACTTTCATTTAGCTATATTGAAATTGCTTTACCTAAAATACTAATACTACAAATTTCCTTTATTTTTATCTTTTTGTTTTCGCAGTAGTAGTCATTGTAGTCGTCGAAGACACCTTCATAAAACTGTCAACTTTGTTCTTGAAGTTTTAACAAAGTATATAACTTTAGATGAACAGTAATCAAAACATGAACGCACTCTTATTTAATAATATTTAATATTTTATTTATTTAATTTTTTAAAAAATTAATTATTTAATAATATATATTATTTTAAAATTATTTAAATAAAATCATTAAGTTATTCTCCTAACAAAATAACATTTAGTTTGATTATATGGACAAAAAAATTGAAACAGAAAAGAGATGTCTCAACCACCTTTAACTCTACTTCCTTCCTTTTCGTTGTGTTCGTGCCCATGTTTTAAAAACTAGGCCAAACCAATCAGTCTGATCTGATTTAATCTGTGATCAGTCAAAAATTCAGTTTAATTCATGGCTAGGATTTGTGAATAAATCAAAACTAGCTAAAACCGGAAGCAATTGGACAAAGCCAACAAAAAGCGATCAGACCAGTCCAACTAGGCCAACAAAAATTAAAAATTAAAAATTTAACATCAAATTTTATTTAAATTATAATTTAATTTCTAATATTAATCAAAATATTCAATGTGTTTCTAAATGCTATCAAAACTTTCAATTTAGTCTTTATAACAAAAAAAAAATAATATATATACACTATCTATAAGTATTATATTTCAATTAATTTTATAAATATATATTTATTATTAAATATCGATTATACCTTAAATCACTAATTTTTTTGATTTGATAACTAGTCTAATTCTGATAAACTTGGTTCGTGCTACTTAATTAGGCAAGCAAGTGAAGGAGAATAGTATTACTCAAATGACTCGGGTACATGGACCAGTTCACGTAGCAACTCTTAATATTTTTATATTTTTATACTAAATTTTAAATATAATTAGCGTTATATAAAAGTTTTATATCCTAAATCTTAATCCTTATGCCCTAATTGCTTTAAAAAAAAATGTTCTTTTTCAAAAATTTTGTATTACAAATGTATTATTTTCCAATTCATTCGACAAACGGACATTTTGCTCTGTCTGTGTACCTTTATTGTTACTCAAAAACATTAAAAGAGAAAAATTTTCCCGCAATTTGGTCGGACGAGTAAGTCCTAAAGAACAGGATTACTCTTCTTTCTTAATGTATTTGTGCAATCCAGGAAGGCCAGCGTTTTCGATTGAATGTGTTGTTTATGTGCTACTCCTAGTGGTTTAGGACGAGATGCCAATCAGATAGAGAGTTGAAGTTTACCCTGATATATATAAGTTGGGTGATTAATTCTGTAAGGCTAATAAGGGAGCTGATGTGCCGATTGGTAGCCATCTGATTAGGTAGTTAAATCATAGCCATTGATCAATAATTTGTATGAAAGATTATCTCTCTCCATTTGTAACAGATAAAAAGGCATTAATGAAGAAGGGGGAATTATTCAAGTTCTCTGCTCTCCCTTACTCCCTTGTGCGTCTTGCTCTAACTCTTCCTCTTCTCTTCTAGACTCCTACTTCTTTGTTACCGCTTAGAAGGTTTGGTGAGGTTAAATTCTACCCATTGACACAAGAATTGTCACTGTATATATTTTGCTTTTGACTCATCTTATCTTATTAAAAAGTTAATATTAAGTTTATTTTTTTTAACATATCTATTATTCAACTCTAATTATATAGTAAATAAATCTATGACAATATGGTAATTATGAAATTATTGTCTTATTTGTAATAACTGACATATTTTTTATACATCATTTTTTTTTCTGTCTAAAAAACCATCTTGGCTGTCAGGATAGTGTTTCTTGTTGGGTTGGAGGAGACGGAGAGCTGAATTTTCAATGGCTGTCCTCTTATCTTGGATATATTTCTTGATATGATCGCGAACAAATAACAACGTACAAATCAAATCTCCCTAATGGGGTGCAACCATAGCGGCCAATTATGTGTTAACAAATCTGCAATTCTGCCTAACTTCTACGTTGGTAAAGCTATCTGAAATTGAACCTTTGTATTACAACCTCTTCGAAATGAAAATTTTTTTCTTTGGATTTCAGTATAGTAACTTAATTCCTTTTCTTTGATGTTGTAATAATGTTTATAAAGAGATAAGAATTCAATTAGATTCCAAACTTTAAAAAATAGATTAGCCTGCTACTCTATACCTTAAGAACTTTTTTAACTTTTTGATTACTTAGTTTAATTTGTGACTCCAACTTCACAGTGTCACATTCGCGAATTGACAAACTTTCCAGTCTAACTCCAAGTATCGTGATGATATTAGCTGTCGAATACCTGAAACTATTCTAAATTTGGACATTCAACAACTATCTGCACTGACTAAAATATTAAAATCATTCTATCAGACAGCCTCATCAAAAATGTTTTTATTAAAAGAACTTTCCCTAAAAATTTTGCATATTCGGCATTCTTTGAAATGTTGTTCAACTTTTTTTCATTTATCAATATTTTTCCCCTTAAGTTCACTAATGAATGACGATTAAGTTAATTGGTTGTGATAAAAAAAAGAATAATAATAATGATACTGATAACAAATAAAGTTGATTGGTCGGGCGGTTATTATGGCTGGCCAGGCCAATTTTTTGTTTCCAACAATTTTTCTAGGCAGTTCAATTAAAACTAAAGCAGTAAATAATGAAATACAATGTGATAAATATCCACACTTATTTATCGAAAAGGAATAAGATCAGGAAAATAAATCGAAGACTCATTTTTTGAAGTGGAAAATAAAGGTGGACGAGAGAAAATAGAGACGGAGAGCGGATTTACAATTGGCCACTTTTATTTTGCAACAAGACGTTTTTTTTATAATAAAAAAGAAAGTATTATTTACTTATTTTTTATTATAAATTTTAAGTGTTTAGTTGTAAAAAAATAAAAATATCAATAGCAATTTGAATAAATTTTCAGCCGCCATCAATCTGTCAATCATCCCAACTATTCAAACTAATCTGCCGGTTGAGGATTGATTCTGGCCGATTTGCACGGTTTAGAGCTTTCAGATTTTTTTTCTTCTTTTAAAAAGCTACTACGACTATCAATTCAAATAAGTACGATTAGTTAGTGATTAAAATTTAATCTTGGTTGATTTACAAGCTTGTACAAGAATATTCTTATTATAAGAAATCTAAATTCTAAAAAAATAACTGTAAGCAAGACGTCATCTGAAGCAAAAGAAAAAATAATAATAATAATAATAACTAAACAGAATGGGTGGCGGAGGGTTTACACTTTGAGAAAAATCAAAAAAAAAAAAAAGAAGGCAAGAGGCAAAGCGATGGGAGGAAGGGAAGGAGAAGTAGAGGTGAGAATTACCTTGGTAAACTGACTTGACGAGAGATTCGATGTTCCCTTCCCAGCAAAAGACAACAGTAGGAGAAGGAAGGCGAGGAGAAAAGGCTAGGCATTTTTTCTTTTTTATATATATATATACTTATATTAGTAAATAACCCGTATAACGTACAAAATAAGTAATTTTTTTTTTGTTGCTTAATTATATGTTTTATTATTATATATGTATTGACTATTATTTATGGTGCCTTAATTTAATATTCTACTTAAATACTACACTTTTTATATTTACTGTCTAACTTATTCTGAAACTAATAAAAATAATTAAGAATTAGTGTAAAAAAAATTATAATCAATGTTTAAAATCAGTGTTAAGGTGACAAAAAAAAAAAAAAACACCACATAAGACTCAAGTAGATGTGGAACCAAATTAATTGAACATAAGTCTTTAAAAAAAAGAAATAATTAGTGGTATACCTTCAAAAAAGAGCGTCGGTAAAATAATTATCAATATAAAAAACTTGTTATTTCTATAATGCACTCTTTTTAAAATTTTTGTTTGAATGTAATCAAGATTGCAAATAATTATAATTTGCTCAAACGATGGTCACACAAACATGAAATAAAAGACATGATTTGAAATTTACACAGAAATTTTCAGCATGGTCAATTAACACAAAAAAAAACACAAATTTGAATCCAATTAAATGTTTTTAGAACAAAATTTACACAAATTTTTACCATATGAAATAACAATTAACACAAAAAAAAATTTTTTGAATTCAACTAACACCCAGTGTCAAGAGATTCGAAAGTTATCTCGTTATTAGTTAAATAACGAATAAAATGGAAGAGAGAAAAAAAATTGATTTTTCAATTGAAAATAAAGCAAAGTACATGTGTAGGGATTAGAGAAGGCAAGAAACCTAAGGAAAGAAGAAAAGCGAATTAAACAGAAAGTCATCTTCACAAAAGAGAAACACAATGTACAAAGTTGATGATATATTTACATTCAGAAAAAGTCTAAAACTAGGTTAAATAAATAATTAATTATGAATAGATTTGCACAAATATCATCTTTTGTAGTGCAAATTGAAGAATTAGACGCAGAGGAAACTACAACGCAAGTTATTTGCAAAATATGATATACCTGTAAGAGAAAAAGATATGGATAAAGCGGTGGTATCAAGTACTGCTACTCTTGAAACATTTTCAATAATTATTCTACAACTAATAATACAAATAAACAATACTAATGACCTTTTTATAATGTGAAAAAGAAAAATGAATAATGTCCGTATTGAAATTAAAATTTTAATTTTAATAAAATACTAAAAAGACTACAATTGAAACAGTAAAAAGAACTTTAATAGAATACTAAAAAAGACTACTATTATTAAAATTTCAATTTTATTATAATATTAAAAAAAATTACAATTGTTGAGATTTTATTAAATTAAAAAATTTAAAAATCTCAAAATCAATCTTTTAAGAATTTCAGCAACAGAAATTATCACGTAAGTATGTGAATATTCTCAAAATTTCTGTTATTATATTTTATATATGAGTAGGGTATAGCCCGCACAATGCGCGAGTTTTATATTTGCTCATATTACCCAAAAAAATTACTATAAAGTCAAAAATTGAGGCAACATATCTAATAAATGAGTAATTAATTCATATTTGTAGTGATACATGAAGATATCGAAATTAAATGTTCATAACATTATCATAGAAGAGTACACAAATATGATTGGAACTAATTTTTAAACTCAAAAACCATTCAATTTTTCTAATTGGCTCCTTCCATTTGTTTTAAAATAGACTATATATTTTGTACAATACAATTAACAAAGCAGGAATTTTAATTGAAATCATATAATTAAACCACATTGGCAATTAATAGAAAATAAATAAATAATCGTAGATGATAAAAGAATAAATACAGAAAATAAATGCAGAAAATTGACCTTGATAAAATAACTGCAATTTGCAACAAATTAGAACTCTGTGCAATATCTAAATTGTGCACCATAATGAGTCTTTACCTGAGTTGACAAAAGAATTCTCTAACATCAACTGGAGTTCTTCCTGAAAGATACAAAACCGATGTAATGATAAAGCAAAACATGAACGTTCAAGAAACGATGTCTAAGGAAAGCTAACAATACTGATGAGCTTTTTATGTTGGACAGTCTCTCGATAATCTTTATTGATAAGCCTAGATTTTACTTTCTTATATGTCTATAGTTCTTATTTTTGCTTCTACTTTTTTTTTTTTTTTTGATAAGTACTTCCACTTTATTTTTAATTAGAAAAAGAAAACTATTATTTGATATTAAAAACTATTTGATATTAGCGACTATGCATGCTGAAATTCAGAACACACTCATGCAAACAAATAATTTCAACTCTAAGTTGTTATTCTCAACACGAATAATAACTAAAAGTCAAAATAGAAAAAAGTAAGAAAATAGCAAATAATCAAAAGAAAACAAAATCTAACGTACCATATTGATAGTGAGATTGTGAGGCCGCGAATGAAGTAATTTATAGAAGTAATTCTCTTCTTTTTTTTTTTTGACGTAATATAGAAGTAATTCATGCACATTAGCAGATTTTGCAAGCGTATGGGTTCTCGAAAGTATAGTTTTCTAAGAAGGATTTTTTTTTTTCAAAAATTTTTTATAATGCAGTATGGATGTTTTCAAAAAATTTATACCGAGTATAAATAGTGAAGGGATGGGTTTGTCTGAACATATACTTTTACTGCTATCAAAAACGTGGACATTATTAAGAGAAAATTTTGAATTAGTGATAATGACGATTCAAGTTATTAGTGTCTTAAGCTGCTTCTCGGTCAGCAATAAATTTATCCATGTTTCAGCCAAAAAAACAAAAAAAAAGCTTGTTGAAGAATGGCCCCCTAATCCGTTCCCGTGGTGAGGATCTTATTGTATCAGGAAAGGTTCTGATAGAGTAAAAGGATGTTAATCTTCTTACTCCAAAAATTACGATGGATCTTCTATTAAATCAAATATGTATATATATATATATATATATATATATATCACTGTTCGAACAACTATCAAAAATAATTAATAAGTATTAGTAAGTACCAAGAAAGAATTAAAATAAAAAGTTGAACCTGTAAATTTTAATTAGTCGGGGAAAGTAATTTTAGATAGTACTAAAATTTTATCAAAAAAAGAAAAGATAGTAATAAATCACCTTAATTAGTTTGGATTTGTTTCAGGTGCTCTTGATCTCATCAAAAAAATTTCTATCTGCTAACATCAATCCAATCAAATTTATGTCCTAAAATTTGTCCATAAATCATGAACTCCAACCTACAAAAGTAAAACGACAACCAAAAACAATAAAGTACGAATAGACACACAAAAAAAAAATCCATTTCATAAAAAGGACTGGAAAAAAAAATGGAACAAAGAAGGAGAGAATTCAACTCATCAAAATAATTTGCACATAAAAAAAATTATCAAATAATTAATTATAGACACTAATCTTCAAAAAAGAGTTTCGGTAAGAAAATTAATATTTGAAATCAAGAAATATAAATGAGAATAAACAAAAAGAACAATAATACAAGTAAATAATTGTTGTGCTTTTATAATATGAAAAAGACTACAACTATTAAAATTTTAATTTTATTAAAATATTAAGAAAATTATAATTGTTGAGAATTTATTAAATTTAAAAATTTAGAAATTGAGTTTTTGAAAATTTTAATACTAAAAATTGTAATGTAAGTATATAAATATTCTCTAAACTTCTGTTATTATAGTTTATATATGATATACACATAAACAGAGCAAAGAGAGGAGCATTTTGTTTTCTATAAAAAGAGGAATGGATTCATTGACTGCAATAAATTTAGATCATCCGCGATATCCTAATAGGCGGGGATTGCAATGGATTTGGGTCAAATGATTTACTGCCTTTTTAGTTGCTAGCGCGATTAAAGCTATACTGAAATTGGTTTGCCTAAGATACCAGTACCAGTACCACAAATTTCCTTTAATTTCTCCTTTTTGCTCTCCTTCTAGTAGACAGTAGTAGTCATTGTAGAAAATAAATAAACAAATAAATAAGTAAAGAGGGTGGGTCGAGGAGGGTTTAAACTTTGATTAAAACAATAAAATAAAAAGAAAAGGAAGGGGAAAAAAAAAAAGCCAAGCATAAAAGCATAAGCACTAATACGTTTCCATAATCACCATGTACGCTAGAACTTCTCTTTTTGTTATAATTTGCAGCCATCGGAGCTTCGGTTCACTTGCAGAACCAACCACTGATCTATAAGTTCATAACTTCCTTCATTAACTAATAGCATTAATGTTCACTATCTAACCTTAAGGATCTAAGATGGCTAAAGTGCGGTGCAAAAAAAAAATCATATTGAAGTACCACTTGGAGACAAACTTAACTGGGATGGGTTAGCGCACAGTTTTTTCCTTTACTTGTATACAATTTTTGCTTTTGCGGACGCACGTTGAAATCCAACAATCTCCTTTAGAACTTTGAGCTGAACATTGGCATCCATGCTGGAAAGAGGCTCAATAACAATCTCATTGAGAGCAGCTGATTTTGCTAACAGAAACTTGACCAACTTTACTTCCGGCCCTGTACCATTGAAGTAGAGGAGTTCTACGTTCAGAAGTCGGTTCAAGGAAAAGTCCGAGTGCTCAAAATCTTCCAAAAGTTGTAGGGAGGGATTCGTATCACCGCCATAGGTTTGACTCAGGTGAAAGAAGATTAAAGCACCAAATGGATGTAGCCCTTTCACACCAAAAACATGAAAAACAAGCACAAATATACTAATGACCTGTAGAGCTGCTGACCTCGAAGTGAAGCTTTACAAGGTGAGGAGCGTTTCTCATTAGGCAAAGAAGACGTGAGAGATCTTCCACCTCTGATAGGCATAGATTATCCGCCCATAAAATTTTCAAGTGCTGCAGTGAAGTTGGAAGGCTCGTCCATACGTCTTGAATATCCATGATCTTCGATCAACATGACAACACAGCCAACAGAATAGCTAGATATTTATTCTGCCCTCCTACAATATTAAATACATAGGTGACGATGAAGGGAAGAATTAATATAAGTTACCAAACCTGTAAAAAGTACTTATCAATGAGTAGACGTTCTATGGCAGGCAGACTACTTGGAAGAACACTCAGAGGGATGGTCCCTTTGTCAGGTTTCGAAACTTCTGTATTACTATTGTAAATTAATAATTGAGCAAGAAGAGGAGCATTTTTAAGACAAAGAGACGTGTAAGAGCCTTGGTAGAGTAAAAGTTTGAGACTAGGAGCATTGATTTCAAGAGTGGACACTTCTGAACACGAAATCAACCTCAATTCTTCCAGTAGGGGGCAATTCGGAATGAAATATTTGAAGAAGTCAGAAGACAAATCAACATCCTTAAGCACAAGCCTAATGAGGCTACTAAATCCTTTAAACATAGATGGAGGTTGGAATACACAGTACTCCAGCTTTAAGCATCTTAGTTGTGAAAATGAAAAGAAGGATGAGGGTAATTTATGCAAGTTATTTCCACTCAGAATGACTAATTCAAAATCCTGTAAATCTTTCTTGGACAGAAAACGAATCAATCGATCGATCTCTGGGCAGCTTTCCAATCCAGGAAATGAGAGAGTGAATTTCTGCACCGGTCCAGAGTGAAGCAACAGAACTTCGTATATAGTCTTCATCAAAAATTCATTACTAGTTGATGGATGTCGTCGCTGCAAATCACCAAGAAATTTTTGGTCAAATGCAAGTTGCGAAATGTGTTCCCATCGGTGCCTCCAATTTTTGGACAAGACAGAGGTCCTTATTGCATCTCGGAGTGACAAACGCATTAGTATATCATCAACAATATTGACTGGCAGGTAGCCGATCCTGTCCAAATTTGGACATTCGACAACAAGCCTCTCTTGGCGATGATTATCGTTAGACTGCAAAAACTGAAACAACAAGGAGAAGAAATGAAAATCAAGTGTTTTAACTTAACTGCTATAAAAAAATTCATTTCTTAAAGACAAATGTATGGAATCCTGTGAGATACAAACAGCATTGCGCTTTGTGCTGCATAAAACATTTTCCAAAGAAGAAAATGGAGAACCATAGATATAATAAAAAAATAAAAATAAAAGAGGAAACCCAAACTAGCAAAGGGGATGAGGATGTCGATGCAGAAGATTAATCTCACTCAGGATCTCAAATATAAACCTTACTGCCCACTTGGTGCCCATCCCATCCATCCATGATAATGTGAAATATGATTAAGTCTTCTCCTAATTCTACTTCTACTTCCACTCAAAATGTAAATATAATAATAAAAAATTATAATAACAAAGAAAGAAACCTTATGATCATCCATCCTGAAACCAAGTCCAGTCCAGTTCAGTTCTAGTTAACGTCGAAAACACTCCGCTCTCTCCACTCACACTCAATTTTCTTGCAGACAGTCTAAACTAAAAGGCAACTGCAATAGAAACAGAAAAATATATAAATGAAAACGAAAGAGGAATGGCGTGGAATTGGACGTCTGTGCACCGACATATTTACCAAAAATAAAAGGCGACATAGACATACGTACCAAAAAAAAAAAGAAAAAGAAAAAAAAGGAGACACAGACATCCAATTCCACGCCATTCCTCTTTCTTTTTCATTTATATATTTCTCTATTCCAGTTTCTTTTATTATTATTTTCATTTAAAAAATATATAATATAAGTATTATTTTTTAAGAAAAAACAAATTTTAAAAAATAAATAAATTTGGAAGTATATTCTTTTTAAGAATTTTTTTAATTATAAATATTTTTTTGCTTGAATTTTAAATATATAAATAATTATTAAAATAAATTGAATAAACTGTAATTGATGTTAAATTATAATTAAATAAATTGATTTTCTAATTATTATTATTACCGCCCGCATACTGCAATAGATTTAGATCCATACACAGATCCATTAAATCCTAACATGCGGGGGATTGCAATGGATTTGGGTCTTTTTTTTTCATGATTTACTGTCGTTTTACCCTTTTTTTGGGAAAAAATTTAGAGAGAAAAATAAAAGAGAAATGAAAATGAAAAGAATATATATTAAGAGAAAGAAATATATTCTATCTTTTTTTATGTTTGTAAAAATATAATGTAAAGAAAAAAAATTAAAAATATTGTATTTGCATATGAGTGAAAAGTGAAATATATATATATATATATATATATATATGATAATACTTATTTTGATCTTAAAAAATTAAAATTAAAAAATTAAAATATGGCCAAAAAATAACTTCACTAAAAAAATAATAAAAAAAAACCAACGGAATTTCGCGCCATTCTTCCCAATAAATAGGGAAAATACTTTTTGTGGGGTCCGCCCCAGGCCACGCTCTTTTCTCTTCTTCTTTTGTTTTCGAAACAAAAAGTGCACCCCAATTCCACGCCCTTTCCTTTTTCTTCGGTGGAATTCTACTCAATTTTTTGCTTTCAAACATGGGGTTAGTTGCTTCGTAATTAAGGCTATATGCTGACAGCGCGGCGCTGCACGGCCGACAGTTCCACCCAAAAGGCTGCCCGATGTTGAGGTGCACGTCGGTAAAATATTAATTTTTTTAAAAAAAATTAAATTTAAAATAATATTTATTGTTATCTTAATATACTGAGTAGTATCTTAGATTTTATATTTTTAATAAATTTTTTTGTCAATTTTTTTGCTAAATCTGGACAAGTGCGGGGAGAAAAAATCCGGTTTACTTACATTTAGCTGTATTGAAATTGCTTTACCTAAAATACTAATACTACAAATTTCCTTTATTTTTATCTTTTTGTTTTCGCGGTAGTTGCCATTGTAGTTGTAGAAGATACCCTTATAAAACTGTCAACTTTGTTCTTGAAATTTTAACGAAGTATATAACTTTAGATATGTTAATATTAACGCACTCTCATTTAATAATATTTAAAATTTTATTTATTTATTTTTTTAAAAAATTAATTATTTAATAGTATATATTATTTTATAATTATTTTAAAATTATTTAAATAAAGTTATTAAATTTTTCTCCTGACAAAATAACATTTAGTTTGATTATATGGATAAAAAAATTGAAATAGAAAAGAGATGTCTCAACTACCTTTAACTCTAATTCTTTCCTTTTTTTTTTCTTTTTTTTTTTGTGTTTGTGCCTATGTTTTCAAAATCAGATCAAACCAATCAGTTTGACTTGTTTAATCAGTGATTGATCAGAAATTCAGTCTGATTCATAATTAGGTTTGGAGCAATTTGTGAACTGGTCAAAACTAGCTAAAACCAAAAGCAGTCGGACTAGTCGCACGGAGCCAATAAAAAGCGATTAGATTAGTCGAACTGAACCAACAAAAATTAAAAATTAAATATTTGACACCAAATTTTATTTAAATTATAATTTAAGCCTTAAGGTTAATTAAAATGTTCAATTTGGTCTTAAATGTTATCAAAACTTTCAATTTACTCTTTATAACAAATATATATATATATATATATATATATATATATATATATATATATATATATATATATATATATATATATATATATATATATATATAATTACTATTTATAAGTATTATTTTTTAATTAATTTTATAAATATATATCTATCATTAAATACTAGTTATACCTTAAATCACTGATTTTTTTCGATTTAATAACTGGTCTAATTATGATAACCTTGGTTCATGCTACTTAATAAGACAAGCAAGTAAAGAAGAATAGTATTACTCAAATGACTCGGGTACATGGACCAGTTCATGTAGCGACGCTAAATATTTTAATATTTTAATATTAAATTTTAAATATAATGAGTGTTATATAAAAGTTTTATATTCTAGATCTTAATCCCTATGCCCTAATTGCTTAAAAAAAATGTTCTTTTTCAAAATTTTTGTATTGCAAATGTATTATTTTCTAATTCATTCGACACACGGACTTTTTTTTTCTGTCGGTGTAACTTTATTGTTACTCAAAACGTTAAAAGAGAAATTTTCCCGCAATTTGGTCGGACGAGTAAGTCCTAAAGAATAGGATTACTCTTCTTTTTGAATGTATTTGTGCAATTCAGGAAGGCCAGCGTTTTCGATTGAATGTGTTGTTATGTGCTACTCCTAGGGGTTTAGGATAGAGAGTTGAAGTTTACCCTGATATATATAAGTTGGGTGATTAACTCGGTAAGGCTAATAAGGGAGCTGATGTGCCAATTGGTAGCCATCTGATTAGGTAGTTAAATCATGGCCATTGATCAATAATTTTTATGAGAGATTATCTCTATCCATTTGCAACAGATAAAAGGCATTAATGAAGAAGGGGGAATTATTCAAGTTCTCTACTCTCCCTTACTCCCTTTTGTGTCTTGCTCTAACTCTTCCTCTTCTCTTCTAGACTCCTACTTCTTCGTTACTGCTTAGAAGGTTTGGTGAGATTAAACCCTACCCATCAGCACAGATGCACGTTGAAATCCAACAATCTCCTTTAGAACTTTGAGCTGAACATTGGCATCCATGCTGGAAAGAGGTTCAATAACAATCTTACTGAGAGCAACCAATTTTGCTAACAGAAACTTGACCAACTTTACTTCCGGCCCTGTACCATTGAAGTAGCGGAGTTCTACGTTCAGAAGTCGATTCAAGGAAAAATCCGAGTGCTCAAAATCTTCCAAAAGTTGTAGGGAGGGATTCGTATCACCGCCATAGGTTTGACTCAGCTGAAAGAAGATTAAAGCACCAAATGAATGTAGCCCTTTCACACCAAAAACGTGAAAAAGAAGCACAAATATACTAGTGACCTGTAGAGCCGCTGACCTCCAAGTCAAGCGTTACAAGGTGAGGAGCGTTTCTCATTAGGCAAAGAAGACGTGAGAGATCTTCCACCTCTGAAAGGCATAGATTATACAGCAGTAAAGTTTTCAAGTGCTGCAGTGAAGTTGGAAGGCTCGTCCATATGTCTTGAACATCCATGATCTTCGATCAACATGACAACACAGACAACATAATAGCTAGATATTTATTTCGTCCATCTACAATATTGTATAGATAGATGAAGATGAAGGGAAGAACTAACGTAAGTTACCAAACCTTTAAAAAGTAGTTATCAATGAGCAGACGTTCTATGGCGGGCGGACTACTTGGAAGAACACTCAAAGGGATGGTCCCTTTGTCAGGTTTCGAAACTTCATCCGTATTACTATTGCGAATTGATAATTTAGCCAGAAGAGGAGCATTTTTGAGACAGAGAGACTTGTAAGAGCCATAGTAGCCTAAATGTTTGAGACTAGGAGCATTGATTTCAAGAGTGGACACTTCTGAACAGAAAAACAACCTCAATACTTCCAGTAGGGGGCAATTCGGGATGAAATATTTGAAGAAGTCAGGAGCAAAATCAACATTCCAAAACTCAAGACGAATGAGGCTAGTAAATCCTTTGAACATAGGTGGAGGTTGGAAAGCATCTTAATTGTGAAAATGAAAAGAAGGATGAGGGTAATTTATGCAAGTTATTTCTACTCAGGATGCTTAATTCAAAATCCTGTAAATCTTTCTTGGACAGAAAACGAATCGATCGATCGATCTCTGGGCAGCTTTCCAATTCAGCAAATGAGAGAGTGAATTTCTGCAACAGTCCAGCGTGAAACAACAGCACTTCGTATATAGTCTTCATCAAAAATTCATTCCTAGTTGATGGCTGCCGTCGCTGCAAAGATGGATGTCGTCGCTGCAAATCACCAAGAAATTTTTCGTCAAATGCAAGTTGCGAAATATGTTCCCATCGGTGCCTCCAATTTTTGGACAAGACAGAGGTCCTGATTGCATCTCGGAGTGACAAACGCATTAGCATATGGTCAACACATTGACTGGCAGGTAGCTGATCCTGTCCAAATCAAGCCTCTTGTCGCGATGATTATCGTTAGACTGCAAAAACTGAAACAACAAGGAGAAGAAATGAAAATTAAGTGTATAACTTAATATTTTTATTTATACATGCGGGATTTTGATGAATGCAATTAATACCCGAACTGTTATTTGTTATATATAAAAAAAAAATAAGTAAAGGAGGAAACCCAAACTAGCAAAGGGGATGAGGATGTGGTTGTAGAAGATGGATCTCACTCAGGATCTCAAATATAAACCCCACTGCCCACTCGGTGCCCATCCCATCCATCCATGATAATGTGAAATATGAAATATGAAATATGATTAAGTCTTCTACTTCTACTTTTACTGCCACTCAAAATATAAATATAGTAACAATAAAATATAATAACAAAGAAAGAAACCTTATGGTCATCCATCCTGAAACCAAGTCCAATCCAGTCCTAGGTAATGGCGAAAACGCTCTGCTCTCTCCACTTTCACTCAATTTTCTTGCAGACATCCAATTCCACACCATTCCTCTTTCTTTTTCATTTATGGCTTAGGCAAAGATTAGCCACGCGAGAATTGGGTGCCCCCGCCAAGCGTGCCAATTATAATAAGTCATTAATTTTCAATAATAATATTTATATTTTAATTAATTAAATTTTACTATTTTATTTTTTATTATTTAAAATATGTGTATTATTATTAAAACTTATAGAATTGTTACTTTCGAGATAATTTATAGGATATTAAAATTCGGTAACTTAAACCATGCTCATTTTTCTATTCCAGTTGCTTTTATTATTATTAATTTTATTAATTCTGACTTTTATTACTTATTATGATTATTATTATCATAATGACAAATAATAAGACTTGTTGTCATATTTATTTATAAATGTATTTTAATTTATATTTCATTTACAAAATATAAATTATGTATATTATTTTTTAGAAAACAAAATTTAAAAAATAAAGAAATTTGGAAGTATATTCTTTTTCAGAATTTTTTAATTATAAATATTTTTTTGCTTGAATTTTAAATATATAAATAATTATTAAAATAATTGAATAAATTGTAATTGATGTTAAATTATAATTAAATAAATTTAGTTTCTAATTATTATTATTACAGCCTGCATACTGCAGTAGATTTAGATCGACACATAGATCCATTAAATCCTAACATGCGGGGCTTGCAATGGATTTGGGTTATTTTTTTCATGATTTACTGCCATTTTACCCTTTTTTGGGAAAAAATTTAGAGAGAGAGAAATACAAGAAAAACAAATGCAAGAAGAATAAATGCTTAAAGAGATGAATGCATTCCATTTTTTTTTGTGTTTGTAAAAATATAATGTAAAGAAAAAAAAGTTGAAAATATTATATCTGCAAATGAGTGAAAAGTGAAAAAAAATAACATACTTTATAATACTTATTTTATTTTAAAAAAATAAATATTAAAAAATTAAAATAAGGCTTAAAAAATAACTTTACTAAAAAAATTTTAAAAAAAAACCAACGGAATTTCACCCATTCTCTCCGATTAATGGGAGAAAAATTTTTGTGGGCCCCGCCCGAGGCCCCACTCTTTTCCTTTCCAGCCAGTTTGGAGTGCTAAAAATGCAAGGGAAAGAAAGATAGAGGAAAGAAAAGTACAATGAAACAGAAATTTTCTATCGCTTGGATAAACGAGGTAGAGAAAAGCAGGGGAGTTAGAAGAGAAAATTCGCATTTGTCGTACGGTACGGACTTTCTCGCCAAATCGGAGAGAAAGATGGGGAAATGTTGAGTTTGTATAATAAATTTACTAAATTACCCTCCCACATATGTGAAAATGAAATAGAAAAGAGGACCGGTTGTCTATTGTCGAGACCGGCATTTTTTGTTACTTTTGGAATCTCGATTCCAAATCAGTTTAATTGAATCTCTCTTCAAGACCTCATTTAGATTTGGTTGAGGATGAAGCCCCTTTTATCTATCTCCTTCCTCCCCCATGACAGGCACGTTGATGTTCCTCCTTCTTTGTTCTCGGCATTTTTGCATCCCATCTTCTCTCTCAACAAAGCTAAATTCTTGACTATATTAAACCCACCTTTCTCTGTATTTCAAGGCCGTATCGTCAAGCTAAACCTTCTACGAAACCCACAACAGCACAAATTAAAATAAACCTATAAATTTTTTTGCAAAAGTTAAAAAAAAAAAAACTCAAAATATTGACTAATTTACCTTTTTTACTTTCTGAGTTTTCCTAGTTGATAGTGCTAGAAGGGCTGGAATCTTACTGAAGGCTGTTCCACTCCTCACCAACCTCAATTTTTTCGTTAAAAAGGCTTATGTGTTCTTTATTGGACTGTGGTTCATGGATGAAAAAAAAAAAAAACTAAAAAAAGTTAACTCATTGTTGGTGGTTAAAATATTTATTTGATTGTCATTGACAAATTTGTCGTTTTACAGAAAGTGTACGGTGCGAATTGGGCCGAGTCACATTCGTTAGACTGGATCAAATTAAGCGATTAAGTTTGAGGATATAATTATTATTTGTTATATTAATTTTTTTTTCACTTTTTCATAATATCTAAATAAATTATTTTTTATTACTTTCTTTCTCTTTATTTCTCTTATCAATCCAAATAATAAGAAAAAAAATTATATTTTTTCTTTTTACTTTTTTTTTTCACTACTTTTTTTTCTTATATTATTTTGCACTCCGAACAAAGTGTTCTTCTTTTGTTTTACAAAAGAAAAAGTGCACCCCAATCCCACTTCCTTTCTTCTTTCTTCGGTGGAATTCTACTCAATTTTTTGTTTTAAAAAATGGATAGAGGTGTCAAAATCTGACCCGACCCGATGGGTTGACTCGAACCCGCCCGAAAAATACGACACGAATCTGACCCGAAGGATGGCCTAACCCAAAATGACCTGAACCCGAATGACCCGAAAATCTTTGGGTCAAACCCGATCCAACCCTAACCCGACCCGTTTGATCCGAACTTTTTTTTTTCTTAAGGGAACAAAAAAATTAAATGAAAAAATTTAGCATATTTTATATTATAAAAGTATAGATTATACTATTTTCAATATAAATATTAATTATAAATTTTTTTAGAATATTTTGAAATTTTTTATACAGTTTTAAATTTTATTTTAATTTTTTTAAATATTTTAAAAGAAAAATTTTCAATTATATTTTCAATCATATGATTTTCTTTAATTTTTAAGAATTTTTAGTAAAATTTTTAAAATTTTTAAAATTTTTAATAAAAAATATCACGTCATCATTTTTTATGACGTGGCCAACCCGTGGGTTGACCCGAACCCGACCCGAACCAGAAGTGACAGAACCCAAAATGACCCAAAGATAATTTGACCCGTAAGTAACCCAACTCGAAGTGATCCGAACCCGAAGTGACCCAACCCAAACCCAACCCGATAATCCGTTTTGACACCTATAAAAATGAGGTTAGCGGCTTCGTAATTAAGGCTGTACACTGAAAGGGCGGCGTTGCACGGTCGACAGTTCCACCCACAAAGGCTGCCCGTAAAATATTATTTTTTTATAAAATTTAAATTTAAAATAATATTTATTGTTATCTTAATATACTGAGTAGTATCTTATATTTTATATATTTTTTTAAAAATTTTTGTCAACAATTTTTCGCTAAATTCGGACAAGTGCGGGGAGAAAAAAATCCGGTTTACTTTCATTTAGCTATATTGAAATTGCTTTACCTAAAATACTAATACTACAAATTTCCTTTATTTTTATCTTTTTGTTTTCGCGGTAGTAGTCATTGCAGTCGTCGAAGACACCTTTATAAAACTGTCAACTTTGTTCTTGAAGTTTTAACAAAGTATATAACTTTAGATGAACAGTAATCAAAACATCAACGCACTCGTATTTAATAATATTTAATATTTTATTTATTTAATTTTTTAAAAAATTAATTATTTAATAATATATATTATTATAAAATTATTTAAATAAAATCATTAAGTTATTCTCCTAACAAAATAACATTTAGTTTGATTATATGGACAAAAAAAATTGAAACAGAAAAGAGATGTCTCAACCACCTTTAACTCTACTTCCTTCCTTTTCGTTGTGTTCGTGCCCATGTTTTAAAAACTAGGCCAAACCAATCAGTCTGATCTGATTTAATCTGTGATCAGTCAAAAATTCAGTTTAATTCATGGTTAGGATTTGTGAATAAATCAAAACTAGCTAAAACCGGAAGCAATTGGACAAAGCCAACAAAAAGCGATCAGACCAGTCGAACTAGGCCAACAAAAATTAAAAATTAAAAATTTAACATCAAATTTTATTTAAATTATAATTTAATCTCTAATGTTAATCAAAATATTCAATGTGTTTCTAAATGTTATCAAAACTTTCAATTTAGTCTTTATAACAAAAAAATAATATATATACACTATCTATAAGTATTATTTTTTAATTAATTTTATAAATATATATTTATTATTAAATACCGATTATACCTTAAATCACTAATTTTTTTGATTTGATAACTAGTGTAATTCTGATAAACTTGGTTCGTGCTACTTAATTAGGCAAGCAAGTGAAGGAGAATAGTATTACTCAAATGACTCGGGTACATGGACTAGTTCACGTAGCAACTCTTAATATTTTTATATTTTTATACTAAATTTTAAATATAATTAGCGTTATATAAAAGTTTTATATCCTAAATCTTAATCCTTATGCCCTAATTGCTTTAAAAAAAAATGTTCTTTTTCAAAAATTTTGTATTACAAATGTATTATTTTCCAATTCATTCGACAAACGGACATTTTGCTCTGTCTGTGTACCTTTATTGTTACTCAAAACATTAAAAGAGAAAAATTTTCCCGCAATTTGGTCGGACGAGTAAGTCCTAAAGAACAGGATTACTCTTCTTTCTTAATGTATTTGTGCAATCCAGGAAGGCCAGCGTTTTCGATTGAATGTGTTGTTTATGTGCTACTCCTAGTGGTTTAGGACGAGATGCCAATCAGATAGAGAGTTGAAGTTTACCCTGATATATATAAGTTGGGTGATTAATTCTGTAAGGCTAATAAGGGAGCTGATGTGCCGATTGGTAGCCATCTGATTAGGTAGTTAAATCATAGCCATTGATCAATAATTTGTATGAAAGATTATCTCTCTCCATTTGTAACAGATAAAAAGGCATTAATGAAGAAGGGGGAATTATTCAAGTTCTCTGCTCTCCCTTACTCCCTTGTGCGTCTTGCTCTAACTCTTCCTCTTCTCTTCTAGACTCCTACTTCTTTGTTACCGCTTAGAAGGTTTGGTGAGGTTAAACTCTACCCATTGACACAAGAATTGTCACTGTATATATTTTGCTTTTGACTCATCTTATCTTATTAAAAAGTTAATATTAAGTTTATTTTTTTTAACATATCTATTATTCAACTCTAATTATATAGTAAATAAATCTATGACAATATGGTAATTATGAAATTATTGTCTTATTTGTAATAACTGACATATTTTTGATACATCATTTTTTTTTCTGTCTAAAAAACCATCTTGGCTGTCAGGATAGTGTTTCTTGTTGGGTTGGAGGAGACGGAGAGCTGAATTTTCAATGGCTGTCCTCTTATCTTGGATATATTTCTTGATATGATCGCGAACAAATAACAACGTACAAATCAAATCTCCCTAATGGGGTGCAACCATAGCGGCCAATTATGTGTTAACAAATCTGCAATTCTGCCTAACTTCTACGTTGGTAAAGCTATCTGAAATTGAACCTTTGTATTACAACCTCTTCGAAATGAAAATTTTTTTCTTTGGATTTCAGTATAGTAACTTAATTCCTTTTCTTTGATGTTGTAATAATGTTTATAAAGAGATAAGAATTCAATTAGATTCCAAACTTTAAAAAATAGATTAGCCTGCTACTCTATACCTTAAGAACTTTTTTAACTTTTTGATTACTTAGTTTAATTTGTGACTCCAACTTCACAGTGTCACATTCGCGAATTGACAAACTTTCCAGTCTAACTCCAAGTATCGTGATGATATTAGCTGTCGAATACCTGAAACTATTCTAAATTTGGACATTCAACAACTATCTGCACTGACTAAAATATTAAAATCATTCTATCAGACAGCCTCATCAAAAATGTTTTTATTAAAAGAACTTTCCCTAAAAATTTTGCATATTCGGCATTCTTTGAAATGTTGTTCAACTTTTTTTCATTTATCAATATTTTTCCCCTTAAGTTCACTAATGAATGACGATTAAGTTAATTGGTTGTGATAAAAAAAAGAATAATAATAATGATACTGATAACAAATAAAGTTGATTGGTCGGGCGGTTATTATGGCTGGCCAGGCCAATTTTTTGTTTCCAACAATTTTTCTAGGCAGTTCAATTAAAACTAAAGCAGTAAATAATGAAATACAATGTGATAAATATCCACACTTATTTATCGAAAAGGAATAAGATCAGGAAAATAAATCGAAGACTCATTTTTTGAAGTGGAAAATAAAGGTGGACGAGAGAAAATAGAGACGGAGAGCGGATTTACAATTGGCCACTTTTATTTTGCAACAAGACGTTTTTTTTACAATAAAAAAGAAAGTATTATTTACTTATTTTTTATTATAAATTTTAAGTGTTTAGTTGTAAAAAAATAAAAATATCAATAGCAATTTGAATAAATTTTCAGCCCCCATCAATCTGTCAATCATCCCAACTATTCAAACTAATCTGCCGGTTGAGGATTGATTCTGGCCGATTTGCACGGTTTAGAGCTTTCAGATTTTTTTTCTTCTTTTAAAAAGCTACTACGACTATCAATTCAAATAAGTACGATTAGTTAGTGATTAAAATTTAATCTTGGTTGATTTACAAGCTTGTACAAGAATATTCTTATTATAAGAAATCTAAATTCTAAAAAAATAACTGTAAGCAAGACGTCATCTGAAGCAAAAGAAAAAATAATAATAATAATAATAACTAAACAGAATGGGTGGCGGAGGGTTTACACTTTGAGAAAAATCAAAAAAAAAAAAAAGAAGGCAAGAGGCAAAGCGATGGGAGGAAGGGAAGGAGAAGTAGAGGTGAGAATTACCTTGGTAAACTGACTTGACGAGAGATTCGATGTTCCCTTCCCAGCAAAAGACAACAGTAGGAGAAGGAAGGCGAGGAGAAAAGGCTAGGCATTTTTTCTTTTTTATATATATATATACTTATATTAGTAAATAACCCGTATAACGTACAAAATAAGTAATTTTTTTTTTGTTGCTTAATTATATGTTTTATTATTATATATGTATTGACTATTATTTATGGTGCCTTAATTTAATATTCTACTTAAATACTACACTTTTTATATTTACTGTCTAACTTATTCTGAAACTAATAAAAATAATTAAGAATTAGTGTAAAAAAAATTATAATCAATGTTTAAAATCAGTGTTAAGGCGACAAAAAAAAAAAAAACACCACATAAGACTCAAGTAGATGTGGAACTAAATTAATTGAACATAAGTCTTTAAAAAAAAGAAATAATTAGTGGTATACCTTCAAAAAAGAGCGTCGGTAAAATAATTATCAATATAAAAAACTTGTTATTTCTATAATGCACTCCTTTTTAAAATTTTTGTTTGAATGTAATCAAGATTGCAAATAATTATAATTTGCTCAAACGATGGTCACACAAACATGAAATAAAAGACATGATTTGAAATTTACACAGAAATTTTCAGCATGGTCAATTAACACAAAAAAAACACAAATTTGAATCCAATTAAATGTTTTTAGAACAAAATTTACACAAATTTTTACCATATGAAATAACAATTAACACAAAAAAAAAATTTTGAATTCAACTAACACCCAGTGTCAAGAGATTCGAAAGTTATCTCGTTATTAGTTAAATAACGAATAAAATGGAAGAGAGAAAAAAAAATTGATTTTTCAATTGAGAATAAAGCAAAGTACATGTGTAGGGATTAGAGAAGGCAAGAAACCTAAGGAAAGAAGAAAAGCAAATTAAACAGAAAGTCATCTTCACAAAAGAGAAACACAATGTACAAAGTTGATGAAATATTTACATTCAGAAAAAGTCTAAAACTAGGTTAAGTAAATAATTAATTATGAATAGATTTGCACAAATATCATCTTTTGTAGTGCAAATTGAAGAATTAGACGCAGAGGAAACTACAACGCAAGTTATTTGCAAAATATGATATCCCGTAAGAGAAAAAGATATGGATAAAGCGGTGGTATCAAGTACTGCTACTCTTGAAACATTTTCAATAATTATTCTACAACTAATAATACAAATAAACAATACTAATGCCCTTTTCATAATGTGAAAAAGAAAAATAAATAATGTCGGTATTGAAATTAAAATTTTAATTTTAATAAAATACTAAAAAGACTACAATTGAAACACTAAAAAGAACTTTAATAGAATACTAAAAAAGACTACTATTATTAAAATTTCAATTTTATTATAATACTAAAAAAAATTACAATTGTTGAGATTTTATTAAATTAAAAAATTTTAAAATCTCAAAATTAATCTTTTAAGAATTTCAGCAACAAAAATTATCACGTAAGTATGTGAATATTCTCAAAATTTCTGTTATTATATTTTATATATAAATAGGGTATAGCCCGCGCAATGCGCGGGTTTTATATTTGCTCATATTACCCAAAAAAATTACTATAAAGTCAAAAATTGAGGCAACATATCTAATAAATGAGTAATTAAATCATATTTGTAGTGATACATGAAGATATCGAAATTAAATATTCATAACATTATCATAGAAAAGTACACAAATATGATTGGAACTAATTTTTAAACTCAAAAACCATTCAATTTTTCTAATTGGCTCCTTCCATTTGTTTTAAAATAGACTATATATTTTGTACAATACAATTAACAAAGCAGGAATTTTAATTGAAATCATATAATTAAACCACATTGGCAATTAATAGAAAATAAATAAATAATCGTAGATGATAAAAGAATAAATACAGAAAATAAATGCAGAAAATTGACCTTGATAAAATAACTGCAATTTGCAACAAATTAGAACTCTGTATAATATCTAAATTGTGCACCATAATGAGTCTTTACCTGAGTTGACAAAAGAATTCTCTAACATCAACTGGAGTTCTTCCTGAAAGATACAAAACCGATGTAATGATAAAGCAAAACATGAACGTTCAAGAAACGATGTCTAAGGAAAGCTAACAATACTGATGAGCTTTTTATGTTGGACAGTCTCTCGATAATCTTTATTGATAAGCCTAGATTTTACTTTCTTATATGTCTATAGTTCTTATTTTTGCTTCTACTTTTTTTTTTTTTTTTGATAAGTACTTCCACTTTATTTTTAATTAGAAAAAGAAAACTATTATTTGATATTAAAAACTATTTGATATTAGCGACTATGCATGCTGAAATTCAGAACACACTCATGCAAACAAATAATTTCAACTCTAAGTTGTTATTCTCAACACGAATAATAACTAAAAGTCAAAATAGAAAAAAGTAAGAAAATAGCAAATAATCAAAAGAAAACAAAATCTAACGTACCATATTGATAGTGAGATTGTGAGGCCGCGAATGAAGTAATTTATAGAAGTAATTCTCTTCTTTTTTTTTTTTGACGTAATATAGAAGTAATTCATGCACATTAGCAGATTTTGCAAGCGTATGGGTTCTCGAAAGTATAGTTTTCTAAGAAGGATTTTTTTTTTTCAAAAATTTTTTATAATGCAGTATGGATGTTTTCAAAAAATTTATACCGAGTATAAATAGTGAAGGGATGGGTTTGTCTGAACATATACTTTTACTGCTATCAAAAACGTGGACATTATTAAGAGAAAATTTTGAATTAGTGATAATGACGATTCAAGTTATTAGTGTCTTAAGCTGCTTCTCGGTCAGCAATAAATTTATCCATGTTTCAGCCAAAAAACCAAAAAAAAAGCTTGTTGAAGAATGGCCCCCTAATCCGTTCCCGTGGTGAGGATCTTATTGTATCAGGAAAGGTTCTGATAGAGTAAAAGGATGTTAATCTTCTTACTCCAAAAATTACGATGGATCTTCTATTAAATCAAATATGCATATATATATATCACTGTTCGAACAACTATCAAAAATAATTAATAAATATTAGTAAGTACCAATAAAGAATTAAAATAAAAAGTTGAACCTGTAAATTTTAATTAGTCGGGGAAAGTAATTTTAGATAGTACTAAAATTTTATCAAAAAAAGAAAAGATAGTAATAAATCACCTTAATTAGTTTGGATTTGTTTCAGGTGCTCTTGATCTCATCAAAAAAATTTCTATCTGCTAACATCAATCCAATCAAATTTATGTCCTAAAATTTGTCCATAAATCATGAACTCCAACCTACAAAAGTAAAACGACAACCAAAAACAATAAAGTACGAATAGACACACAAAAAAAAAATCCATTTCATAAAAAGGACTGGAAAAAAAAATGGAACAAAGAAGGAGAGAATTCAACTCATCAAAATAATTTGCACATAAAAAAAATTATCAAATAATTAATTATAGACACTAATCTTCAAAAAAGAGTTTCGGTAAGAAAATTAATATTTGAAATCAAGAAATATAAATGAGAATAAACAAAAAGAACAATAATACAAGTAAATAATTGTTGTGCTTTTATAATATGAAAAAGACTACAACTATTAAAATTTTAATTTTATTAAAATATTAAGAAAATTACAATTGTTGAGAATTTATTAAATTTAAAAATTTAGAAATTGAGTTTTTGAAAATTTTAATACTAAAAATTGTAATGTAAGTATATAAATATTCTCTAAATTTCTGTTATTATAGTTTATATATGATATACACATAAACAGAGCAAAGAGAGGAGCATTTTGTTTTCTATAAAAAGAGGAATGGATTCATTGACTGCAATAAATTTAGATCATCCGCGATATCCTAATAGGCGGGGATTGCAATGGATTTGGGTCAAATGATTTACTGCCTTTTTAGTTGCTAGCGCGATTAAAGCTATACTGAAATTGGTTTGCCTAAGATACCAGTACCAGTACCACAAATTTCCTTTAATTTCTCCTTTTTGCTCTCCTTCTAGTAGACAGTAGTAGTCATTGTAGAAAATAAATAAACAAATAAATAAGTAAAGAGGGTGGGTCGAGGAGGGTTTAAACTTTGATTAAAACAATAAAATAAAAAGAAAAGGAAGGGGAAAAAAAAAAAGCCAAGCATAAAAGCATAAGCACTAATACGTTTCCATAATCACCATGTACGCTAGAACTTCTCTTTTTGTTATAATTTGCAGCCATCGGAGCTTCGGTTCACTTGCAGAACCAACCACTGATCTATAAGTTCATAACTTCCTTCATTAACTAATAGCATTAATGTTCACTATCTAACCTTAAGGATCTAAGATGGCTAAAGTGCGGTGCAAAAAAAAAATCATATTGAAGTACCACTTGGAGACAAACTTAACTGGGATGGGTTAGCGCACAGTTTTTTCCTTTACTTGTATACAATTTTTGCTTTTGCGGACGCACGTTGAAATCCAACAATCTCCTTTAGAACTTTGAGCTGAACATTGGCATCCATGCTGGAAAGAGGCTCAATAACAATCTCATTGAGAGCAGCTGATTTTGCTAACAGAAACTTGACCAACTTTACTTCCGGCCCTGTACCATTGAAGTAGAGGAGTTCTACGTTCAGAAGTCGGTTCAAGGAAAAGTCCGAGTGCTCAAAATCTTCCAAAAGTTGTAGGGAGGGATTCGTATCACCGCCATAGGTTTGACTCAGGTGAAAGAAGATTAAAGCACCAAATGGATGTAGCCCTTTCACACCAAAAACATGAAAAACAAGCACAAATATACTAATGACCTGTAGAGCTGCTGACCTCGAAGTGAAGCTTTACAAGGTGAGGAGCGTTTCTCATTAGGCAAAGAAGACGTGAGAGATCTTCCACCTCTGATAGGCATAGATTATCCGCCCATAAAATTTTCAAGTGCTGCAGTGAAGTTGGAAGGCTCGTCCATACGTCTTGAATATCCATGATCTTCGATCAACATGACAACACAGCCAACAGAATAGCTAGATATTTATTCTGCCCTCCTACAATATTAAATACATAGGTGACGATGAAGGGAAGAATTAATATAAGTTACCAAACCTGTAAAAAGTACTTATCAATGAGTAGACGTTCTATGGCAGGCAGACTACTTGGAAGAACACTCAGAGGGATGGTCCCTTTGTCAGGTTTCGAAACTTCTGTATTACTATTGTAAATTAATAATTGAGCAAGAAGAGGAGCATTTTTAAGACAAAGAGACGTGTAAGAGCCTTGGTAGAGTAAAAGTTTGAGACTAGGAGCATTGATTTCAAGAGTGGACACTTCTGAACACGAAATCAACCTCAATTCTTCCAGTAGGGGGCAATTCGGAATGAAATATTTGAAGAAGTCAGAAGACAAATCAACATCCTTAAGCACAAGCCTAATGAGGCTACTAAATCCTTTAAACATAGATGGAGGTTGGAATACACAGTACTCCAGCTTTAAGCATCTTAGTTGTGAAAATGAAAAGAAGGATGAGGGTAATTTATGCAAGTTATTTCCACTCAGAATGACTAATTCAAAATCCTGTAAATCTTTCTTGGACAGAAAACGAATCAATCGATCGATCTCTGGGCAGCTTTCCAATCCAGGAAATGAGAGAGTGAATTTCTGCACCGGTCCAGAGTGAAGCAACAGAACTTCGTATATAGTCTTCATCAAAAATTCATTACTAGTTGATGGATGTCGTCGCTGCAAATCACCAAGAAATTTTTGGTCAAATGCAAGTTGCGAAATGTGTTCCCATCGGTGCCTCCAATTTTTGGACAAGACAGAGGTCCTTATTGCATCTCGGAGTGACAAACGCATTAGTATATCATCAACAATATTGACTGGCAGGTAGCCGATCCTGTCCAAATTTGGACATTCGACAACAAGCCTCTCTTGGCGATGATTATCGTTAGACTGCAAAAACTGAAACAACAAGGAGAAGAAATGAAAATCAAGTGTTTTAACTTAACTGCTATAAAAAAATTCATTTCTTAAAGACAAATGTATGGAATCCTGTGAGATACAAACAGCATTGCGCTTTGTGCTGCATAAAACATTTTCCAAAGAAGAAAATGGAGAACCATAGATATAATAAAAAAATAAAAATAAAAGAGGAAACCCAAACTAGCAAAGGGGATGAGGATGTCGATGCAGAAGATTAATCTCACTCAGGATCTCAAATATAAACCCTACTGCCCACTTGGTGCCCATCCCATCCATCCATGATAATGTGAAATATGATTAAGTCTTCTCCTAATTCTACTTCTACTTCCACTCAAAATGTAAATATAATAATAAAAAATTATAATAACAAAGAAAGAAACCTTATGATCATCCATCCTGAAACCAAGTCCAGTCCAGTTCAGTTCTAGTTAACGTCGAAAACACTCCGCTCTCTCCACTCACACTCAATTTTCTTGCAGACAGTCTAAACTAAAAGGCAACTGCAATAGAAACAGAAAAATATATAAATGAAAACGAAAGAGGAATGGCGTGGAATTGGACGTCTGTGCACCGACATATTTACCAAAAATAAAAGGCGACATAGACATACGTACCCAAAAAAAAAAAAAAAAAGAAAAAAAAGGAGACACAGACATCCAATTCCACGCCATTCCTCTTTCTTTTTCATTTATATATTTCTCTATTTCAGTTTCTTTTATTATTATTTTCATTTAAAAAATATATAATATAAGTATTATTTTTTAAGAAAAAACAAATTTTAAAAAATAAATAAATTTGGAAGTATATTCTTTTTAAGAATTTTTTTAATTATAAATATTTTTTTGCTTGAATTTTAAATATATAAATAATTATTAAAATAAATTGAATAAACTGTAATTGATGTTAAATTATAATTAAATAAATTGATTTTCTAATTATTATTATTACCGCCCGCATACTGCAATAGATTTAGATCCATACACAGATCCATTAAATCCTAACATGCGGGGGATTGCAATGGATTTGGGTCTTTTTTTTTCATGATTTACTGTCGTTTTACCCTTTTTTTGGGAAAAAATTTAGAGAGAAAAATAAAAGAGAAATGAAAATGAAAAGAATATATATTAAGAGAAAGAAATATATTCTATCTTTTTTTATGTTTGTAAAAATATAATGTAAAGAAAAAAAATTAAAAATATTGTATTTGCATATGAGTGAAAAGTGAAATATATATATATATATATATATATATATATGATAATACTTATTTTGATCTTAAAAAATTAAAATTAAAAAATTAAAATATGGCCAAAAAATAACTTCACTAAAAAAATAATAAAAAAAAACCAACGGAATTTCGCGCCATTCTTCCCAATAAATAGGGAAAATACTTTTTGTGGGGTCCGCCCCAGGCCACGCTCTTTTCTCTTCTTCTTTTGTTTTCGAAACAAAAAGTGCACCCCAATTCCACGCCCTTTCCTTTTTCTTCGGTGGAATTCTACTCAATTTTTTGCTTTCAAACATGGGGTTAGTTGCTTCGTAATTAAGGCTATATGCTGACAGGGCGGCGTTGCACGGCCGACAGTTCCACCCAAAAGGCTGCCCGATGTTGAGGTGCACGTCGGTAAAATATTAATTTTTAAAAAAAAATTAAAATTTAAAATAATATTTATTGTTATCTTAATATACTGAGTGGTATCTTAGATTTTATATTTTTAATAAATTTTTTTGTCAATTTTTTTTGCTAAATCTGGACAAGTGCGGGGAGAAAAAATCCGGTTTACTTACATTTAGCTATATTGAAATTGCTTTACCTAAAATACTAAAACTACAAATTTCCTTTATTTTTATCTTTTTGTTTTCGCGGTAGTTGTCATTGTAGTTGTAGAAGATACCCTTATAAAACTGTCAACTTTGTTCTTGAAATTTTAACGAAGTATATAACTTTAGATATGCAGCAATTAATATTAACACAATCTCATTTAATAATATTTAAATTTTTATTTATTTTTTTAAAAAAATTAATTATTTAATAGTATATATTATTTTATAATTATTTTAATAAAGTCATTAAATTTTTCTCCTGACAAAATAACATTTAATTTGATTATATGGATAAAAAAATTGAAATAGAAAAGAGATGTCTCAACTACCTTTAACTCTAATTCTTTCCTTTTTTTTTTTCTTTTTTTTTTTGTGTTTGTGCCTATGTTTTCAAAATCAGATCAAACCAATCAGTTTGACTTGTTTAATCAGTGATTGATCAGAAATTCAGTCTGATTCATAATTAGGTTTGGAGCAATTTGTGAACTGGTCAAAACTAGCTAAAACCAAAAGCAGTCGGACTAGTCGCACGGAGCCAATAAAAAGCGATTAGATTAGTCGAACTGAACCAACAAAAATTAAAAATTAAATATTTGACACCAAATTTTATTTAAATTATAATTTAAGCCTTAAGGTTAATTAAAATGTTCAATTTGGTCTTAAATGTTATCAAAACTTTCAATTTACTCTTTATAACAAATATATATATATATATATATATAATTACTATTTATAAGTATTATTTTTTAATTAATTTTATAAATATATATCTATCATTAAATACTAGTTATACCTTAAATCACTGATTTTTTTCGATTTAATAACTGGTCTAATTATGATAACCTTGGTTCATGCTACTTAATAAGACAAGCAAGTAAAGAAGAATAGTATTACTCAAATGACTCGGGTACATGGACCAGTTCATGTAGCGACGCTAAATATTTTAATATTTTAATATTAAATTTTAAATATAATGAGTGTTATATAAAAGTTTTATATTCTAGATCTTAATCCCTATGCCCTAATTGCTTAAAAAAAATGTTCTTTTTCAAAATTTTTGTATTGCAAATGTATTATTTTCTAATTCATTCGACACACGGACTTTTTTTTTCTGTCGGTGTAACTTTATTGTTACTCAAAACGTTAAAAGAGAAATTTTCCCGCAATTTGGTCGGACGAGTAAGTCCTAAAGAATAGGATTACTCTTCTTTTTGAATGTATTTGTGCAATTCAGGAAGGCCAGCGTTTTCGATTGAATGTGTTGTTATGTGCTACTCCTAGGGGTTTAGGATAGAGAGTTGAAGTTTACCCTGATATATATAAGTTGGGTGATTAACTCGGTAAGGCTAATAAGGGAGCTGATGTGCCAATTGGTAGCCATCAAGTTCTCTGCTCTCCCTTACTCCCTTTTGTGTCTTGCTCTAACTCTTCCTCTTCTCTTCTAGACTCCTACTTCTTCGTTACTACTTAGAAGGTTTGGTGAGATTAAACCCTACCCATCAGCACAAGAATTGTCACTGCGTATATTTTGCTTTTGACACATATTATCTTATTAAAAAGTTAATATTGAGTTTATTTTCTTAACATGTCTATTACTTAACTCTAATGATAAAGTAAATAAATTTGCGATAATATGATGATTATGAAATTATTGTTATATTTATAATGACTGATATATCCGTGATATACCTTTTTTTTTTGTTCCAAAAAAAACATCTTGGCTGTCAGGATAGTGTTTCTTGTTGGTTTGGAGGAGAGGGGGAGCTGAATTTTCGATGGCTGTTCTCGTCTTAGATATATTTGTTGGTATGATCACGAACAAATATCAATACATAAATCAACTCACTCTAATGCTCTAACGGGGCGCAACCATAGCAGCTAATTATGTGTTAACAAATCTACAATTCTGCATAACTTCTCCTTTGGTAAAGCTATCAGGATTCGTGATGTTCCCCATTTTCACCATGCACTCTGCAAATTGGTGGAAGAAAGCAAGGGGGTCATGAGCATACTTGACGACAAGGTCCTTTGTTTGAACCCCAAGTATGCTGGAGTACAGTTCTTGGTCCGAGTTGGGCAGTCCCTCCCCACTCAGGAGCATAATCACCATGTATACTAGAACTTCTCTTTTTGTTATAAGTTCATAACTTCCTTCATTAACTAGGAGCATTAATGTTCAGTATCTAACCTTAAGGATCTAAGATGCCTGAAGTACGGTGCAAAAAAAATCACTTTGAAGTACCACTTGGAGACAAACTTAACTGGAATGAGTTAGCGCACAGTTTTTTCCATTACTCGTATAAAATTTTTGCTTTTGCAGATGCACGTTGAAATCCAACAATCTCCTTTAGAACTTTGAGCTGAACATTGGCATCCATGCTAGAAAGAGGCTCAATAACAATCTCATTGAGAGCAGCCGATTTTGCCAACAGAAACTTGACCAACTTTAATTTCGGCCCTGTCCCATTGAAGTAGTGGAGTTCTGCCTTCAGAAGTCGGTTCAAGGGAAAGTCCGAGTGTTCAAAAGCTTCCAAAAGTTGTAGGGAGGGATTCGTATCACAGCCATAGGTTTGAATCAGCTGACAGAAGATTAAAGCACCAAATGAATGTAGCCCTTTCACACCAAAAACATGGAAAACAAGCACAAATATACTAATGACCTGGAGAGCTGCTGACCTCGAAGCGAAGCTTTACAAGGTGAGGAGCGTTTCTCATTAGGCAAAGAAGACGTGAGAGATCTTCCACCTCTGAAAGGCATAGATTATAGAGCAGTAAAGTTTTCAAGTGCTGCAGTGAAGTTGGAAGGCTCGTCCATATGTCTTGAACATCCATGATCTTCGATCAACATGACAACACAGACAACATAATAGCTAGATATTTATTTCGTCCATCTACAATATTGTATAGATAGATGAAGATGAAGGGAAGAACTAACGTAAGTTACCAAACCTTTAAAAAGTAGTTATCAATGAGCAGACGTTCTATGGCGGGCGGACTACTTGGAAGAACACTCAAAGGGATGGTCCCTTTGTCAGGTTTCGAAACTTCATCCGTATTACTATTGCGAATTGATAATTTAGCCAGAAGAGGAGCATTTTTGAGACAGAGAGACTTGTAAGAGCCATAGTAGCCTAAATGTTTGAGACTAGGAGCATTGATTTCAAGAGTGGACACTTCTGAACAGAAAAACAACCTCAATACTTCCAGTAGGGGGCAATTCGGGATGAAATATTTGAAGAAGTCAGGAGCAAAATCAACATTCCAAAACTCAAGACGAATGAGGCTAGTAAATCCTTTGAACATAGGTGGAGGTTGGAAAGCATCTTAATTGTGAAAATGAAAAGAAGGATGAGGGTAATTTATGCAAGTTATTTCTACTCAGGATGCTTAATTCAAAATCCTGTAAATCTTTCTTGGACAGAAAACGAATCAATCGATCGATCTCTGGGCAGCTTTCCAATTCAGCAAATGAGAGAGTGAATTTCTGCAACAGTCCAGCGTGAAGCAACAGCACTTCGTATATAGTCTTCATCAAAAATTCATTCCTAGTTGATGGCTGCCGTCGCTGCAAAGATGGATGTCGTCGCTGCAAATCACCAAGAAATTTTTCGTCAAATGCAAGTTGCGAAATATGTTCCCATCGGTGCCTCCAATTTTTGGGCAAGACAGAGGTCCTTATTGCATCTCGGAGTGACAAACGCATTAGCATATTATCAACGACATTGACTGGCAGGTAGCTGATCCTGTCCAAATCTGGACATTCGACAACAAGCCTCTTGTCGCGATGATTATCGTTAGACTGTAAAAACTGAAACAGCAAGGAGAAGAAATGACAATTAAGTGATTAACTTGATATTTTTATTTATACATGCGGGATTTTGATGAATGCAATTAATACCCGAACTGTTATTTGTTATATATATATATAAAATAAATAAAAGAGGAAACCCAAACTAGCAAAGGGGATGTGGTTGTAGAAGATGGATCTCACTCAGGATCTCAAATATAAACCCCACTGCCCACTCGGTGCCCATCCCATCCATCCATGATAATGTGAAATATGAAATATGATTAAGTCTTCTACTTCTACTTTTACTGCCACTCAAAATATAAATATAGTAATAATAAAATATAATAACAAAGAAAGAAACCTTATGATCATCCATCCTGAAACCAAGTCCAATCCAGTCCTAGGTAATGGCGAAAACGCTCTGCTCTCTCCACTTTCACTCAATTTTCTTGCAGACAGTCTAAAGTAAAAGGCGACACAGACATCCAATTCCACGCCATTCCTCTTTCTTTTTCATTTATGGCTTAGGCAAAGATTAGCCACGCGAGAATTGGGTGCCCCCGCCAAGCGTGCCAATTATAATAAGTCATTAATTTTCAATAATAATATTTATATTTTAATTAATTAAATTTTATTTTTTTATTATTTAAAATATGTGTATTATTATTAAAACTTATAGAATTGTTACTTTCGAGATAATTTATAGGATATTAAAATTCGGTAACTTAAACCATGCTCATTTTTCTATTCCAGTTGCTTTTATTATTATTAATTTTATTAATTCTGACTTTTCTTACTTATTATGATTATTATTATCATAATGAAAAATAATAAGACTTGTTGTCATATTTATTTATAAATGTATTTTAATTTATATTTCATTTACAAAATATAAATTATATATATTATCTTTTAGAAAACAAAATTTAAAAAATAAAGAAATTTGGAAGTATATTCTTTTTCAGAATTTTTTAATTATAAATATTTGTTTGCTTGAATTTTAAATATATAAATAATTATTAAAATAATTGAATAAATTGTAATTGATGTTAAATTATAATTAAATAAATTTAGTTTCTAATTATTATTATTACAGCCTGCATACTGCAGTAGATTTAGATCGACACATAGATCCATTAAATCCTAACATGCGGGGCTTGCAATGGATTTGGGTTATTTTTTTCATGATTTACTGCCATTTTACCCTTTTTTGGGAAAAAATTTAGAGAGAGAGAAATACAAGAAAAACAAATGCAAGAAGAATAAATGCTTAGAGAGATGAATGAATTCCATTTTTTTTTGTTTGTAAAAATATAATGTAAAGAAAAAAAAAGTTGAAAATATTATATCTGCAAATGAGTGAAAAGTGAAAAAAAATAATATACGTTATAATACTTATTTTATTTTAAAAAAATAAATATTAAAAAATTAAAATAAGGCTTAAAAAATAACTTTACTAAAAAAAATTTAAAAAAAAACCAACGGAATTTCACCCATTCTCTCCAATTAATGGGAGAAAAATTTTTGTGGGCCCCGCCTGAGGCCCCACTCTTTTCCTTTCCAGCCTGTTTGTAGTGTTAAAAATGCAAGGGAAAGAAAGATAAAGGAAAGAAAAGTACAACAAAACAGGAATTTTCTACCGTTTGGATAAACGAGGTAGAGAAAAGCAGGGGAGTCAGAAGAGAAAATTAGCATTTGTCGTACGGTACGGACTTTTTCGCCAAATCGGAGAGAAAGATGAGAAAAAGTTGAGTTTGTATAATAAATTTATTAAATTACCCTCCCACATATGTGAAAATGAAATAAAAAAGACGACCGGTTGTCTATTGTCGAGACCGGCATTTTTTGTTACTTTTGGAATCTCGATTCTAAATCAGTTTAATTGAATCTCTCTTCAAGACCTCATTTAGATTTGGTTGAGGATGAAGCCCCTTTGATCTATCTCCTTCCTCCTCCATGACAGGCACGTTGATGTTCCTCCTTCTTTGTTCTCGGCATTTTTGCATCCCATCTTCTCTCTCAACAAAGCTAAATTCTTGACTATATTAAACCCACCTTTCTCTGTATTTCAAAGCCGTATCGTCAAGCTAAACCTTCTACGAAACCCACAACAGCACAAATTAAAATAAACCTATAAATTTTTTTGCAAAAGTTAAAAAAAAAAAAACTCAAAATATTGACTAATTTACCTTTTTTACTTTCTGAGTTTTTCTAGTTGATAGTGCTAGAAGGGCTGGAATCTTACTGAAGGCTGTTCCACTCCTCACCAACCTCAATTTTTTCGTTAAAAAGGCTTATGTGTTCTTTATTGGACTGTGGTTCATGGATGAAAAAAAAAAAAAAACTAAAAAAGTTAACTCATTGTTGGTGGTTAAAATATTTATTTGATTGTCATTGACAAATTTGTCGTTTTACAGAACGTGTACGGTGCGAATTGGGCCGAGTCACATTCGTTAGACTGGATCAAATTAAGCAATTAAGTTTGAGGATATAATTATTATTTGTTATATTAATTTTTTTTTCACTTTTGCATAATATTTAAATAAATTATTTTTTTATTACTTTCTTTCTTCTTATTTCTCTTATCAATCCAAATAACAAGAAAAAAAATTATATTTTTTTTTTACTTTTTTTCTTACTATTTTTTTTCTCTTAACTTTTTTTCTTATATTATTTTGCACTCCGACCAAAGTGTTCTTCTTTTGTTTTACGAAAAAAAGTGCACCCCAATTCCACTTCCTTTCTTCTTTCTTCGGTGGAATTCTACTCAATTTTTTGTTTTCAAAAATGGGGTGAGCGGCTTCGTAATTAAGGCTGTACACTGTAAGGGCGGCGTTGCACGGTCGACAGTTCCACCCACAAAGGCTGCCCGTAAAATATTATTTTTTTATAAAATTTAAATTTAAAATAATATTTATTGTTATCTTAATATACTGAGTAGTATCTTATATTTTATATATTTTTTAAAAAAATTTTGTCAACAATTTTTCGCTAAATTCGGACAAGTGCGGGGAGAAAAAAATCCGGTTTACTTTCATTTAGCTATATTGAAATTGCTTTACCTAAAATACTAATACTACAAATTTCCTTTATTTTTATCTTTTTGTTTTCGCAGTAGTAGTCATTGTAGTCGTCGAAGACACCTTCATAAAACTGTCAACTTTGTTCTTGAAGTTTTAACAAAGTATATAACTTTAGATGAACAGTAATCAAAACATGAACGCACTCTTATTTAATAATATTTAATATTTTATTTATTTAATTTTTTAAAAAATTAATTATTTAATAATATATATTATTTTAAAATTATTTAAATAAAATCATTAAGTTATTCTCCTAACAAAATAACATTTAGTTTGATTATATGGACAAAAAAATTGAAACAGAAAAGAGATGTCTCAACCACCTTTAACTCTACTTCCTTCCTTTTCGTTGTGTTCGTGCCCATGTTTTAAAAACTAGGCCAAACCAATCAGTCTGATCTGATTTAATCTGTGATCAGTCAAAAATTCAGTTTAATTCATGGCTAGGATTTGTGAATAAATCAAAACTAGCTAAAACCGGAAGCAATTGGACAAAGCCAACAAAAAGCGATCAGACCAGTCCAACTAGGCCAACAAAAATTAAAAATTAAAAATTTAACATCAAATTTTATTTAAATTATAATTTAATTTCTAATATTAATCAAAATATTCAATGTGTTTCTAAATGCTATCAAAACTTTCAATTTAGTCTTTATAACAAAAAAAAAATAATATATATACACTATCTATAAGTATTATATTTCAATTAATTTTATAAATATATATTTATTATTAAATATCGATTATACCTTAAATCACTAATTTTTTTGATTTGATAACTAGTCTAATTCTGATAAACTTGGTTCGTGCTACTTAATTAGGCAAGCAAGTGAAGGAGAATAGTATTACTCAAATGACTCGGGTACATGGACCAGTTCACGTAGCAACTCTTAATATTTTTATATTTTTATACTAAATTTTAAATATAATTAGCGTTATATAAAAGTTTTATATCCTAAATCTTAATCCTTATGCCCTAATTGCTTTAAAAAAAAATGTTCTTTTTCAAAAATTTTGTATTACAAATGTATTATTTTCCAATTCATTCGACAAACGGACATTTTGCTCTGTCTGTGTACCTTTATTGTTACTCAAAAACATTAAAAGAGAAAAATTTTCCCGCAATTTGGTCGGACGAGTAAGTCCTAAAGAACAGGATTACTCTTCTTTCTTAATGTATTTGTGCAATCCAGGAAGGCCAGCGTTTTCGATTGAATGTGTTGTTTATGTGCTACTCCTAGTGGTTTAGGACGAGATGCCAATCAGATAGAGAGTTGAAGTTTACCCTGATATATATAAGTTGGGTGATTAATTCTGTAAGGCTAATAAGGGAGCTGATGTGCCGATTGGTAGCCATCTGATTAGGTAGTTAAATCATAGCCATTGATCAATAATTTGTATGAAAGATTATCTCTCTCCATTTGTAACAGATAAAAAGGCATTAATGAAGAAGGGGGAATTATTCAAGTTCTCTGCTCTCCCTTACTCCCTTGTGCGTCTTGCTCTAACTCTTCCTCTTCTCTTCTAGACTCCTACTTCTTTGTTACCGCTTAGAAGGTTTGGTGAGGTTAAACTCTACCCATTGACACAAGAATTGTCACTGTATATATTTTGCTTTTGACTCATCTTATCTTATTAAAAAGTTAATATTAAGTTTATTTTTTTTAACATATCTATTATTCAACTCTAATTATATAGTAAATAAATCTATGACAATATGGTAATTATGAAATTATTGTCTTATTTGTAATAACTGACATATTTTTTATACATCATTTTTTTTTCTGTCTAAAAAACCATCTTGGCTGTCAGGATAGTGTTTCTTGTTGGGTTGGAGGAGACGGAGAGCTGAATTTTCAATGGCTGTCCTCTTATCTTGGATATATTTCTTGATATGATCGCGAACAAATAACAACGTACAAATCAAATCTCCCTAATGGGGTGCAACCATAGCGGCCAATTATGTGTTAACAAATCTGCAATTCTGCCTAACTTCTACGTTGGTAAAGCTATCTGAAATTGAACCTTTGTATTACAACCTCTTCGAAATGAAAATTTTTTTCTTTGGATTTCAGTATAGTAACTTAATTCCTTTTCTTTGATGTTGTAATAATGTTTATAAAGAGATAAGAATTCAATTAGATTCCAAACTTTAAAAAATAGATTAGCCTGCTACTCTATACCTTAAGAACTTTTTTAACTTTTTGATTACTTAGTTTAATTTGTGACTCCAACTTCACAGTGTCACATTCGCGAATTGACAAACTTTCCAGTCTAACTCCAAGTATCGTGATGATATTAGCTGTCGAATACCTGAAACTATTCTAAATTTGGACATTCAACAACTATCTGCACTGACTAAAATATTAAAATCATTCTATCAGACAGCCTCATCAAAAATGTTTTTATTAAAAGAACTTTCCCTAAAAATTTTGCATATTCGGCATTCTTTGAAATGTTGTTCAACTTTTTTTCATTTATCAATATTTTTCCCCTTAAGTTCACTAATGAATGACGATTAAGTTAATTGGTTGTGATAAAAAAAAGAATAATAATAATGATACTGATAACAAATAAAGTTGATTGGTCGGGCGGTTATTATGGCTGGCCAGGCCAATTTTTTGTTTCCAACAATTTTTCTAGGCAGTTCAATTAAAACTAAAGCAGTAAATAATGAAATACAATGTGATAAATATCCACACTTATTTATCGAAAAGGAATAAGATCAGGAAAATAAATCGAAGACTCATTTTTTGAAGTGGAAAATAAAGGTGGACGAGAGAAAATAGAGACGGAGAGCGGATTTACAATTGGCCACTTTTATTTTGCAACAAGACGTTTTTTTTATAATAAAAAAGAAAGTATTATTTACTTATTTTTTATTATAAATTTTAAGTGTTTAGTTGTAAAAAAATAAAAATATCAATAGCAATTTGAATAAATTTTCAGCCGCCATCAATCTGTCAATCATCCCAACTATTCAAACTAATCTGCCGGTTGAGGATTGATTCTGGCCGATTTGCACGGTTTAGAGCTTTCAGATTTTTTTTCTTCTTTTAAAAAGCTACTACGACTATCAATTCAAATAAGTACGATTAGTTAGTGATTAAAATTTAATCTTGGTTGATTTACAAGCTTGTACAAGAATATTCTTATTATAAGAAATCTAAATTCTAAAAAAATAACTGTAAGCAAGACGTCATCTGAAGCAAAAGAAAAAATAATAATAATAATAATAACTAAACAGAATGGGTGGCGGAGGGTTTACACTTTGAGAAAAATCAAAAAAAAAAAAAAGAAGGCAAGAGGCAAAGCGATGGGAGGAAGGGAAGGAGAAGTAGAGGTGAGAATTACCTTGGTAAACTGACTTGACGAGAGATTCGATGTTCCCTTCCCAGCAAAAGACAACAGTAGGAGAAGGAAGCCGAGGAGAAAAGGCTAGGCATTTTTTCTTTTTTATATATATATATACTTATATTAGTAAATAACCCGTATAACGTACAAAATAAGTAATTTTTTTTTTGTTGCTTAATTATATGTTTTATTATTATATATGTATTGACTATTATTTATGGTGCCTTAATTTAATATTCTACTTAAATACTACACTTTTTATATTTACTGTCTAACTTATTCTGAAACTAATAAAAATAATTAAGAATTAGTGTAAAAAAAATTATAATCAATGTTTAAAATCAGTGTTAAGGTGACAAAAAAAAAAAAAAACACCACATAAGACTCAAGTAGATGTGGAACCAAATTAATTGAACATAAGTCTTTAAAAAAAAGAAATAATTAGTGGTATACCTTCAAAAAAGAGCGTCGGTAAAATAATTATCAATATAAAAAACTTGTTATTTCTATAATGCACTCTTTTTAAAATTTTTGTTTGAATGTAATCAAGATTGCAAATAATTATAATTTGCTCAAACGATGGTCACACAAACATGAAATAAAAGACATGATTTGAAATTTACACAGAAATTTTCAGCATGGTCAATTAACACAAAAAAAAACACAAATTTGAATCCAATTAAATGTTTTTAGAACAAAATTTACACAAATTTTTACCATATGAAATAACAATTAACACAAAAAAAAATTTTTTGAATTCAACTAACACCCAGTGTCAAGAGATTCGAAAGTTATCTCGTTATTAGTTAAATAACGAATAAAATGGAAGAGAGAAAAAAAATTGATTTTTCAATTGAAAATAAAGCAAAGTACATGTGTAGGGATTAGAGAAGGCAAGAAACCTAAGGAAAGAAGAAAAGCGAATTAAACAGAAAGTCATCTTCACAAAAGAGAAACACAATGTACAAAGTTGATGATATATTTACATTCAGAAAAAGTCTAAAACTAGGTTAAATAAATAATTAATTATGAATAGATTTGCACAAATATCATCTTTTGTAGTGCAAATTGAAGAATTAGACGCAGAGGAAACTACAACGCAAGTTATTTGCAAAATATGATATACCTGTAAGAGAAAAAGATATGGATAAAGCGGTGGTATCAAGTACTGCTACTCTTGAAACATTTTCAATAATTATTCTACAACTAATAATACAAATAAACAATACTAATGACCTTTTTATAATGTGAAAAAGAAAAATGAATAATGTCCGTATTGAAATTAAAATTTTAATTTTAATAAAATACTAAAAAGACTACAATTGAAACAGTAAAAAGAACTTTAATAGAATACTAAAAAAGACTACTATTATTAAAATTTCAATTTTATTATAATATTAAAAAAAATTACAATTGTTGAGATTTTATTAAATTAAAAAATTTAAAAATCTCAAAATCAATCTTTTAAGAATTTCAGCAACAGAAATTATCACGTAAGTATGTGAATATTCTCAAAATTTCTGTTATTATATTTTATATATGAGTAGGGTATAGCCCGCACAATGCGCGAGTTTTATATTTGCTCATATTACCCAAAAAAATTACTATAAAGTCAAAAATTGAGGCAACATATCTAATAAATGAGTAATTAATTCATATTTGTAGTGATACATGAAGATATCGAAATTAAATGTTCATAACATTATCATAGAAGAGTACACAAATATGATTGGAACTAATTTTTAAACTCAAAAACCATTCAATTTTTCTAATTGGCTCCTTCCATTTGTTTTAAAATAGACTATATATTTTGTACAATACAATTAACAAAGCAGGAATTTTAATTGAAATCATATAATTAAACCACATTGGCAATTAATAGAAAATAAATAAATAATCGTAGATGATAAAAGAATAAATACAGAAAATAAATGCAGAAAATTGACCTTGATAAAATAACTGCAATTTGCAACAAATTAGAACTCTGTGCAATATCTAAATTGTGCACCATAATGAGTCTTTACCTGAGTTGACAAAAGAATTCTCTAACATCAACTGGAGTTCTTCCTGAAAGATACAAAACCGATGTAATGATAAAGCAAAACATGAACGTTCAAGAAACGATGTCTAAGGAAAGCTAACAATACTGATGAGCTTTTTATGTTGGACAGTCTCTCGATAATCTTTATTGATAAGCCTAGATTTTACTTTCTTATATGTCTATAGTTCTTATTTTTGCTTCTACTTTTTTTTTTTTTTTTGATAAGTACTTCCACTTTATTTTTAATTAGAAAAAGAAAAGTATTATTTGATATTAAAAACTATTTGATATTAGCGACTATGCATGCTGAAATTCAGAACACACTCATGCAAACAAATAATTTCAACCCTAAGTTGTTATTTTCAACACGAATGATAACTAAAAGTCAAAATAGAAAAAAGTAAGAAAATAGCAAATAATCAAAAGAAAACAAAATCTAACGTACCATATTGATAGTGAGATTGTGAGGCCGCGAATGAAGTAATTTATAGAAGTAATTCTCTTTTTTTTTTTTTTTTTGACGTAATATAGAAGTAATTCATGCACATTAGCAGATTTTGCAAGCGTATGGGTTCTCGAAAGTATAGTTTTCTAAGAAGGATTTTTTTTTTTCAAAAATTTTTTATAATGCAGTATGGATGTTTTCAAAAATTTATACCGAGTATAAATAGTGAAGGGATGGGTTTGTCTGAACATATACTTTTACTGCTATCAAAAACGTGGACATTATTAAGAGAAAATTTTGAATTAGTGATAATGACGATTCAAGTTATTAGTGTCTTAAGCTGCTTCTCGGTCAGCAATAAATTTATCCATGTTTCAGCCAAAAAACCAAAAAAAAAGCTTGTTGAAGAATGGCCCCCTAATCCGTTCCCGTGGTGAGGATCTTATTGTATCAGGAAAGGTTCTGATAGAGTAAAAGGATGTTAATCTTCTTACTCCAAAAATTACGATGGATCTTCTATTAAATCAAATATGTATATATATGTGTATATATATATATATATATATATATATATATCACTGTTCGAACAACTATCAAAAATAATTAATAAATATTAGTAAGTACCAATAAAGAATTAAAATAAAAAGTTGAACCTGCAAATTTTAATTAGTCGGGGAAAGTAATTTTAGATAGTGCTAAAATTTTATCAAAAAAAAGAAAAGATAGTAATAAATCACCTTAATTAGTTTGGATTTGTTTCAGGTGCTCTTGATCTCATCAAAAAAATTTCTATCTGCTAACATCAATCCAATCAAATTTATGTCCTAAAATTTGTCCATAAATCATGAACTCCAACCTACAAAAGTAAAACGACAACCAAAAACAATAAAGTACGAATAGACACAAAAAAAAAAAAATCCATTTCATAAAAAGGACTGGGAAAAAAAATGGAACAAAGAAGGAGAGAATTCAACTCATCAAAATAATTTGCACATAAAAAAAATTATCAAATAATTAATTATAGACACTAATCTTCAAAAAAGAGTTTCGGTAAGAAAATTAATATTTGAAATTAAGAAATATAAATGAGAAAAAACAAAAAGAACAATAATACAAGTAAAGAATTGTTGCGCTTTTATAGTATGAAAAAGACTACAACTATTAAAATTTTAATTTTATTAAAATATTAAGAAAATTATAATTGTTGAGAATTTATTAAATTTAAAAATTTAGAAATTGAGTTTTTGAAAATTCTAATACTAAAAATTGTAATGTAAGTATATAAATATTTTCTAAACTTCTGTTATTATATTTTATATATGATATACATAAACAGAGCAAAGAGAGGAGCATTTTGTTTTCTATAAAAAGAGGAATGGATTCATTGACTGCAATAAATTTAGATCATCCGCGATATCCTAATAGGCGGGGATTGCAATGGATTTGGGTCAAATGATTTACTGCCTTTTTAGTTGCTAGCGCGATTAAAGCTATATTGAAATTGGTTTGCCTAAGATACCAGTACCAGTACCACAAATTTCCTTTAATTTCTCCTTTTTTTTGCTCTCCTTCTAGTAGACAGCAGTAGTCATTGTAGAAAATAAATAAACAAATAAATAAGTAAAGAGGGTGGGCAGAGGAGGGTTTAAACTTTGATTAAAATCACAAAATAAAAAGAAAAAGAAGGGACAAAAAAAAAAAAAAAAAAGCCAAGCATAAAAGCATAAGCACTAGCACGTTTCCATAATCACCATGTACACTAGAACTTCTCTTTTTGTTATAATTTTCAGCCGTCAGAGCTTCGCTTTCACTTGCAGAACGAAACCAACCACTGATTTAAAAGTTCATAACTTCCTTCATTAACTAAGAGCATTAATGTTCACTATCTAACCTTAAGGATCTAAGATGGCTAAAGTACGGCGCAAAAAAAAAATCACATTGAAGTACCACTTGGAGACAAACTTAACTGGAATGGGTTAGCGCACAGTTTTTTCCATTACTCGTATAAAATTTTTGCTTTTGCAGATGCACGTTGAAATCCAACAATCTCCTTTAGAACTTTGAGCTGAACATTGGCATCCATGCTGGAAAGAGGCTCAATAACAATCTCATTGAGAGCAGCTGATTTTGCTAACAGAAACTTGACCAACTTTACTTCCGGCCCTGTACCATTGAAGTAGCGGAGTTCTACGTTCAGAAGTCGGTTCAAGGAAAAGTCCGAGTGCTCAAAATCTTCCAAAAGTTGTAGGGAGGGATTGGTATCACCGCCATAGGTTTGACTCAGCTGAAAGAAGATTAAAGCACCAAATGCATGTAGCCCTTTCACACCAAAAACGTGAAAAAGAAGCACAAATATACTAGTGACCTGTAGAGCTGCTGACCTCGAAGTCAAGCGTTACAAGGTGAGGAGCGTTTCTCATTAGGCAAAGAAGACGTGAGAGATCTTCCACCTCTGATAGGCATAGCTCATACAACAGCAAACTTTTCAAGTGCTGCAGTGAAGTTGGAAGGCTCGTCCATACGTCTTGAACATCCATGATCTTCGATTAACATGACAACACAGACAACAGAATAGCTAGATGTTTATTTTGCCCTTCTACAATATTAAATAGATAGATGAAGATGAAGGGAAGAATTAACATAAGTTGCCAAACCTTTAAAAAGTACTTATCAATGTGTAGATGTTCTATGGCAGGCAGACCACTTGGAAGAACACTCAGAGGGATGGTCCCTTTGTCAAGTTTCAAAACTTCATCTGTATTACCATTGTAAATTGATAGTTCAGCCAGAAGAGGAGCATTTTTTAGAAAAAGAGACTTGTAAGAGCCATGGCAGACTAAAAGTTTGAGACTAGGAGCATTGATTTCAAGATTGGACACTTTTGAACACCAAAACAACTTCAATTCTTCCAATAGGGGGCAATTTGGAATGAAATATGTGAAGAAGTCAGGAGCAAAATCAACATCCAGAAACTCAAGACGAATGAGGCTAGTAAATCCTTTGAACATAGGTGGAGGTTGGAATACACAGTAATGCAGCTTTAAGCACCTTAGTTGTGAAAATGAAAAGAAGGGTGAGGGTAATTTATGCCAGATATTTCCACTCAAAATGCATAATTCAAAATCCTGTAAATCTTTCTTGGACAGAAAACGAATCAATCGATCAATCTCTGGGCAGCTTACTAATCCAGGAAGTGAGAGAGTGAATTTGCGCAGCAGTCCAGAGTGAAGTAACAGCACTTCGTATATAGTCCCCATAAGCGAAACATTAGTAGATGGTTGATGTTGTCCCCGCAAACCACCCGGAAATGTTTCGTCAAATGCAAGTTGTGAAATATCTTCCCATCGGTGCCTCCATTTTTTGGACAAGACAGAGGTTCTTACTGCATCTCGGAGCGACAAACGCATTAGTATATCATCAACAACATTGGCTGGCAGGTAGCTGATCCTGTCCAAATTTGGACATTCGACAACAAGCCTCTCATCGCGATGATTATTGTTAGACTGTAATAAATGCCGAAACAAAACAGGGGAAGAAATCAAATCAACTAGTTAACTTAACTGCCATAAAAATTTAATTATTAAAGAGAATTGCATCTGTATGGTATCCTGCGAGGTATGCATAAAACATTTTGCAAAGAAGAAAAAGGAGAACCATAGACAGATACCGATACGAAACAATCAGCATTATTATTAAGGAGAAGCTTTTTGCTAGTTTTGAAAACCTTTATAATTCTGAGGCAACCAACAGCTCTTCCACCAGACTTTCCAAAATGAAGACACAAAGGAACAGTCAAGCTCTAGAATTGAAATTGCATTGCATAATCTACCAAAATAAAATAATAATTGAAATTGATGCAAATGCTTTTATTTATACATGCAGTTTTTTTTTTTTTTTCCTGATGAATGCAATTAATACCCAAACTGTTATTTGTTATTATATATATAAAAATAAAAGAAGAAACCCTAACTAGCAAAGAGGATGTGGATAGGGCAGATGGGATCTCAGGATCTCAAAAAAAAAAAAAAAAAAAAAACCCAACTGCCCACTCAGTGCCCACACCATGAAATATAGAATATGAATAGGATTCCACTTTCCCTAAAAAAAATACAATAATAAAGAAAAAAAGAAAGAAAGAAAGAAACTTTGAGAGAAAAATGGAGCGGAGCTGAAGAAAGAAACCTCATGATAATCATCATCCATCCTGAAACTCTGATTGAAACCAAGTCCAAGTCAAAGTCCAGTCCACTCCCTGTTCAAACGCTACGCTCTCCTCTTTCACGTCTAAAAGGCGACACAACATTCACGCAATCCTTCCATCTTTTTACATTTATTTTTGGCTTAACGACCAATTTGTTTTGACTCTTAACTTTTTGTATGTATATGCAATATATTACACACTTCCATTAAGAGTTTAATACTTTATATGTAAGAAGAGTGATTAACTAAAAGAATTTTGCGAGTGGATTAGTATGTTTTGCATATAATATTTTAGATATTAAAAAAAAAAGAAAAGTGTATTATTTTGAATATCAACAAAAATTTATCTGTTATTTATATGATCAGGTTGGCTTTTCATTTTATTATTACAGTGACGGCTATCTTTACTTTTATTTATTTTTTTTTTTTGTCTCAAATATTATTTATTTATTTATTTCGGTAGGTAGAGATTTATTTATTTATTTGGAAAATTTCCCTTGTGCTCCAACCGGCTGGGAGGAGACATTGGGCTGGCCCAATATGCCAGAATTGGGTTTGTCTCCAGCTCAACCCGATCCACCAATTGAAGAAGACTCACGGATAGTCGCAGACCGAGAGACCCTTTTTTTTTTTGGTTATTTTAAATTAAAAGTTTTTAATTTTTTAAGAAAAAAAAAAAAAAAAGGAAGGCAAAACCCTACAAAAACCCTTGCGTTTGGTAAGAAGGTGGTGGTAAAGGGTCCAAATGCGTGGCTGTTGACCTCAAAGTGGTGGCTGCAGTGGCAAATTGATCGAGCCGGCTCACTGGAAAAGATGGGGATGTGAATGGCGGTGCTAGGATCCCTGTGAACTCAACTATGGCTCGAAAATTGGCGGTGTTAGTAGTCAAGACAGTCTTTGGTGCATGCCTGGAAACTCTGGATCTCTTCTTTGGCCGTCTTTGGAGAAGGAGCCGTCGTGTACAGGTCCAGTGGTGGTCGCCACGGTGGCGATGACGGTGGTTTCAATTCAAATTTCTTTATTTATTTTTTGGTTTGTCAAATTATTAAAAATTTTATTTTTTTCCAACAAATTACTAATATTTTCTCAGTAAAATATCATGTCAACAGTATATTACTGACGTGGTATGGTAACTGGTCTGACTATATAATATGTCGTGCTAAACGGTGGTACGTAAGCATATTTAACAGATAATTAACAGAAATAAAAAATAATGTTTAAGATTAAATTTAATAAAAAAAATATTATGAGTTGAATTTGACAAAAATTAAAAGGTTCTTTTGTGAAATTTACCTATAAGCTTTTATTTTTTATTCCAATTTTATAGCTTCTATTTTTTAATTCTATTTTGACGCCTCTAATTTCTTATTAAATTTTAATAATAAATAATAAGACTTTCGTGTTTATCATTTTTATCTCTTAGAAAATTAAAAAGAAATTAATTTTTTTTTGGAATTTTCTTTTTCATTAATTATACAGCTTTAGTTGTTTGAATTTCAAATATATATGAATAATTATTAAATTAAGTAAATTACAATACATGTTAAGTTATAATTGAACAAACTAAATTATAATTGTAATTATTACTCTATATGATACAAAAATCTTTTGAACAAAGGCTCTGCAACTATATATCTCAAGCTTCCCCTTATTTCAAGTTTTTATACAAATGTCACCAATTTCCTAATATGTGTTATTGTATGATAGTTTAGAGATAAACAAGATACTAAGTTATTGATTACCAATTTTGTGAAAGGCAATTGCAAAATGGTTAATGAATGATAAATCATCGATCGATCTAATTGAACTCACATTTTCCCAATTAATACAATCTACTGATGGTAAAACTTCATATGGGTTTTTTGCAGAATGCGCTAATTATGGGTCCGTTCGGAAATGCTGACAATTTTTTGTTATTGTTTCTTATTTTTTATTTTTCTGTTTGTCCTGTTTGCTAAATTTTTGTATTTATTACTGTTAATTTTTGTTTTTTTTTTATAAAAATAAAAAAGTAGATAGAAAAAGAATAGCAAGAGAAATGGTAAAAAGAGTATGAATAGAGAGAAAAATGGGAGAGAGAGAGGGTAGAGAGAGAATTTGTTGAGAGAAAAAAAGGAGAGAGAAAGAGGGTAGAAAGAGAATGAGTAGAGACAATGACAGAGAGAGAAGAGAGAGAGAGAGAGAGAGAGAGAGTAGAGAAAGAATGAGTAAACAAAATGATTGAGAGAGAAAATTGAGAGAGAGAGGGTAGAGAGAGAATGAGTAAAGAGAATAATAGAGAGAAAAAACAAGAGAGAGAGGGTAGTGAGAGAATGAGTAGAGAGACTGGTAAAGCGAGAAAAAGGAAAGAGAGTCTAACTAGAGAGAGAATGAGTAGAGAGAATGGTAGAAAGAGAAATATGAGAGATAGAGGACAGAGAAGGAATGAGTAAATAGAATGATAGAGAGAGAAAAATAAGAAAGAGAGGGTAGAGAGAGAATCAATAGATAGACTGGTGAAACAAGAAAAATGAGAGAGTTTGGGTAGAGAAAGAATGAGTAGAAAGAATGGTAGAGCGAGAAAAAAGAGAGAGTGTGAGTAGAGAGAGAACGGTAAAGAGAGAAAAAGGAGAGAGAGAGGATCGAGAGAGAATGAGTAGAAAAAATGGTTGAAGGAGAAAAAGGAGAGAGAGAGTGGCTAGAGAGAGAATGAGTAGAGAAAATGGTTGAAGGAGAAAAAGGAGAGAGAGAGTGGCTAGAGAGAGAATGAGTAGAGAAAATGGTTGAAGGAGAAAAAGGAAAGAGAGTGTGGATAGAGAGAGAATGAGTAGAGAGAATGGTAGAGAGAAAAAAAAAGAGAGAGATGATAGAGAGATAATGGTAGAGATAGAAAAAGGAGATAGATGATAGAGAGAGAATGAGTAGAGAGAGAAAGAGTAAAGAGAGAGGATAGAGAGGTAATGGTATAAATAGAAAAAGGAGAGAAAGGGTAGAGAGAAAATGAGTAGAAACAAAAAAAAAATAGAGAGGGATAGAGAAAAGATGAGTAAAGAGAGATATAAAGCCATAACAACAAATTTTTAATTCGACTTCTAATTCTTGATAGACGTGCAAAGCTTTCCTCGGACGGAATGGGCCGCACCTTATGAAGGCATAGCTTTAAGAACAGATGCTTAATATTTACGACACTTTGGTTTGGGTTTATTTAAATTATACTGAATCAATATAGTTATCCTTCTTTTGACACAGCAACAAAATCCTTTCTCTCTCAATTCACACCTCGGATTGTTTTCTGGTTCATTCGCGTCATCCCGCCTAATAAATCACTAAGATTCGTTTATAATAAAATAAGATCTTTCTTTTGTCCCTTCCAGGCTATCTCATCTCATAATAGCCTACCCCCAGGGGCAGTCAAATGGGATCTGATGCTACACCGCTGCTCAATACTATTAAGGGATCGATTCTGTTACATAAATTAATTCATAATTTTTGTTGGTACCTCGAGCTTGGAACGAGCATGAAGAAATTAAGGATATTTCATGTAAAGAGAATATTTCTTATGTCTGAGTAGACATTGTTCCTTTCTCTTAATATTGATTCTTCTCTTCAACACGCGGGGTACAGCAGCTTTGCAGATTCATTTTGCAAGTTCTTTATTATGGGTAGCTTCTACAAAAGATCGGGGAGTTTTTTTTTTTCTTAGATGCTGTTTTAAGCTTTTTAGTAACTGATTGAAAAAAATAATTAACATAGAACATGGAGTTGAAAGTCTGGCCATAGTGGTTATTAGTGTATTTCTATAAATAAATTTTCATAAAATTAAATAATTTTGATTCGTACAGCTAAGTATTTAAGTAATCAAGGAAAGCTTAATACAAACACTTAAATTAAAAAAAAAGTGAATAAAAAAATATTTAAAAAAATACACATAAGTTAGATATTGATTCATGGCAAAATTCATAGTCTATTGGGTGTGTTAAAATTAAGGTGGACATGAAAACACTAACTAATTTTTATAACTTATATTACAAAAAATAAGATATTAACAGTCAAATTAGAAAAACTACTGAAAATAAAGTAAATAAGAAAATAAAACATTAATAGCCTCAATTATAAGAAAGAATGTAACAGAAGAAAGATGTATGTTAATGGTCAAACTTGGTAGGGGAACGTTCTGCCTTAGAGGGAAGCACCCGCGCAAGCAAGGGTGGACGAAGCAGAATACAAAATATTAATTTCCTAAATTTTGTAATATCTAATTTCCTTATTTGTTATGATTGATGGTCGGAAGAAAAATAGATACTAATGGTAAAACTAGAAAAAATAAGAATACTGATATATATCACAAAAATTGTGTTATGAAATATCTAAAACTCACAATTATAGAAAGAATTAATAATTTTTTTTTTGGTCTAATGGTGTTAAAAAAGTTTATGATTATTTCTATAATTGTGAATTTTAAAATATTTCATAACACAATTTTCATGATATATATTATTACTCAAAAAATAAATAACAAAATAAGATATTAACAACTCCAATTATAAGAAAGAAGTTAAATTGTACGTTAATGAGCATAAGAAATTTCAATTCATTAATTCTCCAAAACGAAAAAGTTTTGTTTGGATTAAAAAAATTGAAACTAGCAAAAAAAAATTTGTAATCGTTTAAAATAAAAAAAAACATTAGTTAAATAAATATAAATCAATTAAAATTCTGTGAAAAGATATTAATAACCCGATATATATATATATATATATATAATTGGAGTAAAAAGCGGAACATTCGCTATAAATGAGGCATGAACTCATTGGCTGCAATAGATTTAGATCAACCGTATGAATCCACGATATCCTAGTATGCGGGGATTGCCATGGATTTTGGGTCAATTTTTTTCACGATTTAGTGCCTTTTTAGTTGCTTGCGTGATTAAGGGTATAGTGAAATTGCTTTAATTTGCCTAAGATATCAATATTACAAATTTCCTTCAATTTTTCCTTCTGTGCTCTCCTTATAGTAGTCATTGTAGAAGATACCTTTCTGAAAATTGTCAACTTTATTCTTGAAATTTTAGACAAAATAGCATTTAATTTCAATTTATATGTGGATAAAAATTTGAAACCAAAAAAGGATGTGTCAACTACCTTCAACTAAAAACTTCCTTTTCTTTTCATTGTGTTCGTGCCACTCAATTAGGCGAGTAAGCAAAAAATTTTAGTAATTACAGTACTCAAAACATTAGACGAGTAAGTCATAAAAGAATAGCATTACTCTTTGTCACAAAGTACTATCAAGAACGCCAACATTTTCGATTGATGTGTTTATCAGTTATGCCCTACTCCTAGGGGTGTTTAGGAGGAGTTGTTAATGTGATGGAGAGCTGGGGTTTAACCTGATAAGTTAGGTAATTAAACATGTAAGCTAATAAGGGAGCTGATGTGCCAATTGGTTGATTGTTATATTTTCTATAGACTGTAGGCTTTGGTCATTATGCGTAGGTGTTTGTTATTTTTTTTTTTTTTTTAGTAAAACTAATTCATAATTTAATATTATTTAAATATTATTTTTAATTTTTTTATTTAAATAAATCTCAGTTATTGTATGGTATAAAATTATGAGTAAATTATACTTAATTAAAAAAAAGAGTTAAAATAGTCAAAATAGAAATATGTTTAGACGTAAAAAAGTGAATATCTTAAATACATTTCTTGGTATGATCACGAACAAATATCAATACATAAATCAACTCACGCTAAGCTGTAAAGGGGTGCAACAATAGCTGCTAATTATATGTTAACAAATCTGCAATTCTGCCTAACTTCTCCGTTGGTGAAGCTATCAGGATTCGTGATGTTCCCCATTTTCACCATGGACTCAGCAAATTGCTGGAAGAAAGCAAGGGGGTCATGAGCATACTTGACGACAATGTCCTTGGTTTGAACCCCCAGTATGCTGGAGTACAGTTCTTGGTCCGAGTTGAGCAGTCCCTCCCCACTCAGGAGCAATTGATAGTATGAATTGTCGAAAATTGTAGGCGTGACATAGTCCAATGGCGATACATTGTCATCTCCTCCTCCAGCTGCTGGGCATATGGACTTCAAGTTGTTGAGGTGCGTCTCCGACGCAGGACTTCCCCCAGAATTGGATCCAAAGTCCCCGTAAATCCTTTCCCTGAAATTTTCACACCGAGCCATGCCGATAGTGTGACACCCTGCAGAAATTAAGCATACACACACCACCAACCAACCAACCACGTAGATCTATCAGCCCCCAAGGTTAATGCTGTTTCACCAGTTAAGAATGCGTTATTGTTAATTACCTGAAAGAGCTACCATATCAGTGACTGAAAGGCCTTGATACAAGAACTTGGAAATGATTGATATCAGTGCTTCATTTGCAGTTGGAATATTTTCATTTGCAAGTTCGTAGCTTGCAGTTTTAGAATCTTTCCTGCCAACGGGAACGTCCCAGTATGGCCCACCAACCTGATCGCATTTTTCCAAGGAAAAAAAAAAAGCCAAAAAAAAAAAAAAGTCAAAACTCTCAACCCCAAGCAACTTAACGTGATTGTTAATTGAGATGTCAAACAGAACAAGAACGTATTGTAGTAGACTGCTACCAGAACTACAGCGTCTCTTGCAGCAATGGTGAGAATATCTGCGCAAGAAACTACACCAGGGCAGTCGGATTCGATTTTGTTCTTTATCCTATCAATGATACTGAAACCAGCTATAGAGTTTATGTTTTGAGACGCTGTCTTCTCTCCTTTCAAGGTGACTGTGTCATCCAACAGAACTGACCCATCACAACCCTGCAGCCAATACGTAACAAGACCAAACCATCCATTATGAAAAGCACAGGACTTCACTTTTAAGACTTGCAATGAAAAGGACTACTTGGAATCAGAAGTAGATTAGTGTTTGTAAGTGGTGCTGAAGGGATGAAAGGATATGCGGACGGACCTGAACAAAGCAGTCATGGAAATGCAATCGCACTATCTTCGCTGCATTACGAGGATCAGAGCTCACTGCACACTCCATTTCTTTTCTAATAACTTGGAACGCGGTGGGGCAGGAAGATGCGTAGTAGTCCAACGTTAATGGAGGGTCACTTGCATGCAATAGGCCGCTGAAGATGGAGACACAAACCAGAAGAAAAAATGGCAACGTGCGGAGAATTGACTGAAGGCAGGCCACCATTTTTGCTTTTTATCTTGAATTATAGAAGAGACTGTGGGAAAGATGGGCTGGACTGCGAGAAATATATATAGGTGTAAGAATGCGGAGCTGTGCACTTTGACTTCTTGCATACAGCCGACTATGCCTATTTACAGTCAAAAGAGGATGCAACTAACGTTGGCCCGGTTGGTCTGTAATTTCAAACCAAAATCACCTAGAATATTAGAAATAGAGAGCAAGGAGTTTATAAACGTGTACTTAATTCCCATTTTTGTCAATCACTTAGCAGCAGTGGCAAGCCACCAAACCTAAAACTATATTAACAGCCAAGTGTTTGACCTTCATATTTTATCCCTTTCAACTCGCCGACAAATATTATTCATCTCCATTCCCCCTGCCCAAGTCGACGCATTAAGCACAATGAAGTACTCTTAGGGGCAAAAAAATGAGTTACCACTCTTTTTTCCTTTTCTTTTTTCCTTTTTGTTTTGAAAGAAATGAAAAAAAAAAAAAAAAAAGATTTCTCCTCATAAACCCGTCACCGACCGTTTTATTGTGTACAGTAAATAAAAGCTGCTACACTCAACCATCTATCTATTTAATTAGTATAAAAGAGAAGTTTAAATAAAACTTTCCCTTAATCTATGCTGTCACGTAGTAATTTATGTGAATTTTCTTTTTAAATTTTTTGTTGTTTTTTGAATTTTCTTCATTTTCTACTATTTTCTCAATTCATCCTTTTTAATAATTTCTGTATATTTGATCATTAAACAAAATTGTAACCGACAATTACTAATATTAATAATAGTTAATGAGGTAAAAAATTAATGGTAATTAATTGACAATTATGGAAGTAGTAACAACAATTTTTCTCTTTAATTAGCATAAAAGAGAAGTTTAGATATAATTTCCCCTTAATCTATACCACGTGGCAATTTATGTGAATTTTCATTTTAAATTTTTTGTTATTTTTTGAATTTACTTCATTTTCTACTATTTTCTCAATTCACCCTTTCTAATAATTTATGTATATTTAATCATTAAACAAAATTGTAACCAACAATTACTAATATTAATAATGGTCAATGAGGTAAGGAATTAATGGTAATTAGTTGACAATTATGGGAGCATTAACAGCATTTTTTCTTCTTGCATACATGTATTAAAATTTAATATTAATAATATCCGAAATTGGCATTAACTATTATAACTGACAATTATGCGAGCATTAAACAAAATCACAACCGATAATTTTCAATTTTAATAATGGTCAATGAGGCAAGAAATTAATGACAATTAGTTGACAATTATACGAGTATTAACGAGATTTTTCTCCTTCCATACATGTATTAACATTTAATATTCATAATAACCGAAATTGACATTAACTATTAATAATAACCGAATTTGAAAACTTGTCTACTATATAAGTGAGTGAGATACTGTTTGTGCCTTATAGGATAAATTGAATCGAACGATAAAATTACACACAAGTTGTAATCTTCCATAATTTCAAGTAGAATTGCATATGTAATTGTTTCTCATTCAAATTCTATGTATAATTGTTTCACTGTTCATTTAAATTGTAACAATAGAAATAATTTATTTCTATCTATTTATTTCTTCTAAATGCATACTATGGAATTATAATTGCTCACAAATCATCCAAAGTGTGTGGAAGTTTGAACATATTGCAACTTTACCTGGGGAAGAAAGGTTAGCAGCTTTTGTCCTAGAGCATAAGGATTGCCGACATTTGCGAAAATGACCTATGGAGGTAGGGTTGAACCAATCAGACGCGAAAAATTAAAAATGGTGAGATGTAGTGTTGCACATATTGAGGTGTTTTAAAAACATGATCACATTATAAACTTGAAACTTATTGTTGTCTTCTCACAATTTTTAGGAGAAATTAACTAGCATACAAGTGAAAATCTATTAAAATTCAGAATTATTGTAATTATCTTTATTAGATTTGTTAAATAAAAAAATACTCGATGGTATGCTTTAACTAAATCAATGAAGTTATTTTTAAATGCACATTTATACTCATTCATATACGCATAACTAAGTGTATAAAGAAATTTCAACGTATTTTTTACCACTTTGTTTGAGGTTAAAGGCAAAATAAAAATTATAATTTTCTTAATTAAGTTTCAATACATAAATTTTTTAAAAAATTAAATAAAAAAAATTTGTAACCCGCGAAGCGCGGAAACATTCCTCGTTTAAACATATTCTCCAGTTTAGTAAGATTACTAAACTACTCTCATAACTGTAGTATACGGAAGTAGAATTATATTTAGGCCGACTTCAAATCCATGGGTATGAATGAATGCATTACGTAGAACTCTTGCGTAAGTGGTAACCTACTTTAAAGTTTTTTATTGCCAGTAAGGGAGAACTTATTTGGTTGGATGGTCTAATTTTGAACAGGTTAATATAATATAAGAATATTAACGTGGTTCTTTGTCTGGAAGTTCCAGGATCCATGGGTCCTGCCATCCACGTCAATGCACATACATCCTCATCAATTATCCTTGAAGAACAATAATCCATACTCTTACATTTCTTACAATATTGACTTGCCTTTCCGAGAGAAAATTTAGAACCAGAAACATGAACTTGGGTAATGTAATTGGAGTCCACTAGTAGTAGAACACTCATCACCTCTTCAATTATTCCTCGCACATATACCACATGTTAACGACCATATTTCGCTTAGGCAAGGTCTTAAAACCCAAATCATTGAAAATTAGAAGCGGCCACGTTCCGATACGACCTCACAACTCAATAAGAATAGCTGCTCAGCCCCACCATGCGATGGTGTCAGTTTCAATATAACCACGATATGCACCGGTTATACTTGTGGACAAAGATGCAAAAAGGTCAAGCAGAAAACCGATACGCACACAAGGTGCGAAGATGAACACATGCCCACTCACCCAAACATTTCTGACATCTTGGCAGTTACAAAAACCAAAGTAGAACAACATACTAACAACATAAGAACAAGACTCGTAGCTTACGTCAAGAGGAGTACGAAAACTCCATTGTGGTCTAAATCCAATTCAAAAATTTTTTAAGAGCCAAACAACACCAGAAAGTCATGAGAGCACCTCAAATCTAGTACATCAAGTATAGAGTTCAGAATCAAAAGGGTGATCCTTTATTTGACTGAACCTTGGATGTTTATTCTGATCATCTCCATTCAAGCTCAAGTTGATGTCATGTAACACATTTCTCTGCAGTAGAGACTTAATCAGGGCCACCACAGAACTGCCATAATTAGGCCATGAAACAAAGAGAGTGGCCCTGATGTTTCTCATCTGGCATTGGGCCAAAAGTGCAGCTGCCAAGCCATCGACCACACTCCCTGATGGAAAATAGTCCAAATCGTTCAGCAACGAAAAATTTCCAGCACAATCAACAAGAGATTTTCTTTCTGCTGATGTCTCTAGCTTAAAAGCATAAGTCTCATCTGGCGAGAGCCTGCCTCTGAAGTTTTGGCTCTGAATTGAATCCAAGATCAGCACCCTCTCTGGTATAATTTGTTCACCGACAAGCAACTTTGCAACAACATTGGATCTCTCAGCACTGACAGAGCACTGAATGGAGGCAAGGAGAGTCAAATTATCCGCACCACTGAGAGCATAGACATTGCAGGATTTGTCACCAAGAGAGGGTTCAAAAGAGTTGCCTGAGAAAGGGATCTCAGGTAGGAAAAGGCCGCCGACCAGCGTCTTTGAGGACATCTGGTGGAAGACATAATGAGATGGGTTGGATAAAGTGATAATGAGGAGAGAGGGGCGGACAGGTAAATCAGGCTTAGGATTAGGGAACAAGAGGAAAGGAGATGGGAGAGGCGATGATGGAGGCGTGAAGTTGTTGAGATCCTCCTGAAAGAACCTCGAAGGCGGTGGTATCTCTGTTAGGACATCTTCCATTGTATTATGCTTCGCTGCTGCAATCCTGAAATCACAGTGCCAGAGGATGTGTTATCTGCACCAGACATCCAATTACTGTGGGACGTGGTGGTGGCAGTGGCATTAACAAAAAGATCCCATCCCAACTAAACCAATTTCCAAGTTGATTTGATTACAAGTCCGTGAGATTAAAAGCACACAGACATGGAACGAAATTTCCCACTTTCATTTTCAGTCATCGAAGAATTTAATCAAGAAAATTCATCAGAAAAAGGAAAAAAGAATTTGACTTTAGGAGATGAAAGACAGTCGTAGAACACCAAAGACAGAAGCATCTCAAATTCTTCAGAACAACAACTCATTTCAAGCTTTTAGTGCAGATTATTGGGAATTCCCACCATTCATTGATAATCGACAAAATATACATACGAAAGCACATAACTTTTTTCCTTCCTTTTTTTGCCCCTTTCTTGGGGGATGAATTAAACCCAAATAACTGAGGTGAGAAGCAATCCACATAAGCCCCAAAACCCAAAACCTGAAACCCCAACAAATTTAGCTACCAAGAAAATGAGACGACATTCCAGAATTCACATAAACAAGCCCAACACCCAATGTCAGCCATATTTTGCCGCAATCGGGGCTTAAAATAGAAAAGAAAATAAAAACTAAAAAAGCATAAAGCTTGAAAATAAAAATACCTTGAAAAAAAAGAAGAGAGAGAGAGAAATTTGAGGAAACAGTAAAGGTGGTAATTGCGTTGAGAACTAACATAAACAAAGAAGGAGGCGAGAACCGAGGAGAAAGAAGAACGGACCTCTTTAAGAGTGAAGAGTTTCGCTGCTCCGGGGGATGGGGGAGGAGAGAACGACGTCGCTGAAAGCAGAAAGCTTTGGCCTTTAGCTCTCTTTCGCACCCGTGCTGAGTGAGGGGGATGTTTTACTCTCGGCACGGTTTCTTATGGGTCAAGCCTCTCCTCACTCTTATCATTTTTTTTATTTATTTTTTTTTTAGGAGAGTCATACCCTATATATATATTATTATATGTATAAAGGAGGGGATTGATAATAAATAGAATTTAAATCTCAATTTTTATTTAAGCGTTATGTTCGGTAATCAGCTGGAATATACAGCTGATCTTTTTTTTTCTTTTTTTTTTGTTTTTTTTGTTTCTTTCAATGGGTTCCAAATTTAGGAAAGTGTTTTTTTCTTTTTTGTAAACCAATGAACAAAACAATACGCATGTGACATGAAGATCGAGCCAAGCAAGGAAATGGAATGGAATTATGGAACGGAACGGACAGCCAATGATAATATTAGCACATCGGCAATAACTAGTAACAATAATTAAAAAAATATAAGGAAAAAAATGGCGTTGTAATTAATAACAGTAACCTTTGCTGAAGAATGGCATCAAGTGGGACTAATTAATTTGTTAGGCACCGTTCTGATGAAGGCTGTGTTCTGATGAAGGCTGTGTTTGATTTTACTGTTTGTTATTGCTGTTACTGATTGTTATTGTTTATTATTGTGGCTGATGAATAAACCTATCAAAATTCTTTGTTGGGCTGAAGCTTCTTGGCTGCATTGAGAAGCAAAAAAGGAAGTATGCTGATCGATGTTCAGATCCGGCGTGCCATAGCACTCCACCGCGTGCCTATGTCATCAAACTTCTTCTGCCAATTGCCATTTACTTAATCAATCTTTTCATACGTTGTTGAATGTTGATCCATTACGACTAAACTAAAGCTCAACGTTCCACATACAAGAACACTCCTTTGGTCTTCCCCCAAACAACATTGGCTTTGTGACTACTAATTCAAAACAGATACAAATTCAAATTGGTGGAAATCAATGCATACGGAGTGTAAACGAAATTTCACCGTTTACATTCAGTTACATTTTGTTACAATCTATCAAATACATCCTTAAAAACATTTATTGTTCAAGCACATTGGAAAATACTGTGGAACTAAATTCGAAGATTTGGAATCATTTAGCAAATATGCGCAATGGAAGCTAAAAGCATCAGCAACATAAAAAGGTTACCCTTTTACCGGTGGGGCTGAAATTTAGCATCCTCCTATTTCCAAGTTTCAACAATACATTGACCAAAAATTGGCTTCATGTGAAGAGGACACTTAATAATCAAACAGTGTCTCTGAGCAGGCATCAGCAATTCCATTAACAGCAAGGTTACAACATCACATTACAGAAAAAGGAAAGAGATCATAAGCCAAAATAATGATGATAATAATAATAATAATAATAATAGGGGACAAAGCAGAATTATGCAAAAATGAAACCATCAAAATTGGCAGTTCGCTCAGCTCTTCAGAATGCTTCCACTGTTTTTACATTCATAAAGATGCTCATACAAAATATCCGGTGAGCCAATGTACTAAAAACTCTGCTGCTGGCAAATGAATCATCATACCGCTCCCCTACTGCTAGCTTCACTACTTCAATATCTGATTCAAATCTCGACTCCATGTACAAATCCTTTTTTTCCTTTTTTTTTTTAACTTAATTGGTTCCAACTAAGACTCAAACTCGAGAACTTTATTCTTGGAGACAACTTTGGGCCCAATTGAGCTATAGCTCATTGATGCAAATCCCTTTGAATGCAAGGAAACAGTTCTGATTTCTATTGCTTAAATTTGGCTAAAGATAACATCAGATGCAAGAGACCACCGCAAATTCCTCATCTGCAGAACAAACAAGAGAGAGAGCAACATTTCTCTCAGGCAATGCAAATATTTTTGCAAGGAAAATAAATTGGAATTACACATGCCTTTGACCCCACAGAGAATAAGCTACTCTATCTTTATTTTTTGTCTTTGTTTTTTTAATTGTAGCAATGGAGTTTAGTCAACAGCACTGGACTTGACTGCAAACATGTTACCAGTTTTCTTGAGTTTTTAGCATCCCCATCCAAGCTTCTAAATTGTAATAGAAAGTTCCAAAGTTTTGGGAATTAAACCCAATCAAAATGCACGTAAAAGACAATAAATCACCGTAGCGTGTTCAATGGGAAATTCAAATAGCTCATCCCAAATTTCAGACCACCTTTTTGGCTTAGTCATGTAGAGGCTCGGTTAATCTTCATGTTCGTCTTCACCTTCAGAATCTGCAAGATAATAAGGGTGAAAGGTATTCAATTTTTGACTTATAACATAATTGTTCAAAGGATCACATCTCACAAACAATTTATTTTAGCTCACAGATCATGAATTCACAATCTAAATGAAGCTAGTGTAGGGAGGAGGGAAAAAATTTCTCATAGGTGTGCTTTTTCCAGAATCTCAGATTCTCAATCCTTAATCCAACTTTTATGATGCAAAAGAAATATGAATTACTTCACAAAATCAAATAGTCCACAGGTTTTTGACATACCAGATCTAACATCATCACCAAGCTGGCCCTTAGCTTGGATTTGCTTCATGAGCATCCGATATATTAGGACCCACCAGTAAATGTGAAGAACAAGCAAACAAAATAGAAGCGTGTTAAATGTGTAATAATATATTGGACCCTCCACCGCATGTTTCTCCTTGTCCAGTGTCTGTACAACTTCGTAGCTGCCATCAAGAGGAAGAAAATGAGCAAGTATTTTTATGTTGCATCAGATTAGCTATTTCAAATTAAGAAATGAACAAGCAAACAAGCAATGAAGAGGTTTGATTGGGAAAAAAGATTTTTCTTAAAGCTCCAGTTATACGTACAAATTCCCTATATAACGCAAGCGGTAAAACTCAATCTTTATTCTCTAGAACCTTACATGATCAAAGATACAAAATTGTTACTTGATTAGGATTAGAAAAAAGTGACAAGATTCTTGCTTGGGTAACAATAAGAAACATTATAATGTTGTCTCCCCACTACTAGCTTGAATAGAACCAACAATAGGACAAAAGGTGCACTGCTGACTTCAAGTGCACAATGATTATCACATTGCCAAATCTGTTTAAGTGTAACTTCATAACAGTAAAGGTTGCAATACTATAAGAAGCAAACATCTAGAAACCAACAAGCTTAAAGGATTACATGGTGTAAGTTCAACTTGTACAAACCTTGTACTCCAAATGACCCAAAATGGAAAGTAAATGAGACGCAGCAAGATCCAAGATAAAACAAAAAGTACAAATGCAAAACTGGCGAATCCCTCAGCACCACTGTATTTGGACATTTTTCCAAGCTCCAAAAATACGTCACTAGCGTCATGAATAGCTAAAACAACAGAACCAACACGAGCAAACCTGCAAGCAAACACAAAAATAAAACATTGTATCGCCATTTTGCCTACACTTTAATCCCCACTAATTTGTCCATGTTATCACTTTGACTTCATAAAGAGTGATGAGCCTTGTGTGCATTCTCATAGCATTAATTTTTGTTGAAGCTGAAACCCATAGTCTTCTTAAGTTAGTAGAACATTAGGAAACTATAAATAGAATTCAACCATACAAACCTGAATATGTAGGACAGAACAATAAGAATTACAGTCGCAACATGATGACCCATGGACACACCAAAGTCTGAACGTCTTGTTTCCCAAAATATCAAAGCAAATATGGAGTATGTGTAAAATCCCGCTGCATACATGTACAATCCTTTCAGTTTTAACCTGTGATTCGTGTATCCATAAGGTTAACAACTTCATGCCTTTGAAAATAAAATTTTGATATAAGGATTGTTGAGGGCAAAAAATATTGATCAACAAAATTCCAGGTAATAGACTCATAAATTAAGAAGTTTTACCTCATTTTTTGGTCTGGCCAGGCCTGGTCTCCAGGCCCTACCCAAAAATTATTAGTGTTGGTAAACCAAGGCTCATCACAGGTAACATAAAGGGCCAGAGCCTCAGCAGAAAGAAAATAGACACATTTCCAGGCTGATTCCTTGAATTTCTTTATCTTCTTCTTTCTTTCGTTTGTCTGAAGATCCAGTGCCTGATGCCCTTTCCCAAATATCAGGCGTCTTCCTGCTCTCTGCAACATGCATGTTCACTTCAGATTGACGAAAGAAAATACTTAGGTGAATGAGCAGAAGCGGGGAGAAAACACTAATGAAAACAGAAAAGGAGAGTAACAGTGGTCAGAACAAAGAGAAAATACAAGCAAAGGGACAATGTGCAAAGGGAATGTCTAGTGGGATGAAATCGCTCCAATCATATTTCCAAGTTTCCATATGTTTATTGGGAGGCGAAAAAATGATGTAAATAAATTGGAAGGTATCCGATCTGAAGAGGTGCATAACCATCACCAGTTATACAATTTGAATTCCTTATCAGAGGAGGGGGAAGGAAACATTGGATAACCCTCACTCAGGACATAATTTTCCCTCTTCATCATGCAATCTCAATTGCAAAAGGTGAAGATTGAAAAGTACTGCTTCGCATTTATTGCCAATTTCAATGAAGATTGAAATTAAATAAAAAGGACTGCTTCACATTATTGCCAATTTAATCCTTGATTAACATTTACGACAGCAATTTATACGGCTTTATAATCAGAAGGTTTCTAATTCTCCAATCTTAAGTTGCAAAACTATCGAAAGTTCTTCCCAAAGCTCTCTCATGATCCTTTTCCCATCTAGTTCCTACCATGTCCTCACATTCTTCAATGGGAAGAATGAAGACAGAAAAAGCTAACATTTGAATTACAATGCACCAACAACAGAACAGCATCAAAATCAATTTGGAAAAGATCCAGAACAAAAAAATGCTGTACTGCTGTCAAATTGATACCCAAAGGCAACCAACCAGCAATCCGAACCCGCTAAACTATGTGCACCAGAGGCAATTTCAAGAGGCTAAGTCTTACACGAGTCAATCTCAAATAGCACAAAAGAACAGAGGTCGTCATCAATGTCAAAGACATGGCAATTAAAATGCAAAAGAAGCGGATAACAGAAATGAAAAGAGAAAAGATACAGACCTCGAATACAAATCTATCGAGAAGGAAGCGAACAGAGGGAAAGAAGAGAGCAAAAAGTGGAAGAACGACGTAATCCCTGTAATCTGGGTATGATTCATGCTCCCAGTCGATTGATTTCGCGTTTTCGAGCAGACCCATCTTGGGGGATTGGACAAGATTTAAGTTTTCGATTGAACCGAGGATGTTTTTTCTTCCCCCGCGCAGCAGAGACAACAAGAAGCTGGAAGCTGCAATCAGAAATTGAAGACTTTGAACCAAGCAAGAAAGCTCCGATTTTGGAGCGTTCTTACTCTGTTTCTGCTTTCTGTTCTTTTCTTTTTTGTTTGTAATATCAGATAGAACCAACACAAACACCAAACACAATAGCAGCGAAGAGTATTGTTGAGATTCAATAGCCCAACCAACCCAGCAAGCCAGAAAACAACCAGAGGCAAAAGGGTAAAGGAGGCTGTGGGAGAGGGGCCGCCTGGAAGAGGCAAACACTGTTTGTGCACACCATTTCCTTTCCTTCCTAATTTGTTGTCTTGTACAGTTGTTCTTTGTTTTTATTATTGACTTTTTTTTGTCTTGTCATTTGACAAAATTGCCCCCCATTCATCTCATTCATCACATAATGGTTGTAGTTTGACGATGATTTCCCTTGCTTTCTCACGTCTGATCGGAATTTCGGTTGCAATTATTGTGGTTTGAAATAATATCTTCATTTAACTGCCGGTTGAATTATGTGGTGTTGATTTTAAATTTATTAATATTGGTGACTATTCAAACTTAGTTTATATACTGATATAATGAAGATATTATTAAATAATTTGTGATATCGACTCATAAATATAATGATTTACATACCGACAATTTATTTTGTTTTAATTAGAAAAAAAGTTAGCTTCTACTATTTTAATTGCTACCTTTTTTTTTTTAACTGGTAATTCAATGATTAAAAAATTAAAGAAGGTAGAATGAAATAAGTACTGAACTTCAAATCCTTAGTATTTTGAGTTAAAAATTGTTGTCTCCAATCACTATTGCTTAGTTCTCATAAATACGTATCTCGTGAATTTTAATTTGCAGCATCAAATCTATGTATCTGTTTGTATCCACGTATTTTGTATTGGAGGGGCCCAAAAAGTATAGGAGGTTGCAGCACTACTTGTGATACCATTCCATTCCATTTTAATGGCAAATTGGCAATGCCAATGATGGTAATCTGTTGTTAGTTGTTAAAAAAAAGAACAAATCCGTTGTTGGCGGCTTGCTGGTTGGCTGCTGCAGTTTGCTTTCCAATGCCACTTCCACCATTTCATTTTCATATCATCAAACAAAAGTCCAAAAAAAAATTAATACTAATGTATCCCAGCTCACCTCATGCCACATGCTCGCTTTCGAAATCTCAGACGTACATACGGATTTGACGTTTGAAAAACTACCTAGAGTTTGCCCGCGCATTACGTAGATTATAATATAATTAATTAAGAGTTAAGGTATTCTTAATTGAGAAATATTGAATTATTTTTTAATTATTCAGATAAATTTATTATTACATTGATTAAATTGTAGTCTTGTAAAATGATTAACAAACTAAAAATAAGATAAAATGTGAAAATTATCTTGATTGTTTTACCAGTTATATTCAATTCACCAAGTTTTGAAATATATGAAATGAAAATTGATTCATTGAGACCTAATAAACTCATAGCTAGACCAAAGCAATCAAATGGCAGAATTTTTTAAGGTGAAAAGTCGAAGACCACCATGAAGAAATAATTTCAAACCATTACCTTGGAATACAAAGTAATTGATGGAATTAGATTGTGAGATTGTGGTGGTAAATTAAGACATGAATCCCTTCCTTTTTCATTGGAATCATCTGCAAGTAGAGATAAAAATATTTAAATAATAAAAGATATTTAACTTTTTATAGGAAAAAATTAAGAGACCAATATTCACATAATGGTATTATATCATCATGAATTAAACTATTCAACTAATAAATAGCTACAAATATAATATAATCTTTTTAAGGCTTTTTTTTCTCTCTTCAGAGGACAATCACGTGTTTTCTGAATCATTCAATTAAAAATAAGATAAGTGGTACTTTTTTTTAAATCAATTTAACGAGCAACTCCAACTAACAACATATTAATACGAAATACTTACTCTATATTTTGAACATCGCACTTTCACACTTCTTAATAATAAGTTCTAAAATAATAAAGATTTTCACATATTGCCGTCAGAGGAGAGACCAAGAGCAATAAGAAGAAGAGAGCAGTTAGTCTAATAACTGATTTCTACGGAGTACATTGGGTTCAATTTTTTCAGAATTCTGTTTGTGATCGTTGAGAAAGGAGATGATTCGTGCGCCATCAAAACCACCATTGACTATGATCTCAAATGAAGAGGCCACCAATTATGCCTCAAAGATTGCAATATTAATATAGATTAGAAAATTCAAAAAATAATTTATGAAAAAATGAGAAATTAATAAGATTTAATGTAGTTTATAGCTTTTTAGGAGAATGTTGCCAATGGAAAATTTTCAGTTAGATAAGGTAAATTTGTGGTCAATTATAATAAATGACAATTATTAAAAATTGACAACTTTTGTAATCGACGTTGAAAAGGACAGTTATCGATAATATTGAAAACAAGACAACCATTAACAATATTAAGAACCACAATTATATCGCAATTAGATGTTACTGTCAAAGACCAATGACCAATGGGAAACTCAAAACCACAAATTTCATCTTCCATTTAGTTGTTATTGTCATCACCATTGTTAACTTTTATTTTGGCTTGTTATTAACAGTCGTTCCTTGTTTTACTGCCTTGCAGTGGTTAATCAAATGGAGGAGTAATAAATAACAGAAAATTGAAAAGGGAAAAAATTAGATTGTTTGTCACGTCACAGTAAAAATTAAAGAGAAAATTTCTTTAAATTTTATCTTTATACTAATTAAATAGACAAAAATCAGTTGTTGTAATATATTCACTTCCATTTTCCTCCAAAAGAATTGTCGGTGTTTTTAACACTTCTTCACCGGATTCAGAGCTGTCCTCTTTTCACTTTCTTGATTTTTTGGCTCAAGCTCGTTCTCTTTGTGCTTCACACCGACCCGCGCACCTACCCAACAAAACGAGTAGCTCTCTCTCTCTCTTTGCAGTGACGGATCTACGAATTGAAGGGAAAAGATGATAAATAAATATTAAAAAATTATTTTTTAATATTTATTATAAACAATAATATAAATGTTAAATTAATAAATAATAATTTATATAATAAAATAATATTGTTTTAATATATACAAAAAAACCTTTTAGTTGAAAAAAAAGATTGCGGAGTAAAATGTAAAATATAAAATTTAGTAAGAATAAATTAATAGAGGTAATATTATAAATTTAAGTATCTTTATGTTACTTTTTGTGATAGGGAGTATTTTGGGGGGGGGGGGGAATCATAAATTTGATGTAGAAAATAAACTAAAATTATTATAAATTATATCTATAATTAAATTCATATGGGTCCGCCAATGTCTCAGTGTCCCTCCTGGTTTTTTGGGTTGTCTTTCGGTGCTGGAGGGACTTGAAAAGGTTAAAAAGAGTTTTTTGGGGCTGGTAATTTTTGTACCATAATATCATCCATTTTGATCTGGAACCAATGAGTAGAGAAAAGAACTGGAGAGGAGAGTTACCTTCTTTTCTTTATATTAAATTAAATGAAGGCGGAAAAAACAGAAAAGAAGGTGGAAAGGAACTAATTTTTTTTTTACGCTTAATTATTTGGAATGTTTTCGAATAACCACGATGATTGGACAGAGTAGTGTGACATCCCAACATGCGCTGGCAATCTCATTCTCAACTTCAGTCTGTATTAGTTAATTAATTAATTAATTATATGCTATAATAACTTTGCGCGGTGGTTGATGGTGGTAGATGTACCAGTGTGTTTAGAGTAAGAGGAAAGGCGAGAAAAGGAGGAGAAAGAGAAAAAAATATGGTAGAAAAAGTTAAGAGAAATGAAGTATAGTGAAACAAAAAGTAAATAGTAATTTGTGAGTGAAAAAGTGGTGAAAAAAATAAAATTATTTAGTGTGATATAAAAAATTAAGAGAAAGAAAGTATGGTAAAAGAAAAAGTAAACAGTAATTTATGAGAGAAAAAGAAGTGAAAAAATAAAATTATTTGAAGTGGAGAAAGAAATGTAAAAAAAAAAAGTTAATAGTAATAATTATAAATTTTTTTTCTTTCTCTCTTTTTTTTTTTGCACAACAAACAAGCCCTACGTACATGTAGAGGATGAACGCCGTAAAATGCCGTCTAAAATGGCCCATTAACAAAAACACTCAAAATGGCCCAATATAATATAATCCATCCATCTACCTTCCTATCTATCTAAAAGTTCGAACAGCACATTAACTTGAGCCCAATTGTGATTTAAAAGAAGATAAAAAAAATTAAAAAAACAGAAGCAGCGTGTCCAGGAGCCCGCGGGTTTCCGATTGGGTTTGCCGAAAGAATAAATGTTAGTGGGCCGGTAATTTTTGTATTGAATTATGTGTTGAATGGAATTAGAACTGTTATTTTTGAAATTAGAACTGATATTTTTGAATTAATTGTTATTTTTATATTTCAAAAATATTAGTCGCAGTTTTAAAAATAGCAGTTGTGATTTCGTTCGGCACAAAATTTTGAGATAAAAGTCCAGAAACACGTAATTGTACTCTTGGCGAAATTGGAAAAACGAAAATGAAAAAAAATGAGAGAACGAAAATTTGGGCGCCATAAGGCTGGAAAGCCGAAAATCCAAAGCGCCCCCCGAAACGAACCCGCCAACACAAAAATAAAAAAAAATTCTCAAAAAATTTTCCCTCTCACCTCGCTGGCTATTAGCTACATTACATACGCTTTTGGCTCTCTGGAAGCTGAAAATCTGGTACTGCTCGATAATTGACAGATCAGATACTAGATAGATAGGAAAAGTGAAATAGAAATGGGAGGAGGAACAGTGAAATCGAATCCCACAAAGGCGAGGAAGAGAGTAGAGGCTGCTGCTGCTGCTGATCATGGCGGTGCAGGCAGCGAGGCTACCACTACCACTGCTGCCGCCGCCGCTTCCATGGTTCGTGCCAAGGATGGCAGCGCTTTTACTCGCTGGTAATTTTCTTACTTCTTACTAGTAATTTTTTTTTTTTTTGAGTATTTTTAAATTTAGACCAACTGTTAGAGGTGAGTGAAAAGCAGATAATTAAAGAGGTGAGAGTTCAAATCTTGACTTATGCCGACGTGTCGTTTGAATTAGAAGCTCATGACTTATTTCCTAGTGGTATTAATGGTGATAATAATAATACTCATTCTTTCCTTAGTTTCCTTAGTTTTTTTATTTTATTTTATTTTTTATTGAAAACTTCCTTTCGCTGTCCTCTTCCTGATCTCAACACTCGTTTTGGCGATTGATTGAGATCATTGTTCTGTAATGAATGTGTTTGTTTGTTTATGTGTTTTCCCTGACTGCCTGCCTTCCGAGTTCGCTAGAACAAGTACAATTTGTGCTTCAAATGGCAAATTGTGTACGAGAACCAACGGATTTGATTATTACTACTAACTCAGATTGATTGACGGTTGTTTTCCCCAAATTCATAATAATAACTAATAAATGATAACTATGCAGTGAAGAGTGCAACAAGAATGTGCCAGTGGCTCTCATCAGTTTTCACAGCTGTAGCCTTGATGCTAAAATCAAGATGAACTTGGGTCAGTTTCTCTTTCCCCCTTTCCCACTCCCTTCTTCTTTTTCTTTTAATTAATTGCATATATTGTCTATCCTTTTCTTTGTGTGTATATATATATATATATAAAAAGAAAAATTGTATTGTTTTTAGAGGCCCAAGTGGTGGAAAAACCAACTGAAGTTAAGAAGCCTGCTGCTGAAAGGTTGGTTCAATTTCTTACTTCAAAATTATTCAAGTAAAAAGTCTGTCTTATGGGGGTTTGACAAAGCTTATAGTCATTTTCTTGTTTTACAGGAAGAAAGCAACAACATCAACAGAACCAAAGTCAAAGAAAGCCAAGAAGGAGACTGCGGCGAAAGGCTCAAAAGACAGGCCCAAGCGCCCCCCCACTGCCTTCTTTCTCTTCATGTAATATTAGCCTCTGCCTCTGCTCCTCACTCTCTACTACTTTTGCTCTACATTTAGCTTCTCGCGTCTCTTTTTTTTTTATTTTATACTTTTGTTGCTAACTTAACTTCTGTTTTTCGTTTGGCCAGGGATGACTTTAGAAAGACTTTTAAGGAAGCAAATCCAGGCTCTAAGGATGTTAAACGGGTACCGTACCCTTCTATCTGTCAATCTTCAAACTGCAAATCTTTACTTACTGTGACAATTGGGATTGCAGATGATTAATCACCTTTACATCTGGTTATTATTACGGTAATTAATGACATCCATAATGTAATGCAATTTAGGTTGCAAAAGAAGGTGGTGAGAAATGGAGGTCTATGACAGATGAAGTGAGTTTACTTCACTTTGGTTTTTGCAAATACTTCGTTGTTGCCTACTAATAAATAAGCTATTCAATGACCCAAAAAAATAATGGGTTTGTTCTTTTGGCCCTTTTGTTTTGATTCCTAACTAACAATCAGGAGAAGAAGCCATATGTGGACAAAGCCGCTGAGCTTAAGGATAAATATACCAAAGCCTCGGGGAGCAGCACTGCTGGAAACGAGGATGTGAGTGAGACCATTCCTTTCCGGATTTTTTTTTCAATTGATCAATGCAGCTCAACAGTTTCTTGGACCTATTTTTTTATGAGGTTCTGTTTCTAAGGCATGTTTGATTTTCTGGACATGATCAGGATGATGAAGGGGGTTCGAAGTCAGAGAAGGAAGGAGCTGAGCAGGAAGTGCAACAAGTGTCAGATGATGAGGAGTAGGATATTTTGCATTAAATCCAACATTTGGCTTTCTGTGGTCGGACTTCTGCTCTTCATTATTGTAAATTTTAGGCTTTTTAGTTAGTTAATGGGCACAATTAGATGTTCTGAAATTGCTTGGAGACATATCATCCATATGTTCTAACAAGCTTAAATTTGAACCGTAATTGGATCGTTTGATCATCTGCGATGAGATCTTCCACTTAGCAATTGCAAACCAATCCTTTTGCTCTTTTTTCGTTTACTTGATGTTTTCCTTCATAACTCATAAGACAATTCTCTAGAGGCTAGACCAATAATTGTTTATCCATACGATGGATGGTTAGGACGCTGAAACATATGGTCCATTTGCTCTAATGTACTATGCTGCGGGAACTCAGGAGTAAAAATGGGCTTTTTTAAAGTGTCCCAAATAATGATCTTATTGTTGATAATGAGAGGATAAAGCAAGGGGGAAAAGATTACAATTTTTGTGAAAGGCATTAAAGGGCGACATGCCTTCCGTAATATTTCAATGCCCATCTTGCATAAGCCTTTTGTCTCGTTGGTCGAATGAGTCAGCATCTCGCTGGCTTGCGTTGCCTTGTATTCTAATGTCTGCAAGGTGGCAAAGGTTTGCCACACAGGCACAGGTTATGAGCATAAGCAGCTGCGGGGAAGATATTATAAGGCATTTGTTGTGGGATCTCTCCACACAATCTGTTGGCACTGAAGTTTGCATGTCTCAGTTTTTGAACCCCCAAAAAGCTAGTTGGGATCCTCCCTGTGAGACGATTGATAGAGAGGTCGAGCCATTCGAGATTTACCAAGAGCCCCACGTTGGTTGGAATGGTGCCTGCTACTTGGTTCCTTGAGATGTCCAACCTCCGCAGCTCAATTAGGTTTGATATTGAATTGGGGATGTGGCCTGATATCTTGTTGCTTCCTATGTTCAGTACCTTCAGGCCTAATCCTTCAGGGAACTCTGGAATTGTACCAGAAATTAAATTGCCCGACACATCCAAAACCTCCAAAAAGCTGCTTGTCCTGTTGTTTAGGATCCTTGATAGAAACCCAGTAAGTTGATTTGAATGGAGATCAAGGGAATTAATCCCATCTGGCAATTTAATCTCTGAGAGATCAAACTTCAGTTGGTTGTTTGACAGCTTAAGCTTTTGCAAATTTGATATGCCAGTGAAGAAACCTGAAATTCCATCTGTGAAAAGGTTGTCAGATAGATCTACGGAGGTCAAAGAATCCGGTTTTGAGAATCTTGGAATGGTTCCCCCAAGTTTGCAGCCAGCTAGACGAACATCTGAAAGTTTTTTGTCTTTGATCCAATTGGGAAACGTTTCCAAACTGAAATTGTTATAGGAAATATCTATTGACAATAGAGAAGGAAGATCTCTACCTTGAACATTTGGTAAGGGTTTGGAGAACTCATTGCTAGACAAGTTAAGGTACCAAAGTTTCTGTAATCCTAAAAGGGACCCGGCAATTTGACCTGTAAGCCTATTGGAACCCAATGAAAGATACTGAAGGGATTTCAGGCCAGCAATTTGGTTTTGGAGCTGTCCCGTCAGCTTGTTATTATCCAGCGATAACTCCTGAAGTTTGGGCAACTTGAACACCGAAGTGGGTATCTGGCCTGACAGTCGATTATTGGATAGGTCTATAAAGCTCAGGTTTTGAAACGGCCCCAGTATATCAGGAAGCGAACCAGACAACAAATTAAAGCTAAGATCAAGAGATTGGAGACTAAGGAAGCTTTTGAAAGTGAATGGGACTGGGCCTGTGAAGCAGTTTCTTGCTAAATTCAGGAATTGGAGCTTCCTAAGATTCCCTATGCTTGGAGGAATCCGACCACTTAAGCGATTCCCACTGAGTGAGAGTGTAACGAGATTAGTGGACAGATGGTCTAAACCAGGAGGAATATTCCCTCCGAGAGAATTGTCATCTAGCACCAATTGTGTGAGGTGGGCTAAATTTGAGAAGCTTTCAGGAATAGGACCAGTTAAATGCTTCATACCACTTATAATCATTACCTCCAAGAAAGACAAACTGCCCAGGGAAGCAGACAAAGTTCCCTTCATGTAAATGCTGCTGTCCCTCTCAGGTCTCTGCAACACCAATTGAGTGACCCTCCCAGTTGCCGGATTGCACTGAACACCCTCCCAATCTCCATTACAGCAATCATTCCCCGCCCACGAAGGGAGAATATCAGTAGTATCCTCCGAGATTGTGGCTTTGAACCCGAGTAGAGCCGCCCTATCTCCCTCTGAGCAAACACCAGTTTGCAGTGGGCTTGTAGTGTTTTGATGAGCCACCGATGTTAGGAACAACAAATGAAGAATAATAGAACACAGCAGCAAAAGCTTGAAATTGAAAACCCACCTCAGAGTCTGCATTTTGGGAAAAGTTGGTCTTGATCAGATGGGTAGGCAGCACTGAAATTGTAAAGAAAATTTTCCTAGCAAGTAGGGGATCTGACAAGAATAACTTGGCACGAAGGTTTTGCCTTGCTTTTACATAAAGAGGTTGTTTTTGGAACTCTTATGAAATTCACACAAACTTTACAATAGAATAACTATATTATTACGTCAAGATTCGTCTTTTACAGGAACAATTTGGTGAGAGTAAAGGATAAAATTTTTTTACCATGTATAAAATAAAATAAAGGGTGAATTAGACATGATGGTGATGTAAGGTGTTTATTCTACTCAGATCTTTCACGTAGACAGGAAGCTAAAATGATGAGAAAAGATGCTAGAAAAAGATTATTTAAAGGTATTTGGAGACAAATTAGAGTATATAAACATATTTAGTGTAGTAGGTAAGAGACACATAATTAATTTAATTAATTAATTAATTTTTTATTTTAAAATTTAATATATTTTTATATTTTAATAATTCAGATTACTACCTATTTACTATAATCTTTTTCAAATGTAGTCAAAAATATCTTTGTCTAAAAATATAAGGATTAGAGTTTGACTATATAGATACGTTAGGATAAGTATACGGTAGATACATAATATTTTAAAATATTTTTTTATTTTTTTATTTTTTAAAATTTAATATAATTTTTATAATTTAATAATTTAAAATATTATATACGTACTGGTTAAACGTGTGTACGAAACTTTTCTGGAAGAACCAAAATATGTTTCCTGCTAAACATGCAAGAATCTGAACCATCTGTCCCTTACTTGCAGTGACATAACATGAGGGCCTTTTCGGTTAATTTGACCATTTCTTCTGACTCGATGGGAAAAGAATTTTGATGGGTTTGATTTAGTTAAAGTGACTCACATCGTAAATGTAAACGAAAAATTTAACTGGACAGAAATAAGAGGGCCCAAAAAAAATTTAAAAAATTATTTATATAATCAATTAATTAATTAATTTTATGAAATATTAAATTATTATAATAAAATTTGTAAGTATTTATTTATTTATTTTTTATTAAAAACTATTATTGTAATAAAATTTATAAATATTTTATTATTTATTTTTTATTAAAAAAATTAAATACCTTATTAAATAAATTAATTAATCAATTATACAAACAAAAATTTACCATCTTGTTTGCCTCTTCTTTTTTTTCATCTACGTAACAGTGCTCGATTGTAAATTTGTGAACGTTCGATGGACCAATGGTCGCTCGAACGCTGGAGCGCAGCTGATTCAGAACAAAAAAGAAAAAAAAATATCGCCTAAGCACCTTTTTCAAATCAAATCATAAGTAGATTTTTAGCTGTACTCCACTGCTCATATAACTCCATGCTTTCTGACTGTCATTTCTTCTGCTTGGGAGGTTCTTTAGACTCTTTTTAAATCGGGAAATTTTATAGAGAGTAATTTCATTAGAGTATATGTTGAAAAAAATAGGAATATAAACTGTAAAATATTTGAAAATAAAAAATATTAAATAAATAAATTATTAAATATTATTAAATAAATTATTTATTTACTTAATCTCATTAAAAGTAAACTTTTCAGTTATATTTTTTAATAACAAAAATTTATTCATTTAACGTGCTACTGCTAGAGCCATAGCCACATTTCAATAGCCTCTCCCATTTTTAATCTATGTGTTAGGTAGATGTAAGTTAATAATTGATATCAAAATAAAATTAAAATGATGTATATTATGATCTAATTGAATATTAGAAAATAAAAATAAATGGCTAAGACATAAAGTAGTGTTTTTTTTGTTATTTTTATTTTTTTGTTTCAACTAAGATATACGGTTCTTCCACTACATTCATATGCTTTGGTTATCTTGTAAGCCCAATATGGAGCACAAAATGGACCCGAAAAAAGCCCAGCAAAAAGGATTTTCAAACACCAGGTGGTGGGCCAATGCGTAGGCCCAGGTTCGCTGAAAGTTATTTGAAGCAGGCGCTAACTAAAATGACACGAGTCTGAATTTGTTTAACTAGAGGTTTTAATTTTAAGTTTTGAAAATACAGTCGCGTTAAATACTTGATGGGAGACATTTGCCGCATTTCAGAATCTCACCTGAGTTGGAGTGGTAACCCACTCGACTATTATTTTTTTTAAAAAAAAAAAAAAAAACTCTACCCCTATCCCCATTACAATTTCTCTTCTTCTCCAGCCGCCCAAGCCTTCTCTATCAGTCTTTCTCACACTCTCTCTCTTTCTCCATGATTCGCAGTGCTGCCAAAGCGAAAGCTGGTACTGCCCTTACGGAAGCTGGTACTGTCACAAGAAATTATGACGTCAAATGTATTTACTATACGAATTAGTATACAAAAAATTTTTTTGGATACTACCAATGTACTACTACTCCTACACGGCTACTCCTATACTGCTTGTTGCCTTGCTCGAGAGTTGAGGCAGCTGCAAGTCGGAGTGGACTTGCATATGGACGATTCAATCCCTAGAATACCATTCAAATTCTCACTAGGGAGAGAAACAGCTTGTAATCCGAAGCAAAATGTTTTCTTCCAGGCAAATTTGGCAATGCATGTGGGATCTATTGCCTTTTTTATTCTTTTTCGGAATACCAAAAAAAAAAAAAAAAAAGCTATCCAATAACAAATAATGATAATAATAATCTAGGATGCACCTACACGTGAGTTTGAGTGAAATGTTTATGTCAAACATGCATCGGACATAGATACAAATCGAACATATCACGACATGTGTCCAACACGCTAAAGATGTGTTCACCAAAAAAATTTTCAATAAAAACTTTCGTATATAGATCAAACACATCAGAGACATATTTTGAAAAATGTAAAAAAAATATAAATATAAAAAAAATATAATATGATGACATGTCAATCATCTCTTTTTAATAGCCGAAAGATAACCGACAGGCCATCTTCTCATCCTTTTTATTATTAATTTTTAAAAAAATTTACATGTTAGAGGAGTGAGAGAAGATTTGATTTTTTTTTAAATTGTATACTTTTTTTTTTCAGACAACAAGTTATGTACTCTCTTAGGTTATTAATTTAGTGTATATCATAGAACTCTAGATATACCTAAAAAAATATATTATAAGATTTATTTTAATAAAAAAATTAAATTTAATCAAAAATATAAATTATAATTCATATTATATTTTAAACAATAATATATATTTAAATTTATGTATATGTATAAATGTGTATATATATATACAAGAGTCACTGTATCAATGTCTACCGTATTTGTATCACTGATACTGTACAACCTAGATAATGATTATAATGATGGCGGGACGGACGATGCCAAAACATAATAACAGTCTTGTCTAACATAACCGTAAAACTACAAATCCCCCAGAGCAGCCGCGTGCGGATGGGGTCCGAAAGAATTCCCAGTTTCGCCCAAGGCGGAATGAGAAGCCCACCCGTAAATATAGTCGTGCTTGCAACCATGTATTCACTTTTCTTTCTCCGCAGCTATTTTTCCCATTGGCCGAGTTCGTCAGCTAGCAAATTTTACAAGAACGTTGCGTCCAAATAAATGCTTCTCTCACTCTCTCTCTCTCTTCCGCCCGCCTGATCATAAGAAAGAAAAGAACTCCTGTCCTGGGGCCCCGCATCTGATTGTTCTCCTCCGTTTCAGTGAAGAACTTCACTTCTCTCTATGTATATAGCGTAAAAATAAATGTTCGTGTTCCGATAATTTTTGTGTTGAGAAAAATATTTCGAGTGAAATTGTGACTGATATTTAAAAAATGAACATTAATATTTTTAAAACACTTATTACTTTTACATTTTAAAAATATCAATCTCCATTTTAAAAATAATAATTATAATTTCTCTTAAAATATTTTTTATGACAAAAACGTCGGAACATGTAATCACACTCCTATCATAAACAGGTACACAAATAACACCCAAAACAACAACAACAAACACTGACTTAACAAAACAAGCAAGTCAAGGGATGTTCGCCGAGGGGAAAATTTTGTACAGCTCCTAAAAATGATAAAGAGCTTGATGGCCAATCATGTCTTGTTATTGTCTTTTTTTTTTTTTAAAGAAATCCACCTCCCCTCCCCCCGCCCAAACACACTCGATTATATTGATGCTGCCTCTTTAGCTCCAGGCCAGCAAAGTGCCCTCCTCGTCTCTGCCCCTCAACCTCACACATACAATTCCATTAATGCCGGCATTCCCCTCTTCAGCTCCTAGCCAAACCTTTTCTTCCCTTTCGAGCAAATTCAGGATGCTATTTGACCATGGACTTCAGGTGCTCTGGTCTGAATCTGGACTCTTGACTGACTGGACAATTTTTAAGAGCTTTTTTTGCTCAGAGCCCCCCGCGTGTGCTGTCTGTGTGTAATTCTCGTTTAGTTATTGTATTCTCTTGATAAGATTCATTTAGAGCTTATATTTTTTAAAATTTTTATAATTAAATTTTAAATATTTTAATTTTTTTACTTATTTTTATATTTTTTAAATTTTTTATAACTGCGTCTTTCTGTCGGATTAAACGTGTTTTTAATGATTAAATTAATGAAAAGACTAGATTTAAAAGATCTAAACGATATAAAATTTCATTAAAAAATTAAAATATTTAAAATTTAACTATAAAAATTCATAATAATTTAAGATTTAAATGAATATTATCTCTTAAACAAATAAGTACAACCAATTTTCAATTTACTCATCTTCCTTTCTCTCTCTCTCTCTTTTTTTTTTCATTGTTCCCCCCTTTTTGCCTGAAAAAATTGCATAATTAGAACGTACGATATTTTTGTGATATATTAATATTAGATTGTGTTGTTCTCCAAAAAAAAAAAAATTTAGCTTGTGTTATAATTTCGCATAGGTTTATTTTTATTGAAAAGTCAGAAGAATTTTTTTTGAAAATTTTAGAAATTCATATTAAATTTGCACAAGTTTTTCTAAAATATGATTCTTTATTTAAGTCAACATTTTCAATTTTCCAATATATTATATATGTTTCAAGTTTAATTTATTAGAATACATATTTATTGATTTCTTATATTGTAAAATCGTAATTTAAAATCACAAGACATAAAATTCGGAAAATATTTGGATTAGGAATCATAATTTCTATGAATTGTATTGCAATTCATCTTGAAATTTTTAAGTTGTAATCGATATTTTATGTGTTTTCATTTAAAATTTTTTTTTTTTTTTTTAGTTTGAGACCGTCCAGTATCCAATCTAATGAGTTGAATAATCTAAACCGATCCGGACATGACTTCAAAGAGTGGTAAAAATTTTTCAGCAAGTATTTAATGCGATTATATTTCAAAAAAACTCGAACTCAAGATATCTGATTAAGCGGTGACGGATCCTTATTTTTTGCACCAGTACTTGCTGGTCATTTAAAACTATTCTGGTTATTTAAAATTATTATGATGGTATTGTAATAATGTTATTTTGACGTTGCAAAACAATATGATGAAATTATCAAAATTTGTGAAACTAGAATACAGTTTGGTGGAAGAGTCACATTGGTTGATAAATAACTTTACAATATATTATGACTTTTACAATTATTAACCGTAACGTAACGTAACTGACGATGAAGGAAGGCCTGACCTTTTTTTTTTATTTGAGAGAGAAGGCCAACTAATCTAAAAAGAGACAAAGAGTAAAAGGGGAGTTTGAAAAAAATAAAAAGAAAAAAAAAAGAAAAAAGAAAAAAGAAAAAAGAAAAGAGGGGTTTGAAAGGTAAATGGATGTTGTGGCGGTGTGGATCAGAAATTGTATTGCATTGCATTTGATTTCACAAAGAAACAAATAAGGGTTTGAAAAAATTAGGCTGTGCTAAGAAGTTCAGTTGAGTAGATAAAATTTTAAATTTGTATTAAAAATATTTGAAATTCGTGTAACGATTTTTTTTAGTTGGTGATATGTAAATTTTTTTTAAAATTTATGACTTGTTTTGATTTTGAATTGAGGTAGGCTGTATTATATAATACAGAGAAGAAGACAGAGGAGGAGAAGGAGAAGAATTCGGAGTCGTCGCGTGCTGAACCCTAATCTAATCTAGAAAACCAAAAAAAAAAAAAAAAAACAAAAGTATTAGAAGAAGAAGAAGAAGAACAGAAAAAGGAAAAAGGTTAGTTATATTTCTTTCTTTTACGCTATGCTATGGCTAATTGTCTGCTATTATTGCTCTATGTATGTAACTTTTCGTTTCATTACGTATTGTTCTCGATCGAATCGAATCTACTGGACTTGAAAGGAAGGATGGAAGGGAGGACGTAGTAATAATATACATACCAAGAAAGAAATATGTGCAATTTTTCTTTATGTCTGTTAGTTTTTTATTATCTCTTTCGATTACGGGCGGATCGCCAGCCACCCACTGCTACTGCCATTGCTAGGAAGGGAATTGGGATTGGGATTGGGATTGGGATTGGGATTGGGTTTGGGTTTGGGATTGGGTTTGGGATTGGGATTGGGTTTGGGTTTGGGTTTGGGTTTGGGATTGGGATTGGGTTTGGGTTTGGGTTTGGGTTTGGTCCTCCCCATCCCCACCTTCATTCTCGTTCTCATCCTTATGTCTTGCACTTTGCATGATATAATAATTATAACCAAACAAGTTATCTATCAATCTAACATTGCAATTACAATTGCAATTACAATTACAATTACAATTGCAATCTGTTATATAATTTTGCAGGCAGCAATTAACGATTCAAGACAGTTGGACTGAGGATTCCAATGATGATGTTGTAAGATGGCAGCCGGCTCAAGTTCTAGTTTTGTTAGTGGTGGTAGCCTTAGTAGTAGTAGTAGTAGTAGTTGGGAGACGGCCATTGATTCCTCCAACATAGGCTTTCAGGTGCTTCAACTAAATCTTCCTCTCTCTGTTGATCATATTCCAAAAAGCACTTGCTTCTTCAAGTCCTTTCTTCTTTTTCTTCTTCTTTTTGAACTTTCTTCTTATCCCAAACTGACTTGCACAATACTTTTGCCTGCAGCTCCTCAAGAAGCATGGCTGGAAAGAAGGAACTGGTCTTGGGATTTCGGAGCAGGTTTGTTTCTTTTCTCTCTTTCGTCTCTCTTGGCTCTTTATTATTATTTTACTTCACACACCACTAGCTTCTACTTCTTGTCCATCTTTCCATGCATATTGCATTCCAGTTATTTATGCGCCCGCGCGCCTGTGTGTTGCATGGGCCGCTTGCTTCCTAGACAATGTAATAAGAAAGCAATTGCTCATTGTGCTGAAAAGCAACAAACTTTCTGTCTCTTATGTCAGCAGCCAAGCAACTCTTGTTCTTGCCTTCAAATAATCTCATCTCAAAAAATATTTTCATCTAATCTAACATTGAATTCTGCCTAGACGACATTCACAAACTCAATCATACTTCTCCTGTCATTTTGATTCTGCCTCCACTTGTTTGTCTATCTCCATTTTTGACTACTATGGTGCACGATGCTCCCACATTCTGGTGTCTGGGGAAATTTCAAATGTATGTAGTCTCACCCTTTTTTTCACAAAAAGGTTGTTCATCAAATCGAACTTGTGGCCTCCGGGCCACAATTGGGTAGCCTTAGTGTTACATTAAGGCTCACTCTTCTATTAATGCACATAACCTACTCTTCTTTTTTAATGATTCATTGTGAAAGATGATGGTCTTGACCCATTGTTCTGTCTTTCTTTTCTTAAGGCCTGGAAAGTAGATTTATTGCATGGAATGTGCGCTGTCACTGAGACGTGCTTAGATTGTAACCTAATGCCTTTAAATCGTCGAGCTTTGTTATTCAGTCTTTCATGGTGAGGTTTAGAATAAAAAATCAAATAAGTTGGTGTAGCTGATTGTCATTTCCTTTATCGGAAATATTGAACAGCCTTGTATAAGCCCTGTAGAACCATTTTACCAGCCTTTTGTCTTCCTGTATCTAATTTGTTTATGCTATGAACAGGGGAGGCTGGAGCCAGTACAAGCATATCTAAAGACTAACAAGCGGGGCTTGGGAGCAGATAAAGTTAAAAAGAATAAACCAAAGCCAGTTGATTCCTCTGCTTCCAAAGTACAAAATGATAAGGTGAGTTTTTTTTTTTTTTTTTTTCTCCTACTTCATTCTAGTTGATAGTGCAGCAAAAAGAATATTAACAAGAAGTGTTTAGATAGAATTTTATTCTATGGATGTGGAGAGGAATTTAGGTTAGTCCAACGGCATAAGGCTTGGGCTGGCAACAGCTATGGGCACAGATTTAGGTCTTACAAACAGCTACATGCAAAAATGAATGTGCCTAATGGCCCTAATCTGTCCCTAGGTAAAATCCTTGCACAATTGACATGCACTTGTTACGTTGGGTTGACAAACCAGCTGATGAACATTTGTCTACTTCTTGCAATTGTGAAATCTTATAATTATAGACAGTCTGAGTGAGTGATTATTTGAAACCTGCTTTAAACAATATGGCATGAGAATTCCAAGTCATTCAATCTGCTAAGTCTCATTCCTTACGTTCAAATCTATGCAAAATGGTTTATGTCATTACAGACTAATGAGGAATTGTTTAGTTAAATACACTCCTGTAGTGACAATGGAAAAATGTGTTATCAGAACTCATCACACCAGATTGTCACCTGGCATTGTAGCTTCCCACCTTGTGCCAGCCCAGTAAAGGGGCTTCAAACTTTGTCTGTACCCCTGGTTAATCTGTTGACAAAATATACATAAGTATTCTTTGTGAAAGCTGTTGTCTACTTTTTTCTTTTCTTTTTTTTTGTATACATCTGTTCAATCATTAATACGATGCTAGATAGATGGAAAGTTTGTAATTGGGTGAAGCAAATATAAACATCCAATCAGGCACATGCTGTGTTAAATGGCTGTTGCCGGACTAGTTTCGTCATGCTGTCTTGTTAGGTCGATAGCTAATAAATCTACTTCTCTTCTATTCTATGGTATGATTTGCCATGTTATGTTAATATCCTCTATGTCAGTTAATGGCCATTATATGATTTAGGAACAATAAAGATTGTAAACTCATATCTGTTTACCAGTAAAAGAGCTCCTTACATCGTCCCTGCCCCTAGTCTTATCTGTTGGGAACCTACACATAAAAAATCTTTGTGCAAGCTGTTGTCCACTTGAAATGCATATATCTGTTTGATGATTGATATCATACAGATAGATGGGACGTTATTATTGGGTGAGGCAAGTATATCCAATCGGCCACGTATTGTTGTTAATTCTTGTGGCTGCACTGGTTTTTGCATGCTGTCTTGTTAGGTTGATAGCTGATGTATTTTCTATTCTATGATCCTCTGAATACGTAGAGGTAAAAGTAATGACTATGTTATATGATTCAGGAAGAGTCAGCTGCAAAGAAGTCTAAGCCACTTTCCAAGAAACAAAAGAAAATGGCGGAGTTGGAAAAGCGTTTACAGGAGAAGGAATTTGAACGGGCCTTTTTTAGGGAGTTCTGGCCAGATAATGTTTGACAGTTGATAAAATAGTCTACAATTTCTCCCGTTCCCTGAAATTTGTACAGACAATTTTTACACCATTTATCATGTGACATGATCTTTTTTTTTTTGGGTGACGAGTATATATTGTACTACTCATGTTGTCAAACGAAAAATAAGATAAAATCATATAATTCAAAGAACTATGATGTTAAAATCGTGTATAACTACTTGGCACAACATATATATGATTCTCAATGTTTTAGAACCTAAACCTGTGTGAGAAGACAACTGACCAAATAAACCAAAAACGTCTACAACTTGATCCTTTGTACATCAATTGAACATTATCCGCAATGCAACCTTTCAGAAAATGGAAACAGTGAGTGGAAACGGTCAGCTGCAGTGTCAGTTGAGATGTACTCCTGAATGAGTCCTAGCAAGCACGATTAGAATATGTACTGTTTGCTTGGTATTAGTGAATCTTTCACTTATTTTTCTTATTGCTATCAAGTCTAACGAGTTGAACAGGAGCTGCTGGTATTCTAATCCACCACTCTCTTAATCGTCTCAGCCACCTAACACTGCTTTCTTTCCTGTAAGGCATGTCCCTCGTGAAAGCCTCTACAAATAAAAGCAGGATTATGTGCCTCAGAGGTACAAATGCCAACACAGCTGCCACAAACGCAAGCAGCAGAGCAACCTTTTCAGTGGCCTGCAGATCGAAGAAACAAATGATAAAAGCAAAACAACTGTAAAACAAAGAAAACAAGAATTAAAGATTATGAAACTGGTAGTTGTAGAAGTTGGCCGAAAGATATTTCCTAGAAATAGCTTCTCGGATCAAAAAGGACTCAGTGTACCATACCACCGAAACAAAAGGCAAAATGAAGCAACTTTTTCTGCAAAATGAAACAATTTTTCTGTAGAACGATTTCAACAAAAAAAGCACCTTGCTAGTTTCAGTTCATAATTTTATGTAAATTTTAAAAAGCTGCATTTTCCAATCAAATTTTTGATTTGCCGATGAAATATATCCTCTATATAGCATGGAATTAAGAACCGGACCGAACCGGCCGGTTCAACCGAAAAAACCGGGAACCGGTCCTAGGTCCAGTCCGGTTCAAGTCTAAAAATGGAATTCAGACCGAACTAGAAAAAACCAGTCAAAAATCGGAAAAACAGGTCAAAAACCGGGAAAACCGAGACCGGTTGAACCGGTTCAATTTAAACCAAAAAATTTTAAATTATAATTTAACCCAAAACTTTATTTAAATTATAATTAAAACTCTAATTTTAACTAAAAATTCTAATTTAGTCCGCAATTGATTAAAATTTTCAATTTAATCTTTAAAATTTAAAAATAAATATTTAATCACTATTTATAAATATTATTTTTTGAATTAATTTTTATAAATTATATTTTGTTAGATATACTAATTGTAATATCTTTAATGTATGTAAATATTAATATAATTCTTAAAATACACTTTATTTTAAATATTTATTATCATTCTTATATAATATAACATTTTATATAATTATATAAGTTATATAAAAATTTAATTTTTATATATTTAATATTAAATACCGGTTTTACCAGTTTAACCGCGGTTTTACCGGTCGAACTGGTTGAACCTTGAACCTCTCAGCTTTCCGATTCAATGACCGGTTCGATTCTGAAAACCTTGCTATATAGTGACCTATTCATGGAGAAAACTCAACAATTATATCCATGATTCCCAAATTGTCTTTTGTTTCCCTTCTTATCCATAGCCAGAGGCTACATAAGATAAGCATCTGCGGTAGCAAGTACACAAGAATTTATTTACTGGCTTCGTCAAAAGTACAACATGAAAACCTATATAATGCTAAAGTGTGTAAGTGGCGCAACTAGATCTTGATGCCTATGCATCTATATGACATGTCTTGGAGTGACGATGGACAATGATAGTGCACGATATCCTAATTCCTAAAGTTCCTTTTCTTTCACTTTGTGTAACCCCTGGATGAATGATTTGTGGACCGGCCAAGAATGAAAAGCACCCAAATCACTTTATAACAATTTGCACAAACAGTTTTGTATAATAATAATTGAAAACATCATGCGATTCAAATGTCAAGGTGAATGGATTTCGAAAATTATCCAATTTACAGAAAATTAGTACTTGTGTTCCATGAAAAGAAAGAATATGAATTTCTGTTCCATAAAAAGACAGCTTAAGATTCAATCAGCTAGAAATTCACAGATGCAGCATTATCGAAAGGTACACAGTTGGGCCACCAGACATACTGGCTTTGGAAGGGCTTGCAATGATGTGGGAATGCTGAGAGAGTTCACAGGCATCTTGTTCAAGAAGTAGAATGTGCAAAAAGTGCAAAGAAACCACAAAGTTGTTCTAGAAGCCCTTGAAATTGCACTATGAGTTTAAGGCGTAATGTGATACCATGCATTCCAAAGCTGGTATGTGTGAAAAACACTCTGTTCCTGATGTGTCTAACAAATTCTATGGATTCAAGTTCTGATTTCTGCTTAAATTTTATAGGCATATAAAGTTCTAGATAGGAATGAAGAAGTTCCGTCAGAACACTATTTACCAGCAGAAAACCAATTTCTTGTGCGAAAATTTTTGTGCTAGATGAAATTAAGATGGGAATGACTCATACCCGTGGAAGAACAGCAAATAAAAGAGCTCTTATCTTGAGGAGGATAATATTCCCAGATTGAATTACTGCCTCCGTTTGGGTGATAGCTTCTTGTAGTGTTAGCAGTTGCTCCACAGCATTTTTATTGGGCGGAGCTTTAACTCTGAAGGGTTGTAAGGGCTGCTTCTTGTTAAAATGTCTATGGAAGAGCATGAGAGCTGCACAGCATGCCAACATGCATGGCAACATATATCTGGTCCAATCCCTACATTTTTCGTGAATTAAACTGTTATGCTTGGATTGCTTATCTGCAATTGACAGACTTAGAGTACTTGGAGGGGAGATAAGACATGCATAAATAAATTGAGTCCAATAATCCTCAAATAAGGAGGTTGAGATAACACACACTTGTTTAAGCAACTCTGTAAAGAAAAAAAAAATTAACCTCAAAATAGCATAGCAGCTGAACACCAGAAACGAGATTGATTTTAAAGGATTCTGCCAGGAGGCCAAAAGTTGAAGACGACCAGCTAATTCTATCACTGGGAAAAGTAGCTCCTACAATTCAAAAAATTTAGAAGCAATTTCGGATAAAATCATGGGATTTGCATCATAGAATATTTGCACATTGTAATATTGAAGTAAAGATAACGATTCAAATGAATGGGCTGGCAAAAATCATGAATAAGGGCCTATTCCCCCTGCTTTCTTTTTCCTTTTATTTCCTTTATGCCGGCAGTAGGAGGTAGGTAATGGTGGCAGAGTGAGTGTTAGGGAAGGGCGTATCTGGTCAGCAACTGGTTGATGGAATTCATGGCTGTCACTTGAATAAATCAGGTGAAAAATGTAGATCCTCTATAGTGAGTTAGCAACCTGAATTTACTAACAGTTGCAACAACCTAATTGACCTACTGCAATGTTCACAGTGCCGATGTTTCTCGGACATCTCATGGTGACAAAGATGTGATTGATCAGTGAGGTCTCTGTCTAAGGGAGAATAAAGAAGGCAGCACCAAAGGTTTCTGAGAAGCCAAAAAAAAAAATGCTGTTTCTATGATGCAAACAATTATATAGGGAGTAGACCTACTAGAATCAGACAATAACATGTTAGTAAAGAAGTGCTATGGGACTAAAATAACGAAAAATGTCACAATGAACCTTCATTACTGCAACATTTGTATCAATCCCTTCAACCTTTACTTTGTCCACTGTTGCCTGTGCAGCTTGAGCTCTCCCAGTATCCAATATCGACCGTCGAACCACTACTTCCAAGGGATTTGTCTCACCAGCTGAAAGATCTCCAACCATCATTGCATTTGCATCCACATTTAATTCTTTTTGTAGACTATATCCAAGTCGACTAAGTGTCACGAGTGCCACTGGTGAATGTGCTAACTGCAGTTTAGAATGTGGGGATCCATCAACATCTTGTTGGGAAGCAGTAATGGTCAGAAGTGCAAGGCGACTTGACAGAGTTTCCAAAATATTATCGCCCCCAGGAAGACTTTCAGCGAGTTTAAAGGCTAGTAAGGTTTTGTACTGGGATGAGAAGAAGCGGAAAGCCTCTCTAGTAGCACGATATCGGAGGATGCCTAGAGTGGCCCTCGCAAGTACCTCCAGTTGTTGAACCTGCCCAAAGTTGTATTTTCTTATAAAACTGTGTGCATGCAGGATCTCAAGACATATATCCAACCAATAGTCGCGGCGAAAATTGCCTTTAAATTCTGGAAACTCAAAATAGACAGGTTCCGTTCTGTGAATTGCAGAAAACATTTAGCGAGTGAGAGAGAGAGAGAGAGAGAGGGTGACTGAGAGTTAAGGACAGTTCACGATTTCTACAAACTAATTACATAAGATTATGGGAAATATCCACAATCTATAGACCAGGTTGAGGGAAACTTACACAGATGTTGAATTGTACAACACAGCTTTATCAAAGAGACGAGCACCCAATGGTCCCGTCAATTCAGGTTTGACAACTTGCTGCATATCGGTTGCTAGATCGTATCTAACAACTTTATCGTATAATCCAACCCCCAGTGGCTCGAAGTAGAGAGCATAATTTGTCAATGTCAACCGGCCTAAATGGAAGGAACCAGAAGAGAATGAAACAGGATAAATAATACAACATAATCAGCATTCTTGAGCTAACTTTGACTACAGTTATCCCAGCAATGTGCTATACCTACTCAAAACCAAAAATTTATGTCATGCTTAGTTCTTGTTCTTGGCTGCAGATCCACAGGTTGATGTTGAAAAGGGTAGAACACAAAACATAATGGACAAGTCATTTTAGATTGTCCTACTTGTACTTTGAAGCCACAAAAGTCGACAGTGAATAATAATGCTTTTTAGATTTTGAAGAAGACATCCTAAGAGCATAAATTTATTCCACAGATGAGTACAGCTAGCTGTACTGCATGCCATTAGAAGCTTATTTATAATTTAAAAAACATCCCAGTTAAGTGTATTCATTTTTGACAGTGAAGTTTTCACAGAGAATAAATCAAGCACAACTCTAGGACATGCTATCACAGTGTCAGCCAAAAGCAACAGCAACCTCTTGATAACCTTGAGCTCAAAGTGATATATGTGTCAGGCATGGCTAAATTAAGTTGCAAATTTCCAAGTTTTTCAAAAGGAGCAGGAAATTGTTAAGGACAAGTGCAGAGCACTAAATAGCACTCATAACATCAAGTGCTTAGTCAATGGTCCAAGCAACTGCAAATTACAGACAGTAGAAGTATCGCGCACAAAAAAAACACTCTTAGATCTAGTTCATAAATGCACAAAATCTAAATTAATGGTAAAAATGAGATTTATATGATCTATTGATGATTTAATGCACCTACGGTAAGCATTGACCCACCAGGCCATGCTGCGATCCCAATATGCTGCAGAACTGGTTGAGTGGGGACTGCACCATCAACATCAAGGATAATCTCACCTTCCTCAAGCTGAATATTGGGAATAAAGGGTCCAGTAGTATTTTTACTAGATTTCAAAACCCTGCAGAAAAGGAAAAGACAACAAAAGCAAGCCTTTGGGCATATAGATAGATGGCAGGAAGAGAAAAAAGCTGAATGAAAAGGACAGTGTAAACGGTGAGACAACAGACAATAGAAACAAATATAAAAAACAATGGGAATGGTAGAAGAATCAAAATTATGTTCAATTAACATTTTCCAATCTCTTTTTGTATTAAACTAACTACTCTTTTTGAGAAATGCAGTGATGATCATATCATCAGTAAAATTCAAGTGAATCCAATCCTGTCATGTGTTCCCTGTTACAATAGCAGCCAAAAGTGTTGCATGCATAGACATGGACGTGGGAGAGATAATCGCCAAGCAAATCAGATACCCAGGCCTACATTGAATAAGGACAGACAAATAGATGAGTTACATACTTTTCAAGGCTGCGAATGTATTTATCATAAATGAGAAAATGGAGTCGATGGCCTGAAGAGCTGGTGAGTGCATCGAAAAGATTGTGGACAGTAATGACATCGGCAACAGCAGCACAAGCAGGAGCAATGCGTGCAAAGGCCTCTAGGCTAACAGTTTTTGAGTCATCAACCTGATGTGGATCAGAGAATCAAAGCAAATATTAATGATCAGAGCTCCTTGTCTATTCCAAATTCTTCTTTTTCTGTTTGGAAGAAACATAAACAAATAAATAGATTTCCAGACACAAAACATGAAGCTGGAATATTGTAATAGGATGGGAATGAAGGTCTTTGAAAGAACCTGAACTGCCATATTTGTGGAACTCGAATAAAACAGCGACCAGCCATCCTCATCCTCCTCTTCTTCTTCCTGATTAACACCGGTTTCCTACAGAACAATTAGCAGGAGGCCAGAATGATGACGTCATCAATTTCAATGCAAAGGTAAATGACAAGAAGAGTGTCGGGGGGGGGGGGATTTTTCAGTTTGCTCACAGTAACAGTCACACTCACACATGAATGTGGTGGTGGTGGTGGGGATTCAGTGTTGGTGTGGTCGACGGAAGGGGCCTCCCACGCGAGCATCATGTCGAACGTCAAGCGACGGAAGGCTGCATCGCTCAGATAGTCGATGGGGGAGCGGGTGGTCACGACGGCGGAGAGCGCCTGGTAGGAGCAAAACTCCAGGAATTTCCTGGCATAAGTGAGCAGTTGCTGGACACTGTCCGGCGCCAGCGCAATGTCGAAACGATGCTGTAACTGCTCAGTAGGGATCTGAAGGATCCTGAAGCGGAAATACAGGAGAAGTTCAATTTTCATATGCCAATCCAATCCAAAGACACTGCTATCGTTTTTTTAAAAAAAAAAAAAAATGAAGAGGAAAAGAATACTTGGAACAGCGAGCAACGACGGAATTGGCGAGAGGAGAGAGCTGAGGAATGGCTGACGACGAGTCCACATTATCGGCGTCAGCGAGAGGGCTTCGTCCTTCTGCTTCTGCTTCTTCTTCTTCTGCCTCTTGTCGGCTGCGATTTGAGGAGTTCTTCCTTTGAAATAGAGACATGAAGGAGTTATTACGATTGAGATGATGATGATGATGACGGCCATGGATGCTGTTTTTCCATTTCATCAAATTTTCTATCACTCCTTCCATCTTCTTCTCCTCCTCTTCTGCCACGTTTCTGAAACTTCTCGGATTCGGTTTTACTCAGCAGAGTTACAGTTGCGATCAAAAACGATCCAGAAAATTAAAAAACAAGCACAGAAGTGGAATTGAAATCGAGTTTTGTAATTTGAAAAAAAATAAGGAAAATTAGAACAACAAAAATGATTGGTAATGGAAGAAAATCAGGTAGGTAGGCTGTGCAAAATTGTAGCTTTGTTTGTGTTCTTCGTTCAATCATTCATTGATTCAAGAAATGAATCACAATCCGGAAAAATGATTCTGATAGACATTTTGCGGTGCTATTTTCGTAACTAAATTTATTATTTTTGTGTTTTCATTTATTTGTTGCGTGTGATTATCCGCTCCCCGCCAAACAGCACAGATACTGGCAGTTAATCCCCCACTCCGCCAGTCCCGCCCAACACTCTGAATGAATAATTCAGAAATAAAGAATCTCTTGGAGCATTAACGGAAGGTTAAAAAAAATAAAATCAATATGGACTTAATTCAAAAAAGGATAATTATTATTTTAAAATTATTATTAATTTTACTTTTTAGGGTGTATTATTATTATTATTATTAGTAGTATTATTACTTAGACAGAAAAAAATAAGATACAATACAAAATAAAATTTTTTTTATACAATTAGGTGTTTTTTTTGTACAACAAAATTTTAAATTTCTATAATAAAAAAATAAATAAAAAATATTTTTAAATTTTATTATAATAATTCACCATCTTATTACAAGAATAAATTAATTAATTACAAAAAAAATATTTGTCTCATTTGCGTCTCTCTCTTCCCGTTCACATACTTTTTTTTTTTTTCCCTATTATTGTATCCTGTCCTAGTCATATATGTTGCTTTATTTTATTTCTTTTCTTATAAAACTTGGACGGGGATGCAGAGGCAGTAGCTGGTGAATAAAAGAAATGTTAATAATATAGTGATTATAATTATTTTTATAATAAAATTAATAAAATATAATATAATAAATTATTATATTATTTTTTATTATAAAAATTAATATTATTACAAAAATATCTTTTATTATTATATTATTAACACTCTTTTATGCATCTCTCATGCTACTTTCTTCTTTTTCAATAAAACTTAAAGGAAAAAAGAGAAATTGACTGTTTGACCGACTTCCGCTACGGGCGAACCCGAGTTTAAAGGAACCCAAATTGTTTTCTGATTTTTGGCGTGTGAAATGGGGCAAGCACAGAGCGGGGCAACGGCTGTTGTTTCCGATGATCATCATCAAATTGAGAGCCCCAGGAATTCGCCTTCTCAGCCGTCTCTAGCTGCTGCCGGAGACAATCCTCCGCCGCCTTCTTCTGCTTCTTCTGTGGAATCTCTTCTTGCAGGCAGGGACCTCACTTACCCCCTCCTTTAATTTCCCCTATTATTTTACCAATACCATTCGATTTTTTTTCCTTCTTTTTGTTTTTTTTTTATTTTTTTTATGCTATAGGTTTGCTCATATTTCGCCTTTGCGAACACTAACATGTGCTATTAGAGAAGAGATATATCTGGATGTGAATGCTTACTAAAATGATTATTAATTCACTTGTAAAATAATGAAAATGCCAATAACTTATTTCTAGGTGAAGTTACTGCTCTGCTGTGGTCCTCTGAGTTTTTTCCTTTCAATTTTTAGTGTACATCCTTAAGTTTTGCCAAACTTTTTAGCATGCATAAAAAATGCATCCCTTATGCTTTTGATTTTTCTCAGACTGGTTTTGTAATAGTGCCCTTTCCTCTTGCATGGTGTCATTAAGATAGGAAAAGGGTAGATCACCAGAATTTTTTTTTTTTACCCGAAATTGTGCCCGAATGCAATGGTATTTAGATTTTTTTGCAACTATTGTAATATTTTTGCAACAAAAAAAAGAAGTACATCCGATTGTTTTTTTATTGAAAAAGTATTACGGGGGTTGCAAAAAATTTAATCGTCATTGCATTTGGGCACAATTTCAGGCATAAAAGTTTCTGGTGCTGTAATGGTTCTCTTTAAGATAGATGTAGTATTTGACAATTGCACTGTCCTTATGCAGAAGCTGCGGCATATGGCAATGATGAGAATAATGAGGTAAATTCAACTTCGGATAATTTGTGTCTTTTTTTATTTTTTTAGCTCCGAGGTTCACTGATGAGTGGGAGTACACAATCGCCTTCTTTGACAATTGATTGATTTCCCAGTCACTTGATGCAAGAGCTCAGAAAGCACTGGAATGTCCATGCGTAGCTGACTTGCGAAATGGTCTTTGCGGCACTCAGTTTTCAGATGCGTTCCTGTGTTTCCTCAAAAGTACTGCTGAAGAAAAGGTTGTTGTAACTAAGAATCATATTGGAATACTAGTAATTGTGGCCACCTTGACAAGAAACTCTTTATAGAATAGGCAGTCATACTGTTAACGTAGTCATGACATTCTGCATGTTCATCTCCATTTCTTTTTCCACCTGAAAATATCTGTCTATCGTCTAGTTAGGATCACAAAATATAGTTCCACTCTTGAAAAATGAAAACTTTTTGCTCGTCCTGTGGATGTTTGTATTTAAAGAATAATTATGCAAAAGGAGACTTTAACAATACAAAGAGGAAGACTGACAATCACTAGGAGAATTAAGTTTCCACCAGTAAGTTCATTTACATGCATTAAAATGTTTACAATATAGCCAATGACACTGTGGACAAGCATTTATCCATTTGACATTATAATGGAAGAAAATTTGCATTGTTCTTTGACTGGAATTACTGCCTGATATTAACTCTGATTGTTCAATTTGGGGCTTCTTGGGCTATCGATTCTCGTCAGGGTCCTTGACCCTTCAACTAAACGATGTTGATGATTGACATCTTAAAATGATGGTACTTCTTGGCAGATGGAGAAATGAAATTCTCCTTGGTCAAAATTTATGAATTTAAGCAGTTTTAAATCAGTGGAGCACGTATGATTAATGGCTGCAAGTGAAATCAGAGAACATGTCTAATGGTGTATAATTTTTTCTCTTTTCCCACAGGGCTCGGAATGTGTGCGCTCATTTGTGGCTTTGCAGAACTGTATCAAAACTAATCCTAATGCATTTTCTAAGGATGTTTTTGACGAAAATGAAGTAAAGAAAGAGGAGTCACCATCCCAAGGATACAAAATTATCCCCCCTTTGTGGTCCCGGGAGTCTCGAAGTCAGAAATCAAAGCTTTAGGAGAGGGATGGCAGAAATTTCCCATTACATTTCCCAATTTTGTCATGTAGGAATTGTCCTTCTTGCCTACCATTTGCTTGGGCAGTCTCAACCTTTGATTGTTGAAGGATAGGAATTAAGATTCAAGAATACATAAAAATTGAATGGCATATGTAGCTTTTCTATGGTTACGGTTTGTCATTAGGACTTGAACTACATTTTGTAAGGAAGGGATTAGGAACATTGCTACTCTTTTTGCCTTTGATTAAGGTGAAGAGAATCCAAGGAATTGCTTTAGTAATCAACCACTTCATATTCTAGCAGCTTCCTCCTTCTTTTACGTTTTTCTCTTGTAAGTTATATATTAATCGAAACTGGTGTCATCTGCTAACATAATTTGGTGTCTGGCATTAATGAATGGGCGAGGCTGATCTCTGGGTTCTTGGACTGGTTGTGCTTTTGTGTAATTGCAGGTGGTATATTAGACGGCTTTGCTTTATGCAGATGCTATGCAACCCCTCGCAATTCAAAAGAATGTTATTTCATATTTTAATACCCGGGGGATTGGGGAGTCGAATTAATATTGAGGCATTTAACTAGATGTGGCACCTTCATTCATGAATGCACAAGCTTGGCCAACATGTGCAACTAGATGTGGCACCTTTTCTTCAGCAGGAAACCCCACAACCACCTATGACCGACCAACTACCGTCCCAGGCCTGTGACCAACTCCAAATGGAGCTTGCTCTGCCAGGCTGCTTCTGTTGGGTTGATCCCGAGAAGTGAGCCAGATGATGAGACTCCTTCAATGTGATTTCAACTTCACAGCAATCCTTCGAGTCCATCTCTCTTCCCCTCTACCCTCAAACCCCCCAAAAAAAAAAAAAAAACAAGCCAAATTGTTAATCGATAAATAATTAATCGTTGCAGTTTAGTGATAAAAGTCGAATATGTCGACAATGAGATTTCAGATTCAAGCACTATCAAAATATGTGATGAGTTTAAATGTACGCGACATTCCTTAAGTCACAAATAATCTAAGTTTAAGTTGGATTTATTAGACTTATTTTCTCATAAATTTGATAAATACCGATCTAATTTACTTAAAATAAATTAAATCGCATAATTTTTTCTTACGAATTCTTAAAAATAACATCCTTCCTTGCAAACAGAAAAAAAAAAAAAAGAAAAAGAAGTAAACAGTTAGTTGATATGGCCTGTGCGATTTTGGCTGATATTGTTACATTGTTTTCTTTCTTTATTATTATCATTTATAGTTTTACGGCTACACTACCGGACAAAACACCAACCTATAGTTGATTTAAAAGGTTGTTCCATGTTCGGAGGCGGAGAGCTCGAAGCCTTCCTCACCAACTCAACTAATTCCTCAGGCTCCTCCGAACCCAGTTTTTTCTCCTCACAATTTTTATTTTTCGTTCATAGGCAGACATAGACATACAAAAGTAGCAAGCAAGCAGTGGTGTTTGCAATTTGCAAAGAGGAGAAAAGAGAACACAAAACAAATGCAAGATTCCCTTACGATTACGAACCACCCGATCTTATTCTCAATCCCCACCATCATCCCTAAACCCTTCACAATCCCAATGAAAACAACATTATCATCATCATCATCCTCCTCCTCCTCATCCCTTTGTGCTTACACTAATAATCATTACTTGGGTACGAGGAGAATGAGAATGAGGATTCGATGCGAATCTCTGGATGTCGATGTTCAGACCAACAACAAAAATAGTGCTCCCCACCAAAACCCAGGTGGCGTTGGAGTTGGAACGACGATGGGTCCACACACTGGGAGGGATCCCAGCGTGAAGAAGCCCCAGTGGCTGAGGCAGAAAGCTCCTCTAGGCGACAGGTTTCAAGAGATCAAACAATCTGTCTCTCGCTTGAATCTCAACACCGTTTGCCAGGAAGCTCAGTGTCCCAACATCGGAGAGGTATTCGATTGCCTTACTATTTTCTTTCCTGTTCTCTTTTCCCAGATACTTAATTTTACTACCCCATTATCAATATCATGCATTGGAAAATTGTTGATCTTTTTGTTGTTTTTTCTTATTCCTTCTCGAAATGATTTATATATGGGATTGGTGCAGTGTTGGAATGGAGGAGGAGATGGTATCGCAACAGCGACCATAATGGTGCTGGGGGATACATGTACTCGTGGCTGTCGATTTTGCGCCGTTAAAACCAGCAGAAATCCTCCTCCGCCTGATCCTATGGAGCCTCTTAACACTGCCATGGCCGTTGCTAGTTGGGGGTACTTTCTTTCATTTTAATATCCCAATTCTGTTCCGAGTCTTCTTCCTCCTCCCCTCAATTTTCGGCTGCTAATTCAGTTTTCCTTTTGCTACTCTTGTTATTCAACTCTCCTTTCTCTGTTTTCGTCAATTGGCTAAATAAATACTCTGGCCATACAGCAATTAGATGCTTTCCAGAATGCCGTGTTAGACAACCTGCAGTTAACTATCACCTTTGGCTCTTACATCAGGATTTTGCTTTATTGCAATTATGATGGCGTGAATAGCAAAGCGAGAATTAAGAAACAATTGGATTTCATGTTCCCTTTATGATTATTTCAATTGACCAACTAGTTTTCTGCCCTCCATGAGGTAAAATATTTGTGTTTGAAGATATATGTTTCCAGTCAATTTCTGTTGACTATCATGCATCCTGCATAAAGGAGTGATAATTTATTGAAAGAAATTATTAGCGTAAGCAACTTAGACAATGTACAGACCAATAATTCAATACCATTGTGCATTCCTGTTTTACTTTTAGGATTATTGGCCTGAGCATCCTGATTCAGGAGGACATGTGATAGTACAGAAAACCTCACCATATGCTGAGAGTCGATCTCAGTGATTGTGGGATTGAACAGAGCTGTTTTGAATATGTTCATATGGTAACGATGTCCTTGCTACCTTGTCCTTGACAGGTCTAGTTATTATCGGCTAAGGCTTCACCCAAATTAAGCCTTTAGCAACACACCATTATGAGCTGATCATCAATGGGGATGTTTGGTCAAATATTTTTCCCTGAATATTTGAGATAATTATGCTGATTGTTTTTACATATAGTGATATGAATGCTATCAAATGAAAGTTCATTTTTCCCTCATCAGGGTGATTTTGTGTGTTGTTTTTCTCCTTATGCAAGTTTTTGTGATCAGGCTTTCAAGAATCTGAAACCTAATAGGCCTTATATGTTGAGTTGACACCTTGTTTTAATCCAATCTCATATTTGATATGTTGCTTCAATGATGTCTTCTGTGATTAAACATAGCTATTGCCTAAAATTATGACTATCTTTGCTTATTTTGTATAGTGTGGATTACATTGTTCTTACAAGTGTGGATCGTGATGATCTACCAGATGGTGGAAGTGGACATTTTGCCCAGACTGTTAAAGCTATGAAGGTTTGCATATTTATCACGGAGGATTACTAAATTGCTTCTGTTGCTCATGCTGTCATCATGTTACGATTGTGAAATTGATAGGAAAAGAATGGCAAATTTACTTAAATCCTATATGACACACACTGCAGGATTTGAAGCCTGAGATCATGGTTGAGTGTCTCACCTCTGACTTTCGAGGTGACCTGACGGCTGTAGAAACACTGGTGCATTCAGGATTAGATGTTTTCGCTCACAACATTGAAACTGTGAAGCGGCTTCAACGAATTGTTAGAGATCCTCGAGCAGGGTAGAACTAATGTCAATTTAAGGGTCTTATCATGACAATAAATGTGATGTATGAGAAGGAACATTTTCAACATATATAATACTACAAATACCCATATGGCCATGTCACAGCTTATATGCATGCGTGTAATGCTTTATTAGCTATCACAAACAAGAATAACTGCCTGGACGGAGGAAAATGTAAAGATTGGGGAGTGATGAGCATTGGATTTTACACCTGGTGCAAGAATGATACAACAGCACCTGCTCCTAGAAAAAGGGGAAAACCCTCATGGACCAACATATATTTGAAGAATGGTTTATAAACTCGACAAGCAATTAATATCAATTGATGATTACTGTTTGTAGATGCAAATTCACTCCATTGTAACTTGGTATTGCAGGTATGAACAAAGTTTATCGGTTCTGAAACATGCAAAACTCAGCAGGGAGGGAATGATAACAAAGTCTTCAATTATGTTGGGTCTTGGAGAATCAGATGATGAGTTGAAAGAGGCAATGGCTAATTTGAGGGCTATTGATGTTGATATTCTGACACTTGGACAATATTTACAGGTAAATAACACGCATTTTCTTTCCTACTGAGGGTTAATTAAAATTATTGTGGTTGAAGCTTTCCCAGTTTTTTTTTTTTTTGGGTGGTCAGAAGGGAGGGTGTTAAAACCCATGGTATGAGGCCAAAGAGCAAAACACAGGTGCCAGCTAGAGAGTGCCCTTGGCCATGAAACACCTAGCAGCATTCCCAGAATTCTAGTTTTGGCAGGGCTATGCTCTTACAGATTTTGAAATGCTGGCCACAGTAGAAAATAGAAAACGACATATTACACCTGGAACAAACAAAAATTCTTTGACTTCTCCGCCTATTGGTCAGTTATCTGCTAAAAATTTTGTCCCAATCATTTCTATTTGGCCACGTCTGGGCTATGGGGAATCATTATGTTGTTCTCCAATGCATTTTGTGGGATTTGGTTGGTCTTTATAAGCATGGATATATGTATCCCACGATTGGCTGGTTGTGTCTTGCAGCCAACTCCTCTACATTTGACGGTGAAAGAGTACGTTACGCCTGAGAAGTTTGCTTTCTGGAAAGAATACGGGGAGTCTATCGGATTCCGTTATGTGGCTAGTGGGCCTCTGGTAAGCTTTCCCTAACCATTAGATGATGTAAATATATTTGTTTGTATAAGAGATCAATACTGTAAGATCGGGTTCCAAGCTTACAAGAAGTACTACTGCTGAATACTGACAAAGAAAGGTACATTTTTTCAGGTTCGGTCCTCTTATAGGGCTGGGGAGCTTTTTGTTAAGACAATGGTAAAAGAAAGAGCTAAAGCTGCCGTTTCTGCTACATCATAATATTTTCTTTATTGTTTAAGAGAACTGAGGTCTTTATTACTCGGATCAACGGTCGTCGGTTTTATCGTTGGTCTTTTCATATGCTGCAAAGGAAAGGAGATGAGCTGCTTTACCTTGGACAAGTGATCTAGGTCGAGGCCTAGCCAATCATTTTTTTCCTGAAGCCTGGCTCGGAGATTTTCGTTAGTTACTGATATAGGTTCTGTATACCGCTGACTATTCATTTCATTGACGAGAATGAACATACACCGTCTTTTTTTTTAACCAACACGCACTATCGTTCATAAAAAAAAAAAAAAAAAAAAGAAAAAAAGAAAAGAGGAACATACAATATCTTTGGGATGTCCTTTGTCAAAATATCTATGAGAAATTTCCTTCTTATAGCTTATTTTCAATAATTGGAATTTGATCAATAAAATACTAAACGTATTTAGTGGTTGAGAGTCCTGAACTCTTTCTGAATAAAGACAGAGAATAAGTAAGTACATTCTATCAAAACCGCGTTTCCATTAGAAAATAGGTATTACTATACAATTACATAATTTACAATACATAAATAAAATAAAGTTAATTAAATTATTTATTTATTATTTTAAAATTTTATATATTTTTATAATTTAATGATTTAAATTTTTATGTATTAATTTTGTATTTACTATTTAATATCTACATACCTTTTCTTGTAAAAAAAGAAAAGAACTTTATATGGATATATGCAAGTAACGCGGCGAGGAAATGTAGCATAACTTGAGGAGAAGAAACAAAGCAAGGTAGGATTGAATTGCAAAAATTCAGAAAAAAGAAAATAATTTAATCGTGAAACTTCGACAAATGCTTATTAGTTTAGTTCCCGAATCATTGCAAAAAATGCATTAATAATTCACTATTATCAAGGCATTAGAATTTGTTCATTGTTAAAATAAAAGGAATCATTATTTGTCTCCATTCAATTAATAATATTTGTTATAAAATTTTGGAAAATGCCCCCAAACCCAACCAAAGAGAAATAATTTATTAATTTGTTATTATTCACCCTTTAATTCTGTTATAATCACCACGAAGATATTCACTTAGGATTAAAAATTAAAAACAAAGTAATTTTCTCAAACACATGACTGAAAGCAAAATTTTCACCCAAGTAATTTTTAACAAGCGCACCTCACACCTGTTTCACGTTGGCAAAATAGTGTTTATTTTAGGAACTACTCTAACCCCGGTATATTTGTGAATTTATATTTATATTATATTAGAATACTATTATTTAATTTCATTTAATAATATCAAAATAAGAATATAATCTTATTTAAAATTATTTAATTATTTTATACTCTTTTAGATTTAGTTATTTAACAATTTAAAATTCTTCAAAACTTTGTACATGCTTTCAAGTGTTTTTTTTAAAATGTTAGTACAATACAAAATACAAGAAAGGAAGCAGATGCTGTGTTGGATTTTTTTGTTTTTTTTGGGGGTACAATTGTGTTGGATCCTGCTGTGCTGACCGATGGGTGTGGCAAAATTAATTAAAGAAAGGAAAATCTCAAATAACTGTACTTTTAAGGATTCTTTTTGTAGTTATATATATATATATATATATATATATATATAAAATATAAAAATTATACAATATATTAAAATATTTTAATTTTTAATAATTAATTACAAGTCTTATACTTTCTTACGAGACAGTCGTAAAAAAAAATTTAAAAAAAATTTAATTTTAAATAATTAATTATATGTTATATAATTATTTATAACATATCGTATAATTTTATATCATATAATTTTTTTTTAATTGATCAGTAATATCGTATAATTTATTTTTTACGTTATATATAATAGTTACAGATGTTTCATAACATGTAGTAGTATCTTAAAAAAATTTTAAAAATAAAAGAAAAGGCAAAATAAAATAAGCAATAACAAAATTTTTCTGAGGTATTCTTCTCGCACACACACACGCGTACAGAGACACACGCATTCATCTCCTCCTGTCTCTTCTTCTGAGCTCTCTCTCTCTCTCTCTCTCTCTCTTTCTCTGTGGTTGTGTTGGGTGGAAAAAGACTGATATTTAGGCAATAGGGAAAGGAAAGGAATTAGGCGTAACATTTCAAAAATAAAAAATTAAAAATTAAAAAAAAAATTCACTTACTTTCGGTGTGCTGGGGTTGTTTGTCGGGTGTGGCATCTTCTTGGTCCTTTTTCTCTCTCTCTCTCTCTCTCTTGCATTTTTTAAATTATTTTTCGTTTTTGGGGGTGTGGGGTTTTTGTTTCATCGACTTCCACAGCTTGTTTCTCCATCTTCTTCTTCTTCTTCCTCTTCTTCTTCCTCATCCGGTAAATGATCTCTTTTCCTGGTGAGAATATTTTTGTTATTATTATTATTATTATTTATCTCACCTATCCTTTTCTTTTTTATGGTGATGTTCTTTCCCCCATTTATTTTGCTACTTTTTTTAATAATAATAATAATAATCTGTGGGTTTTCCTTTCTCTTATCTCTTTTGTTTTTTTGGGTGCCTGATCTTTTTAGATATCCAGAAAATTGACTCCGGTAGTATCTCTTTTTTTTTTCTTTTTTTTTTTTAAATAATCGGTCTCATAGTTCCTTTTGTTATTGTTATGGAATCAATCGCGGTCGCCGATCGCTTATTTCCGTCCAAGTTCATGGTTGAATTTGTGCCTAAGAGTTGACGTTGTTGATGATGATGATGTAGCTTAACCCAGTTGTATTATTATTCATAAGAGAGAGTTGCTTGTTCTTGATTAATTGATTAATTGCCTTTTTGCCTTGATGGGTTTTCTCATATTTTGGATTGATTTGGGTTGGAGCATTACTGGTCCAAGTGGGCAGCTTCTTCTAGGTTTGCTTGATTCATGATGCCAACTATCACTAGTTTAAAAACTTGCCATGTTAGATGTCAACTCTTCTTTCCAAATTCTAATGAATTGATCCCTCAATCCAGTGATCAACCGCATCTTCCCCCGCCCCGCCTCTTCCTCTAGATCCCTGACTGATTTTTTCAACCCCATCTTGTCAATTTTTTGCTTCTGATTGTGTTTTCAGTTTAGTCCGTTGTTGATGATTGTCTTCTTGAAGGCAAGATTTTATTTATATTGATTTCAATTATTTTACGCAACCAAGATAATGGACTTCTCTATGTACCAAAAAATTGATAATAATAATAATAAAGGACTTCTCAGATAACTTTCAGTTTGTTAATGTTTGCTTCTGCTTTCTAGCATGTTTATAGCTTCTGAATGCCTTTCCTATTCTCATTCCTAGTTTGCCTTTCTCTTGTAGCTTCTATATGGGCTGAGTTGGGCATTTCATGGGAGTTAAAGAGGATAATGAACCGCCCCTGAAACGTGCAAAGTTGCCTTGTGGAGAATCAAAAGACTTCTTCAAGCCATCATCGGTTGCAGATCCTGTAGCTTGCTCTTCGGGAGACTTGATGGCTCGGCCTCTGACCTCCCATAATGATGTAGAAACTGTTGGCTCCAAAGGAGTAATCAAGAGATCGGAATTTATCAGAATTATCACTAGGGCATTGTACTCGCTCGGTTATCATAAGAGTGGAGCCCTTTTGGAGGAGGAATCGGGAATACCATTGCACTCGTCAGTTCTTAACTTGTTTATACAGCAGGTGATGGATGGAAAATGGGATGAAAGTGTGGCCACATTGAATAACATTGGTCTTTTGGATGAAGCTACTGTGAAATCAGCATCTTTCCTCATATTGGAACAGAAGTTTCTCGAATTGCTCAAAACAGATAACGTGGTTGCTGCTTTAAATACTCTAAGGAATGAAATTGTGCCTCTCCGTATCAATATCAACCGCGCCCATGAGCTTGCTGCTTGTGTTATCTCTCCTTCTCGGGATTCAATTGTGGATCACGATATTGAAGCCACAAAATCTAGGTCAAAGATTCTAGAAAAATTGAAGAAGTTGCTCCCTCCCTCTGTTTTTGTTCCGGAGAAAAGATTAGAACATCTGGTCGAGAAGGCTCTTGATGTGCAACGTGACACTTGTCTTTTTCACAATACTCTGGATAGTGATATTTCTTTATATTCAGATCATCAATGTGGAAAAAATCAGATTCCCTCCCAAACACTGCAGGTTAGATGCTTATTGGGCGATGTCCTTTTTAATGGCCATGTTTCATGTCCCCTATTTGTTTGGTGTTTCATGGGGTTGGCCTACAATTTTTCTATGGAGTAATTGGTTGTTTGAAGGAGGAACGCCAACTTGTGTCTGGAGTATATATCTCTGTATGCTGTTTGTTATATTATTCTTTAAGCTTTAATGTTGAATCAAAAAACTTCTTAATTATTTTGTGGAACTGGCAATCATGTTAAATTTTGGTGCGTTGGTCATTTCCCTTTTTTGTTTTCCTTATTACTTTTGAATGCATATGGATTAAAATAAGCTTATGATTGAGATATTTTAGTTTACTTTGTCAATCATCTGCGTGGAATGGACTTGGGCAGTGCTAAATTGGAATGGATTCTGTAACCTTAACTTGGGTTGGATATATTTTGGACGTGCTAAAACAATTATGCGTTGGTTGGGTTTTTCATATCACGTATTGGACGGTTATTATGGCAGTTAGGGTCCTACTTGCAAGATTTGTTTTGGTCGATGTGGGAATTGCAGGAATTTTTAGATCTAAGATGATTTGTACTGTTTTGGCAAAGAACTGTGATGCTAACTGTTGGCGATTTTGTGCTTGCACATAGCACTGTTATTGACATCTGCTCCTTAGAGTTGGATATTGGATTATTTAGTCGAGTTTCTTAGCTGGTGTTATTTGTTTAGTTTATTGTCATTGTTTTAGTTGAACATAAAGTTTGCTGCTTATGCATTCTCAGTATGGATGTGCTGCACTCCTACTAATGTAATCTGTTTCCTTATTTGAAGTTATCATTGTTTGACTTTGTGTTTATGAAAATGATGCAGATTCTGGAAGCACACACAGATGAAATTTGGTTTTTGCAATTTTCACATAATGGTAAATATTTGGCCTCATCATCCAAGGATCAGTTAGCAGTCTTATGGGAGGTAATTTTCTCATCATTTCAGAGATATTTTGTCCTTGGAATTTAGCTTTTGTGAGACCAATCAAGGCAATTATTCTGCGCATCATGCTAAACCTATTCATCAATCTTCTCCCCTTTGCTAAACCTATTCATCATGATAACGTATGAAAGTGAAACAGAAATGTCAATTGTTTTAATCTTATGCATTCCTGTTTACCTGTTGTGGCTTTTGTGGCCCATAAGGCCACATAAAGTGTTATTTATTTTGTCGTATTTTCTCCATCAAGCTGGTTGATCCTCCTTAGATCGCATGTCTTGTGCAATAGGCTTCTCTCTTTTTTCTTTTAACTTTGTTTTGGTCAATTGGAGTTGGTGGCCGAGGGTAGGGGAGAGGGAGGGTGAGAGGCGGGAACGGAGGTCAAACCACAGTCCTGTGGTTGGAGGCCACTCCTCCAACCGGGGCGGCTACTGCTGCTCCTCTCTGCAATAGGCTTCTCTTGTGGATCATAAAAGTGACTTTGGCCCAATTTAACCTGTTCCAAAAGTTACCTCTTCTCTGGGTTCAGTTCAATAAGGCAAGACCATAAATTTAAGTTTTTGCGCTGATTTGGGTCAGTGTTCCTTTAAAAGATATGAACATTGAAAACTTGGTGCATTGCTTATCTGAAAATGGTTAGCTATTGCCTCTATGTACCCTGCTGCTTGAGGTAAGATTCAAGCTTCATAGCTAGTCGGCTTGGTCCATGCCTATAGAGGCCTTTATTGGGATTTGTGAATTATTTGAATCTAAAAACTTCTTATTGGAACTTGGGTGCCCGGTTACAATGTAGAGTATGATTATGCAAGTCACCTGGGTGCTTTTGTTGAGCTTTATTTTTGTTGCTAAATCACATACCATGACAATAGTTTTCAACTTTAAGCAGCTGTCACCTGTGAATGTTGAGGCTGCCAGCTGCCCTTTAATGGGCGAGGGAATTTTCCTTTGATTTGACATTAGTGTGAAATTTGCAGTTATAATAGCGTGCCATCTTTGTTAAGCAGAAGGAAAAAACATGAAAGTAGCTTGTGTCAAGGCTGGAAACGAAATTTTCCCTTCCAATTACTGCTGGAAATTTGAGACAGGTAGATATGGACCCAGGGAGGTACTGATAATGGAAACAGAAGAGCCAGATCTTACAGAACTATAGAGTGATGTGAGGCTGAATATATGCCGTCTTATGTCACAGAGTGATCAAGGGCCTGCTTTATAGATTCACTTGGTTATAAGATGATTTTTTTTTTTTTGTTAACCCATGCTTACTGATCTTATCTGGCTTATTTATGATCTGTGCGAGGATGTTGCATGCCTAATTGATGTCTCAAGTGAAAGGCAATGCAATGCAGATGGATGCAGGCCTCAAGTCTGCAATACTTGTTCCTCTGCATCATATTTCTGACCATGCACCTTTATACTATTTTACATATGTGCACGCAAGTGTTATCAATTGTTTTATGTCTCATTTTACTCCTTTTTATTGACCCATTAATTTAATTGTTTTAGGTTAACGACGATGGTCACATTGTATTGAAGCATAAACTAATTGGTCATCAGAAACCAGTGTTGGCAGTCTCATGGAGCCCCGATGACAGCCAGATTCTTACTTGTGGGCAAGAGGAGGTGATCAGGCGTTGGGATGTTGGTTCTGGCGAATGCATACACATATATGAAAAAATTGGAGTTGGCTTGGTTTCCTGTGGGTGGTTTCCTGACAGCAGGGGCATATTTGCTGGCTTGACTGACAAGAGCATCTGTCTGTGGGATTTGGATGGAAGGGAATTGGAATGTTGGAAAGGGCAGAGGACACTCAGAATATCTGACATGGCCATAACTGATGATGGAAAGAGGATCATAAGCATTTGCAGAGATACTGCAATATTGATGCTTGACAGGGAAGTGAAATTTGAAAGAGTGATTGAAGAGGAACAAATGATTACTTCATTCTCATTATCAAAAGACAATAAGTTCCTTTTGGTTAATCTTGTCAACCAAGAAATCCATTTATGGAGCATAGAAGGTGATCCAAAAATTGTGTGCAAGTATAAAGGCCATACACGCACCCGATTTATCATCAGATCCTGTTTAGGTGGATTGGATCAGTCCTTTGTTGCAAGTGGGAGTGAGGATTCTCAGGTACCATCCTGCATGCTTTGTCCTTTTGCATGTGCACCTGTAAATTATCATCTAAGGATTAAGATCTCCTTAACAGTGAACGTAAAATGATTAGTAATTCTGGTTTATAAATGGTACTGAATTCAAATGGATGGCTTGTTAAGGAGCATTCTTGTTGAGCCTCGAGTAGAGTGATTGTGTGTCAAAACTACAGATTGGAGCGTGATGGCTCCCGTATTATGCATGCTGTTACCCCTCCATATTTTGTGTACTGGTTTTGGCTAGCTTCTTCGGCTTTCTTAGCTGCCTTCATATACTTGTTCGGTGGTTAAGGTGCTCAGATGCTTCGGATAGGCTATCATGGTACAACATTTCTGATTGCAGGTGTACATATGGCACAGAGGCACTGGGGAACTACTGTTGGCACTGCCTGGGCATTCTGGAGCTGTTAACTGTGTGAGCTGGAATCCAGCAAATTTACACATGCTGGCTTCAGCTAGTGATGACCGCACAATCAGAGTATGGGGCTTAAATCACTTGAACCTGAAGCAGAAAGAGAAGGACCGGAGCAATGGCATCACGCATCACTGCAACGGAAGAAGTAGTAGATGAAACAATTTCCCGGCAGTCACAAAACATGATCATGGAACTATCCCGGTACCAATCAAATGTCTTTTGAATCTTGTTAGACATTAATGTGCATGGTCTGATCATTTGCTTTGGGTTTTGGCTAAGAGGCTTAAATGCTGTCTGCCAAGAGAATACAAGTTGGATCATCATTGTTCTTTAATTTCTTTATTACTATTTATGCTCCATAAGTCGCATATGCATCATAAGATCCAGACAGTTTATTCTTTTTAAATTTCACGGCTAATAGCATCATTCAAATCCCCTAAGTCTACCCATATGTTTAAAGTAAAGTAGCTCGCTAAACTTTTTTTCAATGCCAAAAAGAACGAACAGCTATCCAATTATTTCATCTTTGGGTTGTGGCCCCTTTTATCAGGATTTCGTTAAGAAAAATAATGGAGTGCAAAATGATGTCCTTTTCATTGTTATGTTGAACCGGCTATTGTGTTTTCAACATTGCCCTTTTTTTTCCCTTATTTTTTTTCCCATTGTCATAGTTAGTGATTATGTGAGACAAATTTAAAATATATACAATTTTCTATTAATTAGATTTTTTTTTTTTGGGGGTCCATTGAGTTGCACTTTTTGTTTTTAATGATCAACAGAAAATCATTGCATTAAGATAATATGATTCCATACATGGAGTTACACTTATTGGTGTAGGCTTGTGTCTATTACGTAATATATTTCCCGTGCTATCTCGGGAGGGTTCCAACTCAAGATATCAAATTCCAAAAAGTTACTCGTTGGACTGTTTTATTTTATTATTATTTTTTATTTTTATTTTTTTTTTTTTAAGGTTAGGAACTTATGTTAATAGAAAAAGATTTTCCATGTTTTTAATAATTGGTTGGCCCACTAAAATTTTAACGAGGGTAAGGGGGCATGTTGAACTAATTGAAGTGTTCAATCAAGGTGGGGCAAATCGTTTCGTTTGGTAGGAGAGCCGAAAAAGGACCATTGTTGTCACATAAAGTTAAACTCTTTTTTTTTTTTTGAAAATTTGATAATATATATGGAAGTTCAGATTTATTATGAAACTAATCCTATGTCCCATGTAGTGAATTTTCTGGGTTCTTGTTCTTATGCTAAATTTTGCTGTCACTTTTGCGGACATGTGAGTGAGGTGTGAACATGTTATAGCAAAAGGCTTCAATCTTCATATATAATGTTTCACACGTAAGAATGCTACAATAAATGTACATACGCGGATTGCGGTTCAAGGTAACCGGAAGAGAGAGAGAGAGAGAGAGAGAGAGAGAGAAAGAGAGAATATTATAACAAAGCCCGCACGGCAAGTTTACGCGGTGGTGGATTGTCGACCACGTTATTACTGTATATACACGGATTGCGGTTCATCGCTCTTGGTCTTTGGGAATGTTATTACTGTGGCTGTGTGGGGGAGACTGGCATGTGTAGCTTCTTATCTACATTATACACTCCTGTCTATGGAAGAATATTAATGCAACAGTTTTTTTTTTTTTAATAAAAAAAAAGTAATAGCGTGGCGGTCAAGTGGTTCTGTAAACAGTCCAACACGTTATTATAGATATGATGATGATGATGATGATACGTGGAGGAGGGAAATGATGCATAGAAGCAAGAGAGGCTCGTGGCGTGGGAGCTGAAACGTGTTAAACAACGCAACGTTCCCTTTGTGCTTTCTTTGTGGAGTCTCTTGATTTTTCTATAGGCCCCCAAAAAATAACTGTAAATTGTAATTATTGATAGTATTAGTCTTACATTTATCTCTTCTTCCAATTGTTAAAAATCAAACAGATTCATCAAATTAATGCCTTCACAACTCAACTTATGAAATAATCTTATAGAATGATGTGATGTAGTAGTGGTAAATGGATTACATTTTATGTAACGCTTTGTACCATTCGCTTACTGAGAAAATGGGTTAATTCGTGGAATTTTTTATTTTTTTTTAATATCCAAATTTCCTCACTTCTCCCATCTCTCTCTCTGGCCTCTGCCAACTGTCAAAAGAAGATAATAAAGTTATTAATGAGTATATTATTATTATCAGGCGGGGCGGATCTAGAGGGGGAGTTGGGCTCTTCAATAGATCATTGACGGCTGGTCGCTCCCCTCCCATACCATGGTTCGAGCTCAGCACCCAACATTTCATCTTTCTATTGTTTTGTTTCTAATTTTTCTTGGCTTCCTTGAGCCGTTCCTTTTCTTTTCTTTTCTTTTCTTTTTTTTTTAATTTGTGTTTAACCAAAGCTTCCTTATAGCTTTCTTTCTCCCATTTTTCCAAAGGTAATAATTATTATAAACTTATAATTATGACTAGAAATTAGAGGAATTCAACAATGAATATATATATTTTATCTTCCTGATTTGCAGTGTTAATAGTTTTAAATTAACATAGATAGTGACTTCATTAATTTTTTATTTATTTTCAAAATTGTTTAAATAATTTTTTTAATTTTTTATAATCCTTTTGGAAATATATTATCTTTTAATAAAAAAATTATTAGCAATGGACATTAAACAAGAAAAAAAAAATATAGAAACACATTGTATTTTTAAACAAGTATTTGTTGCAAATCAACTTTAATTTTATCAACAACAACAATTATAATAGTTAAAAAAAAATATTTTTTTATGATAAATATCATAAAGACTGTATTGCACAATCATATTAAAGATAAATGACTAAATAATTAAACAATAATCACCATCATAGATAAAAATATATATTTGATTGTAAAAACTAAAAACATAATTTTAAAATATTAAAATTTACAAAATATAATTATATGGTTTATTATTCAAAATAATTAATATATTTTTTTTATTTTTCATCTTATATATTACTTTTATTATTTTATTTATACGTATAAATTTTGTCCATCCTCAAAATTTTTTTTGGATCCACCCCTGAATTTCATTCCTGTAGCTCATAATCCCCTCCCCTCCCTGTTTCTTTCTTCTTTTTTTTTTTTTTTTTTTCTCACCCTGGTTAACCAGGCCATGCTCCTGCATCAAATATGAAATAAGCCGAGGCTGTACATTAGTTGCCACCGTCAACTCATGCGTCTTAGCAGAAACTTCTTGCAAATGATGCCCGTTTAATTCTTCTGTGATTGTATGAGGACGGAAGGGCTAATTAGTCTAGGCCTCAAGATTTGAAACTTTTCCCTGCCCATCACTGATATTATTAGTTGGAAAAAACTTTTTCTTTTAATTTTATCAAAATAATTTTAAAATAGTTAAAAAAATGATGTAAATTGTTAAATAATTTAATTATACAAAAATAAGTTGTTATATACAGTTAAATATAATTATGTTACTATTTATAATTATTTAAATGTAGCAAGACAATTTTGACTTTATTGGTTTCCCATCATGCATGGATGATTGTGAATTGGTCAAGCATAATCTCTACAAAAAGTAGAAAATTAAACTTTGGGTTCTTAGTACGTGTCTATGACTGACAAATTGAATTTTTAAAGTTTTTATAAATTATTCATAAAAACAAGGCCCAATTTCGTATAATCTTCTGTACGTTATATGTTTACAATTAATTGACGCACGCATAATTTCGAAAACAATTAAAATAACAATTGTGCATTTGGGTTCGGGTTGTTGGTGGGGATCGAGCTAGTGAGAGGGATCAATTAATTACCGTGCATTTATATATGCATGGAGATAAATTGAATCAATTTAGGTATAGATGGGCGTCAACACAAACATCCTGCATGAATGAGGTTCCACGTAGGTCGTCAAGTTTCCTTGAAATCTTTTTTCCAGAGTGCGATGCTTCATTAAACCATAATAATAATAATAATAACAATAAGATCAGTGCGACACTTTTTGCATCACCAGCACAATTGATAACTTTACACCCAAGTGCTGATGATATGTATAATAATAATAGAAAAAAAAAACAGCAAACAAAAAAAAAAAAGTGTGTGTATATATATATATATATAGAAGTTATAACAGGTTAAGGTTATGATGAGATGAGGCTTCATAATTTACCTCCCAATGCCAAAGATCCCTTGCTTGGATTACAACATCGTCGGAGTTGAAACCAATATCACCCCAGTGGGCTGTCAATGGTGAACCCCATTTCTTTCCGTTCGCAAAAAGTAAAACAATCCTCTTCCCCGAGAGCGGCCCAGCCCATATCTGAAATTATGCGAATTTTAACATAATACTTTTTTTTTTAACATTCAAAGGTTTAATCGAGTGTTAACCTTTGATTGTTTTATATTCTGCACTTATTCCACGCTTCCGTCCTGCGTCATTATTAATCACCGTTTCAAGGCTATATATATATATATATAACAAAACAAGTTAAAAGAGCTCTGGCATGGCAAGTGTGATTATATATTATAATGTATATTGTTATGGAAGATAACGTGGAAATCAAAATATGGATGTTACTTATTATTATGATGAGAACCATTTATATGGTTTAACCAAACTACCTCCCAAGATCCATCCGTTCTAACTTTTTTGGCCTGGATGCCCAAATGATCTATACATGAAAAAATAAATAGTGATAAATAACGACAGCATACAAACATGGAGAATAAACATAACAATAATTTTAAAATATATTATCACAGAGATATTTGTTATAGAAATACTTTGATTCATTAAAACTTAAATTTGAAGACCTTAATTCTCATAAAATTAAAACATTTTAGAGATTATAAAAAAAAACCTATATATGATATCAAAAAGACGTGATATATAATGAAATATTTAGAATAATCAAAATTTAATTAAATAATTTTTTTTTCATGGCTCGGTATTATTGTCCTTGGTGTGACAGACAACACATTAACGGTGTTTGATAAAGTATATAATCTTGCTAGACTAAGAGAAAAAAAACAAAGAAAAAAGTATATAATCAGATAATACATGCATAGTAGTGTTACCTTGATTGACAGCAATTACTTCATCGTTAGCAATTATAAGCATCGTTTCGTTGGTCAATTGCCGCACATCACATCCTAAAAGGAGCGGTGCCTATCCACATATAACATTGCTGCCTTAAGCTGATCGAAGGGTGCAAGAAAATTTGTTTTTTTTTGGCTTATAATTGTTGTTACCTTAGAGATGGCCCATATGTTGAAGTGCACCGTGTATTCACTGAATGACATCCCACCATTTCCCACTTCAAGCATGTCTGGGCCTATTGCAGCCAGCAGCCGAATACGGAATCAATTCTAAGCCACACTAAACAAAAATATATTGTAGTTCAATATATATATATATATATTTGTTTACCTAACTAATTAATGACATTGTATTGTAATACAATAAAGAATTTTCAGCTCTTATAAACATTAATTGTTTATCTAAACCTTTATCTTTCTTATGCATGTATCATTTTTCTGTATAATGGTTGCGTTGGTCTGTGCATGTGTCGTAATCATATACAAACCATTCCATCCTCCGGGTTTGGCATAATCGGCAGACACCTCATTCATGGCAGCAATTCTCAGCATATTGCAGCAAATTAACAACAAGAAAGCAAGAATACATAGAATTGCATTATTAGTTATAAATTAATAGCCATCTTTGATATTACATAATTTTATCAGCAATTTTGTGTCGCTTTATCTTTAAGAAGTACTCATAAATTAAGGAATTGAAATGACCATTATAAAGAGAGGAAAGGGTGTGATTAGATAGTGAGAAATTAAATATAAAGTGAATGGAAAAGAAAATGAATAGACTATAGTACAATAATGATGATATTACGATTGATAAAAAGTAAAGATTAAAAAATTATGAGAAAGAAAATGAATAATAATTTATAAGAGGAAAAGTAAAAAGTAATTGTTTGAATTAATAGAAAATTTATCGTATAACTTTTAATCTTTTTAATATTGAGAACTCATCGTCCGAATATTAATAGACCCGAACGTGATTTTATTATAATTCACCCAGCGATTACCAAATTTGAAAGGTCATCATTAAGTTCTTTAACCTCACGTTGAAGCGAGGACACCCAACTACTTAAAGTAAGGGAATTATATAGTACAAAAATTATGATCTAAATCAACTGTATAAAATATGTATTAAATTACTATCTAAATTATTATCTCGAATGATAAACTTAAGTTCGTACTCTATTAAAAAACTGAAATACTTTATTATGGGTATTGTGAGATGGAAAGGGGAGGAGAGAAAGAAAAATATAATTATTATTATGTACTTTTCTTTCTTATTTTTTTTCCTCATTTTTTACATTATTTTAAATAATTTTATTTTCTCTTAATTTTTTCGCTCATAAATTACTATTTATTTTTTCTTTCACTATATTTTCTTTTTCTTCATTTTTCTATCATTGCAAATAATTTTATTTTCTCTTCACTTTTTCTCTCAAAAATTACTGTTTACTTTTTGTTTCACCATACTTTCATTCTCTCTACTTTTTTCATTACTCTAAATAATTTTATTTTTTTTCTTTTCTTTTTCTCCTTCTTTTCCAACATTTCCACTGATTTCAAACACTATAGAGATGGAGTTAGTCAAAACGAGGCTCCATCGGACGGATCAACGCAACACGGAAAATAGAATATGTGGAAAAAGGATCCAGGGAGGCCACCGACGCAAGAGAAAATTAGGCGGTTTTGTGGGGAGCAACTTGCTAATATTAATTATCTATCCATCCATGGGAGAGGGGGAAAGGGAAAAGGACAAGGAAAGGAAACGGGGGGCCGAAGGGAACAAACATATGGGCTGACGATCTGCAGTCCAATCAATACGGTGGGCCGAAGGACGCGGGGGGTTTCGATGGACTTTTTTGAAAACCAAGAGTAATACTAGGGGCGGAAACGGCAGAGCGGAGAAGAAGGCGCACACAACATGAGGAGCGCGGCAGGCAAGACAGAGAGACCAAATGGACCCGGAAACCGAAGGCCCCCAGTTTAGGACTACACTGCGCATGACAATTGAGATGACATAACTTACAAGTATTGATGCGAATGATAAAAATTTATTATTATTTAATTAAAAATTAAAAATTTAATTTTTATAAATATAACAGTATTAAATATTTGTTAAAAAAAATTTATCGTATTTTAAAATTTTGTCCGAATCGATCTAAATTAATCAGTTTAATAAATTAAATTGTAAGTGATTTCAAAAAAAAAAAAAAACAAAATGAGACGACCTAGACCGACACGTCCAAGCAAGCGTAAAGAAGGAACCTTCTACTTCTAGTTTTACTTTTACTTTTACTTTTACTTTTTTTCTTTTTTTTTAATTAATTAATTAATTTATTTATTTATGTTTTTGCTTTAATCTCCGCATCGCATCGCAACGCAACAAATTCGCTTGTCATTTTACCTTCTCTTCTTCGGTTGTAGTTGTAAGGTGTCTGCCTACCTCTGATCCGAATTTCATTTTAGAGGGACAGAGAGAGAGAGAGAGAGCGGTTTGAGCAGCTGGAGGAGGAGGGAGTGGAAGAGAGGCAACTGTCTCGTGTCTGCAACTACCACTAGTAAGCCATTTGCTTGCTTTATTGCTTCCTACTTGCTATTGTCAATTTCTGTTTCTGTTCATCTCTCTCTCTCTTTCTTAAATCTTACCTCCTACAGTACACTGCACACTTCATTCTTCATCATCTTCTTCTTATCCGCCTCGCTTGATCTCTTTTTTTTTTTCTTTTTTTTTTCTCTCATTTATTAATAATTTAGTTATTTATTATTCGGCATTTTATTCAGTCGATCGATTTTCTTCTTTTGCATCAATTTTTTTTTCAAATTTTTAAAAATTAATCGCATCTGTTTATTCAGTTCCGAATTCACATGTAAGAAAGTGATGTATGTTCCCTTTCTCCTGCCTTTTCCCCTTGTCCTTTTTAAGTAATAAAGACAATTAAAATTTCCCTCGGATAATTAATTTAATTTAATTTAATTTGTTTTAATCTGCTAATCCCCTGAACTTTAAATTAAATGGAACCTTCCGCCATTGCATTGCATCCCTTTCCTCTGCTTATCAAATATCTTTCTTCTTCTTCTTAGTTCTTACTTGTTAAGAAGCATTTTTCGTTTTCTTTTTGGTTTATTGGTCTCTTTATTTTTATTATATGTTTTTCTATAGAAATGGAAATAGATATATATATATATGTATATAATGAGCATGTTGATGTGGGTACGCTTATCTAACTCCCACTCACATGCATTCCCAGATTGTAGAGTGAATTGAAAATTGGAAGATAGTGCAAAAGCAAAGCGAAGAGGAGATGGCCAACATAGACATAGAGGGAATCCTGAAGGAGCAACCAACGGAGGATGGAAGGGTCCCGAGGACTAAGATAGTGTGTACGCTGGGTCCTGCTTCACGCTCCGTCCCAATGATTGAGAAGCTTCTGAGGGCTGGCATGAATGTTGCCCGCTTCAATTTCTCCCATGGCACCCACGAGTACCACCAGGAGACCTTGAACAATCTCAGAACTGCCATGCATAACACCCAAATTCTCTGCGCCGTCATGCTTGATACTAAGGTTAATTCCTTCTGCTTTCCCCTTCATCTGTCATTCTTTTTGCTGATTTTTCCAAATTTTATCTCCATTTTTTTCTTATCTGGCAACTGTTTCCCTGTTGGATTTAGTATTGTGGATTGAGTGACGACGATGATGCAGTGGCTTGATTGATTGATTGATTGATTGATTTCTGAGTTCTCACGTGATAATGTGTCTTGGTTGTTGAGTGTGTCTTGATATTATGTTTGGAGGTTACGTAGGTTGTCAGGTTGATCTCATCTTTAGCATTTCTTCTACTATTAGGCCGACCATTAGTCATTTTTTTGCTACTTTGGTTCTTTTTGGCTCTTTTAGCTTAAGCTTGCCTATCTTTACTTTGTTTAATACCTTGTTTTAAAATACTGTGGCTAATAATTCGATGGAGGGTTACTGGGTTCATACATCTTGGCTCCTTCTGTCTGAATGGCTGTTTAGGGTCCAAGGACTCGCCGGGGACTTCGTTGTTGGAGTGATGAAGTTCTTTCCTGGAAAATGGCAGTAATTTAATTAATTTGCTTGGACCGTGCCTCTCTACCACAATTTTTTGGTTTTTTTTGAGCATTCGAATGCCACAACTTTTTGTTGAATTCAAGTGAAGCGCTGTTATAGACTGCTTATTGCTTATGCACATGTTTAATTATCGGAAACACATGATCAAATATTAAGTGGCTCATTTAGTGCCCTTTTCCTTCCCTGTTGAATAATGTTATTCCTTGACAAGATAACAATCCTCCTTGTTGTCCCAAGGCAGAGGGATAGAATGTCTTGTGTGCTGTGAATGAGAGGATGATTAAATTGCATCTATTCAGATTGCTTGCAATTTTTCTCTCTCTCCCCCTCCATCCCTCTTTTCCTCTGCAGACAATGTTAATTGTTATGTGGAAAGTTTTTTTAACAACTGCATATTGCATAAGGCTTCCCAATCAGCGTACTAACGTCAATATGAATGCGAACTTGCACTTAGACAATTTGAAGTCCAAAGTACATCCTAGACAAGGATAGACTTTGGGTAAGGGTATTCTTTTGGTGGCTGGAAGCCATTCATGAATAAGAATGAACTTTGTTAGCTAAACCTGTTAAGTCGCTACAAATTATGAACATACTTGGCCACATGAATTATGCTGACTTACGGAATAAAGAGAACTAGAAGCATTAGCAGTCCAGTCAGATCCTTTGATCTTCGTAAATGAACATCATTGTGGATTCACACCCTATTTACATCACGTTTGGCATGATTACTTGAGATGACTTCTCTCTTTAGTCTTATTTTTCTTGAGATGATAATGCATTACACAGAAGTACATACTTAGCTCTTTCTGCAATCTGTTAATCAAAGTTTGAATTTTAACTTAAAATAATGATGTAATTTTGGTGGTAATTTTAAATAGGTAACAAATGTTTTCACTCTTTCACGATAAAGGATATTGTGTATAGATCACATATGCATGGACTAATAAAATTTTCCTTGCTTCTTTGTGATATCTGCTAACATATGTTCTTTTCATGAATTTGCCTCGAGTCTTCTGTGCTAATATGCAGTCTGAAGTCACAAATTAACTGTGACAGAATGTTTATGGCAGGGTCCTGAGATTCGAACTGGCTTCCTGGAGGGTGGAAAGCCTATTCAGCTGAAGGAAGGTCAAGAAATCACTGTGACCACTGATTATGATGTCAAGGGCAATACAGAGATGATCTCCATGAGCTACAAAAAATTGCCTGTGGACGTGAAGCCTGGAAATGTCATCTTGTGTTCAGATGGCACCATAACCCTGAATGTCTTGTCATGTGATCCGGAGGCTGGAACTGTGAGATGCCGGTGTGAGAACTCTGCAATGCTAGGTGAGCGAAAAAATGTCAATCTTCCTGGTGTTGTTGTGGACCTTCCCACACTTACAGAAAAGGATAAGGAAGACATCCTGGGATGGGGAGTTCCCAACAACATTGATCTGATTGCCCTTTCATTTGTGCGCAAGGGCTCTGATCTAGTTAACGTACGTAAGGTACTTGGGCCCCATGCAAAGCGTATCAAATTAATGTCAAAGGTACGAGAATCAATGTGTGAATTTGATTGCCTGGTGTCATCAGTTTAGCCTGGATATCTCTATGATGTCTAAGACTGCAATGCAGCTTATGTGTGCGTGAGCTAGCTTATGTGCTTGCATTATGTGTGATATTTTGGCATTCCTAGATGTGCTTTTGTGTATGTTTAATCTATTTCTAAAACTGTTTAAAAATGGCATTTTTCCAATTAAGTTTCTTGATTTTCGCAGCAGCAGCAAATTAATCTATATATAATAAAAGAGCATTCCAGTGCACAAGTCTTTATAACAATGTTGACATAATTACTAACGCCAATGGAGTCTTTCGCAGGTTGAGAACCAGGAGGGGGTCATTAACTTTGATGAGATCTTGCGTGAGACTGACTCGTTTATGGTTGCTCGTGGAGATCTTGGAATGGAGATTCCAGTTGAGAAGATTTTCCTTGCTCAAAAGATGATGATATATAAATGCAATCTTGCTGGCAAGCCTGTGGTCACTGCTACTCAGATGCTTGAGTCCATGATCAAGTCTCCCCGACCAACACGTGCTGAAGCCACTGATGTTGCTAATGCTGTCCTGGATGGCACTGATTGTGTTATGCTCAGTGGTGAGAGCGCTGCTGGGGCCTACCCAGAGCTTGCGGTGAAGATTATGCGTCGGATCTGTATTGAAGCAGAGTCTTCCCTTGATTATGGAGCCATCTTTAAGGAAATGATACGATCAACTCCACTTCCCATGAGCCCATTGGAGAGCCTTGCATCCTCTGCCGTGCGAACTGCCAACAAAGCTAGAGCGAAGCTCATTGTGGTATTGACACGCGGTGGAACGACAGCCAAATTGGTGGCCAAGTATAGACCAGCAGTTCCCATCCTGTCTGTGGTCGTGCCAGTATTGACGACAGATTCATTTGATTGGTGTGTCAGTGACGAGAGCCCTGCAAGGCACAGTCTGATATATAGGGGCTTGATTCCTCTTCTGGCGGAAGGATCCGCTAAGGCCACTGATGCAGAATCGACTGAGGTGATATTAGAAGCTGCTCTAAAGTCAGCCACAGCGAAGGGACTGTGCAAGCCTGGTGATGCTATCGTTGTACTTCATCGTATTGGAGCTGCGTCTGTAATCAAGATATGCATAGTGAAATGATGTGTAACGAGCTAAAGGCTGCTGTTGATTTGGCTTGAAGTGGCAGCAGCAGGAGGAGTGAAAATGTCGTTTCATTGTCATTTTGGATGTCTTGCTTATGCTGATAATTTATGTATAAACTCCTGGAGGATCTAGCACTCTCCTATCCGTCCTAAGCTATGGCTTATGGTGCGTGAAACTCGGGATTACCTTGGTTTGAGTTTAGGTAATAATGCTGACAATGGAGCATTTGATCGTACAGTCGTTGTTTATTGTTGCATAATTAATTAGTCTGCGGGATTGAATTAAAGTAACACTCACCTGATGAGTGACATATATAGAGAAGTGTTTGGATAGGGGATTGGACTGAAAACCATTTTATGGGGCTAGAATTTACCATTCATAACGAACCAGGGAACGAGATGATTAGGTTCTTGATCCGCCCTTCGCTAGAGTTCAAGCAAACACTTCCCTGAAAGGAGCCATAGTGACCCATTTGGTTAAGAGCTCTTTCCACGTTGAATTTTCTGTTGGAAAATTATCACAAGCTGGTGAACCATTGGGTTGAGATCAATACGCAAAAAAATGTACGACTGATTTAATTGTTAATCTATTTTTTAAAAAAAAATTAATATATTTTTTATATATTATTACGTACTTATAAAATTTTTTTCTTTACTTAATGGCTCTTGCAATGCCCTCTCAGTAACGGCAAGTCAATCGGCCTGTCTTTTTTTAATTTGTTTTTTAGTTCAAAAAAGGAGGGCTTTCAGCCCAAGTCAAAAAAAGACAACGCAGGAGCACCAATCAGCCAGTCTTTGTGCGTGTCATGCAAGAAGATACTATTGCTGAGGCATATTCGTTGTGCTTTTGATTATTATATTTATGAAAGTTAAAGTTCCTTTCCAGGAACAGCTCCTTCCAAATTAAGAGATCATAGCATTCCGTAGAAGCCCGTCGTGTGTGGACCTGATCCAGACCCTGCTGTTGCTGACCCTTCGCATCTTTTCGCTTTTCGGCTTTTAATTTTTCAATTTTTGGGACGATTCCAGCACTACACATCTAAAAGACAATGAATTAAGAATTGAATCAGACTGATTAGTTCAACTGAAAAAATCGAAAATCGGTCTTAAATCTGATCCAGTTCAAGTTTAAAAATAAAATTTGGACCGAACCGAAAAAAAATCAGTCAAAAATTGGAAAAATCAGTCAAAAATCGAGAAAATCGGTCAAAAATCGGACCGGTTGAACTGGTTCAATTTAAACCAAAAAATTTTAAATTATAATTTGACCCAAAATTTTATCTAAATTATAATTAATACTCTATTTTAACTAAAAATTTTAATTCAGTCCTTAATTGATTAAAATTTTTAATTTAATTTTTAAAATTTAAAAATTAATATTTAATCACTATTTATAAATATTATTTTTTAAATAATTTTTATAAATTATATTTTGTTAAATATACTAATTATAATATCCTTAATGTATGTAAATATTAATATAATTCTTAAAATATACTTTATTTTAAATATTTATTATCATTCTTATATAATATAACATTTTATATAATTATATAAGTTATATAAAAATTTAATTTTTATATATTTAAATTAAATACCGATTTTACCAGTTTAATCGCGGTTTTACCGGTCGAATCGATTGAATTTTAAACTTATTAACTTTTCGATTTAATTACCGATTCGATTTTATGAGCTTTGCTAAAAGATGGCCAAAACGTTCGAGAAGAAAATACCAGCCACGTGCACAATAGTCAATAATGCTAAGTTTCAAGCGCACTTGCTTCGAAAAAGCAATCAGGAATTGCATGGGTGGAGCGGAACTTTCAGGAAATGCTTAGTCAATATCATTATCGTCATCACTGTTCTTTTTGGCTCTGGATAATTGCCATCGGCTACTAATACCTTTTTTAATTGGCTAATATTATTTAAGCATGTTTCTAAAGCAATCATTTTAGACAGCTGACTCCCTAGAAAAATGCATTTACATGACAAGGAAGCTTAAGTGAAAGCAAGTTTGTGCAATTATTGTGCGTCATTGTATTTATTCTCTTAAATATAAAATTTATATCACTTAAATGCGCCAAGGTACTCAACTAGTTATGTTATTTACCAATAAAAGCTTTTCTTTTTTTTTTTTTAACTCGCAAACAATATTATACCTTATTATGCACGTATGTTTTATACCATGCACTACGATTTGGCCCACGCGAATATTTCTTTTTATATAATTTCAATTGAAAAAAATAAAATTTTCAATATCAAAACTAAATATGAATTTAATTAAATTTTAACTGCATATGAAAATGAATATTAAAACTAAAACTGTCATATACGATTGAAAATGTAAAAATCTAAAAATATGATAATCATGCTATAAGCACTCTCTTATCATTATTTTAATTTTTTTTTTCTGATCTCAATTTCTCGTAAATGTAACCATTCTCAGACTTGTAATATACGATCAACAATACAATTGAAAGAAAGAGACAATTAACAAAAATTAAAACTTAAAAATTTTACATTAACTTGTAAGAAGGTCTTATCTTACTTGTGGTCTAAAAGTGGATCTGTAATTCAACAATACCTGTCAGTGCTGGTGAAATTGAGAAGGGAATAAAATTGTAGATGGAGACGATGGGAGACTAATTTATATTGCAAAAAGAGTAATTAATTAAGTAATGATAATAATTTGCATCAAATAAGGACTAAATGACATTAGCCCATACAACCTATAATGCTTTTCATGGGCAATTATAGTAATTTTAAGAAATTAAATTAGCTCTTAAAATATGAGATAAGGTTGACTTTTAATTGACCGTTACATTACATAGTAATTTATTATTGCGCTCGTTATTTCTTGTTACTATTTGCACAACTGTTATGTTATTCGTAAGGCAATCATAATGATTTCAAATAATTAAATCACTTTTAATAGTATGAGATAAGATTATTGCTATGGTAATCATAATGCTATGTTATTCATTGGTCTTTGAGTTATTATCTAATAATAAATAATTTCTGCTATGTTATTGAGCATCCTTTTCTGCTGTGTTATTCTATGTTATTCATCTTCATATGGAGGAAGAGTTTTATCTTTTTGATATGGATAAGGACAGTTTAGCCCTCTTCCTCTATTACTCGAATTTGGGCAGAATACAATCATGTAATCTAATTTTTTTGTCAATTTCTTAACTTAAAAATTAATAATATAAATTAATTCTGACTGAAAGGTAGAATTTGTTAGGTTATTTATTATCAAGAAATTGATTGTAATATTATAATTCTTATAATGTAAAAGGCAATATTTAAAATTATAATATGTTAGATAATGATTGTATTATTATAATTGTTATAACGTAAAAGGTGATAAAATTAAAATGGTTATTGATTTATGGTTATTTTCTTAAGTTTTAGAACATTACCTATTGTGATTGAATTTCTATCTATATCAATATCATAAATAAATACTTAGCTACAGATAAGGGAAAATTCAGAAAAGATTTTATCTCAATTTCTCAGATATAAATATTGTATATTAAATTAAATATTAGATAGACTAGATAAGCCCAACCATAATCCATATAAAGTAGCTCTTGCGATAATAATCAGTCAAAAAAAGGGATAACGTCATGAATTCAAAAATGAAACAATATATATTTATATGGACCAAAAAATATATACATTTTTATGAAATTAAAGTGATATTATATTCATAGGTAAACTTAGTAATGTAACCATATCTTAATAAGTTTTTAATTTTCGAGTATCTATTCTGTTTAGAGAAAAATTAGATAGTAATATGTAGAAAACAACAAGAATATACGAAAAAATGTGGACCAACTACATCTCACTCATCTTATAAATAAATAGAATTAAATGCCAAAAAATTAATTTAGTGCTCATTTAACTTGTATATAACATGTTGCTCAATAATTTTTTTTTTTGGACAACATGTTGCTTAAATATTGATATTGGTGACACTATTTTTTTAATTAAATAGTTGAAAGTTTAAAATAATCCCAAATTCAAAGTCTTATTAATTATTACCTACCTTGTGTGTTTGACTGTATGTGTGGGGCTCAAATGAAGTAAATTACAATTGTTTAAAGGGTACATAGTCAATTACGATCGTTTTTTTCTTAAAAAAATAGATTACAATTGTTACCAGATAATATAACGGAAAATAAACGTATTAATTAAATTCAATTGTAGCTATACATTATTAGGAGTAGGATTCCGAAAATATTTGTCGAGACTCCAGAATTAACTGCGCGTGTTTTATCTTGTCTTGACCGTCTTCCGAAATTTCGCCTTGCGGGTGCGGAGTCGGCTTCTTTTTATAATATAATACTAAATAAATAACAAATAAGAGTAATTATATATATATATATATACGTATAATGAAAATTATATTATAAAATATTTAAAATTTATAATTATTAAAAAATTATTAATTGTTTATTTAATCATATTAAAAAAATAAAATTATTTTTATAATACATATGGTGGAAATGGCGAGCTGTCACGCATGATCCACGACACCACCTCATCTTATCTACATTGATATTTGATGATGGTGTCCTTCCTCGATCGGAATAAATAAATAGCAGCATTTAATTTGATTTCTTTCCTCACAACAAATAAAAAATATTAAGTAACATCTTTACTAACTGATTAAATTAAAATATAAAAAAATAAATAAATTATATAATTATTCTAATATTATTTAAAATTAAGTAGATTAGTATAAAATACAAATTGATACCAACACAAATGCAAATACCCAGCAGATGCACACCAACAAATTGATCTAAACTTGTGGGGACCTATATCATGTATCTGTATATATATATATATATATATATATATAATAACATAGGGTCTATCCGACAGAAACAACAGCAGAGCAGATTAGTAGTAGTGTAGTGTAGTTGGAGTACAAAAACAGGAGTTGAAGTTAAAGAGTAGTGAACTGCTTTTGCTCGCAGGCCTTTCTTTTAAGATAAAGAAGATGTCAGGAAGAAGATCTAGAGGTGGTGGCTATTGCTTACCTTCATCATCATCATCATCATCATCATTCGTTATGGGAATGCGGGTGCTGTACACCATCTTCTTCCTACTGCTGCTTTCTTCATCTTTGTCCACTGCGGTGAGTGGGGTTTCTGCTGCTGCTTCGCTTTCTCCTGATTCCTTATCTGCTGCCACCTTGGGAAGAAAGTCGGGTCTCAGGAGGAACATGCTTGCTAATGGCCTAGGCCTCACTCCTCCAATGGGGTATGTTTGTTGTTTATGTTAATTAACTGTTATGTCTCCTTTGTAATAATTAATTATTATTATTTTTTATAATTCTCTATTTTATACATACTCACATACATATATGTTCGAATCACTGGTAGAACGATTTGATGTGATTTGATTTTTCAACTAATTTAATTTAATTAAGCAATTAATCTAATCGTCAATGTCATATTATAGCAAGCATTCATGTTTTATGGTTTTCCTTCCTTCCTTCCTTCAAAACACAAGTTCGTGGGTTATTTCCTTTTGATAATTCCATTGGCGTGCGCAGGTGGAATAGTTGGAATCACTTCTACTGCAGCATTGATGAAAAGATCATCAAAGAAACCGGTAAGTCCCATTTGGGTTTTTATGTGTCTGTCTATCAGCATTCTCCATCACCAAGCCATAAATTTTTATCCTCCCCCAGTCTGTTTAACCACAGATGTATGAATGCAAAACTTATTGCTACGTAAATAAGGTTAATTATGTGAATCCGACGTGAATCTGTATTCCCTTTCAAAGTTGCTATGATGTTCAGTGGTTTTTCCGTAAGCTCAGTACAGTTTTTGTCCTAAAAAATCATACTAAACTATCCTGGACTTGACTTCACTGATGCTTGCTTCTTTTTGGTGGTCTTTCACAGCTGATGCCCTGGTCGCTACTGGTCTTTCTAAGGTTGGATACCACTATGTTAACATAGGTTCGTTCAGACTCTTAATTTTCCCTGTATTTCAATTGCTTCATTTTCCTTTCTTGCCATAGTAACTCAAGCACGTAACTAATCAAAATCCCTGATTTTTGCATTTCTAGATGATTGCTGGGCTGAAATAGTCCGTGATGACAAGGTATAAATTCTCTCCGAGTCTATTATGCTTTCCATTATTCTTCCCCCACCAGCCCACGTTCGTTGCTCTTTATGTTTGGACTTTCAAAAGTTCTTGTGGAAAAACTACTGACATTGCGTTTTAATTTCAGGGTAACCTAGTTCCTAGGAATTCAACTTTTCCATCTGGCATTAAAGCTCTGGCAGACTATGTCCACAGCAAGGGTCTAAAATTGGGAATTTACGCTGATGCAGGGTAATGCAATTCTTACTGTGTCCTAAAATTTTGTGGAGCAGTATTTATGTCGATACCTACATACCAGTAGGCATACTGATGCCTACCTCCTCACATATTGTTGCAGGTATTATACTTGCAGTAAAACTATGCCTGGTTCACTTGGCCATGAGGAGCAAGATGCCAGGACTTTTGCTTCATGGGTAGGGACTCTGATAACTTTATATTACTTTATTCATTTTACTTTTTTTTTTTTTGCTCGAGGAAATATAAATCCTTGAAGAAAACATTAGTAGACTTCCTTGCTGAGTGTTTCGACTGATGTACATTTATTTCAGGGTATTGACTATTTGAAGTATGATAACTGTTACGATGATGGTACCAAGCCAACTGTTAGGTAATGCAAAATAATTGATAAGTGGGCAACTATGCAGATAAATGTGCTTCACCTGTAAATTGCGGTTAATTAATCCAGCTTTTGAGTGTCCAAATCCAATTACTCATCAACATTTTTCTCTGCATAGATACCCTGTAATGACCCGTGCTCTAATGAAGACTGGTCGTCCTATTTTCTTCTCACTCTGTGAATGGTAATCTAATCCTATATACCTATGACCATGGCTTCAGAACTTCATGTTCATCTTCATATGGATTTTGATTTCTTCTTTTTATTCTTTATTAGGGGAGATTTGCATCCTGCTCTTTGGGGTGGCAAGGTGGGAAATAGCTGGAGAACAACCAACGACATTACTGATAAATGGGAAACGTAAGACTGGACCTCTAATATTAGCATGTTTGGTGGAAGACCTCACTTCAAGGATATATTTACAATTCTTTTCTCTTTTGCAGCATGGTCGCCAGAGCAGATGAAAATGAAGTGTATGCCGATCTTGCAAGGCCTGGTGGCTGGAATGGTTTGTAATCTCGGACAGTAACAAAGCTTCACCAGCACAAACTCACTTTTGAACAAATTGTTTATGACATTATCTGATATTTACTTGGGTTGTCTTTTTCGGTTTGAAAAGATCCTGACATGCTTGAGGTGGGAAATGGAGGGATGACAAAAGGCGAATACGTAGCGCATTTTAGTCTTTGGGCAATTTCCAAGGTATTGTAGACGAAGTCAGTAGTCTTCTTTTTCGTTAACCCGACTTCATGCAAAACATATTTAATCAGGGAACCTTTTCAGTGACACTGACAAGAGTGTTATGCAGGCTCCCCTTCTTCTTGGATGTGATGTGAGGAATATAACGAAAGAGACGCTGGACATTGTTGCCAATAAGGAGGTTATTGATATCAACCAAGGTGATAAGATCTACTGACATATTTCTCGGTCAATTTTCAGCTGTGTCTGCAAACTTTGGAATTATTAGCATCTATAATTTACTCAGCCTCATCTTTGTGCATGCATAATAGATCCACTTGGTGTTCAAGCTAAGAAGGTCAGGATGGAAGGAGATGCTGAGGTAAACATACTCGTCGTGGCAAAATCTTTTATCAAATTATAAAGTTTAACTTCTGCAGAAATCATTGAGCAGAATCCATTTATCGTCTTATTCGCAGATTTGGGCAGGGCCCCTCTCAGGCTACAGAGTAGCTGTTCTGTTGTTCAATCGAGGTCCATTTCGCAGAGCCATTACAGCCAACTGGGATGACATTGGAATCCCCCCTGCAAGTGTTGTTGAGGCAAGAGATGTCTGGGAGGTAAATCTGATGGCCATTGGTTTTGCTCAGTGCAGTATCCCAAGTGGCACACAATTAAATTCCATTCTTTCCTCAAAGTTATTATATGAATATGACTTGGCCTCTAAAATTGTGGTGAATGATCGATCTCTTGCAGCACAAGACGTTGAAGACGCAATTTGTAGGGAACATCACGGCCACCGTGGACTCGCATACCTGCAACTTGTATATCTTGAAGCCTATTTCGTAAAGAAGATCCTGCAGCAATCAAAATAAAATTAGCATTAGAGAGTATATTCTGGGATGCAAATGGGCTATCCCATTTTAGTGTGCTAGGGATCTCTTTTAAATTTTTAATTGACGTGACACGGTGACAATCTGGTTTCAATTAAAATCTCTGTGCTCGTTTCTTTTTTTGTTTTTTGTTTTTTTTTTTTTGGAAATCCAAGATTAATGGAAGATTAATGCTTTGTTTGGTTTGTTAGATTTTCACGGGAAAAGAAAATCTTCTGACAAAAAATATATTATCGTTATAATATCATTTTCTCATAATTTTATCATTAATTTAAATAACTTAATTTTCTTTTATTTTTTCTTCTTTCAAATTATTATTTATTTTTCTTTTTCATCATTTCTTTTCACAATTTTCTCATTGATCAAAGTAGTTTTATTTTTTCATAATTTTCTTTTTGTTATAAATTCAAACGCACCGTAAGAAAAGCATAATACAAAGAAAAGAAGGATAGAATAAAATGCAACCTAAGGAGGTGTGTTTCCGTGGCAACTTACGCAAAGGGAATTATTGCGTTAATTTTCTTGCAATGATTATGAGGAGACGTTAGTAATTTGTGAGAAGTCTCTTGTTGGGTTGATTTAAGTTTCTTATGTGAGATACAATAAGAGTCACCTTATTTCAGTTAGTTGATTTATTTATTGGTATTATTTCATATTTTGTTCTTTTGATGTTTTCTTCCTTTGTGATGAAAAAAAAAAAACTCTTAAAATTTAGTAATCTAATCGATTGTATTTAGCGAAAAAGTTTAGCATTAAACCAAACGTGCAAATGCAATGTAAATTAAGGACTTATTTTTATTAGCTGTTGAATATTGCTGTTACTAATTATTGGTGCTGATTGTTACTGTTAATTACTGATTGTTACTTGCTGTTGCTGATTGCTAATAAAATTAATAAAGTGTTTGATTAATTTTATACTTACTGTTACTATTAAATAATGAAATGTCTAATTTAAACATATAATTTGTATAGATATATTATATTAAAAATTTTATTTTTATATTTTTATATTTTATATTTTAGAATAATATTGAGAAATATTTTACTTAATTTTTAATTTTTTTAAAAAAATATTAATTCTTATTAAATGATCAAAATGATTATGTTTGAAATTTTTTTTATAAATGTCAATATTAAAAAAATTTGAATTGAAAAAAAATATTATTTAAGAATAGTTAAAAAATTATTGAAGTTATATAAATACTAATAAAATAAATTAACACATCTAATTCATGTGTCAAGTAAAAAAATAATAATAAAACTATATAAATATTCTTTAAGGGTAATTTAGTTCACATAAATTATTATTAATATTAAAAAGTAAAAAGTAATCTAAAAAGCAGTAAAAAGTAGTTCAGAGTTTACTTTTCAATCAACTGCTGTTAGGAAGTCAAATAAGGAAATAAGCAGAATCAAATAGCAACACAAAAAAATTTACCAAACACTTATCTTCCTACTTTTTGAAAATGAAACGCAAATGCACCCTTCAAAAGTTAATTCAAACACTACCTAAGTTTGCTCACGAGGGCCACCCAAAAAAAGAAAAAAAAAGAATCTGCTTATGAGCAAAGTTGTTAGAACTGGACTAATTATTAAATTGGAAATATTAGTGAGTTAAAATTTAATCAAAAATTTATCAAACACTTATCTTCTTACTTTTTAAAAATGAAACGCAAATGTATTCATTCAAAAGTTAATCCAAACACCATCTAAGTCTGCTCACGAGGGCCACTCAAAAAAGAAAAGAAAAAGAAAAGAATCTGCTTATGAGGAAAGTTATTAGAACTAGACCGATTATCAAATTGAAAATATTAGTGAGGTAAAATTTAACCGATTGAATCAGTATTTAATAATATATATATCTATAAAAATAATTAAAAAAAATAATACTTATATATAATAATTAAATATTAAATTTTTTTATTTTAAAAATTAAATTAAAAATTTTAATAAGTTTAGAATTCAATTAAAAATTTTAATTAAATTTATAACTTGAATTATAATTTAAATAAAATTTAAAATTAAATTATAATTTATAAATTTTTTATTTAACTTGAACCAATTGGACAAATTATTCTACTGATTTTCATCAATCTAAATTTAATAAAAAAATTTTCTTAAACCGACCCAAACTCCGTAATCAGTTACTAATTAAACTGATCAGATTAGTCGGATCCTCATTTTACAACAGTACTCATGCGTCACGAGGGCTTTGAGTCCATGAGGGGCTTCAACTTGACATTGGGACAAGAATTAAAGTTAAGAAACTAGAGGCCAGAGACCAGAGCCAGCCTTTGATTCTTTTTGTTTTTTTTTCTCACCAGGCCTTCGATTCAAATTACAACGACAAATTAAACTAAAATTATATGTGATAAGTCTGATGACTGATGAGAGAGTAACAAACAACAAATGTTTGTTTGTTTGTTTTTTCTTTTTTGTTTTTTTTCCTTCCATAAAAAATGAAGAAAAATTAATAGACACAAAACACAAACAAACAAGTATTTATTTATGAGTCTGAATTTATAATTATTCGAATCTCTAATCGTTATTTTTTGAGTCTCTTAATTTTTATTTTCTATTTTTCCATAGGAGGAGCACCCAAATTAAACGTTATACTCAGAGACGCAGAGAAAACAAAGAAAGTCAAGAGAGAGAGAGAAGGATAAGTAAAAGATAAAAAAGAAGAAAATGTGGGGTAGAGGAGGGGGAGTTTTTGGTTTGGGATTGGAATGGGGTTGGGGTTGGGGTTTGGGAATGTCCACCACCTCCACCTCCGCCTCCGCCTCCGCCTCCGCCTCCGCATGCGCCGTCACATGCAATAACCGAACCATCCACGTTCCTAATGCTTATTATTATAGCAATGCTCGAAACCCCCTCCTTCTTAATCGCCATCACCATCACCATTATCGTCTTCATCATCCATTTCAATTTCCGTTTCATTCCATTACTAGTCTTCCAAACCCCATCACTTTGTCTTCTTCTTCTTCTTCGTCTTCGTCTTCTTCTGCTAGTAGTACTGCTAGTGAAGAAGATGGCGACATCAACAACCCAAATAAGAATACATCAGCATCAGCATCAGCAGCGGTGGTCTCAGGAACCACGGCCCGGGGACGGAGGCTACTCAAAGTCCGTGAAGAAAAGAGGAAACGCGAACACGATCGCTTTCATAACTATCCTTCCTGGGCCAAGTAAAGTAGTACTCCCCCCCCCCCCCCCTCCCCCCTCCCTTCAACTCATTTTTTTCATTCATCTTCACTCCCCGCTTCTGTTTGTTTTTATGTCGCTGTGACTCGCTGCTGCTGCTGCAGGGTGCTAGAAGATGCTTGCAAACATGACGAGGAGCTCCGAGCTGTTCTTGGAGATAGCATTGGCAACCCCCAACTCATGAGGCAAAGGGTACGTGATTACATTCATTCTTCTCCTGCTTTTATCACTCACTCAACTTCCCTTCTCGTCCCCATGTTGATCTTATCTTCCATGCCAACAAGTCTTACGTTATTATATTTTCCATATAGAAAAAAAAAAAAAAAAAGCAGCCTTGAATTTGCATTTATCACGCAATTGTCAACAACCATGATCAGGTAGGTGTTGTAATTTTGTAACTTATCGGGAATCCTTATCACCACCGATTTCAGCTTCTTGTCTAATTGTAAAGGGAAAAAAAAAATGCTCTCATTGAAATCATTATTTTGTACGCACTTTACTGTAATTAAAAAAGGTTCTTATCAAAGATCCCATTATCCATCCGTTATCACCATGCACTGAGGCAGGTTGAAGATAGAGTAAGGAGGAAAGGTCGCAACTTTCACAAATCCAAAATTGGTTCTGTTCTTGCCTTTAAAGTCAGTTTTAGAGAGTAAGTTCCCTCTTTATGCATCTCTCTCTCTCTCTCACCCCCCTCCCCCCAACACACACAGAGGCATGTACGCACGTGTGCATGGCACACACATTGACTTCTGTTGGCGTAATTTGAGTTTAGGCTTACACCATTCATGTGATTAATCAGAAAACTTAGCTATGTTACAATCTTATAACCAGAGAAGTAATTTCCTGTTTAAGTCATGTGAATTATACCGTTTACAATTGTCCTTGACCAATAAGCAATGAGTCTGGGGATCTCATTCGGGTTGTGGCACTAGAATGATTCTTAGATTTTTCTCACTTCCATGAACTGGACTTGCAGTGCATTGATTGTCTTCAAAGGTGGGCAATGGCAGTAAATTTCTCTTTAAAAGGAATCTTTTTGTTAATTGTGAATGGAGTTCTTTATTTTATGCTGTTCGGCACTATTACATTGTAGTCCAGTCTCATATTAGCTTGAAAAATCTTTTCTTACTGGGCATTGGTTGGGTGTTCTGGATCATCTATCTGATTCTCCGAGTCCACTGGATTTCAGCAATATAGTTTTTTTTTCGCTGACTTAGTTGTTGCTTGTCAATGTGCCAAAGCAAATATACTTCAGTGTTTTCTTTCCCTGAATATCTTTGTTGTTGTTGTTGTTGTTTTCTTTCCCTAAATATGTTTTTCCTTGTATTATGTTACTTATGCAAACTCATCAGAAAATTGAATTGATCAAGAAGCTTTGTATCTGCTTGTCGGAAATTCTGCTCGTCCTGACAGCTTGTGAAAATAGTGAGCTGAAGCAATGCCATAGGCTTAATTCAACTCTCCCAAACGTGCTGTAGGAAGAAAATAACATTGTTTTGTCTGCCTTAATTTTGTCTAAACTTCTGTTGGCTATGCAGCTTCAACCTTGTTGATTCTTACATATGGTTTGAATTGTATGGCTCTCCATCTGATCGGGATGTTGATCTTATTGGCAGCGTAAGTGGATCCTTCAACATTCTTTTCTTGTAACTTTTATTTTACAGTAGATTAACTTTCCTAGAAAACATGTGCAGGTTGTTCAGTCCTGGTACGTCATGGGCCGTTTGGGTGCCTTTAATTCTTCCAATTTGCAGGTTTACTACACCTGCATCCCTATCTTATTTCCTTTTAGCTAACAACTGTGCATGTTCCAGAAGCATGTTTCCTGAAGATCGCATGAAAATTTACCTTCTTGATAACATTTGCTGGATATCTGAATGATCCTGTGCCCATTTGCAGGCATGAGTTAGTACAGATATATTTTGCATGTGTTATGGCCTCACCTTATAAGTAATTTGGGGTTGTAGGAGCCATGATGTCTGAACTTTCATGTTTCAACATGAATTATTACCTTACAAAAGCTAGAAAAAGTGAAAAAGCTAAGAAACGAGGTTCTAACATATAAATCATGTGGGGGTCTTTGAACACGACGAATAATGAAGATTACAATAATTAAATTAATGGTGTTTGTATGAAGAGAGGTGCACACTAAAACTGAAGAGTTACAGACCCAAGTTTTTTTAACAGTTGGGGGCACAATGATCGAAGATGTTAATGCCCAACATCACTTGATTTGTGGCAGTTGGCAAATTCATCTATGGAGTACAATCCTCTCTATGATGCAGACAAGGGCTTTAAAGTGATGCCATCTTCGTTCCATGATATTAGTGACATTGAGTTCCAGGATAACTGGGGCCGTGTTTGGTATGATTCCAAAATTCATTTTCTTTTGGTCGTGTGCCACGTCGTATTTTTTAGCAATCCTGTTCAAAGGGCATTTTTTAAATGCCGTATCTTTGGATTTGCTCACAGGGTTGATCTTGGGACATGTGATTTTTTTGCCGTTGATGTTCTCCTAAACTGCTTAACTGTACTGAGCTCTGAGTAAGTTTTCTTTGGAAGTCGATTTTTTTATTTGCTTTCTACTGTATCGTTGGGAGCGTGAAACTCATAATTGATTCTCTCTATGTACTTATCATCATGTCAGGTATTTGGGCATTCAACAGGTAGTTTTTGGGGGTCGCCGAATGGGAGATTGGGAAGAGGGCATGACGAACCCCGATTATGGTTACAAATACTTCAAGATCTAAGTCAGTAGACTGATCCTGTTAATATTCTCTATTTTTGTTGTTGTAATTTTAGCACACTGTCTTGTATTTTATCTCTCTGCAACACATACCCACCCATCACAATGGTCATGGTCTTTAGTTTGAGTGTAGTTCATCGGAGTATAAAGGACCGTATGTTGCAACTTCAATCATAAGGGAAATCATGAATTTCTTTAAATAAGCTTGTTTTATATGTAGCTTTTTTTTCTTTTTGAGTCATTGTATGTAGCTTATTTTTAGCTGTCCTTGCAAGTCCAAATTGTACAGGACATTTAGCACTATTGTCTCGTTATTCATTTAGGACTAATCCCATCATAATGCGTGCCAGTACTCAAGCAAATCCACGTGTCGTGTTGGCAATGGGTCTGGGAACTTATATAACTTTTAGTAGAAATAGTGCCTTCAACTTCATGTGGTTAAGCCAAAGTGCTAGGGAGAAATTGCAACTTTGATTTCTCATGTTTGTTAGAAAGATTGCAACTCTTTTTTGAGTTGATGATGTTACATTTGCAACGATTATACAACTAACATACAAAAAATGAAAAATGAAAAAAAAAAAAAAAAGGGTTTGTTTTTCAGTAGTTTTGTGCACATTGCGCAGGAAGACATTGCACATGCAAGTTGCAACCCAATAAATCCCTCACTAGTTTCGCAACTTTCAACTCAATGGTTATCTAACCATCACAATGGTCAAAGTGTTTACAGTTCCGTACGAAACATTCAGATACACATTAAAACCAATGAACTGATGCACACCGAATATTGCAAGGCATTACATTTTGATTTTGGGTTAAAAATTAAATATGAAGCCATTACATACTTTTCCGCAGAGCACTACAGAATGATATAGTTGTCAAAACTGGTCAACAACCAGCAGCAGTCAGAGCGAGAAGGCGCAATCGTTTGCCTTCAGGGTCCAGTTAGTATGTAGTATCATCCAGAAGTTAATGCCTCCGCACGGTATGAATGAATATACAATGAGGGCTCGGGCCAGATGAGAGAGCAAAGTGCCAGATGATACTAGAAGGGCCAGTTAATTCCTAAAATATGCACACTTGCTCCCCTAACTGAATATAATTAATCCAATGCATGTAAGCACAAAACCAGTTTATCGAACTTTACATCCACTCAAGACGTTTCCTGAAGAGCTAGATTCAGCTCATGTGCAGATTTTGCCACTGAGCCACCTCTTCTACAGTACAAAAAGGAATGAGGAAAAAAGTTACAGAGATTGACTTTTTCAAGCTACTATGACACATAAGAAGCAGCAGTCAAGCCATATACAAAAATTAGAGTACGAACCTCATTAGGGTAGGCAAGCAGTGTTTGACTTTTTCAAGCTCTATATAGCAGAGATTGCATCGGTCCAATCTAACAAAAAAGCAGTAGAAAAACATCTCAGTTTCATTAGCACCCATCTTAGATGTAATTAAATATTATGACTTTAGCAACTAAGTTAACAGTGTGCCTATTGGGACTTGAGCTTTACCCTAAAGGTTAAAGTTGGGCGATCTTAATTTTAAGTCCCAATACCAACCGGGGATTAAGGGGGCATGTTCACGTACGTACCTTTGCTCTGCTTCAATATCCACACCAACAGATGTTGAAGCTGATAGAGTTGAATAGATCATAGAACCAAATGTTCTGACCACCTTCAGCAGCATGTCCAGGCAAATGTTCAGATGCCTAAAGATGGCACACAATTATTTCGAGTGTCAGGTGTCCATGATTATGCATCGAATAAAAAGAGAGAAGTGGTTGAACTCAAACAAAAATGCCAGTCATATCATGGACAGTATGTGGCTTATGCAGATATTCAAAATTGACAGAGCCCAATCCAGAGAGACCACAATCTACGAAGACAGGTCATACTCAGTAATCAAGAGAATCAGAAATTGCTGCCAGCAATGTCGGAAAAAATGTGATTGATAGTTTAAAATACATAACCAAAAGGACCAAAAGAGATAGTTTCTTTTAATTGTTTCATCAACATGGGACTGTTTATCCATAGAGCTAAAGTATTCAGTCACCTAGAACTACTTACGATATGCATACCACACACAAATTAGATAGTTCAGTTTCTTGTTCCAATGTACCAAATTGGCATTCTACAATCATAAATGTCAACCTGTAAGACGAAAGTTCTAAGCAAGGGATGGTCAAGTTTCAAAAAATAGATGGATTTTAGGTGTCACAAAGCCTCACAAGCAACCTCGATTTCACAATTATGACTTGCTGCGATTATCTTGGTCTGGTACCAAGCTAGATATTTGCCCCCATGTTGCAAACAAGTTGTATGGCTGATAAAATACAGAAATGCTTCCAGCAGAGAGATTTACAGATCCTCAAATCAAGGTCGTAGGAATAGAATAGGGTGCATAAGCCTGACACACAGGAAGCTTTTTTTTTTTTTTTTTTGCAGCCTAGAGCTTTGGCATAGGCCTTAATGTCTTCGAGCTAAAAATGGACTTAACAATTGAAAAAGTCTTCAGCCCAAACATGTGAAATGTGTTTCTGACTTTTGACTTCTACCAAAGGGAACTTTGTAATAACATGCACTATTAATTATGGACCAAGATAAAACAACAAAACTTCAATCAAAGAAGTAATAGAATTTTTCTACCAGAAAGGAACCATTTTTTCTGGTAATGGGCACACAAAGCTGCAACCAAGGCTGTTTAGCAGCAATGATATTCTTAAGCAAGAAAATGCCAACTGTCTTTTACCTGTCCATGTCACTTTCAAGAAGGCCAGTCAGAAGAGGCAACAGACGAGCACAAATTTCCAGTGTGACAAAGTCAGTTTTCTCAGTTGCAGTACACAGTACATCAGCAAGAACCTGCAGTTTCCAGCCAAAAATATATATATATATATTGCAAATCGAAGATCACACGCCGAAAATCGGAATAGGGGAGGGAAGGAATGTTGGGGAGAGGAAGGAACTTACAGCATGATCGGCCATCTTCTCCATTGCACTAACAGCTGCTTTAACATCATTCCTTTCCCAATATCTATAGATAACCTGCAATAATTACAAGGCTCACAATCACTCATCCTAACTGCTCTCATATTCACATTAATGTTGTCATCAACCAATATTTGTCAGACCTAATCTCTCTGAGTCTGCAAGAATTTTTAATATAAATTGGGAATAATTCACAAGCAATGTGTTCAAGTTCCAAGATTGGGCGACCTACAATATGGGACAAAGGACAATTCATGAAGGTATAAAATTTCTATCTAAAGAAACGATACTGCACTTCCATCAAGCAGATTTGACAAATGTAATTAGGTGACAACTGTTTGGTATCATCACATGCATCACAAGTGAGTTTGGGGGGAAACCTAGGAAAGATCATACTAGTTCCAGGATGGGTAAGAGGCATCACAATTGCTACAAAGGGCTGCCTAATCTGGGAAGAAAACCACCTAGAGTGATCTGTTGAGGGAACCGGCTCAGTAATATGGTGAATTACTATGGCATAATGTTGAACCCAGTTATAGCTTGGAAGTTGGATGACAATAACATAAATCACTTCAGTTATTTGAAACCATGGCCTAGGCATGATTTCATTGTGATTGCCTATAAAACAATCTTATAGAACCTTTCATACAAAATTGAATTGAGAAGCAAATTGCAGAACGCAAAAAAGAAACATGATCATTGAGTGTGTCTGTAGCACAGAGAGAGAGATCTGAGCTCTAGCCTCTAGGGCTATGCACAAGGTTCGTAAACCAGCTACAATACAACTTTGGGAATACTTAAAGCTTTTCAATAGATATTAGCATACAACAGCCATGATATTGAACCGGCTAAGTCCATCCACTATATATGACATACAAAGCTAATTGGCAGACTAAGAAGTTTGACATTCAAAGAAATTAAACAAGGTGTTCATAAAACTAGGAGCCTTTTTTATTTGGAACCGAGATTTGAAAGATAGTTGCTTGGAATAGGAACCCAAATGCTCTACCACTAGACCACACGACTAGCAGCATGAAACTGGGAACTTGGATCAAGAGAATTTGATCAAGACTTTCATTGGTTCTGGAAAAATCTAGATCCTTGTGAATTTGTTTGGAAAGACAGATCCCAGATTTTTATTATAGGAAAATAATATAACAAAAACATCTTCTAGTTAAGGCTACTCAAGGAAAGGAGGAGAAAGAATATGTGTTGAGTAAATATCTTTGGTAACATATTCAAGTTGAAATCAAACACAGGTGATTGTCAATGGCTCCATGTTTATCCGAAAAAAGGATATCAATAGCTCCATTCCAGATGTATGAAGCACTCAAACTCTGAATTTTTGACAACATTACAAAGAAAAAACCGGCACCAAAGCCAGGCAGCATATTCTGAATGTCTTGTGTTTATTGGCTTACAACATATGCTGGCCATTTCAATGATTGGATTTGCACCATATCAATGGCCCATCCAATGTCTGATTGGGTGTAAAGGAATTCCATAATGTTGGCAACAAAAACTGCACAGGAAGCCAATGAGAGCCAATTCATACTAAAATTTGATAGCTTAATACAATTGACTATAAGGTTCAAACATATTACGCTGCATTCACTCAGAATAAGGATACAATAGTACAAATGCCAATCCTAAACTTGGAAATATTCCGCCAAATTGTTGGACATTCAATTTGAGTCAGAATGTAAAGTCATTAAATAAATACGAGTGCTGACGAGAATAATTTAAGACACTTGGAAACATTTCTATTCTCATCACTCCAATCCTATATCCCCCTATCCTATCTTTTGCAAGGTAAAAGGAAAGCACTATTTCTCTTCTTTTGACTCCAATAGTCATTTTCTTTTACCATAAACACATGCATAAAAATGCCATAAACACTCTGGTCCACTCGCTCATTAGCATAGACATGCATATGGCAGCCCTATGCACACAATTCAGACGCACGCTCTTTTCTACCAATTAGCTAACATAATAAACTAACTTATAATGAAGATCACCTGTAACTTGGTTAAGCGTGACTGCATTGAGCTGACAAATTGGTCATGTTGTTGCATTACATCTGTAATCGCATCTTCATCACTAACACAAACTGTATCATTTTCAGTAGATGGAGAATGTCCTCTCTGTTTAGACTTAAAATATGCAGAAATACAAAAGGCGCAAGTTAGCATCTACAGAGAGAGAGAGAAAGAGAAAGCTACAGACTTAAGGGTATCAACTAATTTTAGTGGTATCAACTAGTTATAGATTGGATGTTAAGGCATTGAAAAAATAAATAATAGTAACTGATTTCAGATTGTTGCTCACTCTGTTATTCAGTTGCAATTTTACTGCTTTTAATATTTAGTAAATTTCTCCATCTTGTGATAAATATTTACCTTAATCTTTTATATCTACATTGTTCAGTTATTCTCTTTGCAATGCAAATATGTATTTAAGCTGAAAACAAGCATATTATCTTTTCCCCCAGAATGTGGGAGTAGGAAAGGTACCTTAAGATCACTATGCGTGTTAGTAGGTTGGACCTGTTATAGATGAAGGAAAAATCTTAAGGAAGATTCATCTTTAGAAAATTCAACAGAATAGTAGAAATAAATTACAAGTCAGTATGAAAACAAAGTACAAGCTAAAAGCGTCGGAGAAGGGGAGAGATGATGTCTGAAAAAACACAATCAGGTTTCCTCCTTTATTTACTCAGCAAAAATAAGAAGGAAAAATGCATTATATTGCTATTAATCATGTTAAACAATTGTCATCGTTAAGAAAAGGGTGTATAAATATGCCAGACAATAAGTGATTCTTCGTTAATGTGCTAGAGAGAGAGAGAGAGAGAGAGAGAGATAAAAGTGTGGATAATGAAAATGAATCTCGAGAAAATTCATGTGCGTGTAGCTCGAGTGTGTTGGGGAGTTCAAGTTTCAAATTCATAATGGTGCCACTTATACAAGTAGAGATAGCTGATAGACCAAAAAAACATGGGATAAAATACCTTGAGATCAAACACTTTTAAATTGCTTTTCGTTCTTTATATGGTTTACATCACACTTTATTGGAATCACATGTAATTTAGTCAAGCATGCTACTATAAGCAACCAACTTACTCAAGTCAAAGAGCGAGAAAAAAGCAAGCATAAATTCAAAAGTGCTCCTACCATATTTAATGACAGTACATTGACCACAGATGCTGTCCCAGGTGAAATGCTGGAAGGAGGTCCCTCATGATTGAGAGATCTTCCCCTTCTCTCCCAATTTATGACAAGCGAACGCATTCTTCCTGCATGTTTAAAATACACCCTGCCTCAAAATTCTAACTATTCAGAAACAGCAACTAGCAACCAAGAACAATTATACCACCTTTTTGACTTTCCACAAAGGGACCATCTCTGCTAACTTTATGCCCTTGAGAATCGTCTGAAACAAATTAAGCATTTCTAAGAGCTGCCAGGCATGAAAACAATGCAAAATCTAAAGTGTGGTTGCACATTATAAAATGAATAAAATATAAAACTTTATGAATTGCTTATCATTTAACCAAGTAAAAGCAAAACCAAAATTTCAAACAACCTTCAAAAAGGCCACAGGATTACTAGAAAGCAAAGTTAAGCACAGAAAACTAATCAAGAACACATGAACAGAAACATGAGCACCATTAGAGGAAAAAAATTGGAAAACATGAAATTTGATCTTTCACATCCCTGCTTATTTTTCTAGCAGCAATGCATGGCCATGCGGCGTTCAAGCTTGGCTTCTAGCATGACCCATGCTTTCTTTATAAGTTCTAACTTCACTTTCACACATTTCTTTGCTCAGAATACATCAACTCCAGTCAATCATTTTGAAGTCCATAATTCGTTATCATTAATGCACAACACCGATTTTGGTCATTTAATTTTACCTAGTTAACCTGCTTCTCATTGACTTAAATATGCCAGTTTTATCAGCAAACAATAGACGGTCAGTGAAATCTCCATGTGCGGGGTTCTTCCCACCACTTTTTGTTTATATTCACTGATTCTTTTCCTTTTTTTCATATTACAACAAAATTCAAGTTTTCCTTGATGAGCAAGTAAATCTTTTTTTTTGCAATCACACCTTTTAAATTCAGATGCATGCTTTACCAAACTGCAGCTCTGCCAACTAAGTTGATTAGCCAGATACTAACATACCAAAATTGGAATCTCAAATTTCAGTCTAACTGATCAAGAAGCCATAAATTTCCAGAATACTTTGGATGTTGCACATGTTCACAGCATTCAAAAATTCAACAAACAATTACCAGCATAAACACGAATGCATGCAGGCAGTCAATCATGGAATACTCACAAATTTGTTCCTGAAATGTTGAAGGTGACTCCGTCATCAACCGCGGTACGTCTACTCCTGAAGCAACAGCAACAGATTTATCATCCATAATATTCCTTTCAGCAGTTGAGATTCCATGGATCGATTCTTTAACTGCTGGAAAAACATTTTTTTCAATAGGACCGCTTGATTCTGTTGCCTTGTGACCAGCAGACACAGAAAATTTGATACTTGGCTGTTCATCATCATCTCTGCTACTTGGAAATTTCCGATAATCAGCAATATTTGACTGCAAGGAAAACGGCATTGTTCTTCCAGCGATACCTATTTCTTTTCTGGATTCTGATCCCTGCTCCAACCTTGTATTATATCTGGGGACAATTACAGGTATGACATCTGCTTTGTTCATGACAGGGACATTAACTGCTGAATGGGTCTTTGTATAGCTCTTCTTCGGGGCTGCTGCACTGGATACTGGCAGGGGACCAACCACAGTTGACTTTGAAACAGTGCTTAAGTTGACCCTTTGAGGAGTAACAGGTACACTTCCTGCAGCTTCAACCAGTGTGCAGAAACAGGAACCGGAAACACATTTCATAAGGAAAATTAGAAACTGGGAAGAAATATAGAAAGAATAGGGGAAAAACAAAAAGTTGCCAAGAAAAACAAAAAACAATTGTGAAACAATAATTAAAAGATCAGAAGGTAGCATACATGTCAAAATCTTTGATTCTTTGGCTGACTCCTTGATAGGATCAGGGTTTTGAGAAACTGACAATCTCCCAAGAGATTTTGTTTCCTTTGCTAAACAGTCTGAATTTTGTGCAACAGATAACCTTCCCAAACCAGCTTTTACACTGTTCTCATTTAACACTGATTGATTCCCATTCGCAACAGATTTAGATTCTGAATCAACACTTGATTGTTTAACGTTGTTCACAAAATATGGCTCAATCCGCTGTTTATCATTGCCAAAATGCACAAACGTCAGCAGATATTAGCTAGGAACTTCGGTACAAAACTCTGGCAACAAAAACAAGCAAATGGCTATGCACAAGAAAAAAAGCAGAAAAAGAAAGCGTTACCGAGATGTCTACAACCCATACTCCTACGCAACTTTGGTTGTATGAGCATCCAAGAAGCTTTCCCTCGTGAACATTAAGATCTGACAGTCTAGACCATCCCACATCCACACCATTATAGCATCTTATCGGTTCCCACGAGAAAACCTATGAAGCAACATGAAACATATCAAAACATAAAAACCAGAATACATTACCTCTTTAAATAAGTCATTCCAATTGGAGAGAGATTTATAACACTTACTTTTAGACTCTCATGAAATCCGCAAAGTAGAGTCTTCCCATCAGGGTTAAAGGTCAAACAACGTACTCCAGTAGTCTGAAGGGAAGTAAGAATCCAAACAAAACATTTTACCATAAGGAGATCTTCTAATTTCTTAGAATCTCTCTACAGCCAATTGGAGAACAACAATCAATCCTCAAGAAATTAGTTACCTCAGGCCCAGCTGAACCAATTAGCTCAAATGTTTCAAGGTCCCAAAATTTAACAGTTTTATCAGCAGAACCTATAAAAAGGACAAAGAAAAATAAAGCACAAAAGAAAAGATGGCAATTTGCCAGAAAGACGCAGCATTTTCGAACAACAGGTTCAAGAAGATTTTGATTAAAAAAAAAAAAGAAAACCATTCACATGTGCATACATATCATCTCCATAGAATTTGAGTAAGATTAAATTTTCCCCAACAGACATCACTTGTTTCAGCGGCAAAAAGAAATGGCATAAATGTAGGTCAGAAGAAGTGAATTATTATCAATAGTCGATTGAAAGAAGAGGTTGTGGAGGCAAAATCAATTGAAGATAAGATAATCTAATAAAGTTAGAGCTAGGTAAAGAAACAATTAAAGCTGATAGGGCCCATGAACCACAAATGGAATTGATGAATCTAAAAAGAAGACATTTTGGGATAACTGGGATGAGCTCCTATAGTGAATTCCACTAGATGAAAAGATATTTGTTGGGAGGAATTTGAATACGCATGTAGAAAGTGTCGCAAATGGATTTGAGACAGTGCAAGCAGGGTAATGGTCTTCGCCGAAGAATATGACTTAGCTTTCATCAATATATATATTTTCACAACAACTACAAGATTGACCTTTTTTTTAGCAAGATGTACGGGTCATTCTTTGCGCAAAGACGATAATGCCATATGGGGAGACTCCACGCAAAATAAGTTCGTAGTCTTGGATGTGCATTTTAAATGCGTGATGACCACAAGAGGGATGTCATAGCACAAAATTAAATGGTGAAACTTCTGAGAACCACAACAAAAGGTAGCATTTCAAAATTGGATGTTTAGGGGGTTAGAACCTTCATACAAATGCTAATACCATGTAACTGGGGCAAACCATATTCCTTTGATAGCAGTGGAGGCCAGTCCAAAGGAAATGGTCCAACACTGAAAGAAACTTGGTGATGGGTCAGGGGTACAAGATACCATAAAAGCAAAAGGATTCCTATAGAAGGCTCCCTAAACAAGATGACAAATCCATATGACAGGCATAAATTAGCTAAGAATAAGGCAACAAGGGTAGTGGCAGTGGCTAGAGTGAAAGCATTTAATAATTTGTGCGTCAAACTTGTAATCGAAGAGGGAGATAAAGAGATCTATCAACTACCTCGAGTTAAAGAATAAAAGGGTCAGGACCTCAAACACATTAGGTGCATTAAGGATGAGGCGCATAACGTCATAGTGAGAAAGGATGATATCAAAGACAATTGAAGGATACTTTGACAAACTCTTTGATGGGAACAATCAATGTAACTTTGGTGATCTTAATGACCCGAGGGAAAACGTAATCTATACAAGCAGTTTTGTCCTAAAGAAGTAAAAGGGGCCTTAAAGAAGACAAGATGGAAAAGCGTGTGAACCATATGGGATACAAGTTATAACTTGAAAGTCCTTAAAGGAAAGAGGAAGTGACATGGTGGACTATGCTCTTTGATAAGATATTGAAGAAAGGATCAGGCAAGTGGAGGATGACTGTACTTCTAATTTATAAAAATAAGGACATCCAAGATTGCTCAAAGTCATCATAATATCAAGCTGACAAGTCAGATTATGAGTCTATGAACTACAACAACACTTGATTAGTATTTTTTTACTCTAGGACAACTGATTTGGGATGCACGATAATGTGTGATCTACACGTACTTATTATCAATATAGAAAAAGTTACTATACAAGTGTTGTGGTGGCAATGAGTAAAATGAAAATTACCGCACTATTTAGTAATCTAGTGAGGGACATGTGCCAAGGAGTAGCAACCCACACAAAATAAGAGGTGAGATATAGTACTTTACAATCACGGTTGGTTTGCACTAAGAGTCTGCCTGAGGTCTTTGTATATTCGTGCAAGTTATGAATGATTTACAGGAGATAGTGAGGGCAATGCCACATAATGATCCGTAAAGATAGATTAAAGTAGGGAGGGATTAACTAAAATTAGGATAATGAAGAAATATAAAAAATTTAAGGGTTTTCGGTAGAATACACTATTAGATTGAAAGATCCAGGAATTCCTCAATACTAGTATTTTCATTATTCAGGCTTTATTATTCAGGGGGATGAAAATATAAAAGATGTTTTTCATAGGACAAGTGTTGGATGGACGAAATGAAGATATGTGACATGAATTTTTTTTTGTCGCACCAAACTTAGTTAATAATAGAATGAATGACCAGAATGTCGACTCCAATTAAATTTGGGATTAAGGCTATTTGCTGTCGTAGGTCAAATTATATAGGTCCAATGCCAGTAAAAGAGAGGGGAAAGCGATCAAATAAAATCTTTGGTTTATCAGCTATCACTAAAATTATCACTGTGCGCTAAACTAAATCAATACCAAGGAAACAATATTGCAAAGAAAATAGTATGATAGCAAATTTACGATGAAAATCACATGACAAAATACTTCATTGAAATGTCCAACTATAAAGAGTATTCACCTGTTGCCAGAAGAAACTCATGGGGATGAAAGTCTATGCAGTGAATTTGGCCCTCATGACTCTTGAAATCATGCAAAAGCTTTCCAGCAGTCAGATCCCACAACTGTTCGAAACATATTTCAAGGTTAATTGAATGAAGCATTAAAATCCAACAATAGAAAATATGTAAATGTGTGCAATTATCCTCCTTGTCTCCCACACTTACTAGGGCAGATAAATACCATATATAAGAACCTAATGCTGGAGATTACGGTACAACTTGGCAGCTATTGAGTTATGTAGAATCTAATTTGATAAAGTTTCAAACCCAGCTCCCAAAGTGTGATTAAATAACGTAATTGTTAAATATCTACCAAATACCTATTTATTTCACAGAAAAAAGATGCTCAGTGTACACATATGGTTGCACGGTGTGTGCACATGTTCTGAGCCTATATATGTACGTTCATGTGTGCCTTTTGAGTCTCTGTGAGTAGAGAACACACCCAAAAAAAAGTACAACCTTGATGGTATTGTCTTCCCCACCGGACACAATCCAACGACCATCTGGAGTAAATCTGATTGCACTGACGCCTCGAGTGTGGCCTTTGTATGTGTGGATGCAACCCTTCTTTCTGATATCCCATATCTTAAGATTTGTGTCTAGAGAACCGGAAGCAAAGAACTCCCCAAAAGGATGAAAGTCCACAGATATGCAATTTGATCTGTGGCCAGTCAATGTCCGAAGAACTGCAGTGAAACATCACATAATTTTAATGAAGATGGAATGCAATTAAGGCAAAAAAAAAGGCAAATATATTGATGGATAATGTTAGGCACAAAAAGACTAAGATATATATGTCACAATACCCAGACTTCACCTATGAACTTTGACGGGCTCCACGTTGGGGTTAGTGTAGAATGCTGTTAGTGAAATTTTTAATACTTGAGCCTTTTCTCTTTGAGCTAGTTATAGATGAATTGATGAGACACATTCTTATTTGTAGAAAAAATTAACAGGGATTGGATGGCCTAAATGGAGATTTGCAACTAGAATTCTATTTATTTACAAAATTCTCATTAAATCTAAGGGTAAATTCTATCAAACAACGATTAGGTCAGCAATGTTGTATGGTACTGAGTGGAGTGTCAAGAAATATGTCCAAAATGAGTTTACATTAATTATCGGGAATATTCATAGTGAAGTAAGTGCAACACAGATTGGAGATAAGCTAAGTAAGTGGTGTTTGCATTAGTTTGGAGATTTCCAATGCCGACACCAACTGCTTCAAATAGGAGAATCTAAGTGGATGGTTAGAGGAGACGAGAGGGCGTAAGTATTTAAAACACCTACATGTTAGACCAAACTCAGTCCATAATAAGATGAAATATGAAATCACAAGAAAATAATTATGTAACCGACCTCAATTAAATTTTTTAAATAAGGTTTACTTCTTTTTGCAATGAGAAACTTACTCTTCCCCTCCTCTAAATCCCAAAGTTTGATGGTGCCACTAGCAGCTCCTGCAGCTACAAGGACTTCTGAAGAATCAAAACTTACTGAATCAATTCCACTTGTATGTCCCGATAAGCTCTGCATAAGAGGCTTAGAATATTAGGTGAAATCGAATAGAGGTGCTATTATGTAAAAATTTGGCTGGTAAATGACACACAAATTCTTGATAGTGATTCTCTAATAGCTATGTATTCTCGTGAGATAAAACAAAACGTGTAACATTTTGGAGGAATCACAACAACTAAACCGCGGCGCAATAACAAAAGAGAGGGAAGGCTAGAGGAGGTTATGAAGAACTGACTACTGACCGCTATAGCATTGGGCTTACCAATAGCCCAGAGATTGACCTTGTGATCTTCTCCTCCGGTCACAAGAACCCTCGAAGATTTCCTCCCAATCTTGAGGCAATTCACGGTCGAAGAATGGGCCACGAATTCCTCTTTTCACAATTTTTGGAAAAAAAAACTGTGGTTAAGGGAAACCCTAATAATAGGCAGAAATGCACATTTTAAACTTCTCTTTATCTGTGTCGGTCAAATAAGCAGAAAAGAAAGAGCGAAGAAAAAAATTCAAATCACACGCACACACAAACATACGAGGGAAAGAAAAAGAGAGAAAAGAAAAGAAAAACAAAATAAAAGAATTGCAGAGGGAGGATACGGAGCTTGTAGGCGCGTTTCGTAGTCATTGTCGGCGCAGACAGAAGTACAATAAAAAGTGAAGAAGAGGGCGGCGGAAATAGGAAGGAATGCAGTAAAAGCAGTAAAGTTGTTGTTGTTCTTGATACATTCAAAAATCAAATCAAATCTCTGTTTATTTAGATCATCATTTCTTCTCGTTTCACACGACAGTCGGAAGAAGCCAAGAAGAAGAAGAAACGGTGAAATTTTGTAGATCTCTGTGTGACTTCTCCAAACTCAAGTAAGTAAGTTGTGCTGTGCTGCTTCTCTTCGTTCAATTACTAACTATTAACTGACTGCTGCTGCTGCAAAGCACAAATTTAGAACTCATATTCAAATTTTTTTTTTTTTTTGGAAATGTGAAAAAAAAAAAGGAAAAAGAAAGAAACAAACAACTCATGGAAAATGTTGGTGGATCGGATCAGAAACATGGATCCAATGGGATGGGGGAAAAGAAGAAGGGAACGACAAACCCATGAAATGAATTGAATGATAGTGAAGAATCGAGCTGTCGCGTGTTTGTTTTTGGCTTTTTGTACGCCCCCTCTTCTCCTTCCTCCGGCCTTTTTGTCATTAAGAGGGTATTAATTTACAAAAGCCGGCTGTTCTTTAGGGAGTTATAAGTAATTGTAAAAAAAAAATTACACATCATGACTAATAAATTATAAAAAAAATTATATAATATATTAAAAAAATTATACGGCAGTTAATAAAAATTAAAAAAAAATTTAATAGTTGATTATACGGATCGTATAATTTTTTTTAATATATTGTATAATTTTTTTATAATTTTTCTGTCACGTCTTATAATTTTTTCTGTCAGGTCATATAATAATAATTACTTACAACTACCTAAATGACAGTCAAATATATTTTTCTTTTACAAAAATGTTCTATTTCAAAAAAAATAAATAAATAAAATTTCCAAAAATGTTCAGTCTCTTCTCAAGCTTATTAAAAAAAAAAAGGGCCATCTAGCAGATAAACTTGGTACAGAATACAAATACAATGCAGAGATGGTAAACATTATGATTTTCCAAAAATGTGAAAGTAAGAAACATTACTTATATTACATACATATTATTGAAGTCATACAAAGAAACATTACTTATATTACATACATATTATTGAAGTCATACAAATTCTTGAGGATAATTTGGATAATTATATTTATTTACGTTAAGGAACAAATGTACCGAGACACACAGATCGGAGACATCACCAGAACGGCGAAAAAGAATAGAAGAAGAGAGGCATTATATTCTTCCTCCTCGCAGTCTCGGTCTCAGTCCTAGTCCTAGAAAATTAATGAAGTTGATTGATTATCTATCCACTTTTGTATTACAATTGCAAAGTGAGTAAGGTGATGTTTTTGTTCGTGAGCGTGAAAATTACCCATGAGCACGAAGGAAGAAATGGATCTCCGTTATCAATTGCCCACCAAATCTAAAGTATCAAACTCACACTGCCGCACGTTAGGTAGCCAGGTTACCCCTAAAATAGTTTTAAATAAAGAACTTTATTTAAAATTTTAATTTTAAGTAATAATAAAATATTTATACAATTTATCTAACATTATTTAATAATTTTTCATTTCAATTATATTACAGTTTATATCAATTTATTCATATTTTTATTACTTAAATGTTACTACTTAACATTTCTTTTAAATCAATTAATATCCACGCAAATTAAATGATATATAATATATTTATATTTGAATTCAAAAGACAAACAAATGAAGAAAGAGAGAGGAAGAAAAGGCATTACTTCTTACAAACAATGAACCAAAACCCGCCCACCCAAAAGCCAAAATAGAGTGAAAGAGACTCCCTTCCCTAGGATATAATTAAACAGAAAAAGTTCATAGACAAAATTAATAGGACAAACGACTTTCCTCTAACATGACTCTATTTTATTTTTTTTTTATACTTAAGATTATTTTAGTCTTTTATACTCATAACAACATAACTCTTGTTGTTGTAATAATTTCCACTTAGCACTGCAACATAATGTTTTCTTAACTTATTGTGACTTGTTTATAAAGTCCCCCAACATTTGCGTGCTATTTTATAAAGGTCTTAAGTTCCTGCACATTTGCATGCTACATGGATAATTTATTTGTCCATGTAATGACACTCATAATTAAATTAGGCAGACTATTGGCAACATGTTTTGATTAGCCACATTTTCTTTTGTTTGGTTAAAATAGCTTCTCCATCCATATTACATCCGTTTTATTTAAATAAATTATTTTCTTAATTTACAAATTTATTAAGGGTAAATGGTAAATTATTTTTATTTTCACCTCTCAATTTTAATGTATGGCAATCGAATAGTTCAACTTCAATTTTATTTCAATTTACTCATGCAGCACTTAATATTTTCTTAGGTTGTTGGGGTCTATTTGCATGGAATTGGACAAGGTTATTCGAAAGTTTATGTGGACTTCAGATTATAATAAAGGAGGTGTGCATTTGGTGAATCGAAAAAGGATGAAGTGACTCGTCCTAAAGTGGAGGGAGGGCTGGGACAACGTCAAGCCCGTTTAAATAATATTGCAATGCTTTGAAAATTAAGGTGAGAACTTCTTGGCAGTAATGACAAGCTCTGGGCACAAGTCCTCCGGAGTAAATATTTGGCTTCACCGAGGAAGCATGACTCGAGCATCTTACACGTGAAAGTCAATTATCAAGAGTTTTAATGCATTGGAAGAGGGGTTTGGTTTCAAAATTGGGAATGGCTCACGGGTCTTCCTCTAGTTTGATCGCTGTGCTTCTACGTCACCTTTGTCTTCTTTAGTCCCAAACATTCATCCGTGTGAGACTGATGCTCGTGCTAGTATCATTATACAAGAAGGAAGCTGGTCTTTGGATAATTTGCAGACTCAAATACCGTTGACCTCAGTGCCAATTCCTGGCCACTCTCCCAAGGAGGATGCTATGATGTTGCTTTCTAGTCTTAATGGGACATATTTTGTAGGTGCCACTTAAAAATGGTTGCAAGGGAGCTCTCAAGTTGCAATGGACAGCTTGTGGAAAGGTTAATGGATATTGAAACTCCCACTGCTGAAGAACATTGGCGTTGCACTTTATGTGATAACCCAGTATGCTCCAGATGCAAAAAGAATATAGAAAATATATTGCACATTCTTAGAGATTGTCCATTGGCTTGATCAGGGTGGATGGAGATTTTTGGGAGGCATATTCCTCCATCTTTGTTTAGTGTTCCACTTGTTGATTGCTTGAATGAATTCTTGCGGCTTAATGGCTGATTGGGGTATGCCAATAATAAAGGATTGATGCTTGTGTGTTTGCCGGTCTACACTTACTTTTATTTATTTTAATCACCAAACGTTAATGTATTGCAATTTGATGGATCATCCTACACCCTTTATTTCAATCATGCGATACATTAGAGATGTCTGTTTGTCAACAATCAACGTCAACCTTAGTCGGTTCAAAAAAAAAAAAAACCTTAAAAGTATTTGGTGTTTTGGAAAAAGTTTTTATAGTGTTTTTTTTACGCAAAAAAAATCACTGTATTAACACTCATTAAAACTATATACAAAATTGATGTGAATATGTTGGATAAATTTGCGTATTGCAGAAAGATAAATCGACTTTAATGACATACAAATCAAGTAATCGACACCATCAATCACAAACAGGGTCTGAAGCCTATTTGCACAAAATCCTTTAACAACAATATCAATCAAACTGTTACTAAACTTATTTAACCCTGAAATATTAATTAAATATAATTCAGTTAGATAAAATTGTCTATAGTAGTAACTACCGTACCTCAGTGGACCTCTATCGAAAATCAGTCAGATACGTTTGACAATAATTCCCCAAAATACTAAAATACTGACATGAAAATATTTAAACACAATACAAATCGCCAAATATAAAAGGAAGCAACAGAAGCCATTCCGGTCAGACCCAATAGCAGCGCTAGAGAAAGCATCAATGTAGGTGGCACCAGAGGCGCCTACTTCAACGGCAGCAGACTGAAGTCTGACAGTGTCGTTGACAGCCGATATAACGGCGCCGACAATGAAGACAGGATTGGAATGGACATTGCCGGTAATTATTAAAACTATATACAGAGCTGACGCGAAGATGTCGGATAAACTTGCGTAATGCAGGAAGGTAAATCGGCTTTAATGACCTACAAATCAAGTCATCGACACGACCAATCACAAACAGGGTATGAAACTTACTTGCACAAAATCCTTTGACAATGATAACAACCGAACTGTTACTAAACTTATTTAACCCTTAGGTGTTAATTAGCTATAATTCAATCAGATAAAACTGTCTATAACAGTAACTACCGTACTTCGGTGGACCTGTGCTGGAAATCAGTCGGATACATCTAACAAAAATTCCTCAAAATACTAAAATACTGACATGAAAATATTTAAACACAATACAAATCACCTAATACAAAAGGAAGCAACAAAGGCCATTCCGGTCAGATCCAATAGTGGCGCTAGAGGAAGCATCAATGTAGGTGGCAAAAGAGGCGCTTACTTCAACGGCAGCAGACCGAACTTCAACAGTGTCGTCAATAGTCAATATAACGGCGCCGACAGTGAAGATGGGCTTGGAATCGACATCGCCAGTAGTCAATATGGCAGCAACGTGATTGAGACTGCAATAGAGGCACTGAAACCAACGTCAGTGCCAGTGCCAGAAACCTCAAAAACGGTGGCAAGCCACTGGGGAGCTTGAATCTGGGCCTTAGGAGACCGTGAATGGTGTTATTATAACTAGATTTTGATTGAAACAAACTAAAAGACCCCATGAGAGTGGTTGTGGGGAAGACAGGGGAGGCCTATGGAGTGGGTGGACAAAGAGAAGAGGGAAGACAGGAGAAAAAGAGGAGGAGGAGGAGGCTAGAGGAGGGAGATGGTGAGTAGCCGAGGGCTAGGAGCCAATGGCTAGCTAGTAGAGTAGTTGTGAAATTTTCAAAATTGGTTTTGAATTGCATGATTTTCTCATATAGCCCTTCAAATGCACCTGATTAAGAAGTGGTAGGTAGAGTTGTCAAAAAAAAAAAAAAAAAACAAGATTAAGAAGTGGCGGAGAAGTACTTTGAAGATGTTTTTTTAGTGAATAAAAATAATTTATATAGACCATATAATTCCCTTACATAGTTATAGAGTTTCATTAATTTTACGCTTATTACATTGGGTTTGTAATTATTCTATTTCCTGTGTATTTATATATATATATATATCCTTTCTTTTTCCCTTTTTATACAAATCTCAAAATAATCTTTTTACTTTAAATTTTAACTAATATTAACATCAGATTTCTTTTTTTTTTTTTTATGAAAGTTTAAAACTACGTAGAAAAAATATCTAAATATTATTTACATAATATTTATTCTACAAATTTAAATTAAAAAAGTAAAAGTAATTTCATTAAGGAAAAAAATTAATGACAACACAGTGAAATCAATACACACCCTAATGTATTGTAATCTAATATAAGATCTCTTAAATTTTAAAAACATAAAATAACGTATAAATTATTGGATAAATTATCTATCTTTAGTGCCGCTCTTATTGAGTTATTACGTATTTAAGTCCTTTAATATGATTTATTCATGCAACCCAAATGTCCACATCAATCTTTTCTTCATCATTTCTCCATAAGCTAACTACAATAAGTACAAAACTATCCATACACTAGAACTTAGCCCGCGCAATGCGCGGGTTTTTAGTTTTTTTTTATAATTTTAATTAAAGTTTTTTAATTTTAAATTTTTATTTTTTAGTAATTTTTATATATAATATCTTAATGATCATGTTAGTTTAGACGTTATTATGTTACATCTAATGATTTTTTCTAAAGCATATATTCAGTAATAAAGAATATAATATAATCAAACGTAAATTATATAATTTTAATAACTCTCATCTCTTTCCAAACAAATATTTAAATATACACTTACAAAGTTGATGCATATGAGCCCCCTTATTTGAAAAAAGAAAAACATGTATTTAATTAATTTTGTCCAAACTCTAATTAATAACCAATTATTATAAAGATCAATAGTATTATATTCAAACTCTATAATAGATTAAATAATACACACCGAAAAAAACTAATTAAATATTAATTTCAATAGATTTAATATTTTATTTATTTATTTTTTGACATGCATGAAAGCTTTAACTTCTTTATCTCCTTTCTCAAGCTTACTTTTTCATCGAATATTCAAAAATCAAATCACTTTTAAAATTATGTCAAAATTAAAAAGAATGGACAGTATATAATTTTAAGGGAAGAAAGCAATAAAAAAGCATAACCTTATTTTTTTCATACTCTTTATTGAAACATCAAGAATTTCTAAATTTTTAATTTTGATAGATATTTTTTCGGTTTTTTTTCTCCCCTTTGACTTTGTGGTATCCCTCTCTTCCATTGCTCTTTTAGTATTCTTAATGTGTCTTTTCGTTGTTCTCCGTCTATACGCAAAAATTACAAAAGCGAATTGTACCGAAGTTAGAAAAAAAAAAAAAGAAAAAGACTCAATCAAATGGAGCTCTTGTAAAGTCAATTGTGTACCCGACATAGGAGGAAGATTGGAAGATGCCTACTTTTCCTGTAAATACTATTAAGTAAAGGCAATAAAATCAAGTAAAAGTTCGGTCCCAAAACGACCATATTAAGCTGCATTAGGTATTTTTTTGTGAAAATAAAGGCTTCAGTTGCACATACTCCCTTCGTTAAATCTAGTAAATCCAAGCACTAGCGAGTAGACATCACACGTATCTGTTAAGATATGCATAGCCCATAAAGAAAAGATTGAATTGAAAGTAATACTGCACATAATTTACCAAGCCTTATAAGAGGAAACATAGAAAGAAATATACCTCCACTTGAAGGAGAGCTTTCACGTTCAACCTACAATCCAAGAAAACATACCAAGAAGGAAAAAAGAAAAGGAAAAACAAAAAGAAAAGTAATGTTGTTGTGAAATTCAGTAAAAAGATTACATATACCAATGACCATGATAAAAAATGAACAGATACATAATAAATAAATAAGAAATAATCCAAATGAAGGATTTAAAAGGAAGGAAATACAAATTCGTAAGGATCAACTTCAAGGAATATGATACAGTGATCCTCATCGTTCCTCCCCCTATTTCTCTTAGTTTCTCTGATGACTGAAATTCTATCTCTTGTGTTGTGTGCTTGTTTGCCTATTGGTGTGTGAAGGGCAAAATACAATATAAAAAGGAAAATATAAAGTTTAAAATTTATTGCCATAAATTACTGAATTTATTATCATAAAACGTCTACTATTATATATCAAATTTAAAGAGTCAATTAAGTCCTTAATAAAGATTGTAACGGAAAAAAAAAGTTATACACAGACTCTCATCGCTATCTTCCTTTTTTTTTTTTAGAGGATTCTCCATCTTGTCGTTGTCTTTCATCTAATTCAAAAATCTCAAAAGCCAATTGAACCAAAATTGTACAAAAACAGTTTTTTCCAACGAATGGTCTTTTTTCCTATCATAAAGATAAAGAACAGTAACGGTAGGAGCATGACATAATAGCAATAAGGAGGTCATCAAGTTTTGTATTAAATACAATTCCCTCTAAATATATTTTGTTCTAAAATTAAAAGGTAATATATGATAATTATAAAGAATTAAAGGGAAAAAATGTGAAATTGCCACATAAGAGTTAGGATTAAAGGGAAACTTTCTCTAAGTTTTTTTTTTTTTAGGGGATCCTCCATCTTATTGTTGTCTTTCATCTAATTAAAAAATCTCAAAAGCCAATTGAACCAAAATTGTACAAAAACAGTTTTTTTCCAACGAATAGTCTTTTTTCCTATCATAAAGATAAGGAACAGTAACGGTAGGAATATGACATAATGGCAATAAAGAGGTCATCAAGTTTTGTATTAAATACAATTCCCTCTAAATATATTTTGTTCCAAAATTAAAAGGTAATATATGATAATTATAAAGAATTAAAGAGAAAAATTGTGAAGTTGCCACATAGGAGCTAGAATTAAGGGAAAGCTTTCTCTAAATTTCTCCTTTATACTAATTAAATAGATATTAAATACAATTCCCTCTAAATATATTTTGTTCCAAAATTAAAAGGTAATATATGATAATTATAAAGAATTAAAGGGAAAAATTGTGAAGTTGCCACATAGGAGTTAGAATTAAGGGAAAGCTTTCTCTAAACTTCTTCTTTATACTAATTAAATAGATATTAAATACAATTCCCTCTAAATATATTTTGTTCCAAAATTAAAAGGTAATATATGATAATTATAAAGAATTAAAGGGAAAAATTGTGAAGTTGCCACATAAGAGCTAGAATTAAGGGAAAGCTTTCTCTAAACTTCTCCTTTATACTAATTAAATAGAGTTCCAAAATTAAAAGGTAATATATGATAATTATAAAGAATTAAAGGGAAAAATTGTGAAGTTGCCACATAGGAGTTAGAATTAAGGGAAAGCTTTCTCTAAACTTCTTCTTTATACTAATTAAATAGATATTAAATACAATTCCCTCTAAATATATTTTGTTCCAAAATTAAAAGGTAATATATGATAATTATAAAGAATTAAAGGGAAAAATTGTGAAGTTGCCACATAAGAGCTAGAATTAAGGGAAAGCTTTCTCTAAACTTCTCCTTTATACTAATTAAATAGATTTTACTAATTTTTCAATAATAAATAACAATAATTAATAGTAATAATCAATAACAATAATTTTTTATTAATTTTTTTATTTAAAGAAATAACGATTAATAATCAACAACCATAATATAATTAACAACAACAAATAATAATAAAAACATCCAAGAAGGGCTCCAGTCTATGAGAAGTGGGATTCAAGTACTGACTTCTCGATTGGCATGCACTCTATAAAGTTCCCTGGTTGATTGGTTCAGTGGCTTCGTTTCACAATTAATGAAAAAAAAGAAAAAAAGAAAAAAAAGGAGACAAGCGTCTCAACTTATCAGAGTCGCAACAGGGTCACCAAATAAAACCTATACGCACGACACGAGCCAATAACAGAGTATGAAGTGCCCGCCTGCTTCAATACACAAATCACTCATTCGATTTCGAAGCAAGTACAACCATCTACCCCAACTGCAGATTATGCAGGAAAATGATTCCCTTAATGATCTTATCAGTAAACTGAATGAGTATAATTTTACCACAAACCGGAGGACTGCCATGCCCTCAACACACATATCAATAGTGGCTACTGCTGGAAATTTCAATTACTGGATAATTGGTCGGTATTATCAGAGAACATCCCCATTCAACAAAACATTTGATGTTTACACTAAACATCGATTCCAAAGTTGTAAAAGAAAAAAATACAAAACTTCACACAGATTCAAGAAGAAATCTAACTAAGCACGTCCAGATGTAAATGCACAGTCAAAAACAAGTTCCGGCCAGGAAAATTGGGAAAGATCAAACTAATTTGAACCACTCACATCACAGCAGTAGTAGGGTAAAGACCATAACTCAGGGGGAGACCCTTGCTGAAGCCCTATAGTTAAGCTAGAGATTTCATAATGACATAAGAAAAGTGGAAGCATTAATTGGAGGGAAACACGGCTCCGCAGAGCCAAAATAATAGTCATAAGATGGTGTAGAAATATTCCATTAGCCTTCATTGCATCTGAGCATGAGAGCAGCTCTCTGTCATTCACGTTCTAGAAAGCAACGCATCAAATTTGAATGTGAGTGAGCATTACTTATTCTAAAACGAACTATAGTATAATGCTAGGATCAATTGTGGGTTGCTTATATCCAAATGGCTGGACATAAGACCACATTGGCAAAGATAAGGCTGCAATCATAAGCATTCCCAACAACATAACATAGGCCCTAAATAGAAGTAGGAATAAGAACTAAGAAGAAAATATTAAAATCTAGATGGGACAATATTTAACCTAATAGTTATATACCCCAAGATTATCATAAATACAAAATAGTAATAAATCCTTAACAATAGAAATTCTTCTTCTAGATTCTTCATCAAATATGCTTCAGGAAAATGAAGGAAAATGACTCAGGAAGTCGCATCCCTTTGGGTTACAAACTGTCCCCTGACTATAAAACTTGTCCTTATTAAGCACTCAAAGAGAATTACTCAAACTAACACCTGGCCAAGTCAATAAGGTGATCATACAAAGAATCCGTCGCCCAAGTATAAGTGCATCAACCTATTGAGCTGATAAAGGGACCTAACTAAAACTCATCCAAATTAGCGAGCTTCAACCTGAGGGTAGAATGAATGATTTTAAGCACCAAATGATAGCTTAATGAATTTTAATCACATATTAGTGTGGCACCCAAAATGGTCGTGAACACCATAACTCTTCTTTCAACTTATGCAGTGTTTTGCACATAACATTTCAGAACCAAAAATTCTGCCCGGCAGCTAACTCATGATAAATTTTCAATTTATTTGGTAAAATCGATAAATCATTCAATTTTGGACTTAATAGTTCAGGGGTGTGAAATTTTTTGTTTATGCATTTTGCCATGTACTTTTGCATTATAAACAAAAATTACAATAACAATTACAACAAAGCCTAAAAAAGTCTTTCTCAGCCTGAAGAAATCCAAGGCTTGCCAAGTTCATTGAAAGAGTAAAGTTCATTGAAAGAGCAGAAGATGGGAGAGAAGGAAGCTGTCTTGAGTGGTCCCCTACTAAGGATTGAAAGTAGCACAATCAGCCATAGAACTCCAGATCTACGAATACCACGCGCAAGGACCTTTAACAAGCAAGTAGCTAGCTTGCGCCTTTCTTAACTTTTGAAATCCCAGATTTAATAGGATCAGCTACATAAATCTTTTCTCATCATTCCATTCTATCGTGAATAAGTTTGCTGTGAGATCTGATTGTTCTAAATCCTTCCGAAGGAAAAAAAAAATAGTATTTTGGAGAAAAGGTAAAAACATATAATTCGAACAGAAAAATGCAGAAACAATTGTGTTAATATAGACTTGCAACAATTTCTGAGAAATTAGAATCCATAGTCGTTCCCCTTGCATCGGAAGAAGAACACTTTTAGCATGTTTGGCCTAATTCTTTTCAAAGATTCAATCACTTCCATCAGTTAATTAATTTATTATTCCCAGCTGCATTTCAAAATGGTCATAAGGCTCCCTTTATTGTCCTTGTGAGCAATCCTACCACAAAGTCATGTTTATTTGGTGTCATTTCCGCCTTGTTTTTTGAATTTTGTTTTCAGCATTCAATAATGTAATTTAGAGCAAAGTCTACAACAACCAATTCACTTGATTTATCAAGTAACACTGGGGGCCCAGTTAACAATCCTACAAAGGACTGCTAAGTGTCTGTAAACTGTCCTCATCAACTAATCTTCTTAAGAAACTCCAGCACTGCAATGGCGAAACTCTCACATTTAGACTGAAACCCTCTAAGCTTCTTGGGCTTTTCCTAACTTCTACCCAAATATGTTATTAAAATGATCAGTTGCCACTAAAGGCTTCTATAGCCCTGGACCTGAGGTATCAACTAAAAAGTGCATGTAATGATTTAGATGAAGATTCCACAGCTGCAGAAACTCCAAATCAGAACTTAAATGCCTGTGGGAATGTTTTCCAATAGGTTCAATATGACATCAAGCAACTCCTATGCAAGTGGAATTTTGTATTCTTTTGGCTCAAAAGTTGAAACATCTACTTTTTAGCTGAAATGAATGCCCAAAAGTTGAAACATCTACTTTTTAGCTTCAATAATTCAATGCAGTGATGCCTACAAGAGGAAACAGCTTCTTGGAAGCTAGTTATGAACAAGTCTGATGCCCAAAGCTAAAGAAGCTGCAAAATAGACGAACCACAACCCTATCAACCTGATAAAATCTATAGTGCACAGCTTCCTTAGCATGAAAAAAAATTCCGGAAAAAAGAGCTTCGTCCTGAAATCACTGAGTAGAGTTGAACATTGTCTTGAAAAACCAAAGAACAGACTCACAAAACCCCGTTTGCTTAAACCACTCTTTTGAAATTATAGATGAGGCTTAGCCTTACGAAGTAAAAAGAAGAACTAACAATATCTCTTGACAACCATTTCCTAGTGCAATGAAGAATTTATGAATGAAACAAAGAGCACTCATTAACTTCTTCAAACGGCAACGCATTCCAACAACCTGTTGTGCCCACCTTGACCACCATATAAATGAATCTTAGCATCACACAGCTAAGAAAGGAATACAGTCACTTGCGGTCAGAATGCATTTTGGCTATCATATGAAATTTGAAGCAAAATTTCCATCAATAGAGATCGTCAAATTCTCCACATTAAACTCGAATAGGAGGACCCAAAAAAACAAAATCAATAAGAGAACAAGAAATCCAAGATCCCATGAAGACGATATCAGTTTACTGAAAGTACTCATTATAACAAAATATGATAGGTAAAACATGATTCGAACACTAACTCGAGGTGAACCAACGTGACAGGCAGCCACAGCTTCAATCACAATTATTAAGTAATCTAAAAGAAAAATAAACCAGGGAGACAAGATAATTTTGAAACCAAAGAGAAGTTGCAGTGAATCATATAAAGTAAACTACTTACAAAGCCAAGCTCCAGTACAACATTTTTGAAGTATCAAGAACATCGTTATCTCGTTTTAGGAGAGAGAGAGAGAGCTAAAGGGAGAGAGAGAGAGTTGTGGCTGGCTTGAAAAAGGTGTGAGGAAAGTGGGAATCAATCAACCTAACCAATCAGTCAATCAAGGAACTCGAATTCGTCCTCCTTGAGATGTGCAAAGAACTTGACAGGCCCACGGCCTTCAACCTCGACCACAAACTCCACCTTGTATGGAAGATTGGCAGAAATGCGTTTACCTTTCCAAAGCCCAACGTACTGCTTAACATGGCCTTCCAACCCCGTGAGATCCACTTCTGGCACTCGAGGCACGTGGTACACCTTCAGGGGAACCTTCACCCTCACCCTGCCTCCTACACGCTTCTTCGCTTCTCCTCCTTCTCCTTCCTCCTCTTCTTCTTCCCTGTTCGATGTCGTCGTTTTTGATGATGACGACGCCGCTGATAAAGGAGGCGAAGTGCGAAAATTGTTGGATCTCCTCCGTACGACTCGTGTTCCGTCTGCAAAACCTATAATCATGCTGGTAATGCCACGGTTGGGCCCACCTACACCACCTAGAGAAAAAGCGGCGTGGAGGCTAACCAAAGACCTAGTCGCACTCATCGTCATAATACTTAACTTCTTATTTCTATAAACCGGATCAGCGGCAACTGCTAAAGAAGAAGAAGACGACGGCGGCGATTTCTTCGGCCTATTGGAGTTGAAATTTAAGGTTTTAGTGAGAGAGGTAGAAGCATCGGCGGCAGCAGCAGGCTGCGAACATATTCGATTGAGCGGAGAACAAGCCGAGGCGGTTGCTCCTCCCGCCGACCATAAAGCCATTGCTGTTGAATTCATTTCCCCGAGTCGCTCGTTCTATCCCCCCCGTTTTCCTTTTTTCTTTTTCTCTTTTTTCTCTTTTTCTTCCCCTTTTCCTCGTTACTATTTCCTTTTTTGATTTTTTTAATCTCCTTCTCCTTATTTATTTATTTTTTTTTTTTTTAATCGTTCGTACATATTCGTTTCTTTTATCTTGTTTTCGTCAATTTTACTACACATCTTTTATATACCTAATTAATAAAATAATATTTTATCAATAAAAAATATCACATTAATTTATAATATTTTGTACTTTAATTTTTTTTAAAGCTTCGTTTTAATTAATTGACTTTAATTAAACTTAAAAATAATTCGTGGAAAAGAAAAATAGTTCTAGTATGAGCTCAAAGAGCAATTATAATTCAATATTTTTCTCTCAGAACTATTCGGGAAGCCAAGACACATTGATTATCGAATCATTTGAATTTGCGGACGATGGATTGAAGGTTTATATAAGAAAAACAAAAAATAAATTTTCTAAAAAGATTCGACAGTGAGTTTATTTCAATGAAAATTTATTTCAAATAAAGATGATTAATTTAATAAAAATTACAGCTCCAATGTGCCGGAAGTCAGCCTTGGTGGGCAGTGTCAACGTCAACCTTGAGGTTCGTTTGTAGCAAAACTAAGGTTATTAAAATTAGTATGATTATTGAATTAAAAATATTAATAAATTAAAATTTAATTAGTTGAATCGATATTTAATAATATATATATATATAATTATAAAAATAATATTTATAAATAATAATTAAATATTAATTTTTTTAATTTTAAGGATGAAATTGAAATTTTTAATAGATTTAGGATTAAATTAAACTTTTAAATTAAAGTTATTACTTAAATTATAATTTAAATAACATTTAGAATCAAATTGTAATTTATGAATTTTTTAATTTTATTGAACTGATCCAACCAGTTTAATTTTCACTGATTTTTGCAGATTTTAACCGGTTCTTTACTAATTTTTTTTCTGATTTTGACAAGTCTCAGTCACCTTTTGAAATTTACCTAAACTGGTCCGGACCACCGGCGGGTCACCAGTTCAACTAGTCCAACCGACCGGTTCGATCTAGTTCTGACGACAGTGAGCAAAACTCCAACTTTTTCATTTTGGGTTGGAGAAAGGCTTGTGTGGCCCAAAAATTCTTGTTTTAAGACTATTGTGTTTTTTTTCAATCTTACGTCGATAGAAGATAAAAATGAAAGGTGAAGTTCTCTCTAATTTCTATAAATCAATCCCTAACCACTCAAAGCATTTTACAAGGCTTATAGGCTTAACAAATTACCGTGGCCCTGTACCTGTTTTACATGGGCGTAGTGGATTGTCTCAATTGTTAGACCAACCCAAAACTCAGTTAATACTTAAATTTCTCCTGACTCGGTACATTCATTGATTGGATTAACGGTATAATCTTTATTATTATTATTATTATTTTTGGTTTTTCCTGGTTTCTTTTCCGGTCGGATAAGAAAACGGGACCATTTTGTATTTTACACAATATGAAAACTTTTGTGGATTCATCAATGAACATTTTCTGGTTCAATTCTCCAGATGCTTTTATGTTTTAAATTAATCAATGAACTTGATAAATTAAAAAAAAAAACGAGAGAGAATAGTTATAGAAATAAATTGTTGGGAGAGTGGATGAGGTACTCAAATGAACGGTGGCAGACGAAGCTTGTCCCTCCGCTTATGTGGATAGCATGAACCATCCACAGTCGTAGTCGATGGCATGACATCTGACCAATGACTTTTATCGCACAAGGATAGCTCAAGCCACAAGTGAACACGTCATCTAATTTTTTTCAAAAAAAAAAAAAAAGAGAGTCCTTAATTTGTGTTAGAGTTCCGGTATACGGTCCGGAACTTTTGTCTCGGCCATGTTTCAGGAATTTTATTTTTATTTTTTAAAATTTAAATTTAAATAATAATTAACGTTATTCTGAACATATTAAATAGTATTTAAAAAAACAAGTGTTTTTCAAATCTTTTTTTTTACTAATTCCCAATGATTATGGGAAACTTTTGTTTTTTGTTTTTTTTTAGCTTAACTTTTATTCTTATTGTTAAATGAAATGGCTGATGTTCACATTTATTTCGTAAAGAGCGAGGCATCACCTTTTCCACAACAAAAAAATAGAGCGAAAAAAAAAAAGAAAGGGCGAAAGCACGTAAACAATAGGGCATAGTTTATTAGAGGTATTAAAAAGTGATTTAATTTATTTGAATTTACTTGAAAAAATTAAGTTAAAAATTTGATTTTTCAACTCGAATCTAAAAGTGACTCAAGCCTAAAAATGACTCAAAAATTTTAGATTAGATCCGGGTGGAATCTCAGTCAATCATTGGGTTAAGAAAAAGACAAAATAGTAAATTTTTTTTTAACTTTTTATCTTTAATTTATCTTTTTAAAGTATTAATTAATACCATTTTTCGTAAAGTATAGATATATATGACAAAAAATTAAATTTAAACATTTAGTTTATTATAAGAATGAGTTTTATTTTTTAATTAAAGTATTTTCCTTTAATAAAAAATGATTTAAAAAAATAATGGTTTAATCCGAATTTGATTTGAATTCAACTCGAATTTAAAACGACTCAACTTAAACTCGAACCGAATATAACGTAATCTAAAAATAATTGAACTGAAAATAACATCGAATAAAAAATGACCCAACCTAAACCCGGTCCGAGTTTTTGGCACCTTTGCATAGGCCACATAACTGCACAAAAAATTTACGTGCATCCCAGGGATGAAATTGTGCAATCGCTAGAGGATCTACTAGTTAATTTAAATTGAATTTATTTCACGCTACTATAAGAACTAAAAGTAGATTATGTTCTTATTTTAAATTTTATGTTTCATCTGATCTTTTATAATACTTTATCTTATAAAATTTGAAATGCTAACGATATTATTTTAGTGAAATTTATCTACCTCAATTCTAAAGAGTTAAATTCTAGTTCCCTTGGTATTCCCTTCTTGCTCAAGGACAACTACAACATTTTCATCACAACGTATTATCACCGTTGTTATGTTTGAGTTCTTTGAAGCATGTATAATAACATCTCTAATCACTTTTGATTGTTCTGGAGATGAATTTTTTCATCAAGATGTTGTACATTATGATTTTTTTTCTTTTTTGTCTAATTAGAATGAGAACGAGACATTTTCTCTAAATATGTTATAAGATTCTTGACCCCAAATTTTAAAGTTAGTGAACACAATACTATACCCAATTGTTAAGATTTTTTGAATCCTATTATCATTTTTCTTTTTTTTTTTGGTCTAAAAATTGGAATATAAGGGTGATGTTCTAATATGTCTTGCCAAGAAGCATTGCTTTATTCTCTAAGGCCATGTTTGACATTTTCTCAAAAGAAAGGAAAAAGAAAAGGAAATTTTGAAATTTTTTATTCATTTTTTTATTTATTTTCTATTAATATAAATAATTATATTTTACTTTTTTTCTCACGAATTACTATTTATTTTTTTCTTATAATTTTATAATCATTACCTTTTATCAATTATAATATCATCATTATTATATTATTTTTTATTTATTTTTTAAAATATTCTCTTTTTATTCAATTTCTGCTTATTCCATAAAACACTAAAGAATACCACATTGACGGAGTTCTGACGACAACACAATGCCAAGGTTAGCCACGTATCTTTTTTAAAGCCTATCCTTTTGTCTAGCCCACAATTCCCAAGCAACATTAAGTCCCAAAACACGCTTTCTTTTTTTTTTTTTATTAAAAAAGATTAGAGGGGATGAAATCTATACAAAGAAGAATAAGAAATAAATGTAATAAAAGTCAAATTTTAACTGCATCATTAACCTAAATTAGTAACCACTTTAACTAATATTGGAGATCTTAAATTGTGTTTTCTCACTCGTGTTTCCAAAACTCTAGGATTTTTTTTTTTTTTTGGTTAACTCTCTAGGATTATTTATTAGCCCTAGAGGTCAACATGGGCTGGCTTCATCTTGCGGATCAGTTGGGCATTTTAGGCCCAAACATTACCCGATTCATATGCAATGTGGACCTACATTTTCATTTTGAAAATGTTAGGCTCCTCATTTTATAAATGTAAATGTGGAACATTTTCAAAATGAAAATAAGCATGCGCTTAGTTTATTCGATAGTTAAAAAAAAAAGACACTTGATTAAGAAAACCTAAAAGTCAAATTAAAATATAATAATTTTTACATGAGATATTTTAGTAACACTTAGACTTGAGATTACTTACGCAACCGTTATATAAGTAATTTCACAAATATAAAAATAATATTTTATTTAAAAATTTTCATAACAGGTCAATTTAATGAATTTATTCATCTAACTAACACACATATGTATGTAAAAATATCTCTATAATTCAGTTTATGAGATCAACTGTTTCTTACATAAGAAATAAACATATCATATGTTAATTTTACGGCTCGATCGATATCAAATCTCGATAGGGCATCAATTAACAATATTTAAAATTAATATCTTGATACAATAGGTATCTCATAATTTTTTTTTTTGAACAGAAAGTATTTCATAGTTATGATTTAATCATAATTACTTTTGTATGGTATGTTTATTTTATATACTTTAACATTAAATTTTACTAATAATAATATCATGTATATAAACAAAACTAAAGATAAATAATGTCTTTATTAATAAAATTATATCCATAAAATATCAAATGTGTGTTAAAATACCAACAAACTCATTAGCTAGTAGGCCACTCACTATCAAAATAATCTTAAGAGGTCCAACAAATTGAACATATGGATAAATACTCTTTACATTATCCTTTTGCTATCCGCAATATATTGTCCCCGTTCTCGGTTTTTCCTTGTCATATTACCGTGTAATTTATGAGACTGTGAGTTTGAATTTTTTGTTATGACATTCGGTCAAGCCAAATGTACTTTTATTTTTGTTAATTGTGGGGGTGGCTTTATGACTTTTGTTGGGTCTTATATGAATCTGCTTATTTATTCAGTATAATAACATTTATACATTGGATATCGTGAAAGTAATACAATTGTTTTTGGTAAGTCTGTTTAGTGTCATCATTTTTTGCCTATTTTGAAAATAGAAAAAAAAAAGAGGGAAAACCACAATATTAAGCCCATACAAAACGCCATTATTAAGTAAATGCTGACCATATATAAAGACCAAACGAAGCAGATTAATTCAACTCGAGTTTACTGGCTTATAATTTATTATTTAGGCGAGTCTTATTTCCATTATGAACCGGATAAACAATGTCTATCTTTTAAAGAAATCAATCACTTAAAAATATATAAAGATTGAAATATGATTTTGCCTTGCCGCCCGTATAATGAGAAACGGGACCATGATATTCATTGACACGTCACCTTTTTAGTATGATTAGATTACGGGACATGGTTGGTAGGTGCCGCTTTTGCATGAATGTTAGATTTGCTTCGACAATTCAATTAGATAGGAAATAGGAATCATTATAATCTTGCACAAGAAAAAAAAAAAAAAGGGGATAATTAGAATAAATGCTTAAATTTGGACATGTAATAAGTTTTGCGTATACAATAAAGAAGTAAATGGCAATAGATTTAATTTGCCATGTCATTGTTAACCAATGGTCGTGACATTGATTATTTGGAAGAAAACAGACAAGTCAAAGGACACGAGACGCTGTAAATGGAAATAAACAATGGCTTGCCATATCCGGCATAAATAGAACGAATTTAAATGTTTTAGACAAAAGAGGATGGCATTCAGCAATATGAAACCTGCCCATTATTTGAGGCCAATTTATTTCAAAAATTAAAAATTATTTTTCTTTTTAGTTTGAATACTATTAATCTGGGAATAATTAGCAAATAATCACTTAATTTCTTTTGTTGTAACAAAGGTTTTGGGGGGATTTTCAATTTAAATCGCCGGTTCATCGAATTTAGATAGCAGTATTGTTCTGTGGAATCTGGAAATATTGGCATAACAACTTTATATCCGTCTGTATTTAGTATTATATTTGCATTAGATTGTTTGCATTAAATGCTGGATGCAACATTACATTTATGGCCTTTTTGTACACAAATATTGTCGAGGAATTCAGGTTCTTATTTATTTACGCAAATTGTTAGCGTACTTACTTTATGGGGAGAGTTGGTACATTGACCACTACCATTGAATTGGTGCTGATTTAGTCTGCTTCAATTCAAAGTTCAAACAAATTTTGTTTCGGTCAAAAAATAATATTTTTTTTTGTTTTTTTTTTCAATTTCAGAGAAAAGTTCAAACAAACTTATACAACTATTGTCTTTTGATGTGATGCCAGTTGACACTTCAAATTTTACATTAATCACTAACGACACTTTTTTTTTTTTTTTTTGACCAGATCACTAACAATACTTGCAGTGTTTTCCTCAATATATTTAATAAAATAAAATTTTGTTTGCTCTCCCTCTTTGTTAACGACTAAGAACAACTTATACTGTCAAAAAAAATCAAATGAATTAATTAATTTATCTGTACTTTTTAAAAAAAATTTGTGCGTGGGTGTGACAACGAATCTTGAGGTCGATGCATGTTGGGAAAAAGAGTGGCTATATCCAATCATACTATTTTTATATTTTATCTAAGGGTACCATGCAGTCACGTTATCTATAATACATATAAGACATATAATTAATATAATAATTTATTTATTTTTTTTTAAATTCAATACATTTTTCATTATTTAACATTTCATATCTCCACATGCTGATTTTGCATAACATTTCTCTTTATTTAATTGATAATTCATTGGCAATTTGATGTCAACATGGCCTTTTTTTTTTTTTTAACGTATTGCAACATGTTATTTAATTGAGTAAACATATAATAAATATTATATCTTTACGATGGATATAATTTCTTTTTATGGCCATAATGGTAACGTATTAATTAATGTTTGCTTTAGTAAAATAACTTTTTTTTTCAAAATTTTTTTGAGTAATATCATATAATAATAATAAATTTAACAATCTAATTTACAAAAAGATTCACAGATGTGCTTAGTAATCAAATTACATTTTATTGTTCTATAAAATGAAAGATTATGCAAAATACCATCCGCAAGTTTATTGATATTTAGTAATCAAATTACATTTTATTGTTCAATAAAAGAAAAGATTATGCAAAATGCCATCCAAAAGTTACGTGCATTACATCAACATGGCCTTTTAACATGAAATTAAAAAACTTTCATAATTATAATCATGCGATACCATCCAAAAGTTTATTGATGCTTATAATTGCATCCGTGAGTTTACATAGTTTTACGCGTTTTATGACGCTCGTCATCTTGTTTTTGCATGAGGCGCCGGTTATAACAATTATTAATCATCTTCATTATGGTTTAGAGTTTCTATAGCTCAAATATAAACTATTCCTAAAGATATTAAATATATTATGTTTTAAAGATTAAAGATATTATGCGTTCTGTTATTAGATGCACAATTCACTTATTAATACCGTGTTTGGGAGAGGGAAAAGTGGGGGGAGGGAGAGGAAAGTGAGAGAATTAAGGTAAATTGTTGTGTTTGGAAAATGTTTGAAAAGTAGAGCAGAGGAAAGTTTCTAATTCCTCTAATCCTCCCTACCCCACCAAAACTAATTCTCCCAAAAATAGGAGGAAAGTTGTTAGTTCTCATACTAAATTTATTAAATGACTCAATTACCCTTACATAATTTAAAAATTACAATTTTACTTAAACAAAATATCTTAATATAATTTATTATGAAGGATAAAATTGTTATTTCAACATATTTTATATTCTTCTCCCCCACTTTCCACCATTTCCCAAACAAAAGAATTTATAATTTTCTTCCCTCCATCACCTCTTTCCAAACACAAGAGATGATAGAAAATATTCTCTTCCTCTAATGATCCTATTCTCCACTTTCCTCTCCCTCACTTTTCTCTCCCTCAAAAATTTTATCCAAACACAATATTAGTCTCAAGAAGAACGAATCAATTAGCAAATTTGGTTCCCAAATAATTCAAGCCCTTGCTTAGCTCTATAGATTGGATGTGCTACCACCTATTGAATTGTATCGACTGCTTTCTAATGATCTCCCACGTTAATGAAATGCTGAATGTTTCACGTCAAAAAAAAAAAAAAAACCCGAAAGTATGGACTATTCCGAGAACTTTGACTCACACGTTATATGACTTTTTTTTTTTTTTTTTTTAAGTGAATGAAATTCTTAACTGATTATTATTAATATTTTATTGGCAACAGTCATTTTTATTTTTTTATATAGTCATTCATATATAAGACTATCAAAAATTTAAAAATTAAATATATTATAAATTTATTATTAAAAAGTGATTATATGTTGGTTTTTAATTAATAATTATAAAAAATATAAAAAAATGATTGTACATTGTAAACTCCTTATTATTATGATAATGATCTATATATTTTCTTGATCTAAAAATTTACCAAAATTACCCCCTCACCGTAATTGTGGGTCCATTCTGCCTCTTTCGAAAGTAGTTAGAGTTTAAATTTTTATTTTAAAAATTTTAGATTTAATTTATAAGAAGTGACAGTTAAAATTTATAAAAAGAAAAAATTATTTTTATTATATAATTTATGATCTAATAAATATTTAAATAAATTAATAAAAAAATAAAATCAATTATAATTTTTTATTTAAACTTCAAAATTTTTTATCTTTAAACTTAAAATTTTAATTACTAGAATATCATTATAAGGACTAAAAAGGAAGGCCGAATTGAAGGCCAAGAAGAGTAAATCAGAGCTAACAAATGACCGGTGGAATCCGAAAGGCTTTCGCTGGATTATCTTTCCATTTTTTAAAAAGTTCCCCAAAAAAAACAAAGCTACATTTTGCTTGTGTGTGTATAAATAGATCCCATTAGGCACACGCACACAGACGGACACGGTCGCTCATGCAAATGCAAAAGATATTTTCTTTTGTTGTTGTTCTGTACTGACCGTTTTCTTTTTTATTTAAATTTATCCGTCTCGCTCCCAGTCCCCCAGCTCCATTGACTTGGTTGCTCACTCGCTCGCACTAGCATAGAGAAAGAAAGAAAAAAAACCCTAAACAATCATCTTTTTTTTTTTTTGATTTTTTTTTGATTTTTCTTTCGTCCAACAGGAAGAGCAAAACAAACGGTTTTTTTTTTTTTTTTTTTGGCGAACTGAAATCAGGTTCGATTCGGGACTTTGGGTTGGGGTTTTTAAGGGTTTCCATGGTGTAAGGTTGAAGCGCCACTGCCAGATTGTGTAGCATCTTTTATTAATATTTGTTATTTTTGTATTTTTTTAATATATTGATTTTATTGTTGTATTTTTTATAGTGAAAAAGAGAAGGAAAAAAAAAAAACAAAAAAAAAAAAACAAGGAACAAGTATGGCGACTACAGAAAAGGAGCTTGAGAAGCAGCTTTTGGAAACTGGGCATAGGCTGGAAAACCCTCCTGCTTCCGTCGACGAACTCCTTCAGCTTCTCGATGTGAGCTCCCCCCCCCCCCCCCCTCCCCCACCCCCAAGAAAATTTTTTCTTCTATCTTTAAAAGTAGTTTTGTTTTTGTTTTTGTTTTTCCGGGGTTACAATTACTGATGCATCTATTTGTTGTTTTGCATGTAATTTTGATTTTTCGTTTTGAGGTGGGCTTTTCATGATTTTTTTTGTCATTTCTAATCGGGTGCTGATTATGGTTCTCGTTTCCAGTTAGTCATCAGTTTTAATCGGGTGCTGATCATTTCGAACTGTGTTTTTTTAAAATTTTTTTTTTTTAATTTTCGCGCTAATGATGGTTAATTTAGCTAGATATTTTATTTGGTGGTGGTATATTGTGTCTAGCTTTTCACCTGATACATGACAGTATCTTTGTGCTTTTCTTGTTAATGATACTTTGTTTTAGCCGTGTATTTGAGGGTTTCGTAAGTTGCTGAATTGAGTGGCTTTGTTGCCCCTCTAAGGATTGGAAAGAAAGGGGAAATCTGTTAGCTTGTGATTTAGAGCCGAATAGTTGGATTTTGATTAGGATATGATGTTTGTCTTGAGCCGACAGTAAGAAAACATTCGCAGAGGTTTTCAAATCTTATAACTTTTACTTGTCGTGGCCATGCATTCTGCATGATTATTTACGTGCGCTGTTTTGAAGTTTGGGCTTTCGCGGGTTTTAGTCCTGCATTCTTAATGGGGTATTAAATTGAATTCGACATTAAAAGCAACTCATCAGTTCATATCTTTTCTAAAAGACACGTATGCTTGGGGTTTCCGCTTTTTTAGGAGGAGAATGACAGATTCTCCTTTAATACCACTTCATTTGATCTTAAGTTTTACAAGGCTAGTCTATGACATTGCAACTATTCATTCAATTTCTGTATATGTTCGAAATATTGAGGGTTTTCTGCTTCCTTAATTATTTGGCACGTGTGAATAACTATAAAACTGCAGTGTCCGATAATTTATACCATCCATTAAGGAAATTGCAGCTGGACGTTAAGATGTGAAAGAAGAGTTATAAGATAACTCGTGTATGTTCTCAGTGGATGGTTTGAAGTGGTTAAGTATGGCGAGTCATGTCATAAGTAGGTGTCTTCCGTAAAAGGAGGTCATAGGGTAAAATATTGGTTTTCAACTCGTTCACTGATTTGTATGTTCTCTCTCTCTCTCTCTCTCTTTCTTTTTTGTTAGTTTTGATGAGATCTTAAGGTCTGACAAATTTTTTTTATTGGGGATATTCAGGGTTGAGCTAATGGCATGTTTTTCAAGCCTTTCTTTTACTTTTTATTGGAGTCCCGTTGGACCATGGGAAACAAAGAAGGGGGTGCTATTCTTTCCACCTAACACCCTCCTCAGTAGAGCCCCAAATCTCTTGATTGATCTCAAGCATTTTTACCAATTATCTTACCTGAGATGGACAAACTTTTTTCAAATTTGAGGAATTAGATGACTTTCGAATCCATATCCTGCTGAAAATTTAAGTATGACTTTGGAAAATGTTGCCAATTCTTGAGCTTGTCTTATCTTGCTTTCTTGCCAGATCTTTTTTGTGGTCGACAAAATAAAAGGTGGTCCTTTTTTCCAAATAAGTTCAGTCTTCTGTAAATGAAAGGGTTTGTTTGCTTGTCAACTTAGAGAGAGTGTGTGTTTGTGTGTGTGCGTAAAATCTCCGGCTAGTTGTAGATAATCAAAGGTGTTATTTTCTCATCCTGTTGATGTTGTTTTTTGATTTTGGGACATATTAGAGGCCACTTCAAATGCATATTCATGTCCAACATGAGGATATTGAAGCTTGAAAAAGAATAATGCTGTCTGCTTTGATATCCCATTATAAGTAGATTGAAGTGATCTTTTTTTCATCGGGGGATCTTGAGTTGGAATTTTGGTATTGTTGCCAAAGTTTCTGAAGTGGTGACGAAGAAGTGGCATGCTAGGAATTTGAAATCAAATGCTGGTTGGAACCGTGACAAATGGTATTCCATAAAATTAATGGATCAGATGCATATAAGTTTTGCTTTGATCTAATTGAATTAATTTCCCAAATATGTAATGGCAAGAAATATTGTCATTAAACTTTTTTCTAATCTTGGTCATTCAGTGAGTATGATTTGATGTGCCAAAAAAAAAAAAACCGTATGATTTGTTGCCATGAGACAATTGTCTTTTTTGACCTCTGCCCTTGTTTAGTTCCCTGTCATTAGTATTTGTGTAGTTTTTACGGAGAAATTAAGTATAAATAGACCGATAAATTTTGTCACCTCATTCAACACCAAAATTGCTGGAATATTGAGATTTCGGTTTCCTTTAATGGCCCCATCATTACACCAGTATCTTTTGGTGGTCAAGATTGTCGTGCATTTTGGCATGCGTAAATTATATTTTAAAAAGCCTTGTATAATCCTTTTGTGTTCGCTTTTCCCTTTTAGGAAGTTGAGATTTTTCTTTCAAGAGTGGACCAGTCACCTGCAAAATCAGTGCAAAGTGCCCTTGATTTATCACTGAAAGCATTGGTTAGGGATCAACTCTTTAGACATCCAAATGTTGATGTGAAAGTTGCAGTAGCCTCATGCATCAGTGAGATTACTAGGATAACAGCACCAGATGCCCCTTATGATGATGATCAGATGAAGGTCTGTTATTAGTGCTTTTGACCTCTGAGTACTTGTTTACACATTTTTGAGTTATCTGCTATTGCACTTATTTGTTTTTTTTTTTTTTTTTTCATGTGCATGGTTCTTCCACTTTTTCTTCTTTTCCCTTGCCACTTCTATTAATCTTTTAACTTTCTTTTCCTGTGTTCAGGATATCTTTCAGCTGATTGTTTCATCATTTGAAAACTTAGCTGACAACTCTAGTAGATCGTATGGTAAGAGGACATTGATTCTTGAAACTGTTGCAAAGGTGCGGTCGTGTGTGGTGATGTTGGATCTTGAATGTGACGCATTGATAGTTGAAATGTTCAGGCATTTCCTTAATGCTATTAGGTATTAACAGACACCTTCAGTTAAAGGATCACGCATATTTCCTGTCCTTGTGTTTTGCCATATACCTTGCTGTTGTTGTCTTTTAATGCCTTTTGCTTTAACTTCTGTTTCTGTAACGGCAGTTACTTTGATGGATGCATTGTTTTCTTTCATCATCTGTGTGCAAGAGTTATCATCATTGCAGTAGCTTTTGGGTACAAAATGACGTAGGGGAACAGAAAGATGAAATTGAAGTAATTTTGATTATCACAATATTTATGTTAAAAAACTGAATATATTTGTGGCTTAGATGCTATTGCAATGACAATAAACCTTCATGCCTTTGGCAGATGAATGGATCAGCTTTGCTGATCAGTATTCATTTGTCTGAGATGGGTGATAGGTCTGTGTGCCGTTAGATGATAGAATGGGCAGTTCTTGGTCACTGATGTTCATTTACATCAGGGTAGATATTATTCTTAAAAATTGAATTTTGAATTTATACCGTTTGCAATCATTTTATGCAAAAAAAATTTCTATTTAACATTTATATCAGTTGAAGTTGATTTTTATGTCTAAGGAGGTTATCCCTATTATATGTTGATGAATGTCCACAGAATGGTAAGTGTTTGATGACCTGTCATTTGTTTTATTGACTACTTGGTTTTGTTTGCCAGGGATTATCACCCAGAGAATATTTTTACATCAATGGAGACAATTATGATACTTGTATTAGAGGAAAGTGAAGATATCTCCCCTGAATTGCTTTCCCCACTGTTAGATAGTGTGAAGAGGGGCAATGAGGTCAACTATCATTTTGGGATTGTCTGTTTTGTTCCTGTTTTCACAATTTCTGTGCAATTTTTAATAATAACTTACAATGTCACCATTTTCTCAGGAAGATCTACTTGTTGCTCGCAAGTTGGGAGAGAAAGTTCTTGAAAGCTGCACTTCTAAGGTTAAACATTTTTTCACATTCTATGAATATTTGGGCTAGTCTTTACATGATTACAGCCATATCCTCTCTATTATATGCCATAGAAAATTCTGGTACTGAAGCAAGTACCTAATTTCACTGATTTCGCAGGAAGCTCTTCCAGTTGCTCGGAAGTTGGGGGAAAAAGTTCTTGAAAGCTGTGCCTCTAAGGTTAAACCTTACTTGGTCCATGCTGTCAAATCTCTGGGATTGTCTTTAGATGATTACAGTGACGTAGTTGCTACAATATGCCAAGATATGTCTGTTACTGATGAGCAGAATGATGTCCATAATGCGGTTGACAATAAGGTAGCATTCTTGTCTTCCTGAAGATGACAGATAACTTGTGTGGTATACTGTATGTCAGGTTGTGTTACATCTACTTTATTTTCACAGGATGATTAATGCGCCTCTCAAACCTCTTGTCCTCAAATTTTGTCCCTCTTTCATGCACTATATTTAATTGCTTGACTCAGGCATTTGTGGGAAGATACTCTTTTGCTTGATGTGAGATGCTAGCATTTAAACTGATAAAATACTTGATTTGAGAATGATGTGTCAGTGCAGCTTTTGGCTAACTGATCGCTGGTTGATGCTGGAAGTTTTTGGCTGTTTTGTTATTTCATATTTTAATCTTATATTTCCACCATGATATTGTTTTCAATTTATACTTCCTGCTCTTGCAGGTTGACAAGAACAAGATAGCAGGAGGGGGACTGTTAGATGAAGCTGCTCAGGCATAGGGCTTCCCCTCTTGTAATTGTTGGTTCTTTCTCTCAAATTTATTTTTCTAATTTTCCACTTTTATCCAGGCTGATAAGGAGACGGCAGTGGAAGCAGCTTTGCCTAAACTGGCCGATCTGCCGGATGACAATTCTCTTAAGCTAGTTGTGAGCAATGGTGTTGCACAGACTGGGGAACATGAATCTTTCCCCAATTCAATTACACCAAAGGAGCAAGCGGACGGCAAACTTGCTGAACAATCAGGAAGTATTGACAAGTCCAACAGCGCAGTAGAAGATAATCTGGTCGCTGAGAAGGGGGTTGGTGCAGAAAGTATGCGGCAAAAGTCTACCAAGAAGAGAGGGAGGACAGCTGATTCTGCTGCAAAATTGATGAAACCTAGTGGAAGTTCTAATGCTGATTTGAAGAAGGTAATTAACAAACCGTCCAAGGATGAAAATCATGGCAGTGAAGGTCCTAGTTTCCCCAATGGAGAGCCGTTGCTTGAGGTAGCTGTCTCTTCTGAACAGAAAGAGTCAGACAATCAGGTTTCATTACCCAAGGCATCTGAAGTTGATGCCATAACTGTTGCTAGTCCAATTGTGAGTGAAGGACTTCCGGATGAGAGCCTCTCCAAGAAGGCCAGTCGGCTGAAGGAGAGGTTGATCAAAGATTCTGCATTACCTGCTGACGATGCTTCGAAAAAGGCATCAGAAGTGACTGACTCAGACGCAAAACTGCAGAAGCATATTGTAGGAGATGCACTTACTGGGATTGCAGTGGAGGATCACAAACAAACAATGGCAGATGCAAAGGGGCAAAATGACACCACAAGTGAATCAGAGGAAAAATCACTGAAGCAGCCTTCCAAGAAAGTGGATATAAGCCGTAATGGGGATGGATCCTCTCTAAAGCAATTGGATGATAAGAAATCACGCAGTCGTGGGAAAGCCATTTTGGAAAAGAATGTATCAAAAAATTCCTCGCAATATGATGATAAGGTATCTTTTGTTCTAAACCTTTGGTTAATTATGTAGTCCTGTTGGTCTTATTGATTATAACTTTTTAGTAAACCATTAATTGGCTGTTTGTTATGATGATCTTTTCAGGAAAAGATCTCTTCTCTGAGGTCAGCAACAAAAGCAGCAAAAGATGAACAACGCTCAGAAGTGGCCCCTAAGACAGATGCCAAGAGAAAGCATGATTCAGGAAAAGAGAGAGTATGTTCTTACCACACAATATATGAATAGGGGGTTATCAAGTATTTGATAGTTCAATTAATAGGTATTTTAATGTTGCATATTGGAGACTAGGTCTTTTTCCTTGTTCTACCATCCAAGGCCAGCAGTTATTATTTTTGCATTTTTTGTTCATAATTTAGTTTCTCTGCAACCTGTGTAATTGTGTATCATGTCAAAGTGTTGAGTTTATTGAAAGGAGAATCATGAGCTTGCTGGTTCATAATTTCACATTGATAAAATTAATGGTGTAAGGGTGTCATTATTTGGTTTAAAATTTAAATTTCTTTTGAGCCCTTTAGGCAACCTCTCCTCCTATGATATCCTCAAAGTTTCACTCTGCTATGAAATTTGTTTATTTTTTTGGACTTTAAGAACAAATGTTTTACTCTGTATGAGTGTCTTAAGTTGACAATTGCTGTGTCAGGTGTCTGATGATGTAGAGTCTAATGAGGATCTGGTTGGCTCAAAGATCAAAGTTTGGTGGCCATTGGATGACAGGTAAGCACTTCACTTTTGTTTCCTATTCTGACATCTTTATCTTTTTGAATCTTTTCTGAAGCCATTGTTGTTGTCAATTTTCATATTGTTGGTGAACATCATACACGAATGTTGTGTTCTCTATGTGCATTCAGTATTCCTACATAGATATATAATTTACATGGGTGGAAGATTATTTTCATGCATTTCATGTTGGAAATCATCTTGTTAGACTCCACTGAGAAGGCAGATCCTCACACGCTGCAACTGTACTTTGGATATTGTTAGTTGCATGCTACTTATTTTTCTTTTGTGATAAAAGACCAGAAGATTTTTTCCTGCTGGGGCTATCTCTATATTCGGCAAGCTTTGGACTTGGCTATGTAATTTCTGCATTGAACTGTTTCTCAAATCTGCTTTTCTGAAGTTGTCAAGGTCCGACCAAGGACCTATGAGATTTCCTAGTACCCAGTGCTATCGGTTGTCAATTTTCCTGCTGCTTAGTTTGTTTAAGCACAACTTTCTTTCTCATTAAGTCATGAAATTTAAATGCTTGACATTGAATTTTGATCATGTTCTTGATACTATTTTGCAGATTTTATAAAGGTGTTATTGATTCTTATGATCGTAATAAAAAGAAACATAAGGTGAGTTGTGAAATATCTAACAAAGCATTTTTCGTCTTGTTACTGGTCATAGAAGCTGTAGACTTCTCTTCCCTTTTACAAGGAAAAAAATAACATTTATTGGCCATCTGCAGCTTCCCAGCGATATTCATGCATACAGTGGTACACATTGATATGCATTTATGTATTACTCGAGGTTGATCTCATCTTTTCAGGTGTTATACAATGATGGTGATATGGAAATGTTGATCCTTAAAAAGGAAATTTGGAAGTTTGTTGATAGTGGCGCTGAGTCAGATGAGGTGAGTTTTTGCCTGATTTGTTGGCAAGTGGAGTTCTAGGTACGATGCTAACAGATTTTGTACACAGGAAGAAGTAGCTGATTCCCCAAGGCCTGATGCTTTGCCAGAAGATGTTTCCCCTGAAATGTAGGTTTTCCTTCCTTTGCTTATATGATTTTGAATTGGGAATATGTTTTTACTAGACCTGCGAATCTTTTTATCAGGCAAGCAGTTCCTAAATTATTGCTCTGAGGATTTTGCATTATATGTTAATTGTAATCCACATTTTTGTCATTATCCTTAATGCCATGTGGCTTACCTCTGCTTTTTTGGCTTCTAGTTTGTTATGAAAGCACATGTTATGGTCTTTTTTTGTTGGATGATTCTTATTAGGCCCTTGAAGAAAATGAAAATTTCTGATCAGTCAACTAGGCAAGAAAAACCAGATTCCTCGACTAAAAGGTGAGTGAATTTTCTGTTGAGTTCATACTGTCAAAACTCTTTGGTATCTAATTGTCAATTTCAATGTGGTAGCAGTGGAGGGCCTTCATCTAGCAAGTCCTACAGTGCGGGCACAAAATCTGGACAGAAATCGAAGGAAGATGATGAAACTGATGGCAAGCCCAGAAAGCACTCGAAGTCTGTCAGAAAAACAGAGGATAATGATGTCAGAAAAAATAAAGAACTTACTGTTAAAGGTGGAAGTAAGTCAACTTCTGCTTCTTCGAAATCGTCTGGAAAATCCAAAAATGATGATGGTGTGAGTTCCAAGACTGGCAAAGTCAAGGATGATGAATGCAGGACACCCAAAACATCCAAGTCAAAGCAAGACACCCCAAAGATGGGCAAGTCTAAGCAGGCTACTGCTAGTGTTATGTTCAATGCCAAGGAGAAAGCCCCCAAAAATGGTGGCAAATCTAATGCTAATGGTACTGGCAAGTCGACGTCTGGTTCTTCAAAGGTCGGAGGAACTGAGGGTAAGGAGAGCAAGTCAGTTTCAGAGAAGACACAGGAAAGTTCAAAGAGGAAGTTAGCAAGCTCAACCAAAGGACAGGGAAGCGAGGGAAAGAATGAAAAGAAGCGGCTAAAAGGAGCTTAAAGTTGATTGTTTGTCTGAACTGCTTGTCACAGCATCGAAACAGTTTCTTGTCCGCTGCGTATCATTATCGATACTTATACCTAGTCTGGTACAGCTTTTCTAATGTTCTAGTGCTGCAATCGTGCAGTAGGCCATGCTTTTGGGTATTTATCTTCGTTTTGATATGATTGCTAGGTTGTGGCGCTGGATACATTAGCGGTTGTTGTTTAGTCTAGTTCGTAGTTGCCTTAGAGAAAGTCTTCTTCTTTTATTCATGTTTCTAGAATTAACATTTTTCTCAGCTGGCAATTCACAGCCACAGGACGATACATTGGGTTAGCCTTGTCAAACAGATGCCTGAATATGAATGTCACAAGGTTTAAGACTCTTGCTATTAGAATTGTCTCTCTCTTTACTTTCCCAGCCTTCCAAGTACAGTATGGTTTCTACATTTTCTGCTTCTTGATTGCAAATGTGGGTGCAATTCAAACCATAAAATGTGCGTCTTATCTGTGATTACTTTTATGTTAAAAGTGTTAAACTAAAAATTATTTAGTTTCCCGTTTTCCCCTTTTTAATTTTTTTTTCAAGATTAAGAAAGATATTTAGCTGCCTTAGCATTTTTTAGGAAATAAAAAAAAAAAAAGATCGTAAGTTGGCTTAGCTTCGAAAATGTGTCGTGGTAAAAATCTTGGAGTTTTCCGTTGTTGTTGTCGTTGTTGTTTTTTTTTTATTTATAATTATTTTTAAATTATTTTTATTTTTTATTTTTAATATCTGAGGGTTAAACAGTTGATGGATTAACTTGTGCCTGGATAACCCATGTGCCGTTGCTTTCCTAGCCCAGGAAGCGACAAAGGTGAGAATGTTGCTACAGCCACTGGCTCACATAGTCACATTTGATCTATGGTAAGGTGCATTATAGGAAGCATAGACATATGGACACAGAAAAGATCATAACGACGACACGGAAACCCCATAATTTTCTTGTTGGATTTTTCTTTTTTGTCAAATGGGTTTGATTGTTATTAAAATTATATAAATATTTTAAATATTTACTATGCGTGTCACACATGTGCCGAGTCTATGTCTTATTGCTTTTTAAAATTATTCTTTTGACAGACATGTACTACCATGTCGAGTATGTCTTTGAAATAAGTTAAATGTGTCTGTGTCTGATACGTGTAAGATACAATATATTGCTCTTCCATATCTTATCAATTCTTTGGAGCATCCATTTCTCTCTTCTTTTTTTTTAAAGAAATCTAGCATCCATCTCGTTGTGTACCCACTACCCAGTGTTCTTTTTTTCTTTTTTTTTTTTTGTCTACAAAGGGAGTGTAACTGCCCTAGAGGGAAAAAGGAATTTGTGGAGGAGGTAGGAGTCGAAACCCGCCTCTTCATCGGGGCAAATGGCCATCTATTCATCTGCACTATGGTAGTAGATAATTCTTTTCATTTTTTCTTTTTCTTTTCATTTTTTTTGTAGCATAATTCTCTCGAAAGTTTTCAGTTACTTTGTTATATTTTGGATTGGACGGGAGTTGCGTAATTAGGCTAGAGCACCCATTTCGTAGCATCGCCAATTATACAGCCCAAAAAAGACACCATGGCACTTGAGCCCATGAAGAGTCCAATATAAATAGCGACCTAACATTGAGCAAGGAAGATATGTGTTTTAAGTCCCTGAGGAGACACTCTTTTTAGAATTTTATTTTATAGTTTCAAGCTTCAATAAGAGTATGAGATTTATAAAAAAAAAAAAGAATTAATCTAATTATATAATTTATAATCTAATAAATATTTTAATAGACTAAAAAAAAGATTACATTTTGATTTCATTGGCTACCGTTGAAGTTTTTTGTGCGTAAGTTATAGGTAAGTCCTACTATAAACATTTATAGGTTCGTAGGCCCTCATTGGCGCTAAGATGAGACATCCTCCTACCCATAAACTTTTATTGACAAACAAAAAAAAATTGTGTTTTTAAAAAAAAAAAAAAAAAAAAAAACGTAACGACCCATGGCAAAATTTTGGAGTGTTAAAGTTATGCTTCAAATGAAAGTTTAGTTTTGTGAATTTGCAAACCGTTCATATCAATGTGTGGCGCTACATGGGTGTTTATGGCTGGTTAAAGGATACAAAAATAAAAACCTTAACTGGGAGTTGCATTATAAGCTGGCTATGGAATACTACAACATGATGGAAATCGGATTTCATTGGTTCGAATTCATTTGAAAAATGGAAGAGACAGAGTGAAAAATGTACAAGAAAGACTAGACAGAGCCTATTCTTCCCCCGGTTTTCTAGCGAGTACAAATACAGAACCCAAAATTTGGGTGTCCGAATTTCTACTAGACAGAGATAGGAGAATAATTTTTTGAAACCACAATTATTTTTTTTGCAACGAAAGTAAAACAATGAGATATATATTTTTTTTCGTTGCAAAAAATTTCACAAACATTTCAAAAAAATACCCATTCGTTTCATTTGGACATAATAAATTCAAGTTCCATACCTTTTTCCTTTTCTAGCGACTACTCTTAAATCAATGTAATCCATCAGCCTTGCTTGGCTTTAACCACAATCTGATTGAGCTATTAAATTAGAGAAGTCTCCAGCTGCAATTGTGAAGAGGGAAATTAAGAACTTTAGTTTGAGACTCCCGAAGCTTCTTATGAGTCCACAATTGTGAAGCTTGGAGTCAAGCAGGCCACACCTTTGTTCTTCCAGCAACCTTTCTAGGATGCTGCGATATTGACGTGATGCTCTACTCAAATGTGAAAAGCAAGCTTTTGGCAACATAAACAACAACTTACGTCACTTGCAAAGGCGTCAAACGGAGCTGGAATACATGCCAATGTTAGTAGCATCCCTTGCCGAACGAAGGAAGTTCCGTTTGATAATGAAAACGCTAAAAGAAATTACATAGATTCTTATCCTGCATAATCATCAAGCAGATTGGAAAACATAATATACAAACAGTCAATGAAGTACATTCTTCTATCTGCAATCATCCAAGATTGGCCTACGGCCACCGTGGTCATTGGCTCTAGCTGTGGCCCTAAGCAATCGCATTTTGCATAGAAATGACTGGTAGGTATGCACAATACGTTAAACATTTAAAAAAAAAAAAAAAGTTGTACTTGGAAATTTGTATCGTTGCCATTAAGAGTTTAGTGCATGCTCTAGTACTTAATATATTAGTTACTATGTCCAATTATATTTCATGCATAATTAATTGAAGGCTTTCTTTGTCTTTAGTATTATTTATATACTCAATATGATTATTGATAAGCTCTAAATATAAATTTTATAAAATTAATATACTTTGTAAAGGTAATTATTATGAAATCATAATTGTGAGATACCTATCACATTAAAATATTATTTTTAAATATTCTTAGTTGATGCTCTATCGAGACGAGACATCGATGAAATTATGAGACTAACATATATTATATTTATTTCTTCTGAAAAAAGTAGTTGATCTTATAGACCGAAATATAAAGATATTTAAACAAAGATATCAATGCTTGTTAGTTGAATAAGTTCACTTAATGGACCTATTATGAAAAATCACAAATGAAACATTATTTGTGTGTTTAAAAATTTCTCATATAATAGTTAGTGTAATGTGATCCTTAAACTTAAAATCGTCAAGATATCTCATATAGAAATCTATATCCTTTGATCGCATTTCTGGATTGTCCTAATCAAAAATAACTTTTAGGAGTTTGTATTGGACATACCATGAACTATATGAAAATAGTGAAGTAATCAATAAAAGATTTATCACCTTAAAGTAATTATAGGATAATATTCTACTGTTCTCAAGAGATATTGATTCAACAATTTTTTGCTTAAGGTAGAATGAGAATTGTAAGTAGTTATAATCTTATTCATAGAATCAATTGCCTTATTAGTTTGTGAGAACAAATATAATTAAACAATATAGAGTTGATACTGATTCTATATTTTATACGTAATTAGAATATTTGGATGATGAAAGGATTGAATTACACTGTGATACTGTGCACCAAAAGAATTACTCAAACCACTATAACAGTCTTGACATTTAGGTGGAGAAGATACGTTATTATATGTTAATCTTAATCTATAGATATAAATTAATTAATTGAAGATTAAATGATAAATTAAATGAATTTAATTTATCTAATTATTTGAGATTGTAATTTATCTTCACTGTCAACATGTCAGGATTCTAATGAATTATATCCATAAAGAAATTAGTGAGAGACGTAAAAAAAAATTCAAGGTGGACTTAATTGAAAAGTTTGAGAAACAATTAGGGTCAAATATATAATATTTAAATTTATAAAAACTAAAGTATAATTTATGAGAAATTTATGCTAGAGCTAACATGGTGTGTGTTCTTTATAAATATAATCTCATAAGGCAAGACTAATGTATGATTTTATGATTGCTTTGACACTTACTTAGGCTTCCCCTCGTCCCTTTCCATCACTCTAAAATAGTTTAGGTATACGGGAGTATCCTTAGCGTTTTTAGTGTGGATACTATTAGAAATTAGACGTTTGGGTGGTAGTAATTTGCGAAAATCCACTAACAAAACTGAATAAGAAGGAGAATTGAAGATTACATCGGCAAGAATTCTATCTCCTAAATTAAATTACAATTATATTCAATAAGTAATTGATCTACTTTTAAAAATTAAAATTTTAAATTTTTATTTTCGACGAATATTTATTCTGATAAATAGCATACCATGCTTGTTTCCGGCTCCATACGCATGTGATCAATAATGCAAGTCAACAATAGAGTCTCAGTCGAGTCAATGTACTAAAAATTTTGGAAAAACTTCATTTTATTACTTGAAAGCCACTAAGGATGTTACCGCATGATTAATGTGCGCTACGTATTGTTTTATATTTAATAAAAGCATTATATTATTTGATTTATATATAAGTATTGGCGGATCCATTTTAACTTGCCCACCAAAAAAAAAATAAATTATGTGAAATTTATCCTAATTTTAATTTACTGTCCTCGTCAGATTAAAATTTTGTCCCTACTCAATTTTATATCCCCTCAAATTAAAAGGAATTGTTAATCTTTCAAAGGAAACTTGTTGAGACAAAGTTGCATGTTGGATATCCACACGTGTACTTATTCTTGAAATTACGTTTGATCTGGCCAATAGCAATGACTACAGTGGAACAAATGTTCTCTCCAATGAATTTTATCGAGAACAAATTGCACAATCACGTGAAAGATAATTGATTAAATGATTTCTTAGTGATATATATAAAAAAAAATGTATTTAATTGTGTTGACAATGAAATAATTATAGAAAGATTTTAGAATATGAAAACTCGTTGGAAATAATTGTAATAATAATATTAAATATTTTAAATTATGTATTTGTAGTCTTTTGTCTTTATTTTTTTATATGTATAGAAATTTCATCCCCTGAAAAAAATTATGGATCCCCCACTATATATAAGCGATTAGATGTTCTGAAATGTCATGTGTGTAACCAACAATACGGTGTATCTAAGCACTTCTATTAAGTGAAGGCCAAATCTTATTATATAAGAGAAAAAGGGGGAAAAAAAACAAAAGAAAAAGAATATGCTCTCTTCGCCATTCTCATATTCCATGCATGGAATTTGGCCCACCATAATTTTGACTTAAGTCTAATTGTTGAACAAGTCAAGGCCATGGGCCAATTCAACCTTTTTTCAGAGTACGATGACAACAATGAATTTTGTTTCTACAATGACCAAGAGAAACGATTTATGGTTTGGAAAGTGATTGGCCATAGACCCGCACATGGAGCATCCAGTGTAGCAGGGTGCGGAAAGGTGTCTGCTTTTTATTAGGAGACGATGAGGCTTGGACTTCATTCTTTTGCATTACACATTTTGCTTTTTAACGATGAATTATTATTTTTATTATAAATAAAAAAATAAATATAACGTGAACAAAAAAACACAATCATAAATTTTAATATTCTTTTTAGATGGTTTTAAAATATCAATAAAATGATATGTTCTAATAATTAAAATTATAAAAAAATAAAAAAATATATAAATTATTAAATATTATTAAATTAAAATATACTTTTATTTATTATTATTTTTTTAAAATTATATAATATTACTCGTAATTAATTGAGTCGGACATCTTTGAATGGAATAGTCAATGCTCGACCGTACTTTCAAGTCTTCTTAGTCGTTGTGGACTGTGTCGATTAGAAAAACATAAGGACATCGATAAACTCTGCACTGCTAATTACGTAAGTAATAGGTACACCTACCTTTGGTCCTAAATGTGACTAGTCAACGCTCAACCCACGTGTTAGACTATACCCCTCCAAATAAATGGTATCATCACCGTTACTTTTAAGTAGAGTTTCGCGACATAATTTTCAATAAATATTAAAAAATAATAATATAATATAATATAATAATATTTTTAATAATATTTAAAAATTTATCTAATTTTTTTATAAATTTAATAATTAAATAATTCACATCATATTACTATTTTAAAAAGTGATTCGGTGAAGCTATCAAAATTTTCCCTCTGCCCTAATGCGATCAGAGGTAACAAGAATTTGGAAACTGTAGATGGGCAGATGTGCCTTCGCGTCTAATTTATATAATTATGAGTATTTTTTATACAATCGTAATGATAAAAAATAATATAAAAAATATAACTATTTGTTTCGCTTTCACATTTTTTAGTTATAGTTGCACAAAAAAAATTTACTATTACACAAATCAGGTGTATGTGGAGACAATATACCCATTAGTATCTATCTATGTAACGGGACTCTTAAGAATTTTATGACTTTTTACACAAATTGTAACGAGTTATAACAATTATTTACCACCAATTTGGGTAGTCCGAGTGATTGGAGTTCTCGTTTTTGTGTGCAAGGCACGAATTTGAGACGGCGCTAATTTATTTGGTATACAGTCAGTGTAATGTTAAAGAGGGAGTTTGCTTTTCATCCCTTTGTATCTCCTTTGCACGCAGTCACAATTATCCTGAGGAAGTGTGGGTTGCCACACTTATTTTCCTATTTCTTTGACAGAAAAAATAATTACCTTTTATTTTGCATATATGTTCAAACACTTAACATGTGTTTATTTTTGCAATGAGTTGAATAATTTAACAGACATCTTGTGCATAATTTCTAATTGCGTTAATACTAAAAATAAGTATGCATTTTTTAAAAAATATTTGCAATTATAATGCGAACAATTTTTCATATATATATATATATATATATATATATTATCAGAGCATAGAGCGAACATTGAATTGAGATTTAGATCTACTAAAACTGTTAACAGATATCAACCAAAACTATTAAACTTTTTACATGGCATGGGACAACAAAAAGAATGTGATAAAAAAATAAAAATTAGGAAAATTATTAATTACAACTCTTTTTCTATTTTTAATATTTATTTGCGACGTTACATAATCATCCACGTTGACTTCTATTAAATTAAATCCAAGAATTTGATTGTTGGTTGCATAAAAAGAAACAGTTCAAATCTAAAGAAGTAAAATCAATATCATAATAGCCAAAAAAATTCGAAAGCCATTGTCCACCAGCACAAACTCTGTCTCTCTCGTTGGATCCAAAAAAAAAAAAAACTCTGTCTCTCTCCGCAGCTACCACCTCATTCGCCGAAGCCTGGATGTGACTTTGACAGATCCGAATACACATTTCGTAATATCTTTGTAAAAATAATAATAATAATAATAATAAAGAGTTTATGTTAAATTTTAAAAAAAGAAATTAAAAATTTCACACGTTTTGGATATTTTTTTTGACCGACGCGTTTTTGATATTAACCCTGTTTAATAAGTATCCTTCATTTCTTGGGTTTTAATTAAATTTTAATTGGGATGTCTTGAATCAAATTCACACGTTCACAATCTCATCATGCATGAATTTTTTTAACACGCATGAAGAAGGGGAAAAAAAGCATAGCCAAAACGGCCATCAAGACTCTCTTATTATAAACACAAAACAGAGGGAATTTTTTTAAAAATATATTATTTATAATTTTATATCACATATAAGTGTCAATTACTTAAAATAAAAAATATTTATTTAAATTTATGTAATATAAAATAATAATTAAATTATATTAAAAAAATTAAAAGAAAAAACGTAAAAATAGTAGGTTGGGACATTGGCAAGTTTATGTTGTCTAATCGTCTGACCAGTGGACCCACAGACGCGTTCCTTCAACGTTACCAACCACTGATAATAAGATGACTCATTTATGACTAGAGCTAGGGTACAAACCTAACTGTTGTCGATTTTATAAAAACGAGAGGATAATTTTTTAAAAATAAAGTTATATGTTTTATAATAAAAATAAAATAACAAAATATATTTTTTATTATAAAAAATATTATAACAATTTTAAATAATTATACTCTTATTTCAATTAGTCGATAATTGGAATACCACAAAATTGAGAATAACTAATTTTGTAAATTTAAATTTTTGTAATTTTTTTATTTGACGTCTAAACTTTTTAAATTTTTTATTTAAGGGTTAAATTTTTATTTTTTATTATATTCAATTCTTTTTACAATAAAATCCTTAACTTTAATCATGTTTCTACCTGTTTCTGTTAAATTTAACGGAAAAGTTAACAATAAATCATACAAAAGGACTTAAATAAAAAAAATAAAAGTTTATACCTTAAATAAAAAATTTAAAAATTTAAATTTTAAATAAAAAAATTATAAAAATTTAAATTTAAAAAATTAATTATTCCTGTCAAAATTAAGATTTGTACCTTTTGCCGAAAGAAACAGAGGTGAAAGTTGGACGGTGACGATAGAAAAGGAAAAGGGGTGGCTTTGATAATAGTTGCTCGCTTCAGTCGTTGATGTAATAAGAGTGACGTCTGATTTTCCAACCCACACCGCACGCCAATTGAAATTTCAAAAGCATTGCAGATAGATAGACAGATACCGTGAATCCAGTTTTTCTAAACTCATGAATTTGATTAATGGAAAAAGATTCATGGCTAGAAGACGGTAGCTAGAAAAAATATCACGAATACAACGGAGTTAGTTATTTATATAATTGTATTAATTTTTTAATAAAAATTAAGTGATAATTTATTATATTATATTTTATCAATTTAATTATACAAACAATCAGACCAATACATTTTAAATATTTCTTTTAGCCACTATCCTCTAAATCCTTGCGGTTCCCTTTGATTAATTTCAGCGGCGTCCCTACCAATTAAAGTAAGTAAGAACGAAGACCACCAACAAAGATATACTTGCAGACATGCGTGCGGTCTGTCCGCTCAGTTTAGTCTGCGCTTGCTGGGTTGGCTGCGTGCCCAAAACGGCTTTGAATTTCCAACCACTTGCAGGAGAATATTCATTCACCTCCAACATGTATATAAGACAGGATACTTACTAATTTTACTTTTTATTTTAGTGAATAAAATTAATTTATAATTTAATATTATTTAAATATTATTTTTAATTTTTTTATTTAAGTAGACTTTATTCATAGTGTGGTATAAAAACAGAATAAATTATACTTATTTAAAAAAGAAAATCAAAATTAGAAATTTCCACATGAGTGAAATGCTACATATACATCTACACATATTTATACACACATATAATATAATAATAATTTTTTATACTACTTCAGAAAAATTTTTTGAAAGAATTTTTTTTATAAAAAATCTCATATAGTATTTATATTTTATATTTTAAAATAACATTTACTTAAATTTAAATTTAAATTGTATAAAAAAATAATATTTTATTACTGACGTGTCATATGATGCACCACTTGGTATGGTGCACGGGTTGCGCGTGAGTAGCAAGGCCCTATATATAAGATAATAGAAGGGCCTCCCCCATCTTATCTTATATACTGTGTTTTCCTATGCCTAGCAGCACATTATTAATTAAGTGGTAGTAAAAAATTAAACTCTCAAGAGTTTTATCCATTTTCAAGCTATCAAGCTCTCGTAGGAATGGATTCACGTTCCTCTTATAAAGAGGAGGTATATAATCAGTAATCATCTTTCTCTCTCTCTCTCTAATTAGCTGGTGGTCATAACTTAAACTCTAAAGAGAAGGTATATGCGGATTTGATAGACATCGTTAGAGCATGAATTGAACTATAACAAAATTTAACTGAAATATAGACTATTATTATTATGTATATTTGTCATGTATAGACATCATTAGCATATATATATGCAATATTTCAATGTTTTTCATGAAATGGTATGCGCTTAATTAATTACTTATGCTCAGGTGGAAGCTCTCCAAGTGGAGCTGGAACGCGTGCAAAAAGATAATCAAACCCTCAGAATTATGCTGGAAATGGTCAACAGCAAATTCATTGTCCTTCAAGCAAAAGTTCAGGAAGCAAAGGCTCAACAGGAGATGACCAACCTTACACAGAATAGCGAAAATTTCCATGATGGTGTCTACGAGACGAACAAGAGATTAAGGCTCGAAGTTCCCGTGATCAGACCCAAACAAGTCATTGTGAGAACTGACCACAAGGACAAGAGCCTGGTGAGCTCTTTTTCTATAATAAATAGTATATATCTACTAATGTTTATACTCAAGTAGTTCTACCATTAATATAATAGAAAATATTGGGTGGAGTTCTTGTCCGGTCTTTGTTATATATTGGTATCATCATCTCATAGTAAAATTAAAAATCTTACGCGAAAATGTTTGCCGATATTGTAATTTTAGAACGTGAGAGATGGATATCAATGGAGAAAATATGGACAGAAGGTTACCAAAGATAATCCATCACCTCGGGCTTACTTCAGATGTTCCGTGGCTGCTGGTTGCCCTGTTAAGAAGAAGGTAATTAATTGGTAGTAATCACGTTTTAATTAAGCTGAAGCAGAGCACTTTAAAGTCTAATTGAATCCCTGCTGATAGACATATATATATATATATATCTCTGTGTGTGTCTCTGTGTGTGTGTGCAAACTTTGAACTTTAATTTGCACATAATGGTATAGATTTGCACTTCTTGATTTTTCTTATTAAGAAAAGTTGCACTTCTTGTGTATTTTTGAATGTCTAAATAAAATCCGGGCGCTTGTCTATCCTGTTTAATCGTGTACTTACCTATCATCTCTGTTCTTGAACCAGTGATAAATGCTTACTTCATAAATTGGACATTATTTATGACAACTAAGCAATTACAACTGATATATTTGTTTCGATTTCTATGAAACCTACGAATTTAATCTATTGATCATTAGTATGCAGAATTTTCAGTACATGATTAAATCTGTAGTGACCTTTTTTAATTTTTATTTTTTGGGTACATTTGGAAGCTATTTAAAAATTTTCCAAATGACAGTTTGTGCTTAACAATAAATTTTTCTAAACTATCATTCAATTTTACCTTCATTCCTTAGTTTATCTGATTTCACATCATTCGTTCCATATATAATCCTTAGGTTCAGAGATGCGTGGAGGATGAGTCATTACTCGTTGCAACTTATGAAGGAGAACACAATCATGATCCCATCAACTCACTTGAACAATCCTCACCCACACACGCAGGCGTCTCTGCAATAAGCTTGATCCCAGATTTTCAATGTCCAGTTACAACTATTAGTAGTCCTTCTCAAGCAGCCATCCCTCTTGATCTCGCTCTCTCGAGTCCCAGCCAAGGGAATAGAATAATGGCGGAGAGTTCTATAGTTGATCATTATAGCAACAATAGCTGTAGCAAGATTGAAGAATATGTGGCATCACTAACTAAAGATCCCAAGTTCACGGTAGCTTTGGCCACAGCTGTTGCACGTTCCATGAGACTCTGAACTTCTATATATATGTATGCATATGTATGCCACCACCAACCCCGTGTGTAGTTAAATGGAAAGGGAACAAATTGATTTTGGGTCTCTTGCTCTTTGCCGCTTCAACTTTTAATGTCATAGTTCAAAATTTACCTGTTTGGAAGTCGTCAAGTCCATAAAGAATCACAAAGATATATTTAAATAAATAGGCAACAAACATAGAACTTTGGAATTTTGATTCTTCAGAACTAGTTGATTACTTGTTAAATATAATTATAACTTAATCTAGAATATAAAATTGTTACTGAAGTGATCTTTAATTCTTTTCCTCTTTCAGATTTATCGGTGGGTTGTTGGTTTGCCGTAAATTATTACTGTCCAAACTTTCAGCCATCTAAGCAGGCTTTTTACCTTTTTATGCTTCCATTAGGCTTAATTTTGAGAACCAATTTGTTTCCAATGGCTTTACGTCTTTGAGGCAATTTTTCCAAGTCTCAAACATGATTTGATCTCATCAATTCCATCTATTTTTGCATTGCCTTTGTCCATTATTCTCTAATAAGGTATGGGTGAGCTTCAATCATTGATTTAAGCTCCTCATTATTTAAATGAGCAATGAAAAAAATCCTTGTCAATGTTACCCTTGTAAAGAAATTCATTCAATTTTAAAACGACGACATGAGATACTTCTAAGATTACTCCTATATAATATAAGTTCATGTGAACCTGATAACATCCAATTTGACTCATATTTTCTTTTAGTTTCAGTGTCAATTATGTCCTGTTAATATTGCATAAGTTTGGTTTTATTTGAATTTTATATAGTTTTTCTATTCTTTTGTAGAAGTCGGGTGAATTGGACACTTGCAGTTGATTTGGGTCAAAAGATGAAGAATTATTTCATTATGGGGCATTAAAGAAAATAAGAAGAGTTTTGAAGATAGTTTTGTTCACAGAGGACAGATCCTACTCCAATTAGGATTTACATCTCTATTAAGAGAATTCCCGTCTAGAATGACTCATGTTTAGTATTTTAAGCATAACTTTTTCTATACAACTCGGATTCAAGTGATTTTTGAGTCCAAAGAAAGTTAATACGAAGGGCTACAACTTTTGTATTTGAACCGAACTCTAATTCTACTTAAAAAGGGGAAAAAAAAAGTTGGGCTACATTTGATGGGTCAGAATCTATCAAGATTTGGGATTCAGGAAAGCTAAAGTCATTTTGGGGAATCAAGAAAAAGCACAAAACATTAGTTAGATGAGAAAAAGAACATAAAAAAGGCGGTAGAATGTGAAAGGAGGAAAAGAAAGAGTTGTATGCAACAAAGAAGAAAACTCTCAAGAGCAAGATAGAAGACCATCGATTGGAGATTGAAGAGGAAGGAGAAACAAAGATAAAGGAGATTTCTTTTCTATCTTTGTTTTTATTTTTTTTTATTATCTATGTTTGATCCTTTATCTATTTGTTTTGGTTTTGATTTTATAACTATGAATAGTTAAACATCTTTTCTATAGTTTAAGTTGGAACTATCAATCCACATAATGGTTGATAATATTTGATTATAGATCTGGCAATTGTGGTTTAGTTCTTACTTGGTGTCAGGACCGAATATCTTGCTTATTTATAAGTTGATGTACATTATCGAAAAATAGGTATACGATTAGTTCATGCCTTTACCAATCCTAGGGTTTTTATTTAGAAATAAATACGAACTCTTTAGGAACTAATTGATATCATGGAACTTAATGGCTTTTCATTAACGTAGTCCCACAAAAGTAGATGTTTCCTTAATTTTTACACAGTTAATGAAACTTGAAAGAGAGTTTAAGTAAAATTGAATAATCAACCCTCAATACATCAAATCATCATTAATCAATCAAAAGTTGTATTGATAGTTGTGTTGGATGATAGAAAAAACTTAAATCCTAGACAACTTAATTAATTGAGAATCCTCTATTAGATAATAGTTAACTTAGGCCCCGTTTGGAATGAATTTTGTTTTCTATTTTCTGTTTATTTTCCACAAAAAAATAGAAAACACGTTTGGTATTGATTTTATTTTCTGTTTTTTGTTGAAAAGTTAAAAGTGTTTTTCAAAGAAAAAAACAAATTGGGAAAACAATAAAAACCAGCTTTCCGATTTTATTTTTCACTTTTTTTTTCTATACTTTCTCTCAACCTGTTCTCTCTCTCTATCCACTATTTTTACCATATCTCTCTTTACTCATCCTCTCTCTATTCCTCTATTTTTTTTCTCTCACTACTCATTCTCTCTCTACCCTCTATCCTTTTTCTATCTCTATCATTCTCTCTACCCTTTCTCTATTTTCTCTCTTTACTCATTCTCTCTCTACCCTCTCTCCCCTTTTTCTATCTCTACCATTCTCTCTCTGCCCTCTCTCCCCTTTTTCTATCTCTACCATTATCTCTTTTTTTTTTTCTCTCTACTCATTCTTTCTCTGCCCCCATCCTTTTTTTTCTCTTTCTACCATTCTCTCTACTAATTCTCTCTCTACCCACTCTCTCTCTCCTTTTTCTCCCTCAACCATTCTCTCTACTCATTCTCTCTATACCCGCTCTCTGTCTCATTTTTCTCTCTCTATCATTCTCTCTGTTTTTTTTTGTTCTATCATTTTTTCTACTCGTTCTCTCTCTACCCTCTCTCTTTCTCTCTTTTTTCTCTCTACCATTCTCTGTCTACCCAGATTCTCTCTTCTTTCTGTCTACCAACATTCTCTCTCCTTTTTCTCGCTCTACTATTATCTCTTTACCCTCTCTTTCTCCTTTTTCTCTTTCTACTCATTCTCTCTCTGCCCAGACTCTCTCTCTTTTTTCTTGTTTTACCAGTCTCTCTACTCATTCTCTCTGTACCCTTTCTCTCTCTCATTTTTCTCTCTCCATCATTTTCTTTACTTGTTCTTTTTGTACCCTCTCTCTCTCTTCTCTCTTTGTCATTTTCTCTGCTCATTCTCTCTCTACCCTCTCTATCTCATTTTTCTCTATCAACTATTCTGTTTACTCATTCTTTCTCTACTATTTCTCTTTCTGTCATTCTTTCTACTCATTCTCTTTCTTCTCTTTCTCTCTCATTTTTCTCTCTCTACCATTCTCTCTACTCATTCTCTCTCTACCCTCTTTCTCTCTCTCATTTTTCTTTCTATATTTATACTTTTTTTACCATTTTTCTCACTATCTTTTTTATCTATTTTTTTATTCTTATAGAAAAAAACAAAAATTGACAGCAATAAATACAAAAATTCAGCAAACAGTAAAAAAAAAAAAACAGAAAATGAAAAATAAAAATAAAAAACTGACAGTATCTCCAAACGGGCCCTTAGTTTTTGCTTTTTTTTGTTATTTATTAATTTATTTTGTTAATTATTTTTTATCTAATTTATATTCTTTATCTAATCGAAGTTACAAATAACTAGTACTTTCTAAACCAATTTCTATGGGATCGATATCTTGTGTGCTACTTGTGACCTGTTTACTTGCAGTATATCAAAATCTTGTATAGCTTATGGTATAATGCTCGTACTTAGGTTGATAGTTTGAGGCATCTTTTCATTTATGTGTTGATTGATTTGATGCACTATAGTTATTTGGATCACTCATTTTATACAGATCAAAATCGTTGTAAATGTCATCCTTGTAAGGAAATTCATTTACTAAAAATTGTGAAATTGCGTGATTCTAATTTTCTAACACTTTCATCTACTTGTTCACTAATAAAAACATATTTTTTAGAGTGTTTATAGTATCTTATTAAGAGAGAATTTTTTCCTCTTGGACCCAAATTCTCATATTTATGAGATGAATCATGCATATAAGTCGCCAACCCCCTAAGGCCTTAAATTACATAAGTTTGACTTTCGACCTATTCATAATTCATAAGGCATGAATGTAACAAATTTTGAGGGCACATATTAAGTACATGAGTGATAGTATTTAAAGTATCACCCCAATAATATATTGAGAGATTCTCTTGTACCATCAAATTCACCTTACCATCTCTAAAAGGGTGATATTTCCCCTTTATGCAACGCCAATTAGTTGCCGAGTTTTATGAACAATTGGTTGCTTAACTATGCCTTTTTTATTACTCATTTCCTTAAACTGTTCAAAGAAATAGTCGCGTCCCTAGTCAATTCTTAGGATTTTAATTGTTTTGTCCAACTAATTCTTTACTATACTTAAAACTTTTTTAAGTATTCTAATGCTTGTGATTTATAAGAAATTAAATAAACATGATCATAACATATATAATCATCTATGAAGGTAATAAAATATGTGATACTATGCCTCGCTGTTATGCTCGTTGAACCACATATATCATAATGGACTAATTGCAACAAAAATTTGACTTTAACAATTTTGCCAAATAATTTTTTTTTTTTTTTTTTTTTTTACAAGATAATGTTGGCTCATGAGTGATTCAATTCTAACAAGTAAGCCTAAGAGGCCCTCTCTAGCTATTCTGCTCTTCTTTTCTTGCTAATATTACTTAGTCAACATATCAAATATTTGCATTTTACAACGTTGTTACTAGAAGATGCAATAAAGAAAAACAACTAATTATAGATATTAAATACATTATAATTAATATCCAATACAACTATACAAGCAAACCATCTGACAGACTTCTACAATAAAATGAGAAGTTCCATGATAAATATTTACATTGTAGCCTTTGAAAACAAGTTTATAGTAAAAGAACATGAACAGAAACAATTTGAATTGAATTTCAACTGCACAAAGAATATAATGGAGTAGTTGGATTCAACTGTTTTGCAATTTCAATTTGCATGTGTCAATCCCTTTGACTTTTACCCTTGCGGTGCTCCCAACGTACACCCATCTCAAACCAACTGCAATTTGATAGAACTCAACATATACTTCTCGATTTTTAGCTACATGGTTTGTGGCTCCTGATTATGTATTCCATGAAAGATCAAATTTAGTAAAAATTATCAAGTTGCCAATGTTAGCAAAACAATGAGAAGCAAAAGTAACAAATACTTGAGGTCAACGAGTGGATAAGACTTCTTCATAGATGTTAGAATTGAGTGTTAGCTCCCTGAGCCTACTGATCGAAGTATCCCCAAATATGTTTTTCAAAGCCAATCATATTGTCTGGGTTGTATCATGTTCCTCAAACACACAGATGAGATCATCTGCCATATCTTAACCGAAAAAACGCAAGTTATAACATTCTTTCTTGTTTGAGCCTCAAATGCCTTATTACTCTCGCTTTTGTTGAGTTGAAGTATCTTCGCTAGAATTTATCATGACATGTGATGGCTTATAGCACTTTATTTTCTTTGAGGTTATACTGAACCTTACGTACTAGGTGTTATGGTTTTTATCATTCAGCTTAACGTCTTTGTTAAGCTAACTATTAGTAATATTTGTTGTTATGGTTGATAAAAACCTTGTGATGTTTTTCAGTAGTTAGCATTAGCACTTTCACCATCTATTTTGCACTAATATCAAAATAAATTAAAAATATGCTAGAAATTAGTCAAAGAATTTAAAGTTAACTATGTTCTCAATTACTTTTTTATTGTGATACTAGCTTATTTTAATTTATTTCAAGTTATGCAAAATTTATGTTCTTACTTGAAGATTTCCGGAATATTACCAACCTAACAAGTAACAACTCCCTCTCTAAGACAAGTAATTTATATGTGTCAAGAAATACATATAATAATTAACACAGCAACATAGTACACATTAACAATAAAATTCTACATACATGATTACAAGTATGAACATACATACCATTAAGCATGGAACAATATATACACAACATCATCCATTGCAACTAAGACTTAAACATCTTTTTTGCACGTGATTTAGAAAAGGTAATTAATGAGTTTGAACAACAGAACTTCTAACTAGTAAAGTCTCGTCCATGTCGGCATCATGGATAACAATAAGCCCAACTCTTAAAGCCATGAATAAATCTCTTTTTGGTCAAGGCGAATATACCATGCAGCTCAAAGATTAGTTTTAATCGACAACACAACAAAGCATCTGGTAGTATCCTCAATTTGATGCTTCCATATTTTTTTGAGAGCATGCTTAGATCTTCAAGCCACTTTATGATGTGTTTGGTGTTTTCTAGCTCACGACACACCTTAGCCTTTAGAAATCCATCAACGACTCAGACATTTTCAATCTTTATCTCTTATTTAAGCACATTAAACATCGATATTTCAAGATGATTGATTGAAAATTTTATATATTTAGCATGTTCTATAAGCTCTTCGTTATTTTTATCTTACATTCTTCAAAAGTGCGGAAAAACAAAAAAGATTTCTCGGTTGTCCAATGAGCTGGAAATTCATTCTCTTAAGGCGCTCCCTAATGACCTTTTAATTGGATTTTGCGTCAAATGAGCTATTTTCCTCAAAACATATCCCTTTAGAATATTAGCTTTTTTTTTTTTTTTTGGGCAGTAAGAATATTAGCAATTATCAATGTTAATTTAAATCATTTTTTTATTCAGTAATTTAAATCATTTTTACAATCTGTCAATTTGAAAAAAAAAATATAAGAATCTTATAAAATACAAAATTAAATAAATTTTGGTGCACATTTCTTATTTTCAAATATTCCTACCAAATTATTATAAATTTTTGAAGAATTCGTTTTCTGTATAATCAGTAAATAACAGAAAAGGATAGATTCTAATTAACTAGTGCGTGACACGTGCCGATTTTTCATTAGTCAGTGGAAACAAAAATGAGTTTGTTGACTCAAGTCAACTCAGCCACGTGGAGTGTCTCATTGGTGGTCAAAGCAAGCACATGTGAACCTACTCACATATATCTGCCAACAATACACGTGACAATCTTTCATTAGTCCAGAGAGTGCAATGCACTCGCTCTTGTTTGGACCTTCTACCATGAAATTTTGACAACCACAATCATTTTGCCTCTTTTAATCTATTGGTGTGGTTTGTTTAAAAATATTATATATATATATATATATGTGTGTGTGTGTGTGTGTGTGTGTGTGTGTGTGTGTTTTTGAAAAACCATCTAAACACACAAGCCTGGCCATCTGAGGTGGCAACTTACGGTTCAAATTCGAATTGTGGCACTGGTGAATTTCCCGTCCCAATTATTTGGGATTTAATAGAAGAATAATTATTAATTTATGATTCATTAAAATTATAATCAGACGTAAAGAAAGTTTATTAGATTTAACAATAATTATATGGTAGGTCTGTTCATTAGTAATCGTTAAATGAGATTTAAATAAATTAAAATTATTTTAATTCAGATCTACAAATTTAATAACTACTATAATTATGATAAATTTTTTTTTAGATAAAAAAACACACGCACCCACAAGACTGAAATGGATTATAAACACTACTCATCTTCTTCCTAAAATTCCATATTCAATTCAACATCTTAATATTCAGTTAGTCTTGATTTGAATATCCAAAATTTACAAATCATACACGCTTGGGAGGCTTATAATGAATACTTTCTATACATATAAATTTCGTTCCATGAAATTGTTGTAAATTGCATTTATTTGGAAAAAAATTCATACGGAAAGAAGTTTAATTTTCTCACAAATTACACAACGAAAAAGCATAAAATCTGTACAGCATGTAATACACGTCAATAACTTACGACAAGCAAAATTTAATGAAAAAATATCAACGTATATGAGAGAAATAAATTTCGGAAGGAAACAACCCAAAAGAAACGAAAATGACATGCAAAATGACAAAGAAAATTTTGAGCAACAATTTTTGTTGTTTCCAATGTTAGAATCAGTCAAAAAAATAACTCTGATATCAATGTAAGATTAAATAGGTCAAACATCATTGTCCTTGAAGACCTCCAAAAACAAGCAATATACTGATCACTGGAAATCGTACGTCCCTCGCGTTTTTGGCAATATTACTAAGATGACCAATACCTTGTTCACAACTCAAAAACCTCCTACTATGATAATCGATATAGAATATATCTTTTGTTCTTTTTTCTGAGTTATGGAAGTTCTCAACCGTCTGTAAACAAGTTTTTATTAACGTGGAGCAAAACCAATTTCCTACACTTTTCATTAAACTGAACTATTCTCGTCAAATTATCTCAAACCAAACACACTATAAAAGATAATCACCTCTGAAAAGTGCCTACACCTAATGGCGTAAGTCACTGTTCTTATTTCTTTGCTGACACATCGTGCAAAAGGTACGCCCTTTAGAGTAAGTGGACTTTACTAAGAGAAGATGAAGATGAAGGCTAGCCTCCAAGGCAAGAATACTCATTGGATGAGCAATTCAATAAGAGATCTTAGATCAAATCGATGTTGACGTGTTACTCGAATTCACGCAAGTGTGTCCACAACTCCCATCCTTCAATTTACTTGACGAGGATTCCATTCTCCCGAACAGACACTGCCCCTACACATTTTTAAGACCAATCAATTACTTCTTTTTGGTTGATTTAATTGAGGTTTGCTTCATCTGAACCTAATTTATGAATGTATTTTTCACTTTCCTTTCTTTTACTTATTTTTAATTATTCGATGGCATGGATCATGTCACAGCAAAATCCAAAATCCAGAAACACCAGTGTGCTCCACTTGCAAGGTGGCAAAAGAAATTTTTTTAAAAAAAGACAAAGATCGCGAAGTACGAATGCTGTGATTTGGCGTGTCTGATTTTCATCGACGTACACTGACCAAGCAAAATGCCATCAGCACAAACACGTCAGGCCCACCCTTTGTCTTGTCTTTGCTTATAATAATAATAATAATTTAATTCATATCTTTTTAGTTTGTTTGTTGGCTAAGACTGGATCCTTTTCGTGGTTTGTTTGTTGGATTGTTGGAGTTTGCTTTCACGATAGGTTTAGAAATAAAAGCCTACACCTTATTTTGGATCAAACAAATGCAATTTTTTTGGGCAGATTTGTGAGGTTTCACTTTTATTTATTTATTTATTTTTTTTAAAAAATACTGGATCTTTTTCTGTCTTTATAACGAAAAACATTTATGGAGAGAGAAAAATTAGACATAGATCAGCATAAGCAGGCGTGACTTGCGGATCTTATTTGTTGAGTTTTTTTTTTTTTTTTTTTAATTTGGAAATTTCCTACCAAAAAACTCATGTTTTCTCAATGGCAATGATTTGCATCTACTTGCTTTGTTGCAAACCAATTGTTTTTAAACATAAAATTTAAAATTTAAAAAAAATTATTTTTTATTATTTTCTATATGTGAGTCCCACTTCTATGACTTTTACTATATATAATTGCCTCGGATTGGAACCATTTCCTCCTTCCTTTCCTTCCTTTCCTTGCTTGTTCAGCTTTCCCCCTTTTATTTATTATTATTATTATTTTTTTTTTCCTTTCCTTAATGGGCTTTGAAGAAAGAAACGCGGAATCTGTCCTGACTGTCCGTTTTCTTTACGTTTTTAAAGCTTCCTTTGAACGCCTAAACGAACGAACCACAAAATTACGGGACAGAGCATCTCCTCTCACTTTTATGGCAAACAATTGACACCCCGCCCTCCCCCTAGCCCTACCCCCAGTGTCCCGTGTTTGGTTACCGAGAAAAAAAGAAAGAAACACGAGAATAGTCATTTACTTTTGCCTTTTCGATTCTTTATCTAAATTATCACAGAGTAATATTAGGCTTTTTGAGGAAAGCTATCGTTAGTTATTTTGACTGTTGATTTTAGTTTACATGGCAGATGGGAGCAGTAGTGTGTCTGAGTCGGCGAATGAGTTCAATCTCGACTCGGTGAGAGAGTCTCTGATAAGACAAGAAGACACCATCGTTTTCTGTCTTATAGAGAGAGCTAAGTTCCCCGTCAATTCTCGATTGTACGATAATCGTGCTCTGGACTTGATTCCTGGGTTTTCTGGTTCTTTGTTCGACTTCATAGTCCAGGAAACAGAGACTATTCAAGCTAAGGTAACTGTTAATTTTGATAGAAGAAGCTCAAGATCAAGACAATTAATTGTTACGGAATATTATTAATCGTCTTGTTCTGCTTTTTACAGGGTGGAAGATATGAGAGCCCGGAAGAAAATCCCTTCTTACCGCAGCATAAGCTACCGCTGCCACTGGTATCTCCTAGCTATCCTCAGGTGAGTCGATCAATTTACTGCCTCTTTTTTTTTCTTTTTTTCTCCTTAGAAATGGGAGAGTGGGCGGTGCCCTACGCTCCCTAATTAGGCCTTCCTTCCAATGATATTAACGGCTTAGATGATTACGGTAAAACTTGTATTCTTAGATTTAATCCCATCCCGTGCTCCGCACACTTGAACTCAAGATTTTAAGTTTGTTACTTTTGGCGCGTTATGGTTACACCACAACACCCAGTGGGCAGTTTACTGCCTCTTCTTATGGTACTGTACTGATGGAATTGTGTTGTGTCAGCAGCAAAAAGGCCTTCGTTTCGTTACATATATATGTTTATCTAAACCAACTTATAATATTACACAGGTTTTGCATCCTGCGGCGGCCTCTGTCAACATAAATGACAAGATATGGGACATTTATTTGAACCAACTGCTTCCACTGTTTGTCGATGATGGTGATGATGGTAACTATGCTTCCACTGCTGCCTGTGATCTTAACTGTTTACAGGTATGGCTGCTTTGCAAGTTTATGGCCAATTTATTATCTCTCAACTAGATTTGTTATGTTCATTTTTTATAGGAATTTGGGAATTCTGATCTCCTTCAGTCCGTTTATCTCTTATTATGTTGGGGATTTTGAGGTGCCTTTTATTTATTCATTTATTTTAAAAAATTCCCTGGCTATGCCCTTCCATGAAAGTGGACTTTTTTACACCGAGCCGGTACCTGTATTTTTCTATTAAGTAATGCGTAATTTCTTCGACAGGCCATCTCTAGAAGAATCCATTATGGAAAATTTGTTGCTGAGGTTAAGTTCAGGGATGCCCAAGAGGCCTATGAACCTGCAATTCGCTCTCAGGTAGCATAGCAAAATACCATCAGTATAATGATTAGCTAGAATTGTCTATTATTTTGTGTCGGTTGATTGCACAAGAGTGATTGATTACTAAAATGTTGACCTTACAAATTTATGCATCCATGGTTTGATTGTGTAACTGGTAGAACTGCAATTCTACATTAATTAGAGGTTATATGCAATCAAAATACAAGATTCAGTTTTGCTTTTAAGTATCATGACTTCAACATTGTTCGTAGTGTGGTCTGTTTTTTTATTACCACTACCCAATGGGGTGGCCACTGATAACTGTTAGAGAATTATGCAATTATGAAAATATCAATTCAAGATATTAGCAATCAATCAATCAATTATGAAAATTTAATGTAATCAATCTATGATTATAGTCAATGCCGTGTCAAGTTTCTTATGGTTTGACCACTGGGGTCTATTTTGCTGCGGCAGCAATCAGCAAAGAGCCGGAGACTTGTTTTGTGAGAATCCAATTTATAACTTTATGTCTGTTGGGATCCGTTTTGATGGTATTCTATTTGAATATTGCTGAGGGTTAAACGGAAAGAGACTTATTGAGTTTTCAGCATAGTGACGGCTAATAATTCAAAATTTTTCAGGACAGGGATGCTCTGATGGAACTGTTGACATTTAAGAGTGTAGAAGAGGTGGTGAAGAAGAGGGTCGAGAAGAAAGCAATGGTGTTTGGACAAGGAGTTAGTTTTGGCAACAATGGAAACAGCATAAAGTACAAGGTCGATCCGTCTGTGGTTTCGCGCCTATATGGAGAATGGGTTATGCCACTTACCAAGCTCGTTCAAGTTGAGTATCTTCTCCATCGGTTGGACTGAAAATTCTACATTGTAGTGCTGATCGTTCATATGATGATCAACATTCCAAACACTGGATTCTGAAGATGTCATTGTTGATTAGTTTGAAGAATGCAACCAATGAAAAAAAAAAAATTTGTTGACTGATATGCACGCCTATGATTAATGTGCACTCTTACATGGCACCTGCTTGAGAATTGAACCAAAATTGATGCCCTACCATTTCAGGTCAACAGTGAATCAGCTGCCCTTGAACTATTAGAACCGACATTGCTGTCTGCAACTCCCAAGGTGCAAAGTTAAAGACTTCAAATGCCACCCACCAATCCGAAAGATAAAAAAAAAAAAAAAAAAACAAAGAGTGAATGAATGAATGAAAAAAATCATGTCAGCTTCATGCCCAATAATTAGCCGTTGAAAATTCTAATCTCTTTAATTGGGAACACGACTAGAAGATCTTTAGCAAAACATGCTTTAGGAACTAGTAATTTTGGGCATTTGAAAAGTGGCATTATGTAATTCCAGGGGAAATTTATCCCCAACACTCTTAACTTTGTTTTTATTATATTATAAAAAAATATATTACGTTATCAAAAATTATAAGAAATATACAAAGACAAATCGCACAAAGTTAAATAGGTTAGAATATGTGATAATACAAACGAAAATTAAGATTTGTTCCTCTACATTTGGATGTTTTTTTATCAATACCCACAACATTTTTTTTTTTTGTTTTGAATTACACTTTTACCGTTTAGTCTGTTAGTCAAAATAAGCCTAATTAAAAATTTTTCGCTAAGTTGGGCTACGTGATATATAGGTTGTATGTTATGTCAGAATATACTTGCTACGTCAGATCAGTTGGGTGATGATGTGGCGAATCAATAATTTAAAAATATAAAAATTTTGCAAAAAAACCTTAATATTTACACTTAATGAAAAGTATATTAGGAATTAAAAAAGAATTGTCTCACGTGTTGCAAAAGAATGATGAAGATATCATGAATGTTATGGCATTAATGAAAATATCCAAAGAACAACTACAAGCATTGAAAAAGAAGGAATTAGATTCTTTACTCAGTAAAATAATTCTTTTTTATAGAAAACATAATATCACCGCTCTAAATATGAATTATATCTTTGCTTCTCAAGGACAAGCAAGACGTAAAATTGATTCAGTGTCAAATTTAAATCAATCTTAAGTTGATTTATTTTACTAATTGTTTGACAATTAACTACAAGAACTCAGTAATATATTCATAGAAGTGTATAGAATCGCTTCATTGTACAACATGCTTAAGTCCAAAAGACTTACTTTTGACAAAAGAAACCTTTTTTTGTCTTGCTGAATATTCCACCTCTGATTTCTCTTAGCTTTTGATAAGCAACTTGACAACTAAATTTTAGACGTTCGTGACGATAATATGTTCTCAAAATTGAAAGGACTTGCTGATCTTTCAAGCAAGCTCGTTCAGACGAAAAAGCATGAAGTATACGCTTATGTGTATTTTCTCTTAAAATTAACTTTGATTCTACCAGTGGCAACCGCAACAGTGAAATGAAGCTTCTTTGCATTGAATATTATCAAAAATTAATTGCATAGTCGGATGAAAGATGAACGAATGAATAATTATTTAGACACTTATACAGAGAAAAATGCATTTAATAGTAGAGATAAAGGCAAAATTAATCGTAAATTTTTATAATTAAAAAATAATTTTTTTTATTTTTTTATTTCAGTCTTAAACTTTTAAAATTCAGTACAATTAATTACTTCCATTAACAAAAATAAGATTAGATATGTTAGATTAATGTATAATATTCAACGGTTTGATCTAATTTTATCTATAGAAGAACTTGATTACAAAAGATTTTAAAATTTTAAAATTAAAATGAAAACATAAAATAATTAAGATTCGATTATAAAAATTTATAATAAATTAAAACTAATCTTTCTTTTCAACAACGTAAAAATTATATAAGAGGAGATGTATGTAAATTGTAATAGAATCGATGGGCTACGACCAGGGGCCCAGCAACATCCAACCGAATAGGTGTGGACGTGGCAAAATTAGGATGGAGTACAGTAGTACTTACCGCAACCCTCCGTATGAATGACCAATAAAGTTACACCACCGGATGGGGTAATTGAGTTGAATTTTTTAAGAAAATAAATTTTTTTCAAATTTTTTTATTTTCATATATATTATATAAAATATATATTTTAAATTTTAAAATAATATTTATTTATTTATTAATTTTAATTTTATAATTTTTGATTTCATACTTCTTTTAATATAAATTAAAAAATAAATAATTGTATTTTTTAGTGATGCGATAATTCTTTCAAACACCCAATCCGACGTTTTATCCACGCTTTACTAGGGGTAAGAATACACATTTTGAGTTATTTTATTTTAAAATTTATCTCAATTAAATAAAATGAAATTAATTATTTTTAAAATATAAAAATAATAAATATTTTAAAAATATTAATTTTTATTTTAAAAATATTAACCATTATTTCAGAATAAATTCCAGAAAAAAAAAAAAAAAAAACGACGAGATCCTAACATTTTCTCCTGTTAATGATTTTTCCATAGCGTCGCTTGCTTGCTCCGAGTTCAACTCCAAGTGCCGTTCTTTTATCATTTTCAATTACATCCTCCTCCGCCTCCTCACACGCAAGCACAGCACCCACACCGACAAGCCAACAACAAAGAGCAGCAGCAACAATAGCTACCAACCAAAATAATAAAACACATCACCCACACTCTCTCTCTCTCCCGATCTAAATCTAAATCTAAATCTAAGAGAGCCATGGAGCCCCGACCGACGTGCGCACCTCCGTTGACGGCGATCTGTCTGATATTCGTTGGGGTTCTGATCCATGGCGGTCACTGCTTCTACCTCCCCGGCGTTGCCCCCGAGGATTTCCTCAAGGTCATTTCATTTCTCAATTTTTTTTCCTCTTTATTAACCTCTTATACTGTCGCCAACAAGGTTACTGATCCACATTTCTACTTGGCAGATCTGCCTTTTTTCTTTTTTCTTTTTTTCAGTTTGTGTTTTTCTGGTTTTTCTTTTGCTTTCTGTTTGACCGCTTAGATAATTTGATTGGAAAAAAAAATTAAGGGAGAATTCGGTTCCACGTTAGACGAGACACATTTTTCGGTTGCATTTTTGTAGGATTCTCATATTCTAAGGATTCATTTTCTTTCGCACGGTGAAGTACCCTTCAATGTTTACGACTTAGGTTTTGATTTCATGCATGGACTCACGGATTGATAAATTCAACAATACACTAATTTCCAAATCACTTTGTGTTCGTTTTACCGTCTTAGTTTGTTAACCCATTCGCTGCATTTCAAGTCCTCATTTTGTGAGATCCACTGATCCAAGAAACTGAACTCAGCCAGCTCACTAGAGAGAAAAACCATATTAATTGCATTCTTCGCCGTTAATCTTCATTACCTGTTATTTTTGTTATTGATGAAGAGTTGAAGATGCATGATGCACATTTTCCATGACAGATTTTAGAAACAAAAATTCTAGCTTCCAGCGTAATGCACCCGGAAAAAAAATGAATGTCATGCTTGTACTTAATGGCAACTGCATTAATACTTTGACGATTTGCTCCCTCTTTGCCAAGGCAACATACTGAAGAGTCTCTTGGGTAGCATTATATAGTCAGTCCCTTTTTTTTTTTTGGGAAGCCTTAGAATTGGTACTTTACAATTTTCATCCATTTAATTTTTCTTCTAATTGGAGTTTTAGTGTTCAGGAAAAAAAAACTTGTAGCATGGCAAACCACCCTAGATTTACAAATATTGTGGCAAAATAAGTGGAAGAAATGGATTTTCCCTACTTCTTTTATTTGGATTTTATTTTTTATGGGTACAGGGTGATGAACTGAAGGTGAAAGTTAACAAATTAACCTCCATAAGGACACAACTGCCTTACTCGTATTATTCTCTTCGGTATTGTCGGCCATCCAAAATTGTGGACAGTGCAGAGAATCTTGGAGAAGTACTTCGCGGTGATCGTATTGAAAATTCTCCCTATGTGGTCAGTTTCTATTCATTGACTGTGTCCAAACCTGTTTTCCGATGTATTTTGTTCTGACTTCTTCTGCTGCATTTATTTTAGTTTAAAATGCGTGAGCCGAAGATGTGCAATATTGCTTGCCATGTTACACTTGATGCCAAAACTGCAAAGCAGTTCAAGGAGAAGATTGATGATGAGTACCGGGTTAACATGTATGAAACACTTTATTTGGCACTTAAGTTTAAATGCCTAATGTCTTGATAAATCCTTTCACCTTGTGATTACTCTTCCTTGCATGTGACAGGATCCTTGATAACCTTCCTCTTGTCGTTCCCATACAAAGGTTGGATCAGGAATCTCCTACTGTCTATCAGCTTGGCCATCATGTTGGGCTCAAAGGGCAATACAGTGGGGTATGTGGATTATTCCTTAGTTATTCCATTTTTGGTTGATGTACTAGGGGGCTTTTGTGTTTGCTTATTATTCCAGTTTATATGCAGAACAAGGAGGAAAGATATTTCATACACAATCATTTGTCATTTACCGTCAAGTTTCATAAAGATTCACAAACTGATTCGGCAAGAATAGTGGGATTTGAAGTTAAACCATTCAGGTTAGTTATTCCAGCCAATGCATTTTCTTCAAAACAGTTGATTGTTCTCTTTTTCTATGTTAGTGATCTTGTCACTGCTGTTGGTGTTCAAAATGTGCAGTGTTAAGCATGAGTATGAAGGGAAGTGGAATGATGACAAGACGCGTTTAACAACGTGTGATCCACATGCAAAACACACAGTTGTTAATTCCAACACGCCTCAAGAAGTTGGAGATAAAAATGAAATTGTTTTCACATATGATGTAGACTTCCAGGTGTGTTTCGTACATAATCATTATCTACATATATTCAGAACAGCTTACATTCAACATCTTCTGTGGTTTGCAGTCCCTATTGTTGAGTGGCTTGATTTCTTTTTTATTTTTTATTTTTTAATTGTTGGCACACATAATCTCCAAGGAAATCATTATCATGCCCCACACCTATTTTTCAAAAAAGGAAGAAGAAAAAAAGTTATTAACTGTGTTGGAATGTAATACTGATTGTAAAATGCGCCATCTCTCTTGCTTGTTTTTCTCACCATGTTACTGCTTCACTAATCTACCTTTCAGGAGAGTGAAGTGAAGTGGGCATCTAGATGGGATGCCTATCTTTTAATGAGTGATGATCAGATTCACTGGTTTTCAATAGTCAATTCATTGATGATTGTTCTCTTCCTCTCGGGCATGGTGGCAATGATAATGCTACGGACACTTTACCGTGATATATCCAAGTACAATGAACTTGAGACCCAGGAAGAAGCGCAAGAAGAGACAGGATGGAAGCTTGTCCATGGTGATGTTTTCAGGCCTCCAGCAAATTCGGATTTGCTCTGTGTCTATGTTGGAACAGGTGTTCAATTCTTTGGGATGTTCCTTGTTACCATGATTTTTGCTGTTCTTGGGTTTCTGTCCCCATCAAACCGAGGTGGTCTTATGACAGCTATGCTCTTGCTGTGGGTTTTTATGGGCCTTTTTGCTGGTTATGCCTCTACGCGATTATATAAATTGTTCAAAGGAGCAGAGTGGAAAAAAATTGCCCTAAGGACTGCAATCATGTTTCCAGGGATCGTCTCTGTCATTTTCTTTGTGCTGAATGCTCTGATATGGGGCCAGAAATCATCTGGGGCTGTTCCATTTGGAACCATGTTTGCTTTGGTATTTTTATGGTTTGGAATATCAGTTCCACTTGTTTTTGTCGGAAGTTACATTGGGTTCAGAAAGCCTGCAATTGAGGATCCGGTGAAGACCAACAAGATTCCCAGGCAGATCCCAGAACAGGCTTGGTACATGAACCCAGCATTCTCGATTTTAATTGGTGGAATACTTCCATTTGGAGCTGTCTTCATTGAGCTCTTTTTCATCCTCACCTCGATCTGGCTGAATCAGTTCTACTACATCTTTGGTTTCCTCTTCCTGGTGTTTATCATACTGATTATCACTTGTGCTGAAATTACTATAGTGCTCTGCTACTTTCAGTTGTGCAGTGAGGACTATCTGTGGTGGTGGAGGTCATACCTAACAGCAGGCTCTTCTGCTCTATACCTGTTCCTTTACGCTACTTTCTACTTCTTCACCAAGCTTGAGATAACCAAGCTAGTTTCGGCAATCTTATACTTTGGATACATGCTTATTGCCTCGTATGCATTTTTCGTCGTAACTGGTACCATTGGATTTTATGCTTGCTTTTGGTTCACAAGGCTTATTTACTCATCAGTCAAGATCGATTAATTCTGGGTGGGTTCATTTCGTCGTTGTGACAGTGTAAGATTCGAAATTGGTAGATAATTATGGCTTCGGATGTAAACATTTTACCCATTTTGGAATTGAGACGAGGTGACTGTCCTGATGTTGTGGTTCTGTTACTTTACTTTTGTTGAGGAATTACCTTGCCCCATATGTAGATTGTTGTGAAGCATACTATGCTATTATTTGATCGTCGCAGTGTCTTTTCGGTTTACGTTAGTCATGAATCAAGAACGTTTGACCTTGCTGATCCAACTTCCATTTCTCTGTTACGCATTTCCTGCAGGTCAATGAAGTTAATTGAATCAAAACCAACCATATATATTGATTTCTCTAGAAAAATCGCTTACTCTGGTTTTGCTGCATGTGCGTTCGGGAAAAAGATCAGCAGACTCAAAAGATTATTGAATCCTAAAACCTTCAAAACCTGAAGATGTAAAAGCGATCCCGTTTCTTGGCTCTTAACACTGGAAGGGACATTGCAATTCGCTATGTTTGTTTATTTTTGGCTTAAAAATGCACCGCGCTGAGTGCATGCACGCATGCATGAGGAGCTACTTCGATTGCAAAGCTTCGTGATTGGAAGCTGGAAACTCCAATTTCTTCATCTTTTCTCTCATCGCTTGTATTTGTTGACGTAACGGCAGCGGATTCATGTGCAGGCTATAAAAGTAACTTCCATTCGGCGAGGTGTATCCTTCCTTGACACAACCAAAACAACCTTATCACGCCCCGGTTAGGTTGGTGTCAAGGGCCTGTTGCGTCGAGAGTTTTGTGTGACTGCCTCCTGCTATGAAACCCAAGAAAATGGGCAAATGCAAATTCTTGAACCATCTACCAGCTGCACTGATTGCCTTAAAACTGTGAATGAAAAGCAAGATACCCCACAATTGGATATGATTTTTCCGGACACTGACAATTTCCCACTCTTGATGTTAACCTTATGGAAATGCCGTATTTAAGGCAAAGCAGTTTTTTATCTTCGTGTTTTAGGGTACATTTGTTTCATGGAATAAAGTAGAATAAGATAAGTTAGTGGTCAATTATCTCATCTTATCTTATATTTAGTTGATTAATAAGATAAATATAAGATAAATTAGTGTAGACTTATTATGCCATAAATATGGGATAGTACTATCCTTCTAACTCTTATAGACTAGTTTATCCCACGTCATGAATTAGTGTTAATAAATTATATATTTACTAAAATATCCTCTTAATTAAAATAACTATTAAATATTTTTTTAAAAATTAACATAAAATTTAAAAAATTTATTTCTCTCTCATCTTCTCTCTCTTCCCTTCTCTCTCTCACTCCTCTCCTCCCTCTTTCCTTTCTCTCTCCTCCCTCCTCTCTCTCACCCCTCGTCTCTCTCTCTCTCTTGCCTTTCTCTCTGCTCCCTCTTCTCTCACTCTCACTCCTCATCTCTTTCTCTTCCCTTTCTCTCCGCTCCCTCCTCCTTCCTCCCTTCCTTTCTCTCTCCTCCCTATCTCTTCCTTCCTCCCTTCCTGTCTCTCTCCTCACTCTCTCTCTCTCTCTCGTGCTCATTCTTTCTTTTTTTTTTATATATAAATTTAAAAGTTTATCTCTTAAAATTTATTTAATTTTTCTTCAAAAAATTAAAAAAAATATTAATCTTTTTTTTGATGTTTTAAAAATTATTTGTATAAATAAAATTAATACTTAATTTTAAAAAATATTTTTTTATACAAAATTAAAAAATTATAAATAGTATAATATATAATAACATGTAAAATAAATATTAATTTTATTACTTAATTTTAATTATTTTTAATAAAAAGATTAAAATTAATAATAAATATAAATTAATTATTTCTAAGGGTAAAAAAATAATTTTGATAGATTATACTATTCTATCTCATATTACCTAAATATTAAATAAGATAATTATTCTATACTATTTGATGACATCCAAATATAATATAAATTAGTAATTTAGTCTATCCTATACTATATTAACCTATATTATTCTATATCGCACTGTCCAATCTGTGTAACAAACACACCCTTAAAGTTTATGTTCTAGCTTTGGCGATACCACTTAATAGGCTTAAGGTCATTCTACTACATCGAGCTCCTAAAAAGAACATTAGCTTGAAATAAAATTAGCAGAAAAGGGAAACAAAGGTGGCATGCATTGATCATCAGTTACTAACAAAACAGCGGAATGATGCAAATTAACAAAAGATGAAGGCTCGTGGTCTTCCTGGTTTTAATGATCAGATCAGTTTGGCATGAGATACCCATCCAAACAGAGCACCAAAAAAAAAAAAAAAGAGAAATAATTACATATATAGGGCATGTATCGACTATCTACTTCCTTGGGTGGGTGTCCCTGGGATGAGCACTATTGGAAGCGACCTTGGCAACGTCCCGGGCACTTGCTTCTGGTTTTTTCTTGGAATAGAGGACCATGTATCCGATGGCGGCAGTGATGAGGAAGCCAGTAACCGCCATGCTGGTCGTGCTGAAGGGTAGCTTGCGCCTCTGGTGCAGGATCCCTCCGGCTCCCGGGTTGTTTCCAGGTGGCGGCCTCTTGGATCCCTCCCCACCTGTTGCTTTCGATTCTTCAGGGCTCATCTCGTCTTGTGGGCGTCGGCTGTTCTCCTCTCCCTCTTCATTCCCCGGCTCTTGCTCTGCTGCTACTTAATTCAGTGCTTGAAAATTTACTTTCATGACATTTACTACTAGAGACGAGAAAGGAGCACTACTGCCACGTCCATGCAACGCACCGCAATTGTGAAGGTTTGTTCTTTGACACGTAGCACTTGCATGTCACTGGCTCACGCTATGAGGGCAAGTGGAGAAGCTGGAGAAGGAGTGTTTGTTTTTACGATTCGGTTTCAAAGAACATCGGGAATATGTTGTTTATAGAGTGTTTAACCTTGTTGTTACTTCTTGTTGTTTTTGATACTAATTGTTTAGTGTTATTGTTTAATTTTATCGTTAATTGATAAAATAAAATTATAATATTGGATTAAATTTGTATAAATTTATTTTAACTTGACAATAAAATGATTATTTTAAATTTTTTATTTCTATTTTATTATAATAGGTAATTTTTTAATTTTTAATAAATCTAAATTAGTATTATAAAAATTATTTTTAAATATTTTAAAAAAAATTATTAAATGTGTGATTTTAGAATTAATTATAATTTTTAATAAATATTAATATTGTCAAAAATGTTATTTTTACTACAATATTTAAAAATATATTATTATTTCTATCGAGTAAATTACAGTTTTTACGAAAAAAAAAATGGCGCGGCAGTACTTGAGTGCCTATATCATTTATTATACTGTCTATATTACTTATTATACTATAAAAAAACAAAATTTAAAATATCAATAATTATTAGAAATAGAAAGATTTTCCTGGTAAAATAAAATGGAATTGAAAAGACTTGCAACACCACGAGAAAAAAAAAAAAAAAAACAAAAAAAGCATATACAGAGACCGTTGGACAACTGTTGATACCTTTCTACTTTGACTGGGCGGCAGAAAAGGCAGCATCATTTTGAAGGTTATTTTTGTAAGAGTGCAGTTACATGCTGTTCGGACAGTTTTATCTGATTTGTTGTCTGAATGACTTGTTAAATTAGAATGAATTTTTGTTTTTTTAATTATATTGACAAATTTTTTTAAAACATAAATATTTTTTTATTATAAAAAAATATCAACGTGATTGAAAAAAATAAAAATTAGTTGCAATCCAACGTATCCCTCCAACAAAAATCAGGCAAACATGTACCGATGACTATTTATTTTGTTTGTGTAATTTTATTATTTATCAATTGTTAATGAAAACAAAAATTAAGGAGATATATAATTTTTTGATTAATAACTATTTTTAGAAGATATTAACAACAACATACAAACAAATTAATCAAACACTTGTATTCTTATTTTTTAGAATAGCAGCAACAACAACAGCAGCTCCCAAAAACTAAGTTAACCATCTTCTTAATAAAATTTTTAAGCATGTTCTTGCTATAGCTAGAAAAATAGTTTTGAGAGAAAAAGCAGCTCAGTAATATTTAATGACTAAATTACTCCTAAATTATTAACTAGGTTCTTAAAATTTTCCTTAAAATGTGTCCCACGACCATTTTTCTTGTTGCCTCCGCATTGATTTGTAGGTTTGTTTTCTCATTTTTGATTGGTTTATTTATTTATTTATTTATTGGTTTTTGTGAAACTAAACCAGCCTTTTTTTTCTTTTTTTAAGAAAGTGAAACTAAACTAGCCCAAGGAGTGTAGCTTAATTTTGTGAAGGGCTCCAACACGAAGCCATAGGGAAATGGCCATAGGCTGGCCATAATGGTGGGGCCCGCTTCAAAAAAAAATCTAGACCGAAATTTTTTTTTTTTTTTGAGAGACACTATAATATATTGGTAATTGTAGGTGTCTGAGTTTGCATCAATAAATATGAGCAGACAAACGCTCTCAAAAAAAGGCCTACGCCTTAGGACCTCTGACTTTTAAAAAGAAACGACAGAAGCAAATCACCATTAACTCCATAAGCAAGGTTCTCAGACTATGAACAAGGTATTATCCATCTAAGTGGTACCGAGAGATTATGATTTGCCAGTAATCTGTCTACTGCTTATTATTGGAGGTTTTCAAGAGTGATGGATTATGAATTGCCAATAATCTAAGTATGAAAAGACATGAAAATTGTTCAAATATTTTGTTTGCCCTCTTGTACGCAATTTTCGTGTATCTTAGCTCTTTCCTTCCGAAATTTGTTCTTCTAACGTACGTCGACACCAATAGACGCGTCATGAATTCCATACAAATTGCTTCTTAAAACAATTTCTTTCAAATTCATTAAAATTTCATGGATTGATTCTTGAATGCCTGCTATGGTAGAAAATTCGTGTGTTATTTTTTCAGATTTTGCGTGTATGATACATGTTCCTTCTATTTCTCCGATTAAAGCTCGCATCGCAGAGTCGATTGTGTCGGCTTGCTCTTTCCTAAGAGGAGACAAAATAAACCCTCTATAACAAAGATGCTTACTGTCAAAACTTGATTCAACACATTTTCACTATAATGTTCGAGTAGATAATGTTACTTTCTCTCGAGCCATAACAATATTTATTTTTTTGATCAAATCATTGAATTTTTTGTATGTGACAAGATATTGATGCGCATAACATGCTGCAAACATGTCTAATTTTTTGGTTTCATATTTTGTGAGAAGAACAATTTTCTTGTCTAATTTTTTGGTTTCGTATTTTGTGAGAAGAACAATTTTCTTGCGGCACATTATTTTCCATGCTACGTTCAGATCCTTGCTAATTAGCGTTCAATAAAAAAAAAAACAAACAATCCTTGCCGATTGCTCGAGTTTATCGGCATCCACAAGTCATAACGTAGCAGTCCGAGCAAGCAATTCATAAAAAAAATAAAAAAAGATAACTACACATATATTTGTACACGTATAAATATAATAATTATTTTTTTGTTGTATTAGTAAAAACAAATTCTCCAAAGAAATTTTTTTTTTTAAAGAATTTCATATAATATTTACACTTTATACTCTAAGATAATACTCATTTAAATTTAAATTAAAATTCAAAAAAAAAAGAATATTAAAATATTGATGCCACCTCAGCCGGTGCACCTCTTCCCGGTGCACCGTGCACCGGCCTCGGTGGACCAATGTAGGTCCCAAAGAAATTGATACCAATTTACAGAACCAGCAAACAATGCAAACAAAAACTTGTTTGGTTTACTTTGTTCCCAGCCAAAAATATGCCACAGCTTACAAAGCAATTATGAGGATGGCAAAGGGTGCCGAAAACAACAAAATCAAAGCATTGGCACAACCCTTCATAAGACTCCAGGAAACGTCTAGGAGCATCACAGGCAAATACCCGTCAAGTAATACCCAGAATGCATTAATTGATATATAGGAGCTATTGAAGAGTTTATTTTGCCAGAACCGAAGGAAAAATATCCTTCCTTGAAGCAGATAACATACAACTAGCATATCCGGTCCATTCAACTCTGAGCATTGAGCTGTAGAGAAAAAAGAAAGTCAAAAGAACAAAAAAGAACAGCAGGATGCCTATGATACAATTGCCATGGCAGAGTTATTGAAGAACTCTTTTATGTATGTGTCTTAAGCACAGAATATAGTCTTAACTATATACATACTGATTTATCATGATTCCTTTGAAGCAGTGGCAGGAATTCAATCACTGTAAGTTAATATCTTTCTTTATGCATTAATGATGACGAATGCATTCGTTACAGTTCCAGAATTACGGCAACATTTTGCACTTTTAAGTGAAGCAGTTTCCTGTAGTTAAATTGTTGAGACTGTCAATACTATAAGGATAAGGCGAGTAAACAAGACACAAGCAACTTTATTCAACATCATTTCTCGCAATTTGGACAACCCAGTCTGACCTGGTAAGATTTCTATTCACCAGTTGCAGACATCTACAACAGCATATCTTCAACCACAAATCCATGTGGTTCCCCAATTGTGGTATTCAATTAATATTGTGTTTGGATAAAATTCTCAAGAGAAAGGAAAGTGAGGGAGAGGAAAGTGGAGGAGAGGATGATTGCATGAGAAAAATGTTTTCTATCTTGTCTTGTGTTTAGGAAGAGGTGATGAGAAGGAGGAAAACTACAAATTCTTTTGTTTGAAAAAGGGTAAAAAGTGAGGAAGAGAAAAATAAAATATATTAAAATACCAATTTTATCCTTCATAATAAAAACAACTTATTTGTAAATCATATATTAAATATTTTTTTATAAATCAATTTTAATAATTTTTTATACAATTTCTTTATTAATATGCTAAAAAAATCTACCAATTAGTCTCTTCTTTGAATCGCTTTATTATCGTACTACTGATTAACTTGATCTTAATCTTATCATTGCAGACCAAAATTATTTTGATACATATGTCCCAAAGTTAAACATGTATAGTGATAATATCAAATCAATACCGAAAATCAATTTTCAAAGCATGTGGAAATATATTCGTTTTTACGCTTCAATTCTCTAGCAAATGGGTCCAAATTCAACCGAAATTCACCAATAGGTTAGTCAAATGTTCATCATTTTTAGTTCCACAATGCATATTATCATGCAACATCATCAACCCGGCAACAATAAACACGTTGATAAATTGTAATTTTCAAATTATACTATGGGTAATTAAGTCATTTAATAAATTTAATAGAAAACAAACAACTTTCCTCCCAATTTTGAGAGTATTGGTTTTGGTGGGTTAGAGAGGATTAGGGGAATTAAAAACTTTCCTCTACTCCATTTTTCAAACATTTCCCAAACATAGTAACTTACCCTAATCATTTTCCTCTCCCTCTCCCCCTTTTCCCCCCTCCCAAACATAGTGCAAATGCTCGAAATCTATGGAACCATTTAGATTCTAACATATAGATTCTTTCTGCAATAAATAAATTATGATATGCATACATTCTCATTTACACAAAGCAGCTTATGCAACAATATCTCTTGAATTCATTTCTTCTTTAGTCAAAGCACTTTAATCTTCTAAGGGCAAGGACAGAATATCAAGATTTATCAGCCCTGCTCAATTCTTTCCAAAAAGAAAGCTCTCTTTCCACAATCTACCAGCGGGCAGATTACTGTGGTAAGGGCAGGACAAACTGCAAATGAAGGGAAAATAGTGCATCCATCTTGTGCAATGCATGAACAAGATTGCATGCTACAGATGACGTGTTCAACACTGACAGAAAGCACTGAAGTAGACAAATTCTTTGACTTACCAAAATGAACACAGAAAAAATTGAGTGTTAGCATGTTTAACCATTTCTCCACAGATAATCCTCATATAAATTTCTACCGAAACCAAAGAGAAGAGAGTTCTTGTTTTGTTTATTTTACTCTTTAGGTATGAGATAATTCTGAAATAAGCTCAGCTTGGCCATGATATTGAAGCAAAAGAATTTTGAATTTATCGAAACAAATTTCATCTTTCAGCGAATATGATTTTGTGCAACCAGAGTTGCTATAAGGTGCCGATATTCAGAGGAGAACTGTGGGTTGTCCATGGTCTAATTAATACACGATTGAGGAAATTTATTGGGGCAGCTTAATACTATCTTGATTCTTGAGAGCAAAAATGGTCAGCTTCAGGAAATGTCAGAGAAACATAGAAAGTTTAATTTCTCATTGTCTTAGATGAAATGCTGTCTGTAGGATAAAAGAGTAGTTGCTTAGGAAGTCGGGAATCTCATCCATATTTTCCTTAAAAAGAAGTAAATTTAGCATGTGGATCTAGATTGAGTCAGCAATCCTACAACAGATTGATTCATATATAATTTGGATTTTCCACCAAATACTGACGTTGGCAGAGTAGAAAGTAGAAACCAGGAAGAATTAATAACATTTCTAATTTGCTAAGATGAAAGAACCGACATGAGCATAAAATGATCGAAAATAGCAAGTCATTCTTACCGGGTAAATAAAATGGAAATCAGCTCATGGGCAGGTTATCATCATCTGATGATGAGTCAATTTGTATAGGTCCCTCAATTCCACCTGTATTCTCAACAAGAAGTTCACGTGCTGCTTTTTCAAGAAATTCCTTTGCAGCTGCTTGAACTGATTTTTTCTCAGACGATTGAAATTTCCTCTTCTTTTGGACGCTTGTCTCTACATACTTAATCCTAGTCCCTTCTCCTTTACTAATATCCCTCATGCTCTTCCTCTGTTCTGCAAGTGGCAGAATTCTAGAAACTAAATGAAAATGAACAAGTCTCATGCAGGTAACAAGAAAGAGATTGATTGCTTACCAGGTGTGAGGTCAGGCAAAGAATGCTCGATGAAACGGGTTGCAGCATGGTAGTTCAATGTGGTGGACGGTCGCAAGGGTGCTTCAAGTACACAATCAGAGTCTTTAGTTAATAAAGGAAATAAGAAATTAGCTGCCACCACCCAAAATCATCTTTTTGACTTACAATCACATTCAAACTCACATCCATTGTGTTTCAAAAGTCTGCCTGATTATTGAAACGAAAATTTAACAGGGTGCATAAGTAACCTTGTGCTCCAAGAAGAAAAAGAAGTACCTTTACTCAAATCTACGAAACGATCTAGTTTGTCTTGGTACAAGCTCAATCTCTCCTAAATAAAGATCCGCAAAAAGCATAGATTAGGTTGGCTATGTAATGACATCCTTTGCTCTACTAAATACACAAACCAACATTCTGAAGGAAAAACTAAAAGAAAAAAAAAAAAAAAAAGAACATTTATTCTAACACCAGCATGCAAATATCAGCTCGCTGGGAACACAAAAAAATTCTAAAAAGAACATACAATGCTCTCAATACAAAGTAGCCATCAATCAGAAACGCGAAAAGGAAAAATCAAAGTAAACAACAAAGTTCAGGGAGACATACAAGCTCTGACTTGATGGGATGATCATCTGGGTGAATTCCACTGGCCCTCAATCTCACTGAAAATTTACAAAATTGAAGTCACGCAAATTAATGAAAAAAAAAAAAAGCAAAGAGCAACATAAAATAAAACATCAAAAACATAACTCCCTGAACATTAAGCAAATTAGGGACTTGTACATACAAGAGAAGAGGGTACAAGTGGCCTTGGCGAGCAGGAAAAGGGTCTGAGCACGTTCAAGAGGAGGGATTTGGGCAAGGACATCTGGGTCCGAGAGAGACAGCACTTGGAGCAACTGCGTCTCCACTTGCTCTAAGTTGACCAAGCTTCTCTTAACCGAGTCCATCACAGATTCTGGCACAAAATTGCTGCTTTCTCCTCGTTCCATTCTATGTACACTACACACACACACACACCAAAAATACACCCAAAAAAATAGATGTTTCTCTTGCAGACTTCGAGGTTGCCGTGCTTAGATTCTCTGTCTTTACAGGGTGGTCTGGCGCCAGTTAGGTTACAGTGAAGATGCGGCTCTGTGGCGGCTGTTTGGTTTGCTGATTCTTTCATCTTTCACCCCAATCAAGCCCCTTTCTTGGATGGGATTCATTAGTGTGGCCAATCTTCTTTTTTTTTTTTTTTTTTTTTTCTTTTTAATTTAAATTTTAAATATATTTAATATTATTTTAAATATATTTAGTGTTATTTTTAAATTTTAAATATTTTTAAAAAAATCTTTTAAATTTTTTCTGTGTTATTAATGTGTGGATTAATTTTGGCTAAGTTAGTTAAATTTTGCTATAAAGAGTCACTTTTTACCTTCTTTTTTATAGGCTTCAATCAAAAATCAACATATTAACACTTTTTAATAATATTTCTGTAATATTTTTGATATTTAATTTTTTAACAATCAATCAATAATTATCACGTAAATAATAACTATATAAAAAAAAAAGATAAAAGCATCTGTTGTTAGTAAAATACAAATTAGTTTAACAACTAACTTTTTCCGTTCTTAAATAACTTCCAGGTATGCCATTTTGAAGGATTATTTATTCATTCATTGTCGCTATTTTATTTTCTTAACAATATTATTAGTTTTATTATTAATTAATATTATTATTATTGTTGCCACATTAACATTATTATCATGTTTTGCATTCCTATTCCACGCATTTGTTTACCTTTTTGTGTCAAATTTTGACGCGACTCTTGAATTCATATGAAAAAAGGAAAATAAGTCTGCCATAAAAAAACTTAAATTCGAAATTTTGAAAATTTAGTCAAGAAAACCCAACATGACCCGCGACCCATGTAAACTTTTTTTCCCCTCATGAAAACCAAAAAAATTAAAATGAAATATTATAATATTTGAATTATAGATTTTGTGTGTAAAAAAGCATAGTTTTTAATAGTTTTATAATGAATGTTATGAATATTAATTTTTCAAAATAAAGCAAGATTATTATTCAAGTTTCCTTATATTTTTACTTGTTATTTATTTATATTTATATATACACAAGTATATAGAAATCAACTACTTTTATTTATATGTATTATATAAATAAATATCTAATTTAATTTACACAATTTTTTTATTCATTACATATAATTAATATTTTTTATTACTAACTTATATAATTATCTATTTTATAGTAATAATAATTTAAAAATCTATAAGTATATATATATATATATATATATATATATATCTTATCTGATATCAATATTCAATAATATATTAAAGAAACTAAGAGAAAATTTTCCCTCAACTTCCCCATATTTATAGCGAAAAAAAAAAAAAAAGATCAATGAGGTGGGTATCTTATATGTAAATGAAAATTCAATTATAATGGATAACGGTCCACAGTTAAGAAAATTACTGTAAGTGTTGGTTAAAAACTATCTTGCACAATCACTCCCTTTCGGTCTTTTTTCGGCGGTGTTTGGTTTAATTACGCCTTTTGGGTTATCTTTGTTCTACGCCTAGAGCACCTTACTGATGTTGTATATTGGCTTTTGCATAGAATCTTCCTCCCTAATTAGAACTCAATTGACTGCCGCTGTGCTGATAGCTAAATGCAAGAATTGTTGTTCCCCTACTACCAGCTTGTTGAATAGTGGGGCAGCGGCATTGTGGGCTTTTAGCTAGACGTGTCAAAAAGTAACACGATTTAATAATTTATTTAAATTCACTCAAAAAAATTGAGTTAGAAATCTAATTTTTCAATTCAAATCTAAAATTGACCCAATCCTAAAATGACTCAAAAATTTTTACTTGGATTCAGGTCACCCGTTGGGTTAAGAAAAAGACAAAATAATGAATTTTTTTTAATTTTTTACCATTGATTTATCTTTTTTTAAGTATTAATTAGTATCATTTTCGTAAAATATAAATATATATATAACACAAAAACTAAATTTAAACGTTTAACTCATTATATAAATGAGTTTTAAATTTAATTGAAATATTTTATTTTAGTGAAAAATAACTTAAAAAAATAATAGATCAGGGCGAATTTGACTCAAATTCAATCTGAATCCAACTCAAATCTGAAACAACCCAACCTCAATCTAAACTAAATGTAATATGACTTGAAAGTAACTTAATTAAAAATGATCCAAATCAAAAACGATACGATCTGAATCTGGCCAATCTTACTTTTTGACACATGCACTTTTAGTTGCTGGAAGACTTGTTCAGATTCCTGCGTCCTAAGAAAAGCGAGGGGCATTGTTGAGTGCTTGAAAGAAAGGTTGTTGCTTATCTTCGGCCCTGGAGATGAAGCGGTTGAGGTGTGCCAGTATGCCGTTTAAGACTTGTACCTCCCGGATGCTTATTGGTGCTGGAAGATAAAGGACTGTCAAGATCTTCTCAGGATTTGTCTTGATGCCCCTGTGAGATACTAAAAATCCCAGAAATTTCCCTAACTGTACCGCGAAAGCACACAGGGTCAGGTTCAATTTCATTTTGTACTTGTTCAATGTGTCCAATGTTTCCCGGACATCTTTGACATGGTTCGAGGTGGTCTTACTTTTGACTAACATATCATCCATCTATACTTCCATATTCTAACCTATCTAATGTTTGAACATCTTGTTCGCGAGACATTGGTAAGTAGCCGCTGCATTTTTGAGTCCGAAAGGCATCACCTTATAACAATAAATGTCCTTTCCTGTGATGAAAACTGTCCTCTCCTGGCCTGGTTCGTACACCGAAATCTGATTATATACGGAAAAAGCATCCATAAAGGTTAGCAATTCGTGTCCGGATGTCCCGTGGACTAGCTGGTCGATGCGGGTGAGCGGGTAGCTTTGGGGCACGCTTTATTCAGGTCTGCATAGTCTACGGACATTCTTCATTTCCCGTTAACTTTTTAGATTATCACCACGTTTGCCAGCCAAGTTGGATAAGTGACTCTCCCGACGAATTTGGCTTGCAAGAGGCAAAGTTTCTTGTTTTCTGCTTAACAGGAGGAAGTTGGGGTCGATGCTTAGCTCGTGAGACGAGACTTCTAGGACTACTCTAGAAAATTAGCGTCTGTAACGTAACAACTACTGTGTGAATGTATTGTATAACAAAAAAAAATAGTGATTTTTTTTTATTGCACTTGTAATTAATATGATTACACAATAAATTCATGTAGTTAAATTACCGAAAAAAATTTCTGACAAATTCGTCCCGATATGTAATGCAGTTTTTATTAAATATCCAATTTTGAGTTGTTCAAAGAAAAAAAAATGTCGATGTTGATTTTCATATTACTAAATACCAATTTTAAGTGATTCACTGGGAAAAAAAAAAAAAAAAGGAAATGCTTGCAATGAATTGCCAATGGGATCTTTCGGTTGATGGATGAAACTTTCTTAGTTGATAGCTTTCATTTCCAGTTTGGACCCACCTTCTAAATTTCTGAATGTCATCTTAATCATTTTTTTTTTTTTTGTTTTTTGGGTACATATCTTAAATCAGTTTTTCCTTGAGAAGAAGTGGCAAAAAAATGTGGGTATTTTGTGTGAAAAGAAGATCAGAGACCTTTGTTATTTGCCTACAAATTCAGGAAACATACAAGAAAATGACGATGGCTGCTTTGAAGAATGTCTCGCCTACCCCCATTCTTAATCTTGACAAATTGGCGTGCATAATCCACTTCACTCGCCATCGCTGTCTTAGGTACCAAAATAGACTTGGTTACAAGAAAGAAAAAATGTTAGTGTCTCAAAGAAAAGGCACTCGATGATTGCCTGTAATGTACAACTTCAAATTTTATTCAACAACAATAAAATTGTAAAACAGAAAAAATAATAATTTTTTTTATTACACTTTTTATTCATGTAATTACAAAAAATTTTAAATTTATTGTATTATAGACATTTTTTAAAAACATTTTCTCAATCCATGTACTAGAACTCTTACAAGAAAGAGCTGCGACTTGGTTGTTTTTCGCAGCTGAAAAACAAAAGGAATAAATTTTTGAGAATAAAATGCAGCAGTACATATTCTGAAAAAGGTACAGTACATTTTGTTTGGAATGCGGTACACTCTAGTTGGTTTTTAGAAAGAGTGCAATTACGTGTCCCAAGACTTTTGTCCTGAGATTTTATACTGAACGAAATTGTAATTGTTATTTTTAAAATTGCGACTGATATTTTTAAAATATAAAAATAACAACTGATTCAAAAATATCAATTCTAATTTCAAAAATAACAATTCTAATTCCATTCGACACGTAATCAAGGTTCTCAGAACCGAACCGGTCATTGAACCGGAAAACTGAGAGGTTCAAGGTTCAACCGGTTCGACCGGTAAAACTGCGGTTAAACCGGTAAAACCGGTATTTAATATTAAATATATAAAAATTAAATTTTTATATAGCTTATATAATTATATAAAATGTTATATTATATAAGAATAATAATAAATATTTAAAATAAAGTGTATTTTAAGAATTATACTAATATTTACATACATTAAAGATATTATAATTAGTATATTTAACAAAATATAATTTATAAAAATTAATTTAAAAAATAATATTTATAAATAGTGATTAAATATTAATTTTTAAATTTTAAAGATTAAATTGAAAATTTCAATCAATTGAGGACTAAATTAAAATTTTTAGTTAAAATTAGAGTTTCAATTATAATTTAGATAAAGTTTTGAGTTAAATTATAATTTAAAATTTTTTAATTTAAATTGAACCGGTTCACCCGGTTCAACCGGTCCCGGTTTTCCCGGTTTGCCCGGTTTTTGACCGGTTTTTCCGGTTCTTGACCGGTTTTTTCCTGTTCGGTCCGAATTTCATTTTTAGACTTGAACCGGACCGGACCTAGGACCGGTTCCCGGTTTTTTCGGTTGAACCGGCCGGTCCGGTCCGGTTTTCAATTCCATGCACATAATTCAGTACAAAAATTACCAGCCCACCAACATTTATTCTTTTAGAAATAAATTGTTTATTGTATCTGATCGCAACCCTCTAAACCAATGTTGTAAAAACCGGCTCGGACCGGCCGGTCTGACCGGTTCAACCGGTAACCGGCCAAAGGTCCGGGCCGATTTATGGCTACAGTTACCCCTTAACTCGGACCGGTCAAAACCGGTTTGAATCGATCAAAAATCGGTTTGAATCGGTCAAAAACCGGTGAAAACCGGTCAAAAACCGGACCCGGTTCAACCGGTTTAAACTGGGTATAAAAATTTTATAAATTATAATTTGATCCCAATGTTTATTTAAATTATAATTTGAGTTTTAAATTTAATTAAAATTTTCAATTTAGTCCTAAATTTATCAAAACTTTCAATTTAATTTTTAAAAATTAAAAAAGTAATATTTAATAATCATGTATAAATATTATTTTTTTAAATTATTTTTATAAATATATATATTAATAAATACCGGTTCAAATGCCGATTCGACCGGTTGAACCAGTTGAACCTTGACCCACTAATGTTTCTGGTTCGATGACCGGTCCGGTTCTGACAACCTTGCTCTAAACCATGCGCCCACCCACCTAGTTTTCCCAAAAAAAAAAAAAAAAAAAAAGAAAGCCAGTCCAAAAATGTCCATGTTACCATTTGTGTGCATTTCTTCTGCGATTCACTGTATATAAGCCGCTGCCGTATATACTACAAACAAAACTTGCAGAAGGGTCCCAAACTGACATTGCACACTTTTAAAAAAAACAAAAAAACTGCTAGAGTGAGAAATTGCCTAATTTATATCCCATGTTTGCAACAGTAAGACAATGACGACAAACAAAAGACACCTGAAGTGTAAGCCATATCAGAAAACTAGGAGGACTCCTGTGAACGAAGTTTCCTTAGAAGCCATTTCTTTCGCAGTGCTGCATCCAATGCCAGAAATGTCTTCGCCTTTTTCTCATCTTCCAAAAGATCGCAAGCATCCAACAAAAGCTCATCATCCATGCCTGGTATAGCTTGAAGGGCACCGATGGCAATTTCCAATGCCACCTGGTTCTTCCTCTGTTTCCCATTTTCTATTGTTGTAATTGCATCTGGTATCTCAGAAACAGGTCCCTGCGACTCCTTGCCGACTTTCTGCATCTTGTTATCACATTTCGAGTCTGATGATGCCACTGCAGGCCGCTTCCTTTGCTCATCAGATATTTGAGTATCCTCTTCAGAGAAGTGCTCATTTCCATGCAGTACATCTGTTTCCAGTTCTAAGGCATTTTGGTTAGTTTGCATCTGTCCACCTTGTGCATTGCTTTGAATTTGACAGAAATCGGTATAACTTTCAAAGATTTTTTTTCTGTACACAATGGCATCTGGACGTTCCTGCAACAATTTATGGCTACACACTATTTAACTAGAATCATGAGGAATAAATTTAAACCTAAAGGAAATAACAGCTCTTGGAGCAGAGAGAAATAGAAGTCATTAGGGGTCCTATGGATTGCAAAGCTGCGCAGACATAGAAGCAATCATGCCAATGCTTAAAAATAGAACTCTGGCACTTTTTTCTGGAAAGAGGAGCGGGAAGTAGGATGATGCTACTGCCAGCATCTCACATGGTATACCATTATGATTGAGATTATAAATGAAATGTTTCCTTTCTGATGTACCAAAACAAAAGGGGGGGAAAAAAAACAGATGTTCAGCATGGTGAGAAACACACCTTTATATAAGCTTCCCAGATGGCATCATCAGCAGTTATCATTTGTAGAGTTGCATCCCATGCAAACCCGCTATGACTCAGAAGAACATTAATATTGTCATACTCAATCCTCAAGGTGGTATACCGATCTTGTAAATTGTGTTTGTCACACATAAATCCAAACTTTTCATTCAATGATTGGGCCATGTATGCCCATGCTTGGTCACAGAATGAGTTATTAATCATTCTACCTTCATGCACCTGCTCCAACATAAGGCCAATGAAATAGCGGTCCATAGCTGGATGCCATTCTGCTCTTGAAGATTCTGGCTGCCAGTCCATTCTGAAAGGATCTGCACCGGACTCGCCTGCTACTCAAAAGTGAAGATGGGCCTCAGGAAAGGAATGTATGTATAAACCTCTAAAATGAGACACAATCTCAAGCTGATTCAATTTTCATAGCAGCTGAGATTAGCCATCTCCCCAGTCAAACTACAGTTTTCTTTCCTTCTTGAAGTTCAAGAGAATTGACTTTTGCATTTTACAGGTATCCTGTAGTCAGCGGCACCTCTATCTCTCCAGATTTCCAGAAACACCATAACAAGAGGCAACAATATTCACACTTGACGCATGGAATACACAACCCTAATTATAGCCTAGAAGAATGTGCTATAGACTAAACTCTCCAATCAACACAAGGTTCAGGAAATATTTACCGGTAATTAAAACAGGTGTTTCACCTACACTTTGAGCCAAACGGCTATATCTTCCTTCAGTTTTTTCTTGTCCAAAGATAACATGCAATTTCTGATAGCTTGGCACAGTTTTGACTCTGTATGATCGAGCATCAGGGTGTGTCTGCATACACAATATATGAGCAACAAAATACAAAAAGACTTCATCATCTAAGAAGAGGAGCTTACCTTGGTGTATGCATCCCAAACATGATCCTCAGCAGTTATCATCTCTCGTGTTTCATCCCACGAAAACCCACTATTTTCGAGAATATTTTTTATGTCATTGTCTAGCTTTCTCAAGTGTTTGTGGCGGTTCTTCAACACATCTTTGTCATGGTGAGACTGGAACCTGACATTAAATGATGCAACCATTTCACTCCAGGCCTGAGTTATGAATGTCTGCCCTACTTTATTTCCTCTATGCACCTGGTCCAGCAACAAGTCAATAAGATAACGATCCATTGGTGGTGTCCAATATGTCCTCGTACGATCACTACTTGCAAGAGGTTGGCTTACGTTGCCTTCTCCTGCAGCCAAAATATCATACTAATCAGGGTCACGTTAATTCATTAAAGTATATCCGGAGCCTCATGTAAGTATGATAGTGCCAAGTGCATGATGAAATCTGAAATAGATTACACCAGTACTCGGCTTTAAAGCTTCTCAAATAATTTTGCATCAATGAAGGGAAACAATGGAAAATACGCCCATCTAGCAGATTCAGGTACCTCCCACATCAATGTGCTACTTTCTAACGTCATATGGAAACAAAAAGTTTGCAAATTCATTTTTTTATTCAATGCAAAAGGCGTAGATTGTCTCGCAACACTGCTTGTAGAGGTTTCATTTTTATACTTCCATGAGCTTTTTATCATTCATTAATTACTGTTGCAGTGTAACTTCCGTGGGATCTTCCAATGCCAACATGAACCAGAATTGAAATCTTCTTAAATAACTTAATGCAAGTATGGCAAAGCAAGACAATCTCAGCATGATGAAAGAAAGTAACAACTCACCATCGTTTATTCCTGATATGCCACATTCAAAGACTTTGTCCTGATTCAAATTACTGTGAACTCCATTGTCAGTAGCATTCCCAAATATAAGGGCCAAATCTTTGTAGTTTGGCAATGTCTTCATTCTATATGCTCTCGCATGCGGATGTTTCTGGGCCCAAAGTATGTGATACAATTTGAATATAACGATAAAGAGATAAAAGGAAAGTAAGTAAGCAAGACCAAGATCCAAAAAGCCAGGTACCTTGATATAAGCATCCCATAAACTATCGTCAGCCACGACCATTTGTTGTGTTTCATCCCAGGAAAAACCCTCTTGTTCAAGTAAAATTTTCAGATCACTATAATACTTCGATAATTTGTTGTATCGATGTCTCAAAACTCGTTTGTCATGCTGAGGGCCGAACTTTACTCTGAACAAAGTAAGCATATCCGTCCAAGCTTGTTTATTAAATGTATTGTCAACCATGTTGCCTCTCCCTATTTGGTCTAGCATAAGCTCAATAAAATATTGGTCCATAGTTACATTCCATTCCGTCCTTGGACGTTCATTATTTAATGTGGCGAGGCTTCCCATTTCATCACCTACAAATTAATGAATACATGAACGAGATCTGTACATATGATTATTGCAGGCCTGCTATATAAAACAAGTTTATCATGTGAAAAGTCAAGTTTGAATATGTCCTGTTAAGTATGTTAGGTCCAACAAGAAGCCCCTGCTTTCACAAATATCCACAACGAGGAAAATCAAATGAAAAGAAAGAGGAAATGCACACCCTGGTTTGCTCCTTGGATTACATCATCAAAGTCCAAATCATGGCTTGACCGGCTGTATCTTCCATCTGCAGCGCCATAACCATATATGATGCACAAATCATTAAAGTTAGGCACAGCTTTACTCTTGTAGGATCGTGCATCTGGGTGAACCTGCACGCATCATATGATATCTTGAAAAATTACAGGACCGAAACATCTATAATGTTATTGAACAGAAAAGTGATGCACCTTTAAATAAGCATTCCAAATATGATCATCAGCTACCACCATTTGTCGAGTCTCATCCCACGAAAACCCATTCTGACCAAGAATGTTCTTTACATCATTGAATTGTTTCCACAAAGTTGTATAACGATTTTTTAAAACATCTTTGTCGTACTGACATCCAAATTTTGCATTGAACGCAGCAAGCATGTCTGTCCAGGCCTGCTTGTTGAAGGTATGGCCAATCCTGGTCCCTCTATGCATCTGCTCTAACATAAGATCAATAAAATAGCGCTCCATAGTTGGTATCCAGTATGTCCTTGAGCGGTCATTGTTTGTTGGGGTTTGGGCACTCATTTCTTCACCCAAATATGCAATCAGAAAAGGGATATGCTATCATTACAGCATCCATTAGGCCTTTTTTCAGTTTAAAAATTTTTTTTTCGCCCCGGGGACGTATGTTTTCCATAAGTGAAGTATCCACGGATTGCAATTCAGTCCAAAGGACGCATATAGCAGGGTTGAAAATCATTTTGTTATGTCATAGAATCATTCCCATTATCTTCAAAAGGGAAGATAGAAAACGAAAAAAGGAAGAGGGAAAAAAAAAAAAAAAAACAACAAAAAGCAAAAATCAAAGAAACCTCAGTGAACTCAGCAATAACTAAGGTGGTTAGAAATAGATGCCTCAAACTAAGAAATCTGATATTCGAACTCTAAATTCATCTCTCACCTCCTCTTATCTCATTGTTGGATTACCAGCTCTAAAAGATAAAAGAAAAAAAAAAAAAAACCTGAAACATTAATAATTCTTCAAATTTAATAACAATAGGTGTTTTAAAAAGCACTATAGTAGTTTAGGATAGGAAGCTCGGATTCTCAACCAATCAGCTATCACACTTAATATTACAACTGAATTCACACTCTTTACGAAACGACATTTACAAACAGAGATTAGAAAAGAAAAAAATTCATAACGAGAAAGCGAGGAAGATTAAGAAGAAGAGGTTATATATATATTTACATTGCTCTTTTTCTTGTTTCGTTTAAAAATGTCGGTTATAAATAAATAATAATAATAATAATCGAAAACAGAGGTGGGTATGGGAAGCTAACTTACAGAGTTTGGCGCCCAAGAAAGAGAGAGAAAGAGCGGGGCCTTGGGGTTGGGGTGCTGTCTGTCCGTGCGCGGTCTGCGTGGTGCTGTGAAGAGCTTAACCCTAATCCGGAATAAGGCCTCAATCCCAGTTCCCAATCCCCTTTCTTTCCTGTTTGGTTACACCCCCACCCCCACTTTGCTCCTGGTGTACTCAACCCGACAAGTCGTTCCGAACCCACCTACCAACTTTTGATCCAAATCTTTGTTGAATGCAACATAACTTCATGACTTGAAAGTAATCCAACTTGATTTATCTGAATTTCAGGTGACACAAACTTAACCCTAACCTGACCCAAAAAATATGATTTCACTTTTTAAAATTGAATTTTTTTTAAAAAAAGGTTATTGTTTAATATTTTCTTATATTTATACTTATAATTTTATTATTATATGACAATTATACATACATGGTATATTATACAAAAATATATATTAATTTGTAAATTTTTTTATTTATTATATGTATCTATATCATATGATAGTTACAAAGGTGAAAGAAAATTTGATTTTTATGTAGCGGCCTATGCTAATTGATCATTTAAAGCTTAATTTTATGATTTTAATTTTTAAGATTTTTTATTTTAATATTACTGGAAGACTCTTATATGAATTGGGAATATATTTCTTATGTTAATTAGGAGTATTATAAGCCTTTCATATCAATTAAATTATCTCTTACCTAAATCATACTAACTTTGAAACACTAACACAATTCAATTCTAGCCATGATTCTAACTTTTTTAATATTTAGTGTTTCCTCAAAATGAAAAATAATATTAAAAATTTAAGTTTTTTTTTTTTTGCTTTTAAATAAAATAACTTTACAATAAATATGTTAACTGTATATTGCACAGGTCTATTATTAGTATATAATTATTTTGAAAAGCAAACCTTAGTGCACCGAAAAATATTACTAGATTATAACTTAATAGTTACAAATTTAAATGATAAAAACAACCTTTTTGTGAAAATAAGAGTAAACTCTCCTACATCTAACATTTCTTTTAAATTTGCTCATGTGAGAATCTCGTGTAGATGCATATGCAATTATTTTATATTAATATCTAATAGTGACCGACTAGTTTTTTCTAAGAGGCGACACTAGCGTTAAAAATAATAACACAACGAAAACCTTTGATGCACAATTAAGATATGTTAGAGAATAATGTGATTATATATTATAACATTTTGTTTTTTTAAGTATCTCTACACGTTTTTTTACATACGAGACTATTCTCTACTTATTGTACTGAAGTTGCTGCAGTCGAAGGGAATTTGACCATGCACAAATTTGAATACAAAATTTTATCTTATTATGGATCGTATTCATATAAAATTTAAAACGTTTAATCATTCGTGTCAATCTATTAGGCTATATATTATATCATTAGAATAAGATATAGCAACATAAGTTAAACATGAAAATAAAGAGTGGTTGGAGACAGCAATGCTCAAAACATCCAAACAAAACAGTCAAACCAAGTTCATGCAAGCTTTGAAGCTCGGCATAATATCATAATGAAATTATGATACCAATTGTTGATAGTGGTTTGCTCAAAGAACACTAAAAAAGCAAAAGGGCTGATAGTGGTTAGAAACATGATGTAAGCCTACATCTAATAAATGTGGGAAAATTATATAAGCTTATGACTATAATTGTCTGAATTCTTTTTTTTTTTCAAATTTACATTTTTTCTTAGAAAGGAAAACATTACACATAATTTAACTCTATTTTTATTTTTCTTTTTTAAATACAAAACAAAACAAACAAAAATATACTTCATAAACGCGCTCATCGCAAGAGTTTAATATTAGTAGTAACATGTTAATCCTGCAGTCTCTTGCCTTGGCTGTTTAAACTGCGAACAGAATCCAGAAAAATAGACGCATTTTCATTTATTCATCTATCAGTCAGAATGGGAGTAAAGAACATATAAATTTTGGTCTATAAACGAATTATCACATGCTCAGAATATCGTGGTACACAATTATCTAGCAGCAACAGGTCAACTATTGTGAATGTTATATTTCCCTGTATGTTTCTTCACTAGTTCTCACCCAAGGAATTCACTCATCCGAATCGAACCTACGAAGGTAGACTGGAAAGATCACATTCCCGATAGTACGCATAGATTCTTGCTCCAGACCAGCTACCAAATTCAGCACTCGGTCTCAACATATTTCACCATTGTTCTCTGCTTTCATATGCAAAACTTGAACAATTTCAATCCAAATGATCCAGTTAAAGTTATTTTCCGTCGATGCTGCTTACGAGAGAGACCAATTCAAGATTTGCAGTTTCTGCCGATTCGGTTGTCTGCGCCTCCTTTGATCCCGAGATTTCAGGTGGCAGTATAGAAGTATTGGCATTACCTCTTGGAACCAAATATAGCAGACAAAGTGGAGTTAATCTCAATATATTGCGGATCAAAATAGCCAACCAAAGATTATCAAATTTTGTTCGAGTAACGTCCAACAAATGAAGCAGCAGGCCTCCCCCCCACGAAGATGACAGAAGTCCAACATTGTCAATTGACATGAGCAAAGCAAAGAAAGTGCCTTCAATACCAGAGGGACAGAGCTTGGAACTTAAAACAAGAAGAGGCATCCACTTGAGCCTTCCAATCATCTTAGAAACGCTCTCATCAACCACAAAAAAGAAATAATCTGGTATTCCAAATTTCAAGTTTAATCTAAGCACCAGCATCAAATCGAGCATTCCAGACAAAGCATATAGCAACTGAGTCCAGAAAGCCAAGTCTCTGAAGGAATAATCCTTCAGAAAACTTTGGTAGAGTATTGCCCCTAGGAGGGACCCAACCGAACCAATCGAGAGAATGAAACCAATGGCCTCCTGCACAAAGCATGCGTATGTCAAAAAATTTACCAGAATCGCGACAATATAAGCATTGATATAGCCTGGTAACTTTTGAGACACTAGAAAAGCTAATTATAGTACTCCGCCTGGGATTCTTATCAATCCATATTAACCAATTGCCTTTTATCTCCTGCACAAAATTTCTTTGATTTGTCCTCAATTACTTGTCAATGCAAAGAACATAAATTCCTGCAAGGTACTTAGGTCATTTGATGCATAATGCCTGGTTGTGTAGAGTGCTAGAGAAGACAAAAGTTCAGAACTCTATATACCTGCGAGAAGGATGGCCCCCCCTTTGAATCTGTAACCCAGTAGAACAATCCTTCATGGATATTTACACTCAAAGAAAGTGACAAGTACATATACAGACATGGCCTCCATATATCTGGGAATTTCAGTGTTCTCCACATCGCCTTGCCAGCTTCAAGAAATTTCTGGTGTACCTGAGCAACAGATAGAAAAGTAAGTATGGAAGTATAAGTATCAAACAGAGCAGAAAAGCTCACTAAGAGTACCTGTCCGTATGCGAAATTGGGTGTGATGGACTCATTAAGTATAACTCCAAGCATAAGTACAAGTCCAGCTGGGACTGACAGCAAGCCTAACACCCCCTACCAGGGAAGAGGAATAAACCTTCTAACACATAAAATAACATTTTTCTAAATGAAAAACTGAAAGTGGAGACGAAGAAAATGTTTGAGGTGAGTGAACCGAGCAAATGAACTCAAATGCAGCCAACCTTAGGGCCAATTAGGTGGACAAAAATACCACTCATAAAGAATCCCAGCAATGCTCCAGTGGATGAACTCAAAGCACACAAGCTTTGCAGATCAGCTGCAAGGTTAGGGCGACTGTTGCTATGCTCTGCCACACAAGCATCTATGGTCACATCTGCTACTGCTACATTAGAACTTAGAGCTGTTAATGACAACAGAGCAAGCAGAAGGTGCAGCTTCTCATGCAATGACAAGAAAAGCGAGGACACCACGCCAACCAAACCTGTTATTGACATCAAGAATAAAGTCAACTTCACGTCCCATTATATCATCCCAAAAAGACATAATAATTTTCCGCATCAAAATATCATTGTATCACGGGTGAGCATGGCCAAGTAATTCCTAATCAATATCCATATTGAGTTCTCAAGAAGAGCTGACAGGCTTTGTATCGTCTAAGCTTACCCTATTAACTGAGAAAGGGGCAATCAAGGGCTTACATGCAGAGACTAGTTTACCACGGTTCAATCTAACCCTTATTACTTGCTTTGCTTCATCAAATCAGATTTACAGTTCATAACAATAGACTAGACAGTATGCATTCAACCATATAACCATAGCGTATCTCTCCCACTCCTTATAAGCAGAAAAAAATATATCAACTCTAAAAGGATCATAAGAATATACTTTTGCTTTTACTTATGGGGTCTGGAGTTAGCATCTATCTATCCACTAAAATCGCAGGAAACACCAGATCCAGTGACCAATTTGGCAGAAAACGATATGAATCAAAAAAAAAAAAAAAGGGCTGTTTCTTAACTTAATAAACAAACCAAAGTCTTCCACCTTGGAGGCATATATAATGCCATCAGGCAGCTACCGCATGCATCATTTACTAACAAAATTGAATTCATTCCCGAAAGAAGAAGAAGAAGAGAAAGTCAACCCATCTCTTCTCCGGCACCGCAAAATGCGATCTTCTCGCATCAGAAGAGAGCATGGGAAACAATGGAAATTTAACATATGAAAGCATCAATAAATTAAGGATTTTTTACCAGCTAAAATGAAATAAGGCCGCCTCCGATACCCGAGAACAGGAACTACGTCTGTGAGGAGACCCCACAAAGGCTTGATAAGCCAAGGAATGTAAGTGATGGCTTGGTAAATCTGGGATTCGGACGGCTGGACCTTTTGGACATCCTTCATGTAATACTCGGTGCCAACACGAGCCAAGGCTCCGCCCAGTCCCTGGCTTATTCCGTACACGACCACCACGCCTAGCACAAAACTCCAGTGCGTCTCACTGGCAAGCATTCTCAGCCAGTCAACCGGCACCCTGAGACGGTCAGATGGCCATGCTCTGATGGTTTCAACATGGTCTCCTTCCGCCGCTGCGGTGGGCTGCCGCCGCAGATTCACAGCCTCTTCCTCCTGCATCTGCACCACTCGGCGTCTTTTTGAGCCACTTGCTGCTTTCACAGTCGCAACGTTGGACCTACTGGGAGGACTTTATAAACTTAACTTAAACCCTTTTTCTTTCTTTCTTTCCATACTTAATCCGATTGTCTCGTTGAAGACAACCTTAATTTAGTAGCCCCTCGCTTTCATTCTTGAAAAGTCAACCTGTGATTGGTTTGGCCATTAGATAAAAGAGTTTCATCGGCTATACGGGTTACTGTACATTTTAGTGATACATTTTATTATTTTATAATAATATATAAATTTTTTATAATTATATACATTATTTTATATAATAAAAAAATAAAGTATAAATTTTTATTACGTAAAATATAATTATTTTTACAAAAATTATGAATATTATTATATATAACTGAAATGTATGAAGCTAGAATGTGCTAACATTTTCCCTCGATAAAAATAGAAAAGAAAATTGAGGAAATCAAAGTGTTTTAGCTTGTTTGGGAAACAAAGGAAAATAGTTGGAAATTAAAACTAATGCTGTCAAATTAAATTATAAAAATTTAAAAAATTAGAAATATAATGACTAAAATAATTTCAATATATTCTATTAGTTGTAATGTTATTTTTGTAATTTTAACTCATTATTTAATTATTTTTAAATGTATTTTTATAATTTTATCTATACACTTTTCTTTTTTATTATTATTTTTTTATAATTTAAATATAAAATTTTACTATTTGGTCATTTGCTTACAGCTTTTTTTTTTTCATAATTTTTTTCTTACAAAAATCTCACAATCCAAACAAACTATTGGTGTGTTTGGTTTATGAGATTTGTAGAGGAAATAATTGAAATAAAATGAAATTAAATTATTTCTTGAATTTGGATTGAAATGAAGGAAGAAACAAACTGCAGCGAGAAAAGAAACGAATTCTTTGGGCTTCACAAATTCTTAGGTTGTACTACAATTTTCTGCAATTTGTTTAAATTTTAAAATTATTAAAAGACCCTTGTAGAAAAATGTTAAGAAATTTAATAGAAAAAAATTAGGAATAAAATGATCATTTGATATACATAATTTTTCTTTTACTTTTACTTTCTCACCATATTAAACAATAAATTTACTTTTTTTAAATTTTTTTTCTCACCTCATTTTAACATATCCAAAAAATAAATTTATTTTTTTTAATCTCTTTCTTATTACTTTTTTTTTCTTACTACTTTCTTTCCATTCCCACTTTTGAATCCAAACATACTTTTAAATCCAGTCTAAAACAACGGATTGATCCCAAGAAATAAAAAATAAGAAATAAAAAAAAATTCGAACAACGGCTTAGTGATGGTGGTACACTGGCACTTGATAAGTGCAGTAAACGAAATAAAAGGGCATCAAGGAGGAGGAAATCCAAGGGTTTGTTTGGTTAATGTCAATAAGTAATTTCCTTCAGCAGATTGATATGCACTAGTTTTCTAGAGCTTCTTAAAGTTGAACAAAAATATATGATATAATAAGACACCGAGGAAATTTCTAATTCTTTACATTGAATGGGCGGAGAGAGACAGAGGGAGAGCGGAATAGAGGAGAGAGAGCTACAAAAGAGTACATAATATATTTATATATAAGTATATAAAATTAAAATTAAGAAAAAATTTCAGACTTTTTCTTTTTAATATGTGGTAATTTATCTTAAATTTATAAATTATAAATAATATTAAAATATTTTATAATTATGAAAATTTTATTACAATCAGAATTATAATTTTATGAAAATTTAATTGTTCTATTAATTTATATATTCCTATATTGATTATAATTAAATTTTTGTAACTATAAAATTTTTAATTCTCAAATCCTCTTTTTTTAAAAAAAATCTATTAAATTTACTTTATCTTTTCTTAAAAAGGGAAAAGAAAACTATACTAAAATTTTCTCAAAAGAAAAAAATACAAAAAACACAACTTCCAACTCTTTCTTTTTTGTTCCTAAAAAAGAAAAAAAAATTCTTTTTATTTCTTAAATATTTTTATTTTCTTAACAAGTTTTAAAATATCCCTAAAAAAATAATACTCAAAATTAAAATTTTTTTAGTTTTTTAAATAAAATAAAGTAAAAATAAATTTATCAATAAATATGATTAAATTTACCCATTACGCAGGTCTATCACTAATGTGTGTGTATGTATGTATATATATATATATATATATAGAGAGAGAGAGAGAGAGAGAGAGAGATTTTTGACAATGACAAATTTTTAGTATCTAATTTTACGTAATTTCTTCAAACACTAAACAATATTTTCCGTAATATATGTAAACACCAGAATAGAATATATCGTTTCAAATTTATATTTTTCTAAACAAATATTTTCCATAAAAATATTGTTTTCTAGCAAACGAACAGAGCACAAAGGCAAAAATTTTTGTAAAATATTGTTGTTTTAATTTGTGTAACTTGAGACCCTCACTGCGAATTTGTAACTCAAATAATAATAATAATATGCTAACAAAAAAAAAATAAAGTGTTTGAACTTTTAACTTCTTCAACTATCTATTTTCTAAATTAATTGATTTAAATTTAGGATAAAAAAAAAAAAGAAAAAACTCGAGGCCCTCTAGGGATAAAATGTGGTGAGGGAAGGCTACTGTGGCCCACCGCTTAATCAGAAACGGCCCGATGGACACTGACATGGGCTTTTGGGGATTTAGTGAAACCATTGGACTGGCGAAGCGACTTTTTTGGATTAGAAAAGCCCACTTGCATTTATTTTAACTTTTATTTACGTAATATTAACTATTAAGTTGAGGAAGCCTATTTCTTTTACTTTTCTCCAAAAAGAAAAAATACAGGCATTCAGGTACTTATAGAGAGCGACGTTTATTTGCGCTGGATTTGCGCCGCAAGAGAGACGCTGCCGGCTATCAAAATCCAGCGGTCTTCGGGTCTCCCTCTCGGTGTTCCGCGTGTTGTGCGCGCGCGCTTGTGTGAATGTTGTGATAAGTATATTGAGTAGTAGATAATAACAACAAGAGAAGGGAACGAAGAAGAAGAAGAAGAAGAAGAAGATGACGAGTTGGGCGGCGGTTTGTTGCAGTAAGCCAGTCATGATTGTGGCCAATTCCAAATCCAAATCATCGATTATTGAAGATATGGCTTCTTCCAATTTTCTTAAGAATAACAGTATGTCGACGACGACTTCCAGGAGAGTTCAAATGGGTTGCTGCTGGTTTGGCAGCTCCAACAGTAACACGGCTTCTATTGCTACTACTAGTGCTACCACTTCTAGGGCTTGTAGGGTTAGGGCTTCTGCGGTAGTGGATTCATTTGAGAGCTCCTCCAATTTCGTCAAGCGCATGGAACAAGCCTGGTTAATTTCTCAGGTAAACCCCTCCGCCCCCCATTCATTCATTTCCAATTTTTTCAATCCTTTTATTTTATTATTTTTTAAAAAAGATTTGGGTATACAATTTTAGGTGTTTTGATTTTGGGGAGTTAGGTTACGCCGATATTCTGGGTGGTCGTTAACTGGGCATTTTTGTTTTGTTTGAGGAGGACATAAGATGGGAGAACTGAGCTATTTTGACCTCATGTACCGATCAGATGAACGTAAATTTTCGTTATTCACCCTTGTGCCAACATTGTTGCATTCAGCTCTTTTATCTTATATGCTGGCTTTATGAGTATATATATAGTCTTCTGGGCGTAATTGTCTTGGCAGTCTTTAGATGTTTCAATTCCAATGATTAATAACTTGTTTGTTTAGTGTTTCTGTGGCGTTTTGACACCAATTGCATTATGAACCTTCATATTAGTCTAATCTCTGCAAACTCATAATCTTATCTGGCTGGGAAGCAGGCGTCTTTTGCAAGTTGACAGCTGATCTTTGGTGGTTTTACAAATCACCTTTGCTTTATTAATCCTTATAGCGTGGCATGCTTTGTTGCCCTTATGGGCTGTGTTGCTCATTGTATATGTTTTAGCTCCTGTTGGTCATCCGTGGACCTCGGCTGTCTTATTTGTGGAAAATTAATCCTTTTTTTTGTTTGTCTGACCGGTATTTTCTGAAATCTGAATCGGTAACGTAGAATTTGGTTCCTTTTATTGTTGAATTGGGTATGATGATTGGATGGATGAACGACCTTTCAATTTTCCCATTATGGAAACCTTCTCTAGAATCCTTCTCTTCCCACTTGGTATAATTTGTTGAAGTTAGTATTTGAGAGAGTGTAAATAGATCATAAGAAGACGAAGTATGAAATAACTCAGTGCAACCTTCTGCTTTTTATTGGATAACTGGGGTGTTTGTGCTGTACATTATGTGGGAAATAATTTCATGTGAAACAGTAAAACCGACTGTAACTAGTTATTGATGAGAATCTATTTCAGTAAGCCCATATGAATAGAACAGGGTAACCTATTGTGTGATGCTAATTGCGGCTTTATCTGCACCAAAGTGCTTGCTTTATCATTGGGTGATTAAGATGAATGAAATGTCTGATAATATTGGTTCCTACAGCAACCAAGGCCAATTGCATGCTCTTCTTGTAACTCGAAGGGTCACGTTGAATGTAAATGGTGTGGGGGCACTGGCTTTTTCATCCTTGGCGATAACATGCTCTGCCAAGTCCCTTCAAGGAACACCAGCTGCATCATTTGTGGTGGAAAGGTATGCTAAAACTTCTGGGGTCTTCCTTGTTAATTATTTTTCTTGATTTGTGAATTCTGTTAGAATGTTGGTCCTTAATCGTTAGTTATTGGCTGATGCCAAAAAATAAAAATAACCAGATTTTTTCTTTAACTTTATATTGCAGGGGTCAATGCGCTGCTGTGATTGTAAAGGAACAGGCTTTCGTGCCAAGTGGTTGGGAGAGCCTCCTATGTCTAAGTAAATTTTTATCTGCAACACTTTTTCCTACATGATCGAACCAGCGTTTCTTCATGCCTGATTTCTTCATTTCCACAGTGGAGTTAGTGGTTAACCGATTTATGTTATAGCCTCGTTAACGTCATTGTAAAATTCATACATGTATTCTCCAATGGCTAATTAAAAAATGAATTTATTTTAGAAAAAACGCATTATCCATGGTAGTAGTGGGCAATTTTTCTTCTCTTTTTTTTTTATAAAAATAAATAACAAATTAGCAGAAAACCTAACTTATAAAGAGTCGTAGTACAGGTCCTGTGTGTACTGTCTAACTTATGATAATACACATATTAGCAGAAAACTGACTTTTCCGGTTGTACTGTCTCAAATTGGTAGGATGTATCCATTAAACAGAAAAGGGAAAATAATTATAGAAAAATCTAGGTGAGCGGGCGCATGGCAGAGTCATGAGAGCAAGCAGTAAGCTCTAGTAATTTCTTTTGCGCTCATTTCGTCCGCATGATTACTTCTTGCTGGTATCTCATTACCAAAATCCTCTCTTTGGATACCCTCTTCGTCAGTTGAGGGTTGAAGATTTAATAAAAATGATGGGCATTGGCCCTGTAGAGAGATAATTCATAAGGCAGCTAAAATTACGAAAACAGAGTGCTCTGGGGCAAATTGACGTTTGCTTCTCCTTGCCCACTTGACGACAGGTCTTACTCCTAAAAACAAAATGCGCCTTCAGGATTACAACAGTCCTGAGCTTTACTCAAGCCGTGAATTCTGAGTTCCTGGCACTTAAATCAGAGTTCTTAGGTTAGGTATTTAAGAGGGACAACAGAATGTGGCATCAGGTATGAAGTTGGAAGCAAAGGATGTTTACATAGTTTTATAGACTCTGATTGGGCAGGATGCAATGATGATATGAAGAGTACATCAGGATACTTGCTTCTCTCTTTGTTCTAGTGTAATAACATGGAACACGAAGAAACAAGAGACTGTGGCACAATCTACCACAGAAGCACAGTATATAGCTGCTTCAGCAGCTGTAAATCAAGCAATTTGGTTAAGAAAAGTGCTTGTAGACTTGGGAGAAGAAGAGATCGGACCTGCAGAAATTTTTTGTGATAGCAAGTCAGCTATAGCAATTGCAAAGAATCCTATCAGTCATGGATGAATAAAGCACCTAAAAGTGAAATTTCACTTTATAAGGGAAGCAGAACAAATCAATCAACCTAATCTATTGTAGTGGAGAAGATCTAGGTAGTAGATATATTCACAAAACCATCGCCAAGAGATACGATGAATCTGTTCAAATTAAGACTTGGAATTACCAACCTCAACTTCAAGGAGGAGTGTTGCAAATTAAGTGAAGTTGAGCTTAGTAATTTGACCCTTAAAGTAGTAGAAGAAGAAGCTGCTGGACAAGCTAAGCAGAAGCTTGAGCAGAAGCAAAACACCTGCCCCAGCATAAATAGTAAATATTAATTGGTTTTAGGTTGTGGAAACACTTGTCTCCCAATTGTAGCAGCAACATATGAAAGCCTCGTGCAAAACAATGCAGATGCCCCCTTTATTATTCATCCGATGATGGACGATTTTCTTGCACTTAAAGCCTACGTGCTCCTTTTATTACGAGAAGCTGATGCACCACTGCATGCCAATCATTGTGCTCAGGATGTCAGGGCAGAATGACACTGATTCTGAGCCTGGCTAACCAAGTTACTCTCACTGATCCAAAATTGTATTATTTTCCCTTCTTTGCGATGAATAATGATCAATGGAAAAGCATAACCCAATCTAGTCAAAAGTTTCTTCCTAGATTCTTAAATAACCATCTTTGGACTTCCAACTGAAATTTGACAGAAAATGTGTTCTTTTTATAGAAGCAGAACCCTGCAATTTACTGTATAAAATGCGACCCTTAAAATCATATCCTGAGAGCAAAATTGGGTTTAAAATCATATCCTGAGAGTAAAATTGGGTTTTCATTTCTTGTCTCGAACCTTTCATTTTCATTAACAACAGCATGTTTGCTCAGTAACAATAGAATACAACTTTAATACGATTAGAATACAATTTTTCAGGACCTTCTTATACATAGGCAATTGATCACTTGGCAACGGTCCATTACATAATAATTCTACCCGTTGGTCACTGAACAGGATTGCCGAATTTCCCCGCTGTCACCTGTCTTCACTCCGATGCTAGTTAGCTTGGAGAAGGACTGGCTCCAACTCTGGAAAAACAGTTCTTGATCGTTAGCAAAACCCTCTATTTGTTTCCTTGTTCTTTCGTCGTCTAAGAGAACAGAATCTGATTGGAAGAGTCCTTTGTGCGCTAAGAGGTTTCTGTAATACTGATTATCAAACGCACCGGATGTTTCAGGATCATTTTCAACTGTTGTGGATGGGCTCGCTGTCTGCGGACATTTTTTCATCAGCTGATTTGCATAGCCACTGTCTAGTGATGAGTCAATGAGGGTAAGGTGCCCCTTGGAGTCCTCTTGGAAACGATCACTGAAAGCACTGCAATGAGCTGATCCTATAGTATGAGCTCCTAAGTAGAGGCAAACAGAGTTGATATACATATGTTAGCTGATAACACTAATAGTGTAACCCTCAGTTTGGGATTTCCAAGTTTGATTGTTCTGCCCCAATGCCAAAAGGAGTTTCTAGTTGTGCGCTAGGTGTTCAATTTCCTAACAAAAATTTGAAATTCACATCCAACAGCACATTTTGCTGCGATCAATTGAGAAAGAAAGAGGCCTAGCTAGGCCAGCATAAATAGTAAATGTCAATCTACCTGATAAGGTAACGAGGTCATCCACGGATAAGTCCTTAGAGGTGAAGATTTTAACCATCTCATCCATGGTGAAGCTTGTATCCACAATATTGGGTCGAACATTTGCAGATGTGGACACCCTTCCATCTCTCCTACCGGTTGGAATCTGAACCACTGGTCCCCCGGCCTGTTTTCATGTTCTTCATGAATGAATGAATGAATGAACAACCGATTGAAGCAATAATAATATATTAGAAAAATAAAGAAAAAAAGACCGTTTTTTTTTTTCTTTTTTAATTTTTACAATTGCAACAGCATCTCTAGCAGCCAAGGCCACAATATCAGCACAGGAAACAGTCTGCGGACAGAAGATTTCTAGAATTCTTTTGGCTGAATCGATTACTGAAAATCCCCCAAGAGACTTGTTTGCAGGATCACTCCGCTCAGTTACATTTCCTTGTAAGAGTACCGACGCATCGCAGCCCTGTATCCAAGATGAACACTTGGACTTAAGCGAAGCCATAAACTCATGCTAGAAAAATTTCAATAACTATATCTGCATTAAAAAGCATGCCTAATAAATATTTGTCCAGCATTTTTTGGAGAGAGAGAATTCTCTTACTTCCTGATGCTTGCATTATCTATATTTCAACATGATATCCAGGAAATTTTCAATTTAATTCCAGTTCCAAAGAACATGCATGGATATTTTAATTCTCAAGTCATCAGCAACATCACATATTTTTTATACGTATTTTCAATATGGCCATGATCATGAAAACGCAGGGCAGGCGTCACCTCTACGAAGCAATCGTGGAAGACCAAGCGGAGAAGCTTTCCCGGGATGGTTGGGTCAACGGAGGAAGCCGAGCGCACCGTGTTTGTAATCATAAACTCGGCAGATGGGCATGAAGATGAGTAAAAATTGAAGGAAAGGCCGGAAGAAGAAGAAGAAACAAGAAAGAGAAAATTACACAAGAAGAGTCCTATTATTGGAACGAAAAGGAGTGTTTTCGTCTCCATCATGATATATGATTGATGAGGATCATCGGAGGATTTTAGTGGTGTCGGCTGTCGATCGGCATTCTGTCGTGGGCGAATGCCAGTGCTTGCCAGCAGCTAGAGTACTTGCTACTTCAATCAAAATTATTTCTACATCAAGAAGAGGGGAGGCCAAGTGGTGTCTGACTACATTCAAAGCTGTATTTAAAGGCGGGGTTGGATCATGTCAGGAGGTAGCTAGATGAGTTTAAAGGCATGGCGTGCCTAAAGTAAATGAAAATGGAAGTCTAGCTGCTTCAAAGTCGGATTTCTCAGCTTCATTCGCATGCCTGATAGCTGTATAATGTGTGAATTTCTTTCCCGTTTTCGTGATTAATTCTGTTCCAATTATTTGTACATACAGGGTAAGCAGCCCTCCGGGCTTCCCTGCCCTCTAATTTATTGGGTTCGGGATCATGTATATGCATTTAAAACCCCACCGGCCTTTTTCTCGTTCGAGTCCCCGCAGTGGGATTGAGGCGCGGCAGCAAAGTAATGCAGTATTGCAATTAGGCACTTTGATTTTTTATGCGCTTAATTTTTATAATAAAAAAATAGGTAAAACAATATTTTTAATTTTTATTATGATAATAAAATATTTTATTGTAAAAATGTAACGCTCGATTACAGTACAATTTACTTGCACGTCTCAATTTCACGCATTTATATATATTTTTCCTTTCTCGTTTTACACACGTCTAAGGAGAAAGGGTGTGGTTTTGCACCCGGACCTCTAAAATACAATCACTTATATTTTATTTTTTTTTTGAGTAACACATATATTTTATAATGTTGTTAAAATTGGTTCGGATCGGTCGGTCCGATCGGTTCAACCGGTGATCGGCTAAAAGTTCGGGTCGGTTCATGGTCACTGTTGTCCCTTAACTCGGACCAGTCAAAACTGGTAAAAATCGGTGAAAAACTGAACCCGGTTTAAACCGGTATAAAAATTTTATAAATTATAATTTGATCCCAATATTTATTTAAATTATAATTTGAGTTTTAAATTTAATTAAAACTTTCAATTTAGTTCTAAATTTATCAAAACTTTCAATTTAGTTCTAAATTTATCAAAATTTTCAATTTAATCCTTAAAAATAAAAAAATTAATATTTAATAATCATGTATAAGTATTATTTTTTTAAATTATTTTTATACATATATATTAATAAATATCAGTTCAAATACCGGTTCGACCGGTTGAACCTTAACCCACTAATATTTTCGGTTCGATGACTGATTCGGTTCTGACAACCTTGATATTTTAAGTATAACTGCCTTTTTTTGAAAAAAAAAAACAGTATTTTTCGTTGGGTACTCTGCAGACCATACTATTTTAGGTAGCAGATCTAATTTTATCTTGTTTTACCTGAAAAGTGAAAATTGGTAATTTTTTTTTTCACTTAAAAACAAGTAAAAAAAATATATCGGTGAGGGGAAGATTTAAAAATGAACAGAAATTTAAATTAAAAAAAAAAAAAAAGGATTAGGAGGAGCCATCGAATAGAAAAGTGAAGTGAGAACTTGAAAAGCGAAAACCCAGTTCGTTCTAGGGTTTACAAAATACCGGAGCCAAAATGGCGAAGGAAGCAACGATGCTGCGGCCGTGGTTTCTGGATTTAGTGCCGTTGATGGTGGTGATTCTAATAGCAGTCCACGTCCTCGCTTTAGTAATCTCAACACTCTATCTCTCTCTCTCTCTCTCTCTCTGTTTCAATCTTCTTTTCATTTAACCTTCAAAGATCTAAATTCGATCTTTTAGTTGAACGAACGAACGGATGAATGAATCTTTGAATTTCTCTGTTAATGTGCTTTATTAGGTTTACTGGATTTACCGATTGGCTACTGACAGACAGCCGTCACAGCCCCAGAGAAGAAAGGCACATTGATGTTGATGAATTGTTGGTTTCTCAATTCTTAATCTCTCTTTGCTTTAAAAAAAAAAGAACAAAAAAAAAAAAATCAAATTGAAGCTTTGGATCATATCCGCAGCCTTCTCTGTCGCTCTCCCTAACTTTTTGCCTAACTGACAACATCGCAACCACTTCCGGAACACCTCGGCTGATCGTGGAGACCGGAACCTGCGGCAAAGTCATTCGAACCAGGCAGACCGCAGTTCTCAGGACTCCGTACGAGCGGCCTACTCCTCCGGCACCCAATCCGGATTCTCCAATCCCTAATTGGCTATCGAGGCTCTCTGTATTTGACTGCAGCTCGTCCTCTCCTTTGTCTTCCCGACTTCTGATGGCGATTCCTCTCCAGGTGTCGTTACATATCCCGATTCGTGTTTATGTATAAGACTGAAATATAGACAGAAAGTTGTAAGTTAGAATGAAATTATGTCAGTTGCATCTTTTATGAGCTTGCGATCGACAGTCTGCCTTCAGTTATTGCATGATAATTGCAATTTATAATGAAAACGACTGTGATTTATTTACTGTTTCAACAAGTGCTTGTTTGTGATGTTCTTATTGTTTTTGATTTCTTGCCATTGCGCTATTATTTGCTATTGCTGTTAGCTGATCTGGCTCTTGGGTTTTTTATTTCTCGCGAAGTTTCTGTGCTGACTCAATGACATGGTTGTATTGCGAACTGATTGATCTGATTTATATGAATGTGAAACCTGCAACCTTTTTGGTAAATGAATTTAACTATGTTAATATATAATGCGAGTCCTGATTGTGCGCCAAGAAGTTGTGATGTTGCTTTGCTGGTTTAGTGTCTCCTAATTTAAGATCTTGAAAAGCACAAATCTTGCAATAAGAGTAATAGATTTCAGACAATAATTTTGGCGAACATCAGGCAAGCTTTTATGTAGAAATTGATGGGATTTGGAATATGCTATTATGATAAAAACTTGAGATTTGCTGAAGAGTTCCAAGTTTTGATTATTTAGGTAGATTGCTAGTGTTGCAGGGGTAAGGCTGTGTGCACCTTGCTTCTCTAGATTCCAAACCATTGTGCATGGAGAATGCGCGCTTTGGTTGGATGCCTAGCCTTGGTTTTTGGCTTTAGATGTGCATATTGTGATGAGATCAAACTGGATGTTACTGTCATTTGGTAGATGATTCCTTCTGTTCTGATTGTGAAGTTCCACTGTTCAAGAGCTGGAGACGAAAGCTTGCATCTTTAGAGTTGGATAATGTTTCTCCTTTGGGATATGTATGCATTCTCATGTTTCTGACTCCCCATAAATTTGAGTTAATTTATTTGTCTTGGAGATGAGTTTCTATTGCTGGCTTCTCGCACATTCACAACATAACAGGTTACTGATGATTTTCATATTTGTTTGCTCACTTTGCAGGTATAGTTGGTTCTTGGATTCCTGGATCACAAATCCGGTCAGACATGTATTGTACATGATTAGCAATGCTTGGTTTATACACATAGATGTGCCACCTATTCCTTGCCTTAGAAGTGCTGCCACGGAGAATTTTGTGGGCTTAGCTGGTTATTAGTGGGGATGTTATTTGTTCCCAATGTTGGGACAACTGTTGACCATGTTTACTGTACTGCTTGCTTTTGTTAGGTGTTTGGTTGTGACATTCTTTTGAAATGCACATATATACCAATAGATTACCTTCGTCAGGTGCTTGCTCATGATGTCCCTTGGAGATGCACATACACTGATAGCTGGAAATGTTGTTGAATTATACATCAATTGTTAGAGGGTGAAAAAGAAATGTTGAAAGGAATTAATTCTTGGTGGATATGTCAGGAAGCAATTTCGTGAGAGTCCTTTGCGGAAATTACTGTATAAAAGATGATCTCATTTTGCTTATGTTGTGCATTTTTCATCCATCATATGATAGGTTGGTTTGTGAAGTCATGTCACAAGGATCCAACATTTCCCATTCCCAATTCTATCAGAAGGGCGATGTCACTCCAATTTCCTTTGTCAATACACTGAGTGGAAAGGAAATCATAGTATCTTATATAGAGCGTGAAGCCCAAATCAAGATCTAAACTTCTATATTTTATCCAATTTTTCACTTGATTTATTTGGGTTATTTTTCTATTTATATTTGGGGGGCCTTAAGGTGGTATGTAGTGTACTAGCTGCAGTGGCTTTACTTAACGGCCCATTGTGAGTATAACGGCAGCACCTCCTTAGTATATTATTATTTTAACCATTGGCAGACATGGTCAATCAATTTTATTTTTTCTTGAGTTTTAATGTCGAGTCGCGGTTACGGACTTCAGGCAATTAAGTGAATATGATAACTAAGTTACGTTATTCAAGAAAAAAATTATATAATATATGTAAAAATAATTATAAAATAAAAATATAAGATTTAGATTGTTGTATTATAAAAAGTGTATTAAATTAAAAAAAAATGTATATTAACATAGCTTTTCTCGAATTCAAAAAACTAGGAAAGGGGTCAAAATATGTTATGTTAGATGTCAAAGGCAAAGTCAACCATTCTCATCAGATATTATATGCCATTGGTGATTGTTAATAAAAATTAACGAAATTTTTACCTATAAAAATAGCAAAGGAAATTGAATTATGTAATTCGATGAGAAACAAAGATCAGCTGACCCTCTGCTGCATGTGTGACACGTGTCCCGCTGCCCCTTCTGATCAAACGATCTAAGCTACGACAATTGCCATTCTGCCATTGACTGGGTCGCCCCAACCAAAAAACCACCTTCGTTTCTCATTTCCAGCTAGCTAAAACGGGCAAACGCACTCGTATTTTAATTTCGTTTTAAAATTGTTCTTTACCTTGTTGTTATTATTATTTTCTTTTCGAATTAAAAATCTGTAAAATTAACCGAATATGATCTGGTTTTTGCTTTGCATTCTGTTGGCTCCTCAACGAAACTGAAGCGGACACGAACCGAAGTTGCCCATAGTTCTGTCTCTTTCTGTTTCTGGTCGTTCAATTCAAAGCTCTCCAAAGTCCGCTTTCGTCTTTCTCTCTCTCTCTCTCTCTCTCTGTTATGGCATCATCATCATCATCATCATCATCATGTGCCATTTCTCCCCCGCTCCCTTCAGGTGACTCTATTTCCCTGCGAGTTTTTTTTTGTCCGGAATTGAATTGAATTTGATGATTGAAACAATATGAGATGCACGCAATGATTTCGATTTCTGAGTTAATGAAGTTTTGGTTTTTGCAGGCTAATTATCCAACAAATTCTTCATGAATTGGAAATTTTTCACGCACTATTAGTCTCGGATAGTAAATTCCTTTGGTAGCTTCAGCTAAAAGCCGGATTCCTTCTTCTTCTTCTTTTTGTTTCGTTTGTGTTGTGGCTCCTGATTAAAGAGATATATATAAGAAGGGCGGGCAAGTGTTGAAATTTCAAGAATAATTATGGGCTATCTTAATTCAGTCCTGTCATCTTCGAGCCAGGTTTATGCCGTTGACGGTCCCGTCAGCGGCGGCGGACTCAGGTTTTCACCCAATTTGTTGTTCTTATTATTTCTTTCCTTACAACTATATATATTTTTTTTATATTTTTTTCTAGCTTTTTTTATTTTTTTGAACAACAGTTTAGCCTTTATATTTTGTAACCCTCTTCATGGTTTTCTCTGCCATCCGTCAAGGATGTTTATTGGTTCCGTGTTTTGCTTTGTGCTATGCCCATTTGGTGATCACTTGATTCACAGCTCTTTCTTTCTATGAGTAGAATTGTAAGAGTGACAAAAAGAATGAATGGGAAAAGAAGCAATTATTTTTGGTGGTTATTTTGGGATATGCAAATCTGAGGCCCCAATTGCTTTCATTAATATGACATATTCTTCTTGCTATTACATTCCTTTCTTCTGCCGCATCACCGTGCCATGCTCTGCATTTTTTTTTGGTTATGTGCTATTTGGAAGAATGATTTCTCAATCAAGTTTCTATCATATTGAACTGCGCCTTTTGGGGGAATGTGTTAGTTATCCTTGCTCCTCTTTGTTTGGGTCCAACTTTATTTGCTTTGTACTGTTCCTTGCAAGACAATTTTGTTAACACGGAATGTGTTATTGTGGGTTTGCTAATTCCTCAGACGTAACTTTGTGAATCCAACAAAGCATTGCAAAGTGTAACTTGTAATTTTATTACCCATTCTTGCTTAATTCTTGTTGGATATTGCTTTATTTGATATTTCATGTTGTAGACAAGCCAGTGTTGCGGTTGGGGGGAATGGTTATTATTCTGTTCCTTTTTAATGGGACCTGACTTTATGTATCAGGCAAACTTTTTTGGACTTTCCAGTTCACATCATGTCGCTTGAGGATTTCAATGATAGTTTTCTTTAAGGCAAAAAAGCATTTACAATGGCCTTTTTTCCCTCTTTTTTTCTTTCTTTTTTTCTTTCTTTGTTTTTTTTTTTTAAGTCCACGACCTTGATTGATTGAGTAATTTGGCTTCCTGAGTGGCATGTAGGATATTTTTATAAGCTATTGGTTGAATAATTTGTAGTTCAAATGATTTATAACTTTCCACTGAAAGAAGAGTTTACATCTCTCGAGTTTTACTGTTTTCTGCAACAGCCAGAATGGGAAGTTTAGTTATGGATATGCAAGCTGCCCAGGGAAAAGGTCCTCCATGGAAGACTTCTATGAAACAAGAATCGATGGTGTTGAGGGAGAAATTGTTGGTCTGTTTGGAGTTTTTGATGGTATGTCTTTCCCACATGCAATTTTTATAGTGCATGCCTAGCCTTAGATTTGATATGCTATGGTTTTTGGAACAGAAAACTGGGTTACTAGAGTTTTAATTTACTAATTATTTTAATGTCAGATTCTAGTGAAAAACTCTTTGAGAACCACATATTCGTGTACCTAGTAGGCCTGAGGACAAAAAGGTAGTCTAAAATTTATCAAGTCACAGTTTCCAACATGGACACATGTTTCTCGAGCATATTTTGTGGTAAATTTGAACTTCAGAGCTGAGGTGGTACAAAGCAATTTGTCATGCTATTTGCTGATAGGGCCGTTAATTGATTGGTAGTTTTTATCTGGGATAGACAAAAGCCATCAAAATTGATTGGGTCTTAAATTAATTGGTGAGTTTTATTACTGATTTAGATGTCTTGTTTTGATGGCTGGCGGTATAGTTCCAAATCATCACATGTTGCAACCAATTCCTAGAAATGATCAAGTAAAATACGTTTGAAAAATGTTGCTGTTGTGGTTATCATCTTTTTAGGTCATGGAGGTGCACGGGCTGCTGAATATGTCAAACAAAACCTTTTTAGTAATCTCATCAGGCATCCAAAGTTCATTTCAGATACCAAATCAGCTATTGGTATTTAACTTCCTCAATGACTGTATGATTTCTGTTTTGAGAATTTTGCTAAGTCGTTTGTCTAGAAAGCAAATTTCGTGTCAATCTTTAATTGCACCTTTCTCTTGTAGCTGATGCATACAATCACACAGACTCGGAATTTTTGAAATCAGATAATAATCAAAACCGTGATGCTGGATCAACTGCTTCCACAGCTGTTCTTGTTGGTGATCGTTTGCTTGTTGCAAATGTTGGAGATTCTAGAGCTGTCATTTGTCGCGGCGGCAATGGTAAAACTTGGGGAACTTTATGATGCTGGGATTTATTCCTTCAAGTACTATGACTTCTATGTCAACTGGGCGTAGTTCGTTTGCTTTCTGTCTTTGTTTAAAAATGTTGCAAGATAGACAGAGATGAAAGCTGATTTACCTTTTCAAGTTTGACAGATGCTTGTTGCAACTAAGTATTATTGAACTCTTTTCATCCCAAGCATGTTTTTGTCCACTCGATTAAGCATTGTAGAGAGCCAATAATTAACCAGTCACACTTAACAGGAACTTGACTCTGATTTCCCATCAGTGATATTCTGTAGCATACTTCTGGGTATGCAGGATATATTTCTAAATTTGTTTATACTAAAATTTAACTGTGCATCGTTTATAACAAGAAATGCTGAAAGAGGGGCCTATAATCTTTGATGGAGTATCAAAGAACGATAAAATTTCTACCACGAAAAGGGTGATGTAATTGTACTGTGGTGTTGTGCCTGGACATATGAAGCGGAATAATACCTTAGTGCTTTTTGAGCATGTTGCTGGATTGTCCAGCTACTATAGGGTTCAGTTGTGACATTGCTAAGTTATTAAATTGCCCTTGCATTTTCTTCAGCTATTGCCGTTTCTCGAGATCACAAGCCAGATCAAACTGATGAGCGGCAACGGATTGAGGATGCTGGAGGATTTGTGATGTGGGCAGGTAAGAACTTTTTAATCCTATTGTTGTTTCTATCTTATCTATTTATTTAGGGATAAATTTGTTAGTTTTTGGATGACTAAAATCATAATAACAGGTACTTGGAGAGTTGGTGGTGTCCTTGCAGTATCTCGTGCATTTGGTGATAAGCTCTTGAAGCAGTATGTAGTTGCTGATCCAGAAATTCAGGTTTTATTCTTGCTATTCATCTTGACTTGCAGTGGTTCAAAAAGAAAGCAACACAGAACGAAGGGGTTGACAATAATAGATATTGTATTGTGCGCATGAATTGCTAGGGTTTACATTTGATTCCCTCGAGTGCATGTTTGCATAATTGATGTACCTGTGGACATACCTTGTGCTGGTAAATGCATATTCAGTCATTGCCATAGTATACGTGTGTTTTGAACTTCTTGGGAAATATTCTTAATTCAACAATTACTCATATTTCATAGAGAGGGAAGAAAGGTTACCTTAGCGTGGTTGCCAGCCTCTATTTGGGAGATGGATTCAGAGCTCCCTATTTTCTCCATCTCACCCTTACTTTTGACAAATGTTCAGCCACTGACATTTTATGTGAATATTGCAGGAGGAGAAGATTGACAGCTCTCTTGAGTTTCTGATACTCGCAAGTGATGGATTGTGGGATGTAGTCACAAATGAGGTTTGTCTTTGTTCTTTTTGATGTGGATAGCCCACTTCCATCTTCTAGAGTTTTGATGTTGCAAACTATATCTGACATAATGTTGTTTGCAGGAAGCTGTCCAAATGATTAAACCAATCGAGGATCCAGAGCAGGCAGCAAAGAGATTGTTGCAGGAGGCATACCAAAGAGATAGTGCAGATAATATAACCTGCGTTGTTGTACGCTTCTTGGCCAATCAGGTTGGCACCTCTCATGGTATTCCTGCATAAGCACGCGAATTTGGTGCTTTGCTGGGATGCGGCTCTCCACTTATAAAACGAAAATTTGGGTACAGTTGGTGTTGCATAGCTAGTTGATGAAACACAAATGTAGCCTTGCACAAGGATGCAAAGACGGGCCATTTCAGTGGGCTATTAATCTGTGTCACATATTGATAGCCTCTAGAATAGAACTGGTGTGGGGGTTCAGCTTATGTCCTCGAGTCTTGACGTTGCCAGAAATGCGCATTGTGTACTTGTGCTGAATCTGATGACTATATTCCATCGATATGTTGTAAATGTGGCTTAGTCTCTGTCGCTTTTCTTGTATACATCTCACTCTTAGTGCTTTATTGTTTCAAGGTGGGAACTATTCAAAAAGCTCTTCAACTCAGAAAGTTAAGCTATTGGGCAAAAGTATATCAATGGATCATTTAACACATGCCCTCACATGTAATTCCATTTTGATGAAAGCGGAAACAAATGCGCTAGATGGCAAGAATGGGAATAAAATATTTTGAGCTATGTCAAAAAAAAAAAAAAAAGTATTTTGAGCTGAACTCCTTTTTAATTTCGAACTGAACTTCTTGGTTATAATGTACTGATTCAATGTCATATAATTCTAGGGAACTTTATATCCACATAAAATCTCAAGCTTATAGGTAGTGAAATTCATGAATATTGTAACTTATTGAATGAGATTTAGAAATAAATCATACATTACATTTAACATAATTAACTTGGGTATAATGAATTTAGGACATAATTGCACTTCGTATATTTTGAACAAACATAATGAAATGTAAGTGTGATAACAAATCACACTTTTTGTTCAGTAGCACGTAGTAAAAATTACATTAATTACAAAAGTATTATTGATCTCAAAAAAATTTACGAAAGTATTATTGTAAATAGCCAAAATGAACCAAACTGTCTTTAGAACTAAAATGGCCAAAAGATAGACTTGGGGATTTTCTTAAAAGTGAATAAAGTCTAAATTATAGACAAATATCAAAGAATCACAGAAGCTTTTCCATGGTTTGATCTACAGCGTTTGGCTATCGTGCGCTTGTGTGTGCTAACGTGTGCCAGCCCCAATCTTCTGCCCGTATGCTCCTCCTTTGGTGTTTTTGCCGGTGGTCTGTGCTTCCTCTGTGAAGCGTCACTTCCCTTTTGTGGGTTTGGTGCCAGTGTAGCTCGCTCGTGGTGGTGCGGTGTGCGCCTTCGTCTTTCCTAGTGGGGTTTTGATGCTCTGTTGTCTAGTTTCGTTTCAAGGGTTTGGTTGGTTCCCTTGCTTCCCCCTTCCATTTTCGTGGGTGGGGGTAGGGAAGGTGGACCTTTTTGCTCTAAGGGCGATTAGGTATAGTTACTCCCGGCTCTGGTCGAGTGCCCACTTGCTTCTCCATTTGAGTTCAACGACTTTTTTCTTAGTCTCCACTTTTCGATCCCTCGTTCTTTTACAGCTCAGATTCGTTTCTGTGCCCTTGCTTAGCGCCTTCTGCGATCTAGCGCGACCTGCTTTGTGTTGCAGTCCGGCCACTGTAAGCCTGCTCCTGCGTCGCCGTTCCTGCTTGTTGGAGGTATTGTTGTATCAGTTTTTAGTGGGACACTTTTTCCAACTCTGGTATGTTTGGGCTTAGTTCTCTTATTCCTAGTCTATGGGGGCTTCAATTTTCTCTAGGCTTTGGGCCCGTACTGGTGTTATGCTTGGCCTGCCTGGATAGCTGTAGGGCTTGGGTTTATATAGTGGTGCATTGTACTTTGTTATATAAGGTAGGTCCTTTGGTTTTATCTGCTTCTCTGATGTAGGCTTCGTGGGTTGGGCTAGCCCTCTTTATAACTGTTTCTGTTTTAATCCAATGAACTTCTTTGCCTTTGTTCCAAAAAAAAAAAAAAGTCTAAATTATAGTCAAATGTGAATAGTAGAAGAAAGGAAAATATCGTATAAAAGTTTTTTTTTTTTTTTGGTTTAGTGTCGGTGTATCTTATAAAAGTTGCCACAATTATGAATAGAAAGATTAACAACCAATCGCTTGATAGTTGATACACTTTGATAAGAAACCAAAAGAACAACTTCAACAACTATAAAACTTCATTCTTAACCTCGTATTGCTTTCTTCTTGACGGTTTTTCAAGCATCTAGACTGTTTTGGGGAATTTTCAAAGTATAATTAGTCATGTCCCCTAATTAATTTAATAGTTACAAAATTGCGTCTATTGATGAGAGATATGTAAAAAGAGTTGTGTCTATTAGGCCCAAAAGATATATCTCTTGACCAAATAACTACCAATTTAATCTCCCTATTAATCTGTGATATGGTCATTCACAGAGATGTAAGGAAGGAGGAAAAATCCACACATTTTATAAGAGCAACACTACGAAAGTAGTTCTTGAGGACTTGATTTCAGCAGTACAAACTACATTCAAGTGTTATTTCATTTTATCCTGTGAGGGAATTTGCCATAACCTACTTGAACTGTTATGAGGGCAAATTTTGCATTGAGGAAAGTGATACTGTTACACGACTTGAAGCAAATTCTTTTATATTCTAATCTACCCTCTTTCTGGTTCTAACAATCTTAAGGCAAAATTTTAATTTGTAATTGAGTCGTTGAAAGAATTAGCTTCCAACTTTGTAAATAAGTTAAGTAAGTTGAACTTGCATAAGGTATGCTATCTTTCTAATTATATATGTGAAGCACATTAAGTTTAACATAATTGATATGAGATATTATTGCTTATGTATATAAATAAATGATAAGTGGCTTTGATGTTGGTGGCTTGCATAAGTTATTTACGCACACAAAACCAATGACGCCTATTGGCATGCACGGTTCATTGATTTATATGAGATAATTTCTTAGTAAAGGACTACTCGTAGGCCATTTAAGAATTGACAATTGTTGCCATCAGTATATATGTATAGTTGTGCATGTATAATGACTACGCCATAACATACATGATAGATTCCATAGACTTACATAAAAAGTTAGGTGCCTGGATTAAAAATCATCAATTTTGTCAACAATTTAAGAAGCCAAAGTATGGTGGTTATTCACATGGTTTTATGGCTTGCATGGTGTCCATCGGTTTAGTTTGATAATGGAAATGAAAAAATAATAATTAAAAATAAATAAAAATACGTGAAATTTTTCCATTGGAAAAGGCACTTGATCATTCATATCATATATGTGCAAATAATCAATATGTAGTAGTTTTAACAGTAGATATCTATCTTGCATATTTTATCCCAATTAAGAACTATCAAATGCTAGTGCATCTACATAAATAATACTATTGGTTAGTTTGATGGAAGATAAGTATATCTTCTAGTTGAGGAAACAAAAAGAGGAAAAGTTTATATTGTGGAATTGATCCACATAAATGACTGAGCCTCTGGAATAACAAATTCCAAAGGTAGCCACTAGAAGTGGTGCCTAATGCCTAGTGCCTAGAGCCTAAAGAGAAAAATTCAAAAATTGCGTGACTCTTCAAAGAAAGAGACGTGACTCTTCAAAGAAAGAGACGTGACTCTTCATAAGAAGAGACACAACTCTTGGTGAGAAGAGACATGTCCTTTTGTGAGAAGAGATATGACTTTTAGTGGGAAGAAACATAAACCTTTGTGGGAAGAGACATGACCATCGTTGGGAAGAGACGTGACCTTTCATAGAAAGAGACGTGACCTTTTGTGAGAAGAGACTTGTGCTTTCAGAAAGAGTTATGACTTTTCATGAGTGACCATTCAAAGTCTATGACAAAGGCAATATCAACCATTGCATCAACTGCCATTGCAATTATTTTTTGCTGCTTTATTAATAAGTTCCTTCATGTTATGTATACACATATTTAAGAGAAAAAAAAGGTGAAAGGTTGCGCTTCCTGGGAAGAAGGGTGACCACCAAGCTATAACCATTTTAAATAGTTGGGTGTGCCTATTTTTGTTATAGGCAAATCAATATTATAAGTGACAACCAAGTGGCAAGTTGAATTATGGGTTTGAACCCACGACTTGGAAAAGGGGAGGTGTATAAATGAAGTGTTGGGACCATTAGATGGTTGACAGTTAAATTATATTTAGTACACATAATTGAGAAATAACAATTTAAAAAATTGTTAAAGTACTTAATTGATTAAGGCAGTAGCATAAAAGGGAAAATAATGTCCTTAAATAATTATTAATTTCTAGAAAGCCATGATTATGAGGAAAAAAAAAAAAAGCTCAAGAGTTGCGACTCTTGATATGTTGTAATAACTACAATGTAGTTCATAGTACCACGATAAAAATAGAAGCATTTTAAAAAGCCAACTGTAAATTAAGAGGAAAAGTTAATTCTTAATTAAAAAGGTTAACAAGAACTTGATATACGAGATATTAAATAAGGGATGAGTTTCAAGTCTACAATTATTAATCTCCTATAATAGACACTCAACTCAACACTTGATATAACGTCAAGTCTTGAGTTTTGCAATGAGTTAAAAGACATTATTAGTGTGATTGAAGTATTATATTTAAGTTATTTTCATCCTAAGATTATATAGTGCCTAATTTCTGCAATTTACTTGAGAGGATGAGTTTATACAACTCTTAAAAGACTTTGTAAAAGTTGCCTTAACGCAAGGCCAATTAGTCTGCCTATGTAGATGTAAAATAGTGACTTTCCAAAAAGTTTAAGGACTTAACTTTAAAACATCTATGAAAAGGATATGGACATATGGTCACACACGTGCCACATAAATTATAGAGATATTGTAGTTGTAAGGTCAATTGTGTGAGATGTTTCTACAACTTATCAATAAGAATAATTGGTTTCAAGGCAGAGTTCACCATATTATTCAAGTTTGTTGTAATGTATATTTTACTATATAATAGTTTCAAGGCGTAGTCCACCATTTCTTATGCAATTGAAAATCAAAATTGCTAAAGATCCATTACTTTTTCAAATTTTAAAAATAGCGGAAGATTACCGAGAAATTTTTAAAATATAATTAGTCATATCCCTAATTACTTTGGTAGTTATAAAGATGCGTCTATTGATGAGAAAACACGTCAAAAGAGTCGTGTCTATTGGATCCAAAAGACTTATCCTTTGGTCAAATAACTGCTAATTTAATCTCCTTATAAATATGTGATGTGGTCATTCACATAGATATAGAGAAGATAAACAAATCCATACATTTCATAAGAGCAATTTTGTAACACTACAAAAGTTATTGTTGAGGACCTGCTTTCAATAATGAAAACTGCAGTCAAGTATTGTTTCATTTTATCCTATGAGAGAATTCACTATAATCTACTTGTATTGTCATGAGGGCGAATTTTGCCTTAAGGAAATTGACACTGTTACACAACTTAGCAAATTCTTTAATATTACAATATACCCTATTTTTGGTTTTAATAAACTGTTTTTATAAAACAAAAGTTTCAGCCCTTTAAAGGGTTGAAATTCAGAAATATGCCACACACAAATTGTGAGATAAAAGAGCATAATTGAATGTATTAAAATCAGAATTGAACAAAAGTAAGTTATACTATTGTGGTGATAGAAAGAAATTGCATTCAATTTTCTTAGATTGGTGCCTATTAATAAATGATGGAAGTGAAGAGCATGTAGGACACCCAATGAACTTCAACTTGGAGTAGTAATGAAGAAAAATAAAGTGGATTCGCATCTTTTACATCAAACAAATAAGCAAAAGTAATGTATAGAAAGAACATTACATGATGCTTTAACTTTAACACTGTATTTGGATAGTAAAGTATGGGGAGAGGAAAGTGGGAGAGAATAAAATGAGAGAGAAGAAAATTGGAGGTAAGAAAAATTTTCTACCATCTCTTATGTTTGAAAAAAAAAAAAGGTGATGGAAAGGAAGAAAACTAAAAGTTTCTTGTTTGAAAAATTGTAGAAAGCAAAGAAAAGGAAATAATATATATGTAAATACTAATTTTACCCTCATATATATATAATTAAAGTGGTAGATATATATATATATATATAATATAATATAATTAAAGTGGTAGACGAATATACTATTTTCGCCCAATTTTGGGAGGAATGGATTTGATGGGTTGAGGAAGAAAAAAAGAATTAAAAATTTTCCTCTTATCTATTTGTCAAACATCTTCTAAATAGAAGAATTCTCTCTTTTCCCTTTATTTTCTCTCCCTTTCTCCCATTTTCTCCTCTCACAAACACAATTTGAATATTAAGTCACAACAAAATAACGAGTAGTAGGCCCAAAATCAATTTATACTTGAACAAACGCAATTTTTCCTTTTTCACCCTCAATTTTCAGGATTAATTCAAGGAATATTTATGGTTGTCAAAACCAGACTGGACCGACCACACTATAACAAAATAAACATTTTACAACATTTGATATGCGTTACAAAAAACAAAACAAATGTTGCTATATGTCTATACTGAAATTTTTAACAAATGTTACTTAAATTTCACTTTAGAAAGCGTCACTAGGTGTAAAATGACATTTTTATGAAATGTTATTATGGTCAATATGCAAACGTTTTTTAAAGTGTCAATATAACACAGTCTATTGTGACATATATAATTGTCATTGTAAGCATATCTAATTGTTACAAACCATAATCTTTATTGGTTGTGAATTTAATTTGGCATTTATAGATGGCGTAATTATATAAATTTGGCATTTATTGTTATGTTCAAAAATTACAAATATTTTTAGTTGAATAACCATTAATTGTTACATAATAAAAAATAAAAATGGACAAAAAAAAAGACAAAAAATTGAAACAAAATAAATGTAACAATAATTTGATCAAATATTATTTTTATTTATAGTAATAACTCTTTTTGTATAGTAACGACCAAAATAACAAATTGCATATTTGAACAATATAAAAATTGCTTGGAACTCTTTCCTTTATACACGGAAGACTCAAAATAATACAGTTATGCAAAAACAAACAAAAATCTAGAATAAATTCCATTCTTCATAGCTCAATTTCTTTTCAACCTTCAAGCCTCTTCAATGTTTTCCTGCATAAATGAAAATATACAACTTCCATCATTTCAGAAATTATGTAAAGGAACACATAGTTAACACACTACTTATGCGAAGGACAAATAAATGGTGGAACACATTAAACTTACAAGTGCTCCTTGAACAAATTCATCAGCCTGCAGAAAAGAACCGCAAAATTAGGACTTATGAAATGAGAGTTAAAATCAATATTTAAATCTTTAATATTATATCAAAGAGCATGATTGTGTAAGTAATTGTAAGGCCAAACTAAATGAAATAAGTAGAAAGAAATTAAAATCACAAAGTAGTTACTGACCACCGATCAAGGAAAGGTGGTGACATCAAAGTTCCCATCAAGTTTTGCCAAGGGCTCTGTGTTAGAGAACAAATGGTCTATATAAAAAGAAGAACAAGAATTGATGGAAAAAAAAAAAAAAGGAGTGGCGGAAGAAGGGCCGAATAAGGGGTAAGTGAGAAGTTGTGGTCTTTTTGGATAAAGACTAGAAGACCTCGTTTGTTAGTGGGATAATTGGAAAATGGAAGTTCGAAAATTAGAAGAGTAGCCTAGTGGTGTTACAAAACAATTCAAATTTTAGTGTGAGTGGGATGCTTAGATTTTACATCTAAAAGAAATTGAGAAAGGATAAAATGGCTCGTTTGTTAGCTTATTTTGTTTTAAAAGTTCAATGTTTTGGATAGAATTGGTCTACTATTGGTTTATAACAGTGAAATTGGAGCACAAAAATAGGAGGGAAGCCCAAAAAAAATGTGAAATCATTTACTTTAACAAAAATCATTTATGTAAAAACAAACAAAAATCTTGACAAAATTTATTGAAGTATATGGACTATAATTTGCATTTAATAAGTGTGGTCATCTAAATATAAAAAATGTATGTAGTTAAACCTTTTTCTTAAAAAAAAATTGGGTTTGTGGAAATTCATTATTTTTACTGATGTTTGTTGAAAATTGTCATAGAGAAAATGTCATAATAGTTATTTTTGGCGTAGTGAAATTTTTCTATATGATGTTGTGGATGATTTAGAGAAGCACTTGATGTTGTCTTAAATAATTTTAAAAGTTAAATCTTATAATTTTTACCGACGTTTGTAGGAAACTGTCATAAAAAAAGTCATAACAGACTTTTATTATTAGTTGAATCGGTTAGACCATGAATCAATTTGAGGTCTAGTCCAATTTTGCCTTCAACTCAAGGGATTAGGGAATCAAGGAAAAACTGGTCAATTTATTGGTTAGACCGGTGACTCAATGAACCGTTCTCGATTTGATCATTTTGATCAGAATGTCTTGAGTGTCTTTAGAAAATGGCTGGAAAAATTGTGATGCTTAATGAAGTCGAACCTTGGGCCTTGCATTGACATCGTTGATCCTTATATCAACCCACTAAAGCCCCTTCTTGATTGTAACATATAATTTCATTGTAAATATTTCATTAAATTCTTTTCGTTCCAACCCACATGTCTTGTCTGCCCAACGTTGTGGGTTTTGTCTTTTCTTTAAGCATTAGCCACGTGATTGACTTATGATTAGCTCGACATAAATATTATGAATTTCATCAAAAATAACTTTGCGTTATAATTTTGAACTTTAAAAATTTCTCTAAACTTTGGACGTTTTTCTCTCCCTCCTCCCTCTCCAATTCTTTCAATTTGCTTATTAACAATAAAAAACATGACATATTTTTCTTTTCTCTATTCTTTTCAAGTTCTTTTTCTTCATCTTTTGTTTTAAAATAATATTGTATAAGTATCATTTTTTAATAAATAGACTAACTTAATATTTTACATGTTATCTTTAATTTTATAAATTTTTATTTTATCTTATAAATCCTTTTCTTACAAACAAATATTTTTTTATAAATACTATAGCATAGGGGTGTTCATGGGTTGGATTGAGCGATTTTGAAGGTATATCCGCATCTAATCTGTCATCGACAGATTGGATAATTTTCTATCTGCATCCAATCTAATCCATCACTTACGGATTGGATTGGATTAATTTTAGTAGATAGACTGTATGTAATAAAAAAAAAAAGACTCAAAATCAGGACTATTTTGAGCCATTAATGCACATTCAATTGCTTGAAAGTGACCAATCCTCATCAATTACATTGAAAGACCAACAAAGAGTACAAAATATTTAAAGAATAACACAAAAATGAGACTCAAAATTTGCCAAAAACAAAAGATGTAATTGTTTAGTATATATCCTCTATATTTATTAGCATCTTTCTTAGCAATCTCTTCAATTAAATGAATATATTTTACTTATAAAGAAAAAGTATGTAAATTAATTAATAATTTTACGAAACAAAGAGCAGAAAATACAAGTTTGGGTGAGATCATTTTAATTAAATGATGGAAGATAAACCTTGCCGATTTCTAGGTGCATGTGTGCCTAATTTATGAAGTTTGTGTTCAGTTCTGGACCGTGTTGAGTTGCCTTGTTGTGTTGAGCACATTGAGACCATATTTCAAACATCATTCCAGCATTCGAGTATCGTACTTACTTTCTAATATCTTTGTTTGGGATACCACAAGTTATCATGCTTAAGACGAGAGGCTCCCATATATGATACCCCTTTCAAGTAAGATAATTAAGACGTGAAAGAAATTAAATAACATGGATTAAAGTAATTTTGCTAGAAGCAGAGAAGTTTTTTCTCTCATTTTTTTTACAGGGTATTTAACCCTTAGCCTTCTCAGGATATATAACATTTTAATTCTAAACTTTTATATTTTTTTACATATTAGTCCTAAACCGTTTTGATATTTCATTTGAGTTCTAAATTTTTCAGTTTCTTACCAAATCAGTCATTTTGCTTATGAAAAATGGTTAGTTCGTTAATAAATAAGTTTAATTTAATGAAAATGACTAAAAAAAAGGTCAAATACACGAATTAAATATTTTTTTCATTAGCAAAATATGGACATTAAATGTTTTTTAATCAACAAATACACGAATTAAATAGGTAGTACACATATTTTTTTTTGACCGAAAAAATATTCAATTCATGTATTTAACATTTTTTCAAATAATTTTTTGTAAGGTCAAAATCATTTTTTAATTGATTGATCACTTTTTGTCAACGGATGGACTGATTTGGTAAAAAATTAAAAGGTTTGAGACTCAAATGAAATTTTAAAAAGATTAAGAACTCATATATAAAAAAGTATAAAGGTTTAAGACTTACAATGTATATATCCCTAGCCTTCTCTAGTTAACTAGTATGATTGGAGAAGCAAAAGAGTTTTTTTTTTCTTTCTAATTTTTAATATATATATTGTAAGGGGCAGATTGAGTTTGATTGGATGGATTTTGAAACCCTCAATCTGCACTTAACCTGCCCCTGATGAATTTTAAAATTGCAATCAATCCATACCTTTGCAGTCTTGGCAAATGCGGATTGGTGCGAGTCAAATTGGTTAGATTGGGGTAGGTTGGTCAGTTTTTGAATAACCCTACTATCGCAACATAACATAATATTAAAAAATTATATTATACTAATAATTAAGGATGTTTCTCTTTCCACTAAATTAAAATACTAAATATGTTATTTTATTGAATTATTGTTCTTAATTATCTACATCTATAGGATAGATCAATTAATTTTTGACGTTATCATATGTTAAATTATATACAAAAAGTAAATATAATTTTGTATATCATTACTTTTAACTAATCATATTTCCCAATATTAGGATAAAATTTATTGATTCTATTGAGAGAAATGGTTTTGATGGACTAGAGAAAAAGTTTAATCTCTCTCTTTCCCAAAACATTTGTCAAACACAAAAATTGCCTCTTTTCTCCTTGCTTTTCTTCTTCCCCTCCTAAATACTATATTAAAGTAAAAAAAATCCTAAAATAATTAATTGAACAACATTTAAAACAATTGATCGAAAAACCCATTTATAACTTAAAAATCTAGAAGTTTAAGAACTCCAGATTTATTAATTGAACAACATATCCCTTAAAAAATTCATTATAAACCCAAAAATAGATTTTTTTATAGCCCACCAAAAAAATCTATAAAAATGACTGAAAAAAGAGCCATATAGAGGCTTGGGCTTGGGGTGCCTTCGGCATAAGCATTTAAACACTAAGTCAGTGTAGGCCTGTGAAAGTAAGGCTTTAGAGAGAGGACGTCCGACGTGTAGAGGTGCTTACGGATGTGTGGAAGTGGTTTAGTGGAAGAAGAAGGAGAAGGAGAGGATAGAGTTAGAGAGATGGCCTGATCGTTGCATGGATGGAAGGTGGGATGGGATTGTGATCGGATCCCTTCTATAGTGCCCTCCTCTTACTCTTGTAATTGATTTGATTTGGACGGTAATTTACTGCTTGACAAGACCACTGCCTCAATGCTTGATGGGTGATGATAGGTGAAGTGAGTCTGTCAGAAGGATGGCTCGAAGGACGGGTGTTTGTGAGTATCCTGCAAACTGCCTATGTATGATTTGAGCTATGATTTGTTCAAGTTATTCATGAGCCTTCAGTGGGTAAGGCATCAAGACTTGTGCTTGAGTAAGAGCTTCAATCTAAATAGTCAAAATTTATTGTGGGATCTTTATTATAGAAAAAATATTTGTGTATTAATGTTTAGTTTCTTAAATGAAATAAGGCATCAAGGCTACTTGTGTATGACTTGTTCAGGCTATCCATGAGCCTTTAGTAGGTAAGGCATCAAGGCTTGTGTTTGGGTGAGAGCTCCAATCAAAATGATCAAAGTCCACTCTGGGATCTTTATTATAGAAAAAATATTTGTGTATTGATTTTTAGTATCTTGGATAAAATAAATTTAATAATTTTTACTATAAAACTGACAACATTTGCAATAAAAAAAATAACAATTTTAATTTTTTATTACAAAAATTATTAATTTTGTTGACAGATAACATTTGAAATAATAAAAAAATAATTTTTTAATTTTTATTACAAAAATTATTAATTTTATTGTATTTAAGATATTGATCGAAAAACTAAAAATCTAGACTTTTTTTTTTTTTGATCACAAGTAAATTGAATGAAATTAAAGGTACAGAGTCAGGGCCCAAAAACATTTCATACACACCAAACGGCCCAATAAGAGTCTGGAGGCCCAACGGAGTAAAACCACAGGAGTAGAATACAATAAGGGGAATACAACAATTGAACCAGGGTCTAGGCCTAACACCCGAACTGGACTCGGCCTATAGGCCGAAGAGCAACTAAGCCTAATTTGCCCCACAGCCTCCCTAGAAAACCAGGAAGATCGGCTTCTGCAACTGTCAATGTGGGCACTGTCACTATTAGACGGTGCAACGCCGTCAAGGCTACAACCAAACGCCAATCGCAAGCAGGATCCACCACCACCAAGCACGCTGGCCGCGTTAGAGAAGCAGACAACAACCTCATCCTGTGATGTACCTGACCCCTGGATCTCTGCCCCCAAGCCCAAGCAATCGCTGAAGCTGTTAACTGTCGGAGGAGCCAACCCTCATTTCTGTAAACGGCCCCGACTCTAATGCCCAAAAAACAACCTCCCCTACCTCCCCCTCAACCATCACGGCAGTCGGGAAAGGTAGGGGAGAGCCGCGTAAAATCCCAAGTGTGACCAAGTAACAAGACAACCAAACACCGCCGATTCGACCAAAACGGCACCCCCCAACCACAAACCACACCTACCAGCATCAATAGAGACAGAAACGAACGCAAACAAATCTCACAAGGGGCACAAATTGCACAATCTACAGCGAGATCAACGGACGAAGCGGGAGAGGCTCACTAGCGCACGTTAGAAACAGGCGCACGATAGCAACTAGTCACTAGCTCTTAAAATCTAGACTCAATGGAATTCATAACTGACTTAATGTCATTTTTTATTATTATTAATAATTATTATTTAATATTATCTTATTGTCGGAATATTCAAATTCAAGAGCTAAGACCATTCTAATATTGATACTTTCAGCAAAAATCCACTTGAATACGTTTGATTTTTTGTTTATTGACAAAAACCTGTACTCGAAAAAATATATATATATATGTCAATCTCGCAGTTTAATATTAAAAAAAAACTAATTGTTGGACATTTATGTCTTCCACAAATTTGCATACAAAACCTTTCAATCTCCTGCCACAGTGAGTATACAAAATTTGGAGGACATAACAATGGATGGTTTCTAGAAGGGAGCCGATATCTGCTTTGGAATATTTTTAACACCAGTCTTAATCCCTATTTTCCTCCACTCATGATGCGTTCGAAAACTGGTACTTGCTATGTGGATAAAATCTGCTTGCACTGTTTATTGGTTGGTTGCCAAGAAAATGTCGAAATTTTGAAACAACTCACCAATTTTACAATTTTAAATCATTGGAATTTAACTTTTCCTTTTTTTTTTCCTTCTTTATATAAGCATAGTGTAATGAACATTTTCTTTTTGACCGAGCATGGTGCAATGGACTTGAATGTGAATGTGGACGTTTGTGAAGGTTCCGAGAAGGGTCTTGCAATTTGTCTGTAGCCGTCACTGGCCATCCTGTCGCCGCCGGCGCTGCCGCATGCCACCTCCGCTTGTGGATCAGTTTGTTGTTGTCGTTTGGGATGTGCCTTAAGTTGTGTTTGGTTATTATATTTTGAGACAAATAATTTGTTGTCCTTATGGTCTGTTGTGTCTATCAGTGTTTTAAATTTCGGGGAAATTGTTACCGGGTTTATCCCGTCAATTTCCATCACAGGTCTGCAGATGTGCGATTCGTACTGTTATATGCAGTTTTATCCGACTAAATTAGATATGTTTGAGATCTAAGTTTTTAACAAATTTAGCTTTAGTTTTTTTTTTTTTTTTTCTGTTTGGGAGATTTGCCAAAACGAGTTTCAGGTCTCATTAATTTATGGTCAGTTTGACCATGTTGTTGTAGGCCACACTTGACTGTCTTATATTCTTGCTATGTACAAGAATATCCACCGCCTTTGCATTGAATCTGTATATGGAATTAATTGACGTTAATATAACATTTTCCTTCGGAAAAAAAAAAAAAAAAAGAGAATGGTCTTGTCATCTAACCTACGTATAATAGTTAGACCATGCGCATTGCAATTTTGCTTGTTTTGTCGTTTACTCCTTGTCCTTGAGTGGAATTATTAGGCAACGACTTTAATTAATGAATTAACAAAGACTTAATTAAATTTGAATACATTAAAGTTACCTTGATTAATGAATTAACAAAGATTTCACTGAAAGACTTTATTCGAAGAGTTATGACACTATGTCGTCAATTGATTCTTCACACTAACTATTTGGATGAAGAATCACTTGACGTGTGTGAGGAGTTAACCAAATATGCAAGCCAAACAAAATGTGCAAAAGTTCTTCGAAAAAGTGCATTGATGATAGTATTTCATGGCATTTCACTTTTTATCAGATTTGATGCACATTTCATTCCCACTACATGCATATTTTATCAAATTTTTTTACGTACATTGTGATTTTTATTGGAAAATATAAAATTATATATATATGCCACAAGTAACATAATCTGTTGGCCAGCCTACCCGCGGCCCTTTCATGCACTCGGGTAACATTTTCGTTGATAATTCTACTGCAGGGACGAGAAATTGTGACGCGTCCCTGCCGAATTTGAAAATATTAATTTTTTTTTATTTTTATTTAAAAAATAATAAAAAATTCCGGAATGTTTTTTTAAAAAATATTTTTTATGGTCGACCCCACCAACCCTCCTCCATTTCTCTGGTCCACGTAGATTTTCTCTTCCGTTAATTGGGGGCGCCGGTTTAGATCAGAGATTTTTTGTTGGAGAAAACGGCTGATGGTAACAAATTTATAATTTTTAATAATAATAATCATATTTTAAGTAATAAAAAAATAAAATAAAAAATTTTTTTATTAAAAAAAGAAAAATTTAAAATTATCATCTTGTTACATTATAAATACTTTTCAAGTAAAAAAAAAAACAATCGTTTCCCAACTATTTTCCGACGATTAATAAACGCTACGGGTAGCATGACCATGGGCTGTAGCAGACGCTCTCTTCCTCTACTTTTTGCAGAATTTCAAAGGTACAGCTTTTGAGCTAAATATCTATCTATATATACCGAAAGTTCTGCTTAAACCACATAGCTAGTAGCCTAACCCACAAAAAGCCTCAAAAAGCCCTCATAGTATTAACCCTTGGAAGGCCGAAAGATGAGGAACAGCACAACAAATGATTATTCCGACCACTTCCTTTATTATTTCCTTGTCTTTGTAGTTTGTTTATTAAGGTTTTGGTCGACGGAAGTACCGTTGGTGATGGCGCAGAATAGTACAACAGTTTCAGGGAATGTAGGCGTGATTCTGGACTTTGATTTTGACGCTAGCAAGGTGGCGTTGAGTTCCATCAACATGGCTCTGTCCGATTTCTATGCCTCCAACGGTCATTACAAGACCAGACTGGTCATCCAGCCTAGAGATTCTAAGAAAGATGCTGTCGGTGCAGCCGCTGGCGGTAATGATTTAACCTTCTCTCAACTTTGTTGATTGACTCAATCTTCTGAACTCTTGCTTGAAAAAAAAAAAAAAAACACTAGCTAGCCCCATATATATATATATATATATCAGCTTTTGAACTTAAACTGGTAAAACGTACTTCTTTTATTCGTAGTTTGGATATGAATCTTAGTGATAGTGTGTAGAGTTTTGACTCTTAATTTATCTGACTTTAACCTTGAGTTACATGTTATTAATAATAGACTTGACAATCGTTATAGTCGATTTAGAAAAATCACACTCAGATCTAACGATACTCAAGTAATGAGTCGGCTCTGTAAGAGTTAATAAATGAAATATTCAAACGAAATTACTCTTATATTAATCTAAAATTTAATAACTGATATACTTATAATTTTTTTTTTATCAAAATAAAAGGCCGAAAAGAAAAATCCAGCTAGCTATCATATATATATATATCGGAAGGGAATTAAAATATGACGACTTTTGACTGTTGAGTGCTTCTTTGTTTCTTGAAGTCAAACACTGTTTCTTTTTCCGTTTAATTAGTATCAGAGTCAACACGCATCTAGTTTTTAATTCTTTCGATTATTAAACATCCCTCTCGCATAAAGGACTCAGAACACAGTCTGTCAGTCTATTGCCGGTGGTTGGGTAATGAATTTATTATTATGGTTTATAAATATAGGGAACGATTTTAAGACCTAAGCGAATTTTCTCAAGATTTATTAATTATTTTTTAAATATAAGTCATTTTATTTTTTTTATTACAAAAAATTTTAGTAGAGTTGAGTAAAATTGACATTTAATTGCATTTTGAATAAAATCTCAGGATAAAATTTCCGAACCTGAAACTTTTCCTATAAATATAAAAGTCTTGGAGTATATAGTATGCATTTGAAGTGGAGGAAAAAAACAAAGGGGGACGTAGGGACATATATACGAGACTGTTTAACTAAAAAGGAGTCCCACTCCCAGTAGGCTCACACAATATGGGTAAAACTGATGAAAAAATAAGTGAAAAAACAATGAAGAAGGGATATATATATTTATTTATTTATATATTTGTCAAAGAAGGGATATATTATACTGAAACCTTAAAAAGCAGTCCAATCAATTATAATGACGTTAACTTAACTTTTTATTAATTTGATAACGATAGGAACCGCAATATTATACCTCAAAATTTCATTAAATATTATACCTACCACGGAAATGGGAAATTGTACTTATATTTCCTATTAATCAGTGAGGTAACGAATATGCTTGGTTGTTTCTTATTTGGTATTTTTCAGTCCTTATACGTTGACTTAGCGAAGGATTAATATTCATTTGTTCAATTTATAAGAATGAGTTTAATGGTTAAAGATTCAACTTTTAATGCGTTTTATTTTAAATTTGAATTTCTTTCACGACTGTTGAAGTTCCACAAAAATGGAAGATACTTAAGTTTCATTATAAATTTTTAATAGTTTGTAAACATTCTTTAATAAGAAAAAAAAAATATTCATTGTTCAGACTTCTTTGTGTTTATTAAAACTTAATTATGCACGAAGCTTTAAATATACAATAAAAGGAAAAAAAATAAATAAAAATAAGAGAAGAGAAAACGTCCCATGCTACATGTATTTGTGGTCACGTACCGGGTCAACATTGGGGAATTTCGGTGTTTGTTAATTTTACTTTAATTTTTTTGAATAAAATTTTATTTATAATTTTATACTATATAAATTTATTTTTTATTTTAAATAGACTTTACTCATTATGTAAAAAAGATAATAAATAAATTATACTTATCACAAAATATGAGTTAAATTAAAAATTTTCATCCAAATTAAATTAAAAATTCCCATCAAAATTTAACTAGTGTGAATTCTGTAAACAAAAAACAAGACTATATATCTGTGCGTAATAGGGCGATCCCTGTACAAAACGGTTACTTGACAAAATAGGGACAAAACAGAAAAATAATTAATGTGATCTTTTACTAACCAAACATTTCTGTTCTCTCTATTTTTGGGGTTGGGGGGTATTAATGGGTTGGAAAAAAGTTTGCAAGGATACAAAATTTGACATATGATTTATTTATATTGCAACAAATTTTTTAATTTTAATTAATAATATTTATATTTTTTATAATAAAATTTATCATTTTATTTTTCTTAAAAAAATATGAATGTTATTATTCAAAATTAAAAATTTGTTATAATATAAACAAATAGTATGAGAAATTTCGTATGCTCACAAAACAGAACCCGATGGGTTTTAGAAAAGCAAGGTTTCCAAAGGTTGACCCTTAATGGTCAAGAACAGCAGCCTATTTTAATGATTTTCACAGAGAATTTTGGGGAAGAACTGTTTGGGAGTTGAGATGATTGTTGTTGTTTTGAGGAGTGGGGAAGGAACCAAAAAATTGCTATGGTATAATACAGAAATTAGTAACAGTATGCTTGTGTCATTCTCAACACGGATGATAAATCATATTGTTATACATTCTCATTTTAAGACGAGTATTTAGTACTCTCCATTAGTGTTTGGAGTAATCCTAAGCCTAAATATGTGTATATACATTATATAAAATGTTAGTTCGACGCGTAGATTGTTATATCAATAATAATTAAAAACAGATTGCCAAATGTGTTACCTTATTTCTTACAAAAAAATTGATCAAATTAACTTATTTTTTATTAATTTTTTGTTATAAATAATAATTATTTAATTATATAATTCAATTAGTTGATTGTATAATGATTCAATTCAGTCTATTTCTGCATAATTGGACTCGATTGAAAAATGATTGTGTGCGCATGCTCTTTAAAAGACTGGGTACAATGCAAATATGCTATGACCTCGCAGACAGGTTCATTGCGAATTATTTACACTTGCTTTTCAGTAGTAAGACATGACTACAAATCTTATTCTCTTATCATTTTGAACGCAAAACGCAGGACTGGAGCTGATTAAAAATACGCAAGTGCAAGCAATCTTGGGGCCAGCAACATCAATGCAGGCTGATTTCGTGATTGACATGGGAGAGAAAGCTCAGGTGCCCATTGTCTCATTTTCTGCAACGAGTCCTTCCCTCACTTCTCCTCGGAGTCCATATTTCTTTCGAGCCGCACAAAATGACGCCACCCAAGTGCATGCCATAGCCGCTTTGGTTCAGGCCTTCGGATGGAAGGAAGCTGTGCCCATCTATGTTGACAACGAATATGGCAAGGAAGTCATACCTTATCTGATCGATGCTTTGCAGGCAGTTGATGCCCGTGTACCCTACCGGAGTGCTATTTCTCTTGTGGCCACCGATGATCAAATTGTTGAAGAGCTTTACAAGCTAATGACGATGCAGACCAGAATCTTCATCGTCCACATGCCTCTCAAACTTGGGTCTCGACTTTTTATCAAGGCAAATGAGATTGGAATGATGGGTCTGGGCTTTGCTTGGATCATGACTAATGGCATCACCGATTTCTTGAGTTCGCTAAATGCATCAGTCATTGACTCAATGCAAGGCGTGTTAGGTGTCAAGCCTTACGTTCCATATACGAAAGAACTAAATAGTTTCCTAATTCGATGGAGAAGGAAATTCCAGCTTGAAAATCCGGATATGGCTAATTCTAATATGAATGTTTATGGTCTGTGGGCATACGATGCTACAGTTGCATTGGCCATGGCAGTTGAGGAAGCTGGCACTAAAAATGTTGGCTTCCAAATGCCGGGTAACGTGTCTAGCAATGCAACGGACTTGGAAACTTTTGGGGTCTCCAGGAATGGCCCAAACCTCATTCAGGCATTATCAAATATCAATTTCAAAGGCCTCTCAGGTGATTTCAGTTTCACTGGTGGGCAGCTACAATCTTCAGCTTTCCAAATAGTTAATGTGAATGGCCAGGCGGCAAGAGGGATTGGATTTTGGATGGCAGAAAGCGGACTTGCCAAAACGTTGAGCTCATTGATAACAAGTACTAGTACATATTCCACTTCTAATTCCAGTCTCGCACCTGTTATCTGGCCAGGGGATACAACTTCTATTCCAAGGGGTTGGGACTTTCCAACAAACGGCAAGAAGTTAAAAGTGGCAGTGCCTTTTAATAAGGTTCTAAACACCAAATTCGTGAAGGTGTCCATAGATCCTATTACTAACACGACGACTGCTACAGGATACAGCGTGGATGTTTTTGAGGCTGCAGTTAAAGCCTTGCCTTATGCTTTGCCTTTTGAATATGTTCCATTTCTGATTGATGACGACAATTCTGCAATTTATGATGATATGGTCTATCAAGTCTATTTAGGGGTAATACTCTTTATATTCTTCTTTGTGGCCAGCCAAGTCTAATGTTATCTATCGTAGTTTCCAAATCCATATTGAGTAGCTCATTTCTTTCTTTCGCTAATGGGAATTTAATTGTTTTTTTGGCTTGCCTATTGGCCACAGAAATTCGACATTGTGGTGGGAGACGTAACCATTAGAGCCAACAGGTCCTTATATGTGGACTTCACATTGCCATACACAGAATCGGGTGTGTCCATGGTCGTGCCGGTCAAGGACAATAGGAGCAACAATGCATGGGTTTTCTTGAAGCCTTTGACATGGGACTTGTGGGTGACAAGCCTTTGTTTCTTTGTTTTTATTGGTTTCTGTGTCTGGCTTCTTGAACACAGAATCAATGAAGATTTTCGTGGTCCTCCTGCCCATCAAGCTGGCACTAGCTTATGGTTTTCCTTCTCTACCATGGTTTTCGCGCATCGTAAGTGCAATTCACTAAAAAAAAAAAAAAAGACAACCAATTTCTAATGAATATTCTTGTCTAGCTATGATTGATATTACTGCTCCTCATGTTTGCCCTTATCCCGCAATTACAGGGGAGAGATTGGTCAACAACTTGGCTAGATTCATCATAGTAATTTGGTGTTTTGTTGTGTTGATTCTGACACAAAGTTATACCGCCAGCTTAACGAGTCTTCTAACAGTACAGCAGTTGCAACCCACAGTAACTGATGTCAATAGTTTAATTAAAAACGGAGAATTTGTGGGATATCCGAAGGGCTCTTTTGTTTTCGGACTTTTGAAGGGTTTGGGTTTTGACAAATCTAAGCTTCTAGCTTATAATTCTAATAAACATTGTGACGAGCTTTTTACTAAAGGAAGTGGCTATGGTGGTATAGCAGCGCTTTTGATGAGGTGCCTTACATAAAGCTCTTTCTGTTGCAATACTGCTCCAAGTATACTACAGTGGACCTTACTTTTAAAACAGCTGGTTTTGGTTTTGTAAGTTTCCTATATCAAATTTTCATCGTCCAGTCTGTTGATCTCACTATTGCTATTTCTCCACTCATATGGGTTCCTGTCTTTTTCTTTCTTTTTGTTTTTTTTTTTGACTTGAAGGCCTTACCTAGGGATTCATCTCTGGGACCTGATATCTCAAGGGCAATTTTACATGTGATAGAAAGAAATAAAATGAACCAGATCGAGAATGCTTGGTTTGGCAAACAGATTAACTGCCCAGCTTCAAGCACCTCTATCACTTCAAATAGTCTTGGTCTCAATAGTTTCTGGGGTTTGTTCTTGATTGCTGGAGTAGCTTCAATATTGGTTGTCTTAATATTCCTGACCATGTTTGTTTATGAACACCGGAGTGTATTGATGTCCTCCAATTCAGGACCTTCAATATGGAAAAGGGTTCATAAATTGCTCAAAAAATTTGTTGAAAAAGACTTGAATTCGCATACCTTCAGAGGCACTGCAATGGCTGATAGAAGTGCCCATGGTAGCAAACTCATGCCTTTCATGGTGGGTGCACCAAGTCCAACGCCTTCCTCTATCCACACAGAATTCCTTGGAGAGCAAACGGGGCCATCTTTGGAGCTTGGTGATCAAAATACAAATGGGCAATCAACTCAAGATCAGGTAGTTTTCAACACTGAGCTCACAAATGCACCTTTGGATCAATTTGCTGAAACAATCCAGGAAGCAACATCTACTTAAGTGGTCCCTCAAAATCATTGATTTGTAGATCTTCACCTTGATTGTAAGGCATGCTTAAGACCATCATCCGTAGATTTGTATTTCTTCAGGCAAAATTACCACCGTGATATTTCTCAATAATTCTACTAGAGACGACATTAGAAAAGCTTTTCCTTATATTTCTCAATATAAACACAGAAAAGCTATCATTTACCATCTAATTACCTGTAAAGCCAGTTAGTATTACACTAATTGCAATTCATTATTTTTTAATTAATATTAAGAGTTATTGATGAAAACAATTAAAGACATTCCCACCAATTATTTTATTAATTTTAATTTGATATAATATAAATATAATATGAATTTTTAAATACTCAATGGTTACAATTAGGTACCAAACAATTTATGATTTAAAAATTACAATTAATTTTTTAGAATCTATTTCATATCATATCTAATTGAATTTATATTAATGTTTTTTCAATAAATACAGTTGCTCGGGTTCTAATTCTTGTTTTAGTATACGTCCAATCGGAAGGCCAAGAGAAAATAGCCAACACGGATTAATGATTTTTGGCCCCTATCAAGCTTGGACGTGTTCAATTCTTAGGTGTAATGTAAAATAAAACGGAAATGTTTTGTACACACAGGTTCTGCACCAAGAAATAAACGCATATGACATGGATCCGTTAAACAAGTATATCTATGTGGCAAGGAGGATTAAAAGCATAGACGACGTGGCAAAGGAAGTATTATTCACGCTCCAGTCATTTTATCGCAAAAACCTCGCTCAAGTGCCCATTTTACCGATGTAGCGACATGTAACGATGAAGTTAAATTTTGGAGCGGAACGCCATTGTTGATGGTCAAGTGTTGTTCCAAGAAGTAAGATTTCGATAATCTAAAGATTAAGGAAGGAGATGTTGATACGATAGAGCATAAGAGGATGAGAGAAAAAGATGGGTCTGTTGGTGGGAGATTATTGGCCGTAATGTTGATTATCTATGCCCGAAAGAAACTAACATCGAAGAGGATGAGAAATTCAGAGGCTTGTCGAAATGTGAAAATCATGGCAGAGCAAGTGAATCCAAAAAGGTATTGAAAGTGAAGATTGTTTGTAGGGGGCAAAGGAGTCGAGAAATGGTGGCCATATTGTTGATTATCTATACCCAGAAGAAATTATGCTATCCTTTTTTTCCGTACAGTTACGCGTTGGAAAGATGACCATGTTTTTTTAATTCAATTAGTCAGTGCCAACTGGTCTTCCATGTCACTGATTATATATTTTAGTGCAAGACCATCAATATATGTAGTTGATCCCCTATTTTTTTTTTTTCTCGCTTGGTACGTGAAAATATGAACTTTAGAATATTTTTAATTCCAAGCTTGCAATCCTTCGGTAACAATGAGTCATGCAAGCTCTAGCGACTTCTCCTCTAATAAGGTTATCTAATATGGTGTAGTTTATCATTGGAAGTGCAAGTAGTATTCGAGACTATGTAGGGTGACTTTCCACTATATGCGATTATAATGCAACCATGATTTTTTTTTTTTTTTCGAAAAAAATAGGTAAGTAAGGTAATGCCCTACAAATCAATATGAAAAGATTGCTCGAGGTTCCTATGATCAGGTAGGCTAAGCTATATATTAAGCCCACAAGGGAGCAAAACTCGAGACCTAACAAGTTTTGGTGGTACTATTCATAATTTAACGGGACTTGCATACGTTTAGACCCACCATTTGATCTTGGTAGGATTTAAACTTGTAATTTTTTACTTAGTTTCGAACGCCTTAACCAGTTTAATTATATAAATAGTGATTCTTATAAATAGATTCTTTTTGATCAAAAAGGAAAATTATATTTATCAGAAGATGTAAGGAACTAGTACAAAGAGCCCACCCCTACATTAAATAGTAACAGACAACCAGCCACCTCAATACATACAACTAAGCCCACCAACCGTTGAGCCCAAAACTGATCGAACCACCCAAAACTTGAGCCCATGAGGAGCAACAAACCTATAGAGAGACACAGATGCCATAGAGAGCGACGGATCCGACCGCAAACCCCCTAGCGCACGATAGCTCTATCGCATCGAACGATAGGGGTGACTGACGGTACGTGTTACAAATAAATTTTCGTTAACATGTTAGTTTTGCAATTCGGCCCTTATATACGTTATAATGTTGTTTAAGGAGGTGTTTGATTTTGCTGATAGATGTTGCTATTATTATTTACAAAAATAAGAGTGAAAGTGTTTGGTTAAAATTTTTAAATTATTGCGGGTGATTTTACTCCAATCTGTAGCTGTCAGCAACAACAACCCAAGCTGATGAGGGTGTTTGTTTATACTTTTGGATGTTGATGCTGTTGTTAGAATAGAATCAACAAGGTATTATAATGTTTGGTGAAGATTTTGGGGTTGTTGGGGGTGCATTTTCTCCGAATCAGCAATGCAGCTAATGACAAAAGCAAGTGAAGCCTATTTTTGGAGAGAACTGCAGCAAATTACTTTTTTATTTACTAAATTGTCCTTTTGTGGACAATTGCCACGTCACCACAGCACTGTTGAAGCATTTAAGATTGTCCTTTTGCATGAAGACTGTACAGTGTTGTCTTTTTGCGTGAAGTACTGTAAAGTAAGGTTGCTTTCTTTTCTTTTGGTCACTTTGTGTAGGAAAAAAAAAAAATATATAAAATGAATAAAAGTGTAAGAAATAAATGACAGAAAGAAAGAATATAAGGTGAAAAAAATTAAAAAATATTTTATTTAGAAATTAGTAAAAGAATAAGAAGAAAGAAAATGATATATATATATATATATATATATAAAATTTTAAATTTATCCTTCAAAAATAATAATAAATATTTTTTTAAAGTCATAAAAATAATTTTTATTTAAAAAATCAAAAACAAAAAATAAAAAGGGGCAAGGCGGCAGCAGCCGCCTTCCCGCAATTTTATCTTGGTTCCTGCGGAGCCAACTTTTGTAAGGGCCCATCCCTGGGGCCCCACCACAATTTCGTGCTTCCTATTTAACTTCCCAAACACACCGCATATGCCCAATTTCTCCTCATTCCTCCTTTCGTCCTAGTTTTTATCTTTCCCAAACAAGGGGTTATACAAAAATTTTTTCATGCTAATTATAAGGGATGGAGAAAGCTAGTCGACAAACGGGAGTAACTACCAATTAAAAAATAATCGTTTTAATAAAAAATTATTATTTATTATTTTTTAAAAGAAAAAGAGAAAAAAAATATTTTGTATTCCTCGTATACAGTTGCCGGTCCGCCTTTTATTTTCCACGGTACTTTTGTATTTGAGTAGAAATAATGTTATTTTTCAAACACATGTACAGTAAAAATAATATTTGTCATATAACGTAACTCAAAAAAATATTTGTCTTCTAATGTATAAACAGTAATAAGTATAATATATTTTATATGTATATTATAAATTATAATTAATCTTCAAATTACGAATTTAATATATTTTTTTATATAAATGCATGATAGACATTTTCGCTTGACTAATTTAGAGTAACTAAAATTAAAAAAATTATGTAAAAATATAATATTTAAAATAATTATTTTATTATTTAATTAATATTATTAAATATTATTTTAATTAAATACTGTATTTTTATTTTATTTATTAATAACAGTAATAATAAGTAATAGATAAACTAAACGCCATTTAAAAAGTGTATGTTCGGGGATTTTTCTAGACTAGAGGCTGTTATATTTTATCAAAATTTGGACTAAATTAACTTTCGGATTGAGAGGTGAGAGTTGCCATGTCGCAAATCATGGGCCCTTTTTGTTCATCATCTTCTTCCTTCGATTTTTTTTTTTAATTTGTCTTCATTAATCCAAAAAGAACCGTAAAGCCCCAAGTCCTTATTTTTCTTTCAAAGTATTTTTTCTTTTTTTCCTTCTTTTCTTTCCTTCTTCGAGCCCTAAATCATAATCCCTCTTTAGCTTTTTACCAATTTCCAAATTGTAATCCTAAATCTTGTATTTCGTTCCCTCTTCTCTTTATCAGTCTTATTTGGTTCCTATAAAATTTTCTTGGGTATCTATGCTTGATTTGGTGTTAATTGAATTATTTATTTTGTAGGTATCAAGAAATACCTTTTTTTTTTTTGGCCATTTGCAGAACCCAAGCTGCCATTAAGGCTCCCTTCTGTCATTCAAATATGTGTTCTTTGGCCCTTTGCGGAACCCACAGCTAAGTTAAACCGACGATAGCAAATCTCCATTCTCAAAGCTGAATTGTAAATTGTATATGATTAGTTGGGGGTTCAGACAAGCATTTACGGATCAGAAAGAAAGTCTGGTAATGCAAAATGGTTCTTGATATTCCCTTGTTCAGTTTCTAATGAGAAATTAATTAACCTTAGACAGCACCAAAAGGGACAGAAAAAATTTCTCTACTTTATTTTTAATCATTTCTTGAATGATTGAATAAGAATTGTATGCTTACTAAGGCAAGGCAGGATCAAGGAAATAGTCTCGGGAGCAGTAGTAATGTAAATGTAGTTGCAAATAGCCGTCATTTTTATTCAACCAAGCTGGGAATTCCATGGCCTGATCAAATGGATGGTACCCAACATCCTTATCCTTCAATTCAGGGCCAAGATCCATGGTCTTCATGAACTTTAACCACCACCATACAGATGTGACAAAATTCATGGTATCATTCCATTCCATCTGATATTGTTCCCCAATCAACCTGATTTCTGCCACCTCTTTGTCATCCATTACTTGATGCAAACCTCCTCCAGCAGAAGAGTTGGTCATTGCTGTACACTACAGGAGGCACCACTTGTTGTTTTACTACCAAAGGAACTTCCTCAGTGGAGAGGAGGGGAAGAAGATGACGTCAGAGATGGGGTTGAGTAGACTGATGATGGGAAATTTCTGTTGTGGAGAGGTATAAATGGGCAAGCATATTCCGTGTTAAACTTCTGTCTTTACTTGTTACTTCAATTTGATCAGAAGTTGGTCAAGTTGAATTTCCAAGGTAGCTTTCAAAGTGACAAATACACTACCAATATATAGACATGATAATTTTCTTTTTCTCATTTATTAATTGTGTTTTCTTGTATTAATAGAAGGCATTTGAAGAAATAATGAAGATACATGATCATTCTTGTTTCTTCAGTTTGATCAGATGGATTTTCTTATTTTGAAGAAATAATGAAGATAGAAGGCATTGATGATGACATTCTTGAAGATGTTTTTGAGCATTTGTCAAAGAATGAATCCGAAGGACAATGTCTTCTTGTTAGAAATGCACGCTACCACAAGAAGCGAGTTGAAAGATTTGTTTCAAAAGGCAGGGATGGCTCGGTGTGACGTTGGGACAATTACGGCAACTCGAACTTTGTTATTAGACTCAATTAATGCTCTTTGGACCACCAGCTGTTGTGTTGCTAAATCTACTTTTATCCTAAAACTTTAATGTTTATGTCATAATATCATATTAATACTATAATTTTGGCGTTATCTTCATTTCTATTAGTGATTTGTTCTATTTATGTTCGATGTTAGTTTAGTTATGAATTTTGTCCAACTTTCAACTTTTATTATTAGTTAATTTTGTCATGGAAGACATTTACTTGAGTTGATTGTATTGATTGTATACCAATTAGCTTAGTCAGACTACATGGCTCTTTTTATCAGAAGCCAGAGTGCGATAGGTTTAACCCCTCTCTCTCTAAAAACCTCTTCCCCTCTCACACACCCAGCCCCCTCACCCACCTCTCTGGCCGGCGACGGTGGTAGCTTCCACCGCCGCCGGCCAGCCCACCTGCCCTTCCACCCATATCGCCTCCTCGCCCCCCTTTTTTTTCCTTTTGTTTTCTCTCCCCTTCGCCATCTTTCCCCCACTCCCTCTCTGCCATGGGTTTTGCTTTCGTTTTCTGTAGATCTTTTCTGAATAAACGTACCGCCTGCTTCTTCCTTCTCAGATTTGCGGTCCTCCACCTTTCGCTGTTCTTTCCGCCATTTTTGCCGCCATGTCCGCCTCCGAAGCTGCTGCGTCGACCACTGTCTACGCTGCCGGAGCCACCATCCGGCTTCCGGCACCACCGATTTCGAAGCTGGGGTCACTGCCGGTGCTGCCGTAATGGTCACCGGAGTACCCATGGGAGTTGGACTGGTTGCTGTTGGAGAGGGCTGTGAAGCTGCTGGTGTCGCTGCCTCCCCTGCCCGTCCACCCACAGCCGTCGCCCCTATTTTCCATGCCTATCCTCTCTTCCTGTCCTTCGTTGCCTTCTAGTGATCCACTGCCACTGCCTCCACCTTTCCCCTCCCACCGGCGGAATGCTTCAGCTACTGTCCAGTTTGGGTGATTTGGGCCGTTGGTTAATTTTGAAAATAGGGGCATGTATTGTGTGTGTATTTGCTTCTGTTTGTAGTGCTGTGTTTAGGGAAATCGCTGCTGGTCGTACCTGAACATTTTCCGTTGTAAGTCCGCCTTTGTGCGGTTTCTGCTGCCTAGTGTAGCTTTATCCGGCGTGTTCGGTTGGTACCCTCTTCATAGGGTTTTCTCTACATGGTCTTTGGACCATGTTTGTTTGTAGGCCTTTAGTGCCGATTAGTCCTGCCTTGTGTAGGTATTTCCGACACATTTGTGTTGGACTTATGTACGGAAATCGTATTAATTAATACAACGATTTCTTTTAGTTCAAAAAAAAAAAAGACACATGGCTCTTTGGACCCACGCTGATCTGTTAGCTTTTAATTAACTTAACACTATGATTTTATTAATTGAATAATATCACACAATAATAATGAGAAGCACATCCATAAAACATAAATCACACGTCCTTATATACTTAGCAAAACAAAATACTAATTCTACTCGAATATGGAAACAAACTAACCAAGTTCTACTTAAACAATAATTAAGAATTAAAACTGGATTAACTTCAACATCCCCCCTTAATCCTGATTTGGTGATGCTCGCATTCCCAACATCTTCTTCAGCTTGACAAACGCATCATACTTCAACGGTTTCGTAAGAATATCTGCAACTTGATCTTCAAACTTACAATAAGCCAATTCAATCTCTCCTTTATCAACTTGATCTCTCAGAAAATGAAAACGAGTATCAATATGTTTACTCCTTCCATGCGTTATTGGATTCTTGGCCAAATTAATAGCTGAAACATTATCAACAAATATCTTCGTAGGACCTTCAACTGAAACATAGATCTCACTCAATAAATTTTTCAACCAAATAGCTTGACAAGCACTGGAAGCTGCGGCTACATATTCTGCTTCACAAGTCGAAAGTGCAATAATAGATTGTTTCTTCGATGACCACGAACAAGCAGCTGTGCCAAAATTGAAACAGTAACCAGAAGTGCTTCTTCGATCGTCAACATCTCCACCCCAATCACTATCAGAATAGCCTACAAGAGCACAATTCTTAGATGAAGTATAAAGTAAGCCATGATCAAACGTCCCTTTAATGTATCGCATAATCCTCTTAGCAACTTGCATATGAGATTGACGCGGAGACTCCAAAAACTTGCTAATCAAACCAACTCCATAAGATATGTCGGGTCTTGTGCATGTCAAGTACCTCAAACTTCCAACAATCTGCTTAAAGTGTATGGAATCAACAGGTGTGTCATTGCCTTCCTTAGACAATTTAGTTCCAACTTTAATAGGTGTTCTCACAGGATTGCAATCATGCATCCAAAACTTCTTCAACAACTCTGTAGCATATCTCTTCTGGCAAATAAAGATTCCATCATCTCCTTGAATCACTTCAATGCCAAGAAAGTATGACATTAGGCCCAAATCAGTCATTTCAAACTTACTCATCATCGACTTCTTAAAGTCTTCAATCATTCTGGGATTGTTGCTTGTGAAGATCAAGTCATCAACATATAAACATACCAACAAGATATCACCATCATCATTAACTTTCACATATAAGACATGCTCAGACGGACACTTCTGAAAATTAGCTTCATGGAAGAAAGAATCAATGCGCTTATTCCATGCTCTAGGTGCTTGTTTCAATCCATACAACGCTTTCTTCAACTTATACACCTTCTCTTCACTTTTTTCCTTCACAAAACCTGGAGGTTGCTTCACAAACACTTCCTCTTCAAGTGGACAGTTGAGAAAAGCTGACTTCACATCCATTTGATGAATTCTCCAACGATTCTGAGCAGCCAAAGCAATAATGAGTCTAACTGTTTCCATGCGAGCAACAGGGGATAAAATTTCATGGTAGTCATAACCAGGACGTTGTTCAAATCCTTTAGCTACCAATCTTGCCTTGTATCTCTCTACTTCTCCATTTGATTTCCTCTTCGTCTTGAAAACTCACTTCACATAAATAACTTTGTAACCTCGTGGGATTTTAGTAAGCTCCCAAGTCTTATTTTTCTCAATCGCCTTAATTTCTTCATTCATTGCATTCACCCACCTAGGGTCTTGAATTGCCTCATCAAATGATACAGGTTCACAATCTGCAAACATCGCAAAATGCACAAAATCCCCATCATTATTAATAGCATCATCAGGAATTACCTCATAATCTTGTAATCTAATTGACTGTTGGCGATTTCTCCTCGGTTTTTGATTCTCTTGAGGAGCTTGTGGTATTGGATTCTGAGTAGGAACTGGGACAACTTCCCTATTTACATTAGGAACAGCAACTTGAGACTCCTCTTCTCCCAAAATAGCAATAGGACGTCTCTGAGAATCATTATGCTCTTCAGCATCAAATTTCCAAGTTTCATCTTCTGCAAAAGTCACATCTCTGCTCAAAATTACCTTCGTTGTCATGGGATTAAACAACTTATATCCTCCTTTTGAATAACCAACTAAAATTGTCTTCACACCTCGATCATCTAACTTTGTCCTCGTCTCAGCAGGAATATGTGCGTAAGCAATCGAACCAAACACCTTCAGATGCCTCACACTAGGCTTAAAACTGGTCCATGCTTCTTCAGGAGTGATATTCTGAATACTTGCTGTTGGACACCTATTCAACAAGTAAACAGAACACAACGCAGCTTCTGCCCAAAAGGGATTAGGCACTCCTTTGGCCTTCAATAGGCTTCTAACCATATTCATGATCGATCTGTTCTTCCTTTCAGCAACTCCATTATGCTGTGGTGTGTAGGGAAAAGTAACTTCATGCTTTATGCCATGTTCTTCACAATACTCCTTGAACTCATTAGAAACATATTCACCACCTCCATCAGTCCATAAAATCTTTATATAACAGTCACTTTGCCTCTCAACAAATGCCTTAAACTTCTTAAAGCAATCAAATACTTCAGATTTCCTCTGCATGATATAAACCCATGTCTTCCTCGAAAAATCATCAATGAAGGTGAGAAAGTACCTATTGTTCCCAACTGATGGAACACTCATTGGACCACAAACATCGGAGTGAATAAGCTGGAGTGGATGCCTTGCACGCCAAGTTCTCCTTTCCACAAAAGGTAATATGCTCTGTTTTGCAAGGATACAAGCCTCACATATCTGGTTCGGATGATCTATCCTAGGCAAACCTTTCACCATATTATCCTGTGCAAGCACCTTCAAACTACGAAAATTCAAATGACCAAATCGAAGATGCCACAACCAAGATTCGTCTTTCATAACAGCACTCAGACAAGTATAAACATCTGTGGCAATATCAACTCGAAACATCCGGTTCTTCGTCAAAGGGGATTTGAGAATAAGTGTACCTCTACCATCAGTGATTGAGAGACAGTTATCATGCAGCACAATGTTATATCCCTTTTCAAGCAATTGGCCCAAACTGAGAAGGCTGCTCTTCATATCTGGTACATAGAACACATCTGAGATGTAATTATGGTCTCCATTCTTCAACTTAATGAGAATTCGCCCATTTCCCATCACTGGAACGCTGTTATCATCAGCAAATTTAACTGTAGAGCGGATTGACTCATCAAGATCCACAAAAAGCTCCTTCTTTCCACACATATGATTGGTGCATCTGGTGTCTAGGAACCATGTGTTGTAATTTGGTGTTTCAGTAGCTGCAGTAACCATCATGAGGGCTTGATTTCCATCACCATCTCCTTCTTGTGCATGCTCTTGTGCACAGTGTGTTGTCTGATTATTTTCCTTCGACCAACACTCATGAGCATAGTGACCACGCTTGTGGCATGAATAACACTCAATATTAGATTTATCTTGCCTTCCTTTACCTTGACCTCTTCCTTGGCCTCGGCCTCGACCACGACCTCTGTTAGTCTGGTCTGTATTCCTCTGATAATCCTCTCCACCTCCATAATTATTGTAGTGACCTCCTCTTCTTCGATTGTTGTAAAATCCACCATGTCCTCCCATTAAATTTTGATTTCAATTCCAATTCTAATACCAAATCGCGAACCAAACGGCCCCTAGGTTTTAGAGCAAATTTGGATGGACAGTTTTTTGTGTTGCATCTTCAGTGAAGTGTACTTTAAATTATTTCTTATTATTTCTTTAAATTATAATATCAAGATTTAGGACTGAAATAAAAGAAACTAAACGATTTAAAATTTAATTGTAAAAATTTATAAAGGTTTAGAATTAAATTTTCCTTTATCTAGCAATTATGTTGGGGAAGGAATGAAGAAGTACCGACCCAAAAATTTGGTAAGAAGACTCATATATATGGCAATTAAAAATTATTTTTATTTTTTAGTTTTGTAATTTTTGCATTGTTTTTAAAAAAATAGTTGATGGGGGAGAGTGAATTAACAGAAAGTTTAATTGACAGCATTATCTGAGATTACCTCATAATCTTGCAATCTAACTAACTGTTGGCAATTTCTCCTATATCTTTGATTCTCTTGAGGAGCTTGTGGTGTTGGATTCTGAGTATCAAATTTCTATGTTTTATCTTTTGCAAAGGTCATATCTCTACTCAAAATCACTTTTTTTATCACGGGATTGAATAACTTATATCATCCTTTTGAATAACCAAGAAGAATTGTCTTCACTTCTCAATCATCTACCTTTGTCCTTGTCTCTAAAAGAATATGAGGATAAGCAATAGAACCAAAAACCTTCAAATGCCTTACACTAGACTTAAAACCTGTCCATGCTTCTTCAGGAATGATATTCTGAATATTTGCTATTGGAGACTTGTTCAACAAGTAAACATAACATAAAATAGTTTTTGCCCAAAAGGGATTGGACATTCCTTTGGCCTCCAGCAAACTTCTCGCCATGTTCATGATCGGTCTGTTCTTCCTTTTAACAACACCATTATCTTGTGGTGTGTATAGAAACGTGACTTAAAGATTTATTCCTTGTACTTCACAATACTCCATAAACTCATTAGAGACATATTCACCACCACCATTAGTTCGTAAGAAATATATGTAATACCCACTATACTTCTCAAAAACGAGCCTTAAACTTCTTGAAGTAATCAAATTCCTCAAACTTCTTTTGCATGTAATAAACGCAAGTCTTCTTTAAAAAATCATTAATGAAGGTGAGAAAATACCTATTGTTCCCAATTGATACAATACTTGTCGGGCCACAAACATCAAATTGAATAAGCTGTAGTGGTTGCCTTGCATGCCATGTTGTTTTTTCTACGAAAGGTAATCTGCTCTGTTTTGCTAGAATATAAGCCTCACATATCTGATTTAGATGATTTCTCTTGGGCAAACCTTTCACCGTATTATCTGTGTAAGCAGCTTCAAATTGCGAAAATTCAGATGACCAAAATGAAGATGCCACAACCAAGACTCATCTTTCACAATAGCACTTAAAAAAGCGTAAACATCAGTGGCACTATCAACTTAAAACATTCAGTTATTCGTCAAAGGAGATTTCAGAATTAGCGTACCTTTGCAGTCAGTAATTGAGAGACAGCTATCACGTGACTATATATTGTACCTTTTTTAAGCAATTAGCCCAAATTAAGAAAGTTGCTCTTCATATTTGGCACATCAAGATAAAAAAAAAGCGCCTCCTTTCCACACATGTGATTGGTACATCCGGTGTCTAGGAACCAAGTATTATAATTTGGTATTTTAGTGGCTGTGGTAACCATTATGAGAGCTTAATTTCCATCACCATCTCCTTTTTGTGCACAATGAACTATCTGATTATTCTCTTTTGACTAGTACTTATGAGAATAGTGGTCATGCTTGTAGCATGAGTAACACTTAACATTAGATTTGTTATATCTTCCTTTGCCTTGACCTCTTCCTTTGCCTCGACCTCGGCCACGACTTCTTTATGTCTAGTTTGAATTCTTTTGGTTATTGTGATGATTGTATCCACCTCCATAATTATTATAGTGACCTCCTTGACCTCAATTATTGTAGGATCCACCACGTCCTCGTTCTCTTGCTTGAGAGGAATTTTGCTTCTACATTGATTGATCACTCTGCTCACCTTTGATGGGATCTTGACTTTAGAGGGCCTGTTTTACTGGTTTCTCAATGCGCTTCTCATTCATGCATTGTTCGTGAGCTTCCAATGTGCCCGTTAATACATCAACTGACATTTGGGACAAATCATGCGTTTTTTCAATTGCAACCACGAAGACCTTATATTGTCGTGTGAGTATCCGCAAAATCTTGTCAATTTTAACTTGATCATTGAACTACTCTACTGATCATTCAACTTTTCATTCATGTGTTGTTCGTGAACTTCCAATGTGTTTGTTAATACATCAACTGACATCTGAAACAAATCATGTGTTTCTTCAATTGCAACCACGAAGTGCTTATATCGTGGTGTGAGTGTTCGCAAAATCTTTTCAATTTTAACTTGATCATTCAACTACTCTCACTACAACAAAAAATGTCTATTGTGACGTTTGTCATATGTCATAATAAGTTAAAAAAATGTCTATGTTGACATATACTGACATTTTATGTAAATGTCACTTAAACGTCGCTTAAAAGACTGTCGTAAGGTATCAAAGTGACGTATATTACAAATTACTTGAAGAAGATAACAAAGTATTGCTCGAAAAAATTAATAAATTGACAGAATTAATTGCTAGTAAATTTTTTAAGGTTAGCTTCCTTTTCTTTTCATTTCCAATTAAATGGATTGTAGGAAGATTGTGGATGACTTTTTTTTAGCTCAACTTATTTTTCTTCTAAGCTTATAAAGAATATTTATTTTTCAATTGAATTGATTGTGAGACAATTATCGACGTTGGATTTTTTATTTTTTATTTTTTATGGTAAAAGAAGGGTTGAAAGCCAAAATATAAACTGACCACAAGGTAACCCTTATGAATTTTTTTTTACTAGAATTATGAATTCAAAAAGATAATTAACAAATAAAAACCTAAACTGAGTCTTAATAATAGACAATTATGGATGTTTGATTTTTTTTTTTGGGATTTTTCTATTCTTTTTCACCAATACTAATGGTAGTAGTAATAATAATTATTAGGACTATATTTATAATTTTTATTCTTTAATTTACTAACTAAATTCAACTGTAATATCAGTAAACAGATATATAACAATATTTAGTTGAAATGTTATTTTAAATAATTTTAAAAGTTGAATTTCTTATTTTTACCAGTGTTTGTTAAAAGCTGTGACAAAAAAAAAAAGTCCTAATAGATATTTTTGTTGTAGTGATGTTTGTCTGTATGTTGTTCTATTATGACTTAGAGCAACACTTAGTTGAAATGTTGGTTTAAATAGTTTTAAAGTTGAATTTCTTATTTTTTCCTACCTTTATTTAAAATTGTCACAAAGAAAATGTCCTAATAAATATTTTTTTTATATTGACGTTTGTCTATATGTTGTTCTATATGACTTAGAGCAACAGTTAGTTGAAATATTGTTTTAAATAGTTTTAAAGTTGAATTTCTTATTTTTACCTACTTTTATTTTAAATTGTCACAAAGAAAATGTCTTAATAGATATTTTCATTGTAGTGACATTTGTCTATATGTTGCTCTAAATGACTTAGAGTAACACTTGATTGAAATGTTACTTTAAATGGTTTTAAAAATTAAACTTCTAATTTTTACCGATGTTTGCTAAAACCGTCACAACAGACCTTTTTTGTTGTAGTGTCTCCATAGATTTTTGTTTGATTCGTCAGTGCAAGAACTCTACTGATATAAATTAAAACTATTTCTAAGGATTCCATCTACAATAGTTTAAACTAACGTCGTAAGGTTTAAAATTTTACCTTTTTAATTTTATCCACACCTTGAAAAGACATCGTTAAAATATTTGATGCTTTTTTTGACAAAGTTGCTTCTACAATCTTCTCAAAATTCTTATCATTCACTGCCTGATGAATAAAATAGAGTGCCTTTTAATCTTTCTTCTGTATGTCTCGATAAGCAATCTGCTGTACTTTTGTTGCATCAGCAACAACCTCTTCAACTTCGTTCTTAACAACATTGAGCAACTCTTTGTAGTCAAACAAGACTTTCATCTGTACACACCATTGGTTGTAATTTTTCCCACCCAAAATAGGAATTGAAACTATAATATTGTCGTTCATATTAAAATTCATCACGTTTCAATTCAGTTTTCTAATTTTCTTTTTTGTTGGTTTTTTTTCTTCCTTCTCCCTCGAAAACAAACAAACTGTCATAAACCCAAAAAACCACCAGCGAAAAGGATGAGCACCGATAATAGCTAGCAAGTTGACTTCGACCGATGACTACCTCAGGGGCAACTCTTCAAAAGAACGACAACAGGGCCTGTGGAGAGAGGCGACGGGGCAACGAAATCAATTATGACAGATAAAAGGAACTACCGCGTTGTTTGATGACTTTTCAGCGACGAGTCAGCCCGTTAGAGGCTAAGGATCATAGATCGGTGATTGTGGAGCAAAGTTCTAGTGGTCTCGTCCTTCAACGACCGCCGGATACAGCGATTTCGGCTTGGGGAGATGGTGGCTGGACTTTCAATTTGCATTAGATCTTTAGCTTTTCGGTGAGATATTCGATGCGTGGATACTAGAATTGGAGGGAACGACATTCGGTGCTTCAAATGGTGGTATCCGGGGAAAAAAAGCCAAATGGCGGCGGCGCGTTTGGTGGCATGTGATGCTCTGGTGACTATAGTGGACCTCCAGCGAGGCTTTAATGGTGCTGTACTATTTTCTCCATTCATATCAGATATCTGACTGCTCTACTTTACTTCGTTCTCAACTCGAACTAACTCGACACAACTTCAGGATCAGCCCTTATTTTTGATCAATCGGATCTAAAACTTGGTGCCGGTGACTTCCTGATCAACAAGCTCTGATATCACTATTAGATTTTAATTAACTTGGACACTACTTTATTAATTGAATACACCATACAACAATATGAGAAGCATACACTCAAATATAAATCATATGTCTTTATATACTAACAAATGTTAAAATCCTAATTATACCTGAATACTGAAAACTGACTAAATAACATGAATTCTACTCAAATAATAACTAAATAGTAATATGGATTAACTTCAACATTTAAGACTCCTGATTAGCATCAATTATTCTAAGAAGAAAGCTCGTAGCCAGGATAAAAAACTGTCTCGGTCGAGGAAGGAGGTGCTAATAAAATCAGTTCTGCAAGGATTCCCACTAACCTGACGAGTTGTTTTCTACTTAAAAAATACTCTGTAATGAAATAGATCTACTGGTTAACAAGTTTTGGTGGGTTCCTTTGATTCATTTCGTAAGGTACATTGGCTATCTTGGGTAAATGACAACATCAAAACTAAAGAAAGGCTTAGGCATTAAAGATTTCAACAATTTTAATCTGGCCATGTTAGGGAAGCAAGCTTGGCACCTTTTGTCAAATCTAGGCTCACTAATAGCTAGAATTTGCAAAGCTCGATACTACAATGATACATCTTTTTTAGAGGCTCAACTGAGTTTAAACCCAAGCTATACATGGATAACTGTATTAGAGGCCTGGCCTCTGTTGACTAAAGGCCTTCGATGGCAAGTTGGTAATGGTGAATCAATTCACATTTTGTATGAGCCATGGCTACCTTAACAAAATGGTTTCAAAGTTCTTTCGCTAAGATTGAAGATAGTTCAAGTCTGGTTGCTTCTCTAATTGACCTAGACAACAAGAGCTAGCATCTAAAGGCAATTCAAAGCATGTTTATGTTGGCAAAAAAGAGCAAATCTTGGGTATTTTACTCAGCTACCAAACTCCTTCAAGCAAGCTAGTTTGGCATTATAGTAAGATAGGGGAGTATATAGTAAAAACAGATTGTATATTGGCAAAGGCTATAAACGAGACTATCCAAGGAGGTCTTTATCTAGACACCATTCCATTGTATGGAGGGGAGTATGGTCACTAGAAATTCCCTATAAGGTGAGGCATTTTGTTTGGAGAAGCCTGAAGGATCTTTTGCCAGTGACTGCAACACTAATTTCTAGAGGTTTAAGCATTGATTGTTTATGCATTTTCTATGGTGCTGAGGAGGAATATGTAGACTATGCAATATTATCATGTGACTAGGTAGCAGGAATTTGGTTCCTCATCCCATTGGGAATTAGAACTTGGTTGCTCAACCACTTGCATTTTAATGAATGGCTTTGTGGTACTTTTGAAGTACATGACAAAGAAGCACCAGAAGTGGCCTGGATGGTTGTTTGAGCGATGTGACATTCCCATAACTTCTTCATTCATGAGAGGGTTTTGAGGCAACCTCATCAGATTATTAGAATAGCTCTTTCTTTATTGAAGGAGTATAAGAAAGTTCAAGCTCTCACCACCCTACCAAAAGTCAAGAAGCCAAAATATAAGCGGCAACCTCTTAGAGTAAGGGAGGCAAAAATCAATACTGATGCAGCTTGCACAAGTAGTGGAGCGGGAAATGGAGCTATTTGCATAAATGACAAAGGCCAACCTATATTTCTTTTTGCCCATCCTCTTTATGGTTGTTGCTCAGTGGTAGTGGGAAACAACTATTGGCCATCTTTGAAGCTTTACAGCAGGTGGCTTCTATGTCATTGCTTCAAGTGTGTGTGGAATTGGATTGCTGTCTCGCACTGCAGGCCATTGAAAAGAATGATTTGGTTTGGACTTCGGAGGGGCCTATTGTAGAGGATGTTCGGCTTTTTCCTACATGTTCCAAAGCATCTAATTTGACTATTTTAGCCGAGTATTCAATGGTATGGCACATTCCCTCGCGTAAGTTGTTGTGGCTAAAGCCTATGAGACTTTGTCCTCTGAGTTTTGACTGAATTATGTCTATGAACTCATTAAAGAAGATATCAACCATTACTATCATGAATAAAATTTCATCTTCTTTTTATTCAAAAAAAAAAAAACATTCTACTACTCTTAAAAAGAAAAAAAAAAAAAGCCAATGTACAACTCAACTCCTAATTTGATAATCTTGTACAAATATTTATGACTTTTCAATTGACATTGGCAAAAGGAGTTCTATTCTGTGATGCTGCAAAAAATAGTTGTTGTGATTTCTTGATCTCATTATTCTCCAATTTGGATCTGTCGTGCTCTTCTTTTATATTATAAATAGTAGACATTCTTATATCCTCAAGGACAAGCAGCTCGTTTATGGGATTAAATTTTTTTGTGGAAAGGGTCTATATTATGTCGGTATGTTGTAAATGTGATTTAGACTTTGTATTGTCGCTTTTCTTGTATACATCTCACTCTTAGTGCTTCATTGTTTCAAGGTGGAAACTATTCAAAAAGTTATTCAACTCAAAAAGTTAAGCTATTGGGTAAAGTATATAAATTAATCATTTAACACATGCCCTCACATGTAATTCCATTTTGATGAAAGCAGAAACAAATGCACTAGATGCCAAGAATGAGAATAACATATTTTGAACTGAATTTCTTGGTTATAATATTCTGATACGACGTCAAATAATTCCAGGAAACTTTATATCCATATAAAATCTCAAGCACACAGGTGGTGAAATTCATGAATATTGTAACTTATTGAACGAGGTTTAGAATAAATCATACATTAAATTCAACATAATTACCTTGGGTACAGTGAATTTAGGACATAATTGCACTTTATGTACTTTATCTTCAAAAATTATAAACAAACATAACAAAATTTAAGTGTGATAAAAAAACACACATTTCGTTTAGTAGCCGGTAGTAAAATTACATTCATTACAAAAGTATTATTGATCTAAAAAAAAATTACAAAAGTATTATTGTAAATAGCCAAAATGAACCAAACTGCCTTTAGAACTAAAAAGGCCAAAATATACACTTGGGGATTTTCTTAGAAGTAAATAAAGTCTAAATTATGGACAAATATCAAAGAATCACAGGAGCTTTTAGCATGATATGATCTGCAGTGTTCAACTATCGTGTGCCCCATGTGTGCTAACATTCGTCAGCCCCAATCCTTCGCACGTCTACTCCTTCTCCAATGTTTTTGCCAGTAGTTTGTGCTTCCTCTGTGAAGCATCGCTTCCCTTTTGTGGGTTTGGTATTGTTGTAGCTCGCTCATGGTAGTGCGGTGTGCACCTTCGTCTCTCTTGATAGAGTTTTGCTACTCTGTTGTTTGGTTTTATTTCAAGGGTTTGGTTGGCTCCCCTACCTCCCCCTTTTGTTTTGATGGGTGGGGGTAAGGGAGGTGGACCTCTTTGCTTTAAGGGTGGCCATGTACAGTTACACTCGGCTTTGGTCAAGTGCCCGCTTACTTCTCTGTTTGAGTCCGTCGACTTTTGTCTCTTTCTCCACTTTTCAATCCCTCATTCCGCTACAGCTCAGTTTTGTTTCCACGCCTTTACCTGGGGCTTTATGTGATCTGGCAGGCCCTAGCTTTGTGTTGTAGTCCGGCTGCCATCAGCCTGCTCGTGTGTCGTCGTTCTTGCTCACCGGAGGTGTCGCTGTATTGATTCTCAATGGGACGCTTTTCCAGCTCTGGTGTGTTTGAGCTTAGTTCTTTTGTTCCTAGTCTTAAGGGGCTTCAATTTTCTCTAGGCTTTGGGCATGAACTGATGTTATGCTTGGCCTGCGTGGGTAGCTATAGGGCTTGGGTTTGTACTATGGTGGGCTGTACTTTGTTGTATAAGTTGGCTCATTTGGTTTTATCTGGTTCCCTGATGTGGGCTTCATGGGTTGGGCTAGCCCTCTTTATAATTATTGCTATTTTAATCCAATGAACTTTTTTTCCTTTGTTCAAAAAAGAAAAATAAAATCTAAATTATGGTAGAATATGCATTGCAGGAGGAAGGAAACCCCAATGTGTGTGTATCGTATAAAAGTTTTTTTTGTTTTTTTTTTTTGTTTTGCATCAGTGTATCGTATAAAAGTTGGCACAATCATTAGTAGAAAGATTAATAGTCAATCGCTTGATAGCTGATACACTTTCGTAAGAAACCAAAAGAACAACTTCAATAACTATAAAGCTTCATTCTTACCCTCGTATTGCTTTCTACTCGCACTTTTTCAAGCATTTAGACTGTGCTGGGAAATTTTTCAAATATAATTAGTTATGTCTTCTAGTTAATTTGGTAGTTATAGATATGCGTCTATTGATTAAGAGACACGTTAAAAGAGTCGTATTTATTGGACTCAAAATATATATCTCTTGGCCAAATAACTATCAATTTAATCTCCTTATAAATATGTGATGTGGTCATTCACATAGATATAGAAAAGATAGAAAAATCCACACATTTCATAAGCAAAATTCTATAATACTACAAAAGTTGTTTTCAAGGGTTTGATTTCAGTTGTGTAAACTGCAATCAGGTGTTGGTTTATTTTTATCTTATGAGGGAATTCGTTATAACCTGCTTACACAATTATGTCTGCGAATTTTGCTTTAAGAAAAGTGACTCTATTACACGACTTAAAGCATATTCTTTTATATTTCAATCTCCCCTCTTTCTAATTCTAACAATCTTAAGGGAAAATTTTAGTTCGTGAATTATTCATTGAAAGAATTGGCTTCCAACTTTGTAAATAAGTCAAGTAAGTTCAACATAAATAAGGTATGTTATCTTTCTAATTATATATGTGAAGCATATTAAGTTTAACATCCTTGATATAAGGTATTATTGCTCCTACATATACATAAATGATAAGTGGTTTGGATATTAGTGGCTTGCGTGAGTTATTTATGCACACAAAACCAACGATGCCCATTGGCATACATGGTCCACTGACTTGCATGAGATAATTTTATAGTAAAGGGCTACTTGTAGGCCATTTAAGAATTGACAGTTGTTACCATCAATATATATGTATAGTCGTGCATGCATAATCACTATGCCATAACATACATGATAGATTCTATGGATTTACATAAAAAGTTAGGTGCCTAGATTAGAAATCATCAGTTTTGGGAACAATTTAGGGAGCCAACATATGGTGTTCATTTACGTGGTTTCATGGCTTGTATGGTGTCCATCGGTTTAGTTTGACAATGGGAATAAAAAAGTAATAATAATAAATAAATAAATATACATGAAATTTTTTCGCAGGAAGAGGTGCATGATCATTCATATCATATATGTGCAAATAATCACTATGTAGTAATCCTAATAGTAGATTTCTCCCTTGCATATTTTATCCCAATTAAGAATTGTCAAATGCTACTACATCTGTATAAATAATACTGTTGGTTAGTTTGACGGAAGATAAATATATCTTCTAGTCAAGGAAACAAAAAAGAGGAAAAGGTTACATTGTGGAATTGGTCCACATAAATTATTCAGCCATTGGAATAAACAATTCCAAAGGTAGCCACCGGAAGCGGTGCCTGGTGCTTAGAGCCTAGAGAGAGAAATTCAAAAATTACGTGACTCTTCAAAGGAAGAGACGCGACTCTTCATGAGAAGAGAGGTGACTTTTAGTGAGAAGAGACATAAACTTTTGTGGGAAGAGACGTAACCTTTCATATGAACAGACGCAACCCTTTGTGCGAAGAAATGTGTTCTTTCAGAAAGAATAACGACTTTTCATAAGTGACCATTCAAAGTCTATAACATAAGCAATATCAACTGTTGCGTCAACTGCAATTGCAGTTATTTTCTGCCACTTTATTAATAAGTTCTTTCATGTTATGTATACCCACATTTAAATAAAAAAAAAAAGGTGAAAGCTTGTGCCTCCTGAAAAGAAGGACGACCACCAGGCTATAACCATTTTAAATGGTTTGGTTTGCCTATTTCTATTATAGGCAAATCAATATTATAGGTGACAACCAAGTGGGAAGTTGAATTGCAGGTTTGAACCCGCAACTTGGAAAAGAGGAAGCGTAGAAATGAAGCATTAGGACCACTAGACCAAAGTGGTTGACAGTTAATTAAATTATATTTAGTACACATAATCGAGAAATAACAATTAACAAAACAGTTAAAGTACCTAATCGGTTAAGGCAGTAGCGTAAAAGGGAAAATAATGCCCTTAAATAGTTATTAATTTCTGGAAAGCCATAATTATGAGGAAAATAAAGGAAAAAATTGAAGAGTTGCGGCTTTTGATATGTTGTAGTCACTATATTGTAGTTCATGGTACCATGGAAAAAATAAAAGAATTTTAAAAAGTCAATTGCAAATTAAGAGGAAAAGTTAATTGTTAATTAAAAGGGTTATCAAGAACTTGATAAACGAGAAATCAAGTGAGGGATGGATCTCAAGTCCACAATTATTAATTACCCATAATGGACACTTAACTCAACGCTTGATACAACGTCAAGTCTTAAGTTTTGCAATGAGTTAAAGGACATCATCAGTGTGATTGGAGCACTATACTTAAGTTATTTTCATCCAGAAGTTACATAATGTTTGATTCCCGTAGTCTATATAGGAGAATGAGTTTATACAACTCTTAACAAACTTTGTAAAAGTTGCCTTAGTGTGGGGATGCTTAGTCTATCTATGTAAATGTAGAATGGTACCGTTCAAAGAAGGTTAAGGACTTAGCTTTAAAATATCCATGAAAAGGACATGGATATATGACCATACACATGTCACTTCAATTATAGAGATGTTTATAGTTGTAAGGTCAATTATGTGAGGTGATTATACAACTTATCAATAAGAATAGTTGGTTTTAAGACATAGTCTACCATATTATTCAGGTTTGTTGTAATGTGCACTTCACTATATAGTGGTTTCAAGGCATAATCCATTATTGCTTATGCAATTGAAAATCAAAATCGCTAAAGATCCATTACGTTTTCAAATTTTGAAAGTGACGAGGAATTGTTGGGAAATTTTTAAACTATAATAAGTCATATTCGCTAGTTAATTTGGTAGTTATGGAAATACATTTATTAATGAAGAGACAAATTAAAAGAGTCATATTTATTGGATCCAAAAGACTTATATCTTGGTCAAATAATACTAATTTAATCTCACTATAAATATGTGATGTAGCCATTCACATAGATATAAAGAAGATAGAAAAATTCGCACATTTTATAAGAGCAATTCTGTAACACTACAAAAGTTATTATCAAGGGATTAATTTCAATAGTATAAACAGCAGTCAAGTGTTACTTTATTTTATCCTATGAGAGACTTCGCTATAACTTACTTGCACTATCATGAGGGCAAATTTTGCCTTAAAGAAAGTGGTATTATTATACGACTTGAAGCAAATTCTTTTATATTACAATCCACCCTCTTTCTATTTCTAATGGACTGTTTCTATAAAGCACAAGTTTCAGCCCTCTGAAGGGTTGAAATTTAGAAATTTGCAACACAAAATGTGAAATAAAAGAGTATAATTGAATGTGTCAAAATCAAAATTGAACAAAAGTAAGTTATACTATTGTGGTGATAGAAAGAATTTGCATTGAATTTTCTCCTGTTGGTGCCTATTAATGAACCATTGAAGTGAAGAGCATGTAGCACACCCAATGAACTTCAATTTGTAGTAGTAATAAAGAAAAATAAAGTGGATTAACATCTTTTACATCAAACCAATAAGCAAAAGTAATATATAGAAAGAACATTACATGATGCTTCTGCTTTGGCTTTAACACTATGTTTGGATAATAAAGTATGGGGAGAAGAAACTGGGAGAGAATAAAATAAGAGAGAGGAAAATTGAAGGTAAGAAAATTTTCCACCACCTCTTTGAAAAAAAAGGTAATGGAAAGAAAGAAAACTAAAAATTTCTTACTTGTAAAATTGTGGAAAGCAATGAAAAGGAAAATAATATGTATCTAAATACTAATTTCACCCTCATATTATATATAATTATATGTATATATATATAATTATATATATATATATATAATTATATATATATATATAATTATCATTTAATTAAAGTGGTAGACAAATATACAATTTTCTCTCAATTTTGGGAGGAATGAATTTAATGGGCTAAAAAGGAAAAGAAGAATTAAAAATTTTCCTCTTACTAAACACAAAAATTCTATCTTTTCCCGTGATTTTCCTCTCCCTTGCTCCCATTTTCTCCTCTCTCAAACAGTGTAAATATTAAGTTGCAACAAACTAACAAGTAGTAGGCCCAAAATCAATTTATACTCAGACAAGTGCAATTTTTCCTTCTTTACCATCAATTTGCAGGTTAAATTAAAGGAATGTTTATGGTTGTTAAAACCGAACTAAATTGACCAGTTGAATCGATCGGACTGTGAACCAATTTGAGGTCCAATCCAACTTTGCCTTTCAACTCGAGGGATCAAGGAATCAGGGAAAAACTACTCAACTGACTAGTTCAACTGGTAACTCAGGGTGAATTATTCCTGATTTGACCAATTTGGTCATAATGTCTTGAGTGTCTTCAGAAAATGGCGGGCAAAATTGTGGCGCTTGCTAAAGTCGAACCCTAGGCCTTGCATTGACATCGTTGATTCTTGTATCAACCCGCCAAAGCCCCTTTTTGATTGTGCCATATAATTTCATTGTAACAATATATTTCATTAAATCATTTTCGTTCCAACCCAAATGTCTTATCTATCCAACCTTGTGGGTTTTGTTTTTCTTTAAGCATTAGCCATGTGATTTACTTAAGATTAGCTCAACATAAATATTATGAATTTCATCAAAAACAACTTTGCGTTAGAATTTGGAATTTTAAAAGTTTTTCTGAACTTTGGACGTTTCTCTCTCCCTTCTCCCTCTCCAATTCTTTCTATTTGCTTAGTAACAATCAAACACATGGCACATTTTTCTTTTCTATTTCTTTTCTCTATTCTTTTCAAGTTCTTTTTCATCATCTTTTATTTTAAAATAATATTATATAAGCATCATTTTTTAATAAATAGACTAACTTAATATTTTATATATTATCTGTAATTTTATAAATCTTTTATTTTATCTTATAAATCTTTTTCTTAGAAATAAATCTTTTCTTATAAATACTATAGCAACCTAACATAACATTAAAAATTGTGTCATACTAATTATTAAGGATATTTCTCTTTCTACTTAATTAAAATACAAAATATGTTATTTTATTGAATTATTGTTCTTAATTATCTACATCTATACGATAGATCGATTAATTTTTAACGTTATCACATGTTAAATTATATATAATTAAATCTTGCAAATATAATTTTGTATATTATTACGTTTAACTAATCATATTTCCCAATATTGGGAGAAAATTTATTGATTCTATTGGGAGATATGGCTTTGATGGACTAGTGGAAAAAATTTACATTTTCTCTTTCCCAAAACATTTGCCAATGCCAAGCACAAAAATTGCCTCTTTTCTCCTTGTTTTTCTTCTTCTTCTCTCAAATACAATGTTAAAGTAGAAAAATCCTACAATAATTAATTGACCAACATTTAAAACAATTTATCGAAAAACCCATTTAAAACTTAAAAATCCAGAAGTTTAAGAACTCAAGATTTATTAATTGAGCAACATATTCCTTAGAAATTTCATTATAAACCCAAAAAATGATTTTTTTAAAGCCCACAAATAAAAAAAAACCTATAAAATTGACTCTGAAAAAAGAGCCACAGAGAGGCTTGGGCCCGAGGTGCCTTCGGCATAAGCATTCCAATACTAAGTCAATGTAGGCCTGTGAAAGGAAGGCTTTAGAGAGAGGACACCCGGCATGCAGAGGTGTTTACGGATGTGTGGGAGCAGTTTAGTGGAAGAAGGAGGAGAAGGAGCGGATATAATTAGAGAAATGGCCTGAAGTTTGCATGTATGGAAGGTAGGATGGAATTGTGACCGGATCCCTTCTACAGTGCCCTCCTCTTGTTCTTATTCTTGATCTGATTTTGACGACAATTTAATGCTTGACAAGACCACTGCCTCGATGCTTGATGGGTGATGATGGGTGATGTGAGTCTGTCCGAAGAATGGCTTGAACGACAGGGTGCTTGTGAGTGTCCCGTGAGCTGCCTGTGTGACTTGTTCAGGCTATCCATGAGCCTTCAGCGGGTTAAGCGTCAAGGCTTGCGCTTGGGTGAGACGTCCAGTCCAAAAGGTCAAAGTCCATTGTGGGATTCTTATAATAAAAAAAATATTTATGTATCAATTTTTAGTATTTTGAATAAAATAAAATTAATAATTTTTTATAATAAAATTAATAATATTTATAATAAAAAATAATAATTTTAATTTTTTATTATAAAAATTTTTAATTTTATTGATAGATAATATTAAAAATAATATTAAAAAATTTATAATTTTTGTTACAAAAATTATCAATCTTATCACACTCAACACATCTTTTAAAACACTAAAAATCTAGACTATATATATATATATATATATATATATCCAGCATGTCAATCTCGAAGTTTGATATAAAAAAAAAAAGAAAGAAATTGTCGGACTTTTATGTCTCTAACAAATTTGCATACAAAACCTTTCAATCTCGTGCCACAGTGAGTATACAAAATTTGTGGGACATAACAACGGATGGTTCCTAGAAACGAGCCGATATCTGCTTTGGAATATTTTTAACACCAGTCTTAATCCCAATTTTCCTCCACTGATTCGAAAACTGGCATCTGCTTGCCCTGTTTATTGAATTGGTTGCCAATAAAACGTCGAAACTTCGAAGAACTTCCCAATTTTACAATTTTAAATCATTGGAATTTAACTTTTTTTTTTTTTTCCCTTCTTTACGTAAGCGTAGTGTAATGAACTTGAATGTGAATGTGGATGTTTGTGAAAGTTCCGAGAAAGGGTCTTGTCGTCTAACCTACGCAAAATGGTTAGACCATGCACGTCACAATTTTGCTTGTTTTGTCGTTTACTCTGTGTCCTTGAGTGGAATTATTAGGCAACAACTTTGATTAATAAATTAACAAAGACTTCATTAAATTTGAATACATTAAAGCTACATTAAAGCTACAGTGATCAATGAACTAACAAAGACTTTACTAAAAGACTTAATCCGAAGACTTATGACTCCATATAGTCAATTGATTCTTGACACTAACTATTTGGATGAAGAATAATTTACATATACACAAATCTTATCTATAAAGCTTATAAATGTATGTGACATATACATTGTAAATTTTATGAACTATTTGTTATATTACAGTTGAATCCGTAGTTTCATGAAACCTAGAATTAACAAGGATAAGTCTAGGTGTCAAGGAGATCAGCTGCATTTCTTCATGAATCACAATTTTGATAACATTTTAGCAGTGAAACAAAGTCCTTTACTATTGGTTGCCAAGATATTAATGCACCATTCAGATTAGAGACTTCATCTTTAATGCACCGTGCACATTGAGTTTATTTTTTGTATTCAAAGTTTAAATAATTATTTGAATGATCGCTTAAATTAAAATAAAATTTTTCAGACGTATATATAGAAATTTTATAAAAGACCTAAAATAATATTTTTTATTTTTATAATTTTTTAATATTATTTAATTAGCTAAATATACACTTATCGGAAGGACTTCCAATTCTAGATCCACCTATGCTTACATTTACAATATTATTACCATAAATTTTACTGATTTTTCTCTATCTATATTAATTAGATGAGTCTCGTTACTCAAACTCCTAATATGGATGCGGCCACAAGACTTGTCTAAGTGACGTCATCTTATTAAAGTAATAATATATTTTTTAAAAGTTTTAATTTTAGACAAACAATCACTTGATGTGTGCGAGAAGTTAACAAAATATGCAACCCAAACAAAATGTGCAAAAGTTCCTAGAAAAATTGCATTGATGATAGCATTTCATGGCATTTCACTTTTTATCAGATTTGATGCACATCTCATTTGCACTATGTACATATTTTATCAATTATTTTATGTACATTGTGATTTTTATTGGATATATATATATATATATATATATATATATATATATATAGTAACAAAATCTGTTGGCTTTGAGTTGCTACCCGCGGCCCTTTCATACATTCGGGTAACATTTAATCATTCAACTGCAGGGACAAGAAATTGTGACGCGTCTCTGCCGGGATTTGAAAACATTGATTTTTATAATTTTTATTAAAAAATAATGAAAAAAATTGTGGAAAAAATTTTTTAAAAAATATTTTTTGTGGTGGACCCCACAAAACCTCCTATGTTTCTCGGGTCCACCTGCATTTTCTGTTCCGTAAATGGGCGGCACGGGTTTAGAGAAGAGACATTTTATTTAAGAAAGTGTTTTAATAGTAATTGATTTTTATTTTTTAGTAATAATAATTATATTTTATGTAATAAAAAAATAAAATAATAAAATTTTTATTATTTAACATTAAAATTTTATTATTTAAAAATATTATCTTATTACATTACAGATACTTTTTAAGTTAAAAAAAAAAATCGGTCCCCAGCTTTTTTCCAATGATTAATAAACGCTACCGGGTTGCATTACCATGCGCTGTAGCAGACCCTCTCTTCCTTGACGTTTTGCAGAATTTCAAAGGTACAGCCTTTTGAGCTAAATATCTATCTATATGTACCAAAGGTTATGCTTAAACCACAAAGCTAGTAGCCTAACCCACAAAAAGCTTCAAAAAGCTCTCATAGTATTAACCATTGCAAGGCCCGAAAGATGAGGCACAGCACAACAAATGATTATTCCAGCCAGTTTCTTTATTATTCCCTTCTCTTTGTAGTTTATTTATTGAGTTTTTGGTCCGCGGAAATACCGTTGGTGATGGCGCAGAATAGTACAACAGTTTCAGTGAATGTAGGCGTGATTCTGGACTTTGATTTTGAGGCTAGCAAGGTGGCGTTGAGTTCCATCAACATGGCTCTATCCGATTTCTATGCCTCCAACGGTCATTACTCGACCAGACTGGTCATCCGGCCTCGAGATTCTCAGCAAGATGCTGTCGGTGCAGCTGCCGCAGGTAATGATTTAACCCTGCTTTCAGTTTCCGATCGACCCATCTCTCAACTTTGTTAAGTGAATCAAGCCCTCTGAACTCTCGCTTGAAAAAAAAAATTCGAAAAAATAAAAAAACGACTGGCTAGCCATCTGGCTATATACAGTATGTTTCAGATCGGAAGGAATTGAGACGACTTCTGACTGTTCAGTAATTCTATATTTCTGAAGTCAAACATTGTTTCTTGTTCCATTTTTTTTTTAATAATAAAGTATTTCTTGTTCTTGTTTCTTTTAAAATATTTTATAAAAAAAATTTTACAAATTTTTTGACATTTATTTTATAAAAAATATTTTATATACGTAAAATTTGAAAAAAAATTTCAAATTTTCAAGCAAAATAATTTTTCTTTTTACAGAGTTGAAGTTATTTTTTAAAAAAATATAAATTATGTTATAAATAATTGATAAAAAAATTATTATTTTTACTGTAAATATTTTTTCTTATAAATATTTTATAAATGTAAATTATTTTACAGTAAATAAATAGATCCTTAATTAGTATGAAAAATCCGTCTAATTAATTTATTAATTCTTTTGATTATCACGCGCCTCCTTAACTAGTTTTTAATTCTTTCGATTATTAAGCATCGGTCTTGCATAAAGGACTGATAATCCAGTCTGTCTGTTGCTGGGGGTTGGGTAATGAATTTATTATTATGGTTTATAAATATAAAAGTCTTGGAGTATATAGTATGCATTTGAAGTCGAGGAAAAAAACAAAGGGGTAAGTAGGGACATTTATATGAGGGTATTAATATTTTTAATTTTAAAATTTTAAATTATTTTATATTTAAATTTTAAATTTTTTGACATTTTATATGAATTCTAAATTTTTTGATTTTTTACCAAATCAATCCCTTTGTTTACCAAAAGTGATCAATCTATTAAAAAATAATTTTAACTTTACAAAAATTATTTTAAAAAAGATTAAATATATGAATTGAATGTCTTTTTTATCAAAAATATGCATGTTACCTATTTAATTCTTATATTTATTAATTAAAAAAATATTTAATGTGTATATTTTATTGATGAAAAAAATTTAATTCATATATTTAACTTTTTTAAAATATTTTTTATTAAATTAAACTCATTTATTAATCGATTGACCACTTTTTGTAACTTGAAGGACTGATATAATATGAAATTAAAAGGTTTAAGAGTTAAATGAAATGTAAAAAAGGTTTAAAACTCAAATGTAAAAAAATTTAAAAATTTAAGACTAAAAATATTAATATCTCCATCTATACGAGACCATTAAACTAAAGGGTGCTATTAGCTACACCAAGATAGTGTACCGAGTAGTATTTTGAGAGGTTAAAATAATATATATATTTTTATAAAATTTAAATTTAATAAATGGGTGATATGTATATATTATATAAAATTTCTTGCAAAAAATAAACTTACTTTTAATTTTTTTTTTTCCTAAAACAATAAAAATATATTATTTTATTAAATATGTGTACTTTCATATATAAATTTCTGTATACTTAACATTTCCACAAACAAAAAAAGAGTCCCACTCCCGGTAGGTTCACACAATATGTGTGAAACCGATGAAAAAATAAATGAAATAACAATGAAGAAGGGATATATTGTTTCAAAACCGTGAAAAGCCGTCTAATAAATTAGAGTGACATCAACTTAGTTACACCATGTACATTGGCTATGCTTATATATTCGGCTGCCGGCCTTAATACGAGGTCAGCCTTCCCTCCATATCTACATACAAAAAGGTTGGTTGGCAAGATAGGTCGAGTATTTAGCACTCTCCATTAGTATTTGGAGTAATCCTTAGACTAATTTTTTGGCTTTAACTAATTTTACATTTTTTAAAATTTATCTATTTAATAAAAATTTACATTCGTTCGTATGAAAGATGTAGTTTTGACTAATGTGAAAGTAACCGGAAAAATCAAATTTAACTTATCAGTTATATTATATATATATATATATATATATATAGTTAGACACATAAAGATTATTATATCAATAATAATTAAAAACAGATTGCCAAATGTGTTACTTTTTTTTTGGAAGAAAAAACATAGGCAAATGAAAACAAAAATTACGAGAAGAGTTATAGTGCAATTAATCGATTAAATTATTCAATCAAATGATTATTATTTATAACTAAAATTAATAAAATTAACGTATTTTTATTAATTTTTTATTACAAATAATAATTATTTATTTGTATAATTCAATCAGTCAATTTAATTTTATTAATTTTAGTTATAAATAATAATCATTTGATTGAATAATTTAATCAGTCAGTTATACTGTAATTCAACCCAATCTATTTTTTCGACTCAGTTGGGAAATAATTTTGTACGCATGCTCCTTAACATAGTGGGTGAAATGCAAAGATGCTAAGACCTCGCAGACAGGTTCACACCGAATGATTTACACTTGCTTTTCACTCGTAATATATGACTACATATCTTAATTTCTTATCATTTCGAACGGAAAACGCAGGACTGGAGCTGATTAAAAATACGCAAGTGCAAGCAATCTTGGGGCCAGCAACATCAATGCAGGCCCATTTCGTGATTGACATGGGAGAGAAAGCTCAGGTGCCCATTGTCTCATTTTCTGCAACGAGTCCTTCCCTCACTTCTCCTCGGAGTCCATATTTCTTTCGAGCCGCACAAAATGACGCCACCCAAGTGCATGCCATAGGCGCTTTGTTTCAGGCCTTCGGATGGAAGGAAGCTGTGCCCGTCTACGTTGACAACGAATATGGCAAGGAAGTCATACCTTATCTGATAGATGCTTTGCAGGCAGTTGACGCCCGTGTTCCCTACCGGAGCGCTATTTCTTCTGTGGCCACCGATGATGAAATTGTTGAAGAGCTTTACAAGCTGATGACGATGCAGACTAGAGTCTTCATCGTCCACATGCCTCTCAAACTTGGGTCTCGTCTTTTTATCAAGGCAAATGAGATTGGAATGATGGGTCTGGGCTATGCTTGGATCATGACTAATGGCATCACTGATTTCTTGAGTTCGCTGAATGCATCAGTGATTGATTCAATGCAAGGTGTGTTAGGTGTCAAGCCTTACGTTCCAAATACGGGAGAACTAAACGGTTTCCTAGCTCGATTGAGAAAGGAATTCCAGCTTGACAATCCGGATATGGCTAATTCTGATCTGAGCGTTTATGGTTTGTGGGCATATGATGCTACAGTTGCATTGGCCATGGCAACTGAGGTAGCTGGGACTAAAAATCTTGGCTTCCAAATGCTAAGTAACGTGTCTAGCAGCGCAACGGACCTGGAAACTTTTGGGGTGTCCAGGAATGGCCCAAACCTCATTCAGGCATTATCAAAAGTCAGTTTCAAAGGCCTCTCAGGTAATTTCAGTCTCGCTGGTGGGCAGCTACAATCTTCAGCTTTCCAAATAGTTAATGTGAATGGCCAGGCAACAAGAGGGATTGGATTTTGGACGGCAAAAAGTGGACTTGCCAAAACGTTGAGCTCATTGATAACAAGTACTAGTACATATTCCACTTCTAATTCCAGTCTTGCACCCGTTATCTGGCCAGGGGATACAATTTCTGTTCCAAGGGGTTGGGACTTTCCAACAAATGGCAAGAAGTTAAAAGTGGCAGTGCCTCTTAAGGTTGGATACACCGAATTCGTGAAGGTATCCATAGATCCTACTACTAACATGACAACTGCCGCAGGATACTGTGTGGATGTTTTTGAGGCTGCAGCTAAAGCCTTGCCTTATGCTTTGCCTTTTGAATATGTTCCATTTCTGATTGACGACGACAGTTCTGCAACTTATGACGATATGGTCTATCAAGTCTATTTAGGGGTAATACTCTTTACATTCTCCTTTGTGGCCAGCCAAGTCTAATGTTTCTATCATAGTTTCTAAATCGATATTGAGTAGCTCATTTCTTTCTTTCGCTAATGGGAATTTAATTGTTTTTTCGGTCTGGCTATTGGCAACAGAAATTCGACATTGCGGTGGGAGACGTAACCATTAGAGCCAACAGGTCCCTGTATGTGGACTTTACATTACCATACACAGAATCTGGCGTGTCCATGGTCGTGCCGGTCAAGGGCAACAAGAGCAACAATGCATGGGTTTTCTTGAAGCCTTTGACATGGGACTTGTGGGTGGCAATCCTTTGTTTCTTTGTTTTTATTGGTTTCTGTGTCTGGCTTCTTGAACACAGAATCAATGAAGATTTTCGCGGACCTCCTACCCATCAAGCTGGCACTAGCTTCTGGTTTTCCTTCTCCACAATGGTTTTCGCTCATCGTAAGTGCAATTCATTGAAAAAACACAACCAATTTCTATGAATATTCTTGTCTGGCTATGATTCACTATGGCTCTTCATGTTTGCCCTTATCCCACAATTACAGGAGAGAGAGTGGTCAGCAATCTGGCTAGATTCGTCGTAGTAATTTGGTGTTTTGTTGTGTTGATTCTGACACAAAGTTATACTGCCAGCTTAACTAGTCTTCTAACAGTGCAGCAGTTACAACCCGCTGTAACTGATGTCAATAGTTTAATGAAAAACAGAGAATTTGTGAGATATCAGAAGGGCTCTTTTGTTTTCGGGCTGTTGAAGGGCTTGGGTTTCGACGAATCTAGGCTTATATCTTACAATTCTACTGATCAGTGTGACAAGCTTTTTACCAAAGGAAGTGGTTATGGTGGTATAGCAGCTGCTTTCGATGAAGTGCCTTACATAAAGCTCTTTCTGTCGCAATATTGCTCTAAGTATACCACAGTGGACCTTACTTTTAAAACAGCTGGTTTTGGTTTTGTAAGTTCCCTGTGTCAAATTTTCATCTTCTAATTTGTTGATCTTACTATTGCTCTTTCTCCGCTCATATGGGGTTTTTTTTTTTTTTTTGACTTGAAGGCCTTACCTAGAGTTTCATTTCTGGGACCTGATATCTCAAGGGTAATTCTAAATGTGATAGAAGGAGAAGAAATGAACGAAATCGAGAATAAATGGTTTGGCAAGCAGATTAATTGCCCAGCTTCAAGCACCACTGTCACCTCAAATAGCCTTGGTCTCAATAGTTTCTGGGGTCTTTTCTTGATTACTGGACTAGTTTCAGTATCAGCTGTGTTAACATTCATGGCCATGTTTGTTTATGAAAACAGGAGTGAATTGATGTCCTCCAATTCAGAATATTCAATATGGAAAAGGGTTCGTAAATTGCTCAAAAAATTTGATCAAAAAGACTTGAAGGCGCACACCTTCAGAGACACTGAAATGGCTGATAGAAGTGCCCATGGTAGCAAAGTCACGCCTTTCATGGGGGGTCTACCAAGTCCAACACCCTCTTCTGTCCACATAAAATCCCTTGGAGAGCAAAGGAGGCCATCTTTGGAGCATGGTGATCAATATACAAACGGGCAATCAACTCAAGATCAGGTAGTTTCCAACACTGAGCTCACAAACCCACCTTTGGAACGATCTGCTGAAACAATCCAGGAACCAACATCTACTTAAGTGCTCCCTCAAAAACATTGATTTGTAGATCTGCACCTTGATTGTAAGACATGCTTAAAACCATCATCCGTAGATTTGTATTTCTTCAAGCAAAATTTCCACTGTGATATTTCTCAATAATTCTACTAGAGACAACATTAGAAAAGCTTTCCCTGGTATTTCTCAATATAAAAACAGAAAAACTATCAAATACCGCATAATTACATGTAAAGCCAATTAGTGTTACTTTAATTGCAATTCATGATTTTTTAATTACTATTAAGAGTTACTGATGAATATAATTAAAGACATTCCCGCCAATTATTTTATTAATTTCAATTTGATATAATATAAATATAATATGAATTTTTAAAATACTCAATGGTTACAATTAGGTACTAAACAATTTATGATTTTAAAATTAAGATTAATTTTTTAGAATCTATTTTATATTATATATAATTGAATTTATATTAAAATTTTTTTAATAAATATAATTGCTTGGGTTCAAATTTTTTGTATACGTCCAATCTGAAGGCCGAGAGGAAAAAGCCAAGACGGATGAATGCATTTTGGCCCCTATCAAGCTTGGACCAGTTCAATTGCCAGGTGTAATATAAAACAAAACGGAAATGTTTCGTACATACAAGTTCTGCGCCAAAAAACAAACGCATGTGACGTGGATACATTAAACAAGTATATCTACGTGGCAAGAAGGATTGAAAGCATAGATGATGTGGCAAAGCAAGTATTATTCACTCTCCAGTCATTTTATCTAAAAAAACCTAGGGGGAAAATTTTGATAAAATCTCGCTCAAGTGCTGATTTTACTGATGTAGCGACATGTAGCGATGAAGTTCAGTTTTGGAGGGGGACGCCATTGTTGATGGTCAGGTGTTGTTTCAAGAAGTAAGATTTTCATAATCCAAAGGTCAAGGAAGGAGATGTTGATACGGTAGTGCATAAGAGTATGGGAGAACAAATGGGTCTGTCGGTAGGAGATTATTGGCCGTAATGTTGATTATCTATGCCTGGAAGAAACTAGCATTGAAGAGGATGAGAAATTCAGTGGCTTGTCGAAATGCGGAAATCATGGCAGAGCAAGTGAATCTAAAAAGGGATTGAAAGTGAAGATTGTTTGTAGGGGGCAAAGGAGTCCAGAAATGGTGGCCATAATGGGGATTGTGTATATCCAGAGGAAACTAGTTTCACATGCACTCTCCTTTTTTCCGTACAGTTACGCGTAGGAGAGATGGCCAATTAGTCAGTGCCAACTGATATTCCATGTCACTGAGTATGTATTTCAGTGCAAGACCATCGGTATATGTAGTTGGTCCCATATTTTCCTTTTTTTTTTCTCGCTTGGCACATGAAAATATAAACTTTAGAATATTTTTAATTCCAAGCTTGCAATCCTTCGGTAACAATATTAGTCCTGCAAGCTCTAGTGAATTCTCCTCTAATAAGGTCATCTAATATGGTGTAGGTTATCATTGGAAGTGCAAGTAGTATGCGAGACAATATATGTTGGGTGGCTTTCCACTATCTCCGATTATAATATAACCATGAATCTTTTTTTTTTTTTTGGGTTGAAAAAATAGGTACTCAAGATAGTGCCCTACAAGCCAATTAGAAAAGATTCCTCAAGTTTCCTGTCATCAAATAGGCTAAATTATATACAATAAGCGCTCAAGAGAGCAAAACTTGGGACCTAATAAGTGTTATTGGTACTATTCGTAACTTAATAGGACTCACGTACGTTTAGACCCACTACTTGATTTTGGCAGGACTTACATCATAATTTTTTATACGGTTCCGAACCCCTTAACCAGTTGAACTACAAAAGTAATGGTCTTATAAATAGATTCTTTTTGATCAAAAAGGAAAATTATATTGCATTAAAACCAAAAGATACAAAGGGCCAGTACAAAGAGTCCACCCCAACATTACCTATTAACAGACAACTAGCCACCTCAATACATACAACGCAACCCACCACAGCAAACCCAACTCTAGCAGTAAACTTGGCAGGCTGAGAGAAGCCCAAGCCCATAGCCTAAGTAGAAGAAAGGCCCGCCAAAAGGATAAGGAAACCAGAGGCTGAGATAAGCAAACGATAGAGGTGACTGACAGAAAGTGTTACAAATGCATTATTGTTAACATGTTAGTTTTGCAATTCAGCCCTTATATACGTCATAATGTTGTTTAAGGGAGTGTTTAGTTTTGCTAATAAGTGCTGCTGTTGCTATTTAAAAAACTATGAGTCGAAGTGTTTAGTTAAAATTTTTAAGCTGTTGTTGAGGTTGCATTTTGCACCAATCAGCAAGCATAAGGGGGTTTGTTTTTGTTGTTGGATGCTATTACTGTTGTTAATTGTTGATTGATGTTATTAATTATTGAATGCTGTTAATAATTACTGTTACTAATAAATAAAATAAAATCATAATATTTAGTTAAATTAATGTTAATTATTATAAATTAAATAATAAAATGATTGTTTTAAATATTTTATTTTTATTTTATTATAACAAGTAATCTTTTTATCTCTAATTAATTTAAATTGATATTATAAAATTATATATATACTGATTAAATATGCAATTTGATTATAATTTATAATAAATACAATTATTTTAAAAAATATTATTTTATACTTTTCATAAAAAAAATTGAAGAGGTCAATGTACTTGGCTGTTACATCCAAATGAGTTTCAATAAAATAATATTATTTTATTATATATAATAATAACATTGTTTGATCAATTTATAATAACATTCAAATGAGTCTTCATTGGTGGTGCCGTTGTCCCTGCCGCTGTATTTGGTGCCCGCTCTGCTGTACCAGTTGCCGGCACTGCCGTCCTCGACAGAGCTTCATTTTCCGGCGCAGCCATACCAACTTCCGGCAAGGCCGTCGGAGGATAACCTGCTGTTGGAAAATCCGGCTACACCTCCCTTGCTGCTGCCTTTCCCGCCTCCGCCGCCTGCACTTCTCCCGCTGACAATTACGTTTCAGTTGTTGTTGGTCATGCCTCTGCCAGCGCTCAGGTCTCAGTCATTGTTGTAAGTGCCTCTACTGGCACTGGCGCTGCCCTCCACCGTTGATGCTGGAGCTGCCCGGAATGACTCTGGATTATTTATTTTGAATTGGGTGATTTGTAACGTTGACGTGTTTATCTTTATTAATTTAGTTTATTTGAGAATCGTTATTATACATTTCCGGTCGATTTTTGTTATAAGTTCATTGAGTAGTGGTATTTGTTGCTTTGCACAGTTTTGTACTGCAAATTTAGATTTAGATAAAATTTTAATTTTAAATAGGTTTAGAGTCAGTTCGATAGTTATCCTCAAGTGCAAGATTTGTCACAACGAATTTTGTGTTTTGTTAGTGGTCTTTATAACCATTTTAATAGGTCATTCTTGTCGTCTTTTATTCTTACTTTTGTACAAGTGCTTTAAATAACTTTGTATTGAGCTTGTGTACAAAATCACGTAATTTAATACAATAATTTTTTTTTGATCGAAAAATATTAATTATACTCTACATTTACACAAAAAAATAAAAATAAAAAAAAATAAAAGCTCCCCCTCTGTACTGTGCGCACAGGTTACAGAAGAGCAGGTTATTTTCGTAAGGCGTGCTATGGGCTTCTTTTGCAAAGTTATATTTGTAATTGTGTAACTCGTTAACTAGTGATGAAAGTAAAAAATAAATTTTTTTTATTTTTTAACCAGCAGCTATTTATAATATATATCAGCAATAACAGCATTTAAAAATAAGAGGAATAAGATATTATTTTATTTTATTTTTTAATTTTTAATGATAACAACAGCATTTATTAATGGTGCCCTTATCAATAAAACTAAACACACCTTACTTAATTGTCCTTAGCGCACGATTGCCGGCACTGTCGAAGCATTCCAGATTGTCCTTTTGCGTGAAGTACTGTACAGTAAGGTTACTTTCTTTTCTTTTTATCCATAATTTATTTCATGCTAATTATAGGGGACGGTGAAAGCAAGTAGACAAACGGGAGTACCACTAATTAAAAAAATAATTTTTTAATAAAAATTATTATTTATTATTTTTTAAAAGATAAAACAGAAAATAATATTTTGTATGTCTTGTACACAGCCATCAGTCCGTTTTTTTTTTTTTACGGTAGTCTGGTATTTTAATAAAAATAAAGATATATTTTTCAAACACATGAACAGTAAAAAATATTTGTCTTTTAATGTAACTCAAAAAAAAATATTTGCTTTCTAATGTGTAAACAGTAATCGGCATAAGATATTTTGTATATTTATTATAAATTGTAATTAATGTTCAAATCACAAATTCAATGATTTTTTTTATATAAATACATAATAGATATTTTCACTTGATTAATTTAGAATAACTAAAACTAAAAAGTAATAATCAATTTATTATTTAATTAATATTATTTAATATTAATTTAATAAAATATTAGATTTCTATTTTATTCATTAATAACAAATAATAAGTAAACTAAACACGCTTTAAAAAATATATACTTCCTTAGATTTTTCTGGAATAGAGGTTGTTATATTTTATCAAAATTTGGACTAAATTAACTTTCGGATTAAGAGGTGAGAGTTTTTTTTATTTTTTTTTTACCAGAAGAAAGTTGAGACTTGAGAGTTGTCGTCTTAATGAACTTGGCAAATACATGTTCCTGCCCGTAGCAGATTTTCATTTCTCCAGCAGATCTAATGCGATTATTATTATTATTATTATTGGTCCTAGATCTAATGCAATTATTATATAGTTGAACGTGCGCGAAGTTGGTCAATTAGCTTGGTAAGCGCACGACGGGACGAGCCGCCCTTATGCACCGCCTCCCTAGCGAGCCGGGCTAAGGCCAGGGCTCGCTCCCTTGCACCTCTTCCATTCTCTCCTCCCATCAATTCTCTGACACCCTGACAAATGACGTCCCCCGAAACCACACCATTGTCAGAAGACTCATTGTAGCGTTGAATATTTTGGAGGCTTTTGAGGCTGAGACCAGCTCCTAGTCCATCTACTATTAGCTTAGCATTCAGTGGTTGCTCAGCCATCATGGGCCAAGCTAAAATGGGGACGCTAGCCGCCATACTCTCGAGCACCGAATTCCATCCGCAATGACTCAAGAACCCGCCTGTTGCACGGTGACTTAATATCTGCCGTTGATTCACCAGTTCTCTTATCACCAGACCTTTGCCCTTCATCTTCTCTTCCATGGCATTGGTCATTGACCATGTCTTTGACCGAACCACCCACACAAAAGGAAACCCCGACTGCTCTAACCCAAAAGCCACCTCATCCAGCTGAGCGTCGGATACATCAGCTTGTGTGCCAAACGAGACGTAGATCACCGAATCTGGCGATACTTGCTCGTCGAGCCATTCCATTATCATTGAGGAATGGAGGCCTTCGTTGTCGGAGCCTTCGATATTGTCATACATGATGAATAGAGGGCCTAAGCACCAAGCTTTAGCTCCATTTCTGTAAAATGATTCAAAATATGGTATATAACTCCTTTCCAGTTCTGCGAAGCTGTTCACAACGATCCCCCAACTGTCAACATCGGCCTGACCGGCCTCTTCTATGAATTGAGTGAACTGGTCATCCTGATCATCACTGCGTGCATTGAGTATACTCAGGGGCACGTCCGCAGTCGTAAGTGTGAACGGAAGCTTCATGTTGGGAAAGTCCAGAGGATGATCTAACATTGAGGTTGAGTTCAAGAAGGGTTTATGTACCCACAGAGATTTGGAAATTGCCATGGATGAAGTACTCATGCCATGGAACACCAGCCGAGGGACACCCAGAGCTTGGCATACGGAAAGCGTCCAACCCAGAAAGAAATCAGAAATAACACATGTAGGCGGGGCATCGGATTTCAAGATGGTTTCCAGGAGTTGCTGAAAGGGCTTTTGGAGCTGTTTGGTGGCGTAGAGAAAAGGGACGTAGTATTCCATGGAGGGGAGCTGAGAGGTATTTTCACAGCCTTTTGAGAGGCCATCGACTGTAGGGAATGGGATTTCGGTGAGATATATGTTGGGGTAATCGGCGATATTGTTCATGGAAATTGAGTTAGCATTAGATGGGGTTGTGATAATGGTTACCTTGATTTTTTGGCAGGAGAGAGCTTTAGCGAGGTCTAGCAATGGAAGGGTGTGGCCTTGAGCCATGAATGGAAAGATGACGAAATGGGCTACCGCTGGCGTAGGCATTTCTCTATGTGTCTCTCGAGTAATTTTCCTTTCGTGGCTGGCTTATACGGGTTTAAAGCTGACCACTAGGCTGCACAGATATATAGGCCCGCAAGATTACCATTTTTATATAGAGTATTGATATAGGGACGCGGCCAAGTGGCCGCCAGGTAACGCGGTCATTCAGTCGTTTTTTACTTTTCTTTTTTTTTTTTATCATCTTAATTTGTTATTTATTAATTTTAAATTTATTATACATTAATATTAAATTTTATATACATATTATATATTATGCATAAATTTGACCTTATTTCATAAGATTTTAAAGATTTTATATTTTTATATTTATTACTTACTAATTTTAATATTAAAATTAAATATAAATTTAATTAAGTTTGGACTACATATGAAAATGAATATTAAAACTAAGAATATTGTATATAATTGAAGATGCAAAAGCAAAAAGACGTAATGGTCATGTTATAATCTTAGACTTTATTTTATATTGCATAAAAAATACATTTTAAAATAAAAAATATTATGTACAATTAAAAATGTAAAAATTAAAAAATATGAAAGTCATGCTATAATTACTCTCTTATATGTCGTTACTTGAATATTCGCTTCTTCATTTTAATCTTAATCTTTCTCAAATTCAAAGAGAATCAATAATTATTCTTAATCAATCCCAATAATTAAGGGATTTCTGCAAAAATATATCAAGACACCTAAAATTATGAAAACCAATTATAACCATTTGCCTTTTATTTACTGATTAAGAGTCTGTTTGGGTTAACTGTTGAATGTTACTGTTATTAATTATTATTATTAATTGCTGATTCCTTCTTACTATTGCTGATTGCTGATAAAATTAATAAAGTATTTGGTTAATTTTATACTTACTGTTACTGTTAAATAATGAAATGTCTAATTTAGACATATAATTTGTGTAGATATATTATATTAAAATTTTTATTTTTATATTTTATATTTTAGAATAATATTTTATAAATAATATTGAGAATTATTTTACTTAATTTTTAAATTTTTTAAAAAATATTAATTTTTATTAAATGATAAAAATTATTATGTTTGAGATTTTTTTTATAAATGTCAAATTAAAGAAAATTGAAGTGAAAAAAAATATTATTTAAGAATACTTGAAAAAAATTATTAAAATTATATAAATACTAATAAAATAAATTAACATATTTAATTCATGTGTCAAATAAAAAAAATAATAGTAAAATTATATAAATATTCTAAGGATAATTTAATCTATATAAATTATTATTAATATTAAAAAGTGAAAAATAATTCAAAAAGTAGTAAAAAGTAGTTCGAAATTACTTTTTAATCAGCTGTTGTTAGAAAGTCAAATAAGGAAATAAACAGAATCAAACAGTAATACTAAAAAGTTTACCAAACACCTATTTTCTTACTTTTTAATAATAAAATGTAAATATACTCCTTTAAAAACTAACTCAAACACTCTTTAAACTAATGCACTTTGTCTACTCAATGCTTATGTACCTTCTTGCATTTTTTTTTTTTTATCAAAAGCAAACGATACCTTCTTGCAATTTCATAATTATAATCATCGGTTATGTGTATATGTAGTGTACAGGTATAATAATTAATACATTCAAAGCTTACTTAATTACTAAAATATATTAACTCAATTATATCTATTTACCTTTTTGTATGATTATTTATGATAATTTATTCATTTCTCATTAATGCTTTGCTAAAAATAAGAGGGAACTGAAAAAAAAAACTTTTCAAAAATAATATTATATATTAGATTGTGTCTTAAGCATTATATTGCATTTTTTAGGATATATTTTTATCAATCTTGTTAAGTGGACAGGGGCAAAATATGCAGAGAATAACACCGTAATTTCGTGTTATTCTATTTTATTTTATCTTATTTTGGAAGAGATGACTTAGAAACTAATTAATTTAGAGTTTTCGGAAGATAGGAGATGATATAGACCAAAATCCAGCACGTTTACTAAAAAAAATGTGAGGTATGGTCATTTAAGAGATATTTTAGTGGTTAAAATTTAGACTTTTATCGTGAAATTCTTAAGTTTTAATTATGAAAAATAAGATATAAAATTTATGAAAAATAGAAAAAAAAAATCCTGATTTCGTTTACATACAGGACAAGACTATTTACTCCTTAAATTCATGTACATATTAAATGCCTCAAAAATCTTATTTAAACACACTCAAAAAGACGCATAGTAGATATATAGAGATTGAGATTATTAAATTATTAAAAGTATATTAAATTTAAAAAATAAAATAAATAAATTATTAAATATTATTATATTAACTATGTCTTCTTTACCTGTCTATCTAAATATATCTGTGTGGTGAGCTTTTAAACGGCTTGATGCTCATGCGAGAAAACGAACGGCTGCGGATTGTTGAACAGAAGAGTCAAAAGGATGCAACCCAAGTACAATTGATAGTCTTCCCAGCGTTACTGCATTGCTGTAACTTGTAAGCAAGCGCATGGCTCCAGTCGCATACTGATTTTTTAAAAAATTATTATTTTTATTTTATTTTACAAAAATATATTTTATTTGGAAAAGAAAAGATATAGGGAAAATTACAGTAATTGTATAGTGATTCGACAATATTAGCAAAGGTTGTCAGTTTTTCTTAAATTTTAATTAGAGAAAAGTGTGAGGCGACCAATTTTTTCAGTCCAATAGATTGTAAAAAAATAATAAGTATTAAATTTCAAATAATAATATTCATATTTTTAATAATAAAATTTTATTATTAAATTTTATTATTATTTAAAATATATATGTTGTTATTAAAAATTATAAAATTGTTATTTTTAGAATAATTTTTTGGACTCCAAATGCCGGGCACTGAAACCACGCCAATTTAATTTAGTGTTTTGAACATCCTTGTCGAAAGAATTGCTCGTAGTACAAAACATTCAACGTAAATCGTCAGTCACTTATATAACTACAATTTTAAAATTAAAAGAAATAAAAAAAATAATATTATTTTATTTTGGTGGTTTAGGCTGCCGAGCTACGAGCTCGAAAACCACAGACTTTTCCTTAATTTTAAGGATAAAGGTTGGGGGTCCACATACTTTTTAACGGAAAAAAATTAAATTTATTTTTTAAAAAAAAATTTAGAGTACAATTAAATATATTTAAAATAATATAAGTACTAAATAAAATTTAATTTTTTTAAAAAAAATTTAAAATATTATCATTACATCAGTAAGTCAGGGAGGTGTCGAAACAAAAGTTTCGGTCCACCTAATAGAAGTTTTGAATGAGAAAAAATAGTTTTATAATTAAAAAAATCAAAAATTTGAATGAGATTTTAAAATAGTTTGGTAACTTTGTAACTTATGTTATTTTATCTATTTAAGACAATAAATTACAAAACTTTTCAATTAAAATTGATAACTTTTTTATCTGCTCGCAGTAGAATTTGATCTGTCCTGCAGGTGCGTTGATGAATAATTTTCTGTCGAGTTAATATATGAATTTCTGTAGGAACTAATGCTATGTTTAATTTGATGAAAAATGAATGGAAAATCTTTAATCCTGCATTATTTTCTCATAATTTTTTATTAATTTAAATAACTAATTTTTACATTTTTTTTCTAAAAAATTACTATTTATTTTCTTTTGTGTTGCGACTTTGGCGTACTTCAAATTATTTCTTATTATCAAGATTTGTGCTTAATTTCTTGTATCAGCAGCTTTGCGAATGTAGGAAAACCCTAAAACTCAAAACATAAAGAATGTAAACAAAGTTAAAGTAAGTACTAAACTTATAAATTTGACATTATATCTTAATTTAAAATTTTAAAATATTAAGATTATCAGTCTTTCTAATTTATAAGTTATTTATTCTTTTTTTTTCTTTCTGACGTGAAATTATTTGACACAATAACTCACACATGATATTTTAAAAGTGAATGGGACTCGCATAAAACGATACTATTATGAGAGCCATCCTTCAATTAATCCTTTGGAAATCATTCCTCTCGTTCGAGTTGTTGACTATTCACATTGCACCCAAAAAAAAAAAAAAGCTACTCTGCACTTCATGACAGGGATATTTTTTCTGCCTAAAAAAGTTGCTTCGACGCCGCAGAATATGGATAACTGAGAAGAGCTATTCAAACTCCTGAAACTCGCTTTCTTTTTTTTTTTTTTTTTATGTGGTTCAGAATGTAAATATATGCACTGCGTTACTGTATTATTCAATTTAATGTGGTAATAAGTTTGGTGATTTGGTGTCTTTTCCTTTTTTTAGAAAAAAAATCTTTTGTCAACCTGAGATGAGAGTTCTTACTGCAAGTTTGTTGCCCCGAAATATCTTTCATTGGCATATCACAATCACCTGGCATGAAAAAATTCAAAGCCATGCAGTGCAAAACTTCTTAGCTTAATTGTCGTTGTAAACAGATGGTGGGGCTGCAGAAGAAAATCTCAGGCCTATCCATTGTAACCTAATGCATTATATAGATATGCACTATTGAAAAGTCAACAGAATTGAATTGAGATTGTTTTCATTTAGGTTAATATACAATATTAAACAGTTTGATATAATTCTATCAACGAAAAGATTTAATTACAACAGATCTTAAAAGTTTAGAATTGAAGTAAAAAATTAAAAGGTTTAGAGCCTAATTATAGAAATCCATAAAGGTTTAAAACTAATTTGTTTCTTCATCCAGCAATTATGTTGGAGGAGGAATCAAGAAGTACCGACCTGAAAATTTGGTAAGAAAACTCGTAAATATGACAATTAAATATTTTTTTTATCTTTTGGTTTTGTAATTTTTTGTATTTTTTTAAAATAGTTGATGGGGGAGAGTGAACTATGAGGAAGTTTATTTTATACTATTATGATATAGATATAGCTTTTTCATTATTTTTAAGTGGCACCTAAAATTGTCACATAATAGTTATAAATGTAGAAAAGCTTTTTTTTTTTAAGCTTTCCCAATATAATTATTGAATAGATTACCAAGTGCATTTGACTATATGTCTGATGAGTTAAAAAGTTTCAAGTGGATTAAGTCATTCAGTACTTTATATTTTTCAATCAATGATGTTGTCATCTTTTTCTTAATGCCAACCATTTCATTAGATATGTACATAGTGCCTAAACAAATGCCACAAAATAAATTACTACGGAATGATACAAGTTTCTAAGAATTGTCAAAAAAAAAAAAAAAAAAAGATACAAGTTTCTAAGAGAATATTCCAACGAATAATAATTTAAATATTCAATTTAAAACATCTCTAGTTAGAATAATTTGTAAAAAGAACTTCACCGTCCAAATTAAATTAATTGAAAAATGATAGCGGGTCTTCGAAGCTTGTCGAGCTTTGACTGTTTTTTACCTGGTGCTTCTTCTGCTGTGCGGGTCGCTACTAGCCGCCAGGTTTTACTGGACGCAGAGCAGTCAATTATCTGTGGCGGCCATGAGACTCAAATTAAAATAGCTGACAGCTACCTTTTTATTTATGATTAATTAAGAAGTTTATTGAATTATAAATTTTGAATGAAGATATTTTTTTTTATTTTTATAAATTTTATATTTTTTTAAAAATTATAATTTGACATTTTTATAATAAATATTTAACTTTTAATTATTAGAGTGTCATTTAAAAAATAAGGGCTACCTTTTTTCACGTTAAGGTCATACATAATTATACACAAAATTCTAAACTTTTGGTCTGTTTAGTTTACTTATTACTGATTACTGTTATTATTACTAATTATTAATTTCTATTATTAATTATTAATTATTATTATTGTTATTGACAAATAAAAGTGTTAGGTTATATTACCATTAATTATTACTTTTTAAATATTAAAATGACTATTTAAGACATTATGTATATATCTTATTATAATTAGATAATATATTTATCTATAATTAATTTAAATTAATATGTATCTTATGTGTTTTTAAATAAAAATTCATTAAATTTATATCTTGAAGATCAATAATAATAATAATTATTATTTATTTTCATGCATGAAAACTATTTATTTTGTTCAATAGAGTCAATTAGACTAAAAGTGCAACTTAGAAACTAGAGTTGGAATACCCAAAAACAAATGAAAAAAAAAATAACGTGGAGAGAGAGAGAGACAGAGAGATAGAGACATAGAGAGAGAGAGAAGGGGGGGGGATAACGGGTTGTAAAAGCACCTTGAAAAAGACAAATCATAAAAAGACAGATTATGGGGAGTAGTATTAATGGGGAGCAAGAGACCGTAAAAAAACAATGGGGGGAGGGGGGCGGAAGAGACAAAACTCTTTAAAAAAATTAAGGGTAGTATTGTAATCATAAAAAAATCAGAAACGGTTAACTTTTTAATCAATAGTCAATTGTTGATAAGAAAATTAAAAAACAACTGATATAAAAAGTAATCCTTGGTGACTGTTTCTAACGTGCTATAATTAATTAGTCATGGACCATGCCCTCCTTCTTAACCAAAAAATAATAATAATAATAATAATAATAATAATAATAAAAGAGTCAGCAACAGCAGACCTCTTAAAGTTCTTCGGGGTTACTTTTTATATTAGTTATTTTTCAAACCTCTTATCAGTAATTAATTACTGAATAAAAAGTTAAATAAACATCTAAAATTTAATTTTTTAAAACAACAGCAACTGCATCCTTAAAACGTAAAATCAAATACCTTTAAATTATTATTACTGATTACTGATATTAATGAATAAAACAAAATGTAGTGTTTAGTTAAGCTACTGATTGACTATAACAGTTACATAATAAAAGGACTGATTAGGGCATTTAACATATTAACACTAGTACAAAATAATCACTAATGGGTGAGAGTCTCTTATGTATTGACAAAATTTTAGTAAATAACGTCTTTGGGGTTAAAAATTAACAAATTTTTTAATTTTTAACCAATCAATTAAATTTAAGTAGAATTTATTATATCTTAAACTTAGATTTTCTTTAAAAAAAATAATGAAAACTACACATTTCTAACTATTCATATTAATGTCTTTTAAATTTTTTGTATCATTTTTATTTTATGTTTGAGAAAAAATCATCCAAAACAATAAATTTCTTTCTCAACCATCTCTCAGAAACTAAAATCTGATTATTAGTTAATTCTTGGAATCGAACGCTAAAATTATTTCACCGACTTTGGCATCTATGTTGGCATGTAAATATATACATACACATACATATAGGGAGAGAGAGAAGGAAATCACATTTACTGACCATTAGGTTTAAAATAGAAGTACAAGTAACTTGGACATGGAATCCCCATAGAAAGAGAGAAAAGGACAAATTATTTGGACACATTCAGGAGGATATGGTAAATATGAATGAATCAGCAACAGTAGATCTCCAAAAAATAGTTGCGAGATACTTTTTCAATTAATTATTTTTTAAGCTTTTATCAACAATTGGCAGATAATAAAAAAAAAACTTTACAAAACACTTTATATACTACTAGGATTGAAAAGTTAAATCAAACATTTCCTTAAAATTGTCTTTTTTTTTTTTTTTTTTTTTTGATTTACATAGATGGCTAAGGCCTGTAAATGGGAGAGCTCGACTCAAAAGCAGCTACGCGAGGCCAAGCAAGTCCTACCATATTTTGCGTAACACGCGACAGCATTCCAGCTGGAGGACAATGGAAGACACGTAGACCCTTAGGCGAAAAGTCCCTTCCCTTCTGTTTTTTTTATGGAAGTGTCTCTCTGTTTTTTTTTCTTTTTTTAATTTTAAAAAAATTATAGTACAGCTAATAAGAGAAAAAGATATGAAAATAATAGATCCAAAATTCGAATCTCAAACTTAATGGTTGGAGGGTACCTCCAACCACCGCAGTCAAAGGCTGCTTCCCCCCTTCCCTTCTTGTGTGCGAGAGCTGAAAGATCGTGACTTCGGACCTACTCATTGAATTTCACGGGACTTGAGCGACGGCCCAATCAACTCAATCTCTTTTTTTTCTTTAATTTATTAGGAGACTTAATAGATAGTGATTTTTTATTTTTTTAAACTTTAATAGATCATGAACTTAAAACTCAAAACTCAAAACATAGAGGTCTTATTGATTTTTGGGGCGTCCTTAGGGGTACAGCTCATCTTCTTCTTCAGTACCTTGCTTCCACAGCTTTGTAAACGTGGCGCCAGTGCAAAAGAACCATTGTATCATCGGTCCCTTCTCATCTGTTGTTACTACGGTTGAAAAGGTTCAATCAACTTACAGAGTACATTGTTGCTCTTGGTCGTGGACAACCGGGGCGGGACCCTTCTTAAATGCTGTCAAAACATCGGGCTCAGCCCCACCACAACCTAGAAAGAGCTTGAACTTGGATTTCTATGTCCCCACCCAAAAAAAAAAAAAGACAAAAAAGGCTTCTATTTATGATTATGGAATATTGGTCCTTTTTGTTTGATTACAGTTTTGTGACAATTAAGTGGAACATTTAGATTTTTTTTTTTAAACAATAGATTAAATATCAATTTTTAAAATAAGAAAGTACAATGATTTAAACTTAAGATGTTTAATTACTAAAAAGTAACAATTTTGGCCGATTATTTTCCACTCTAATACTACAATTTCAAATTTATATTAGTTGGGTGATGATGAGAATCTTTTATTTTAAATTTGATATAAAGTTAGTCTCTGTTTTTTGAAGTCAATAACCTAAAATTTTATATCTCTCAATTAAAAGTCACTGTTTTTAATTACTTAAGACATTGCTGAGTACTATAAAGCTAGACTTCATAAACATAATTTATCACGGCATGCCATCGACAAAATTAATAACAGAGTTAATTAAGACTAAATGTGGTTTCTGAATACTAAAGTCTAGTGGAAAAAAAATAATAATAATAACATAGCAATTGGTGGGCCAAAATAAGATTATGTGCTGACTTAGTCGGCTAATGTTTGATATTAAACTTATCAAATTCAAATTAAGGCCCAAATTGGAAGACTAGTTAAAACCCAAATTAAACTCAAATTAGAGACAGCATAATCAATCCACTTTGACCACAACAGCTGGCATGGTCTTTACAAAAGTTATTCCACGTAAACGCAAAAGATTAAGCACATGATTTAGGGTCCGTCAAAGCAGCAGGGCTTGCTTCAGTATTATTGGTACCAGCGGCGCTTCAACACTTCTCCTCTATTTGAAAGACTGCTGTATTCTCCGACCCTTTAGGACACCTAGAAAAGCAGCATATAATTAAGAATTTTCACTAATCACAAATCACAAGCTAAGTAAGCAATTTAAAGTTAAAAAAAATCACGACATCGATTGATTACTGTACACATACGTCATGTAATATATATCTATAAATCCATGACTAGTGTCTGAAATATTGTTAAATGCTTCCTATGACAACAGCATGGTATAGCCACACGGGGGGCCGCAATAATCTCCAATTTTCACCCACACTCTTGAATAATATTTACAATTATGGCCTTTGCAATCTACTTGGAAGTATGTACGACGAGCTGCACTGGCAATGCCATCGCCTGCCTTTGCAACCATCAATGTCCCTGGGTCATTTTTGCCATAACAATACGAAGCTGCATACAAATATATACAGAAGAAAACATATCTATATATGTGAGTTTCTAAACCAGCATATACACATGAAAGGGGTAAGGGAAAGATGTTTCAAGACTTGTACGCGTGTAAGGTGGTGTGTAGTAGCTTGCAGTCCCTTCATAATCTGCATAAGCCTTCAAATGAAAAAAGCTTAGACTTAGCCATGAAATGATCAGAGCCACAAAAACGGGATGGAGAAATTGCAATGCTATCGTCAACTTTCAGATTCAATAACAAAACCGAACGAGAGTTTTAGGGAAACAAAGAAAGACTACTCTTATGTGATCAAATTCTAACTATTGTCGTTTTGTTTTCATTTAATAACTGGGTGAAAAGAAATGCTATTTTTAGAAGCTATGCCCCGAGATCGTCGTTTGTATCCACAGCTTAACCGACTTGGTTAATTTATTCGTTTGTCTAATTAATTTGGATAAACTGACATGTACGCAATTTTCAGCTTTATCCAAGCTTTGTTCGGCCAAGAAAGCTTTTTCCCATCTCGACTTAGGCTTGAATGGAACGAAATATACAGCTAAAACATATGTGGACAAACTTGGCAGCTGAGATTGGATTTACTTTACATTGTAAATGCCGCTGAAAATTAAAACAAAGGTTTACCCCAATAAATTATGGACGCAAGTAGGTGTACGGAGGTTATTGTACTGACAGTTATACTGAAATAACGTGGACATATATGCAAATATCATCAGAATAATCAATAAAGGGCACCGTTACGTGGTCAAAGGATTTTATCCAAAAAATTATCGGAATATAACTAATTAAATTTATTATATAATTATTTTAATTATAAGTGCAATTAAATGAACAAAAAAAATCACTTATATTTGTATTGCACAATGAATACAGCTAATTACACAATAAATATAACTAATTACAGATTACAGTTTCATACAATTTTCCAAAAAATTTTTCTCCGGCGATTAAACTTTTTCTATCAATAAAATAGTTATTTTCACCCACATTGCGGGCGGACTAACGCTACGCAAAGAAATGTTAAAAATCTTCAACATTTACATAAATTTTGATTTTGTTAAGGGAAAAGTAATATACATAGATTTAAAAATAACTTTAACACAAATATAATAAGTATCAATTGAATTCTGTATTAAGACTATTAAGAGCTTCATGATCACCAAGATTACTAAAAATATATAATAGATATTTCATTGAATTAAGCTCAAGACTTATTAAAAAAATTATGCAAAAAAAAAAAAAAGAGAAATCAAAAGAGAAACAAAAACAACATCTGTCATGAAGCTCTTGCCATTTTAAATTAAAAAGTATAAAATTAGGTCTTTATTTTTGTTCAATTAGCAAACATTTAATATTCTAATAATATAGGAATAAAAGTATTAAATAACAAATAGAAACCACTTTGGCCGTTCTTTCGGGTTTGCAGAAGCAAATGGATGAGTTGCTTAAGAAGGAAGAAGTGATGTGGGCCAGCGTTCAAGAGTTTCATGGTTAAAAGAGGGTGACTACAACACTGCTTTCTTTCACTCGAAGGATACATCAAGGAAGCGATGGAATTCTATCAAAGTCATTGCGGACGAGGCAGGTCGGCGGCTAACAATAGATTATGATATTGGGGAGGTATTAACGGTTCACTTTGCTCATTGATTTCAGTCTCAAGGTTGCTCGGATAAACAATTTGTTTTAGAAGCTGTGAGACCAAGGTTGCTCCTCAGATGGATGAGCAGCTTACTGAAGGTTTTGCATGAGGAGAAATATTTTAGGCTTTGTCCCAAATACACCCCAGCAAGTCTTGTAGTCCAGATGGAATGCCAACTTTCTTTTATCAAAAATACTACAACATTGTTGGGGATGTGGTGATGAAGAAGGAACTGGATATTCTGAATAATGAAGAAGATCCAACCTTCATCAATCACTCGAATATATGCTTAATCCCGAAAGTTAATTCTCCTACCTGTTGCTCGGAGTTTAGGCCTATGAACTTATGTAATGTGATTTATAAGCCTGTATCAAAAGTACTTGCAAAGCGACTGAAAGAAATTCTCCCTCGCATTATCTCCCCTACTCAATCTGCATCTGTTCCTTGTAAGTTCATCACCGATAATACACTTGCAGGTTATGAAATTTTTCATGGCATGCAACATAAATGTCAGGGACAAGAAGGGATATATGGCTTTAAAGTTAGACATGAGTAAGGTTTATGATAGAGTAGAATGAGAATTTCAAAATTATATTATGTTGAAAATGGGCTTTGCTAAGGTTTGGGTGCAGCTTGTCATGTAGCGTATTTCCTCTGTCTCATATTTGTTGGTGGTTAATTCTAGACCACAAGGTATTTTCCATCCATCTCGAGGCTTGAGACAAGGTGATTCCATGTCCCCATATTTATTCCTTCTTTGTACAGAGGTGTTATTTGCTGTGATGCATGAGGCTGTGCGGAGAGGCCATACCCATAGTGTTAAGGTATGTCATCGAGCCTCTAAGATTTCTCATTTATTTTTTGTTGATGATAGTTTGATATTTTCTTGGACATCTGTTTCAAAAGCCAACAGCTTAAAGGAGATTTTGTTGTATAATGAACAAGCTTTAGGCCAACTAGTGAATCTAGCCAAAATAGAGCTTTCTTTTAGCTATAATGTTCATGATAATGCAAGGAGAGCCAATAACTACAGCTTCAATGTTAGGGCTGTAAGGTCCCAACATAGATATCTAGGACTCCTGATGAGCATTGGTTATGTTAAGAAGAAAGCTTTTAGCCAGATTTGGGATAGAGTGAAGAAAAAGGTCTTAGAATGGGAGGAGAAGAAACTGTCTCAAGTGGGGAAGGAGGTGCTTATAAAATCAATTCTGCAAGCAATTCCCACTAACTTGATGAGCTGTTTTCTGCTTCCAAAAACACTCCATAATGAAATAGCTATGTTGGTTAACAAGTTTCGGTGGGGTTCCACTGATTCATTTTGTAAGGTACATTGCTATCTTGGGTAAAAATGATAAAATCAAAACTAGAGAGAGGCTTGGGCGTTAAAGATTTCAGCGATTGTAATCTAGCCATGTTAGGGAAACAAGCTTGGCACCTTCTGTCACATCCAAACTCACTAATAGCTAGAATTTTCAACGCCCGATACTATAATGATACGTCCTTTTTAGAGGCTCGGCTGGGTTTAAACCCAAGCTATACATAGAGAAGTATATTAGAGGCCTGATCCTTGTTGACTAAAGGCCTTCGATAGCGAGTTGGAAATGGTGAATCAATTCACATTTTATATGATCCACGGGCACTAGAACAAAATGGTTTCAAAGTTCTTTAACCAAAATTTGAAGACAATTCAAGTCTAGTTGCTTCTCTAATTGACCCATACACCAAAAGCTAGCGTGTAGGGACAATTCGAAACATGTTCTTGCCGATAGAAAGTGAGCAAATCTTGAGTATTCCACTCAGCTACTGAACTCCTCCAGGTAGGCTAGTTTGGCATTATAGCAAGACTAGGGAGTATACAGTAAAAAGGGATTATGTGCTGGCGAAGGCTATGAACAAGCCCAACGGAGAAGGGTCTTCATCTGGAAACCATTCCATTGTCTGGAGGAGATTATGGTCATTGGAAATCTCCCCAAAGGCGAAGCATTTTGTTTGGAGAAGCCTCAAGGATCTTCTTGTTGATGACTGCAGTACTAATTTCTAGAGGTTTAAGCATTGATCATTTATGAATTTTCTATGGCGTTGAGGTGGAATTTGTAGACCATGCTATATTCTCATGTGACCGGGCAGCAGGCATTTGGTTCCTCAGCCCATTGGGAATCAGAACTCGGTTGCTTAATAATCTGCATTTTAACGAATGGATTTGTGGTATATTTGAAGTAAATGACAAAGAAGCATCAGAAGTGGCCTATACGGTTGCTTGAGCGATATGGCATTCTCGAAACTTCTTCATTCACGAGAGGGTTTTGAGGCAACCTGATCAGATTATTAGAACAACTCTTTCTTTATTGGAGGAGCATAAGAAAGTTCGAGCCCTCACCACTCTACCAAAAGTCCAGAAGTCAAACATAAGTGGCAATCTCCAAGAGTAGGGGAGGTAAAAATCAATATTGATGCAACTTGAACAAGTATTATAGTGAGAATTGGAGCTATTTGCAGAAACGACGAAGGGCAACCTATATTTCTTTTTTCGCGTCCTCTCTCTAGTTGCTGCTCGGTGGTGGTGGGAGAACTATTAGCCATCCACGAAGCTTTATAGCAGGCGACTTCTATGTTATTGCTTTGGGTGTGTGTGGAATTGGATTGCTGTCTCGCGCTGCAGGCCATTGAAAAGAATGATTTGGTTTGGACTTCAGAGGGGATTGCTGTAGAAGATGTTCGGACTCTTTCCTCCAGGTTTGAAAGCATCTAGTTTGACTATCTTAGCCGCGAGTTCAATGGTGTGACACATTCCCCTGCGCAAGTTGTTGCGGCTAAAGCTAATGAGACTTCGTCCTCTAGAGTTTTGCCTGAATTATGTCTACGAACTCCTTAAAGAAGATATAAATAATTGCTCTCACGAATAAAATTTCATCTTCTTCTCGCTCAAAAAACCAAAAAAAAATTTCTACTACCCTTAAAAAGCAAATAAAATTAAGCCAATTTACAACTTCACTCCTAATTTGATAGTCTTGCAGGAATATTTAAGGCTTTTCAGTTGGCATTGGCACAATGAGCTCTATTCTATGATGCTGCAAAAAATAGTTGTTGTGGTTTCTTGATCCCCTTATTGTCCCATTTGGATCCATCCTGCTCTTCTTTTGGGTTATAGCTAGTTAGTAGACATTCTGATATCCTCAAGGACAAACAACTCATTGAAATTTTCTATTATGGGATTAAGTCTCTTTATGAAAAGGGATTAATGCCCAACGACTAGTTGACTTGTCTGTGTTCTATAAAAGGATTTCAGATTCTCTTATTAGAGTGTTCTTGAGAGGAATTGATTGTATTCTTGTGAAAGAAACAGAAAGAGCAAAAAGGAAAAAGTGTAAGTGGTTTAGATCAAGTGTGACATTGAGTTAAGATTTACGGAAGCTGTGATTGAAAAGTTGTAAGAGTTTTCTTCTTTCTTTCAGAATAAGAAGTGATAGTGAAAACAAAGATCAAGGTGCATCTTTAGAGACTAAACGTAAGCTCGCGGGGTTTTAAGCCGAACTAGTATAAATCTTTGTGCAAACTTCTCTTCCTTTTAACTCTTTTACTTTGTGTGTTGTTTTATTAGCTTGTTTTATTATTGCTTACAAACCCTTGGAGATTGAGTATTCCGTGAGGGAAGTGAGTTTCCAAAATGCCAGAATCATCAATTTAAAAATAGAACGTAATTCACCTTCTGCAGGCATAACAGTCATTTCATTTTCTCAAACAATCTTTCGTACTCGATAAATGAACCGAAGGATGTGCGTGTTAGGGACAACACAATGACAACTACGCTTAAAGAAAAAATATCAATTATAATAGTTGTAATTATATCATGAATACCTCAGAATTATTTTATCGCATCAACTACAGTTTACTTGATCTCTTCAAAGATAAACTTACACATTTTCTAAAAATAAGTGATCTAATTGATAGGCAACGGGATGTAATTGGTCCAAATTCTAAACCATAAAGTTGATGTGGATTGTTGATAGGGTTCAATTACATGAACTAAGAAAACTGACTAGGTCGACGTACGATGTAATCAATCAATTGAATTGTACAATTAAATAATTATTATTCGTAACAAACAACTAATACAAAATATATTAAATTATTATTATTTTTATTACAAATAATAATAATTTAATTAAATAATTCAATCAATTGATTACACTATAATTGATATTTAATAAATTGTTTTTACCACTATGTTTTTCCTTTATATATATATATCTATCTCCTTTAGTAACTGAATGGGCCCAGTAAATTGTTTTATCAAAATACTTTGGTTGGTAATGGCACTTTTTTCAAAGGGCTGGCACCAGATAGCGAGCTGTGAGTGAAGCAGTGAAGTGGGAATCTAATTATTAGCTATCTTCGTGACTAATTCACTACGGTGTGCGGTCATATCGACTCCATGTGAGGTGGGTTGTTTGTTGCTCTCAAGCTGTCGGCTATTTCTTTCGTTAGGAAACTTTCTTTGCAATGCTTAACGAGACACAGAAGAATATAAAATAATATAAATTATTGAATTATGAAATATATGTTAAATTTGAATAATTGTTAAAACATATCTACATAGTTAAAACTCTCCTTTCGTTGCCACCAAGAGTTCCCCGTACAGGCTGAGAAATGAGTAGGAAGTTTGGCTATATGCTTCTGCTTTATTCAGAGAGTAAATATTTGTTTTCTACAAAAAAAAAAGGATAAGGAAACGCTTGGCAATAAAACCAGGAATAAATCAAAGTATTTTAAACATACATGACATAATTTCGTAGGTTGTCTAAATTTAGATAATTTTTTAAACTTGTATCAGTGGAAATGGTTTCTTCATAGAAAAAATTTTGGTGTACTGAATTTAGTGTTTTGAATGAAATTAATATTGATAATTTTAAAATAAAATTGATAATTTTTGAAAAAAAAATTTAAAATTATTATTTTTTCATTACAAAAATTATTAATTTTAATTTTATTCAGAACATTAATCGAGATATCAAAATTCAGCACTAGTGCAAGTATATTGCATTATTTTAATCTTCGATGCACAACATACATGTGTGATGGAATCACAAATATACAACTCACTGTAAAGAAGTGCAATGCGGACCACGAATCCGAACTGCAAGAGCAACGTACAGACCCACTTGGAAGATAGGGGTCTAGAAGTTAAAGAAGTAATCAACCAAACATGGGCAACAATCAACATGGGGGTCTTGAAGTTACCATGGACTTAGTGTCAATATTTCATGGTGTGGATATCTTGTTATGTTCAGTGTCAAATAATGACAATAAGATTTAAGTTCTACCAGTTCAAGTTATTTAGAAGTAAAGAAACTCATAGTTATTATCAATTATGTTATAAATTTATTTTTTATTAATATAAGATATTATGTACTTTAATATTCAGCAATCAAAAGTCACAATAAATTAATTAAAAAAAAAATCGAATGAGACATGTCCTGTCAGTAACAAAAGTGAGAAATTGCTAAGGTTGTAGTAATAATAAGCAGGAACGATTCAGTTTTGATTGTAATACCATATATATAGATCTATCTTCTGGCAAAGTTGGCGACAGTCTATTTGTAAGCCCAAGGAAGCAAAATTAACGGAAATTTGATGAGATTTACCTCAGCTCAATGAGAACCAAAGGGTGAAGAACACCGGAACTAATTAACTATATCCCAATCGTCGAGGCGCAAGTTGGTGGTGGACCTCCTTTTGTGGCGTTGTCAGTTTGGCCATCACGGGAAAGAAATGCTAAAATAGGTTTAGTTGTCCTTATATTGGAATGGAGGGTGACGAGAGCCAACATACTGAACACACAGTGGGGGCGCATTAAGTGCAGGAGCTAATGTAATGGGATTCCACGTGAAATGAAGGACATTCGCGAAACCTCATCACTCGTCTAGTGATAGTGATAGCTAGCGTTGAACTTTCAGTTTTAGTATTATAATAAACTCAGATTATCTAAATAAGTTTAGTAAAATACGTATAATGATGTATAATCTATGTATTAGAATCTAATTATATATATATATATATATATATATATATATATTATCTTTCACAATCTAATAATTTAGATTATTGCGTATCTACTGTATTTATAAAAAAATTTAAACTTTTGTTTATGATATTAAATTTTTGTTTCCGACAAAACCCTAAAAAATTCTTTAAAAAATAAAATAAAAATAATAAAATAAAGGCATTAATTCGCAAAACAAATTAACTTATGAGTTGGAGGTGGTGGTAAAGATCAACGCTGGAGCTAATAAAGAAATCAACAACTAAAAATAAAAGAAATTTCACAGAGGTACGTAGACAATGAATATACATGTTCCAATCAAAAATGCAAATATATGTTATTTTATACAATTTTAATTTATGGTTCGTAAACAAGTTTTAAATATATAGTGCTTCATAAAAAAATTATGGGATTATATATATATTACGAAACAAAAATTTACATTCTTGTGGGAAATCTGAAGTATCGCTGCCAAAAGAAGGAAGCCGCCAAGTCCGACGGGGCAAGTTGGTGAGTTCGTGAGTCTAGGTAACTTTTCATGGCCAGAAGATATTTATTTCCTGAAATGTTTAGGTACATTGAATGCGTACAGGGAATAGTACACACATTCAATATAATATTTTTTTTAGTAAAAATAAATTTTAATAAATTTTATATAATATAAATATTTATTTTAATTTTAATTTTAATTTTATGAAATAATAATAATAATAATAATAATTTATTATGTCATGTCAGTTCGGGTGGAATGTAGCACTTCTTAGTCCTTATATTAGGGGTGTTCACAGGTCAAATTGTGCGGTTTAAAGACAAAAATTGCAATCAAACTCTCACGGTGATAGTTTAAGAATATTAAACTGTAACCAATTTATCAACTGTTCAAATCGTTCAAATCAATCCACTAAATGGCGGATTGGTTTGAGCGGTTTTGTTGATTGTGCAATTTGACTTTTGATATTTTTTTTTAGCATTTATTGAAGGCGAAATTTGAATGCATCGATTAAATATTTAATTAAAAAATTTAAAAAATTAATTATAAATTCATTCAAATTTTAAAGTTACAGTAATAAGAGATAATTTACACATAAAAATAAATAAACAACTAAGATTTCCTTAGTTTTTCTTTACCATTGAAATATTTCATTATTGTTCCTACAAATGAAATTTAAAATTATATGATTTCTTTACTCTTTCTTTTTAAATCTTCTCGTCAAAATTAACTATCTAGTAGGAAAAAATTGGATATCACTATAAATCTGATACAAAGAATAAGAAAATATAGTTAAAAATATAGTCAATTTATTTCAATAATCTAATAGTTACAAGTTCGTTAGATCAAAATAACAATATTTTTAAATACTCAATTACACACAAAATTTAAAATTTATTTTTGCAAAAAACAGTAAAAATAATGAAAGTGAGATAGCATATATAGTGAAAACAAATAGATCTGTAACACAGTAAAAATATGATCAAGTTAGACTATATTTTATATGTAAAATATGTATATTAGTAAAAGCAGATTTGGTTAGTTAACTGCAGTTTTTAAAATTTCAAAACCGCAACCAATCCGTCATAGACGGTTTTAAAAAAATAAAAACCGTAATTAATTTTTTTCTTAACGATTTTGACGGATGCGGGTAGAGGCGATACGAATTAAACGATTTTTGACAAGTTGGAGCTTTACCTTATATGACGAAGAGAAAAGGGAGACGCATCAAATGTCCCAGTGAGCAGCAGCATGGCATGGGTGCTTGGTTGGTTCCCATTTTCATTTCGAAAAAGATTGGTAGCCAAAGAGTGATCGTCAGAAAAAAATTTTACAGAATACAATAATTTGGAATATTTTTTACAATTATATTAATTTTTTATAATATAAATTAATATAACAATTTATTATATTATATTTTTTAAATTTAATTATAAAATTAATTATATTATTGACATTTTTTTTTTACACTTTTTTTTTATCATTTCTGGCCATGTATTTGAACCGTTTTCATTTTGGACTCTCACTGGGTTGGTGGCAGCAGGCAGCCGCCTCAGCCTAGTCAGCAGTGAGTGGGCATGTGCACAACTTTTCTTTTTTTGTGTTTTTTAACCGGCGCATGTGCTCAACTTTTCAACTTTGTGCTCTCGATGCGAACTCATTATTTGCACGCGGCCATTCCATAAGAGGAAGAAGATATGTTTTAGATATTTTTATTTTTAGTGATATTTTAATTAAAATTATAATTGATATTTTTAAAATAAAATTATTAATATTTAAAATATAAAAATAATAAATATTTTTAAAATATTAATTTTTATTTTTAAAAAATTAATTATAATTTTGACCGAAATAATTCCTAAAACAAAAACACCCAAAATGTTAACATTTTTTAATTTCATAAAGTCTTTCACTTTAACTGCCTTAGTGGTGAATCATGACATCATTTTGTTTTTTTCGTTTTCTCTAGGGCTATGGCACTGGCAGCTAGTGCATGATGACGAAACGATTGAGCTAATCGCTGACGGTTATTGTAGTTCAGCATCGTGCGGCACCTACACAGAAATTTTTTTAAAAAAGAAATCAATTTGTCAAATTTGACTTATTTTTCAGATTGCAAACTATGTAAAAATGGTGGCCAAAATGAGTTTACCTGTAGTATTTATTTATGTCATGTCCAATACTTTATTGATACATTTTTTTCAAAGAAAAATTAAAACTAAAAATTAGACATACTTAGTGTTATCAAACAAATAATTTTTGTTGAAGAAGACATTTTTTTTTTTAAGCCCACAGCACTGCTATAGCCATCCTACTTTGACCTTAAATCTTAAATTAAATATTAAATATGCTCTTTTGCCAACATTTTCTAACCCTTTTTTGATCAATTTTCTTCTTATATGATATAGAGTTCTATTATAGTCTAAAAAAAAATTTTATTTGAAATTTTACTTAATTTTAGTGAGATTTCGATTTTTTACAACCAATGTAATATTTTAGAACTAAAAAATAATAAAATATATAAATTTTTTATTATAAAAAATATTAATTATAAAAATTTAAAATTTCATTACAATTGTCGCAATCATGTAAAATTACGAATAAAAAAATTTGTGATGCTATAATTTTTTTATTACGATACAAAACTAAAATGTGGGGTCCTTTGACGCGACGTGTGAATGTGTGATTCTTTCAGGCCTTTAAAACCTCCTTATTGTGGCCTGTTCACTGTCTCAGCTACGAACCAATCGATCCCAGAACACTTATCATATCACTGAATATTCTGGCTAAGATCAACGGCAACAGAGAGAGAGAGAGAGAGAGAGAGAGAAAGAGAGGAAGAGAGAGTGAGAGCGATGGAATATTCGAGCAGCAACGAATTTGACGTAATTGTTGTGGGTGGTGGGATAATGGGCAGTTCCACTGCCTACCAAGTAGCAAAACGAGGTCAAAAAACTCTCCTGCTAGAGCAGTTCGATTTTCTGCACCACCGTGGCTCGTCTCACGGTGAATCCCGCACTTTACGCGCAACCTACCCCGAGGACTACTATGCTGGTATGGTCATGGAATCCTCGCGTCTTTGGGAAGAGGCTCAGTCAGAAATCGGCTTTAAGGTATATTTCAAGACTCCCCACTTCGATATGGGCCCATCCCATGATAAGAGTCTCCGTTCCGTCATTGCCAGCTGCAAGAAAAACTCAGTACCGGTCCGGGTTCTCGACCACCGCCAGGTGGCCGACCAGTTTTCCAGCAGAATTGACATACCGGAGAATTGGGTAGGCGTGTGCACGGAGGTTGGTGGGGTAATAAAGCCCACCAAAGCAGTTTCCATGTTCCAAACGCTGGCGTTTCAGAATGGAGCAATTTTGAGAGACAACATGGAAGTGAAAAACATAGCAAAAGATGAGCAGAAAGGAGGAGGGGTTTGGGTATTTACTGCTAACGGTGAAAAGTTTTGGGGTAAAAAATGCGTGGTAACAACTGGCGCTTGGACGAGAAAGCTAGTTAAAACGGTTTGCGGGCTTGAGCTCCCCATAATAGCATTGGAGACTACGGTGTGTTATTGGAGGGTTAAGGATGGACATGAGAAGGAATTTTCCATCGGAGGCGATTTTCCTACATTTGCAAGCTATGGGGAGCCGTACATATACGGGACGCCGTCCTTGGAGTTTCCGGGATTAATCAAGATTGCCGTCCATGGTGGGTATCCGTGTGACCCTGACAAGAGGCCTTGGGGCCCTGGAGTGTCATTGAGTTCTTTGAAAGAATGGATTGAAGGGAGATTCCGGGGCCGAGTTGATCACAGCGGGCCGGTGGCCACTCAGTTGTGCATGTACTCCCTGACCCCAGACGAGGATTTCGTGATCGATTTTCTGGGTGGAGAATTTGGAAAAGATGTGGTGGTTGCCGGTGGGTTTTCAGGCCATGGATTCAAGATGGCCCCGGCGGCGGGGAGAATTCTGGCTGACCTTGTGCTCAGTGGGGAGGCGAAGGGAGTAGAGCTCAGGCACTTCAGGCTACAAAGGTTTCAAGAAAACCCCAAAGGGAACATCAAGGATTACGGAGACCAAATCAATTTTCACGGGTTAATGAGCAACTACCCTCAGTTCGACCAGTAGTGGATAGACATCCTTGTTAACGTATCTAAAAGGTCTTTGATTATGAACTCCCTTGTTCTCTTTCTCAAATTTTAGATCTGTGGCGAAGTTCTTGCTTGAAATTGCCTTGCAAGATACTTCATCTTCAATATTCCGTCCAACCAATATGACAAATCTCCAAGTTTTATGTTGGATTGGAACTCTTTACAAACATATTTCAGCTAGGTTGGCCTCAAAGACATTTATATATTAATGATTATATAATCTGCAGCCATTCACAGCATCCTTGCATTTATTTTATCACTTAGCCACGTCTTGCACTGCAGTCAGTCCCTTCTGTCAAATATTGTTCACCCACAGTAACTAATTTCCACTGATGCAGCAGGACTGTTGCCAACGTGCTGTAGCTTCCATCCACATGCCAAATAACCAAAAGAACCATTTTGCAATAACAACAGCATACTGTGTGAAAAACCAAGTTCATCACAAGATCTAAATTTTGATAATGTGTTCCTGTAAACAATGTTTAGAATTCTACACAATCTGCCAATAAAAAAAGACACAAAACGGCATGTACCTACATCTGTACAAGGTACAGCATCATTAGTACCTCGGATTGGTTATAATTTCAGAAAAGAGAAACCCCCTTAAGCTTACAGAAACACTATGATGATGCTAGGCCTATGATACAACCTTCGGTTGGCTTCAGTAAAACAAAATTTGAGACTATTTCTCTATACTGTGGTGACAAAAAACTCTTTATTGGAAGCAACCAAACAATCTGAGATTTGAAAAGTGAAATGATAAATCACAGTTGCCTGGCCGTGCTAAATAATAAATCAAACTGACCACATCTGGAAGAAAAAAAGTTTATCCACTCCGCCAATGAGATCAATAACCTTTGGAGGAAAAATCTGTGGCCGTAAATCACATCTGTTCCACATTCTAAACAAATGGAAGCGTGCAGATTAGCCTAACAATGGACTGGAAGCAAGCTCAACCTTCCTGTCTTATAAAAACCTGCGTATCACCAAGCCCTCCGTCAACCAATGAAGACAAAATGAAAATTGAAGGCAATGTTTTCAAGAACCACATAAATAGATAGGAAGGGAGAGAGAAAGCGGGAGAGGTGTTTAAGGAAGAAAAAACAAAATGAGGTAAAAAATACAGTCAAGTACAGATTGGCAACTGTAACAAAATTCAATTTTTAAAAAATATGAAATGTACAATAAGATCTATTCCTTTAACACCTCAATGCTGTGATAAAAAAACAGAGTGTACCTACCAGGAAAAAAGGAAGAAAAAGAAAAGGAAAAAAAGAGGCACTAACCAGTTCAGCTTGTCAAATTACAAAAGTTGCAAGAAGTGCATGCAACACAGCCCAATAGATAATAATAGCAAGCCGTAAGGCAGGTTGTCGCATCAGTGCCCGATCACAAGAAACCCTAGTGCACGGCATATGTACACCAAGTTTAGTCAATGCATAAACCTAGATGGCCTTCAATTAACACAAGACATAAAACAAAATAAACATTCCCTACCATAGACCATCAATCATATCTGTGGCACGTCTTGTAAATTTTGGGACAATTCTAGATGTAGCGAGTGACTTGAAACCATGAACTGAAAGCATAAGGGGTAAAAAGATCAGAGTCAGCAGGGATACTATCTTTAAATTACAGCAAAAGATGCCCAACTAAAGGTACAAAATTTGCAAAAAATTCCAGTGCAGTACCTTTATCATCATCCTCATCTTCTATCCTACTACTGCCACTAGGATTTGTATCTATAGCAATAGCGACTTGATCATTATTGACCTTGCGCAGACTGCGAACCTGAGATGCAGCAGAAGGCCCAGGGACCGGCCGTTTGTTTATCTGCATCACAGTTCATTGCAATTATTGCTCCTGATTCGACAAAGAAACAGGTAAAACCCACTTTGTACTTTCAGAGTAACAACAAATCAACATACAAAATTAATCGTTGTGTATCCAAGAAATAACCATTTGATAACCCAAAAATATTACAGGAAACCATTAATGTTAAGGCATACTTTTAACCACAGAACATTGCATTTCATGACACAAGCAAAGACCTGCACTCCATCTTCAGTGTACATCAACTTTCACCGACATAGATTAAGACATGTAAGCATTTCCACTGCAAGGTGACAGACATAGGTACACCCAAGTTTTGACTAACAGAACAACTCTAAAACATTCAAGTTATTTCATTGTATGTCTGCACTAACTTGCATGTGCAAGAGAAGGTGGATTTCAAAGAACCAAAAAAATTACCGAAAAACAACCTTATCACAATTTAGAGGGAAAATTGGCCTGCCGGAAAATTTTTGTCCAGATTGACCCCATTCACTCTGATTATAAAACAAAATTCTAGAACCTTAGAGCGTCAAAACTAAATTACCAACATTTCATTCGGAAAACTATCTTTTAACCAAATGTTATCCAAGACTTTTGTGGGGGGGGGGGGGGGGGGGGGAGAAGAGAGAAACAAGGATGCTGTGAGTTCACATGCATGAGAGATCCAAGGACTCACCACAGGTTCAACTTCCGAAACTTCTGAGACCAGGATAGTTGGCTGTCGTGAATCTCCAAGACCCTCATGCATATTTAGCTGAGATTCCTTGTCATGCATGGACCTCTCAAGAGTCTCCTCTTTAAGTCTTAACTGCTCTATTTTACTCCTCTCCAGTTGCAATAATGCATCCTTGCTTTGGACAATTGCCCGTTGATCCTTCAATTCAGATAAAATAGAAATGATATTTTTCTGCAGCAAATCCCTGTACTCATGGACCTCACTGCCATGATCAAGTTTTGCATCTTGCGTCCCAACTGGAGAAATCAGTGAGTTTAACCACATGAATAACTCATAAATTTCGTCTGAATTCCGCTTGTTGCTTATCTGAGATGCAACAAGAACATCATTGGTACATCTGGTGACCTCTTGCCTTAAAAATGATATTTCACCATCGCGATCATGCAACTGTGATTGAAGATTCTCTACCTCAGCAAGGAGGCCTTCAGAAAATTTATGCAGCTCATCAAACTTAGTTATAGTGACAGAAAGCCTTTTAAGAACCTTCCCCCGTGAAGCTTCAAGGTTCTCAATCTCTAAGTTCTTTTGCTGCACAAGTTTTTCCAGTTCCTCTATCTTGCTAGTTACTGCTTCCATCTGAACCTCCTCCTCATCAAGAGCTTGCATTAGGGCTTCTATTTCTGCATTCAGCAAGCAACATATATATTAGCAACCTAACAATGTAATAAGAGCAATTAAAATGACTTGGTTCAGCATAAACCAGCTAACCTTGGTCTTTGGCAGCAAGCGCATCAGCCAGTGATCGGACTCTCTCGTCTAACTCCATAGACGAGGCTTGTCCAGTTTCAAGTTCCTTTATCGTCTGCTCCAATAAATTCCGTTCTCCCTCCATCATTTCCAACTGCCTCTCCAAGTCGTGGACACGAGATTTGGAAGATTGAAGATCTAGTAAGTAACTTGCTCCAGCAGCTTCAGCTTCCTTTATTTGATTAACAAGGTCCATGCTAATCCTCTCTCTCTGAATATCTTTCTCCTGAAGCTCCTTCTGCAAATTTGATATCGTCATTTTCAGTTCATTTTTGTCACCCTCTATGAAGTCGTCTCCCCAACAAGTAAAATCCTTCACAACGTGTAACAGTCTTTCTGCCGTAGCCTTCATATGTTCCTCAGACGAAAAATAGTTCTCTTCAATAGAAGGAAGTCTGCTATGAGCATGAGCTGCTGATTTCAAATTTCTCTCTGAATCTCCTCCAGCGGTCAAAGTATTCCCTACAACTTCAGCTTTTCTATTTTCAATTTCAATCATTGTACTGGTGCATGCTTCATAAAGTAAGGCTACATTTCTGCGCAATGCAATCACTTCCATGTCATTTTGCTTATCCCTTGATTGCATATCTCTCTTCAAGGAGTCAAATGACTCTTTTTGGGAAGCCATTTCTCTATGAAGAGTTTCCATCAGCTTTGACAGATTACTGGCTCTTTCATGTAATGACACTGAGTGCTCATGTAATATTGACTCCATACCACCTGTTTCTTTCAAGAATGCTTGCACAGAACTACAAATTTCTGTAACAGAGCTGTCATCTAAATTGTCCGTTGTATTGGGTCCTGATGAAAAATTTACTGACAGAAAATTCTCCTGAAAAGGGGAAGCCAGTTAGAATAACAAATGACAAGAAACAAAATACAAGCAGACATAAATGTCATAAACTAACAAGAAATGCAAACAGACTTTCACCCTGAATGTCAAAATCTATGAATTTCCAAACAATTTGAGTAGTGCATTGATACCTTGGACTTTGAATAAATATTGCCATCAGATTCTCTGAAAAGTGGCGCATGAAGCACATAATTAGCTTCTGGTCTTTTCAGGCATGACTCCATTCCAACCCGTAGATTTTGCAGAAACTCCAACTCCTCAGAAAAAATGCCAGCTAGTGAATTTTTGAGATCAAAGAACTTCTTGCTGAGTTGATTTGCAGAATACTTTAATGCCACCAGTTCAGAACGCTGTCTTGTATTCTCTTCAAAATGAACAGCAGATAACTTTTCCAGATGCGAAAGAGCTTCCAGTTTGGCAGCCTCTGCTCCATCCCTTTCCTTGGAGAGTTCTGCAAGTTCAAGAGTTGCTTTACCTAGCTCCTCTTGGAGGTCATCATTCCTGTCTTGAACTTCCTTCAGCTCTGCAAGCAGTAACTCAGCCGCCCTTCTAGATTTTCTATATTCTTGTTCAGATGAAGCCGCAGCTACATGCAAATCTTGCAATAACTTGCCAATGTGCGCCAACTTTCCAACTGGATCATTGTTGGATATTTCAACACCAACATCAATTCCTTCCAAAGCATTTAAAATTGTGGTTAAAGTACACCCTTTCTCATGCAACAAGTGTTCAGTTTCAGCCAAACGATTCCGCAAGAACAAGCCCTCCAATTCAAGAGCTTCCACCTTTTCGGGGTATGTGGTCAAGGCTCTCAGTTTTTGTTCATATTCTGCAAGAGCATTTTCCCGGTGCTCCATATCAGATTTCAGACGGTCCATCTCAGTGCTCATCTGTTCAATAGATTGTTTCAGGCTATCACGCTGTTGCACCAAAGACTTCCCTTTTCTCACTGCAACATTCAACTTCTCTCTTGCAGAAGCAGACCTCTGCTCTTCCTGACCAAGAAGCTCTTGTAACTCCACCCTTTTCTTGTCAAGCCTTTCCACTTCACAAATCAAAAGTTGTTGTTTCTCCATATATCTATCCCTTTCCTCCTTCACACAGATCAATTCATTCACAATATCCTCCAGCTTTTCCTTCAGAAAATCCACGTTTGATCCCTCACTCTCGACTGTACTCCTCAGAACAGAAACATCCGATTCCTCAGCATTTGGTGCTTCCCTAGTTCTCTGCTGAACAATATCTGCATCTGGAAATTCTCTATTCTCCGCTTCAATTGCATCACGTTGGACTAAACCAAGACTGTAATTCTCTATCAGCTTCCTCAGTAATCCTTCCAAGCATTCTGTACTACTGCCATCAAAAACTGGATCTTTTGCGGCAGGATCCTGCAATGCATCACAGATCAAATCCTGCAACCGCCTTATTTCACCATCAGTTTGATCCTCATTTACTTGCTTCACAGCTAATTTCTTCTGCAAATCAGTTGCTTCATTTTGAAGTTTATCATTATCTAGTTCAAGCCGAAGTGCCCTTGCTGAAAGTTTCTCATGTTCCGGCACCAGACTTTCCAGTCTTTCAGAGAGAGATCCTCTCTCATGGATAACCACTTGAAGGTCCGTCTCCAGATCAGATATTCTCTTTTGAGAATCCTTCAACTCAGAATCTAGGTAAGATATTCTCTTCTGTGACTCTTCCAAGTCTGCTGCTATTGAGCTACAGCGGTCTTCAAGCTTATCAACATCTTGCATGAGAGAGATCCTATCGTGGTCAGCCTCTGAAAGTGCATTTCCAATCCACTCAATTCGGTGCTCTGGTTCCATGGACCGCAACTGTGAAGGCATATTGATCCTGTCCAAAATTTCTTCCCATCTCTGCACCAGTTGGTTCCTTTCCATCAATGATTGCTCCAGCATTTCATTTTGTTCAGCCAATGCATAAAACTTATTTTGAAGGTCCTCAAACTTTCTTCTCATATCATCTGCTGAACCCGTACTCGAACTGGGTTGTGCCTCTTCTTTCCAGGGATCCATGATAGAAAAACCAGCATCTGGATATGAACCTCCTACAGGACTCTTCCGATCCCACTCCGTCGGCAGCATAGAGCTTCCAGTCACTGACCTGGCTAGCCAATCAACCTTTTCAATTGTATCTCTTGCGTGAAACTCTTCTGGTAGATCTAGATCCTCTAGAATTTCTTCTATCCTCTGAAGTACAGAGTCCTTTAGAAGAAATGATTCTCTTAATGTTGTAGCTGAATTCCGAATGTATGAAAGCTCAGATTCCAGAGCCTCCACACGCTCGCCTGCCTCAGAATAGGTCTTCAGCTTTGCTTCTACCTCACGAAGCATGGCATCCTTCAACTGCAACTCTTGCGAGCATTTTTCCAATTCGCTAGATGTCTCAGCCAGAGACTCCTTCAGACTGTCACGCTGCACAATCAAGCCTTTTCCCTTGGCAACTGCTATACTAAGCTTCTCTCTGATAGAAGAGACTCTCTGCTCTGACTTTTCAATTTCACTTGCTTTCTCCTGTAAATCAGACTGTGTAGCTACAAGAGCTTCCTCTGTCTGGCTTAAGTGTTCCTTAAGAAGAAGAATTTCATTTTCATGCTGAAGTTTCACAGCATTTAATTGATGTATTGTTTCCCGCAATTTTGACAATTCCATGCCCTTAGATCCAAACTCTTCTCTGCAAGACCGAACCTGCTCAACAACCTCCTTGTACTTACAGATGAGTAAAGGCACCAAAGACTGTAGATGTTGAGACGGCATTAATTCTGAGTCCGTATTAGCATCATCCAGTTTCACCACATTTTCAACCTCCTTAATTAATTTTTGAATTGAACTCAAATGAAGACATGTTCTGTTCAGCACCTCAACATCGTTTGTTCGACTCATCAAATCCAAATTGAGTTGGTCATTTGCATGCTGCAGCTGCCACTTCTCAGCTGCAAAATTTGCCAATTGCTTCATAAGGGTTTCATACTGCGCATAATCTACAGCATCAGGAAAATTTTGATCTTGTATGATTGTTTCTGCCTCTTCTACAGAGCCACATGAATCAATAACAGATGTCTTGAGCTCGTGATACAATTTCTTCAACGTGCTATTGGCCAATTCATTCTTTTCAAGCAGATGGTCACACTTTTCATTTGCTTGTTTAAACATATTGAAGGTTACTTCACGGTCTGCGCAAACGGCTTCAAGTTTCTCCTTCATATTCTTAATAGTATTGATAGCAGCATCAACAGAGGCAGCCACCCGAACAGTTATATCTGTGGAACCATAGCTACCAGTGGGGGTGGTGGAGACAGGCAGAAATCCTACAGAGTTGTCAAGCCTTTCAATCACTTCAATGATCTGGTCAATGGTAGAACCCCAGTCTTGCTCAACTATCAATGCCCTCTCAGCTGCTTCCTTCTGGATATTTTCTAACTGATCATTAAGCACGGAAGCCATCTCATCTGAACTCTGCTGTAACTCATGCAATTGACTCTGCAAGTCATTAATTCTTGATCCAGATTCGATCAGTTTTTCACCAAGCTCACAGTTCTCTACTTTAAGGCTGCTATCTTCTTCCCTCAAGGTTTCATTAAGAACCTTAATATCTGTGATTTTTTCCTGAACAACAAACAGTTGTTGCTTAGCAACTTCAAAAAGAACCCAAACTTCAATGTTGGTTGCTTCTAAATCATCACTATACTCCACAAAAGCTTCAAACTGAGCCTTGAGCTCCCCGATTGCACAATTTGTAGCACAACTGTTATCTTGCTGCACCTTTAACAATGAACTGGCGTTCTCAAGGTCCAGGGCTAACTGCTTAAGGACTGCCTTCAAACTTTCTGTATGCATTTTTGTTGACACAAATGAATCTGCCCCTGGAGATTGATCTTCAGTTGTGGCCCTGTCGCTTGCCTCATGTTCATCATAATGCGCATGTGACTCAAAAGCATCAATCAGTTTTGATACTGTTGGAGCTGCAAATTTACCAGTAGATTTACATAAGAAAGCAGAATGAGAGTGCATATCTTCTATTGCCTTTTCTAGTTTTTCCAAAACTTCCTCTGCCTCATCTAGGTGTCCCCTCAAGACTACAAACCCACATGAATCACTAAAAATTTCCTGCTCAGGCAGCTCAAATGGAGTGCTTCCGCCAAGGCCGCTAAGCACTTTTTTCTGAAAATTACAAAAGGTGGCTTCACCATCTTGTTTTCTGTGAGTCTCGTGAGAAGGTTCATCATCAGTTGCACTGTCGTGTCCACTGCTTTGTGCTTCCAAACTTTGAAGTTGATTCACAGCTTTCCCAACTGGAAACGGTATTTGAATTTGGCTGGTTTCAATTTCACTCATCTTGGCTTTATAAATGTCAAGGCTGCTATTAAGACATTTATTCTCCTGAGTAAGTTGTTCAAGTTGCATGGTCACTTCTCTAATCTTAACCTCAAGCTGCAAATAATCATCACGATCCTTAGCCAAATTCTCATGAAGAATGAGAAGCTCGGATGAAAGTTTCTCATTTTCATGAACAGTGTCCATTTTCTCCTCTTCAAACCTCTCCAGCTTTTGTAAGACTAAAGCAAGTTCCCCACTTAAGTTGGCATTTTCCCTTTCTAGAGCTTCTACCTGAACCTTGCTATCAGACAAGGTCAGAGATAAATTTTCATTCCCATTTGCAAGCCACTCCTTTTCCCCTTCAAGCTTCTTTTTTTCCTCCGTAATGGAAGCAAATGCTGCATTTAAGTTGGAGATTTCCACTTCTAGAGCTGCCACTAAATTCTTGCTGTCAGCTAATTCCATCAGGAGCTTCTCATTCTCACAGATACAAGAATCTTTTTTCTTAATAAGAATCTCTCTCTCCTCATTCTGCGAAGCAAGAGTCGCCCTTAAATTCTCATTTTCCAGCAGTAAGCCCGCCATCGAATCCTTGCAATCAACTGACTCCTTTGACAAGCTCAACAATTCTGATTGTGATCTTTCCAGGCTTACCTGAAGCTCACGTGCACTGGCATAAGCTTCCTCAACCTCTTTCTTTGCTGAATCAGATTGACGTTGGAGATCTTCTCTCTCAACAATAGCGGCCTTAAGCTCAGACCTGCACCCTGCAAGTGCTTGAGCAAGGTAGTCATTCCTCTCACAAACTTCTTTGTGTGAAGAATGAATCAAAGAGATTTCATTATTTAGTTGATGAAACTGGCAATCATATTCTTTGTTCAGATTATACTGTTCAGTGAGTTGCATGTGGAGGATATCCCTTGCACAACTTGCAAGGAATAATTCTTCTTTAAGTCTGTCTAAACCTGGAAAGGCATAATGGGGTGCAATTAAAGAATTATTCCCTGAGTCTGCATTAGAAACCAACCCTATTGACTTGAGAAGCAATCTATACTCATCTTCACTGAGCCCTTTAATAGCCTCTATAAGCTGTGAGAGGCTGATTGGGAGCCTGTTGGTCAAGGGAGACAAGGTGTAAATTTCTGATGCATTTGGTAAATCAGGTAACAAAGATGACCCTTCATTGCTTTTGCGCACAATTATAAATGACTCTTCAGGCATATATTCCTGATTGCATGCCTCTGCAACCACTGAATCAGCCTCACTCTGTTCTTTCCATTTGTTTCCAAGATGTCCAGGTCCAGACGAGATTTCAGATTTCTCCATATAATATGGATCCACATTAACAACTTTGCCAGGTTGATTTGTCACATCAATGCCAATACACAAAGGATCTGAAATTGGTAAGGGAAATGCCAATGACCCATCTGAAATGTCAGTCGCACCATCAATAGACTGATACACATCATCTCCACCCTCAGGTTCCTTCAACTGAGAGGCTTCCTGCATCGCATTGTCATGATGGGAAGCTGCCCCTGCAATTTCACCCTGCTCATAAAAAATGCTTCTTCCATCTCCTTCCAGCTTTATGTCGCAGCGTCTACTGAATTGGTCCAAACCCAGACCATCAGCTTTCTGCATTGCCCCTACCCAGCAACAAATGAGAATTAATTATACACCAAATCCACTCATCACTAGCCTAAACATGCCCAGCAGACCTCCATAATAATGGAATAAAAGATACTGAGACTAAAATAACAACCAGGATAAAAAGAGCATAACATATACTGGTTACCTGATCTTCCCTTGTAATAGGAGCATCTTTTTGTGGTGACAACAAATCCTTGTCCTCTTCCCGATCCATGCTGTCTATTTCAGCTGTCACAGAAGCATCATTTGCAGCACCAATTTCAGCATGAGAACCCAAAGCAACAACACTCAGAAATTGATTTTCATTTTTGGTTCCCTCAGTATAATCTGCAATATCTAAGGCTCCCGAAGGAACAACTTTTGCTTCCGCATCATTAACAGACTCGTTAGTGTCCACTTCAGTGGAATCCAAATGATTAATACCATGCTCATGTGCCCCAACTTCCTGCAAACATCTCTCGTCATTATGATCCAACAATGTTCTGTCTATGCCTATATCAGATGCCATGGAACTTGATGATAGATCAACACCCACAACATCAACTTCAGGAGCCACTGAATGAGATGCTGAAGACTCTGCAATCCCTGAGTTGGAATCAATGTGAGATACAGACTCCCCTTCAAGACTCTGTGGCACCAATGATTTGATAGTGGTTGATGATGCATCAGATTCTGATTCATGCTGTCCAGATTTGCTATAATTTTTTGTGGATTTCCCATGACTACTACTGCCTTTACCGTCCTTCTTTTGGCGAAATTGCTGAAGCTGATAATGAAGACTAAAGTTTAGATAGCAGCCAATGAAATCCATCATGGTGGCTAGGATAATGAAAAGGGAAGAAGAAAAAATAAGCAAAACTCTTGGATCCTCAAGTGAACTTATTGATCTTGTATTCTATAGGCATTGTTCTAGTTCAGGTGTAAAAGGAAAAGAAAACAAAAAGAATTAGGATGCAATATTTCAAACTGTTTGCTTCTAAATTATACTCTAAATTCATGTGGACTTTGACTCCGCAAGGGAGCTCGAAGTGAAAGCTCAATCATTCATTTGACTGTGGTGCAACAATTAACTTCAGATTTTGACTCCTGGTCCCTTCACAAGTTCTTTTTAGCTCTTTTCTAACCTTTTGTGTGCAACCAGTCACACAATAAAGAATCTGCATATCTATATACCTAACAATGTGGAATCAAGATGCAATGGTACATAAACGGAGTACCTTTTTACGGCCGGCTGCGAGCAGATCGGTACGGCTCTTGTTCTTGTCCATTCGATTCCGTTTCCGATCCACTCCGTTTTTGCTCCCCACCCTGACTTCCCGCCAAATCACTAATTGTTCCTCCAACTTTCGATCACCATACTAGACGTGTCCCAGCAGATGCCAAAAAAATAAATAAATAAATAACTCAAATTTTTTATAAAAAAATTACAAAATAAATACCATCAATAAGAAAAGAAAATGAAAATCGAAATCGAATCAATAAGAACAGGCGACGGAAATCAATAAAAAAAAAAAACTTAAAAAATTATTCCAGACATCATCAAGCTAAGCTCAGCAGAGAACACGTTGCTTTAGAATTAAAATTACAATTAAAAAGCCAAGAACCACCAGTGGACACGTGATATTCTATCTCCTACAATCGTTCCACATTATGTTTGGGAACCAAACACACCTTAATATCCCGAATTAAGTTTTCTGGGAAAACAAAAATCCAAAATCCTTGCAACAAACATAAAATTAAAACCGAAACCGAGGAAAACCGTCGAGAAACCAATCTACGGATCATTGAAAGATAACAAAGAGAAGCAATAATACCTTGATACGAAATTGATCTAAAGGCGGTCGTCGTCGCCGTCGCCGTCGCCATCCCCGTCGTGATTAGGGCAGTTGCTTTGCTTTCACAGAATGAGTTATTTGTGTTTGTGGGTATCTGTCCGCGTGTGTTTTCGTGCCTTTGCGTTCCCTTAGATCTGACGCAACAAACTACACGTTTTACTTTAGCAGGTAAAATGTCTGAGATCGTTGAGGGGAGGGGAGCGGCGGTAGGAAAAAGAGAAGAAATTTACGTTTGTTTGGTTGGTTTAACGGCTACGTTTTGATGTTCAAACAAAGTCGGGCGAGACAATCTGCGTTTGCAGGAGGGAAACTGGATCTGATTCAGATGGGCCGGATTTGGGACCATTCGGATCCCATTTCTTACTTTTTTGGGCCCAACCCCATAAATGATGGACAAAAGAAAGCGACATGCCATACAGACCAAAGTCAATGGGCCGAACCCCAACACAGAGTTATTCTCGAGCCTGTCTTAGCCTCGAGTCACCAGCAACATCTTATTCAAAAGACCTACATGATACGCTACTTAATTATATTTATTAAAAATTGTGTTTTTTTTAATCCTATTTAAAAGAAAAGAAAGACTTAGGGGTTGTTTGGATATGTTGTCAGTTTTTCGTTGTTAATTGTTTGTGTCTGTTGTTCTATTTTGACTGTTTATTCTATTTTACTGTTGTGTATTGTCCAATTTTATTTATTGCCAGTAATAATTATTTTGCGTTATAAAAAAGATTTTTTTTCAAACAATACTGTTATGTTTATTTGTTACCAAGAAGAGAGATGGAGGATACATATATGTACCAAATCAGCAGGCAAAATAAGAGAGATGAAGTAAGTATAGCCTAAGAGGGTGTTTGAGATAACTTATGAAGAAGTGTATTTGCATTTCATTTTTAAAAAGTAGGAAAATAAGTATTTGATAAACTTTTTGGTGTTGGTGTTTGATTCTGCTTATTTCTTTATTTAACTTCCTAACAGCAGCTGATTGAAAAACAGATCTGAGCTACTTTTTGCTGCTTTTTAGATTATTTTTCACTTTTTAATATTAATAATAATTTATATAGACTAAATTACCCTTAAAAAATATTTATATAATTTTACTATTATTTTTTTTTACTTGACACATGAATTAGATATGTTAATTTATTTTATTAGTATTTATATAATTTCAATAAATTTTTTTCAAGTATTCTTAAATAATATTTTTTTTTCACTTCAATTTTCTTTAATATTGATATTTATAAAAAAAATCTCAAACATAATAATTTTTACCATTTAATAAAAATTAATATTTTTTTAAAAAAATTAAAAATTAAGTAAAATAATTCTCAATATTATTTATAAAATATAAAAATAAAATTTTTAATATGATATATCTACACAAATTATATGTCTAAATTAGACATTTCATTATTTAACAGTAACAGTAAGTATAAAATTAACCAAACACTTTATTAATTTTATCATCAATCAGTAACAGTAAGTAAGAATCAGCAATCAGCAGCAGCAATCAGTAACAACAATCAGTAACAGTAACATTCAACCGTTAACACAAACAGACCCTAAGATATATGTAGTAAAAGGAACTGTAATAATCATGGAAAGGAAAGGACATTATATTTGTAATCACGATACATTAATGGTGTTACATGATACCTTACGTTCATGCAAATTGGTATAAATATTTCTACAAATCACGACCCTACAGGCATTGACATTTTGAGCAAATCAAAACATATCGTAGCTTAATTAATCCGCAGATGAAAATACGGGAGCAAGAATTAGAAACATAGGGTCTTCAATAAGTTATTATACATGTCCAAGCTCAGCTAGAAAGACAGTTGAGCTTTTAAAAATGTAATCACATATTTGTAGAGGTAGAGAGACTGTACCTAAATTGGTAGTCAATTTTTAGAAGAAGAGAATGAGTGATCTCATTGATTGACTTATTTTAGAAATCTTTCTTCAACGCATCAACACAAAGTTTGTCTTCAATGGTGAGTCCAAAAATAAAGAGTTTTATTTACCGATCAAGAAAATTATTTGCTTCATGGAAACTATGTGATTTGGCTTTCAAATTTTCAAAAATTCAAAATTTTTGACTCTCATTTTGGGTGAAGTTGTAAGATAATATAATAAAGTTAGTAACATTTTCATTTAATCCATTAATCCACCTGTTATGTCTTGTGTGTATGAATATTTTCCATCTATAAAAATTGTGTGCCAAATTCTTTGACTGATACTTAACGAAATTGTATCTTGCAGTACTGATTATTCTTAAGGTGGAAAACTTTGTCTTGAATTTGTCCTTTTTTTAAAAAAGAAATATAAATAAAATTTTAATAACATTTTTCCCTTTTTAAAAAAACAAAAATAAAAATTTAGGAATTTTTATTACTTTTTGAAAAAACAGAAAGGAAAATTTGAGTTTTTTTTCTCTTTTTTTTTCCCCTGATTTATGAAACAAGGAGCCGTTGGCACTTAAGATTAATTAACGATAGAGCAAAGGGAGAACAACTAAAGCTTTCTCGCTGTTTCAAAAGAAAAGGAGTACAAAATGGCAATTGGCGTGGGTTGTCATGGGAATTTATATGTTTATGTATATCTATATGTTTATATCTATATATTTATATATTGTCGAAATTGAGAGAAAGCAAGTTAATTGTTTGTGGTGGGGGCGTTTGCCAACAATCGTTTAGAAATCTTTTATGTCCCAAAAAATTATTAGTAATAGACATTATTACAAAGGAAAAAATATGTAGATGCATGTTGCATATCCGCATATTTTTTTTATTTGTGAAATTGACTTTCATTTTATCAGTTAAAATTTTGAAAAAATAATTCTACAATAAATATGATAAAGTGTCCTTTGTATAATCGCATAAAACATAAATAATTAAATAATTACTTATATAAAAAATATATTTGATTATATAAAAATAAAAAAATCATAAAAAAATTAAAAGTCATATGGAACATTATAATGTTTATTCAGGATAATTTATATATATATATATATATATATATATATATATATAATCATATATACTAATTTTATTATTATATTTATACATACAAAATTTACCTTCTAAAAAATATTTTCTTTAATTCATCACTACCCCACAAAAAGCAGTAAGTCCGGAATTGTATGCAAGAGACGAGACCGTGCCCGGGTAATGAATGGAGTAATTATGTCCCTTTCAAGAAAAAGGAAATGCACTTGTTAATTACTTATTTTTTAAAAGTAAAATTTATTTATAATTTAATATTATATAATTTATTTTTTTTATTTTAATTAAATTTCACTTATTGTATAATATAAAATTATCAATAAATTGTACTCACTTAATAATATGAGTCAAATTAAAAATATTAAAAAATATATTTTTTTATCTATTAAAAAATTTATCAAATCATAAATTATATAATAAAATTACTATCTTTATTCCCATAAATCTTACATTTTTTTTTAAAATTAAATTTTAATATCTCTACAGTAAAATTCGTATTTTAACTTGCTAAGATATGTCTTGACGAAGTCTAAAAAAAAAACTCCTCACGAACAAAAGGACAATATTTAACAAAGGAATGAGTTGTCGTCTTTGGACAAGAATCACCATGAGGACAGAACCCATTATCAATAGAAGCCACGACCTGAGACAGGAGGAAAATCATTTTAAAATTATTTTAAGAGTTAATATATAAAAATATCATTAATTTTTTTAAAAAATAATAAATTTATTATTAATTTTAAAAAATAATAGTTTATAATTCTTTGAATTTTTTAACAAATTTAACATGTTATAAAATTTTGTTATATAAAATTTATCTGTTTTGATAACGTTGTTTATACATGTTAGTAGACATTAACGTATATAATTATTATATTATTTAAGTAGATATATTCTTATAAATCTGTTATTAAAATTGACAAATTCTATTTATATGAAATTATTATGTATTAGATTTGTTATAAAAAAATTCAAAGAAATATAAATTATTTTTTTTTAAAATTGATGTTAAATTTTTTATTTTACATAAAATTAATGATATTTTTGTATATTAACCTCTTTTTTTAAAGACATTTTTGTAATGAAAAGAACTTTTTACTAACAGTGAATTAAGGGATGGTGTTTTTGTTGTTACTCGCAATCATCAGTATAATTTTTTTTGTACTTTTTAAAATTATGGCATGTGAAGTATAAATATACCATAAACTTAAGGCATAAAAGATAAATTTCTCAACTATATAGCAGGAAAAAGTGCATCAATCAGATTCAATTTGCTCAATTCAATCTACGTTTGAAAGGATACGACGGTAAAAGTACCGTAGAAGTTATAAATTCAAATCATTTCCCGTTGTTCCATGGTTGGAACTACATTATTAAGATCCATCATCCTACTGGAGAGAGTTTGTCTTCCCATACAAAAAGTTTCCTCCTCCATTGTAGTTTCTAAGACCAGTTTTCATTGTCCTAACAGCATAAATCATAAATTGATGCATCGCCATTGGGAAAAACATTAGCGTTGTATTTGGATGGAGAGAATGATGATGGAAAGACAATGGGATAGAAACATAAAAATTTGAGTTTCCCCTTGTTTAAAAAAAGTGAATTAAAGTGGAGCAAAGATGAAGATAAATTTTCTCTTGACTTTTTTTTTAATAAAATAAGATTTATTATAAATATGTCGATTATTAGATTTATAGATAAAGGTCGGAATAATTTTTATTCATATATCTCGTTCAACCCAACTCGTAAGAAGAGATTTATTTTGAACATTATTGGATCTGAGCAAACCTCTTACAAGTCAAATAAATAGTTTTAACGAGTCTGAAATTAAGGCGTGCGGTCACAGTCAATCTGAATAAATTCGAAAGTCAAAGCTTTCAAGCACTAATCGTAGAACTCAAATCTAGGTGGAACGTATGAAAAATATATTGAATTATCACTAAACTAACATCTCGAGTACTAAATTTTCTTTAACTTACAAAAGCAATTTTTTTTTTTTTGACCAATACAAAAGCAAATTTTGGAAAGAGAACGAGAAAATGTTGCATTAGACCGTTTTATTAGCTAAAATCTTAATGCTTTGTTTGTTTCGTAGAATTTGTATGAGAAAAGAAAAGAGTTTGAAAAAAAAAACATAATTATTACATCTCATCTTCTCACAATTTTTTTTTTCATAATTTTCTCATTAATCTAAATAATTTTTTTCTCATAACTTTTTCTCTCACAAATTATTATTTATTTTTCTTACTAATTATATTTTTTCTCACAACTTTTTCATCAATTCAAACAACTTTTTTCTCACAATTTTTTCTCTTATAAATTACTATTTATTTTTTTCAAATCATTTTTTTCTTATAACTTTCTCACCAATCTAAATAATTTTATTTTTTATAACTTTTTTCCTCACAACTTTCTCACAATCTAAACATATTATAAGTCTTGTCTTTCGATGCTTTCTTTATTCAAAATAACATGAAGCACGGAAATGTAATTATACCATTTTTATAATTAAAAAAAAAAAGTGATGATAGGATCTCTTCTTCTAGCCAATTATCTGTTGCAAATCTTATCTAGATTACACAAATAGAAATGAGAATCTTCTGTGATTTCAGCCCATGAGTCAACCCGCTACTTATTTTAAATTATTGATTTTTTTTTATTCCTAAGTAAAGTCACGAAGCAGTCATTATTTATTTGTTGTTTTTCTTTTAAAGAATGCGAGACAGCTAATAATATTATGTCTCGAAGGGAGGAACCAAGCATTACACCAAAAAAACAAAAGTCCCGAGATGAAACCAATTTAAGTCAAGGACTTATGAACATTAATATTATTATCTAGTGTCCAAACTCTAAACTAGTATTAAAGAGGGAATCGAATCAGCAAACAAATCCTCTGAAATGTCGCTAATTGGCACTAATCAACATTTCTTTAAAAAAAAAATCGATTTGTTACAGATTTGACACCGTATACGGACAAAAGAAAGGTCAACTGTAGAAAGTCCATGAAGAGGAAAAACCTTATCAAATGAGATACGTATGAATATGGTGCATTCCAAATGGATGGGTGACCCCGTGGAAAACGACGATGAAAACGGAAATGCAAATATTCTCTGCCTTCTGCACTTCCTTTATTTTCGCTGCTCTGTTGTTGACTATCGAAAAAGACTAAAAAAATAACTAAATTTTTATTTTCTCTTTTTATTTTTTTGACAATTGGAGTGAGGGGAGGTAAGTAAGTCTGCCTTGCTGAGTTGGTAAGGTACCTTTGTTTTGTTTGGATTTGAACCCTAATTTCCGTATCCGTCTAATTTTTGAAGGATGCCTAGAATGTTAATTAGAGTACTTTTTTATAACTAATTAATTAATTATTAATTATTTTTTTGTGTTAAAAAATAATAAAAAACAAAATGAGGACCAGCCACACTCAGAATCACTTGGGTCGGGTGAAACCCACGTTGATTATTTTTTTTAATCAATTCATCAACTCCGTTGACAATTTACAGTGTTCAGCTCGACATTTTCATTTGTTTTTGGGGTACCGAAGTCCAAAACCAAACATGAATCCTAAAGACCACTTAAGCGAGGCCTTACAGAATACCTGGTTGTCAGATACGTACAATAAATTCTAGAATTTCGGAGTGTCTCGCTATTTTAATTGCAGCATTGGGTGATTTTTTCTTTTTTCAGTATGAAAAGTTTAAATGCACCTGTTATTTTGTGATATTTACGTTTTGTTGTCATCATACGTGTTACTCATATAATTGTACCTACACTATCCTTTATTTTTTTTAATATCTTATACCAAAACCAACTGGTTTAAAAAAAAAAAAATAGTTAAGGAGGTCAAAGATTTAAACCCTTTACTAATGATAGATAGACGGGATGAGGATGGACGAGAGTGGCGACCGAGTTAACAGCGGTGCTTATTATTCATAAATTAGTTGCACATGAATTTTAACTGTAAATTTAATAAATTTTTACATATTTTATTTTTATATAACTTATAACATGTAAAATTATTAAAATTAATATATAATAAAGTTATGAAAAATATACATAAAAGGTAACCTCACCTCACTCTCTGACTTCTCATTCCCTGTCTATGTAACAACTCCTACGTGTGTATACTTACACTGTCATTATTGGATACAAAACATGAGGACGGAGGAAAAAGAAAATTTAAACAAGAAAATTAAAAAAAAAAAAGGAGTGGCTTTTTTTTTTTATAAGATAAAGAGAGTGTGGTGAAAGATGAACCTAAATGATGACTCATCTTAAAGGGGATGGTCGGTAACTGAAACTTTCTAATAAGAAATTTAAAGTGATTTTCAGTTCTCTCATCCATCAGTTTTTTTCTCCATAATGATAGACCATTTTCACTAAAACTAAATTATTAAATTATCCATCCTAAAAAATGGTTCTCAATTTACTTTCTTAACACTTAAAGGCTTTAATGTAAATTCATTAAATGGTCCAAACTTTTTCATCCTTTCTCCCTAATTTAGGATGTACAGACGCGAACACAACACGAGAAGAACACAAGAAGACAAAAACTCTTAGAAAATAAGGATACGGGTACAATGTGGATACGATTATAAAATATATATTAAATATATATACGATTTTTTCTACGTATAATTCATAATAATAATAATAATTATTATAGTATTTTACGATATAATTTGTATTTTATTAAGAATTTTAAAAGAATAGTATATGTGTGCAAATGTATGTAACAAAATATTTAGATGTGTATTAAAAATATTAATTAAAAAATTCAAACACATATATTAAAAATATCCGACACGTGTAGTATATGTGTCTGAAACATAAATTAGAAGTGTCTAACACACATGTCCGATTTTTTTTTTTGTTGGACATATTTTGTTGGAAAATAATTAATAATTCATATACACAATATGAAATATAATATAAATCATATATTATTTCAACAAAATAAGTAACAAAAATTATATAAGTTGCAACAAAAAATAAATTAAAAAAAAGACATTATATCTTTTGTGTGCAAATACATTATCCTTAATGATAAATTTGCATCCCCGCAGACAATTAGTCGTACTGTGTTAGCCTCTAGCAACTATCCTCTTATGATACAATAGATATTCCTATTAGTGTGTACTTCACATGTAAAGTAACAGAAATAGCTTGATTTTTTTACTAACCCAGCATTAAGGTATGGATTGTTAGAAAAAGCTCTCACATCAAGGAAGATAAGGAAGTGTCTTGTTTATACTAGTTAAATCTTAATAGTCTATAAAAGTAAACTAATATAAGACATAAATCTCAATGGTCATAAACGACTAATGTTATAATGACTAGTAACAGACACAATAGTTTATCATTTAATAAGAATTAAGTCTTTTAAAAGACATATTATTTCTCGCTATTTTAAAAGGCTTATTTCGTTGGATTGATGAATGAGAACATAATATATCATCTTTAGCACTTTTTAAACTATGAACCAAAAACTTAGGAGTACAAATTTTAGTATTCAAAAGTATGGTAAAATAAAAAATTTTTATAAATCATAATTTTTTTTATGAACAACAGTGAACTTGTCATTATATTATATTCTCTAAAATTATGTTGTTTATTGCCGTTAGGCGCTGTTAGGTATTACTCTCGCCTAATTTATTTTCATGAGAGCTCTAGAGATGTTGTCCAGAATCTCATATGAGCGACTCCAATCCACTTTCATATAATTGATTCTATCTAATATGCAATCTAGTTGCACACTACCAACAAAGAATATACAATTCATTAAGAGTATAAATTCAACATCAAACATTAAAATTGTTTGCACTATCTACATCATATGAAGGGACTTTGTAATTTGATAGTGCTCACAAGGTCAATCAGTGACTTATTATTACGTATATAAACCTATTTTAAGGGATCTTCTATCACATAAGTTGGGTTCTCATAACTCTTGACCATCTTCTATAGGCATAAGTCTCATTACCCTCAATGTATTTGCCATTAGTTTTTCACTTAATGGCTCATTCAAAGGATCAATCAATTTCATTTCTGATCATATTCAGTAACTACTTTAACAATTTATATTTTAACGAACACGTTTAACCTTTTCGTTATATCACTTACTCTTGATAAAGTATTAAAGACTTCTCTATTACAGATCATCGACATTTGTAATATTGGTTTCACACAGAATGAATATTCATTCTTAGCTAATTTGCCTCCACACTAGCTATCTCCAAAGTTATAAATTTAAAATTCACAGCAAACTGAATAATTATTTAATTATTTAATTATTACGTTTTCAAACCATTGCTCTAACTTTAAAAGTGAACTCAAATCCACTTAATGGATTTGGTCTCATTTGAATAAAAATTCAATTTTCATCGCTACACTCTTCCAATATAACGGATAATCCAAGTATATTGTAATTTATGGTACCTCTCACATATCTGTTTATCTCTTTCATTTTTTATTCCCTCAGCCTACAACAATTTTCTTTTCTAGGTATTGCCTGCATAGCATAAAACTAGCACAATAATATAACAAAAGTTTGTTTGTAAAGCTCATAATTATTGAACAACGGGTTAGGATCCCAATCGCTTTTCATGAAAGCATTATGTGGTGTAAGAACTATCATTAGCCAAAAATATCTCCATAAAAGTGAACACGGATGTACAGTCCATAGAGCTCATTTCCATAAGCTAGCCATGACTCCGTATGGTAGAGTGTTTTTATTCATATATTGTGATGTGTATACTTTAAAGCTTGGTCAAACATCAAAAGACAAGACGTGTCAACCTCACAGAGATCAAAACAGTACTAAAAATTTTTTTGGAGATAAATAAAATATTGTAATAAAAATATTTTTATCAGTCTCTTAATAAAATAATATTTTACCAATTACAATGTTAATTACCACCATCTTTTTACCATCAAATTATTGTATTCGAGATGATGTTTTTGAATATTAGAAAACATTACATTGGACACATAAGCATTAAGCTGTGATAATCAGTGGGCTACAAGTTAACAAAGCCATCCAAAATTCAAGGCAAAACTCATAGTGTTTGCATCAAAATTGAGATAAGAGAATCATCACCATGTAAAGTATATACACCATGGTAAAATCAACAATTGAGCCATACATATAAATAAATAATATTTAATAAAACATTTCTCTGGTTCCAAAAACATGGTTTGTATCTCCATTCATTTTTTTTTTTACAAACAATAGAACTATAAAATTGACACTGAATGATAAGTTCCCTATCACATACATATACAAAATTGAGAGTCCCACAAATTTGACTGGTCTTAAGGGTGGCCTATAAATATACAATTGCAAGATACTAATATAAAAGTTCGTTGCAGGAAGCTAGTTTCAAATATTATCCTACCATGGTTCACCAAATCCACAAAGACACATAACACACAAGTTTTATAAAAGTGTAAAGTAATATTCATCATATCTTTCAACAGGAAATAATTGCTTTGGAACAAAAAAAGTCAAGAAAATACTAAATTTGGATATAAGCAAATGTAAAAAAAGATTATCACAACCTATGTTAAATAATTGTTGAAAAATAATCAATAATTCATATACACAATGTGAAATATAATATGAATCATATATTATAACAACAAAATAATCAAGAAAAATTATCTAATGCTACAAAAAAAAAAAAATTAAGAGAAAAGGATATTATATCTAAAGCGTGTGAATGGAATATCCTTAAAGATATATTCGTACTCCCATAGATAAGCAGTCACAGTGCATTACGCTCTAACGGCTATGCTTTCAACATACGATAAATCTTTTTGGTAGTGTGCACTTCACGAGTGAGGTAATAAAAACAACTTGATCTTTTGACTAACCCAACATTAAGCCATAAATTGTTAGGAAAAACTCTCACACCAAAAAAGACAGAAAAAAGTCTTATTTATACTAGATGAGTCTTAATAGCCCATAAAAGTAAATTAACATAAGACATAAATTTCAACGATCATAAATAATTAATGTCATAATAATTAATAACGAACACATAACGGTTTTTTATTTAATATAAATTAAGTTTTTTAAAATTAATTTCTAACAATTTCAAATTGTCTGACATGTGTCCGAAAAGTGTAAAGTAAATCTCGTATATGACATATGTATCCAACATAAATACTGATCATTTCAAAAGTGTCCTTACATCCCACTCCCCAGTTTGGTGAGCCAACGTGGGGCTTGTCGAAATGGGATTGAAACCCGTTTTGTAATTAGTCCTTGTGACCATATCAATTGTAAGCCATTAGTGCCGTTTATTCCTACTTTATGCAGGTTTTTTTGACTTTGTGTCGGATTTATGTATAGAATGGATTAATATTTAATAAAATGTTTTCCTTTGATTAAAAAAAAAAACACTTTCTTTTCCTATGCTGCCAGATAATAAATTATTTTTTCTACCCTTTTCTTTCTCCATTTTTTTGTTTTTACCTCATCCGTTTTAGTGAAACCAAACTAAAATATCTGTAAATTTGGCAATTTCGACCTAGGAAATGTTGTTTATCCAGTACATTACATTTTTGTCATCGAAATTATTACTTGTTTTAAATTTTATTACGCAACTGTAAGTTTGATGCAGTCCAATCACTTAATCTCAACCGTCTTCCTAACCTTATCACTCTGCTAATTTAACTAATGGTACCTTAATGGAACTCTAAATGACGTAGTGAGTCTATGTAAAACTTTAATATCCAAATAAATGATGCCTTTTGAGAATGAGCACAGTTTTAAAGCCTATTTTTTAGCTCGATAAATCATTTTAAAAATAATAATTTTTGAGCACAGAAAAAAGGATGAAAAAAAATTATTATTATAATTTTTTTTCTAGCAGAGACTTTGATTTTTTGTCCGAGTGTACGACGCACTAGCTGATTTCTAGATTGTTATATTCTCTGGTACGTTGCGCGGCTTGAGTGTCCCACTCCGGGTTTCTCGTCAATATATGAACTATATATGAAGTCGTGGTCTACTCTTCAACGTTTTTGAAACCGTTGGATTAATTACGATTATTCCGACGGTCCAAAAAGAAGTTACAGGCAGCATCCGGTTACCAAGAGAAAATTTGGTCAACATAAGAAAGATTAAAGAAAGAATACTGCTCGAAGTGAACCCCACCTTTATGTTCCGCCTTGCCTGTCCTCCACATTTTTTCTTGTTTGACTATACGCTTTGGTGATGTTTATTATGTGCCAGTTCTCAAGTATTGATATTAGCTCCTGCCAAAATTATAGGTAAATTAACTGCTTCTCTTAAGAAACTACTCTTAGGGGCCGTTTGTTTTATAGTTTGGAATCGAAATCAGAATCGGAATTGGAATCAAGTGCAAAGGGAAACGGAATCACTTATTTTATAATATATTTGGTTTATTCCGGAATCGGAATCAAAACCCTTTATAGATGTTTGTTTCATTTCGGAATCGGAAATATTAAATATATGATAATATTTATGTCATGATAAATATAAGATAAATGTAATTAAAATTAAAAAATTATTAATATCAAATTAAAAAGTATGAAATTTAAAAAAATATTATAATGCAATGTCAAATTAAAAATATTAAATTACCATACAAATAAAATTAAAAATTATAATAAAAACTAATAATAACAATAATAATAACAATAATATACTTCACAATGATAACCATAAATATAAAATCCAAAAAGAAAATCTTAAAATAAAATTTTATTGTTATTATAATAATAATCATTTGTTAATTGATAATTTAAATATTTTTGAAATTTAAATTCTCATTATAATACTATGACATATGATCTCATTAATAAGTAGTGATGGTAATGACAATAATAACAATAATAATAATAATAATAACAATAATAACAATAATAATAATAATAATAATAATAATAATATTATTATTATTATTATTATTATTATGAAAATAATATTGTAGAGATTATAAAATAATTTATTAATAATAAATAAACGATTATTTTAATTATAAAATTTTATTATTATTTATAATTTTATTATTATCCTGAGGTTTGAAATATTTAATTTTTATTCTACTATAAAAACATGTTATTATTATTATTATTATTATTTTATGAATAAATTAAATCAAAAAATAATATAATAACAATATAAAAATAAAAACATGGGGTAGTGGAGAAAATTGAGAAGTTAGAAGTAGTTAGGAATAGAATGGGAATGATTAATGGAGTAAATATAGGAATCATGATTCCCTTAAAGTAGGGAATCTCATTCCCATTTTTAAGGGAATGGGAATACATTTTATATAAAACAAACAATAGGAATGAAAATTTGGTAGTTGATTCCCATTCCCACATTATTTTTTTCTTAAACAAACACCTCCTTACTCTTTAGATGTCCTGTTTTTAGCTAATTCACACAAAGTTAAGGGATCGGGAAAGTGAATTCAAGTACATTCAATTAGGATTTCTTAAAAATTTGGTCTGAGTTTACCCTGAACAAAAATAATCACATTTTCAACTCTTTGACCTAACCAAAATAATAAGAAAAAGACTTCATGCCATGTTAAAAATTAATATGACATTTATTCTTTGAACCTAACAAATTAAATTTTTGTGTTGAATGGTATCGTGTCTATTAGACAATGTCCAAAATTTGTTTGGTATCTAATTTGTAAATTTCATTAAATAAGGACGATTTGCATTTTATTTATGTTTTTACTCCAATGGACTTGAACGTGAGGTTCTCATTAAACAATTAGAGTTGAATATGCAACGCATTCTTTGTCCCCCTATTTGCTTAAAGTTTTAGGTTAAATGATTTCTTAAAATACAGAAGAAAGGTAAAATCAGATTGAGTTATTGTTAATTTTATAAATAATAGGTTTTTTTTATCATTGTCATGTAAAGCATAAATTAATTTATATTAATAGTATATATAATATAATTTTGTTGTATCAAAACATTAGGCAAACAAAAATTATTCATTTCGCAATTTTCAATTTCCGTTTATTTCAGTTTGGAAATATTCAACTACAATGCATTTCGTGTGCAACTTGTAAGCTGTATTAAAAGATGTTTATTTTTCCCCAAAAAAGAAAATGTTAGCGACGAAGCCTTATAACTTTGGTACAAGTCTCTTTCTAGTTTCGAGTCTGTTATTCGAGCAGATATGTTTATTGTTGTTATTCCACCAGGTGGCTAACTTTCCGGTTCTTTTGTTTGTTTGTGTTTTTTTTATTGAGCATCAAAATTTTTTTTTTGGCTTTGTTCAATTTTTATATGGTTGGTCATATATTTTTTGTAGGCTTGTAGGCATTTGTGCTTGACTTTTATCTGATTTTTTTCTTAGATTTTTTTTTTTTTTGACATATGATTTTTTTCATTAGTTTATAAAGAATACGGTTCAAACTTTAATCCTTACATTACTGAATTCAGACAATTTTGATGTAGACAACGCAAAATGTGATAGCCGGTCAACATATTTCCAGTTGAATTAATACAGAATAAATAGACCTTTTGTATTGGTCTACTTTGAGTACGGATAAAAATTGATCGCGAATTGTGCTTATTTTTTGAGTACCGGTCTACTTTAGATTTGTGCTTATTGACAATTTTATCAGAAAAGTCACACCATGAACGAATCACGCCATGAATGAATCAGATTTGATCTAGCGTACAAACTGCACATTACATGAGAATGCGTTCTAAAGTGGATCAAAAATTTTAAAAACTTTTTCGCTTGATAATAAAATCAGAAAATCTTTGAACCTGAATTTAGCAGTGGAATGGGAGAACTGAATACATGTCTCAAAGTGTCACTATTTACTAATAAAATACAACTACTTTAATACTTTAAATAAAAATTATTATTTTGAAGAAAAAAAATTTTCTTCAATTTTTTAAAGTATATGTTATATAATATCTATACTTTAAATTATAAAGTAATACTCGTATAATTTTTTTATTTTATATTTTATTAATGTAATTGTAATTGTACTTTAATAGAAGGTGATTGTATTTATTATTTGTCTCGAATTGCAAAATTCGACTCTCACCTTAGAACTCGTACCAGCACCTATTGATTACAAAATTTTAATGTCATGCTAATAAGATTTGTTATTGAAAAAATGATCGTATCTCAAATGTAAGTAAGTAATCTCCCTCTCTTTTGACACATTTACAAGGCAAGCAACTGCCTTAAAGGACGAGGTGTTTTTTTTTTTTTCCTTTTTTCAGCAGTCCTTAACTTTGGGGTCCTTTGTAGCAAAAAATTGATTGGTTCAATATATATATCTTCCAATTTTTTAACTTGTATTTTAGTCCGTAAATTGCATGTCACATGCAGCCAAAGTCTCCATGGAGACTTTTCTGATTTCACCCAAGAAATGAAGAAGAAAGGGGGGAAGAACCTAAAAGAAAGAAAATTGAAGAAAGAAGGAAGGAAAATATCGTATCCCTAAAATCCGGTGCAAAATGGAGGGACCAAAGGAGTTTTTAGCCGAAGTTTGGCATTATGACACCGTATTACTAATTTTTCCCGTTACTTTCTAGGTTTTTTTTTAATTATTATTGAGCTTCCAACTTAATTTTAAATAACAATATAGTAGGTATATAGATTATCTAACAATATTCTTTTTATTTTTCAAAAAAGTACAAGAAAGAAATCACAACTTAAGCTTGTTGAAAAATATGTGCGGATCTTACATTCGTTTCTAGACTAGCCATAACATCTTGTTTTTTATTTTTTATTTTTTTCATTAAAATTGGCAGTCCATCTACGCAAGGGTATAAGGTGACGGATAAAACTAAAGTTTGAATACTCTAGCTAATGTTGCCTTCACTAGACATGACATCTACAGACGTTTGACCATCACTAAAATTTTATAAGTTATATAAGTAAATGGAAAAAGTATAAAGAAAAAAATAAATAATAATTTGTAAAAAAAATAATAAAAAAATAAATTATTTGGATAAATAGAAAAAATTGTAAGAAAAAATATCAAGAAAAAAATGAATAGTAATTTATGAGAGAAAAAGTGATGTAAAAAATAAATTATTTAGATAAATAAAAAAATATAGAAAACAAATATAAAAAAAGTGATCAAAAATTGATGGAGTAATTATTATAATAATAATTAAAAAAAATTTTCTTTCTCCATCTTTTTCCAGCAAAACAAACACACCTTAGAGACCAAAAAAAAATCACGAAAATAACGCCGCAGTTAGATTGCAGACATCTAGAAATGTTAAATGCGGAAATCTAAGCATTATATCGACAATTGGACAAGAGAAAATAAAATCATTAAATCAGTAATTCAACCGTACAATACAATTAATGCACAATAAAAAAAGTATGCTCTTGAGAGGCCGCACAATGGCATAGTCAACAGTTTGTGTCCAAGAAAATTATTTTGACCCTTTCCGGTTACTGGTGGAAGATTTGCTGGTTTTTGACCTTTAAAATTCTGTGACAATTATGACTTTAGCAAAAATATTCTTGGCATAGGCCAAAGAAAAACGCTAATTTGGTGAAACTTTCAAAGGTTATTTTTCTTCAATTAACCTTTCAAGAATAAATTTAACAAAAAAAAAAAAACTAATAGACTTGTTGATTTAGTTATTACTAATTATTATTACTGTTATTATTGCTAAGTGTTGTTATTGATTAGTAATTACTATTTTGTTAAATATAATAAGTTTGTAGTGTTTAATTAGATGAACATTTGTTACAATTGATAGAATAATAAAAATAAGTATCTGGAGTCAAATTTTAAATTTTAAAAATATGAGAGGAAAAACAATTAAAGATTATTTTAGTAGAATATTATCTATTAATAATTCTTTCAATCAAAAAATAGATTTGAGCTATACTTTTTGAATCAACTATTTTTCGAAGAGATTATTAGTAAACAAAAATCTTTAAAAAAGTTTATTAAATAATATTCTTCTTTCTTTTTCCGATGCAACATCAATCAACACCCCTTAAAAATTAAACCGAACGCTGCAGATAAAAGCTTCTTATGCGAGACATAATAGAAATCGCTCTCTCGAGACGCGTAGCCGATCTCTTTGTTGGTGTTTAGTTTTCGTCATTTGTTCTTCTGATTTTTTCTTCATCTGTCATAAAAAAAAAAAAAATGTTGACCCGAACTTTCAAACCTTGAACAAATATTAAGTTCGTTTGTAGTTGGAACTTTCGCCAAATAATATAACATATAAAAGCTAGTAAAGTATTCACAAAGAATTAGCCAGTAAAAAAGAAGTTCTTCATAGTGAGTAGATTCCACTTCACTTATATCGAACAGATTTGTTCTTTTGGAACCAAAACAAGTTACATTTATGCGGAAGACAAATAATAAAAGGTTTGTACCTGAATTTAAATCATGGTCGCCTGGCCATTTTGTTCTGTTTCTTGCTTTCTACAAAATAATCAATTTCATAGGCCTGCATTTGATTTAGTTGCTAACCCTTTTGTCTTTTGACATCCAAAAATAAACTCGTAACATGTTGTCATATAATTTTTTTTTGGGTCGAATCTTGTCCAATAATTAAATTACAATAAATCGCTAGTAAAAGCCGATACATTTGAAAAACAAAAAAGTAAATATCTCTCGGATGTGATTGGATCGTGAGAATTTAAGTAGAAAGTGAATAGAAAAGAAAAGTAATAAAAAATAGTACAGTAATAATGACATTATAATAATAAAAAGTAATGATAAGAAAAAATAATAATAATTTGTGAGAAAAAACGTAAAAGATAGTTATTTCGATTGATAAAAAATAAATAAATAAAATAAATAAAAAATCTTTTTTTTATTTAGTTTCCTTTTCTTTTCCATGAAAATTGTCAATTACAGTGTCAAGGTTCTATCCTTTGTAGTGAATTAGTAAGCACTTCAATGTTTGAGTCCATGATAACAGAAGAGGAAATGGCAATGACCTTTTTCTAAAGCAAGACAGAGCAAAAGATGTTACCAACAAAAACGAGCATCAACGCAGGGCAGTTTTTGAAGTTTCTCAAGTTCTACTGAGTCTCCCGTCAAACTTTCTGTTCTCCCAGCCACTTAAAATTTTATTCAAAGAGACAGCCGGCCAGGTAAACAGATACACAGTACGATCAATCAGTACTATGCCTCGTGCCTTGAATGGACTTCAAAATTAACCCAACTGGCTCCAACACAAACGGCGACCCCACAGCGCACGTTTTGAATACGCTTTTACTTTATACATCCTTATGTACGGGGATAAGGATTTTTTTAGTCCTAAATCTTTAGATTTTTTTACGTTTGAGTCTTAAACTTTTTTGACATTTCATTTGAGTTCTAAATTTTTTGATTTTCTACCAAATTAGTCATTCTGTTTAACAAAAGTGATCAATCTATTAAAAAATAATTTTAACCTTACAAAAAATTATTTAAAAAAGATTAAATATATGAATTGAATGTCTTTTTTATAAAAAAATATACATGTTGCCTATTTAATTCGTATATTTGTTGATTAAAAAAATATTTAATATGCATATTTTATTGATGAAAAAAATATTTAACTCATGTATTTAAGCTTTTTTAAATGATTTTTATTAAATTAAACTCACTTATTAATAGATTAACTACTTTTCGTAATTTAAAGGACTGATATAGTAAAAAATTAAAAGATTTAGGACTCAAATGAAATGTTAAAAAGGTTTAAGACTCGAACATAAAAAAATCTAAAGGTTTAGAACTTTAAAAATATTTACCCCTTATGTATGTATGTGTGTATGTTGTCATCTCTCTCTTTCTTTATTTATTTCCTCTCACAACTTCCATAGAAAGATTCAAACTTATATCGGCCGTTGGATCAAACCCACTCTTTGACTATCTCGCTCAGCTTTCACCCGGTCACCCGGTGACCTCTCTCCCTATATCACCCCCGCGAGGCGCGACGCCTTGCTTTCTTCGTTACAGTACTGCTAGTAATACTTTTCTAAAATCATCTTTCGCTGGCCTCAAGAAACTGAAGGTTTTCTAGGATTTTAATGGTTGTTTGGAATCGATTATCTTCTTTTGGAATCTGAGGAAAGAAAAAGTTAAAAAAATGGCAGTGGAGCTTATGAGCTTCTCGAAGATGGAGGATCAGATGGCTATACAGGAGGCTGCATCACAAGGGTTGAAGGGCATGGAGCACCTGATCCGCCTCATCTCTCAGCAATCTAATCACGTTGACTACACGGATCTCACCGACCTGACCGTCTCCAAGTTCAAAAAGGTCATCTCCCTCCTCAACCGCACCGGTCACGCCCGGTTCAGACGCGGCCCCGGCCCCGTCCATGTCCATACTTCCTCTTCTTCCTCGGCTTCGTTGTCATCGGCGCCATCTTCATCTCTCTCTGTCCCTTTTTCCCAAACCCTAGCCTTAAGTCCCACTCAGGTCGCCGCTCCGGCTGCTGTACATCACGCTCCGACCATCCCAGCACTTACCGCCTCCCAGGTTCCGATGGCATCTCCGGCGAGCTTTGTCCAGTCTCAACCACAAAGTTTGACTCTTGACTTTACGAAGCCCAGCATTTTTAGCTCAAACGCCAAGAGTGCGGATCTCGAGTTCACAAAGGAAAGCTTCAGCGCGTCATCGAATTCGTCGTTTTTGTCTTCCGCGATTACCGGAGACGGCAGCGTCTCTAATGGAAAGCAAGGATCATCTATCTTCTTGACGCCTGCGGTTTCCGCAGGCAAGCCGCCACTCTCCTCGACACCTTATAGTAAGAAGAGGTACCACGAGCACGACCACGACCACGATCACTCCGATGACAGATCCGGCAAGTTTTCCGGCAAGTGCCATTGCTCCAAGAGAAAGTATGCCGTTCTGTCTTTGTACTTCTCATACGGTGCATTTTATCACAGAGTCTTTAGTTCTTTCGATTAAAAATCTTCTCGAGGGAGTTTTAATTTAATTAATAATATTTCTAGGGAATTTATAATATATCTGTTGAGAGACTGAGGCCTGTCGGACTTCAAATTGAGCTGACTCGCAAAATTTCTCCAAAACTCGAGTTGACTCAGATCAACATTGTTGGCCTGGATATAAATCATCCCGGTAAACTCGGACTTGTGTCGAGTTTGTCCGAGTCGACGCATATTATTATTATTATTTTTGGGTCTTGGTCGACTCATATTATTCAACAAGTGGTTTGTTGACTTGAACAGTTAAAAAAGCTCTTATTTAAATGAAGCATTGACAGTCGCGATAAGATTTTTTTTTTTTTTTGTTTTCTTGTGTTTTTTTACCAGTTCGAACTTTGGTACGTTTTTGTCTCTTTTGCGGGTTCATTGGACAGAGACTTTTCAACTCGCGAAATTCGCGCTCAGGATGGGAAATTAGGGGCGGTGGATTCTTAGGTTAATATTTAGAAAATAAATATAATACGATATTCATTAATTTTAATTAATTTTTTTATTAATAAAATACGTTTATAATCTCAATTTTATATTATATAAATTTATTTTTTACTTTTTATTTTATGTTAACTCGCTAATTTGTAATATAATATAAAATTATATTAAATTATATTTTTAAAAAATATGAATTAAATTAAAAAAATTTTGTGATGTTTCTTCGCATCTTGGGGTAGTTTTGTGTTTACTCATATGTCCTTTTAATAATCCAGGAAAAATCGGGTGAAAAAATCAATCAGAGTCCCAGCGATTAGTTCGAAGATCGCTGATATTCCACCGGATGAGTACTCGTGGAGGAAGTATGGTCAAAAGCCGATCAAGGGCTCACCTTATCCAAGGTAACCTCCCAGATTAATTCTTTTTATTTCATTTTATCGCTTACGAGTGAGTGAGTGAGTGAGTTAGTTATGAATCAATCCTGACAGACGGATTCGTAATATTTTGTAGGGGATATTACAAATGCAGCACCGTCAAAGGGTGTCCTGCGAGGAAACACGTAGAACGGGCTACGGACGATCCTACGATGCTGGTTGTTACTTACGAAGGGGAGCATCGCCATGCTCAACCTGTGATGCAGGAGAACACCATGGCCACTCTGTAGGCTTTTACTATTATTCGATCCAACCTGAGTCGTGACTCATGAGATGATGAGAGGCGGATAAAATAAAATATAAATAAATTAAATTAGGGTGTCAATAACTAGACTTTTGCAGCATCAAGATGGTAGTTGTATGTAAATCGTTTTCTACTACTAGTTAACCAATTTTCTAATTGGATTCGTTGATCAGAGTTTAAAAAAATTATTCCTGTCATTTTGTTTTGTCACTGTCTTCTCAAATTTTTTTTTTTTTTAGGAATATAATAGGGGAAGATTCTTACGCTATTATTGTTATCGTTTGCATTGTTTTGATTCTCGGAGACCTTCTAGAATAAAAAGAAAAAAAAAAAAAAAGAAATGGAAAGAGCCAGCAACAACAAGATAATCAAATCTTAAGAGGATACGAATGCCCGGCAGAAGCTCTACGTTCCTGATCAATTGATCGTCTGAAGATTATTCCCATGTACATCTAGTATATGTTTTGAACAACTGTACATCTAATATTTGACCAGCCCTAATTAAACAATTAATAAAGTGGTTTTACAGAATTCCAATTAGGTTTGGGATGGGTGTCATTGGTAGCCTCTTTTTTTTTTCTTTTTCTCTTTGGTGTTTTCTAGCTTAATAAAAACTTTTGAGGGTTAAATGTATTTAATTCTCTTATAATTTTGTTGTTTTACGTTTCATCATTTTGTGATTTCAATTTAAGTAACAAATTTTTTTATATTTTTCAATTTTAGTAATTAATCTTCTTGACATTAATTTGTTAAATTGATTAATAAAAATTGGTTAAAATTACATCATTTTGTAATTATTTTTTTTTCTTTATCAAAAATATGTTACATGTTTTTTAAATTGAATTTTGGTATGTATTTTAACTACATTTTACATTATTTATTTCATAATTTTTGTTATTTTCAGTATACTGCACATGTTAATATAGAGATATTTAACACAATATTCATAATTAACTTTTACGTAAAATATAATAAAATTTTTGCGATTATAAAATAATGTAGTTGTGGTCAATTTCTGTTAATCGATTTAACAAATTACTGACAGAGGATTAATTGTTAAAATTGAAAAGTATAAAATAATTTATTACCTAAATAGAAACCACAACAAAGTAAAATGTAAAACAGTCAAACTATAAGAGGGTTAAATGTATTTAACCCTAATTTTTAACTCTTAATTTGTTGATTTTTGACATAAATACAGATTTTACTTATTATCTTTGACTTTTTTAGAAATTTTATTTACAATTTTTTTCTTTTTAAAATACACCATTTATTTTCTCTCCGTTAAACTTTTTTGCTTTTTTTTTTTCTGTTAATCAACTTTTAAGTCTGATACATGATGATTTAGTCAGTACCACATCATTCAAGTGAGACACCACGTTCATAAAAGATAATGACATGACAGTCAATAATTTTCCACTTAATTTTTTTGAAAATTTCATTTTTAAAAATTTAAAGGCAAAAAAGTAAAATGAGTTTTTAAAACTTAAAAAGTTGAAAGAAAAAAAGGAAAACCCCAAATACAAAGCCTCATTCTTCCAACTAGGCGTCTCTCCTCCTTTCTTCCAACTAGAAACTCAATCTAATTGAACGATTGTTAGCTGGTTATTTTGTATCACCAAATTTTGATTATTTGTCCAATTTCGGTTTTTCCTCTCTCTCTAAGCCACCGTTTTCAGTCTTTCCATATGGCTTTTGTTTTTGTTGATTCCAAGTTCAATTGGATTGGGCTTATATTTGGAAGAAAGGAGGAGAGATGCGTAGACGATGGAGGTTTTAGATTTGGGGTTTTCCTTTTTTTTTTTTTTTTTTTTTTTTTTTTTCTTTTTTCAACTTTTTAGTTTTAAAAACTTGTTTTAATTTCTTTTAACATTTTGAAAATAAAATTTCCGAAAAAAATAAGTGAAAAAAATAGTATGTGTCACGTCATCAACTTTCATTGACGTAGCGTCTAATTTAAATAATGTGGTGCTGACAATATTATTATATGCAGATTTAATAGTTGACTGATAAAAAAAAAAAAAATTTGATGGAGAGAACTTAAGGAGTAGATTTAAAAAAAAAACAATGTTGTGGGTAAAGTTATAAAAGAGTTAAAAAATGGCGGATGAAATTTATATTTATGCCTTGATGTTTCCCTTACTATAATTAGCCACCCCACCATTGGGCCTTGAGACTGGGTGCTTTAGAATGAGATACTGTATAGAAAACCAACGTATTATCGTGAAAGGAAGATTGCTGTATACAAAACACAAATACGTTTGGACTTGAAAACAAACGTTTGGCAATTAAAAGGTTATTTGCAACTGTGTCGCTGGTGGCTACGGTTCAAAGTGGCAGTCCCTTGGTTCAGTTCTTGCCGGTGTGGTTCACTCGATACCATTCAAACGTTCTAGTGCTGAGCTGTAATTTTCTTGTCTCATGAGCGTCTTTGCCTCCCAAGAAGTTTCTTTTTGATTGTGGATAGCGCAGCTGTAACGACACTGATGTTCGGCCTTTCACTGGGCAGTTGAGCAGAGCAAGCTGCTCCTAATTCAAATATGGAAACTATGTGCTCTACAACTTCGTGGTTGTTCGTTTCTCCATCATTGATTTCCTGCAGAAGAATTGGATCCAAAATGTTCTCCACCTGTTCCGGCAATGCTGCCTTTGCATAGCTGTGAAGGCTCAGGCCGTCTTTAATCATTTCATCGGTTGGTCTCTTCCCGGTAAACATCTCCAACAACAGGATCCCGTAGGCCTATACGTCCCCAGATGTCGACACCCGATTTCCGGTTCCATATTCTGCAATTGCAGATAACATTAACACAATTTCTACAGGCACATGAGAACAGTTAGAGGTTTAATGCAAGTGTTGTTCAGAAAATAAATTTCTTCATACAGGATAATCACTAAAAGAAATTGGACATATAGAGGATTGTAGAAGGTGATATGGGGAAGCATACACAACAATAATGCTATTGATTTGATACACAAAATAAGGAAGTGTACCAGTATATACCTGGAGGAGCATAACCGATAGTTCCTCTTATTCCCATGCTGCTGGTCTGAGAACCGGAGAAATCGTGAGCAGTTCCTGAAAAGAATCTTGACAAACCGAAGTCTCCTACGCGTCCCTCTAGGTTTTCATTTAGGAGAACGTTACTTGGCTTGAGATCACAGTGAACTATAGGTGTGTGGCAACCATGGTGAAGATACTCCAATGCACTGGCAACATCAATGGCAATGCTGACTCTCTGAAGAAGGTTTAAGCTCCTTGGTGACTCATTTGTCTCGTTTGATCCAGGGGTAGGATGCAGCCACTCCTCCAGACTCCCGTTCACCATGAATTCGTAAACTAGGGCCTTGAAATCTTTGCCTTGATAATCAATGCCAGAGCACGCAGTTAGTAACTTGACAAGATTTCGATGTCTGATGTTCCTCAGGACCTTACACTCCGCTTTGAAACTCTTGGAAGCCACTGGATGAAAAAGGTTTAACACCTTGACAGCAACAACAGTCCCATTCCTATCGAGTATTCCTTTGTATACAGACCCAAAACCACCCTCTCCAAGCAAGTTAGTTGAGGAGAACCCACCAGTAGCTTTAAGTAGACTTTGGTAAGACACACGAAAAGGCCCAATGACTGGGGAGCTCAAAGCGAACATCGCTCTTTTCCTTCTTACCAACAAGAGAAACAGAGAAAACAGAACCAGTGTTGCACAAAGAAATCCAGATGCAGCGATTATTAGCTTCAGTGCAAGGGTCAGTCTCCCCTTTTTGATCTGCCTGAGATTGCATGATGGTAACTTAAATTCAGGGATGCCACCACAGAGGTTATCGTTTCTTGCAACTGAAGTTGCACTTGAATTCATAAATACTCCCTCTGTTGGCACCGTACCCTCGAAATCGTTGTGAGATAGATTCAGACTCAGCAATAAATGAAAATCCTTGAGAAAGTCTGGGATTTTTCCTGTCAAATTGTTGTCAGAAAAATCCAAAGCTTGAATGCCCTTCAATGAGCTAAAGGATGAAGGAATGCTTCCCTGGAAGAAGTTGTTCTGCAAGTGCAAGGATTCCAATCTAACACAACTGCCAAGGCTGGCAGGAATTCTTCCAGTCAGCGTGTTATGGGAAATATCCAATACCCCCAGGTTTGACAAAGCTCCTACTTCGGTAGGAATGGAACCAATCAAATAATTATGAGATAGGCCCATATAAATTGTCAAAGATGTGATGTTCATGACTATCCCAGGGATTTCACCACTTAAATTGTTTCGACTGAGATCTAATGACAGTAGATTCTGGCATTTTCCAAGACTTGGAGGGATGCTTCCAGAAAAAACATTTTGCTGCATGTTGAGATGGGTCAGCAGCGTTAGATTCCCAAAAGAGGCGGGGATGTTACCTGAGAAATTATTTTGGGCAAGACTCAACTTTTTTAGTAGTTTCAATTTTCCAATTTCGTCAGGAATTTCACCTGTCAATCTGTTGCTCCGCATCTGTAGCTGCTCCAGGTTTACCAAATTTCCTAACCCGGTTGGGATGTTTCCAGAGATCTGATTCTCACCCATGGTCCATATACGAAGACTGGTGAAGTTGGTGATAGAACTAGGCAGCAGGCCACCAAAGTTGTTCGCAGTTATAGAAACTAGCTCTAAACTAGTTGCGTTGCTAACGGTGGAAAAGAAGCTCAGATCACCAGCTCCTCCAGTTCCAAGATTGTTCGTAGAAATACTTAACCACCAAAGCTTTTGCAGCTTCTCCAAATAAGGCACCGTCCCAGTGAACCCATTAATTGCAATAGTAAACCTCTCCAGGTTCGAAGCATTGGACAGTGAAAGAGGAATAGATCCTGTAAATTTGTTGTCGCCTACATTAAACTCGACTAGACTTGGGAAAGTATTGCCCAAGTGTGAGGGTAGAGTCCCATGAAGTTGGTTTTGTGGGAAGCAAAACACGTTGATGGAAGAAAGATTGTACAATGAGGAAGGGATGGTACCTGATAGCATGTTTGCACCCATTGACAGAAAATATAGTTTCCTTAGTTGGCCGAGACTCCCAGGAATACTTCCACCAAAACTGTTAAAAGTCGTCCCCAATATTTCCAGAGATGATAAATTGCCAAAAAATGGAGGGATTCCTCCGGTTAGGTTGTTGAAAGGCATGCTGATGATGCGGATATTGGACAAGGCACTAAATTCTGTTGGAATTCTCCCGACCAGCTTATTGAAACCTAGAGACAGGAGAGTGAGACTTGAACAGCCAGATATATTTGCAGGAATTTCACCCGTGAGCAAATTGTGATCCAAGCGCAGTATCTTTAGCCTACGCAAATGACCTATTTCTGGGGGAATTTCCTGGCTGAAGCTGTTGTTTTGGAGTTTCAGTGCCTGAAGAAAGCTCAGGTTCCCCACGTAAGATGATATGGACCCTTGGAGGTGCTGCGAGCTTAGGTCCAGTTGCGTGACTCTCCTGTGCCGTTTACCGCATGTAACCCCAGGCCACTGGCAAACATGGACAGACGTGTTCCAGGAGCCCATGATGCCCATAAGATCACCACTGATCTTGGCCTTGACTTCAAGCAAAGCTGGTTGATCTGTTTCCATTTCATTCCTTCTTTTGGCCACAGTACCGAGACACAAGGTGAAGGAGAAGAAGACTATGGCAGGAAGGCAATGAAAAATCCCCATTGAGGTCTCAAAAGTATACTCACACAATCAATACTGTTGTTGGGCAGCTCAAGTGTGGAACATGTATAAGAGAAAATGTTAGCGGGCTAGTTCAGGAGTTGATATAGGCTCTCGAGTTCCGAGTTCCAACAGAAACCTCGTTAGTTGTCATTGACCCATTGACTCGTGAGCAGAATCCCACACAGACCCGCAGCTGAAGTTTGGAAAAGAGCCATTCTGTCCTGTCAAGCAGTATTCCGAGATTTTTCCCCGAATTTTTGTTTCCACTGTAAGTTTTATATTTAATTTTTTTGTAATTATATTAATATTTTGTATAATAATAATATAAATAAAAAAATATTTTTTATATTTTATTAATATAATTATGTAAAATTGAAAATTCGTTGTACTTATACAAATCAATTAAAAAAAATTCAGATAAAAATCTATATATATATATCTGCATCCTAATCCCAATACAGGGACGAAGGGTAATGCTACAGTGGTGGCCCTAAATTTTAAAATATGATAAAAAATTATTTTGTAGAAAAATTTAAATTTTAAATATATTTAGTATTATTTTAAATTTTAAAATTTTATATTATTTTTAAAAAATTAAAAAAAATTCTGCTCGTGAATCCACGGCTCTGCCATCTCTCGCCGGCACTGTCACTTGACCATTTTTCCCTATCCCTGCGCCCTTATATTTTAACAGTCCTATCACATGAATAGTAAAAAATATAGAATTGACACGGATAAATAATAATAGATTGATTATTTTAAACAATTAAATTATTAATATTTATAAAAATTGATAAAAATATTCTTTTTATTGTAAATATTAATTATTTAATACTATAAAATAATTGATTAATTACTATATATTTATCTTATAACTATTTTTTTTATTGTTTATGTACATTTTCCGATTATGACTTAGACCACAAATTTGCGACCAACGACTATGTCAAAAAATAAAAATAAAAACGTCACCACGATGACGATGAAACATGATCCCGCGTCAACACACCCGCGAATGTGTAAAAAAGTCCTTTCTGGTTTTGCCACTTGGCATTCGTTTTGACAACGGAGGACAAAGTCTTACTCCATGGTCTTAGGCAGGAAGGAAGGAAGGAAGGCCTGGTCGTTGAAGACGAAATCAAAGCTATAAAATTGGAAAGCTGGCATTATTAAATAGAAAAAACATGGGAACAAAAATCGACTGCAATATATGTGAACATACTTTTTTTTTTTTTTTTGTATGCAACTTAAATATATAATAAATATACAGTAATTCAAAATCAGAACTATTAAATTATGAAAGACATGTTAAATTTAACTAAAATAAAATAATTTATTAAATATCTTTAAATAAATTAAATATTTTTTATATATCTCACTAAATCACACACACACATTGAGCAACACACAGCCAATGATTGCTGATACAACCTCATTTAATTTGGGTGTTGGATGTGATTGATGCTACCATTCTTCGAACCCATGAACTTAACAAGAACGTGGAAGTATTGCCATCAATGCAATAAGAGGGTGGTAAACTCATTTAATTTTCTCGAGTAGTGCGGCCCACCAAAATTTTGTTATCAATCTAATGGCTACAATCAAAGATTTTTTTTTTTTTTTTGACTCACAATCGAAGAATATGAAACCTCAAGTTTCATCCACTGTTGTCAGAACCGGACCGAACCGGTCGGTCGGACCGGTTGAACCGGGGATCGGTCGGTGGTCCGGGCCGGTTTTGGTAAATTTTGAAGGGTGACTCGAACCGGTCAAAACCGGTAAAAATCGTTGAAAACCGGACCGGTTGGACCGGTTCAATAAAATTAAAAAATTCATAAATTATAATTTGACTCCAAATATTATTTAAATTATAATTTAAGCATTAACTTTAATTTAAAAGTTCAATTTAGTCCTAAATCTATTAAAAATTTCAATTTCATCCTTAAAATTAAAAAAATTAATATTTAATCACTATTTATAAATATTATATTTATAATTACTTTTATACACATATATATTATTAAATACCAGTTCAAATACCGGTTCGACTGGTTGAACCGGTTGAACCTTGACTCACTAATGTTTCCGGTTCGATGATCGGTCCGGTTCTGACAACCTTGGTTTCACCACGGTAATTGCGGCATAGTGCTAGCGGACACCCACCTCAAGTCCAGTTCACGAATATACCGAATGACCAGAGAGGAAACCTTTAAATTGGACGTTTTGCCCGTCACTGCAGTTAATAATTAATTAAGCAAAATTATTTAGATATGTTTAGTAAATCACACAATTAATTTAATGATATTTATTAATTTATTAATTTTTTAAAATAAATTTTTTATAATTCAATCATCTAAATTACTATATATCCACTACATATTAATAATTGTGTACCAAAAAATATTTTTGTAATTAGTTTGAAAAAAAATTATGCAATTAGACTCTGTCATTAACTCAATTATTATTGTTAGGTTGGTTTTAGGTAGTGACCAGTTAAACATGAACACGCGTTCATAGCAAATTTAAGGGAAAATGTTGGTGGGCCGGAAAAATTGTCCTTGCCCCCACCGGGAGTTAGAAATAAGAAATTGAAAAAATTATTTCTTTAAAAACATAGATTTAGAGCACAATTAAGTGTATTTAAAATATGTCCAAAAAAAAGTATATTTAGAGTAAACTTAAGAGCTATTTAAAATTTAGTTTTTAAAAGAAAATAAAAAAATATATGTGAATTGCTTACGCCTCAAATAAAAAAAATATTGAAAAGAAACAACAATGAAATTTTTTATCAAGTCACAATTTTGCAAAGGATTGCAAGAAAAACTAAAAAACCCTTATTTGAAAAAGAGTAAAAAGTGAGAGAAAAAAATATATTTATTGCAATTTTAATTTTATCTTTATATTAAAATTGATAAGTATTAAAATTTTACCACCCATTCATCTTACGGTAGCAAGTGTTGGACAATGAAACAGCAACATGTACAGAAAATGAGTGTAAGATAGATGAGAATTCTTAAATGAATGAGTGTGCACTCTAAGAAAGATCAAATTAAGAATGAAGATATTTATAACAAAGTAAGTATAATAGCTATTGATAAGGAACTAAGGGAGTGATATTGGTTTGAACATGTCAGACGTAAACCAACAAGTGCTCTTATTAAAAATGGTGACTTAACTCAGATAGATGGGATGAGGAGAGGAAAAGATAGATCTAAGTTGACTTGAGAATTGATTGTTAGAAAGAATTTAAAATAATTAAGTCTTACAAATGATTTACTATACGACAAACCGAAATAATAATAAATAGATTAATATTATCAATCCTAATTAAATTTAGAATTAAAGCTTTATTATTATTGGCGTTGTTGTTAAAATTGATAAATATTAATAAAAAGATTTAATAAGAATAAATTAGTCATAGTCAGTTAGGAAACTCAATAATTTTATTCCTGATCTTAGAAGTAATAGGTTTGATGAATCCAAAAATTTTTTTTTTTCTCTCTCCCATTTACTCCCTCCATATTTTGCACATCTTCCAAAAATAATTTTTAACCTTTTTTCCTTTATTTTCTTCTCCATTTTTCTTCTTCTTTTCTCTCAAATCAAACAAATTGTTACTGTAGTAATTAAATTCCATGTTCAAAATTACTAGATGTGATAGAAGGAGATTTATTACACATTATAATGCAGTGTTGGTAGCTTATGATCCGTGGAATTTCCTAACACTGAGGACAAAAAAATTCACACGTCTCATAATTTCGATCTAAGAGTATTTCTATTGACCAGATCATCAGTTACCATTTTCAAACCAATGGATAATGCAAGCAGTTGATTCTTTGCACGAATTGTTACTTCCTTATTTCACACGGAAATTTGGTACGATCGCTCCTCCATTTCCATTATCGCAGGAAATTTGCGACAGAGGCGTGGAAATTGTGCACGAAGCCACGAATGGATTGGAAGCAACATGGCGTTGGCAAGCATCGTCGCCCAGGCCGATGCAACTTCAAAACTCAAGATAGATCTTCCGTAGAAAGCAATGCTTTGACGTTCTACCGACTCCGATGGTCAAAATGCTTGTTGTTGTATCTCCCCAATACTTTGTAGTTCTTGGCAGACAGCATGCGGTTTCTTTCTGTGTGGCATCAATGTTCAATGCTTCTTCTCCCTCAGATATTGCCAATGAAATTAAGAGAATTTCTATTTTAACTCTCTATTTTAAATTAATATAATTTATTTATAATTTTATATTATATAATAAATAAGATTCATTTAAATAAAAAGATTAAAAATAATATTTTGAATGACATTAAATTATAAGTTAATTTTACTCATCAAAAAAGTATATAAAATTAGTAAGCACCTGAAATTAAATAATTAAGACAAAAACAAAGTCCTACAACCTATCACCTAAAGTGATAATCCCGTTGGCTATCTTATATGTTTTATTTTGTGTTGAACTAAATTTGAGTTTCAGCGACGTCGTTTTTCATATAAAAAAATCTATATTTTACACGCTAACTAATTTAAGACTCATTAATACTGAAATCATACGTGAAGGAGACTCACTTAGACCAAACAATATTTAGATGGTAGATTCTCCTTGTGTGAAAAATTAACTGAGGAAGACAATGAGTAATCTCGGGTATTTGCCCATAAGTACAATAACCAATATATCAATGACGCGCTCATTTTTTCATTAAAAAAAAAAAACTCAACAACCTATGTAGTATTTGTTTTGAACAACTGTACATCTAATATTTGACCAGCCTTAATTAAAAAATTAATAAATGGTTATATAGAATTCCAATTAGATTGGGGATGGGTGTCATTGGCGGCCCTTTTTGTTTTTCTCTTTGGTGTTTTGCAGCTCAATAGATAATTTTCAACTCCTTTGAATCGTTGATTTTTCCGTTACTATAATTAGCCACCCCACCCTTGAGCCTGTGGGTGCCTTAGAATGAGATTGCTGTATACAAAAGCAACGTATTATTGTGAAAGGAAAAAATTGCTGTATACAAAACACACATACGTTTGGACTTGAAAACAAACATTTGGCAATCAAAAGGTTATTTGCAGCTGTGTCGTTGGTGGCTACGGGTTCAAACTGGCGGTCCCTTGGTTCAGTTCTTGCCGGTGTGGTTCATTCCATACCATTAAAACGATGTAGCGCTGAGCTGTAATTTTTCTTGTCTGTGTTGGTTTAATGGACTGAAAAAATTAGTTTTCTAGTATGAATGTTTGATTCTCTAGTTTATGATAGTAAAAAAAATTAAAGCTGCAGACAATTGCAGCAAAGAAGAGAAACTTGTCGGAGTTTTCAACAAGAAGAAGAAGTGTAAATCTTTTTCTAATTTTTATTTATAATCTAATTTCTTTATATAAAAAATTTACAAAATAAAACTAATTACATAAAAGTAACTAAACTAAAAAATAAACTTTCCAATATCAAAATTAAATTACACTAAAATATATCTCCCGACTTATTTAAATAATTCAATCAAAAATTTGAAAAAGAAACTTAAAACTTAAATTCTTGAATCAATGTAAAAGCACAAATTTTATCAGTCCCATGGGTATCTTTGCCTCCCAAGAAGTTTCTTTTTGATTGTGGATAGCTCAGCTGTAACGACACTGATGTTCGGCCGTTCACTGGGTAGTTGAGCAGAGCAAGCTGCCCCTAATTCAAATATGGAAACTATGTGCTCTACAACTTCGTGGTTGTTCGTTTCTCCATCATTGATTTCCTGCAGAAGAATTGGATCCAAAATGTTCTCCACCTGTTCCGGCAATGCCGCCTTTGCGTAGCTGTGAAGGCTCAAACCGTCTTTAAGCATTTCATCGGTTGGTCGCTTCCCGGTAAACATCTCCAACAACAAGATCCCATAGGCATATACGTCGCCAGACGTCGACACCCGATTTCCGGTTCCATATTCTGCAATTGCAGAAAACATTAACACAATTTCTACAGGCATATGAGAACACTTAGAGGTTTAATGCAAGTGTTGTACAGAAAATAAATTTGTTCATACACGATAATCACTAAAAGAAATCGGATATATAGAGGATTGTAGAAGGTGATATGGGGAAGCATACACAACAATAATGCTATTGATTTGATACTCAAAATAAGGAATTATACCAGTATATACCTGGAGGAGCATAACCGATAGTTCCTCTTATTCCGATGCTGCTGGTCTGAGAACCGGAGAAATCGTGAGCAGTTCCTGAAAAGAATCTTGACAAGCCGAAGTCTCCTACGCGTCCCTCTAGGTTTTCATTTAGGAGAACGTTACTTGGCTTGAGATCACAGTGAACTATAGGTGTGTGGCAACCATGGTGAAGATACTCCAATGCACTGGCAACGTCAATGGCAATGCTGACTCTCTGAAGAAGGTTTAAGCTCCTTGGTGACTCATTTGTCTCGTTTGATCCAGGGGTAGGATGCAGCCACTCCTCCAGACTCCCGTTCACCATGAATTCGTAAACTAGGGCCTTGAAATCTTTGCCTTGATAATCAATGCCAGAGCACGCAGTTAGTAACTTGACAAGATTTCGATGTCTGATGTTCCTCAGGACCTTACACTCCGCTTTGAAACTCTTGGAAGCCACTGGATGAAAAAGGTTTAACACCTTGACAGCAACAACAGTCCCATTCCTATCGAGTATTCCTTTGTATACAGACCCAAAACCACCCTCTCCAAGCAAGTTAGTTGAGGAGAACCCACCAGTAGCTTTAAGTAGACTTTGGTAAGACACACGAAAAGGCCAAATGACTGGGGAGCTCAAAGCGAACAGCGCTCTTTTCCTCCTTACCAACAAGAGAAACAGAGAAAACAGAACCAGTGTTGCACAAAGAAGTCCAGATGCAGCGATTATTAGCTTCAGTGCAAGGGTCAGTCTCCCCTTTTTGATCTGCCTGTGATTGCATAAGGGTAACTTAAATTCAGCGATGCCACCACAGAGCTTAGCGTTTCCTGCTACTGAAGTTGCACTTGAATTCATAAATACTCCCTCTGTTGGCACCGTACCCTCGAAATCATTGTGAGATAGATTCAGACTCAGCAATAAATGAAAATCCTTGAGAAAGTCTGGGATTTTTCCTGTCAAATTGTTTTCAGAAAAATCCAAAGCTTGAATGCCCTTCAATGAGCTAAAGGATGAAGGAATGCTTCCCTGGAAAAAGTTGTTCTGAAAGTGCAAGGATTCCAATCTAACACAACTGGCAAGGCTGGCAGGAATTCTTCCAGTCAACATGTTATGTGAAATATCCAACACCCCAAGGTTTGCCAAAGCTCCTACTTCCGTAGGAAGGGAACCAATCAAATAATTATGAGATAGGCCCACATAAATTGTCAAGGATGTGATGTTCATAACTATCCCGGGGATTTCACCACTTAAATTGTTTCGACTGAGATCCAAGGACAGTAGATTCTGGCAATTTCCAAGACTTAGAGGGATGCTTCCAGACAAAACATTTTGTTGAATGTTGAGATCGGTCAGCAGCGTTAGATTCCCAAAAGAGGCGGGGATGTTACCTAAGAAATTATTTTGGGCAAGATTCAACTTTTTTAGTAGTTTCAATTTTCCAATTTCCTCAGGAATTTCACCCGTCAATCTGTTGCTCCGCATGTCTAGCTGCTCCAGGTTTACCAAATTTCCTAACCCGGTTGGGATGTTTCCAGATATCTGATTCTCATCCATAGTCAATCTACCAAGACTGGTGAAGTTGGCGATAGAACTAGGCAGCGGGCCACCAAAGTTGTTAGCACTTATAGAAACTAGCTCTAAACTAGTTGCGTTGCTAACAGTGGAAAAGAAGCTCAGATCACCAGCTCGTCCAGTTCCAAGATTGTTAGTGGAAATACTTAAAAACCGAAGCTTTTGCAGCTTCTCCAAAGAAGGCACCGTCCCAGTGAACCCATTAATTGCAATAGTAAACCCCTCCAGGTTCGAAGCATTGGACAGTGAAAAAGGAATAGATCCCGTAAATTTGTTGTCGCCTACATTAAACACGACTAGATTTGGGAAAGTGTTGCCCAAGTGCGAGGGTAGAGTCCCATGAAGTTGGTTCAGTGGGAAGCAAAACACATTGATGGAAGAAAGATTGTACAATGAGGGAGGGATGAAACCTGAGAGCATGTTTTCACCCATTGACAGAAAATATAGTTTCTTTAGTCGGCCGAGACTCTCAGGAATACTTCCACCAAAATTGTTAGAACTTGTCTCTAATACTTCTAGAGACGAGAAATTGCCAAAAAACGGAGGGATGCCTCCTGTTAGATTGTTGAAAGCCATGCTGATGATGCGGATATTGGACAAGGCACTAAATTCTGTTGGAATTCTCCCGACCAGCTTATTGTCATCGAGAAACAGGTAAGTGAGACTTGAACAGCCGGATATATTTGCAGGAATTTCACCGGTGAGCAAATTTTGATTCAAGAGCAGCATCTTTAGCCTACGCAAATGACCTATTTCTGGGGGAATTTCCTGGCTGAAGCTGTTGCCTTGGAGCTGCAGTGCCTGAAGAAAGCTCAGGTTCCCCACGTAAGATGATATGGATCCTTGGAGGTGCTGCGAGCTTAGGTTCAGTTGCGTGACTCTCCGGTGCCGTTTACCGCATGTGACCCCAGGCCACTGGCAAAAATGGACAGACGTGTTCCAGGAGCCCATGATGCCCATAGGATCACCACTGATCTTGGCCCTGATTTCAAGCAAAGCTAGTTGATCTGTTTCCATATCATTCCTTCTTTTGGCCACAGAACCGAGACACAAGGTGAAGGAGAAGAAGACTATGGCGAGAAGGCAATGAAAAATCCCCATTGAGGTCTCAAAAGTTTACTCACACAATCAATACTGTTGTTGGGCAGCTCAAGCGTGGACTATGTATAATAATGCATGGCCGGCTAGTTCAGCAATTGGTGTAGGCTCTCTAGTTTCAAGTTCCAACAGAAACCTTATTAGTTGTCATTGTCTCATTGACTCGTTAGCCCGCAGCTGAAGTACGATTAGTCTTTAATTTTTTTATAATTATATTAATATATTGTGTAATAATAATATAAAATAATATGTTATTTTTTATATTTTATTAATATAAATATTTAAAATTAAAAATTCGTTACACTTTTATATGTTAATTAAAAAAAAAGTCGAAACAAGAATCTCTAAATATATATCTCCGTCCTAGTCCCAATATAGGGACAAAGGGAATTGCTACGGTGGTGGCCTTAAATTTAGAAAGTAGTAAAATTTATTTTGTAAAAAAAATTTAAATTTTAAATATATTTAATACTATTTTAAATCTTTAATTTTTATATTATTTTAAAAATATTTTAAAGTAATTAAAAAAAATTCTGCTCGTGAATCCAGTGTTGTGCCGTCTCTCCCAGCCATTCTCGCTTGACCATTTTCTTCTGTCCCTGCACCCTTACAATTTAAGAGTCTTATCACGCTGAATACAGAAAAACAGCCGTGGCACAAGTAAATAGCAATTGATTGATTTTTTAAAATAATTAGACAATTTATATGTATAAAAAATTAATAATAAATATTTTTATAAATATTAGTTATTTAATAATATAAAATAATTAATTATTTACTATATATTTATTTTGTGTATATTTTTTTCAGCATTTACGTACATTTTCTGATTATGATGTGACCACAAATTCGCAACAAGTCATCACGATGATGATGAAACATGATACCGAGTCAATGCATCCGCGAATGTGTAAGAAAGCCCTTTCTCGTTTTGCCACTTGGCATTCGTTTCGACAATGGAGGACCAAGTCTTACTGCATGGTCTTAGGCATAAGGGAAGGCCTGGTCTTTTGTAGACGAAATCAAAGCTATAAAATTGGAAAACTGGCATTATTGAATAGAAAAAACATGGAAACAAAAATCGACTGCCTTATATGTGAACAGACAAAGTTTTTTTTTGCTATGCAACTTGAATATGTGATAGGCATATAATAATTAAAATTATTAAATTATAAAAAATATATTAAATTTAATAAATAGATAAAAAAATTATTAAATATTTTTAAATTAATTATGTATTTTTTATATATTTTACTAAACATATTATTCTATGAATCACCGATACGATCATTATATATATATACGCACACACACGGTAACACAGACCCTATCATTGCCGATCCAAACTCCATTTAATTTCGGTGTTGGATGTGATTGATGCTACCATTCCTCGAACCCGACAAGAACATGGATGTATTGGCATCAAGACAATAAGAGGTGGTAAACTCATTTAATTTTCTCGGGTAGTGTGGCCCACCAAAATTTTGGTTTCAATCTAATGGCTCGAACCAAAGAATATGAACCCTCAAGTTTCATCATGGTAATTGTGGCCTAGTCCTAGCGGAGACCCAACCCAAGTCCAGTTCACGAATACACCAAACGGCCGGAGAGGAAACCTTTAAATTGGCGTTCTGCTCGTCGCTGCAGTTAATAATTAACTAAGCAAAATTATTTAGATACATTTAATGAAAGTACATAATTAATTTAACGATATTTAATAATTTATTATTTATTTTAATATAATGTATTTTTTACAATTCAATCATCTAAATGACTCGATATTCATTACATATTTACAGTTACGTGCCAAAATATATTTTTTTGTAATTAGTTTCGGAAAAAAATTACGCAATGACACTCTGTCATTAACTCAATTATTGTTAGGTTAGTTGGTAGGTGGTGACCTGTTAAAAATGAACACGTGTTGATAGCAAACTTAAGGGAAAATGTTGGTGTGCCGGCAAAATTGTCCTCGCGCCCGCCGGTATTTGGCCGAAAAAAAATTGAGAAGTTTTTTTCTTTAAAAACAAAAATTTAGAATACAACTAAATATATTTATATTATATTTAAAGTAATATTAACTATTATTTAAATTTTAATTTTAAAATTAATAAAAAATATGAATTGCTGACGCCTAAAATAAAAAAATATTGAAAAGAAAAAAGAATGAAATTTTTCATCAAGTCAAAATTTTGGAAAGGATAGCGATTAGAAAGAAAAACTAAAAAACTCTTATTTGAGAGAAAAAAAATATATTTTTTACAATTTTAATTTTATCTTTATATTAAAATTGTTAAGTATTAAAATTTTACTAGACATCCATCTCATGGTAGCCAGTGTTGGATGGTGAAACTGCTACACACACAAAAAATAAGTGTCATATAAATAAAAATGCTTAAATGGATGGTGAACATTTTAAGAAACATCAGATTAGGAATGGAGATAGTCATGACAAAGTAGGTATAACACCTATCGATTAAAAATTAAGGAAATGACATTAGTTTACACATATCAAACATAAACCAATAAGTGCTCCTTTTGAGAATGGTGACCTGATTCAAGTAAATGGAGTGAGGAGAAGAAGATGTAAATTTAAATTGACTTAAGAACTGATTGTTAGAAAGAATTTAAAATAATTAAATTTTACAGATGATTTACTATACAACAAAACGAAATAATGAAAACAGATTAATGTTATTGACTCTAATCAAATTTAAAATTGAGAGTTTGTTGTTATGATTATTAAAATTGATAAGTATTAATAAAAGGATTTAATATGAATAAATTAGTCATAATCAGTTAGGAAAATCGATAATTTTACTCCTGATCTTAGAAGTAATATATTTAGTGGGTAAAAAAGAGATTTTTCTCTCTCTCATTTTTGTCCCTCCATATTTTATACATCTTCCAAAAATAATTTTTAACCTTTTCTCCTTTATTTTCTTCTCCTTTTTTCTTCTTGTTTTCTCTCAAATCAAACACAAAGTTACTTTAGTAATTAAATTCCATGTTCAAAATTACTAGATGTGATAGGAGGAGATTTATTACACATTAGAATGCAGTGTTGGTAGCTTATGATCCGGGGAATTTCCTAACACTGAGGACAAAAAAATTCATACATCTCGTAATTTCGATCTAAGAATATTTCTATTGACTAGATCATCAATTCCCATTTTCAAACCAATGGATAATGCAAGCAGTTGATTCTTTGCACGATTTGTCACTTCCTTATTTCACACGGAAATTTGGTACCGATCGCTCTTCCATCTCCATTCTCGCAAGAAATTTGTGACAGAGGCGTAGAAATTGTGCACGAAGCCACGAATGGATTGGAAGCAACATGGCATTGGCAAGCATCATGGCCCAGGCCCATGCAACTTCAAAAGTCAAGATAGATCTTCCGTAGAAAGCAATGCTTTGACGTTCTACCTACTCCGATAGTCAAAATGCTTCTTGTTGTATCTGCCTGGTACTTTGTAGTTCTTGGCAGACGGGGTGCCCTTTCGGATGCACGGATATTTTTAAAATAACAAGTGTCCGTATCTAATATATGCATCGAATACAACACTCGTCCGATGTTTTTTAAATACGTGTCTAAAAAAAATAAAAATAAAAAAATCAGACACGCGTGTCGGACACTTTTAATATACGTGTCAGACACTTTTATATATATTTAATATTTTAATTAATATTATATATATATATATATATATATATATATATATTAGTCACTTAAATATTTTGTTTTACACACATATATATAATATTTGTGAACAAAATATAAATTATATTATAAAATACCATAATTATTATTATTATGAATTATATATAAAAAAAATTTTAAATTTATGAAAAATATTTAAATTACATATATACATATATAATACTTAATACATTTTATAACCGTATCTACGTCGTGTCTATATCCTAATTTTCTTAAAATTTCTGTGCCCCTATATTTGTATCGTGTTTGTGTCTGTATGGCGGAGTTGCTTTCTTCGTGGCATCAATGTTCAATGTTCCTTCTCTCTCAGACATTCCCAATGAAATTAAATAATTAATGACAAAAACAAAGACCAACAACCTACCACCCAAGGTGCTAGTCCCATTGATAATTTGATACGCTTTTTTTTTATTAATTTAAATTTAAGTTTTAGAGATATCATTTTTTTAGTTAGAAAATCTGTGTTTTGAGGGTTAATTAATTTAAAATTTATTAATATTAAAATTAGACATAAAAAAAAACTTATTCAAATTTAATAGTACTTAAATAATAAATTCTCTTTGTGAGAAAGATTGAATGAAAAAGATAATGTGTAACCTCGGGTCTTGACTTATAAATATGATGACTTACATATCGACGATATACTTTTTTTTTTTTTTTTTGTTAAAAAACAAAAAAAAAAAAAAACAAAAGCCAACAGCCTACCTTAGAAATTTTCATAATGGAAATGATAGATATGTATGGGTGGGGGTGCGATTATTGTTATAATATCTCATTTGTTTTTTGTTTGCCAAAAAAAATTATATTTCTGGAAAAAAAAAAAAAAAAAAAAGGTACCGTCAAAACGATGTGGTTCACTTCTCCACCTTAACAACATAAACATATATACTAGGACTATGAAAGTCAATTAGCTTTATTTCAATCTGAAGAGTAAATATTTCATATTAATTTCATAGACGCTCAACTTTCTAACTCAATTCCAACAATATACTTCAGTTGTCGAAAAGGAATTCAACTAATAAATATATCAAATGAATTTAATATTTTTGAATAGGGTATTTTTTAAGGTTAATTACTATTCTAGTTTCTATGCCAAATTTTTTTTTTTCACAGACATCTTTTTCAAACACATATTTTCTTTATTTATAATTAAATATGTTGCAGCAGATCGCCCCCGTTTTATGCACCCATTCCTGAGGTTGCAAAGTAAGCGCTCTTTTCCGTAAACAACCAAGCATCTTCCACGCCGTTCTCTTCCTCTCGTTGTTCTCAATAATCAGTTCAAGATTATCGAGAAAGAAAATACTAATTGACAAAATTTATTGAGGTATGTGAAAGACCCATGAAATATGGACCAATTACATCTTTTTTATTGTTATAAATAAATGAAGTTAAAAATAATAAAATTATTTTATTATCTTCATGTATCTACCGTGTGGTTCAGTAAGTGTTATTATTTGTTTAGATTAATTTGAATTCGTTTATGATTAAGATTTAGTATTCTATTAGAATCATAATTAATTATTATGTTTTCAGCATTAGAGTTGAAATAGGAATTATTAATATATAGTATATAAGGAGTTTAATGTCTCTGTTTATTGTGTAGTTTATGAGCTTATTAGTTGAGAAATTTTATTATGCATGTTTCTCATTATTGTTGTGTAGTATTATTTAGTTTAATAAAATAAAATTTAGATTAATTAATCTTTAATAATAGTATCAAAACTAATTGAACTGTAGTTTCAATATTATTTAGTAGTGTTTTATATAAAAGATTAAAAAAAATCCTATTCATAATAGTGATGACAAGGAAAATAAAATTATTGAGATCAGTAATGACGATATCTGTAGCACTTATGTAAAATAGATGATTGATGGAAGTTGCATTGAATAAGACTGAACATAAATCATTTTACCTTGCAAATTAGGAAGCAATTATATAAAATACACATTTTTTAGACATAGTATATTCAATTAGTAAAGAAAGGTATACAAATAAGATATATATCTATAAATAAAAAATGATGTTTTATTGTTATACGTCGCAGTCCTTGTCATTATTTATTAATAAAATGTTACTTTATTCATTATGTATTGCAAGTCTAACAAATAATTCTCTATGAAATAAAGTTTAAGTTTTTAATATCATGTATCATTTGTCATTTTGACACTTTCAATTTGTTTGGTATAAAATTTTTCACAGGAAAATATTTTCTTCATTTTTATTGTTTGTTTCGCGCTAAACACATAGTCAATCAAAAAAATATTTTGTTGGTCAAAGGAAAATTTCTGGACTTTTAGGGTGTGTTTGCTTGTCGTAAAACATTTTACGGGAAAAAATTTTTCTTCATTTTTCAGTATTTATTTCACGTAAAATATTTTATAACGAAAAATTTGTGAAAAATTTTAAAATTTTTAGGGAAAATAACTTCTTCTTTTTTTGAGTTGAAGTTATTTTTTGAAAAAAACACAAAGTGTACTTTAAATAAGTGATAAGAAAAAATCATTATTTTTACTGTAAATATTTTCTCCTGTAAATATTTTACAAAAATAAATTATTTTACAGCAAACAAACGAATCCTTCAAGGTGTGTTTGTTTGCATGAAAATATTTTATAAGAAAAACTTTTCTTCATTTTTTGACGTTTGTTTTACGTAAAATATTTTACAATAAAAAATTTGAGGAAAATTTTAAAATTTTCAGACAAAATAACTTCTCCTTTTTCTAAGGTAAAATTATTTTTTGAGAAAAATACAAAGCGTATTTTAAATAAGTTATAAGAGAAAAATATTATTTTTACTATAATTATTTTTTTTGTAAATATTTTATAAAAATAAATTATTTTAGTAAATAAATGGATCCTTGCTGTATAATAACTTACGGAAAACAAGATATTATGAGTCATTTGACGAAGCCCACAGAGGCCTTTAGCGAGACAAAAACAATCGCATATTAGCAAGAAAAAACGGAAGTAGAGAAAGAGACAACCCACCGAAGGAAGGCGAGAGAGGCCGGAAACTTCTAGAGCTCCCACCCAAGCTCTCGTCGGCTACTTTAATAGGTGAGTTCTTCCATCTTCTTTTTCCATTTTTTCTGTTAAAATAGAAAAATCTACGCAACCCACTCTAAAGTCTTATGTATTTATGTTTATGACCTCAATACACAATTATTTTTCACGATTAATTTTATTATTACAAATTTATTACCTCAATACCAATTGTTTAATCTAAGTTTTCTGGCAATCCTGGCTTTGGTGACATTGGCTGGGAGTTTAGGGATTATGATCCTTATTATCCATAATCTACTTGCTATTACAGAAAACAATCTCATGATATGCTCGTAAGACATTTGATTTTGTCTGTGCCTTGTTAGTTGAAGTGAAATTGATGAAGCGAAAATGGTTTTTGGAAGATTAATGGGCAAATGGATGTTTCAGTTGGCAATGTGCATGTTGTTTTGTATTCTAATTAGTAAAACCTTATAAATTGCTAACTGATTTGCTTTGATTATTCTGTCTAAATACCAACTACTATGATATTAATTATTCACTCATTTGGCAACGAATAGAGTCGGCCAATATTCGATGACTACTTTAAATAGTACAAAAGGAGAAAGATGGAGGAAAGAGTCATTAAGCAAATTCATGAAAATTCACAATTTTCTAAATTTAAATACAAAATATAAGAAAATATTTGTTTATTATATTTCAATATCTTAGTCAAATGTCATTAAAAAATTATTATGGTATGCAAGTGGTGAATTCATTTCAGTCATAAGCTTATTTAATTTAGTGATCTATTAAGCAAACTAAAAAAACTTACATTGACCACCAATTATTGCAGTTTTGTGATTGGATGATTTTATTCCTACCATAGAATTATAAACGTAAATTCTCACATCAAAGTGCTGCTCAATAAATTAAACATATGTTCGATTCTTAATAATTATTAAAAAAATTAATAACTTTACCAGATGCCGTGCAATTTGCTACACTATGAGTTTGATGTTAGCCCACTGTACTGTACAATGAAAAAAAAAATAAGAGAAAAAGGTTACATTGATTGGACGATTGACGGATTGGCCTCCTAGGACGAGACATCTTTTGCTGGCCGCTACTTAGGAGTGGAGCATATCCATTTGCAGCTTCTTTTGATCCTTTTAATGTTTTGATTTGCACCAAAAAAAAAAAAAAAAAAAAGGACCAACACTTTTGTTGAGGTTGGCTCGGTAGGTTCTGTTCCGAATTGAGCCTGACTTGGTAGTTAAAAAATTCAATATACTTCTTCGTTAAAATTAATTAGGAAGCAGTTATACGGACGTAAAAGTGATAAACATAATTAGACACAATTAATAAAATAAAATTTTTATTTTCTCTCAACATTAATTCATATATCATTATTATAATAATATAAGAACATCAGTACCTCAAATTTCCCTTATAATAATCTATGTATTATTTTATTAATTATATATAATATCATCCATCACTTTAGTGTTTATTAAGTGTTTTCCTATATTTAGGGATATAGAGATTTACTTCAATATTGATGGCCTAATATTTAAGCAAAAAAAAAAAAGAGTTTTATAGAACTAACTGTTTTTTTAAGCAGTTAGTTTACTCTTAATTGTAATGTGAGTTTTAACTACCTTTTAAAATTAAAAAAAAAAGAATTTGTATTGATGGTTCTATTGTTAATTACATTAATTATATGTAAAGACGAAAATATGAAATTAAAAGTCATATTTATAGTGCTATGCTTGAACTGGAAACCGTGTTCTTGTAAATTTCAGGGAAAAAAGGTATATTGCAATAAAGTAATTCTATCAAGGTTCTTGAAAGTTGTTTCATTTTTGCTATAGTGATTGCGCGCGATCTGTCATTCTAGCGAAGTGATAAACAAGTTTTGAGAAACTCGATCAGGTTATATAGCATTAATCCAAGGGAATAAAGTGAAATCTGCTGATGATTTGATTTGCAAACTCGATCTACTTAGGAGATGAGGAAAAGAAAAAGGCTATGCGTGCAAAGTGGTGATTTTTTTTTTTTTTTATAAAAAAAATTTATAAATATGTTAATTATATCATTTATAGGTCAAAGTTAATTTTTTTTAACTGTTAACATTTTTATTTAGTTATTTTCGTAAAATTTATTTATCATTCAAATATTATTAATTTTAAATAAATTTTTTTTATATCTAATATTAATATTAATAAGTCTTAAATTTACATTCATTATGAATCTCTATCTATTAACAAGCGGATTAATAATATTTAATTATAATATAAATACAATTTAACTATCAAATTATCTAATTAGGTATCATTGGACTTATAGTAACTCATACCAGATTAGTGATTAAATTCTGTTCATATTATAATAAATATTATATTTTATATAATAAAAATAATAAAATATATAATAAAAAAATATAATTATTTTTTTAATACATATTTTTTAATTATAACTACATAAAATATATATTTAATTATAATATAAATACAATTTAACTGCCAAATTATCAAATCACTATCCATCGAAATATGTTAAATTAATCATATCAAGTGGTGTTCAAAATAGTGGTCTGGATTTTGGGTTTGGGTCCCATCGATAATGAAAGATCGCCATCAAATCATTGCACGATGGACTTTGCTAGGGCCGAAGATTTTAAGCCATATTCTTTAATTAATTAATTAATTAGATTAGATTAGATTATCTAAAGAGATAAGATCGTAGGGGCCGGCAGACACAACTGAGTACAGCCACCATTGGTCAGTCTTGGCATTGACCTAATTTCATCCAATACCAGCTAATTAATTTGCATTATTTATTGTCATGTTGGTTAATCAAACCTAGTAGATAAAAATATTTGTCTGCCAACAAGAAAAACAAATCCATACAATCCCCTTTCCTGGAAAATAAATAAAATGAAGTCCAATTAGTTTGTACCCAAAAAGAAAATAGTTTGCACCCAAAAAAAATTCAATTAATTTTTGAAATTTTTTTTGTAATTTTATTTAAATAATTTTAAAATAATTATAAAATAATATAAATTATAAAATAATTAATTTTATAAAAAATAAAAATAAAAAAGTATCAAATATCAATAAATAAAATTACGTAATTATTTATTATTATTTATATAAAATTATTTAATATTCGTCAAAGGGTGGTTAGGCATATTTTGCTTTCAATTACACTTTAACAAATTGATAGCATAAACGAAACATTTTTGATATTACTATAAATAATTTTAGTGTCTAATCAAATCTAGATTCGGTTAGCTCTCTCCCCATGCGAATCAAAATCACAACACTTTTTTTGTTACCATGGAATAGAATATAACAAATAAAAAACATTGATAAAACTGGATCATCTTAATAGCCACTCAGAATGGTTTATTGATTAGATAATTAATTTTTCATCCCCAATTAGATTATTAAAAAAAAGGTATGATCCCAATAAAATATTCCTGGCCGTACAATTTGCAGGTGTAGCCCACACATCCATCTTTACTTTTGCTCGTTGAAAATTGTTAGAATGCAAGTGTTTGTAGCTGACAATAACGCTACCTTCCACTGAATCAGATCAGCATATACAGTGCCACCGTTGATCTTGGTCGTTCATGCGTAGCATAGCACTGCATTGTAACACTCTCCGTGTATGATTTTTGAAAATATAATGATAATGATATGATTCGGCGACATCTTTGCCAATTCAATGTGGACTGGTCAACCTATGGGTTGGCTAATCCATTTTAAATTTTATTTTTTTTGGTTTGCTACATCCGAGGATAATCCATTTTAAAATTGTATACCATCAAAAATGATATATTGTTTTGCTCCAATTTAAACAGAGCTTTAAATTTCAAGTTTTTTTTAAAGAAAGTGACCGCACAAAAATAATGTTTTTTATTTACTTAATTAATAGGGTTTGATGGATTGGACAAATGTTGCTAATTATTGGCAACCGAGTCCATTTCATTAGCGAAAAGAAATGATTGTAAAATGTCATAAAATAAAATCTATCTAAAGAATTACAAAATAATACATATTCGTATGATTATAAACACACGCATACAACGAAAAATGCTTAGTGAACATGCATAGGTGAGAGTGTTATTATCAATAGTAATATACATTAAATCAGTTAAAGTTTTTAAGTGAAGAAGCAAACTAACATACTTTTTAGGAAATTGTTAACTAACTCTCTCATATATGGTAAGAGAGCAAGAATGAAAAAAACACTCGAACTTAGCTTGTTAATAAAGGTTACTTATTATTTGGGAGTCATTTAATTCTGATGAGGAATAGTTTGCCTTCGAAAAAATGTAAGAATCAAATTTATTATGGAAGTGATATTGTAATATGATAATATTACACTACTGATCATTGATTCGAGTGTTAAAGAACTCGATACCTCTAAAGTAAAGTGTCGAGTTCAAGTCTTGTAAATAAAAAAAAAACGATAATAAGAGAGCCACGCTAAAAAGAGTCTGATAGACACTCTAACCAAATTGATGGAGTCTCCAAGATAAATTTTTATAACCGAAGGTTCACCAAAAAAAAAAATGACAGTATTACCAAAAGAAAAGAAATTGCAAAAACATAAATGTTTTGGTAACCATAAGTAATATCATCATAGTTTTGTCTTATCCTATCTATGAGATGCAGATAGAGTAAAGGGAATTGTTTACCTGTTTGCTGTCACATGAACGCTTGTTATTTTGGTAGGATATTATCGACAAATATGTGCCTATATTATACTTATATATATATATATATATATATATATATATATATATATATATATATATATATAGAGAGAGACTGATAAGATGAAAAAAAATAGAAAAAGAAGAAAATCCAGTCCTTGGATTACTTCCAAGAAAAATATTCCACCTGCAACTTGAAATGACATTAAAAAATGCAGAAAAAAGTCTTGAAGGGGAGAGGGCGCGTCAGGATAAGTCGGGGAGTTTGAGGGAAATAATGTTTTTTTTTTAAATTCTGCCACGTCATTACAAAGGTGTCAAACTTAAAAGTATTTTTTTTAAAGAAAAAATACTTTTATTTTTAATAGATTACAAATTTTTTTATTAGTTTTAAATTTATAATGTGATATTTTCTAATAATAAATTTATATTTATTTATTTATATTTTTAAAAAAATTTTAAAATTAAAATATTATAAATAAATACAAAATCTATTACTCTTGTAAAATGATGAGATGATAAATTTAAAAATAATCAAAAAATTCATAATTTTTTTGTTAGAGTAACCCTTTATTTAATATCTTGCCACTGACATCCATTCTACCGCTGCTTACGCCTAACAACGAAACTCCTGGATCAATTTGTTGTTACCTTTTGGGATGGAGTTTTGGTTGCGTTTTAATGTATTTTGAGACAGATGATTTAATATGTTTGTTATTTGATGTGTCTGTCTATAGTTTAAAATTGAGGGAAATCGTTATTGGATATACTCGGTCGATTTCTGTTATAGGTCTACTTAAATGTGATATGTGCTACAATATGTAGTTTGTCCAAACGAAGTATACCTGTTTAGGACCTCGATTTCAGACCGAACTAATTTCGTTCCGATTTTTTTTTCAGTTAAGGAATCTTGTCAAAACAGGCCGTATACCTTGTTAATAAATTATCATCTGAACCATGTCATGGATAAGTCATCTTGACCATATTGTATTTCTGCCTTACGCTGATTATTCTGATACTCTTGTGTCGAAATTATATACAAAATCAATTCATAATAATGCAACATTTCCCATTAGTAAAAAAAAAATTTGTTTCTCTACACTCTACGTACATGCATTACATACGTACGTATATGCCCATCTTATCTTTTGTGCGTATTCATACATACATATATATAAAAATGGGCCATATATTATGTTCAGACCTTTATTAATTTATTATATTATAAATATATAAGGAAGTCTATTAATTTCTCTCACTTTCTCCGAGATTTACAATAGAGTTCCATCCATTTCTTGTTAGATTATATCCTTCACCCATCTTCGCCTGTTGTCCTGCGCACCACTCTCCCAAACATCCCTCTATTTTTTTTTTTTTTCTTGAGATAACTCTCCCAAAGATCCTTAAATAGTCTTCTCTCTCTCTCTCTCTCTCTCTCTTCCTGTGTCGAGACTCAAGACTGAGTTAAGAGCCGATTGATGATAGCAAACGTTGTCTGGAACAGGAAGCCCTCGTTGTAGGGAACAACGGAGCAGGCGGAGAGAATAAGGGTAAAACGGTCAAACTCAAAAAGGGCAGAGGTTAGTTACACAGGTAAAGTTTTGTTTCAGGAAGAAAAGTTAAATAAAACACAGGAAAAAAAGAGGATAAAATGGAGGTGTTGGTGGGTCCCACTTTCAACATCGAAGTCCCTTCGTCGCCGGATTACGTTGTTCCTCCGCCGCAGGATGAGCACCAGGTGTTGGTTGCCCCGCCCTCCCTCTTCCCGGAAGAAGAGGAGGCGGAGGCGCGTTCGCAGAAGACGCTGATCTCTAGGAGGATCGGGTCGGATTTTGGGACCGAGGATTCGTCGGACGGTTCATCGTCCATCGGAGCTCCCGATGATAGCGATGAGGAAGAGGGCGACGGCGTCGTTTCTTCGTCCAAAGCTGGATTGGGCTCTCTGGATTCCTTGGAAGACTCTCTTCCGATCAAGTGAGTTCATTTTCTTTCATTCTTCGTTTTTTTCTTTTTCTTCTTTACAGAATATATAATTATATATATTAGTAAGTACCATTTTATGGTCAATGAATTTCCTTCTCTTTCACTTCAGTTCAGTCTTATAATTAAAATAAAAGTGAGCAGCATATAGATTTCATCTTTGATTTCTTTTCTTTTTTTTTTGGTTTTCTTTTCTGTATTTCCCTTATTTTCTTATTGCATCAATCATCAAATATTCAGATTCTGCACAGAAGGTTTTGCTTTTCTTGTACACTGAGTTCAAATTCGTATTGTTTGGGGATCAAGAAGCTTAAGTTCAAACGGATTAAATTCAAAAAAACAAAAAAAGAAATTTCTGTTGGTACTTTGGTGGTGGCAGGAGGGGATTATCGAATCACTTCTCGGGGAAATCCAAGTCATTTGGTAATCTAGCAGAAGCAAGTTCGGTGGGAAGTGCAAAGGATCTGGAAAAGCCGGAAAACCCATTCAACAAGAGGAGGAGAGTCCTGATGGCAAACAAGTGGTCAAGGAGGAAGTCATCTTTCTACAGTTGGCACAACCCAAAATCCATGCCTCTCCTTGCCTTGAATGAAGAAGATGATGATTGTGATGAAGACCACCGAGAAGAAGATAATGATGATGATGAAGAAGAAGAAGAAGAAGATCAACAGAGCCCCGCACTATCATCATCATCGCCGCCGGGACGTGAAGGAGTCCAACAAAAATTAGGCATTCCACCTAAAGCGCAAGGGAGGAAGTTCAGGACAGCTTCTTTCAAATCCCAAAGTTGTTTTTCTCTTGCAGATCTGGAACTCCAACATCATCAATAACAGCATCTTTTGTTTCTCTTCTTTGTCTCTTTGTTTCTTTTTCTTTTCTTTTTTTTTTTTAAAAAAAGGAATATTCCAAAACTCTTTCTGTGTCAGTAGTCCGATAAAAAGCCTTTTTACTTAGCAATAAATAGCTATCTATATATCTTCAACATAAATTTTGTTTTCTGTTTTTGTTTGTTTATAAATCACTATTATCTCCATCAAAACAAAAGCCCATAGTTTTCTTTTTTATTTTTTTTGTAAAACTTTTCTAAAGATAAAAATAAAAATCGAAGGTACATTGGTGGGTCTTTCGGCCGTCTACGAAGCAATAATTGAACCGTACGATGCTCTTCCACATTTTCTATGAAAGAAAAAAGAGAGTAAAAAAGAGTACGGTTATATTTTTAGATATTTTTAGATAAAAGTGTATTTAAAATGTTGTTTAAATGTAATTAATTATATTTAATTTATAATTATTTATATTTTAAGTGTAATTAAAAATAAAAAAAAATTATTATTATTTTTTTACACATAAAATTTAATTAGTTATATATTAAATTCGTTTATTTGATTTCAGATAATATTTTAGACACTTTTTTTTTAATTTAACTTATTTCAAGAAAAAAAGAGTTTACCTAAAAAAAAAGAGCTAATGAGGAAAAAATTAAAGAGTTTTAATGGTTTGTCTTTGTTTTATTTTTAATTAATTAAAAAATTTATTAAATTATAAATTATATAACAAAATAATTATTTTTTATAAATCTAATTTTTTTCTTCTCAAAATTTAAATCTAAATGCTAATTACTAGATTTTTTTACAACTCATTGTGTGTTATTGTTTTACAGTTGTAGTTGAGGAGAAACAAAGCGTGCCAAACTTGCCAATGACTTATTGAATTCACTATATCTTATCTGTTTATTTATTTATTTATTTATAATCTTATCTTTAGAAGGGACTAGGAGGGGTCCATGTGGATATTCATGGCCCTCCTGTATCTATCTCGTTAAATTTGTCTTATAATCCATTGTGCGTGCACGTGTATTCTATTCGTGCGAAAACATGTGCTTCCGGGTGACCTGCACTTGCATTTTGCAAGATATATCTTCTCGCCGACGTCCCTTTCGCGAACGAAATTTTGGGAAGCTGGTGTGGGGATGCCAACAAGCAGCATTGATGTAAATATTAGGAACCACCCAACGGATCAAAATTTTTATGGACTCAAAAAAAAAAAATTTATATTATGTACAAAATATTTTATAATAAATTGAGAACATTTTAAACAATATAGAAGACATTCATAGTATTTTCTATTATTTTATTATAAATTGTTTATATATTATATGCAATATTATTCGTATCATATAAAATGCTTTATATATAATATAACACCGTTTTAAGTTCATTTGTATCCATGAAATTTGAATTCCATAAATATTTGTCAATAGATAATAGATAATAAGACGTGAATGTGGATAAAGGGAATGCCACAACTTTTTTTTTCTTTTTTTTTTCCTTTTTTTTTTTTAACATGGCAACGATTAATGGCCATAAATGGAGCAATGGGAAGGGTCAAAGCCAATCAACATTTATCAGACTAAAAATATCACCAAGTACCATGAATTAGATAAACTTAAGTGCGTTATTTTTAATGAAGTGTCCTTTTCGCCAAAAAGTCGAGGCTTCACTGTTCCTTTTCGCAATTAATTGCATCCCAGTCATCTCCTTCCTTGTGGGAACTCCTCTCTGGTTAGCTTACAGACCTTATCTTAGGATCATATTGATGTTTTAATTTTAGATAATATCTCTAGTACTGAGTGGCGATTTACTGGTGTATATGTATGGCCGAAGGAAAACGACAAAATTTTGACATGGGATCTTCTCAAGAACTTTAGTTCGCATTTTTATAAGTTATGGTTATTTGGAGGCGATTTTAATGAGATATTATATTCTTCGGAAAAGCAAAGGGGTTGGCCCAGGCCTTTTGAATGTAAGAATGATTTTCATTCTACTTTATCTAATTGTTAGATTATTCCTTTGGACTTTCAGAGCCCCTATTTTGCATGGATTAATGGTAGAATAGACAATGGCAATATCTTGGAGAGATTGGACAGATTCTTGGCAACTAGCGATTTTCTCCATCTTTTCTCTGCAGCTACTTGCAGGACTTTGCCACGTTGGGGGTCGGACCACAACCCAATTGAGATTTATCTCGCTTCTTCTGGCTCCTTTGGTGCTGTCAAAAAACCTAAATTCTTTCGATTTGAGAAGATATGATTGAGAGACCTTATATGTGAAGAAACTGTCACCAATTTTTGGAGACATGCACGTTCAAATCCTAAGTCCTGTAACCTTCTTTCAATGGTCAATAGATGTGGTAAGGTTTTGCAAGAGTGGGAGACAGAATCTTTTGGCTCTATTAACCTTCAGTTGTGATAGTTGAGGCAGCAACAATCTGTTTTGGAGCAACGTCCACCCACAGCAACCAATCTTTCTAAACTCCGGATGCTTCAATCAAAAATTGGTGAAATTTTGAAGAGAGAAGAACAGACGTGGGCTCAACGTTGAAGGGTTACGTGGCTTTGTGAGGTGACTAGAATACCAGATTATTCCATTCTACTGCTTCCGAGCGTAAAACAAGAAGCCAAATCCAGCAAATTGTCGATCACTAGGGAGTTGTTTGTGAATATGACTCTTCCATTGCTTCCACCTTTACTACTTTCTATCAAAATCTGTTTAATACCTATGGCCACTATAGGGTGCAGCCAATTCTGGATGTAGTTGAGCACAGAGTGACATACCAAATGAATGCAATCCTTTGTCAAAACTACACCCATGATGCGATTTTTCAAGCTCTTCAACAGATGCATCCAACTAAGGCTCATGCTCCCGATGGTATGTTGGCTCTATTTTATCAATCCTTTTGGAATTCTGCTGGGAGGGGTGGGGATATTGATACAGCAAATCACACCAACAATAGCTTTATACCAAAGGTATAGTCTCCCACAAGTTGTAAAAATTTCAGCCCTATCAGCCTATGTAAGGTGCTATTCAAAATCGTTACTAAAGTAATAGCAAATAGGCTTAAGCTGGTACTGTCCATATATTTAACAAATTGTTTTCTAGTCCCGACAAATCTTTGTGAGGAGTTAGCTTCCCTGATCAATCATTTTTGGTGGGGGAGTTCTGACACCAAACGCAAATTACATTGGGGTCTTGGTAGAAACTCACTTCCAAGTTCTTTGGTGTGTTGGGGTTCAAGAATTTTCATCTTTTTAACTTAGTTATGCTTAGTAAACAAGCATGGCTGTTGCTCACGAATGAAGAATCTCTTCTATCAAGTTTAATGGAAGCCAAATATTATCCTTCTTCTTCATTCTTGGATTTTAGCCTTGGTCCATCGCCTAACTACTCTTGGAGAGACATATTTATGGCTAAACCTCTCTTATTACAGTGTCTTCGATGGAGAGTGGGAAACAGCAAGAAAATTGACATCTGGAATGATCCTTGGCTGCCAGATCAACATGGCTTTTCCTCGTAGCAGAGGAACGCCTTACCTTTTCCTCATATTCTTGGACCTCCTCTCCAAAAGATGTGCAAAGCAATTGAGGAAGGCATAATAGCTGAAATCCAAAAAAGTACATTCCAATATATCCAATGTGTTTTTTTTTTTTAAACTTGGCTAAACGAATCAACTTTTTTTCATTTATGTTCATATGTCAAATTCATAGGTTGAGGCTCTATTTCATTATATTCCATTAATATCAAGGGTTGTTAAGATTAGGATTCTACTTAGAATCGTTTTTGAAATGTCAAAATCGGATCGTGCGATCAAATCGTAGAATCATAAGATTCTACCAAAATTGACACAAAAAAGATAAAAATAATAATTGAAATGTAATTTTTAATTTTTAAACATTCCACAAATTTTCTAAAATTGAAATTCAAGCATAAACAATCTCATGTAATAATAATAATAATAATAATAATAATAAATGTATCAATAATCGACCAATCAAGGTAATTCATATTTAAGGCAGTTCATAAGCAAGTTATTTTAATTATCATTAACATTTAACAATACACAAAATAATACGTCATTACTCATAGTTAACAACACTAATTTTAAGCACTATCTCCTTGATTTATATGGTCATCATAATTTTCATAGGTTCATAATACTTCTTCAACATTTTCTACATTGTACTTCTACCCAAAATTATAAAAAATCAGATCATTCTCAAACGTGTGATTATTGTCTTTATCACTGATATCATGAATTTTCACATTAACTGATCCAAATTCATCATTTTGAAATTTAATATAATGCTATACCAAGTAAATAAATTAAAAGTAAAATAGATAATTGAGTTTATTTTCTGCAATGAATATTTTCCCAGTTCTCTACAACATTTTGAAATTAAATTGAATAATTTTTGGAATTATGAGTGAACTTTAAGTTTCTTTATAAGTTGATGAGGAAAAAACAAAGCTTCATGTTTTTGTTTTTCCTAGGATTTTAATATCTAAATTGATTGGTGAGCCGACAAATAGCATAGTAAGGAAGGACTATTGCAATGTACGGGGCTTTCTTATTATGTTCCACGTCATATGTCAATGTTAAGAAACATATGACTTTGCCTTAAATGTCACTAGCAATCTAGCATGAGGGTTCTTTTCATTATGTTTTGATCTTGTTTCAGAGATCGAATCTGTTAACAACTTAAATCAAATCATCAGTTTGCTCAAAATAATTCTTATCTAAATATTTTTAAGCTATAAGCTCATATATGTGCAAATACAAGTGCAACCATTCTATTTTAAATTCAAAACTTGATAGATCCATGCAAGAAATTAAAAAAGTTAGGGAAAAAAAACACAAACCCATATCAAATCAAGAGCTAGATTTCAAAATCTCATAAAAGGAAATGGAAAAAAACTCACTTTCGATAAAAGTAGTCTACCCCTTTGGTTAGATGCTTTATTTCAGGTTGGAAAGATCAATAATCCTATTTGTACTCCCCTTTGAGTAGACTAAGAAAGAACTAAGAAAGTAAAAGGAGAAAAATAACAGAGAAGAAATTCAGAATTTGATGATGCCCAGGTAAAATTGATTTATGAATGTCGGACCCATCTCTTATGCCAAGCCAAACTAATACTTAGCTTTGTTAAAAGAATGTAAAAGGAAAAGAGAACAAAGAGGAAGCGTCTAATGGGAGAAAAAATGACCTTATGATGCGTGCTTGTTCATTTTGCAATTGAAAATATCATTATTGTTATCATCCCATGACTAAAGTTGCAATTCCACATAGATCCTACCTGAAAATGATTTTTGAACTGATTTAGATCGTTGGGCTTGTATAGGATCGTATGATCTTATGATCCGGATCGTGATTTTAACAACTATGTACATATCCCAATTCCATTCCGCCTCCAAATGTTCTATAACAATTCAAAGATCAAAAACTTCTAATAGAAAAGAAAAAAAAAAGAAGGTTTATGATAATTCTGAAATATTTTACATTAGGTAATCTAGTATTTTTTTTATGCATGAAGGGATATGAAGAGTAAACCATATTGTCCCAAAATCTTATATTTATTTTTTGTGGATGACATTCTTATATTTAGGAAAACCTTCAGCTATGTAACAAGAATACTGATGGGCATTATTGAGAAATTTCACATAGTGTCAAAACAAACAATAAACAAGGCTAAGTCGAGAGTATAGTTCAGTGCCAATATGCATTCAATGCCAAGGTAGAAGATGTAAAGAATTTTTGTGATGGGGCCTCTTAAAGAAAGAGATTTACCTTGGCCTTCTAGTAAAAATCACAATGTCTAAAGACAGGGTCATGCATTATAATCTAGAAAGGGTATAACGTATAAAACAGTTTTGAAAATAGAAATTAGTATCGCAAGATGGCAAGGAAATACTTATTAAAGCAGTGGCTATAACAATTCCTAATTATACAATATCAATCTTGAGATTTCTTTATTCTTTTTATTCTAAAATTAACAACATGCTTTCAAAGTTCTAATGGCTAAAAAAGTAAGAGCAGCAAATCCACTAAAGTGCCTAAGATAAGTTAATGACGACAAAAGCACATGATAGAATGGGTTTTAATAAGTTACAGAAAATAAATGAAGCCTTTATCGCTAAGCAATGTTGAGATTATTCAGAAACCCCTCAATGTTAGGGCTAGTCCTAAAAAGAATCTACTTTCTAGCTAGTAATTTCTTTTGAACTAAAATGGGTGTTATATATTATTGAGTCCACAGAGTTTGATCCATGGAAGCTCTGTGCTCGCAAAAGTTATTAGATGATGTATAAGAGACAAATGATGCGAGCATCTAGGAAGATCCTTAGATAGCCACTGCTCCAAATTGGAGAGTGCAGACACATAGACACCACACTAAAGTACTATTGATAACTGATTTGATATCACCATTAATGAGGGAATAGAGCACTGAGAAAATCGAAAGTTTTTTTGACCTGAGGATATATGTGTTATCAAGAAGATCCATTTGATCGGGATAACTAAGCTAGCTAGAGTGATATGGCATTTTGAGGAACTGGGTAACTACACATTCCACTCGAGATACTACCTCTCTAGGAGAGAGAGACCTCATTGAGTGTCCCAAGTTAGAACCCAATTTGGTATAAGGGGAACTACATAACAACTAATTTGGTGCTTGAAGCTATTTTAAAAAATCAAAAATTTCATTAAAGGGTTATTGTCCACTCTCTATCCAGCTAGGTTAACTTAGTACAAATAAGGACGATAAAAATAAAAGACTGCCCTTTGTGTAAACATGCTGAGGAAACTTTTGGACCCCATTTTCTTTTGCAACTATGAAAAAGCTACGTGGCTACCTAGACCAACAAACTATTACTCTATTCTACTTCAATTCCCCTCAATTCAAGTGTAGTAGGATACAATAATAGGATTTTGAACTTCCAAAAACCAAATACCAGTCATTAACAACATTGCAATAACCTACAAGCATACATGGAAGGCAAAGAACAAAGCAATTGTTGAGCAATAGAAGACCGTCCTAATTAAGACCTTTGGTAGGATATAGAGAGAATGTGTTGAAGTGGAGACTATTAGTTTGACACTGACACATATCGAACCCAATGCACAGGCAAAGAGTACCATATGGCTACCCTTTCACCAAGGCACTCTCAAAATCAATTTTGACACATCCTACATCCACAAAACGAACGAAGATGGTCGAAGCAGCAATCATATATAAGAATCCGAGAGGCCAGATTGTAGATAGGAGGACCTTGAGAAGGAGAATATAATCTATACTAATGCTTGAAGCATGGACATTGGCAAAGGCAAAAAAGTTGACAAAACTCATGGCAAGACTTAAAATTGTTATAGAATCATATTTTCTATTGGCCTTTAGAGCTCTATTAGCGACAAACAAAAAATTTCCTTAGAATATTAGAAATTACTTTCGCAATGTTAAAAATATTTTGGGTGAGTGTATATTCATTTTTTGATTATATAAGTAAAAAAAAAAAATCCATCAACGTTTTGCACAATTCATACAGTCCAGCCTAACCTTTGTGTAGGCTAGGCAAGATCAATAACAATAGTTTTATAGAATGTAATAAAATTCTTGGTAGGGTCATTCGGGAAGTTACCCTAAGGACAACTCCTATACAATTTTTTCTTGAGTTATAGAAGCGTTTATGAGTAAATCACTGTAGCCATCTAATTGCTTGCCAAAGCACCGTAGCCATCTAAGTACTTGCCACCTACGCTATGCCATTCATTCCAAGTTTAGGAACCTAGGTTATCCCTAATTAAATAGCTAACAAAGGATGAACAAAACAAAAAGTCTACTAGATTAGGTTCAATTAATAGAGACTTTTGGAACACCTCGAACAAAAAGTCCCCAAGTGAGCGCATTATAAGGAATTGTCAAGCACATCTAACAAGGATCAAGGAGGATCTCGTTGTTCTTTAGCTAAGGTTAGAGAAACTCACCATCAGATGTCCAACAAGTAGTCTCACTATTAAGAATGGGTGTTTGAAAGTTTTCATCGTATACTCCCAAATGATGGAAGGTAACACAGAAAGGAGGAGGAAACTTAGTCAATTTTATCAACAATGAACTCCCTATACAGATAAAGGTAGGTGGTTAGGCAACCTAGAGCTAGCTTGTGTCTTGTGGATTAGGTGTAGAATCCACAACCACAATTGAATTGGGGGATACAATAGCATTGTCTTTAAAAACCTAGAATTCCTTCAATAAAAAAGGAATTTCAGTGGATTAAAAGACAGTCATGCATTTGGGAACCAAAAGTCCATAGAAGGAATTGGTAGGACTCAGAGGTGTTTTCCTTAGGTCCCACCAAAAGTTGTTCTCCCCAAAAGTGGGGGACATAAGATTGAGGCTAGCCCGTCGTTCTTTTTGTTTTATTTTATTTTAATTGAATTACAATTTTATCATTTTGTTTATTTTTTAACTTTTCTTTTTTAAGGGTAAAATTAGTATTATAACACGTATTATTTTTTTCTTCTACTTTTCACTCATTCTCAAACAAAATATTTGTACATTTCTTTCCTCACATTACACTTTCCTGAAGACATGAAGGATATAATATTTTCTTTGCTTCCAACATTCATTTCATTTATCTTGCATTCATCTCTTCTTCTCTTTTTTTCATAAACAAAGTGTAAGTTACAAATTAGTGTGTTAGGCTAATGAGAGAGTATTGAAAGGTCATAAGTGTATTGGATTTTGTGTGTAGGGATGTGGAGATAGATTTTTGATATAATTCATCTCTCTATAAAATATAATTTTTGGCTTTAACAATTAAGGCAGTCGATTCAATTTTGATAATTTTTGAATTTCAAAATATAACCATGTTATAAGGTGTGATTTGAATAAATTTACAAACCATAACTAAGTTGTTTTTGTCAGTTTTAACAAATTCTTAGTCGATTTGAACGGATTTGACAATTTTATATACACTCTTAATTGATGCTTCTTTTGTGTACTAATTTTATGTCATGAATGGAAAACGATTTTTTTTTATTGTTAAAGAGAAAAAATTTTCAATTGTTACTCTCTTTTTGGTTTTTGTTTCATACTCAAGGTGAAAAGATAAGCCAGATTTTTAACTTGTTAGTGAAGCTCATTGTATTGCCTCATAAATTGTGGGTCCAACAACCTAAAAACATTCCAACTAAATTTATTATGCCATTGATTTTCAAAAAATTGAGATTTAGCAAGTGATCCTATTTGATTTACATATCCAATAACCAATATGATTTGTGACCCTGGCTAAACAGTTTATGCTTATGCTTTGGGTTTTTTTCTACTTTCTTTTGTCCCAATATTTTTCTAGGGAGAAAAGAGAAAATGTTTCAATCCATAAAACTTCTAATGTAGAGCCATTTTGTTTTCTTTGATTCGATATGATGTAGCAAAACAAATGGCCTCTCGTGGAAGTCTTTCGCAAAGAGCCATTTTGTTTTCCAAGGAAGAGGTATGTTGCGGAGTTAAGACAAGTCTTCTTTTGAAGTTTCGATGGATGCTCAGTATTGTTAGAATGTCATGTGTGAGTTGTCTTAAATATTCCGCATCAAAAAGAAAGATAACAACTTGTAAGCGAGAATGACCAATAATCTTAATGCCTTAAAGTTTTAGGTTAGGATGTGGTGTCAAACTCACATGTCTGTTGTTTACTTGAGCCCTGTTTGGATTTCGAGCTCTCACGTTTCCCTACAAGTGGTATCAGAGTCGATGGTTCAACAATAGATGAATATGACAGCGCACGTTAAATCCTATAAATGTTACATCTGCGTAGCTCAGTTTGGTTCTTAGAGTATTTGGTAGCAGACTCTAGATTAAGGCTCAATAAGACTTTGCTCGCTATTAGACGATTTGGCTTGATAAAATGGTGCACGTTTAAGCTGGAGTTTGTTGTGTAACAACGGTAGAGTAGGGATTCATGGCTTCTGCAGGGATTTGCTCTAATATGGTTGCAGAGTTACTTGGCATTAGATGAGAACTTGAGTTGGCTTGGGACTTGGGACATGAACAAGTCTTTTTGGAAACTAATTCCTTTTCAACCTTGTGGCTGATCACTATAAGTGCAACTTCGGCTCATCCACTTGTAGCACATCTTAAGGATATTAGAAGCTTATGTGTACGCTGTTGATAAATTCAGATGTCTCACACTTTGAGAGAAAAGAATACATGTGCTAATTTTTTAGTTAAATTAGGCATTTAGGTCACTAACGAGAAGGTGCTTTTGAATCAATCTCCTTCAAATCTACGGTTACTTCTTAAAGACAACCTCTGTTTTATATGTTATCTGTTTAGTTTTATTTTTATTTCGTTTGATTAAAATTAAAAGAAAAAACCAATGGCCTCTAACTTTAGCTAAAAGTCGTATTTAATTAGACAAACATTTAAAAAACTCCCTAATAACTAAAGTGGCCGAATCTTATGTTCAACAAATCAACTTTCCCAAATTACATATCATTAGATTGAATAAAAATAAATATTACGAATAATTTTTGACAAAATTTTACGAAAATTTCTTAAATTTTAGAATAATATTAAGGGGGTGATTAGTTTTATTAATAGAGGATGCCGTTGCTGTGGAAAATAAAAAAGCAAAGTAAAATAGTATTTGGTTACTTTTTTTTTTTAAGTGCTATTATTGCTGACTAGACCAACTTTTTACTGTTGATTGACAAAATAGGGTTCTTCTTATTTTTTGTTTTCATCAACTGCTGATGAATAGTATAATAACAAAACTGCCCTTTGGAAAAACACTTTGCCAACCGTACAAGTAGAAGGCTGCAAAATATACAGTGAGAGGGACAACATTAAAGTGTATATATATAACTTATCTTTGTAAACAATATAATAAAAATGAAATAATATTAATTTGTCAAGTTCCATAAATGAAGAAAAAAGTTAAAATATTACTTTTTTTCCATTTTTTTTATGAATGGTATAAGAAAATAATATTATTTATTAAAATTCAAATAAAATACATAAAATATATTTTCATAATACTAATTTAGATTAGTTAGAAGTAAAAAGATAATTTATCTTAATAAATAGCAATAAGATATCTAAAATAGTTATTTTATTATTTAATTAGCAATAATTATTATTTAATATAATCAAACACTATGATTTTATTTTATTCATCAACAATAGCAATCAATAACAGTAAGCAACAATTAACAATTACTAACAGTAAAATCAAACACCCCCTCAATTTAGTTAGATTTTAGTTTTAAAAAATAAAATAAATTTACCAAAAACTCATTGCCACATCAATAAGAGAGTTAAATCATGAAAAACTTTTCGTACTATATAACACTACTCCATTAGATTGACTAACATAAACTTTGAGAGCATCTGAGAGCATGTAATACTTTGCTACGATGACAAATAACATTCAAGATTTCCATTGAAAAGAACAATTTTTAGTCAAAATAAGAAGTCCGCTAAATCATAAACTATATAATGAAAATAATTTTTCTCTATTCTCATAAATTCTACATTTTTTTTTATAATTAAAACCTCAGACCTTTAAGATAAAGTTTTAAGTTCTACTACTGGATATCACGTGAGGAACAAAAAATCAAAGGCAGATTTCAAATGCATTAAAATCATTTAACGTCACAAAATTGTACAGGACTACAAAAATAAGATTGACCACAATGCTACAAGAAAAAAAAAGATCAAATCCTGTTTTAACAAGCAGAAACTCCATAATTTTGCCACTTTTCAACAACCAGTAAGTGTAGAATAATGGCTCCAACTAGTTTTTCTCAATAGAAAAATTCATTCATCCTCCTGTGGTAGCGCGATGGACAAAATTTCCTGGGACACTTTCAGCCCAGAGGCCGAGTTGTAGGTGATACCTTCATTGTTTCATAAGAATTTGCATATCATTTTAACAAATGCTTGCAACTTAAAAGCAAGAGGGCGTCTAAAGTGGCAAAATGATGACCAAATAACTGGAAGAATAAGTACCAAAGCAAATGCAGAGAATAAAGCTGAATCAACTGCTTCCCTTCTGCTTGAGTGTGATCTTATCCCCCAGACTGAGAGCAATCCCCTGGGTCTTGCTCCTTATCCTAATGTATCCGCTGAGCTTCCCATCTGCCTGTTTCTCAATGCTTACATTTACGAGGGCATCCTCCCCAAAAACGCTCTTAGCGTACAAGTTAGCTGCAAGAAATCCACACTCACCATCAAGCGCAGACCTGAAACTCAACAGACCAAGAAGAAACTCAATCAAATACATGATACCCTAAATAAGAGAAAACATGAATATCCCTAGTGTATTTTGGCAGAGACAAGTATTTGATCAGCCACTGCGTAGTTATAATGCTTGTAACTTACGCTGCAGTTAGACATTTCATATTCGTTGATTTGATAATATGGTCAAGGAATTCCTTCTCCTCGTGAATTGTTGTGTTAACAGCAACCTGAAACAAAATTTAAAAACACTTTAGGACAAAGAGGTTAACTGTGCAAACTGGATCTAAAGAATAATACCGAAGGCCAACATAAGAAGCATTTGGCTGCAGAGGACAAGGACAAATGTGCTAATATGTCAAAGCACATGCACTGTAATACAAATAAAACCAAGTCAAATTCCCCATCTACCAGAGCGTCTTAGCTAAGAAATTTTTGAATTATCACTCAGCCCAAGTCTTACTAACTCAAAACTTAATGCTCTGGATGAGCAAAATGCACTACAGGCATCGTAGCTTGAAATGTGATTTGAAAAACCTCAAGTCACTAAAAGAGTCAAGTGCAGAAAAAATGAAAACAAAGAAGGCATGGTGATGTAGGATGGCTTATGAAACTGATATAGGGCAAACAAAAACACAAAAGAAAAACGCAGAAATCCACCCAAAAGATACAAAACTACAAGAATCCACCCGTAACACGTAGGACTCCTCCCGAAAACAAATGAAAATCACACTCATTTAAAAAGCCAATACCAATTATCAATTATCATAAGCAGTCTCTCCAATGAGAATAACAGGAGTCCTATTTATGGAGCTAAAGGACTAAATCTAAATAGGAAACAACTAAATTAGAGAGGTAAAATACAATCTTTGCTGAACTGGAAAATATCCTAGATAGTAGAGTATCTAACTAAATAAAATCTCCTCATAAAGCAAATATTCTCATAAATATAAGATATCGATAAATTCCCAGATAATAGAAATTCTTCTTCCTTATTCCTTCATCACATGGTGGAATAGGTCAAAATACGTACCTTGTTTTCCCATTCAAACTCCGCCCACATTGTCCTAAAAGCTGCATCCGTACAAACAGCGGGAGAAATATAGTCCATGATATCAATGTGGATGTCATTAAGGACAACAACCGTCCTCTCAAGCACATTTGATGTCTCGTAAACAATGTTTCCAAATATTACACCAGTCTCGGTTGAGGACACCTTGATGTTGGCTTTTATTTGCTTGCTTGATTCTGGAGCTAGTGTATAATTCTGTGGGCGCTCAACAAGTTTAAGGTCACCCATGGTTGCCAACTCCAAACATAAATTCTGGAGAGTTTCCTTTGTCCGGTTGATAACAGTAACATCAAGCACAATATCATAGTGATGAACTGTCACGTATGCCTCAGCATAGACGGGGTCGCTAAATCCAGTGAGTTGAAGGATGCGATTAAGCTTATTTGCATCATTCCCATCCTTCATGAACTCTCCAGTCGCACGTTTCAAATCATCTTGAACTTCATCTTCCAGCTCCAGCTGGCTCATACCCTGGAAGTATGAATAGGTTGAGAATTATGAAACCAAAATCAACACACAGCAACTTTAAGTTCTAAAAAACCACATGAACCCCAGGAAGTCTAAAGACTCAAATACCAAGTTAAAATAACCGATGAGGGTAAAAATGTGGATTTATAGATGGATCAACTTAAACTAGAAATCAACGTAGCATAAAATTGACTGGTACACATGAACTTCTTTTATCCCTTGATCACTCAATGGGTTACTAATTACAAGGCACCTTTTAGCTTAATGAGTGGCAAAAGGCTATGGGCACTTCTCTTTTTCTTGCACTGAGGTTGCGCCATTGTTACATGTTAGTGTTGTTATAGTTATGCAGACCAGTTGATTTTAAAGTTGAAGGACATTACCACATAACTTAACCTAACCACTAATGGTTTTTTTTTTTTTTTTTGGGAGCTGAACCTAGCCTATAATGTTTAACATCAAACAGTTGCATTTCAAGACACCAACCAAATTAAATCAAATCATGCATGCCAAAAAGACCCAAGTCACGAGAGGAAATGTGTCAGGAGGCCATGATTTGTAAACGTGACAACAAAATGAAAGACAAGCAGTATACTGCAACACGAAACTGCCAACTTCTTGTATTTAACTCAGGGGACAAAGGAAATAAGAAAACAACATGAGAGACTGAAAGCCAAACAATGCTAAGTGGCAAGAAAACCACATATTAATGTCCAAACCAAATAAAGTTTGTTTACCTTCCTACTCTTCAAATGATAGAAGTCAATAAGGTCATCTGGCTGTGCATTAGAAACCTGAGCCTTAGCCTTTAGTTCCTCAGTTTCCCTCAACTGTTTCTCTGCAAGCATCTGTACAAAGCTGTGACGGCAAGACTGCAACCAAATTTTCCTGACATCATCACCAGTATTGCAGAGTAATCTTATGCACAGGACAATCCTATCATATGAATCACTATCAATTGGATGTGGTAGAATAGGAGATTGTCCTAGTTGTAGCATAGAGACCATAATCAATAAAGCCTGCGTGGATGCCTTATTTACTTCAACCTTAGAAGGCTGCACCTCCTCTAATCTGAGAACGAGCTTTGTCAGAGTACACGCCGCAACTGCTCCAAGGAAAAAATCACCGGTGAGAAGGAGGGATCTTAAATTACCAGAAGCCAATGACCCCTGAACAAGAGTAGGGGGAGAGAAGGCAGTTTCAGAGGCAGCGCTCTGTGTTGCATAAGTCCCATCAGCAAGAATAGCAGGTCTTCTAGAAGAAACATGGTTGGAAGTGATATGTTGGGTCGTCTTTGAAGCATCAATAGCTTCTGCTTCATCTGAAACTGAGTAAAATGGCAACTCTCCAAGGCATTGCTTAATGGTTGTTATGCCGCTTTCAACTTCAGAAAGGGACAGGCAATACTCTGCAATGATCCAAAGAGCACAAGAGCAAACCCTTGCAGCCCGTATCTGGTAGAAAGTGTCCAACAGCTTTGTAATTATTGAAACTCTTAGTTTTGGATTGGTTTCAATAATCTCTCGAACGAAAACAACAACATCAATAGCTGAAGCAACATTGCTATCTCCTAGGAAATCCATTAAGAGATGAACCACTATGCTTGCCACCTCTGGGAACTTAATAGCACAAGAATGAATGGCCTGAATAAGCATTTGCCTGTACTCACCATTCTTCTCAAGCTCTCCTCCTTGAGTCTTAACGACTTCCTTCTTCAACATCAGAACAACTTCATTGATGTTCCGTGGAGTGACCAAATCAAGAACAATATCAAGTGTCTTCCTCCGAATGTCAAGGTTTGGGCTGGACAGTGCCCTAAGAACATCCATAACCATATCAACCATAATATCCCTATGAGAAGACTTAAGCTCAATCAGCCTGTCAAGAACAATTAGCTTAACATTGTTATCACTCTGAGAAAGAAGAAGCTGGCAATAGGTATTGGCAGCAGCTCTAATTGCAGTGGGTGCAGATGACAAAGAAACAAGTGTGCCAGCACATTCATAAATAACTGCACTGGAAGGGGCATTCAACAAGGATATAATGATCTTAATGTACTTCCCCTTCTCCCCACGATTTGTTCTGCAAACCTTCCGAATCAACTCCAACACAACCATCTGAAGCAATTCACCCCAATCCGAGATTCTATCAACATGGGCCAAGAGGTAATTGATGGCACGATCCTGTGCACAATTAAAGAGCATAAGAAAAGCATTCCTCTTGGCTGATTGATCCTGCTCCGTTGAAAGAACCTTCTCAATCATTTCAGGTGCGTCAACCAAGAGCTGCTCACCCTGGGGAAGCTTATATATAGACATCACAGCTAAAATAGCATTCCTCCGGATGAAAGGATGTCGATGCTCCAGATTTTGAAAAACTGAAGGGATCAACGGCTCAATTATATCTGTCTCGTTCAAGCGGCAAAGAAATCTCAGCGTCACCCCGCGAATGTATTCATTTGGGTGCTGAAGATTGTTCCTCAAATTTTGGCATATCAAGATCATTTCTGGCAAGACCTTGCCCTTGGAATCAGTTTTGTCAATAATCTCCAAATACAGAAGCAAGAGTTTTTGGACAGTGTGGTCCTCGGAAGGCAACACATATCTCACAATTGTAATGAATAGCTGAGGGAGCGTTTCACCATTTAACAAAAGACTGATCGCCTTCTTCATGGCATCAATTTTAGCTCCATCATCATTGCCTTCGAGAGCTTCTTTAATCTCATTTGCCATTGCTTGTGTTCCTTTGTCAAAGTGAACAAGCAGTGTACAAGATTTCTCCATCTCCTATTTGTTTTCTGATAACGGAATAAATTAATACTCTATTCAGATAAAAGAACAGATCTAAATTGACAAACTCGCTCAAATAACAAAGAGAAAAAAAAAAACTGAAATAAGCGAATAAAAGAGTGGAAAAAGTCAAGGTCAGAAAAACAATTTAACAGCTTTGATGTCAGGTCCACAATTTCAAATTCAATTTCATCACAGCTTCCTACTAATTTAGCTCATGTAAATACAGAATACATCGTCGAATGCCTTCCTCAATCATGAACTCGCGTAGCGCAAACAACAAACACAGAAACACAGCCCAAAACATTCTGCCATGGATACTTACTAATGATAACAGACGAAATTGTACTTGGCAACTACGATTCTCACTTGACATTCAGGCCAGATCCACTTCAGAGAACGAATCTAGACACAAATTTATGTACAATCCGACGAAGGCGTTTGTTTTTCCCCCAACCCTCCATATGAATTGTTGTACGAGAACGAATTAACCATATGATTCAGGTTTTTTTTTCTTTTTTTTTTTTTTTCAATCTCCAAATCGGATCAGAAATCAAAACAATGGGTAAATTAATCTGTTTGGATTCCGAAAAAATCAAGCTAAGGAAAGAGACAGAAGCATGATTCGTTCACTTTCTCGCGGCACCAAAAGAGATCGTTGCAACAAAAGGCACGAGATGGCGGAGAGAAAACGAACCTTATAGCGATCGGAAGCGAGTAAATGAGAGTGAATTCCAGGAAATTGAATCAATCGGCTAACTCGATGCGGTCGGAAGTCTGGGCAGCGAAACGAATTTTTTCTTTTTTTGAAGCTCTCAGGATTCAGATCCAAAGATCTAACCGTTTAGTGCGTGCTTAATGTCGAAGCAGGAGAGGAGACGCTCTATAAGTGTGAGCAACCAAATTAGCGTAATGTTTCTTCTCTTGTATGTATTGTTGTGTTAAATGGATTTTACCCTCTATGGTTTGTTGTTTTGAGCTTTAACTTTCTGTGATTTAAATTTATTGCTAAACTGTCATGTGTTTCTAATTTTTTACAATTTTTTTATTAACAAAAAATAGCCAAAAGTAGGTTATTTTATAATCATAAGAATTTTATTATATATATTAAAAATAATAAAATTTATAAACGATATAATATAAAATGTAATTTATATATACAATAAAATTTGATTTGAAAAATATATAATATATTTTTGTCATTTTGATTAAAAAAATTAACAATTATAATATAATGTAATTTTGATCAATTTTTGTTTATAAATTCTTGACTAAAGGAATGAATTACGAAAACTTAAAAATACAAAAGTATTTAATACCTAAATTTAAATTATAAAAAAATAAAATACAAAACAACCAAATCACATAAAATTTAAATATATTATTTAGTCTTGAATTATACAAATAATTTTTTTTTAGCTAGGTATGTCTTGACTTTTTGATAAACAGACTAGTTTTTCTGCAAGAAGGAGCACACTTTCTGTTTGTCCCCTCGAAATAAAGAGGATGTATTCCTTATTTGTTAAATTACTCAAATTACTGTAAGATAAGGTGTCAAATGGTCTAAATTGAGTAATTTTGAGTTCGAGTCATGTTTAGATTCAAGTTGACCTGCAAGCCGACATGTTACCATACTAATTTTTTTAAAAGATATTATTTGTCTTTCTATTAATTATTTATTTTATCGTACATTCAAATATTTAAATTACATTATTATTTCTATACATAAAAAATTATAGATAAAAATATTTATTATTATTATTCATATATGCCAATTATATATTATTATATTATTATAGTTATATAAATTAAATATATAATTTGTATAATATATAAAATAAAATAGTGTGCACGCATAATTTATATATAACTGTCATAGATAAATAAAATAATGAGTAAAAATATTTAAAAAATTAAACAATAACTTGTTCAACAAAAATATTCAATTTCAAAAGTAAAAGTCATTTTTTTCAAATTGTGTTTAAATTAAGTTCAGATTTAGACACACCGTATTCAAGTCAATTGAGTTAAATTATTTAAGTCAATTGGATTAAATTATTTTCAAGTCACACTACATTTAAGTTGAATTTGAATCGAATTTGAATCAAATTTTCGCAAGTGTAAGATTAGGTCACAATTTGACACCCTACAAAATATCCTTATTTCATGTTGCATCCAATTGGGTTGGGCCAATTGTATCCCAAGCATCGAAGCGATTCCAGTTTGGTTACAATGCATGCTATTTGTCAAATTTTTGTTACCCATGTATATATATATATATATGTATTTGATCTCATAATCTCCTTAATTCAATTCAAATCAAATTCCCCCCTTCATTTTTGTAATGATTTTCATTAGCAGTTTTGGCATTTGTTGTGTTGACCATTTGGTTTGCAAAATTGGAGTTTATGAGCTTTTCTCCTCGATCATGTTCATGTTCTGTGCTTCTCCCGACTGGATCACGTTGGTTAACAGAGGATTGTACACCCCCGCCTACTCAAACAGAGATGACAGATATGCAGTCTTATTAAACGGGAACAGTATATTAAAAGGAATTATGTTGACCAAAATCACCCACAGATCAAGAGGATTTGATCCCGAGAATGATCAGCTTGATAGTCTGGCGATAACCAATTTTTGAAGAATAGGAAGGCATATAAAAGACCATTAGGGAAATGAAAATCAAAAAAATAAGGAAGCGCCAGAAACAAAACTACAAGTTAAAATGTTTTAAAAAACGAAAAAAAAATACAAATTCAATATTTTCGTCAATTATTCTAATCGCCTTAGCAAGTAAAGATAACGCTAAAAGAAAAACAGATCCCAGAACCTATCTTTAGTAGAAATACAAAAAGATTTGGCAATCATCATGTTCATACAGGAAGAAAAGGGGGAAAATAGAACAACGGAAGCCAAAAAAGAAAGAAAAGAAAGGAAAGTGATAGCTACTGCAATAATCATGTCTGCTCTCCAAGGGTTAGGTCATACAACGTAATCTACAAATAATTAAGAAATTAATATTGGACAACAAGGCGCCTGGAGCAAAGAGAGCAGTAATACTTCCTCTTGGTCTTGAAGTAGAAGGGCAAGAAGCAGAAGCGCCACTGGCTCTCGATATCCATGGCCTGCACAGCGCCTCCACAGTAGGGACACGCCCCAGGAGCAGCCTGCCTTGCTATCACCCTCTCGTCTTCGTCGCACACGAACACCAAACACATGATTCAATTGATGGTCGATTGATTCCAATCTCTCTCTCTCTCTCTGTCGATGAATTTCGATCTTGAACTCGAAGACTTTGGCGTTTTGCTGACACCGGAAGCAAATGGGGGTGGTATTTATGGACGCAGGGTCCGTCCGGAATGATATTTTTTTGGGGGAGAGAATGTTTCAAGTTTCAATTCTGGAAGCCTGTAGCTTAGACTAGTAGGCTGTGTCGGAAGCGCGTAATTCTGGAAGCTTCTTATCTAATTTACCGAGACGAGGTGGTTTTTTTGCCCTTTTTTTTTTTTATTTCCTTAGGCCTTACGCTTTTTTTTTTTTATTATTATTATTTAAAAATCAAGTACCGACGTTTGTAGTCTGCGTTTACGAAATTTGGACAATTGATCCACCCTCCACGGGTTTTCGCCTATCTCCATCAGTTTGCTTTCCCTACTTTTTCTACCAAATATGCCATTTCACGCACAACGCGAAACTAAACTAGCCCATAGTGCGAATTTAATAAATTTTTTAAAAGTAATTTTAATTAATTATTTTTTCCTTTTTCTTTTTTGGGTCAGGATAATTAATTATAATAAGCTCAGAGCACCAATACCAATTAAATTATACCTGTTCATCAGCAAATATCATGTCAATCGGTTTTTATTCTTTTGTTGACAGATTTTCATAATAAGCTCAGCACACCAATACCAATTTTTCGTTTTTTGCTTAATTTTTTTTGTTTAATAATACTATTATTAACTGCTGTTATTGATTACTAATTGTTAATTACTGTTACTTGTTACTGATTACTAAAAAAACTAATGAAATGTTTAATTAATTTTATATTTATTATTACTGTTAAATAACTAAATGACTAATTTGAATATTTAATTTATATTAATATATTATATTAACAAAATTATCTTTATATTCTCTAATTTTTATTTTTAGAATAAATATTTTATAAATAATATTAAGAATTTTCTCACATAACTTTTATTTTTTCAAACAAATATTAATGTTTATTAGATAATAAAAAATATAATGTTTAAAATATTCTTTTAAATATCAATATTAATGAAAATTTAAAGTAAAAAAATATTTACGAATTATTAAAAAATAAAAATATTACATTTATATAAATATTGATAAAATTTAATAACTACTAACAAATCATATTTAAGCGGTAGGTAAAAAAAATTATGAGTTTAGATAAATATTATTTGAGGGGATTTTAGTCTATATAAATTATTATTAATATTAAAAACAAAAAAGTAACTCAAAAAGTAGTAAAAAGTAACATTAACTTATTTTTCAATTTGCTGCTTTTAGAATGTCATATAAGAAAATAAGTAGAATCAAACAGCAGTTTAAAAAAATTAATCAAATATTCATCTCCCATACTTTTTAAAAATGAATACCCTTCTAAAAGTTAACTCAAACACCCCCTAAATGACACCAGTTTTGATGTTTGCATTCTTTCTTTAATTAATTTTGAGATTCTTCATTAGTTGGTAGTCTATAATTTACCCAGGAAAAAAAATAATGATCTTTTGAATTTTCAATGATATATTGCATAAGTAAGAAAAATACTAGCAAAAGAGGAAATCTTTTATTAAATTTTATTATGGATCCAAAGATTTGATTGAACAAAACCAACCGATACTTGTTGAAATGAGGAATAAAATGTAGTGTGAACAATAAATATATCTTTATATTTGTACGCTATAATTAAATATATAATTTTTAATCGTTTAACTCTATTCCTTATAATTTTTATAATTTTAGTTATTGACGTTATTTGCTATAAAATAAAATGAGTTATCAATGTAAGACTCACACAATCAGCTTAATAATAAGGCTCACCCTATTAAAAAAAAAAAAAAAAGTCGTTCGGTGTTTTTATTTATTTATTTTTCTGTTAATTACAAATAAAAAGATTTTTTTTGCGCGCTTGCCCTGATATTATCCGTTCTCATTTCAGTATTTTCTACCTCGCTGCGCTTTCATGGCCGATGGATGGGTAGCACCGCCATAAGAACAACCAACAGCGCCAGGAGCAGCACCAATGCATCCCATTCAGGTCTTCTCGGCCATGCCATCCAAAGTTCTATTTCCTTCGTTCATCATGTCCTCTTCTTCTCCATCCTCCCCAACACGACGTCGTTTACTCAAGACCGGTTCTCGTCCCTATCTTCCCAATCTCAGACGACTTACCTCTCGCATCGTCCAACTCACCCGCCGAAGACAACTCCAACAGGTCTCTCTCTTACAACTTTTTTCCCCTCTATTATTATCCTATAAGAATACCTAATAGCATTTCCTTGTTTTTTTTTTGGGGGGCAATAAAGCACGCATTGCTTTAATCTGACAGATTTTCGAGGAGATTGAGACTGCAGGGAGACGATACGGGAAGCTGAACACAATCGTGATGAACGCGGTCGTAGAGGCTTGTGTGCATTGCGGTGATATAGATTCAGCTCTAGTGGTCTTTCGCGACATGTCAGAGCCCGAGAGTTGCGGAGTCGATGGCGTCACCTACGGTACAATATTGAAGGTGTGCTGCAACAGTTGTTCCTGTTCAATTTTTAGTCAATTTCCCTTTTCAATTTACAGTGTTTGAATCGAATGTGCTAACAATAACGGAATTTATAACTGCTATATGTATGTGATAGGGCCTAGGCGAGGCTAGACGAGTTGACGAAGCTTTTCACATGCTTGAATCCATAGAACAAGGCACTGCTGTGGGAAGCCCGAAATTGTCGGCCCCGGTCATCTTCGGACTCCTGAATTCTTTAATTGAATCAGGTTAGTAAAACTCACAGGTAACTCTGGCAATTCTCTTTCATTTATTTGCTAACATGGAATGGGATGATTCCCCCAGTTTGTTCTGTTTACTAATGGTGTTGTGGGCATTGCTGATATGGCTGCACTTGCCTTGGTGTAGTGCAGGAGATTTACGGCGTGCTAGTGGCCTCCTCGCACGTTATGGTTTTGTGCTTCGCGAAGGTGTCACTCCTCCACTCTCCATGTACAACTTGTTGATGAAGGTTTTTGCACTCTCTCTCCATGCCGTACATGATAATTACAATCAGATTATATGAATTTGAGAGCTGACATCTAATCTGTGTTTTTTGAAAGCGAAAATGTAATCTTTGTTATTATTTTGAAGGCCTTTCTTCTTGGAACTTTCAGGCATACATAACCGCTGGCTATCCTGAAGCTGCCCTGTCCGTGCATGATGAAATGTTACGTCTAGGATTATCCCCTGATAGGCTTACCTATAATACGTTGATTTTCGCATGTATTAAGGACAAAAAGTTGGATGCTGCCATGCGTTTCTTTGAGGAAATGAAGGTCACAGGCATGCATTTTGAGGGCCGGTTATTAGGACTACAATATGTGAGAAACAGACTGCTGTAGTGGGTTACTTAAATTCTTATACCTGTAATATTTTCAGGGCAAAGCACAAAAACTTGGAGACAACAATCTTCAACCGGATGTTGTCACCTACACTACATTACTTAAGGTCAATGAAATTCAGATTTAACGCCTTTTAAACTCATAATGACAACTTTGTGGAAACCAGCAATTTATGCATATTTCATGAAATTTGGTTCTTTTTCTCCTTGTGTCTTTTTCTGTAGGGTTTTTCCAATGCCAAGGATCTCCTTGCAGTTCAAACTTTTCTGCTGGAAATCAAATTTAACAACAACTTATTAATTGATCGAACTGGATTCACTGCAATCGTTGATTCATTGCTAAGTTGTGGCTCAATCAAAGGTATGCTGCATAACTGGTGCTCAAGCTTTTGCACTAGGAGTGCATAACAAGTGGCAATCATAAAATAAACTGCTTTTTTTCCCCCTCAGTTACTGCTATAATTGATTCATGTCAAATAGTTGCTCAAATGAAGGTCCTAATTTTCATATAAGTAATTGGACATGCGCCATTCTGTCAAGATTCACCTAAAATCAGCTCTGGGTATGAACTTGGATAATTAGCTTGCAAGTCAACTGTGACCCATCCAGATCCTCAAACCTGTGAAAGATGGGAAAATTGTGTCGATTGGTTTTAGTTAGCTATGGATCATAGTACAAAACTGCTAGGGATAAGAAATGTCAAAGGTGTGATATTGACTGAACTGGAGAGCATGAGAAGAGTTTATACAATGCGAGCTAATGCATCTTTTTAATTGGAATGTGAATCTGAGGGACTGCTGTTAAATGAAGTTGGGATCAGTAAGGATGGGGAAGGATGTTTGAGCATTAGTCCTTTTGAATGGTTGATAAATGGATATTTAGACAGACACATTGGATAGAAGAGTTGATACGTGAATCATCTTGAATGAACAAAGTGTGTGGAGCTGCCTTTGCGTGCAGCTATTTGCATAATGCATATATCATGGAAAAGTAGTTCGTGCTGGTAAAGCTGATGCATAATTGGTTGACTCACAATAAGCACATGTCACAAGTCAATATTTTCTCCCATTTCATTTGAAACAGTAATATATTGGGCAAATTCTGTATTACATTTCTGATGTGAAAAAATTGAATGGTGATCTCTTTCACCACTTATTAGACATTTGTCTATCATACCTGTAGGTGCTCTTTGTATGTTTGGAGAGATTGTAAAGCGGGCTAGTGTGAATCCCAATCTCAGACCAAAGCCTCACCTATATCTTTCAATGATGCGTGCTTTTGCCATTCAAGGGGATTACAGTATAGTCAAGAACCTACACAGGCGCATGTGGCCTGATTCAGTGGGAACTATTTCTCTATCAGTTCAGGAAGAAGCGGATCATCTTCTCATGGAGGCAGCTTTAAATGATTATCAGGTGCTGCATCCACTACTCCATGGATTTTCACTTGTTAAAACATTTTTTACATGTTAAAGCGGAGGTTTCCTCTATACTCAAGATTATCTTCTAATTCAACATACTGTCTTAAATTTTAATGGCTAGGCACTGTATAGAGTTATTACATAATATGCTTTTCTGATTTTACTGTCTCTAGATGGGAATTTTTTCGAATGCCATTTCCTTTCGACTCTTCAGTAAGCTGTTGTATTGGAGCAAGATCTGAACTTACAATGTCTCTTTCTTTGTCTTCCTTGTTATCAGGTTGATCTGGCTATAGAACATCTTAGGAGCGTCATAACAAAATGGCAGGGCATATCATGGACAAGTCGAGGAGGCATGGTATGCCAAGGCAAAAAGTTTTCCTGGCTCGATATCTAGAAAAAAAGGGACTAATCACAGGTTTATCTTTGGTATTGTATTGATCAAAAGAAGGGAAAAAAAAAAAATAATGACCGGTCAAAAAATGTCGAAGGATTTTCAATTCATGTACATCATTTGAATTGTTTTGACTTCACCAGAAAGTTCTGTGTAAGTTGTCAGTTATGAGCCCAAAGCCTTTAAAGCTTGTTTTCTTTTGGTTTTTTCTAATTTGATAATGAAGGTTATACAAAGAGAACATTGAGCGGATTCAAGCTTCAGTCCAACGCATTCAAGTCCAACCCATTCATCAATTGAGCCAACCCACAGGGGTGATAGTGCCCTCCAAGTTCTTTCTATATGAACTATTGGTTCTGAAAAACTAGTGTTTGGACCATGCTACAAGCCTATCTGAATAACACCTAATTCTTCTTGCTGACACTAGAAATTTCTTTTTGAATACCTTAGCTTAATTAAGGCCTCATTCGTGATTTGTAAATTGAAGACTAAATCTTGAACTTACTAAATATATGCCTTTTTTTTTCCCCCCCTCAAATACATGCCTAACTGAAGGTGAATATTGTAATGCAGATTGCTGTGCGCATAGAAGCCTTATTGGGATTCACAAAATCCTTCTTTAGTCCTTACCTACTCCCTCAGGTATCCAAATTTGTTTTTGTGCTTCTTATGGTACAGAAGTCATAATATTTTGGCAACTGATCGTGGGCTGACATGCTTATAGGTTTAAAGGAATGTAGGCATGCATGAGATTTTACTCGCTGTTAGTGGTCCTTATAAAGCAATGACTTGTCCCAAGAGTTTGATGAGATTCAATAATATAAATTACCAAACACTTTACCTTCAGTCAACTGGTGTATGCACCTTTATATTTGCCTGTGGTGACATCCTGAAAAATTTGATACTGATGTGAACAGATATCATTTCTGTTTTGGCTATAATTATTGGTGGTGAATGACGTGCATCTCTAGTAGTTCCCATCTGTAATTTTTTTTGCCTTTGTTTTGACCTGTCTGATTGATGCCGCATCTTAATGACTTGCTTTTACGTGGATAAAAAATTTTAAGTTGTCTGACTACAGTTTGTTCAGTTATCACCAGCTGAACCAGTTGGGAATTTCATGACGCCATTGAAAGCAGCTCGGCCACTACTTGGAACCCTGGATCTGAAAAAGGTGGTCATGCGCTTCTTTAGGGATCAAGTGGTGCCTCTTGTAGATAATTGGGGCAGCTGCATTGGATTATTGCATCGTGAAGACTGCACAGAGGTGCATTCTCCCATTTGTGCTAAATATCTTTTGCATCTATCTGATTGGAACTCTTAGACCGCATTTTTTAAAGCCAAAATGTTTGATCTCATCGTTATTAGATTTCATTTGATGATCTTTGGAGATATGATTGAACAAATGACATGACTGGACTCTCTGAAACTAATACAAATTTGGCACAATCTTGTGCAGCTGGATGCTCCACTTATGACGATGATGAGAAGCCCGCCGCCTTGTGTCACGACCATGACATCCATTGGCTATGTGGTTGACCTAATCTTGGAAAAGAAGCACAGATTGGTAATTGTTGTGAAGAGTAGCAACTTAGACAGTGATTTTTATAGCTCAAGGGCAGTTGGAGTATTTACAGCTGAACAATTGTTTGAATTTGTCTCACCTGTACCAGAGTTGCTGGGGTACGAAAGAACTTTTTGGCAGAAGACACTAAACTGAACTTGATATATGAGCAGACGTTTACCGTTGGTGTATCTTTCATTGCTCTTATGATTGACGGGGAATAATCTCGTTAAGTTTGTCCGAATTTTGCTTTATGGCTTCGCAAATCTCCATTAGAATTTAGAAATAATGTGGGATCAGAATTTTATTTTTTTTCTTAATGAGCATCCCACCTTTCCGGTCGGTTTCTTTTCCATTTATTCTTTTTATATTGGCATCTCTCATAGGTTCAAAAATACGAAGTAGTTCCGCGTTATGCTGCACTGGTCAATTCTTTGATGGAAGCACAAGTTCAAGAATGTTACATTAAAAATTTAAAATAGAGCTTAGATTCTGACCTTAACAATTTATCGAACAATTTCGTCATATTAAGTAACAAAATAGTACTAATTTTCAATTATGTGTAATTATTTTGATAAAATATGAAATAACAAATACAAATATATCTTATAACTTTATTTTATTTTTATAAAATATCAATGCGATTGGAGTCATTTCGTTATTCATTATAATGGAATTGTTCTGCACACAATTTTTTTCCTTTTTTTTTTTGGTCCTAAAAAGTTTTTCCCTTAAAATACTGTCAAGTGTCAATCAACCCCTCTTCGACAAAACTTAGCAAGCAAGAATTGAGGTCCTTTTTTCTATAAAAAAAAAAAAAAAGAATTGAGCTGCAAATGCATCCAAGAGTTAATGGATTTAAAAAAAAAAATATATGTTTTAAGTGGGAATAAACTTTTTTAATACAGTATAATAAAAATTTTTGGAAAAGTTTTCATCAGTTGATTTTTTTTTTGAATTTCTACATTAGTTAAACTTCACATGCCTAAATAATTTTCTCAAGGCGATCTCCTATCTTAATATACAAATTTAGTCCGTGTTGCTAGCAATGTGGTAAATTGGCTGATTAGATAATGTCACTTAGAAATTTATACTAATAAATAAGAAAATTTTATACAGCTCTTTTAGTTATTTGAAGAACAAATCAAAGGGGTGAATATAATTTCCAAGTCAATCCCTTCGTAGATGAACCAATAAAATTTTTGGATCAAACACCAAGTCTAATATGGAAAAATCACATCTCTACCGTTGATATAGTGCAATAATTTTTTCCAGCGATTGTTTTTTTTTTCGTTATAAGGAAGACCAAAAGTTCGGTAAATGAGTACACAATCATTAAATTTATTAATGTTTTATTAAGACTTAAACACAAGGTAAAGAGATTCCAACAAAATGTCATAACGAGGTATAATAAAAATATAATTTTTTTAAGGTTAATATATAGATTTTATTCACTATCTTTAATTTTTTTTGAGAATTTTGTTTGTAACGTTTTTTTATTTTAAATTATACTTTCAACGTTTCTGTAGTCAATTTTTTTTACCCTCCGTCGTTAATTTATTGCTAAATTTAACGTTTAACAGTCCAATTATCATCACGTTGTTTAATTTGAATAACATGTGAGTATATAACGATGACTTAATATTTAATAATTTTTAAAATTTTTTTTTTTCAAATATTGTGACTTTTAAAAAATCAAACGAAAATGTTATTTATAATTTTATAAAGTTAAAAATAAAAATAAAAATAAAGAGTCTATTATCTGTATACGTTAGAATAAGTAAATTCTTGAATATGATTAACCAGAAAAGGACAAATTATGACAGATTATTACTTTATTAAATATCAAATTATTAATGTATATTAACATATTATTCAAATTACAGGATGTGACGATAATTAGACTGTTAAATGTTAAATTTAAAGGAAAACTAATGATGGAGAGTAAAAAAGATTGACGGTAGGAATGTTAAGGGTATAATTTAAAATAAAAAAATGTTGTGAGTGAAATTTTTAAAAATATTAAAGATAATAGGTAAAATCTATATATTTATTATTATTATTATTTTTAATGATGTAATCGAGGTTGAGCCGTGCAAATTTTAAAAGGGTTTCTTTACCGTGGCAAATGACAATGATTGGGTGACACGCTTTCTTGTTGAACTACGATGTCTTGTCGGGGAATCCTCTCGATATCTGCCAATCGCATTGCCTATAAATACTCTCATTTTCGTTCATTTTCAAGCACACACGTCTTTAGTTTTGATTCTAGCGGCGGCGACAAGAGATGGGTAGACAAAGGCGGTCGTGGTCTGTGCTAGGCCACCTGAAGAGGGCCGTGAAGAAGATTAACTTTCTATTAAACTTCAACTGCGGGCGGTGGCGCTTAGCTTCATTTCTCCGGAGCTCTTCTGGCAGCACAAAGCGAAGATTGAGCTTCAACGATCGGTTAGGCTTGCAGGGGTGGTGCATTGAAGATGAAGAATGCGACCCCCGACTTATGATTAATAGCAAGTCGATTCGGGCACTTAGCAGGACAAGAAGTTGTGGGAGCGTTTCAGATGAAGATATTGACAAGAGAGCGGAGATTTTCATTGCCAATTTCCGCCGGCAACTTTTGCTTGAAAGGCAGATTTCTTTGGAGCTACGATACTACCACCAAGATGCAAAAAAATTTTAAGGCCCTTAATTAAAGCAAGAGCACAGATCAATTCAACTTTCGTGCTGGATACATACATATTCATGAGTCAAGATGCATTGTTGGAATTAAGGATTTGTCGTCGTTCGTATAGAAAGAGTTATCTGCAACTATTCTCTTACAGATGTAAGTTCAGGCAATGCAGGTTCTGGACACAATCAGGGAATGGGTCTCCAAATACGTTTTTTCATTTCTTTTGTTTCTGCCTTTTTAGTTTCAGAGAGACAGTTGTTTCAGGATTTCTGTCAACATAAAAGATGGAGACTGTACATACATGTGTTAATTGCCAAAGATTTGGCAGCAGCTCCCTGCATAACAAATGTCTGAAATATCAGATTATTTCCAAAATCATTTAATTGCTACCATAAAGAAAACAAATGATTTCACTGACTATTTTGTAAATACAACAATATACATACAACCATAAAGGTGAACTGGCATTGAACAATGCCAGAAACCTTCTTACAATTTCACAACAGGATTCTGTGCTTTGTAGATTGATAATACCTGCTCTCGACAGTACATTTCATTTTGAACCAGATTCATAGTCTATGACAGTCTCAAACGCCCCAACAAGTGCTTTTACCTTGTTCTTTCTTGTCTCGAGTAACTTATTTGTAGTCTCCTCGATCACATCATTGTATGCTGCTGGAGATTCCTTTTTCCCCTGTCCCCCTTGCCGATTCTGCGCCCCGTTACCAGCTGCCTCATCTTGCTTTACTTCTTCAACAGTACTTCCTACCTCATCTTGTGCTTCCTTGGACTTAATCTCCTCACTTGCTTCATCAATTTGGTTTATATCTTCTTGCTTCTTCTCACCTACAGGTTCTTCAATAGAAGCCAAATTTTCGTTCACCTTCTCTTTCGCTTTGTCTTGATCAGCATCGACTATAGCCTCATCCGCAATATCCTCTTCACGGCGGCCCGGGGCGCCTTCATAATTGCTCTTATTGTCCTCTCCTCCTTGTTGACTTTCACTGTCTTCCTGTAATTTGATTTCAGGTACCTCAATCTGCGGCTCTTGGTGTCCTTCTGAAACTGTCAGAGTGGCACAAAGCTTCTCATCTTCACAGTTGTTCACCTTAGTCTCTGCAGCATCGATATGTTCCTTGTCTTCCGTTTGTGGTATATCAGAAGAGAGTATTGGTAACTCACCTTCAAAATTAGATGTCTCCTTAACGTCGTCAACCAAAGATTCTTTGCTGCTTTCTTTCTTAATTTCAAGATCCGAAGACTGAGATATATGATCATTACTTGGAGTTTCTGATGAAACGGAAGAGCAACTGCCATTCTTTCCTGAATGAACCGATCTATTTGTGGGGCTAGTGCTTCGTTTTATGGTCTTAGCAGCCGGTGCCTGCAATTTTACAGGCTTAAGTGACCTGGAATTCCTCTCTAAAACAGGTTTTGGTGAAGGGGTGGATTTTGATGAAGTCGCCGTAGGTCGGGCTGCTATTGTTCTGTCCCTGGAAGCTGCTCTTTCTTTAGGATCTGGAGAAATAAGTGATCTTTGGATGCGAGGAGCCGATTGAGGCTGGTCAAAAGATCTTCTTCTCGTGAGAGTAGCCTTCTGGGTGGCATCTTCCTGGCCAGTTCTCTTAACATACTTGAAGGACTCGGGTCGTGAACTAATTGTTGGCTTCAAGTAGTTCGGGACGGGTTTCCCTGACAGGGTTGGCCTGTTATCAGTGGAGCCTGATGTGATTGGTTTGAGACATCCTTGTTTGGCACTGGTGTGAGGATTCGAAGAAGATGTTGCCTTCTTCTCCTTTTTCAATGTATTACTTTCCTTTTCTTTTGTTGCCATGTAGTTTTTAGCAGAAAGCAGCGATATCCAACAGAACCTGCATCATCAGAGGGAACCATCTAAAGCGTCAGTAAAGGAACGCAGCAACATGAGAGGACCCATGTAGATGACATATACCTATTTTGTGCAGACCACTTGTAGTTCACAATTTAAGCCTATGTTCAATAGCTACCCATATAAAGACACGGCCATTTTCCTATGCTTGCTCTTTGCTAGATGTGAAGACATATATACAATCCATCAGACTTTCGAGTGTTTGTGTAAACTGAAAGCATTAAGTAAGAAAATGCAGTGAAATCAGAAATGATTAAAGATGAACAGCTTTCTTCCTTCGATTAAAATATTTTGATTAAAATAAAATTGATAATTTTTATAATAATATTTATAATAAAAAATAATAACTTTTAATTTTGTCATAAAAAATATAAATTTTATTATAAAAATTATTAATTTTGTTACAATTAGAGCACCAAATTTTTTAATATGATACTCATATTATATATAATTCACCAACTACTTTCAGAGCGGCATCCAAAATTGAATGGACCTGCAATGTATATGCGTTTAATTGAAAATATATCTGGTAAAATACCAAACAGTAGTGGATCTATCACATAGATTTGCGGCGATTAAATTTGTGATCATTTCTATTTTCCAAAACTATGAAAACTGAGAAAAACTCAACAAAGCTGAAACGTACATTTCAATATACGAAAAAAAAAAAAAAAGAGAGGAAAAATTGCAACCAAATTAGGCAGCCAATGATATTGCCAACCAATAACCATTCGTTGCTTCTACCACAGGAGGTGGTAGCAGGCCCACCATTGTCAGGGTTACCTAATTATCGCGACAGAGCCTTGTCCTTATTTGTCCTTAGTGCCATTACAAAATTGTTCTCACCCGTATGCTTTATTATTGCAACAGAGCCATTTCTACGTTCTGCTCTCCAAGACAACCTGTGCCGTACATATTTCTCAAGCAAAGTGGGATTTTTATTTCATTTATGGCCCTTTTCAATCAAGCAAATAAACTAAGAAAACAAGGTGCTAAGTAACAAGATGATTGATGATCATTTCTTCTTTGGCCCAAAAAGAAAAAAAAAAAGGACAAAAGAGACAATAAGAAGAAGCAAAGAGACAGAGATTGAGCTGACCTGCAAATGAATTTGCTTTTTCTTTAATGGATGGTGGAGGCTATTTGAGTTCTGGGAGTAACACAAGAAACCGCGAGTTGCGGAAAGCGCAGAAAAGCACGGCCGTGGCTATTGAGGTTAGGTAATATTAATGCCAACGGTTTGGTTGTAGACCATGAAAATGGAAAACTAAAATCTTTCGGAGTCATTGAATTATTATAGATGATGATGATGGATCGATTATCAAGCCAACCGAGTGATGCGGGCTCGAATATTTGACTTTTTCAACGCTAGGAGTCCCACAATAACATTAACAACATTAATATTAATTTCTCTATCAAACTAACTTATAACATCAACTGACTCTGTTTTTTATTTGTTTTTCTTTCCCCTCTGCAGCTCGATGTTACGCCTTTCTTATCTTTCTTATCTTCCTGTCTGCCAGTGGTTCCTTAATTCTTATCTTTGTCAAATGGAAATGGGAGTCGCAACAAAGTTTTGTTAAAAATTTGAGAAATGTTAAGTGCACGTACATATATAAATATAATAATTATTTTTTATATTATATTAATAAAAAAAATTTTGAAAAAATTTATATAATTTCTACACTTTATATTTTAAAATAACATTCATCTAAATCTAAATTTTTGTTTAAAAAAAATAAGAGATTGTGTATAACTCTTAGTGTATAACGTGTGTGTACCTAATTGGACCCTAAAATTTTATTTACCAAAAAAAAGTTTTGTTAAAATTAAGATTCCATCCAGTGAGATCCCTACTTTAAACAAACGAAAAAACTTAAAGAACTGGAAAGGAAGGAAAATGTTTATGAGCACAGGAGAGGATCCGTGCATAAATTTGTTAGAGTAGTGTCACTAGCCCCAGCTAACGAAAAAAAAAATTAAATTATATATATATATATATATATATATATATAAATATAATTTTGAATTTCAAAATTTCTCGCCAAATTAAGTCTTTTAGCGGAACAAACGTGATGAAATATACAATAAATGTGTACTAAGATTTTTAAAAGTGTAATAGTAGTAATAATTCTACACACAGGTGTTGGATTCACTTAATATCACAGTTATTGCATTTGTCTTACATCTTTTTTCACATTTTATCATATGTTCTATATATCATTATTATTAGTACTCTTTTTAAAATCTTATTCATTGTAATTGTGTTTGTTGTAAATTTTGTCATTATTATTACACATACAAATTTGTTTTGGTAGAAAAAAATTGAAGCCAAAATTCAAAATTTTCATTATGAAAGAACAAAAGTGACATCATCATGATGTCACTTTGATTGAATTTTGTCCGGATTCTCTCATTATGTATTGAAACTTAGAATTAAAACAAGTAAAGATTTGTTAACAAATGATATAAAATTTAATAGTCTAATTTTTTTGTCCGACTATAGACTACATAATAGAGGTCTCTCTCATTGTTTCCCTAAACTCCACATCCATTCTTAGAATTACAATTCAAGAGTTCTAATATAGAGATTCAAACTTTCAAATGCTAGAATATCTTTGAGTGACTAGTCTAACTTTAATTATACAATACATCAAAAATTCAATTATGATGAAGTCATTTCTAAGTATTATATTGGGTTAAATACATTTAACTATTTAATTATCTGTAATTTAATTGTTTTATATTTGACTTGACTCTCTTGTGATTTAAATTTAGGGAGTAAATTTCCTTAGACTTTTCATTTTTTACAATTTATCCCTTGGTTATAATTCCATTGATTCTATTAACAAAAATTGGTAAAAATTATATTATTTTATAATTATTAATTTTATATCTTTTAAATTGAATTTCAGTATATACTTGAGCTCTGCTCTGTATCATATTTTTTAAATCTTTTATTATTTGCAGTACACAGCACATGTTAATATAAAAGTATTTGACATACTATCTATCGTCAACTTCTACATGAAAATATCATGAAATTCTTGTGATCACAAAACAAGTTGTAGCCAATTTTTATTAATAAATTTAACAAATTATTGTCAGAGAGTTAATTATCAAAATTAAAAATTATAAGAGATTTATTATCTAAATTAAAACTACAAGGAGATATAATGCAAAACAACTGAACTATAGGAAAGTCAAATGCATTTATTCCTATTATATTGCATCATTGTGTAGTTAAATGATACTGTTAATTACTATTCTCCATTATTTTTGGTATTAAACTCATTTATTGATATAGTATCGTCAACCACTTTTACTCACCATTTAATGTGATTAACCCTAACAAAAGTATAAACTGTTTTATACTAAATGATAAAAAAAAACATCTATTTTTAATTAATTTGTTCAAAACTATTTTTCAAGAAAAAAATTGAAGTTTACAAATTTATGATCCTACAATCCTAGGTGGGATTTCACCTCATCCTACCAAAACAGAATTTTTTATTCGCAAATTATTGGAAGAACTTATATGTATGTATGTGGGTGTGTGTACATCTAAGAATTTACAAGGTTAAACGTTTGGCTTAGTGGTAGGTGCTATTAGTGAATTTCTTCACTCTTAAGTTCGAATCTTAGCTTAAGAGTCTCGTTTTATATTTTGCCCCATCTCACTTTTAAAATTATCGCACTAATTTTTTTTGTCCCCTCTGAAAAATTATTCTGAATTTGTCACTGCTTCAAGGCATTTTTACTTAGATCTTTTTTTGTTTGGTTTTTAAGCAGCACAAGTGACAACAAAAAAAACTTCAAGGATTAACCCAAAAAACTATACAATGCAGTGATGCACAATGAACTCCTCACCTACTACCATTTTCGCTAGGTCTCCTTAATGCACAAGTTTGGAAATGGGAGCAAATTTTAAAGCTTGTCATGTTCGAACACACACACACACACACACACACACACATAGCTTACGAACATATTGAAAGCTAAATTTTTGTTTTTATTCTTCTGTCATTTGATGTTGAGTTAGTCCCATGAATTTCCCTTTCATGTGGGTGAATTCGTGGCCACCTAAAAAATGAAATTCTAAATTGATAAAGATACCACACTAATTTCTTAATTCGCTCCAGCACCCCGGAGATTTAAGCTTATTGGAGACATGAGCCACTTGAGTGCTGTTTGTCTACGTCCTCCTAAACTTATGGAAATAATTCTTTTTATTTGACAAAGACGACAAAATTTAATTTTAAATTCAAAATTAAGAGTATTCAAAATAATACCTAATTTTTGAATCATGAGCCTTCAAATTACCCCTTTAATATGCACTTTTTTTTTATGACAAGAAAATAGGTTGAGACGGCCATGTATATGGCTCCTTGGCTGATCACAGGACCTTGTCATTGAAAGAATCCCAGGTACTTTGTGCAATGGCGTCGAGGCTCTCGAAGAATGTCTCATAATGGGAAGCCCCATTCGATTCTAATTTCTTTTTTTTTTTTAATCTAAAAAATGAGAAGATAGGGGTGGTGCCCCATAATCCCGCTAAGGAGTATTATTCTTACTCTTAGGGTAACTTCTGAATTGCCTGAATGATTATAGTATAACTCAGTATTATAAAGGGGAAAAGTATATTTAATCTCATCGAACGCTCTGACAGCCTTCGAATTCAAAACCTTTAACTTAGTAATGTTCGACACTTACTACTAAATCACAACGATTAGTGGTTTGTTTCTAATTTCTTTTTCTTAATATACGATTGCGAAGATCAAAAAAAAAAAGAAAGAAAAGAAAAACCCAACACGAAGCCTAGCACGATTTCCTCCATCGGAGAATTTTGCGTTTTTTTTTTATCAACTATGGCTTCACCCATATATATTTTCTAGTTAGGCTTTGGCCCAAAGGCCCAAAAACAAAATAAAGGAAAGGAACAACAATATTTCTTCAGTTACATTTGGCAATACGTGTCCGCATAATCAAAGTCCGTTTAGTTTCCTTCCTTTTTTTTTTCCCCTTACTTACATTCTGTGGATTTTTAATTTAATAAACAGACCACAACCAACAAGCCTGTGGTCAGTGGCGCCCTCATTGAAAAAAAAAACATATTATACAATTTAGATATGATTTATTTAAAATTCATATAATTGTCTTTACTAAAATTTACATTTTGTTCTTACTCGAATTTATATTTTATATTTTTCTCATTGTTTACTATTTGATTTAGCATCTTCACTCATTTATCTTTTACCCCTACTCAAAAAAAAAGTATGCCTCTGCCACTACCTGTGCTGTTAGTAAGGCATCTACTAAGCAAACATGTAAGTCATAAATGGAACATGTATTGATGTGAAGAGTAACAAAACGTGTCTTCCAAATTCCAATGGGCTCAACATGGAGACCGTAGAGAACTTGTTTTACAATATAAAAATTTTTTTAAAAAAAGTGAGGTTGGTTTTCTGGAACAGGTCGCGTCGTGCGTCCTCCTCCACTTTGAAAACTCATGATAATATAACGTTTGGATTAGGCAAACAGCCAGAAGATGGCTATGGTGGAAGATTTGTGGCCCCATAGGCCATACCCTCTTTTAAAACCTTTTGTTTGTTCTTAAATGGCCTTGGTGGCTTCTATCTATCAGCTTTGCCCAAACGCCGCGTCATCACAAAATTGACTTGCCAAGTTTGGTGTCTGAAGCCAACCAGTACATAATAACTTCCGTAGACTAAAGATCCCCGCATTTCGCTCAATTTCTGCCACATCATAGCTTTCTTTCTTTTTTGCCTATTATAGTAAGAGCACTGGTATCAGTCAATTGATGGTTGTATTGACTTACACAAATTTTAAACTAATGCCTATCTTAATCTAGCTGATTGTATTGGGTGGTGGTGGCATATTTTTTTTCTTCTTTTATGTCACGGTTCTCATATATGAGCCTCTATTTTATTGTCAACATTATATTTCTTGAGAAGGTTTGGGGACGAAGCTCTCAGATGAGAGAAGTTGTGTCTCTTTTTATTTTTATTAGACAGATTCTCTTGATGGTCTCGCTATTTTAAATAAGAAAAAATTAGAATTTTAAAATTTTTTTGTCTGAATTGTTGTCCGATTGCAACGAAATTTTTACTTTTTGTAACCACAATGATATATTTTATAACAAAAAAGAATACATCTTATTATTATTTTGTTGTAAAATATTTTACTGTAGTTACAAAAGATGTAAGACTTGTGCAATCAAATAAATTTTTAGACACAAAATATTTTTAAAATTGTAATGGCACTCTCCTAAATAAGACCCTGTTTCATATGTATCAAAGAGCCCCGTCTATCAAATAGGCCCGCGTTTCTTCGTACCTTTTGGTGAGATTATACTTGGTGCTGCTGCACATTCGGCATTCATTTGGTCCTCTTTCTTGACAATTTTTCTTTCATTAAAAAGTTTGTTGGATCATGAGTTTATTGGAGTATTTCTTTATGTTCTTATAAACACATTTCTTTTTTCAAGATTAGTATCCAACATTTCTAAACTAAAAATCTGAAATTTTAGTCATTAGAGTGATTTCTAGGAGACTCTTTCTCGATAAACAAGTGTGTCTTACTTAAACAAGGATACATGCAAATTATTAAATAAAAATTGATTTGCCTTATCATTTTTTTTCAATACTTCTTTTAGGGGAAATCCCACGTGCCCCTTCCTTAATTCGTAACTTTCTCTATGTTATATATGATAAACATTTACTCGTACAGTCATTTGGGCTTTTGCAGCTTCTAAACAAAGTTAATTTGGACAAGCTCTCGTTTGCCAAAAAAAGTGGCTTTACCAGCGAGATTTGATTGATATTTTCAAGCTTTGGCAGAAACAAACGAACGAAAAATTAAGGAGCTGAAGCTTAGGAGGGCACATTGGTAGAGGCAAATATGGGTCTTGAGGAAGTTTTGATGCAGCGGCCAAAATGTAATTAAACAAATGATAAAGGGATACCTGGACAAAGATTTTTAAAATCGAGGGACACTTGGATAGAGTCTATATTTTAGCCATATATTTTACACTACTATATATTATATGTATATAGCAAAAATTAAATTTTATGGATATTATACATTTTCTTGTATATATTACGCATAATATAACTAATTAAATATGAATATTGAAATATTAATTTTATGTTTTTTATGTATACATACAGAAATATTCGTTCACATAATATGATAAGTTAAAATAATACTCAGAATTTATATATTTTTTACACAACGTAATATATGACAATGACAAATAGATAATAGTTAGTAATTTTTTATCCTAATCTAAGATATTGCAAATGCAAACATTATGAGTATTTATTCACAAATATTAGATAGATTTACTAGCTGTTGGTATATAAGGTGTCTCAAAAACAGATCTCGGTACATAACTAGGAGATCGATATGCAAGATCTTAAATAATGAATAATGGTTTTTGGTAGAGCTAATAGGATTGCGTCCTATGAAAAAAAAAATTATTCTCCTAGCATTGCCCTAGTTTACGAGGGTTCTCTCTCTGTCTCTGTCTCTCTCTCTATTAAAACCCTCTTTCCCTTTGATCCTCTCCCTTCAATGGAGGAAAACCCTAACACTGTGTTTGAATAGAGGAAAGTGGGGGAGAGGAAAGTGAGGGAGAGGAAAGTAGAGGAGATGATCATTAGAAGAAGGGAATATATTTTCTATCTTTTTTTGTGTTTGGAAAGAGGTGATGAGAGAGAAGAAAATTATAAATTTTTTTTGTTTGGGAAATAGTGAAAAGTGGGGGAGAGGAATATAAAATGTATTGAAATAATAATTTTATCTTTCATAATAAATTCTATTAAGATATTTTGTTTAGGTAAAATTACAATTTTTAAATTATATAAGGGTAATTGAGTCATTTAATAAATTTAGTAAGAGAACTAATAATTTTCCTCCCATTTTTGAGAGAATTGATTTTGATGGGGTAGGGAGAATTAGAGGAATTAGAAATTCTCCACTTCTTCACTTTTCAAACATTTTCCAAATACAACAATTTATTTTAATTCTCTCACTTTTCTCTCCCTCTCCTCACTTTCCCCTCTTCCAAATACAGTGTAACTGTGTGTTGTTAGAAGAAGAAAAGGATTTGCTGAATCGCAATAAGAAGAAGAAGAATGATGAGGATTGCGATGATATTTTTGATGAAACAACATTGGAAAGCCTTAAAGGCATCCATTCATCTGTGGTACCATCCTTTAGACTATGTTGGGATTGTGAGAAAGTAATGGTAAAGAAAGTTCTGAGAAAAAAAAAGTTGTTTGGATAAATGAGAAATATGTAAAAAATAAAGTGATAATAAAGAAAATAATAAAGAAAGTTGTGAGATAAAAAATTGTAAGAAAAATAAGTTGTTGAGATAGAGAAGAAATAAGTGAGAAAGAAAGTGATAAAAAAGAAAATAATAAGGGAAGTTGTAAGATAAAAAGTTATGAGAAAAGCAAGTTATTTGGATAGATGTGAAATATGTGAGAAAAAAAGTGATAGAGAAAATAATGTAGTAATAATAATTATTTTTTTTTTAAGAATTCAATTCTTTCTTATGGATTCTTAGGAATCCAAATACAGCCTTATAGTGTGTTTGGATTGATAGAAAGTTGTGAGAAAGAAAATAAATAGTAATTTGTGAGAGAAAAAGTAAAAATTAGTTATTTGGATTGATAAAAATTGAATAAAAAAAAATTATGAGAAAATAGTATAGTAATAATAATATTTTTATACTTTTTATTTTCCTTTCATTTTCTGTTCTATCAAAATTCCTCCAATCCAAACACAACGTAGGGATAGAGTCTAGTGCTCTAGGTTTGTCAACCAACCACCTTTCCGGCATGGAAGTGATTTGTCTAGTGATCTGCATACGAACAACCACAGGTGGATGACATCTCTGTAACCGTTGTTGATGAGGTTTCCCGTGCAACCTTGTCAAAACAAAGGAAGCAAGCCCTTAGTGAGGGATACGAGGAGCACATTAATAGTGAAACTTTGAGGCAAATCGATTGGCTCCTCTAAAATCCCTATGGAAGCCAAAAAGAGAACTTAGAGTGATGGACCTGGGAACAAATATTTTAATATTTAGTTTTCTTGTGTAGATTATCTCAAGATCACTGTGTAGTAGTTCATGGGTGATCTTGGGTTACTATCTAATAGTTAAAGAGTGGGTGTTGCCAGTTTCTGTCCTTCTGAGGCCACGATTAAGAGATGTTAGTGAAGTATTATAATATGACTTATTAAAAGTGATTGGGGAGCTGCTTGGCCAGACTATATATCAAAGTCGATGCATCAATTTTATTAGCTTCTAGAGGGAAATTTTCTTGTCTATACGCGGAAATCGACCTCAGAAAACCTGTATTGTTTAAAGTTTACTTGGATGGTCTTTTTCTTACTATTCAGTGCGAGGGCCTCTCACATATTTGTTTTGAATGCGAGAAAGCTGATCACTCCAAGGAAACTAGTTCCAACCTGGTTCATACAGTGCTGTCTCATAATCAAACATTTGATATTCAGCCTGCCGAAATTACGCAAAAGGCGGTAGACCCTAAAATTGACAAGTTCGGGCCATGGACGTACACTCAGAAGAGGTATAGTAGGATTGGTCAGAAGGCATAAAAAACGAGAGATCTACAGATAAGGAAAAAAGCTTCAATTCTAATCTTGTGGCTAGGAGATTGCAATTTTCAGTTCTTGATGAGGATACTGTGAATGATGATGAGCAAGATTTATGGAAGGATAATGAATCAGCTAATGAGGGTAGGGCTCAAAGAGATCATCAAGCTACAAGGAATTATAATAAAAATGTATCCCTCGAAGAATCTGGACGTGCTAGTGCTCTGGGTCAAATATCGATTAAGGCATAAAGAAAAATGTTGAGTTAAAACAGAGTGCTCACATGGTCAAACTCCATAAAGTAAACGCACTGTAGGTGGTCCATGGCTGCGATTAGAAAAGAAGAATTTAATCGTTCAGTGAAATTAAATATATATATTTTTTAATAATAAATTATATTATAATAATTTAAATAATTTAAAAATTATTTTAAAAATAAAAATAATATTTTTTAATAAAATTATAGAATACCATCTTTATATTCTTATTTTTTAGATGAAAAAAAAAAAAGAAAAGAAGGATTAGGCATAGGCGGCTCGAGAAGTGACGTCGAGTAATTTACCGTCCATTCTACCAATAAGGGAAAACAAAAACAAAACGAAAAAGAAAAAGAAAAAAAAAAGTAACAACAGTATTATAAGTTAAGGGTGATTGTTAATTTATTCTTTTAATAAATAAAATTTATTTATATTTTTTATATTATATGTTTTAGTTTAAATAAATTTTATTTGTTATATATTATAAAATTATGAATAAATTATATTAATAAAAAATATAAATTAAAATAAAAGTCCACCAAGCAAAAGTATTACGAAAAAGGGGTCAGGTCAGCATTCAAAAAGGCTGTTGACCAATTGAGTTAAAGATAAACAAAGTGCCAATCATATCCAACGGCTGTGATCTCGCCCTAACTCTCATTTTTTAATTACTTAATTAATTATTAATTTATGTTCACAGGACTGGACGGCTTGTTTCCTTTTGTGCTACACTTATTTTTTGGAATGAATTTCTTGAGGACAAAAGAAAAGAAAAAAAAAAGAAAAGAAAAGAAAATGGCCTTCAAAGCGCCTCCGGGTCCTGGACCTTCACAAACCAAACACGTTTTCTCCTCTCTTTTTTTTCTCTCTCTCTCTCTCTCTCTCTCACTACATTGCAAGAGAAAAGGAAGGAAAGGTAGAGCTTTGAAACTTTTGATGGTTTCTTTCAATATTGAATCCACCTGAATTAATTAATAATTATCTGTGGCTGCATGATTACTGCTGTTTCTTCTTCTTCTCTTTTTCTTAACGGTTTTGCGAACGAATTACGGAGCCCAAATAATCAAAATTTGATTATGGTATTAGTGGAATCTTAAGTAAGGGGGCGTCGTCTATTGACGGATTGAGGTTCGTTTGTCCGTTGAATTTTGCCCGTTGTGGTTTGCTCCAGGAGTTTAACCGCAGCTATTGTTTTGGTTTTTTTTTTTTTTTTTTAAATTTCCTATGTGAAATGAAGGGCAAATATTATTATTGTAAATTCAGTTATTGGTTTACGCGGAGAGGACAACAGCAGGAGATTGCTCTTTTTTTTTTTTGTGTTTTTTTGGCCTATTTTAGAGGAATTCAGCTTTTAGAAACCTGAAATCAAGGACGGAGGGACTTGAAAGAGATTAGAGAATGTCATTTTCTTCCTATTTCTTTTTCCTTTCTAAGAAAGGAAAACTTTTTTTTTTTGTACTTTTCTAGAAAATACAAAGTATTATTATTATTATTATTATTATTATTATTATTATTATTATGTGGAGGATAATTCAGATAGAGACCCACTTTTCTTGGCAGTGAAATAGGGCTGGGCATCCTGATCCCCTTTTCCCTCATTAAGTTTGTTCTAAAAATTTTCTTTGTGCTCAGATGATCAAACTGCACATGAAAAAAAGCAAAGGTGTTCCTTTAATCTGTCTTACCCTTTTCTCATGATTCCTGAGCTCATTTATCATTGTTTTTGTGTTGTTTACAAGATTCTATGTCTTGCTTTCGGTCTTTTTTTTTTTTTTTTTTTTTTTTTTAAATTTTTATTGGGCCAACAGCAAGTGTGTGTGTGTGTGTGTGTGTACATACTTGAATCAAAATAAGCAAAGGAGATTGGTTAATGTTTTGAGAGTGTTTTTTCTTTGTTCTGGCTGCTTTGATTGGTTGCACATATTCTGCAGCTGCAGAGCACTATTGGTATCGCGGTTCTTTATTTATTTATTTCTTAAATTTTTTACAGAAATTATGGTTCTTAAGTTGTGTTTATCGGAATTTTTATTTGTACTTTTGGCTGATGAAAAGTTTTGATTTCTGATCGTTGCGCTTGATAGTAGTTGATATGTCATGGTCATTTATTGGTGTAACTGCGACATTTGTATTAGCCATCTACGGCTAATTATATAATACAGGTACACAAATAATGCTAAGATTTTGAGGAAATTTCATATTGTCATAAACTGAAACCTGGAATGAAGCTGTTCTTATTTTAAATGTATCTTAGCTGCATGTACTTGATAATTAGATATAAGTGCAGCTGTGTGCTTGGTAAATGATTACATGGCTTAATGAATGACCAAAGAGTACTGAATATTTTTTCCTGCCTGCTGCCATGGGGGGAAGGGGGGTTTTGGGGTAGGGGGGGGGGGGGGGGGGGGGGGAGGGACATTAGATTACTTGATGAATCAGTGATCCAATCACTTTTTGTTCGTGCGACAAGATGTCTTGGCAATTCTTTCAATTCTTTGATAGATTTATTGAATATTTTGTGTGTGACTGCCTACTGGAAGTTACCTCGGCACTTCATTGGGCCATCTAACTCAGTTTCCTTGTAGTAAAGTTCTATCTCATTAGTCATTTTTGGTTCACTTTTCTTTATGGAGGTTATAGTCCTTGGCATCACCTTGTACTTTCTCACACAGCATTGGAACTGATTAGATATAATTTATTCTAGTGATGTACGCTTCTCTTTCTATATTGTTTCCTTAAAAGTGTTATTAACTATGCTTAGGAAGAAGTTGTATTTGTCTAAGCAATTGGTTTCCTCTTTTTGCAGGTCTGAAGATACACATCGTTGTTCATGGATGCCCATTCTGGCAAGAGACCTGGTGATAGGTTTGTTGTCTCTAGAAAAGGATCTGCCCTTTTAGCGAGAGACAATGCTAATCATGGAAGCCAACATGCTCAATTTTGCAACCGAATTGGGTGCAGTGGTAGACTGAATACTACTACTAAAGGTATTCAAATATGCCGTACAGAAAAAGGTAGATCTTTAAGGTCATCCTTCCATCCTTCCTCAAGTGGCAAGGAAATAATTGACAGTTCTTTTAGGACTTGCTCTAAATTAAATAGACCAAGGAAGTCCTCCACAGAAACTAAGAAATTCCCGTCTTCGCCTCTAGAAACGGATTCATCTGAGACTGCGAGTATTCAGGATGAGACTGAAGTTTCAGAACTTATACCCTCTTCTATAAGAATTGAAGGAGGCTCTCACTCGGAATCTGATGATACTGAGTGTCATCAGATTGCACCACTGGATGTTGGAAGCTCTACCGTAGCATCAAGTACTAGATCTCGTAGGACTTTATGTCAGAAGTCAGGATTAGGTAACCAAGATAGTTTAGGGGGTTCACCTCTTTCTTTGTCATCTAGAAGTTCAATCGAAGGGACACATGCAAACGCAAGCAGGTATGGCCTGAAAAATCTTCAATGCAATTCCATATCTGATGTTCATTTGGGTTCTTCATCATCAAATTCAAATCTCAGTAAAAAGTCATACATCGTCAAAAAGAGAATTTGTGATGGTGAAAGTAGTTCCTCAGCCAAAGGGAAGAAGATGAATTGGTCCTCGGTGGTAGGACAGAACACCAGTTCTAGCTCGGGTATCTCCATTTCTGATTCATTGCGAGCCAGATACAGGACCCCTAACGGGGATGGCAGTGTGCCAACTGTAAAAACTCGAAGAGCATTCAGTGGTTATGGTAGGGCCAGAGCTGGTAATCAAGGAAGTGGGAATAATGTGCTAGTGACTGAACCACATGTAATAGTCCCACAAATGTCTCAACCTGATACATACACTCTGAATGCTCCTAGTTCATCATATTCATTCCCTACAGAAATCTCGTTAAGTCGGCGAAGTTTATATGGTCGACCTGGTAGTGGCAATGACAGTGTCCGAGGTAGGCCTTCAAGCCCTGCAGAAGTCGGAAACAACAGAACTTTACTGAATCGGGAGGGCTTCCGGCACTACAATATGGATGGTATTGCTGAGGTATATTGTTTTTTATTTTATTCTCAATAAAATCAGACAGTAAGCTTCCTTCTATTTCAAAAATATTTTTTTTTACCTTGTGCATATGTATGTGTTGCTTTTGGCTGGAATGCATTCAGGGGAGGATGTAGAGAGAGAGAGAGATGTTGCATTGGTAAATTATTTACTGTGTTGTAGTTGTGCTCTTAAATATGCTTTGTGCAGGTGTTATTGGCACTTGAGAGGATTGAACAAGATGAAGAGCTAACATATGAGGTATGTAACTTTTGGCAAGTTTTTTTTTTTTTTGGAGAAATAACTTTCGGCAAGTTTGACTTTACCAAGTTTTAATCTATGTCCAACTCTTTGTTCTTGTCCCACAGCAATTGCTTGTTCTGGAGACCAATCTGTTCCTTAATGGACGGAGCTTCAACGATCAACATAGAGACATGAGACTAGATATCGACAATATGTCGTATGAGGTTTGTTTGCCATTTTGAATAATTTATGTAATGTGCTTGCTGATCTGTCCTTTGGATCTTCTTTCCAAATTTTGACCTGAAATTCTTCATTTCTTAATTTTTTTCTCCTGCTGCTCATGCATTCCTTCCATAGAAACTGTAACACCTAAAGCTGATTTAACATAATGATATTCTGCTGTTACTTTTACAGGAGTTATTAGCCCTAGAAGAGAGGATGGGTACAGTGAGCACAGCACTAACTGAGGAGGCATTGTCTGAATGTTTGAAGATCAGCACATATTGTTCAGCACCTTTGGAAGATGCAACTATGAGCAATGGCAAGGATAAGGATGATGTTAAATGCAGTATTTGCCAGGTTTTTGATTGCTTTTTTCTTAAGTGTCCATGATATTTTATTTTTTTATTAGTCCATTGGTGCCAGAGTTTGAAATCTGTTGCTGAGAATATTTTTAACATTCTTTCCACACATTACACTATGACTGTCAAATCTGGACTATGCCGGTCCCACCTGGATCTGTGTGACCGGGACCCGTTTTATTGTCCGGTCTGGGTTATTTTTTCTTTATATTAGACGAAAGTTTTTTTTTTTTTTTTAACTGGTTGGTTCTGACAATCTTGCTTTACACTCTTCCAAACACATGAAGGAGAGAAAATTTTCCTCTTTTCCAACATTTATTTCTTACACTTTCATTCCTCTCATTTTTCTCTCCCTTATTTTTCTCTTTCCAAACAAAGTGTAAAAGTCCAGCAGCTCTATCACCCGACATAGTCACTGGCATGATTTCTTTTATTATTGATTTTATGTTGTTGGATTTATGACATGTTAAAGTGAAATCGAAAATATCAAAGTGTTGAGACCTAAACTAGGGTAGTCTATGCAGATGTAGAGCATCCCAATGGTAGTTTAGTTTTTGAACCCAATTTGGTTGGGTGGAATTTGCTGAATGTAATTACTCTGGGAATTGTATTTTACCAGTTTAAAATCCATTAAAGGAAGACTCGATAGATACCTCAAAAAATCTTCCTTGAAAAATTGAAAGTAGACATCTATTAATTAGGTTTCAGAGTGCTGTGAATGAGATCGCATGCCGTTAACAAGGAGATGCACTTTTCAGAAATAACATCTAGCCACCTCATGTTCATCCTACTTACGGACTATTATTTTACATCTTGTTCTCTTGTTCTGATTTTATTCCTCCCTTTTTGCTTTTTGAGTTGTTGCAGGAAGAGTATGCTGAAGGTGATGAAGCTGGAAGGTTGCAGTGCCAGCATATGTATCATGTGGTCTGTATACATCAGTGGCTGAGGCTGAAGAACTGGTGCCCCATTTGCAAGGCATCAGCTGCCCGCTCCTGATCATCACCCATTATCCTTATAATTCTTTCAATAAATTAGATTCGGGTGATGAATCTTTTCATTTTGGATAAATTCTTCGTCTTCTTCTCTTCTTCTATACATATCCATTCTCTTTCTCGTCAATAGACAAAATAAACACAGCTACTGTGCCCGTTATACTGACACTTTAAAAGAGTAATTGTGAATGGAATTGGTTATACATCGCTGCCATACTTTGAGCACATGCATGATTGATCTCTCTCTCTCTTCTCCCCCCCCCCAACCTTTGGCTTAATTTTGGTTGTCTTGTTGTGCCTTGTTGGGCCGGTGGTCTGGTTGGCGAAGTAAACTGCACGAGTAAAACAAGAGAAAAGGCGAGTTACCTTGCTGCTTTTCACCTGGTTTGCTCGTAATATGGTGATAGACTCAACTGAGATGGACGACTGAGAAAATAAAACAAGATATCACACAAACGAGGGGGGTCTGAGCAACAGCAAACACCCTAACAAACCTCTGGGGAAGTTGCAATCAAGAACAACACTGAATTTGATATATGCTTCATCTAGGATGAACCTTTACACGCTTGTCATGTAAGATGGTTCACAGAAACACCCAACAGCAGATTCTGCAACCATTGATGCAGCTGCAACATGAAATTATTTGACCACTTCTTTCATCTTCTTTGGTCGACGTTTATGGGATCTGACATTTTTCTTTTATATCTCTGTTGTTGCCTTTCCAGTAGAAAAGCTTATCAGTGAGGATGAGGAATTTCTGCTGACTTCTTGTTGAAAGAGAGTGAACAATTTGTCACACAATACTTGTACGGTTAGTTACGTAGAGAGAAGCCGATTGCCTAGCTCTGCAAATAGAAAGCCCAAAAAGGCCAAAAGGCCTTGCAGCAAGTTGAGGCCTTAAATAATGGGAAGAATAAATAAGTCCTATGCAACCTCACTAGCTCATGTATCAAAAATCATTCATCATGAAATGATAATAAGCTATCGGTGATTAACCACCCACAGTAAGCTTAGTGGTAAAGGTGAACTTAGAATTATGTAGATTAGATGCTTGGTTTAAAGTTAAATCTCTCTAAGTGTATTTCATGTTTTAAATGAGGAGCCACTAGCAATTCCAAAGTTTGTCCGAAGGAATTCCTCCTCACAAAAACCAGTGACCAAGTTGCCGGACATCCAAGAAATCAAGAAAAACAACAAGAAAGCCACAGCTGTAAAGATTCGGACGACATTAGATTCATCATAATCCACCCAATCATGTGACAGATTTAGGAGTGGATCCTCGCATTCCAATCATTAGTAGTAGCAACTCCAATATGATCTAGTCGTTCTTCTTTTGGAGGCTGCAATATGTAGCAATTTCTTAGTCCTTGAAAATGCTATGAAGAAATCCTCTAATTGAACCATGATAATCCATGCAGTGATAATGGTAATGACAAGTCTATCATGACCTTCAGATATCAGTAACTCCCCTACGTTTTCTTCTGCTTCTTAGAGGGCGTGTTACAGGAAAGTGATGCAAAAAAATAAATTAATAAATAAATTACATCACATGTACAAATACATGTGTATATCTTGTACGTGTCACAAATTGTGCACTCAGCAGAAGTGGAATTACATTTTAGCCATATAAAGTGCATGGCTCGTCTGAAAAATAAAAGATACCGATTTGAATGGAAGTGTCTTCAACAGTCCAACTAATGGCCAAATGCAGCAATGCCAAAATCATAATCTCTATTCTTCACAACAGTCAACTCACGTAGCAGTTTCTCCAGCTTTAAATCAAAATAAGTATGCTGTATGAACGTACTCAGCCTATGTGTACTATATCAAACTTCTTGCAGCAACAATGAAGACTTCCTGCAATAAGGGTTGCATAAACATATATATATATATATATATATATACATATACATACACACACACACACACACACACACACGTGGAGAGCAAAGAAAAACAAAACAAAAAAGAAAGAAAGAAAAATGGCCAAAAAAAAAAAGAAATCTCGAGGATGAATTAGTAGCAAGTTTGAAATTTATAAGGAAAGCAGTCCCAAGGTTAGTTAGGTAAAACATTGAACCTGTGAAAGAAAATATCCTTTATAATGCAAAGCTGATTCATCAAATAGCAAAAATGGCATATAGTTATCATCCCAAGTCGACCACACTGTCAAAATCCTGAAAGGCCCTATTGCCACAATCAGCTCATCATATTCCCTCAATGTCACATTTGTGGCACTGGCATGTATAAAACTTTATAGGTGCTTCATCAATCATAAAGAAAGAAAAGACTTTAGGTATGCCATCCGAGGAGAAACAGAATGAGTATTCACTAAATTCAAGGAGTACTTCTGCACGAAGTTCTGACGTGACAAAGAGCCCCCGCCCTCGTCATAAGTAATTGTCAAATAAGAAAATATTAATGTGATGAATTTTAATATTTTAATTGATGTCATAAATAAAATTAAGATTAATAAATTTTAAAATAAAAATTAAAATTTTTTATTTTTTTATTATAAAAACTATCAGTTTTATTTTAAAATTATTAATTTTAATTTCATTTATAACACTAATTGAGATATCAAAATTCAATACATATATTGATACCCTTCTAAAATCAGCCACAGAATAGTTCACAATAATTTAGTCCAGTTTTGCTGCGTGTATCACTACCAGTAATATTCTGCGAGAACAAGTAAACACAACAGCTAAACAAAATTCATGTTGAACATTGTTCCTGACAGGATTTCATTCTCTTACTTAATCGGAGGCAGGAGATAAAGCATGAAGTTACAAAAGAAATGCAGTGAACATTTCAACATTTCTCCACTTCAGCCAGTCTTATTGTTGCAAGTAAAAATTGGTCAATTAATATTTCTGAGGGAGATTTCATTTTTTTTGGTTTTCATCTAGAAGCATTGCTTTCTATAACCCACCTGCACTCTTAAGAATTATTTACCATGATTGTCCATTCAACTCATTAAAATGTGCAAGTCAAAGTATTTAGGGTTAAATATATCTAGCCTTGCTGTGGTTTGTCATTTTTGCCTTCTTGTAGTTTCAATTTGCACTATAAGAGTTTTGTTGTTTATAATTTCTAATTTTGGCAATTGAGAACTTGTGCTTTGATTTTACTAAATTTAACGCTTCTTTTTAATTCTAAAAAAATTTAACAAAATCAAAATACTATAAGATTTGTTTTTTTTTTTTGTCATTATTTTTTTTTGCAATTTTTTAGAATTTATTTTTCAAATTTTGCTAGAATTAGAAAATTTGAGTTCATAAAAATTCAAAAAATACAAATTCCAAAAAGTTGCTTAAAAGGGAAAAAATAATTATGGTGAGCCAAAAAGATAAATCGTCAAAATATTTGAATTTCATAAATTTTTTAGGTCAAAAAACAAAAAAGAGTTTTTAACATTAATGAATTTTGATGTTGGGTCCTAATTGTCAAAATTAAAAAATCATAAACATCTTATAGTGTAAATTGAAACTGTAGAAAGGCGTAATGTAAAAAATATAAACCACAAAGGGCTTAAATGTATTGAACCAAGTATTTTCTTTAAATAGTTTCTTTGCCTTCTGCCGCTCTCATTTTGATATGTCAGCAGCCTCTTTAAGTTGGGAAATTTTTCACCCCAAAGAAAACATCTCTTCATGTTAATAAGGGAAGTAAGACTGAATTTCTATATCCATTGAGTGGCATGACAGAATTTGAATCAGTAGCCTTTTTTGAAATATGATATCAGAGCAAAATTGTGATACTGTACAAGTACAACCCCTTCCAGGATACTCAACGTATTAACCAGACTCAATTTTGCATGACAAAACTTTTGTTCTTTTGATGTCATTCAATTGAAAATGGGAAGTCAAAAACAGAAGAGGACAAGTCAATGGATATCAATGTGTTATTCAATATCGAAATTCCAATCAATTCTCTGATTTAAGAAATACATAAAAAGCAACACTGCAGCTCTTACACAAGTGATGTTACCTTTCACCAAGCTACACGAGTACGCTGCACAACCGTCTTAAGACTTCCGGTTTGTTGGCCATAAATTATACAGAAGAACTTGATATTTGTGGCGATGACAGGTCACAGCCAACAACAATTCTTATCATACAACAGTGCAACCAATCCATGGGCATTCTACGAGAAAGTTTCCTCCGTTGGTCGCAGTCAAATGTTTCCCTGATCTGTAGCAGGAGAATACAGACATTTGGATGCTCAAACCCACACTTTCCTCTTGCAAGGGTTGAGATTCATCCTAAGGGGTGCCGTCTGGTTCATCAAGGAAATAAGAACAGGAAGAGTTGCATCAAGGATTCCAACAACAGTTGTCAATGCCTGTGAACCAAGGCAGCCTGACCCCATCAAAGCATTGAGATAAACAGATCTTCAAAACAGTTTTTCAATCGTCGAACACTTGCAGAGAGATTTTCTCCAGCAGCAATGGCCAATCTTCACCAAGTAGCTGTGGATTTAACTCCATAGCAACTTTAAAATCAAGCTTTGATATTGAACGGCGTGGCCTCTGTTCTTGCATGACTTCTGCAGTTCCACTGCTGCCCTGCACATGTAAGTGATTACTTGGCCACATGCCATTGACAACCTTGCCTTGAACCAGGTGCTTTTGGACAGTATGCTTTCTCAAATCATGTGAAGACCTAGATCCAACAAACTCAACGCAAGACCTGATCAACCTCTTCAGGTATACATCTAACACATGGTTCAGCACATTTGCACATTCCATTGAAACCCCTCCAATGCCATGTGAGGTGGCAATCTGCTCCATACGTTTTCTCAGCATCTCTGAATCAGACAATACACCACTGTCGTAGTAGCTGAAAGATTCACCACTACTTGTTATTGGTATGGCTTTGCGGGCCCCATCCACACTAGCCGAACAAAATGGAATCCCAAGTGGTGCAAGAAGGGGACTTCTAGAGAAAGTAAGTCGATTTGCTTGCTCTAACTCTTCTCCATCTTCTACAAATGCCCTGGGATCTTTACAATGTGTCCTCAGTTTTCCAGAGGTCCTTTGCGCCAATCCGTCCTTTTCATTCCTTGGTTGCTCTGCAGCCGCCTGAAGATGCTGTAGAGGTCTTTGGTAATCACAAGGAGGCATTTTCCCGTTTTCCGTGATATGCTTACTACCAGTATCTTCTGTACCAGTTGATTGATGCACGACACATTCAACTTTGCCATTTGGCCCGAGGGGGCTAGGTCTGTCTCTGGGCTTCCGGTCACGCATCCCTGATCTGACTTTCCGCGGTGATGCTGGCAGAACACCATTCGACCAAATGGGCCCAATTTGATTCTGATTTGTAACATGGGCCCCACTTTGCTCATGCACATCTTCTCTACCAGGAGAACTTTTTGCTGTTTGAATCAAAGATTTTACTGGACCTGCTTCGTGAATTGGTGGTGGGATCTTGGCCTGACATGCATTCTTCAAAATTGAACGTATAAGCTGATTGTGCAGTGAAAGATTTTCCCTTCCAAGCAACCGAAAACATGACAAATCAAAATCACTTTTATTCAGCTTCTGGCTTAAAAACCTGTTCAAGTTGTAAAAGTACTTCTTGGATCTCTCAACCCCAATCTTCTTCAGTATTTGAGTTTTCAGTTCGGTTAAATCAATTCTGGAGCCCTGTTGAGGTTGCATTTCTCAACTAAACTAATACATACACCATTCAACAGAACCACAAAATCCCAAAGACAGCACTCCAAACTACAGCAATTCCTGCCTCCAGACAGCCACAGATTCGCCCACCCACATATCAATTTAATGCAAATCAACTCTGAAGCCCTGCATAACTAAAGACAAAACAGGACCCAAAGGTGCCGTGCACCAAATTTTCAAGAACCTCAAATTCCAACCAAGATACAGTTATTTCCGTTTCCAAACGACCCAAAATTCACCAAAGCACGAATAACACAATGCTAACCCAAAAATCATCTTGGCAATTTTCTTTAAAAAAAAAAAAACCCTAACGATCAAGCTCACTCCTTTAACTTACCCAGAAACCCAATAACCAAACGAAATCGACTAAAGTGCATAATGAGAAAAAACCCTAAAGTCCAAATCACCAAAGTTGACGATGGGTTCCCTTCCCACCAACTTCAAGAAACCCAAATCACAAAACCGCCCAAATTGAAACACCCCCCTTCAACCAACCACAGCTACCGAATGTTTGCGCACAATTGAAAAGCTCAAAACTTCGAATTCGGAGAATTGAAGTTTGAAACAAGAGATCAGTGAGTTCGCGGGATTGATTGACCTCAAGAACAAAGCAGGAATTGCTGAAAGGCAGAAACCAAAAAGAAAAAAGAAAAAAAAGAAGTCGAATTTCCAGAGAATGGAGCCACCCGCAATGAACGAGCCAAATAAAACTACTAAACTTCGCGAGTGTGAGAGATTGAGGTTGAGAGATTGATTGAATTTCTGACCTTCCAACCAAAACAAAAACTTAGCCAAATTGCAATTTGCAAGAGAGCCTGAGGAAATCGAACACTGTCGCTCTCTTCGGGCCTTTCGAATCTTCGCAGCCTTCGATTCTTCGCGCTTCGTCTCTGTTTCTGTGTTCCTCTGCTTTCTTAATTCTTCTTTTTATTTTGAGTGCATTTTTATTTTCGTTTTTTTTAATTTTGTAGTTTAACTGGGTTTCCAAAATACGCAGACGGAGCTTGCTTTGTGTAGCTCGATCGCCGCTATTAGTTTCTCTTTCTAATTATTATTATTATTATTAATGACATATATTAATATTAATATCATTATTATTATTACCAATATAAAAGTCTTAGCCATTATAAAAAAGATAATGATATGCTAATGAGGTTCAAACCCTCACCACTTCACAAAAGGCACATTACATCTTGTTATTTGAATAAGTTATATTTTTCTGACAAAAAAAAAATATATATATATTTCTTTTTTCTTTTTGTTCTTTTTCCCGTAACTCTTACAGGCCTGACTTTTTTCTCTTCTTAACCCCAAATGCCTATAATTATTTATTAATTATTCATATATTAGCGACATTTTCTCAAATTTAACATTGTTTCAATCCATGACAAATTATAATTCTAATTAAAAAAGTCAAATAATTTTTCACCAAGTTTTTTGGTAAAAAAATAATTGTGATCATTGACCTTTGACAATCTGATACGTCTTACATTTTTAAATAATTTTTTATTTTTTTTTTTTACTTTTTAAAATTTATTTGTTAAGTTCAATTTGTACATAGTATCATCAAAATGAAGTTAATATTAAATCGTGAAAATCCCATGAATATAAATTATTAATTTCTCAATAGCAATATTACACGAATGTCCGAACTTGTGCTTATTATAAAATTTAATGAAATTTGTAGACATTTAAGTTATATTATGAATTTTAATAAATGACTAACAATAGGAACAACAGATGATCTTTTTTTTATTATTCATCGGAAAAAAAAAATGATGTATTGTACAATAAATTACATAATGTATCTTAGTTTTACTATTGTTTTTGTTTCTTTGTTTATCTTTTCCATTTCTCCATGTATGCTAATAACAACTATGTATAAATATTTGCTGTGAACTTACAGGTTAAATGACAGTGGTAGTATATCGACAAAATGAATTTTAAGAAAACTCTTTACCTCCTTAATCATTCCCCTTCTTCTAAATTAGTTGATTTAGGTCTAGAATATCTCAAAAAAAAAAATGTAAAAATATTTGCTAGAATTCCAGAATGCTGAACATTAATGTAAATTTTGTTTAACGAAAAAAAAATCAATAGTTGAAAGAAGGGGCTATTGATGTGCATTATTGTGACACAGGTTGGGTGAATCTTGGAGCTTTTTTTTTCGATAGATTGCTCTTCTTGGGGTGCTGAGTCTGGCCGCGTGGTTGCCAATATAGTTGTAGTGATGATACAAGGATATTAATACTAATACACTATGAAAAAAAATGTCTCTTTGAGAAAATTCTAATAGTCAAGTTTAAACTTATAATTTAGAGATTTTAGACTCAAATGCTAAGAAAAAATAGTGTGAAATTTATGAGAGACAAGAACTATGTACTAAAAACAATATGGAAATTTTGCTGGTTGTTTTCTTTTCTTTTTTCTTTTTCCTCATTTTTTTTAGTTCATAATACCCAAGCATGCCAAAAAAGCCAAAAGAAAAAAAGTATTTATATTTACAAAGTTTGAATTTATAAATTATTATTTCTTTTGTTGGTTAAGACAGATTATTATCTCTTAACTGTCAAGTTGATTGTAAATAGCTTTCTTCTTGTTTCTAGTTAAATACTCTTGCTATTTAAAGATAAAAAATTTACTTCATATTTGTCATCAAAAAAGTAACCAATATACCTTTATTTCGACGTAAATACTGACAAGATATATCTACAAAATTCATAAGATTGTACCTATGACATTTGACTATTCAAATTGTTCATACAATTAGTATTTAAAAATTTAGAAATTACATCCATCAGCTTTTTTCCTATTTTTGCGTGAATTTTATAGTCAGCCATTGTGTTTTATCGGATTTGCTGTTTTTTTAAGTGTGAGATTTTCCTCTACTTGGTCTTCAGAATCTCATACATTTAGACATGATAGGTATGATGCTTTCCAGAGGCAGTTCAATCGCCTAGGTTTTTTTGTTTGATTTCTGTTTGCTTATCCTCTCCTTTAGTCTTTCTTTTAAACCAGTGTAATCAAAACCGGACCGGACCAGCCGGTTCAACCGGTTGGACTGGTAACCGGTCCTAGGTCCGGTCCGATTTAGGTATAAAAAGGGAGGGCTGACCGGACCGGTCAAAACTGATCAAAAACCGATCAAAATCGGTAAAAATCGGTCAAAAATCGGACCGGTCTGACCGGTTTAGAATTGAACCAAAAATTTATAAATTATAATTTGACCCTATTGTTTACTTAAATTATAATTTGACCTTTAACTATACTTAAAATTTCAATTTAGTCGAAAACTTAATCAAAATTTTCAATTTAATCCTTAAAACTAAAAAAATGAATATTTAATCATTATCTATAAATATTATTCTTTTAATTACATTTATAAATATATATATTATTAAATACCGGTTCAACCACCGGTTGAACCGGTTGAACCTTGACCCACTAATATTTCCGGTTCAATAACCGGTCCGATTCTGATAACATTGTTTTAAACTCTAGTCGTCAAAAAAAAAAAAAAAAACACCAACATTCTTTGCATGCATGTTGCATACATGATGGTAATTAAATTTCAATTCTTATACGGATTGTAATTTAAAAAATGTGGACTTTTATTATACAGAAATATTTAAGTAAAAGTTGGAATTTGTAGTACATTTAAGATATTAATTGTAAACTCTATGACAAAGGAAAAACTTATATTTTTACCCTAAATTTTGTAGAATATAAATCGTTCTCCAATGTACTAAAACAACGTATGCAACATTAATATTTGTGTCATGCTAATTACATTTGATAAATTGCAATAGAAAGGATAGCGAGGGAGAATTGGGAGCAATTTCGCTTCTCTTTGAGAGCTTCTGCCTTGTAAGAGTTTTGATCCTCGTTGGAGTGCAAGTTTTTATCTCGTTTATCTATGATATTAGTCTCTAGATTAGGAGTGAACACTAGGCCTAGCCCGATTAAGAAACAACATGGTAAAAAATTGGAATCGACCCGAATCGGCTGGTCGGTTCTGGTTCTTAACTATGTAGTTAATTTCGATTATGAACCATATAGCCGGTTTTGGTTATCATCCAATTTTGAACGGTATAGTCAGCTTCAATTTTGAATCATAATAGTCCAGGAGATTCAAAACTGCTGAATGGGCGATTAATCAACGGTTCATATAAAACAAAAAGAATCCATATTTATATGAAACAAAAGAATTCAATTTATTTAACAATTTATGTCAAAATAAAAAATAAAACTCAGTTATCAAATCAATCCAATAGAAGTTTTAATTGCATTTACACTTATTGGTTGATTATTTATAAAAACAATAATTTGTCAAACAAGTCTCTTATAGAAATTGAAATTGTATTTGAACAAACAAGTTACATGATTCTATAATAATTCAAATATTTAGAGAATAATTAAAAAAATAAAAAAGAACTAGAAGGACTCAAAAAATAATTATAGAATAGCTATAGGCGGTGGAAAGATTTTTCGGCAAAAAAATTGAATTTCTTTAAATCAAGACTAAGGATAATCTATATAATATATTAATTTACAAATAAGAGAAAAAATTTTAACTTTCTTTTCGTCTTGGAGGCCTTTTTTGTTTACATGTCAAAATCCAACTTTTGATAAAACTATTAAATTTAATTATTTTTATTCATTTTATTTTTTATTATTTTGTTATGATAATAACATAATTATTGACAGGATTACGAATACTAATCAACTAATTTTAATTCTATGTAACTACTATCTATTAGAACCAATTTTTATAGATAAACTCAAAAGTTATCCCAAATATAATATATATCTCTATTTTAATCTTTACTTTAATTTAGCCCTATCTCTGACCCCAACTCTCCTAAAACACCCCTACTACTATGTTTGGTATTGAGGTGAAAAGTGTGTTGTGGTACAGTAACTGTGTTTTAAATCAAAAGTAATTTTTTTAATATTTGGTAATTCTTTCTAAACAAAGTTTTGCAAACGTGATAACTTTCAAAACTATGGTTTCACAAAAGCATCTTAAACATGTTTTTGAAGAAAGTGATAAAACTCAATGACCATACCACACAAATTTTGAATTAAGTGAATAAAACTAACTCTATCAATTTAAAAAATTATTAAACATTAAAAATTTAAATTTTTTTACAGCTTTTCCATAATTATTACCGAACAATTTATAACTTTAAATAACAGTACTTTTAATCACAATAATTTATTCACAGCACTTCTATTCATAACACTTTATCTCACAGCATTACCAAACAGACATGTACTAACATCATAAATATCAAATTGGCACAACCATATCTTATCTCTGCATATTTATTTTTTCCTTACTTCTCAACGATCTTAACTTTTTATCTATGTTTGCGATTCTGTTCTTATTATTTTTCTTTTCTTTTCTTTTCTTTTTTATGTTGTTAAGCGGTGTTATTTTGTTTATTTAGGGTATCATTATTATTTCTTTTTTTTTTTCCTTCGGGTTGAGCTTTTATTCTGGCTTCTCAGTGATCCTGTTTGTGGTTCTATTCTTATTACTTTTCATTTTTTTTTTTTAAGTTGTTCTGCCGTGTTATTGTATTTTTTTTCAGTGGTATCATTATTTTTTCTTTTTTTTTTCCTCTTTGGATTGAGCTTTTATTTTGGAATTTAAGGGTTTTTCTTTAATTGAAACTAAGTAATTATATTTTTTAAATTTTGTGATACCATCATTAATATTATTATCATATTATATCATTCATATTATTATTTTTATATTAAAATTCTTATATTATGACATAAATAAAATAATTTATGCATCGCACGAATCTGAAAACTATTCCCGAATAAATTTAAGGTAACATTAAGTATTTTCATGGTCCAGTTTTGAAAATTTGATTTTCTTATCATTTTTTGAGTTGGTTATGATTTATCCTAGTTGTTGCAGATTTTGAGTTTTATGAATTCAAGTTATTCGAGTTTCCGGTTACCCAAGATGATTTGAGTTTCACGTTACCCAAGATGATTTGAGTTACTGGATGTTGGTTTGATCAAAGTTTCAAGTTATTTAGGTTTTATATCATTTCAAATTTGGATTATTCCGGTTTTGGTTTGTCTTGATTTTTGGTTTGTCTCGGTTTTGGGTTTTCCAAGTTATGGAACGTTCCCATTTTCAATTCTAGTAACTCGAATCAAGTTATATTTGGGACGAATTCAATCAATGATTTAGATCGTATAAGCTTTTGCCACCCTATTCTAATATCTCATAATATTTCTTTGCTTTGTTTTTGTTTTTTTTTTATTTTTTGTCCTTGAGATTAGAAGTCAAACTCTTGATTCAACTAAGAATTCGGATGCCTACCGCTAAATCTTATGACTAATTTTCATCTCACAGTGTTTCTAGTTTAAGCCAAACAACGATCGATCTCATTGCCGCCTGAATAAATTTTGACGTGACGTCACCTGGTACAAATGACTCCTTGGATCAAATTATGTAATGAAGAACCTTAAATCTTGTGACCGACGAACACCAACTTGAAGTTTGGAAAAGAAAAGAGAGGAAACGAAAAACCACCGTAGCTAACATTAACACTTGAACCCAAAGACCTAAACTTATGGCGCTACAATTCTTTTTCGACTACGTTTACAGTTAATTATACAGCAAACTACAAAAAGCTAATTTCCTTAACTCCGTCCCCTGCCTCTCTTGTTGTATCTGCTTACTTTCCTTCCATGCTGCTTCTCAGCAACACTGCCGGTCTTCCCTGCCATAGTGCGTTTAGCATTCGATCGACCCCTTCCATGGATTAACAGTTCAGGGTGCGTGCTAAAACTGTTTTGGGAGCCACTGGCTACGCTGTTGTTGTCTTCCATAATTGGATTCTCAGTGTCATTCAAATAAATTAGTGGCACCTCCACAGAAGCTTCACTTAAAAGCTCACAGTTCTCCTCGACAATAGTATTTCCTGCCATCTTGTCACCTTCTAAACCAACTGCATTGTGCTCTTCGTCATACAGCCTAGCATTTTGCTCTTTTTTCTGTCCTCCTGACAAACTGGAGGAAGGGAATTCGTGTTAACAAGTAAACATAAATCATGTTTCACAATAACATAGGAGAGGAATGAGTCACGCTTTTTACCTCCTTCCTGAAGAAGGGAAACCGTTAACACCAATTGCATCACCCCTTCCAGCAACTTCTTTTGATGTTGAACAGTTGGTTTCATGGACACTTAAATCTGGGACTGCATCTAGAGACAAAGATGAAGATAAATAATAGGTGATTCCCACCGAGAAAATTACAGCATTAATAACAGGAACTTTTTCATATGATCTTTTGTTAAATTGGACTTGCATGGGCTGTTGCTTTACTTGTAAGTCATGGATGTACATAAGGAACTAGCTACACACTCTCCCACACTTGACCCAAATCATGCCACAGTACTGTATTTTCACAATAAAACATCAAATGGCAAACAGCTCTAAATCTGGCTTCCATAATATTCAAGCATCAGGCAAAATCAGGCCACAGATCCTCAATAAAGTGGTTTTGTTGCCAATGAATTTTCTAGGTTTCCACCTCTCACCTTGAACAATGCCTCTTACTGTGGAGCTCAAGGGTTGGCTATTCCCATCAGTGCCCCTAGGCCTGTCATCGGGGGCAGCACTGCAATCAGGCAGATGTCTAAATAAGGTAACAGAAGCCAATTAAATGCTGCATATGTCAGAAAGAAGATGCAGAAGGAATGTGGGTAGAAGAATATAAGAATGTGATATTACTACGCCATGGATATGTTTAGAACAGGTTTAAAAGAAAAACGTAGGAGAAAGGAAGAGGGAACCTATGTGATGCGGTCTTCACATCATCCGAAGGCTGAGGAACTTGTTTGTCGACTGATATCCCTTCTGAACATTCCAAAAATCTAGTTAGACTTGACTGTGAAAGAGAATTTATTAGGGAGCAAAAACGATGTCAAAAGTTTAGATTTGGAGAAATCACCTCCCTTTTCCTCAATGATCTGCATAGCTTGTGGATCCTTCATGAAAATACCAACAGAATCGTGAGATGACAAATTTATTTAAACATAATTTTTCTTCCACCAAGAGACAACAAATTTAATTAACACAATTTTTTGCAATAACTTTAAGTCTCCTAACAACTAGACTTTGATGCAACAATTAACAATTGGTGAACACAAAAACTTGTTTTTTGCCCCAATTTCCATAGGCTTTATTTTAGCAGAATCTTCCACCAAAAAAACAAAAAGAAAACAAAAAACAAAACAAAACAAAAACAAAAACAAAAAACAAGACAAAACATCAAGAAAATATCTGAATGCATGCCTTCATTCCAATTGCATGAATTGATACCTGGCTTCTTTCAAGGTTACAGGGAGTTGGATTATAGAAGACATCATTTTGCAATCCTTCTTCACGTTCAACTTGTGAAACTGCAAGCATGAAATGAAGCTCCTCTTATTTAATTTTCAGCATTGGTAAAGCTATGACTCCACAAAACAAAAAAGGCATCCCAGTGCATGAAGCTCCCACATTTGTGGAGAGGTTTATGTACGCAACCTTCTCTTTGTTTTTAGCAAAAGGTGGTTTCCATGATATGAGTCCGTGACCACCAGGTAACGATGGAATAACCTTTCCATTACACCAAAGCTCACCCTTCCTATGACTCCACCATATAAATAAATAATGGAAAGTTTCCTCAGACAAGTAAAGCACCAACCTGGTAAGCTGTGAGTAGCCACGTGACTGACTAACTTGACAGGTGCATCAATTAATTGGGTAGAGTCATGAATATTATCTTCCAAGGAAGCACCTACTTTATCATCCATAAACAAATTAGGCTTACGTTTATAATCTGAGGCTAATGCCGGCCAATCAACTTTTGATGATGGTCGATTCCTTAGCATGTCTTCAGTTGCTTTCGATTTCACTTTGCTTCGTATCTCCTCCAAAATTTTCCAAGATGTAGGGGAATCCCTTGTAAGCTGCATTTGATTTTTAACATATAAACCATAGCAATCTGGGTTACCGCAACATGAAAAACAGATGTCCATCCACGTGGAGAACAAAGAACTCTTATTTAAGAGACTTAATGTCCCTAATTCTCATAATTCCTAGTTTCACCCTCCTACAACGTTTACCAAACTGGAATTTTCCAATAAACCTTATCTTAGTTCTCATAATTTAGGGTTTTAAACTTTTTTTTTTCCAATTTCAGAAAATTAGTCAACTTCTTTGCACTTCTATCATAGCTAGCACTTCTCAATATTGACAGTCGAATATGTACTTCCAAAGGAAACCTTTAACCCTTTTGATCCAAAGCGAATTTGACCAGGTTTTGACATAAAACAGGTATCCAGAAAAAGAAACCTTCTCTATTTTCATTGCCAGCATGGAAGTTCCATGCTACTGAATGAAAATGTGTATGTGTATATGCATGTATGAGCATGTTTACAGGGGGAGAGAGAGAGAGAGAGAGAGAGAGAGAGATAATCATTCTTGAGGGACCTTGGAGGAGGACACAGAATTGCCAACAAATGAATAAGGCGCTTGCAGCCGTATCCCAGTTGGTGAAGATGAGCTACGTTGAATTTGGTTTAAGGAGGGAGATGCCCACAGTGGCCGTGCTCGCATATAAGATTTGGCCAAATCCACTGGTGAACCCGCCTCACCTTCAGTTACCTGCTCAGCAAATTAGCAAACAATATGCAAAACAGGACAAACACAAAATCCATGTTAACTAAATAGAAAAAAGTTGACACTACTGATAACCTAAAAAGAATTGAATCAGCAGACATATAACAATGGTCAGTCATGAATTAGGTGTCTTAGTGCATGAGACTCTAACATTATGGAGTCTGTGGAAAGATCAAATGTACGTAGGTCTTGCCCCTGTTTTCACAGCCTTAACTATGACTACATAGGAAGTTAAATTTCTCCTTAAAGCTCATACCAGTTAAAATAATATAACTGTATAACGAGATTTTAAAAAAGGACAACAGTAAACTGCCATGTGCATGGTTACAACTGCATAGTATCAGACCAGTACAGCCTACTACACACCCACATCAACTAAGCTACAGCAACAATCATCATCATACCTGTAAATCTTATGGAACAAAGCCAAGTTACCAGGAAAGAGTTACTTACAAATGGCAGCATAGCAGTGTTCAAAGTGCAAGCTCCATACTCCAAATTGGACTTTGAATTTGAACCAGATTTCTTCTCCTCCAGCCATTTCTTAGCCTCAGTAACAGCTGTATTGCATAGTTCAGACACAACATCTGGAAAAAAGAGTACAACCATCAGTTGGATAAACAACATAAAGTCTTTTATGGTGTTTGCAAAGTTCCTGAATAAACAACATTGCTGCCAATTATCTTGTCAGGTATCACACCTTGTCTCTGACCTTCTGCACCTCCACCAAAGGGAAAATATACAACTCTCGATTTTATAATCTCTGTTAGTCTGTCACATTCTTCCCTGGTCAAAAGTGAACATAAGGAAAACTTTGCATCAATTCATGGCTATATATAAAAGAATACATTTCAGAGATCCAAAAAGTGAATAAAACTCATATGTGCCAAATTTTTTTAAAGTGGCATGCTACAGAAGAACCACCAATGTATCTTTCAAACTAGATTTCAGAATATGTGAATATTTGAAAAGCTTAAAAAAGATGTTGGAAATTCATTAAACAGAAAACCAGCATGGTCAGACAGCAATTTGAGCAGAAGAAAAAAGTAATGGACATATCAAGGCAGATAATTTGAAAATCCTGAAAAATGAGAAGAAAATATTAAAATATTAGGACCTAACAAATCCATGGAAAGTGATACAGATTAAGGCAAGACAAATATGCAAAAATCCAGGAATAAGATTAGGGAAACAATTAAATTATCAATTACCTAGTGAAGGTTTCCTGCATCAGAAGCTGTTCAATTACACGCTTTGTTTCGCTCTTCCATTCTAAAGCTGGAAGCTCTTTTCTTGGGGAATTCATCTGTGATGTTTGATTCTTCTAGTTTAAGCAGTGACAAAAAGGAAATAAATTTCAAATAAAACATGACCACCAACTAATATATTCTACTCATATAAGCTACAGTTCACTGAAATACTCATATATCAGGTGAACTTGTATAAAATGAAGCTAAAAACTACATATTGATTGCAAAACCCTAATTATTTCAATTCAATACTAGATTAGGTACCCAATCAACTGGTTCAAAATAAAGATTGCCAACAAGGAGAACACAAACAATCAAATGGGACATAAAAATTTCAGCATGCTTGTTTTCTCCTGCACTTCAAAACCAATGTACAATCTGTAAGCAGTGCTGTGACAGCACGACCAAAAAGCCAGCGGCCTAATGATGAATTGTATCAACCAAAATTCAAAAGCGACAACACCAAACACAATAGAGATAGAAGGTGGCACAATTACCTCTTCCACCCCGTCAGTCCCTTGAGGTGGAATATCGTTATCGTCACTGGCATCCTCCATATCATTTTCTGCGAAATTAAAACAGGAAAGCCTATAAATGGTTCCAATAAGGACCAAAAGTCACAATACAGATTTTCATTCTCCTTTATTATCGTGGCACAATTGCCATGGACCATATTATCTATCCAAAAAACACATTTCCAAATCCAAAAGACTTGCAGGTTTCACATTCATACAAATCAGATCAATCAGTTCCCAATACAACCATCTCTTTGAGTCAGCACACCAACTTCGTGAAAAATAAAAAGCCCAAGAGCCAGATCAGCTAACAGCAATATCAGCTAACAACACAATAGCACGAAATCTGAAACAATAAGCAACATCACAAACAAGCGCCTGTTGAAACGGTAAATAAATCACAGCCGTTACCATTATATAATAATAATGCAGTTATCATGCAATAAATTGAAGGCGGACTCTCAATCGCAAGCTCATAAAAAGGTGCGCCTGACATAATTCCATCCTAACTTACAACTTTCTGTTCGTATTTCAGTCCTATACATAAAAACGAATAGGGATATGTAACAATACCTGAAGAGGAATCGCAATCAGAAGTGGAAGAAGATGAAGGAGAGGAGGAGACGGGGTCAAATACGGAGGCCAGAACTTTGCCGGCGCCCGACGCAATTATACGAGTAGGAGATAAAATGAGCCTCGACAGCCAATTAGGGCTTGGAGAATCCGGTTTGGGCGACGGAGGAGAAGGCCGCTCGTACGGAGTCCTGAGAACCGCGGTCCGCCTGGTTCGAATGACTCTGCCACCAGATCCGGTCCCGGTGATCGGCCGAGGTCCTCCGGAGGTGCTTGCCATGTTGTCAGTTACGCCAAAAAGTTTGCGAGAGCGAGAGAGAAGGCTGCGGATATGATCCAAAGGTTCAATTTGATTTTTTTTTTTTTTCTTTTATAGCAGATAGAGAGAAAAAGCGGTTAGTTAAAAAACCACTTGCTTTGATGAAATGCTTGCTTGTGGCTTTGGACGTGAAGGTGAGCTTTTTGCCTTTTTCTAGTTTTTATTTTCAAACGCATAAATGGAATTGAATATTATTTTTTTTTTCCTTTTCTTAATTTATCAATTATCATTAGTTAATATTATGGACACCAACAATTTTGGTTTTTGGAACCAGACCAAGGAATTAGGAAGGGCTCTACCAAGTACCCACCAACGTGCAAGGCCTAGGTTATTTATTGAAAAACAATTTCACAAAGTGCGTCTTTTGTTTTCGTTTTGTTTGTTTTTTTTGTTTTTTTTGGTGGTTTTTCCAATTTGGAACTTTCGATAACAAAGTGCCTTATGCTGTCAATAGCAAAACTAGGCGATCTCCAATTGTCCGTTGTCTAGATCCTAGGAAGTACCCATATCATTTAATGGAATTAATACTCAAAGAGAAAGTACCAAAAAATCTCAAATAAAAAAGGAGCCCATTATTGTTGTCCTAGCCGACCAAGAACATAGATTACCAGACCGCGGGTTGGCAAATGGCAATCCTAGACTACAAATTTTTGGTTGTAAAAACAAAAAAAGTTATACCTTTATATAATAACATATATAAATCCAGAATTCTCTTTTTTTTTTTTTTTTGAATGATTAGTTGTGTGAGGAATGCCTTAAATAAATATTTGAGTTATTATCGAACATTTAAAAAAATGGATATTATTATGTTATTGAAATTGAGCTAGAAAATATTTATAGGCACTTATCATCATTGTGCCACCAAGGTAGAATTAACAAGTTATTGTATTTTTGCTATGATTGATATAAGAATGCAACTTTATCAGTTGTACTTATAATAACTATGTACACATTAGAAGGAGAGTTAAATTATATTTTATATCCTAAAAATGGGTTATGATTACGCATTGCATACTGTTGTTTTATAAATTACTAAAACATTATTTAATTTGACGTCATTAGTCAATGACAACAGAAAGTGGAAAAAGTCATAGTTACCCTTATATCTATATATAGTGATATAGCAACTCCACATAATCTTAGCTTCTATTTTCTCCTCTGTACCTCTTCTCTCACAACTTCTCAAATACGAAACTAAAAGAAAACCTCATCTAATCTATGGAAACTCAGTGGAAATTCAAACAAAGCGTAAGATATTTGGATTTTTAGCAAACTTTTATGAATTGTAATTTTTTTTTCCTGAGTTGTTGGTGGTTCCTAGGGTTCATCAAGTGGATTGATTATGTCTTTTAGGGTTAAAAAGTGATGGGTTTTGTTCATTGAGGTCTTCGATGCATGCTTTTAAGGTTTCTTTTAAGTTTGCACGTTTACAAATTGAGGGATTTTTGTCCGTAGGGTTCAATTGTGCTTTTAAGGGTTTATTCAATGATTTGTCCTTTATGAATTCAAATTCATTTATTAATTTAGGAGGTGTTTGTTTAATACATAAGAATTGATTCTCATTGTAGTGTTTGTGTTTTTGATAATTTTATTCTCATTTCTTGAAATTTAAGAATGTGATTCCTATATCTAAGGGACATCAGTAATTCTCATTCTTCTTAAAAGTAACTCAACTATACACTAGGCCACTACCAAGTTATTAAAAATAAAATCCTTCAACCAAAATTTGAACCTAATAACATGTTGGAGAAAAATAAAAATAAACAAATAACAAAATGATAACTTTAAATATAAAATTTAAAATAAAAATGTTTAAATAATAAGTTGATAGCATCATAGTAATAATAATAATTTATATATTTGATGATGAAATATTTTGTAGTCTCTACAATATCAATTCTGTTATAATAATATTAATAATATTTCTTCTTTATTATTATCAATAATAATAAAATTTTATATTATGTATTTTATATTTATGGTTATTATTGTGAAGTAAATTATTATTTTTTTCATTATAATTTTTAATTTTTTTGCTATGGTTATTTAATATTTTTAATTTCACAATATATTACCATAGTTTTTGTATTTTATATTTTCTAGTTTGATATTCATAATTTTTTTCATTTTAAAAATAATTTTTATTATTTTTTATTGTGACAGAAATATTTGTGTACATCTAATATTAATTCCAAATTTGAACTAAAATAAACGACTATAAAGGGTTTTGATTTCAAATCTTGAGTAAATCAAACATGCTATGGATTAAGTCATTTCGTTTTTTGTTCTGCTAGATTACGATTCTAATTCCAATTTTGATACCGAATCATAAACCAAATGACCCCTTAGTGATTCTAAAGTTAAAAAGTGACGGGTTTGATTCATTGAGGGTTTCATCCTTTCTAGGTTATAGTAGTAGTGTTTTATTATATTATTTTTTATTCTTAACTTTCATTTTTGTGTTCTTGATATGAAGAGCATGATGCTGATTTTGAAAGGACATTTTAGGGAGCAAGCAAGGAGAGATGAGATAGAAGATATGGACTACGCTACATTCATCAATACGATGAGGATGTGCAAAGTCACGTTTTGTGTAGAGAAATTTGGTTTCAAACTTTGCATAAAAAGTGGCCCCAAATTCAAGATGATGCAAACTTACGAAGATCCATCAATGAAGAAAAGTCAGATTGTATTTATCTTTACCTCATACCTGATACAACATCAAACCTGCTGCCCTACAAGGTATGGAATCCATTTTCTAGAAAATAAAGATTCTGATAGAACATAACAAGGTGGTGGTAATGTCTCTGACTCTGTAGATATTGATGATATGAATGTATTTATTAACTTAATATACTACACCTAGAGACATACTTGTTGTGTTTTAAAAAATAGAAGTTAATACTAGTAGTGTTGTTGCAAATACTCTTAGTAGGAGTCCAATGTTAAAAGACTGAGATGGATCAAGTTAGTAGCTTAAAAGTTAAGGAAAAGATGAATGAAAAAAAAAATGTTTCAAAAGAGTTGAAGTTTGATAATAAACTTAAAATGAGTAGTAATAAGGGGTCTCAAGTTACTATTCCTAAAGCCATTCCTAAGATGAAGCATTTAGCTAGAAAGAATGTAGGCACTACACCAAAAAAGGGCTACACTAGCAGTTCCTTGGCAGCGGTTTAAGGAAGCAGTTTATACAGCCGCCCAAAAAAATTGACACAAAATTCTATATTAGACACCTTATGCATCAATTTTAATGTTGCGGTTTATAAAATCATGTTGTATATATATTTTATGCAGTGGTTACTGTTAGCGATTTAAAATCGCTGCAATTATATGTAGCGGTTATGAACCGTAGCATGTTGATGCAGTGGTTATAACCATTTATATGTTGCAGTTCGTCACCACTTCATATATTTTTGTATACGCAACGGCTTTTTTAATTCAAGCAGCAGTTTATTATTTATTTTAAAAAAAATAATTATTCTATGGATGTTAAGTGGCCACATTCCTTTCCTGCGCACTTTTATTAAAAAAAATAAATAACAAAAAATATTAATTGGCTGTATATTCTCCTCATGTTTTACGCTTTCTTATTAAATAAAAATTAAAAAAATAAAAATGCTTCTCAATAGTTCCTTTTCGGTGCTTTTCTATTGCTTTCAATTTCTTCCCAATCATTCCTTTTCCACTTCTAGGCTTAACACCATTTCTCTTTGTTTTCTTCAGTTCGATTGGTTGTTTTCTCAATCGGTTTCCTATTCTCTACGTCTCTTCTCAATCAATTGGTTGTTTTCTCAGGTAATATTTTTCTTTATCTTTATATTTTTCTCTCTTTCTCTTCGTCTCTTCTCAATCTTTAATCTCTTTTCTGGTAATATTTTTCTGTATCTCTATATTTTTCTCTTTTTCTTTGTCTCTTCTCAATTTTAATCTCTTTCTTAGTTGTTTTCCTAAGCTAATGTTTTTTTCTTTTTTTTTCTTGTTTGTTTTTGGCCTATGGTCTCATAGTGACGGAAGCAAAGGGGATTTCTTTGCATTAAGCTAAATTCATAATTCATAACGGTAAGCTACTTATTTGGTACCTGCTTACCCTATTTTATTTTTTTTCAATTAATTTCGTTCTATTTGTATTATGTATGTATTTGTGTAATTCATAACTTTGATTGTATTAATGGGTGGATGGATTTAATGAGTGAATGGGTCTTGATTTGATCTCAATTATCATTGTTTATGCATTCTTTGCTGGATTACATTGATTTGATATCCCTATTTTAATCCATAACGTTAAGCTTCTTTTAATGAGAATATGTATACGGCTGTTGATATGCGTATTACATTGTGGTTATTTTAGATGGATAGTTTCTTATTTGATTTGAATTATTTTTATTAGCATACATTGTGACTGTCGTACAAAATCTATACAAAAAAATAGAATAGTATATTAGCAGACTTTGGGATTGTCACAAAAAATGCATAACATAAACCAATCTTAGGACTCTGACACTATATCCACTTCATTCAGTGACATGCTACCTATTTTTGTTAATAAACTTTAAAAAGAAGTGTTTGTGATATTTAAAACTTGACCAATTTTGTCAAATTTTTATCGTTGAAAGTGTCTTTCTTAAGTCCAAAAAGTCATGTGTGGGTCTTCTGTTGATAGGTTTCCTTGCAATTTCATGTATACACTTTTGGAGCTCTATTCCTCTATTATCAATCTTTTTTTTTTTAATCTAAATATGTGCCCAAATGTTTGATGAAGTAAACAAAATTTCTATTTGATTGTTGAATGTGAGTGAAACAGTTTCTATTGATCGGTTTTCTTGCAAACATTTTTTAGCAAAACTTCTCTATTTTGAGCATATTAGAGATAATATATATATATATATATATATAAAGTGATTTTTGTTCTTTTTGGCCATCTAAAGTGATTTTATCTTTATCCATTTACGCTTAATTTGTAAGGATCATGTATTTAAGTGATTCTATAAGTGTATTTTTTGTTAACTTTCAACATAGTCTTTTTTTTGTGTATTGTGTTTAGTTATTTATATATTTATTTTTAACCTTTTGTTTGATTCAAGCTTGGTCGATGAATATGAAAGATGAAAGTTGGATGCATTTTAATAAATTAAATACTACACACTTGAATGGGGGTGAAGGGTTATTGGATAAGGTTTTTGCCTGGGCTGTTATAAGAGATGAAATCTCTTGCCCTTGTAAAAAATGTCGTTGTCGGTATTGGTACCATAGAAATAATGTATATGATCATTTGATTGTTCAAGGGTCTATGAAAGGATCTTCTTGGTTTATGAAAGCATATAAAGAAGATGTCTTCCACGGTAAAGATCTCACATCAAGAAGGGTGTACAATGATGAAGTTACTGACATGCATGATGATATTGATGGGTTATTGTATGAAACTTTTAGGGGTGCTACCAAGCAACCATATTCTAATAATAGTCATACTGTTGCAGAGGAGCCCAATGTAGTGGCTAGAAAGTTTTATAAACTTTTAGAAGAAGAACAACAAGAATTATATCGTAGTTGTAAAAATTTTTCTAAGTTGTCTTTCACAATTAGATTGTATTTTCTTAAATGTCTCTATGATCTTAGCAATGTAGCATTTGGAGATATTTTGGATTTACATAAAGAGGCTTTCCCTAATACTAAAGTTCTTAACTCATTTAATAAAGCAAAAAAAAAAAAAATAGTGAATGATCTAGGGCTCAGCTATAGAAAGATTCATGCATGTCTAAATGATTGTATTTTGTTTTGAGATAAGCATAAGAAAGAACAAATATGTCCAGTTTGTGGGGCTTTTAGTTGGAAGAAAATTAAGGATTCAGAAGAAAATGATGTCACATCTTTATCCTTAAAGAAGAATAATGTTCCAGCCAAAATGCTTAGATACTTTACTTTAAGATCTAGACTTTAAAGACTCTTCATATGCCCAAAAATAGCAGATGAAATGGTTTGACATGTAAAGTATTGACCTAATGATGATAATATTAGGCATCCTACTGATGGCTAAGCTTGGAAAGATTTTGATTTGTTGCATCCAAAATTTGGGAAGGATCCTCACAATATAAGATTGGGTTAGAAAGAGATGACTTCAATCTTTTTAGAACAATGAGCATTTCTCATAGCATATGACTCGTTGTCTTCATTAATTACAACTTGGCACCATGGCTGTGTATAAAACCAGAATACATGATATTATTTATGTTAATTCCCGGCCATAGTTCACCACGAAAGGAAATAGATGCATTTTTGCAGCATTAATTCAAGAATTGTGGGAGCTATGGGAACTTTGTTGTGAGACATATGATGCATCTAAGAAGCAGTCATTTTAGATAAATATAGCCTTTTGATGGGCCATTAGTGATTTTTTAGCCTATTGAATGCTTTCTGGGTAAAGTACCAAACGAAAGGTAGCATGCCCTATTTGCAATTATGACACGTTCTCAATATTTGCACTACAGTAAGAAAGTTTGTTTTATGGACCAACGTACATTTTTAGATCTAAACTGTTCTTGGAGACGGGATAAAAAGTCTTTTAATGATCAAATAGAGTTGAGAGCTGCTCCTTCTCATTTGGATGGAACTGAAATTATAAAATTAGACTATTGTGGTCAATTTGATGTTGTTTTGTTTAGATGTGATTGGTTTCATTTAGAAATGATGATTATGGATTAATAAGTGTCAACTCAAACAAATTGTGTTATTCTAATGATCATTTTATACTTACATCTCAAGTTCATCAAGTTTTTTATGTTGAGGATCTTATTGAGAAAAGCATTTATTATGTGATGAGAAAGATTCCTCGAGATCTATTTTGTTGAAGAGGATAGTGAAAATACACAAAACATATTTTGGTGAGAGCCTTACGAATCTGGACATATTATTGGAACTCCTATCAGTAATGATAAGAATACTTGGATAAGAGAAGGCTTATCAAGAACTAGAGTTGACTTAACTACAACATTTTTACAATTTGAAAATGATAATCAATTTAATGAAGATTCATATTTTGATGACACAATTTGGGATTACTTCAATTTTTTTGAGTAAAGGTAGAAGTAAATGTTGTATTTTTTGGGATGTTACAATTTAGTAAATTTTCATTTTTACGATATTAGGACACAAGAAATTTTCAGTATGATTGTGTCAGGATTACAGCAATAAAATCCAGGTCTCAACATCAATGCAAACGTGTCAGTTTTGTTTTTTTCCAAGAGTTGCTTCACCTGATAATGTTATTAATGCTCCTGGTTTGTACAACCAACCAAAGATTCTCTCATCTTCAGGGGGTACACATAGTCCACTCATCCAAGTACACCATTAAATGCAGATTTCTATTAGTTAAGTTTATTTTTAATTATTGGCACTCACACTTAATTGTTTTTTATAAGATTATGTTGATGGACATGATGTTAATGTATAAATTTGAGCATGATTTTTGGATGCCAGTAATCTCTTTTTTTCATAAGCAATACAAGTTAATGTTTATTGTACATAAAGTAAATTTTAGTAAACGCACTTGTGTATTTGAAAGAGAGCTGTGGAATTCCACTTTCTTTATGGCATCTGTGGGGTCTGCACTTGTGTAAATGGGAGAAAGCTATGGAACACCACTTTCTTTATAGCATGTTAGCTCTAATGGACAAAACAAGCTATTCTTTTTAAGTTGCTATGTTTTAAGACTTTTGTCATACTACTAAGCAACTTTTAGTATGTACTTGATGTATAGATTGTTATTAATTTTATGTTTAGATGTTCGAATTTATATAGCCTTTTATGTACGACTTAAATATTTATATTGAATTTTATTTTGGTCAATTCGAATTGCTACTCACTGCCTTATTGTTGCAAAGTTGTTGCCTTTGAGAATTCAAACTGTTGTATTTCTGTAACAAAAGTGCCGCCTTTTTGCTCACAAGCTGATGTTTTACATGAACAAACTGCTACCTTTTTACCAATAAATTGCTGCCAATTCTTCTCACAAATTGTTGTCTTATAGCCTCCAAACTGCTGCTTATTCTTTAAGAAAACCACTACATTTGAATAACAAACCCATTGCCTTTACTGTCAAGTGTTTTTTGTTCTTCTTATAAATCGCTACCTTATGGCCTCTGAATTACGACTTATTCTTCTAAGAATCACTGCCTTTGAATTACACAATCGCTACAATATATAATTTCTATTGTGCTCTTAGGTTGAAAAACCGCTGCATATACTTGTAAAAATTGCGCTTAATATTCCTTCAAACCGTTGCTTATGGTAACAATAACCACTGTATAAAAAATACCATGCACCAGCTTCTACAATTGTTGCAATGACATTGGAAACTACTACTTTAGGGTTATTGTTGTGCCATCATAATGCAGCGGTAAGTAAACCACTACCTTAGATAATAGGAGCAGTTTTAGGCCTTTAGAAAGTGGTATTTAACCGCTGCAAAAGACTTTTTATGGCGTAGTAAGTCCCAAAAAAAATCCCAAAAAATGTTTTGGTTGAAAAATATGCTTTTAGAAGGACTAAAAATGTGAAAATTACCATAACTGAGAAAGAAAAGGATGATGCATATGGTAGTGATAGTAAAGACTTTGAATTTAAGGTATCAGATGATAAATTTGAATACATAGATGCTGAGGATGATGAATGGCTTAGACATATAGTAGATGAAGATAAAATACAAGACCAAAAACTTGATAGTCATATTAGTGGTTGTGGTGGCAAGGATAGTAGGAGTGATTTAAATAGACTAACAAAGGATGACTCTACGGATTTGAGTGGATGAGATGAGAAAGTGTCAATTTAAGAGGATGGGGAAAAAAAGAAAACTAACTTGAAGAAAGTTGATCTTAATTGTGGGATGACACACACACCATTTATGTACGAAGAGGGTAGTAAAGTCAAGTTGAAGTTCTATCACATATTCAAGGATGTGTATTGGTTTAGAAAAATATTAGGGAGCATATTATGTCGGAAGGTGTCAATCTGACCTTCACAATAAAACCAAAAGAATGTTGTTACTATTAGGTTAAAAATGAGGGGAGTAACTTCTATATATGGGCTTTTAGAGTACCTTGGAAAGAAACATTTATAATAAAAAAACTAATAAGCAAGCACACGTGTTAGGTGTGAAAAAAATGAAAGGATTTGATTATAATTGGATTGCTAAAGTCTTGGTGTCATGGTTGAGAGTAGATAATAACATGAGTCTTAAACTTATGTACAAGTGTTAAAGGATTTGTGTGGGGTAGAATCTCATTCATAAATTGTAGAGAGGGAGGAAGAAGGTTATGATATTGATTGAGGGATCTCATTCTAAGTCATTTAAAAAGCTTCCAAAGTATGCTAATTTGCTTATGGAAACAAGTCCTAGCTCAATTGTAAAATTGAGGTTTCTTCCAAAACTAATCCCGTAGACACATCCGTACCATTATTTCAGAGAATTTTCAACCGTTTGAAACCCTCTATAGATGTCTTTGTGTCTAGTTATAGACACTTATTAGTCTAGATGGTTGTCACCTCAAAGGATCATTCCAAGAGAGCTTGTTGGCTGTTGTGTCTGTAAATGGCAATAAGGGCATATATCATATTTCTTATACCATAGTTGAGAAGGAAAGGAATGATAGTTGCGATTAGTTTTTGGATATATTCAACATAAGCATTGGAGGATCCATGGAGGAAAAACCTCTAACATTCATGTCAAATAGATGAAAGGTACCACAATTGCTACTTCTACTTGTTTAATTTGAATAACTTTGTATTCTTTTTCTTTAATTTTAACTATGATGTATTGAAACTGTACATGTAGGGAAATATGATTACAATAGAGGAGCATTTTCTTGATGCAGTCCATAAAAAGTGTGCAAGACACAGTTATGTCAACTTTAAATCTATTGGATGGAGCTGCACAGCTTATTTTTGAAAGCAGTCAAGTCATTATTTTCCCTTAATGATGAAAAACCATCAATAAGTTGGGCACTGTAACTAAAAATGATGAATTAGTTAAACAGCTCAAGGGAATTCTTTCAAATACATGGTGTTGGTGGACATATGACATAGATGTAAAGAGTAATCATATGACCAATAATATGACTGTGTCATTTAACCACTAGATAGGAAAATATAGGAACAAGTATGTCCTCACACACTTAGAGCACATTAGAATCAAATTCATGGCTAGATTTCGTCAGAGGTATGCAAAAACTAAGGGTAGAGTGACATCAAATGTTCAAGAGAGGTTAGATTGCTTTATATGATCAAAAGAAAGGTAGCATAGGAAAGCTACACGGTTCACATGCATAAACAGCGTGGGTTCTTCACTCTTAATATAGAGTACTAGAAATATCAAAAGGGCCCTGGAATTTGGAGCTGGTAGCTTTTGGTAATTTTGGTCAACACCATAGAATCTGGAGCTTGCTACTTAAAGTAAGTTGTAACAAGAAGATTTGACAGTGAAATGTTGTTTAAAACACTTGATTCACATGAGTATTTGCGTTATTACCGCTAGAAGCCTCACCAAACACTTGCCAATGACACAACCATGACTGCTGCTATTTTATCTCTTCTTCACGAGTAATGAATAGATGGAAGCAAGTGACAACAAACTGTGCAATCAAGAGAGAAGATGGGGAAAATGAAAGTGATGAAATAAATGCATCAAACAGGAGTGGAGACCATGGGCACTAAAATGGCTGGAAGTGAAGAATAATTTTGTTATTAAGAACCTACCCAAGCATATTAGTCCTTAGTCTTCTAATACATAATTAGTCCTATGAGCAAATTTTTCCACATAAAATTTTGTCGGGTTTTGCCAATAACATTTTGGTATTCATCCTCTAGTGAGTAGCTTGCAAAATTCATGGTATGGAATAATTAAACTTGCTTGCACCAATTTTCTCCCACTGTTTGAATTTGCTTGACTGTATAGATTCTTGGTTTCCTATATTTTAATTTCCAAACTATTCAAGCTCTTGGTATACACGTAGACTGTTCAATTCATGCACCTATGGTATTTTGTACATGATCACTCGAAGAGAGTTTACATTGTTAGGATGGCTTGATTTCATTAGAAAATACAACTATGAGGATATATCAATAAATAATAAAGACCACGGATCGTTATAGTTTAGTGGTTAGAAGATTTCATTCGTATTATATAGTCATAAGTTTAAGTTTTCGTCAAGATTTTTGGTAATATTATACGTACATTTGACTCCATACAGTTTGGGAGAGATTGGTGACTCTTACAGAACACTTTAGAGTTTGCTCTTCCATAGGTGTGGTGTGGAGGCCCCAACCTATTTTGTGATGTAATCAATGTAACTTATCTTGAGGAAATTGTGAGTGTCACTCATGGTTTTCTATTTTACTTACAAAAAAATAAATAACTAACTAATAAGGAAAAACATTGGTGTACATAAGAAAAAAAATAATAAAGAGATCAGAAGTGATGTAACATTTTGGGTCTCATATCTTTATAAAGTTTTTTTGATTTCAATTTAAAAGTGTTTTTTGTAAAAAAAAAGGCAAAAAATATATAGGTAAAATGTTCAATAAGAATAGTAGAATGTTCTTGTTAAAAAAGCACAATGTATCTTTATAATATTCTTGTAAGTTATTATAAAAAATAGATTTCATGCTCGTTGCACATTCTTTCATGTTTGTTGCACATTTTACAGTCATTGTTGCACATTAGGTGTTTTAAACAAGAAACTCTAAATTTCAAAAAATGAAACGATTTTTTTTCTAAAGTGAAGTTCACATGCCCCATCATTCTAACTTTTTTAAAAAAAAATCATTTGAAGCTAGTAACCCAGCCATTGAAGAATGAAAATTGATGATGAAGGACTCTAAACTTTAAATTTCAAATCTCTCAATTAAAAATTATTACTTCCAATCACCACAGATATTAGCACCACAGTATTACTGAATCCTCATCATTCTCACTTTCTTACACACTTTTTTTTTTTTAATCTAATTACATGCATTTTTCTCCGTCATACAAATGGGACTCAAATAATAATGGGTTGCCAGCACAAGCCTGGCCTGCTAATGAACGGGTCTACTGCAAACCAACATCCAGAACCACTTTTCCTTTCATTTATGTCCACAAAATCCACATACAGCCTTTTGGCTCCTCAAAGTGTCAAAATATACAGCTAATAATTAGATATCCCATTTCCCTCGGTTAACTTTTTAATCCGTTAAGCAACTACAGATATTGGCAAAAAGATACCAAGGAATCTACTCTAGAAGGCATCTGTTTACCATCGAATATGCTGATAAAAAAGACAACGTTATCGAAACAAAGCTCACAAGGCCGTCGTTTCGCGGCTGAAAACATGCCTTGCAATCATATGCTTACACACAATCCTCCTGTGCAATCCTGCCAATTCACTCGAACCATCACAAATATATTATTGGATCAAATTCGTCACCTCATCTAATGTCTGTCGCCTTGTTAGTTTTTAAGTAGAGGCTGTATGTTGTGCTGTGCGCAAGGTTCATCGAAACATGCAAAGTTAATACTGTGTCATTCAACGTCGGCAATAAATTAATCAGTCTCCAGGTACCAGCCAGCCAAAAAAAAAAAAATGACAAGCAAGCACATCAATAGCAGCGAATGGGAAGATTACTCTGTTGTAACATGTAAGTTACAAGTTCAGAATACGGAAACTACTTTGCAAAAACAAGAGTAAGACTATGTACATTAAACATTTTCCAGAGACCCAACAATGCAAGTCTAGTGCACATGGAATGACAGACGGATTGGAGTCCACGGTTCAAGAATTGATCATTTAAGCAAATTCACTCCTTTCTGACAAAAGTTAGACCAAAATAACAAAGACACACACCGTAGAATCACATTGGGATGTTAACTATAACAGTGCATGTCTAATCAGTACATCTAAATGCATATGTTACAAGATGGGATCAAAATATGACTTTTAAAAGTTTGAAAGCAGACAATCTTCAGTACCCGCTTTTCTTTGAACCTTCATTTCTTTTTCATTGAGCCACTGCCAAAATCATACAGAAAAACTTGGTAAAAAATCACCAAAATTCATGACATGATATTTGATGAAATAGACAAAAGTATCCAATGAATGCAAATTAACACAAAGATAGCAGTAACACAATTGAGCTAATGTTCAGGAAAATACCCCTGCTAATAAGCCAAACTCAGGAAGGCCCGTCGAGTGCATACCTAATTGTCGTAAAAGCGAGATCGCCGCCTTCTAGAACTGTGCAATGCAGGGGCATTAGTCATAAATTATAGAAGAAATGAATTACAAGCAAACCAGCATTTGCTACAGGCTTACTGCTATACATTTAGCAAACTGAACCACTGTTACAAAAATTAACGTAATGTACATGCCTAATGTCATATGCATGCATCAAAGCCACCAAACCTTATCATACAAGATACAGAAAATTTTTGCCCATCTTGTACCCAAGACAGCACAGATCCAATAAAAACTCAGAAAAGTTTTACTTGGTCAATTAGATGCATTAGACATGATTGCAAACTACGTCTAAAGTAGCTATCAATCTATTTGCAATCAACGAATAACACATGCATGGGCATACACATTAGTTCATCAATGTGCTAGTAAGAAAAAGGAGATATCCTCCAAAAAAAGGAAATCTGATGATATGATCTAGCAGTAGGCCAGTTCTATTCCAGGACAAATGTTCCATTTATGCTCCTATTCTAGAACAACATTGCTGCCTTCATGTGTGGGCTAGCTTCTTTCCCGAACATGAATTTCAATACCAAGCATGCTCCTATTCCCAATCAAGTCCACGTCCAACTATGCGGCTAGCGACCAGTGGAAAAGACTGACTATAATCAGTGCACCAGCATATGCTTTTAATGCAAAAGGAGAGACAACTGTAGCATGAGGTAAAGGAGATTAAAACAATGTAATATGCAGGTCAAAATGCTGATGGCCAAGAACTGTTAAACATGAAAAATTTAAACAATTTAGGTCTCACACTCCTAAGTGAAAGGTTTACAATTCAAAAGACAGACTAACTAAAAAAAAAATTCCGGAAAGGTTTTTCTGCAGCAGTGTGTACCAGGGTGAACTATTAAATGTCATAAAACATCAGCTTTTTGTTACCCATTTGCCCACATTACTGAAAAATACTATGATTCATGAACATGTAGTTAAATGCACCCAGACCACGTAACAACCAAAACAGAGATATCTATGCAAACAACTACAAAGATTATAACAATGATGCAGCTTAATGACCTGCGATGACCAGAGCCACCTCTGGAAGTGCCATTTGCAAACTCATCATCAGTATCATCTAATCTATAATCTGGAAAGTCTACAGATGTTACTGAGCCCTCATCAGAATTTGAATTATCGTAACTCGAGCGACGGCTTCCCCTTCTTGTATCGGCTACCCTTGACCTTCGTCTGTTTCTAGAGTTTCTAAAGTTATAAAACACTTGATACAAGATACAAGAAGTCCACCAGTTTCTGTCATCACCTGATAAGTCCTCAAGCTCTTCTCTAGTGTCATCAACCCCATACTCAATCACATAGTCCCCTAAAACAACACCTCGTGGAACTTCTGAATGTATAGTGCTCAAAACATCTATTATCTCAGAGGACTGCTGGAAATTCTCCCAGTCAATTTGACGAGCAGGATCAACTTTAGAAGGACGAGCATGAGGATGTTCAAGTTGGGCATGTTTGCACAGTTCTAAATAGGTTCCTGCAAATTTACATCGCTCTTCCTCACAAAAGCGCTTCTTCTCATCCAAATATGCGCGAGCCTTATCCACAATGACCCACCCATTGACTTCACCTCTACATAGAGGGCAAGCTAATTTACAATCACCTTCCGCAACTGTTGGTTGAATCTCTGATGCAGGAGATGCAACAGTTGTTGAAGGGCATGGCATACCATATGCACTTCTAAAACGGTCCAAACAGTTTGAGTGCAAGTGGTCTGTATCACACACGAAAGGGCGACACCCTTTCTCATAAGAAGAGCATTGGAGGAGAACACCATTGTGAGGGAAATCCAAGCATATAGGACAAGTCACATCTTCCCAATTGACATTTAAGAGAAAATTTTCCATACTGAAGCTATTGGTTTGATGCCTACTTTTGTAACAAGGTTCTAGCGTCATGAATAGAATTCACATCTATGGGCACATTGTGCAGTCCTTCTTCTTCTTACTTTAATAACGCTGATAAGCTGATAAGGCTATCAGTAGAGGATAAACAGGTCCTAAGCATAAAGCAACCAAGCTTCCAGTGAAAACCAAATGGAACAAGCCCCAAACTGTATACCACAAAAATATATATACAGCTGCACAAAGAGTAAAACAACAGCAGATGCAAAATTAGTAGACATAAACAATAAAAATCAAGCAAAATCGAACAACAATTGTTTCAAGATCTTAGGTACACTTCAATGCGATAATGTCCCTTTTTTTTGTTACAAATAAGTTCTCAAATAATGTGTTTCTCACGTCTCCTATCAAGTTAACATTCAACATTTGGCAAGTATGTGGAACCACAGTTTCAATCCAAGCAGAAAAATAAGCAGAATCCAACTCGGAAAACTTACCATTTCACAACATCGGTCCACCAATAATTTTCTTTCCCTTTTTATTTACTCAGAAAAGAAGAAGAAATGAATAGTATCAAAAATCAATAAATAAATAAAGACAAAAAACAACAAAAAAAGAACAAGAAACGAGCTCCGATTGGTCCAATCAGTTTTAGGAAAAGAAAAAAAAAAGTTAACTAGATTTCAAGCAGGGATTTTCCTAACAAAATTTTACGCATGACATGCATAAAAAGGCATCATTAATCCAAAAGTAAAGGTCCCAGCCAACAAAAAAAAAAAAAAACCCAGAAAAAATCAAGCAAAATGGGTAAATAAACCCAGGAATGAAGAAAAAAAAATTCAGTTGTTCATCATCATAGAGTCGAAGACCAATCAAAAAAGGAATCAGATCCGTAAGTGTGTATCCAAGAACAAGAAGCATCAAAGCTAACGAGCAGAAGATCAAATTGGCCAATCCAAAAACTTGGGTTAAGGCCAACCAATAGAATCGGTTGATTGCACTAAAAAAATTAATACATACCAATACAAAAAATGATTTGATAAACCCACAAACGTTGCCCTGTAATTCACTATGCACGGACACACGCGCACGCACTTTAACAAGAATTTGAAATAACCATCAAATTGAGAAACAAGAACAAAATAGCCATCGAAATATCTTTTTTTTTTCAATACAAGAAAAGGGAGAGACAGGAAAATGAAAGCGCCTCACCTGGAAAGGGAGAACACGGAGGAGATGAGCCCAAAGGGACTTTTCACAGAGAGAGAGAGAGACAGAGATTGTCCGTATGAGACTTTGGAAGTACTATAATATGTGTGATAAAAAAGGAAGGGGAAATGAGCTATGTTTAAAAAAAAAAAAAAAATTACGTTCCACTACCCATCTTTATTTTATTTGATGAAATATTAAAGTAATTGTGTCATTTATTAAATATATTTAGTTGTTTATTTTTTTAAATTTCAATTCTTCATCAAATTTAATTTTATCTGAAAAATCTTGCCTAGTATTTTTAGAAAAATTATGATTTAAATAAATTTTGTACAATTTATTTTTTTTTCTCTTATTTCTGTCCAAAAGATTGTAAAAAAGGATGTCAACTTGCTATTATATTTGTTTGAAGAAAAAAAATTTTGACTTTGACTAGAGGTATCGACTCTAAAGAATGATAAAATAAAATGAATTATTAGATAATTAAATTTATAAAAAAAAGTAGATAAACTTTAAATATTGTTTCATGACACACATTTTTATTTGAGAAAAAATTTAATTACTTTACTTAAGAAATTTTAAAATAATTATAAAATAACATGTGTTGTTGAATAATTAAATTCATGAAAACATAAAAATTGATAAACTATCAAAAATATTAAATAAGATTATATAACTACTTATTATTATTTATTAAAAACTGTGTAATATTACTTTTTACTTGTTGATATTTGAATATAATCATTTTGTCTCACTATTTATTTATTTATTTGTATTTTCATAGTATAACTATTAGCCATTTTTCACAATCTTGAGTGACTTTAAGTTGTGAAGTTGTGGATTCTTGTGTGCTTACCTAATTTATCTCTCTCATATTACACAAGGAAAAAGTTTGAGAGCCCTCCAAAAGAATTTTTGTCCCGATATGTATAAAAATAGTAATTAATTATCAATTTTTTGTAACTATCGTAATAAAAAAGAGTAATAAAAAATAAAATAATTATTTATATTTCAATTTATTGTTCCTTTTTTCATCAATAAAGTTACAAAAACTTAGCAATTAGTTACTCTTTACATATATATCCAAACAAAACCTAAGAATAAATTTGCATGGCTGTCCAAACCAACCCCATTAAACAATTGTTTTTCTCCTAATGAATATTTTTTGGTAAAACTATTCACTCATTAATAATATCATTTCTTTCAAACATCTTCTTTCTTTGTTCTATATTAAATTCATTAAATACCTATGTTAAAACTTAGTAGTGATCTAATGGTTTTCTACCGATATTAGCTCTGGTTTGAGTTTATACACCTCAATCCTTTTTCCTCCTAAAAAGAGGTGTTGTTAAGGCGTGTTCTGAGCTCCAACACGAAGATTAATAAATTTTAAACTCATTAACGCTAAGGTCAAGAGTAAGGAAGGCCAATTCGAAATCAACAGTGTTCAGATAGAGTGTTCTCCTTCATAGGGAGAACACTATGAAGAAGATTGAATGAGGTCATCAATAGATAACTCTCGATCTCGGTCCATAAATGCAATGACTCACATATTGACAATATATCTATTTTTTTATCAAAAAAATATATTAGATAATCATCTACCAAATAACTTATTAATTTTGTAATATGCATTATCTTATATAACTCCTACACCTAAAATCATGTTTTAAAAATTTGTTACGATATACCCACATATGGAACATTTGGCTTAGCGTTAGATGTCATTGATTATTGTTTAGTTTTTTTTTTTTTTTTGAGATAGATTATTTTTTAGTTGTTAATGATAGCCTTATGCTTTTGGCATATAATATACTATAAGAGTCAATTTTACTCAAAATCTTTGAAGGTTTATTAAATTTTATTCATCATTTTTTTTTTTTTGGTGAAAATCAATCTATCTCGTTACTTTCGTCATACTAATTCTATCCTACCATTACTTTTTTTGTTAAGTAAGCTAACATAGCAACTAACGAAATTCTACGTCTAACAAGTTGTCTCTCATCAGTTGCCACATCATCTTTTTAATTTTAATTAATATTGAATTTTAATTATTTTTTTAAAAAAGTATACAAAAATTTTTTAAAAATCCATTCCTTCTTTTCTCTCTCTTTTCCCCTTTCTCTCCTCTCCCTCCTTTCGCTCTCGCCTCCTTCTTTCCTTCTATTCTCTCTCCTTGCCACTGCCCCTCCTCAATAATTCTTCGTTTGGGTGGCGGGCTCAATAGTTCTAGTCTTCATCATAGCTATAAGTTAGAACAAAGGGATCTTTGAGGACATGATAGTAAAGAGGGAGGGACAAGGGGAGAGAGAGGAAGGATGAGGGGCAATGAGAGCCAAAGGGTGGAAAGAGGAGAGAGAAAGAGAGGAATGGATATTTTTAAAATTTTTTGTATAATTTTCTTTAAAAATAATTAAATTTTAATTTTAATTAAAATTAAAAATGACATGACCGGTGATGAGAGGCAGCTTGTTTGACATGGCACTCCATTTGCTATGTCAGCTTACTTAACAAAAAAGTGATGGTATGGTAGAATTAGTATGACAGAAATAATGTGATGGATCGGTTTTTACTCAAAAAATGTAATGGGTAGAATTTAATAAATCGTTTAGGATAAAATTGAACTTTATGCCTATAATATACCCTAGTAATATAAGATAGGCTATTATTATCTTATTGATACATATTATATTTAGAAAATTATTTAGAAAGACTAGTATATGATTGTTATTCTATAAATTTGGACTAGTACTGGCCATCAATAGAAAAGCATACATATAGACTAATAATAAATTGTTAGTCCATATTGTATGCCATTAATATGGACTAATACTGGCCACATCAGTCAGTGCACCAGCTCGGTTTACCTATTTGCTCCCAATTTTTATGGACATAACATGTTCTAAGCTTAATTACAAAAAAAAATTCTACATATAAAAGCAACAATATGTGCTAAACTATCACATCATTATTTTCTTTGAAAAAACATCAATTCTCTTTCAAACCCTCTCTCTCTCTCTCTCTCTCTCTCTCTCTAAGCCCTCTCAACTTCTTCAGAACGACCCTCTCCTCTGTTTGTCGACGGAGGCCAACTACCACTACCAACCAGCCACTGAATCTCCCTCCCCAGCATCTAGTCAGCTCTTCTCCTCTCCTTTTCCTCCTGTCAGTATCTTCTCCCCTCTTCTCCTCTTTCCATCCTCACCTGACCCTAATCTTTGTTTATGAGGCCTTTTGAGTCATTTTCAATCAGATCTGGCCACAATAACGCCACCAAAGGTCTCCCCAACTCTAAATCCATGTTCCTCAACGGTTAGACACTTGTTCTGCCATTTCTGGCATCGTCGACTTTGCCAACACTGCCGTTGGCGACTCCTCCAAGGTTGTTGCCTCTGTCGGTAGAGCCACTGTTTCCACCCAAGCACCATTGCCACTGACCATGTGCCCATTTCTGCCGCTGCTAGTCCTGACACCGCATACCGCTGCCGATTCCACCCTTGGATCAGTTGGGTCATGCCGTCGTTGGATCATTACAACTTGTGCTAGATCTTTACCATTTTGTGTTACTTTTGATACGTGTGTTAGGTCTTTATTTTGAATATGTTTTGGATCACTATTTTATATTAACTATTTGGGTCTTTACTGTTTGTTATAGCCTAGTAAGTTTGAAAGCCATTGCCGAGCATACCCAGTCAATTTTTATCGTAAGTTCGTCGAAGTGCAGTGCTTACTACCGTGTGCAGCTTAGTTTGGCTAGTCCAATTTGTACCATCTTTGTAAGGTTTTGTCGAAATGAGCTTCAAGTCCAATAAGTTGGTAGTCTTTTAACCACGTTTGTTGTAGGCCTTTGTAGCAATTTATTCCTATTTTGTGCAAATTGTTGTGATACTTTCGTGTCGACTTATGTACGGAATTCATATGATTAATGTAATGATTTCCTTTGATTAAAAAAAAATCTCATCTCTATCTTTTCCATCTCTCACTCTCTTTGTCTTCTATCTCTTATCCTATTTCTATACCATCTCTCTCTCTGCTCCTCATTCCATCACTCTCCTTTTCTTACCCATCTCTCTCTCCCATGTCTCTCCCTCTTTCTTCGATCTCTCTCACTCTCTCTACCATCTTGCAACCTGTCTCTCTCGTTCTTAAACCTATCTCTATCTCTTTCCCATCTTTCTTTCCCCATCCGCCTCTATCCACACTCATCTTCCTCTCTCTCTCCCTCTCCCCTAATTTTGATGATTGATTTATATAAGTTAGGCATATTTAGATATCAATTAAAAATTTTATTTAAAATAAGTGTTTTATATATTTAACAAGAATTTAAAAGTTTCATAAAGATCACCAAAAAAAAAACTAAGTAATAAAATAAAATGATTTTGAAGTTTACTTTAGGTTATTTGTGATAAAAAAAAAATAGGTATAATAAATAATAAAATTAAGTTAATTACTCTATAAGGATTGATAAAATTCTTTTAACGCACTAAACTACTTGTCTATTCAACGTTGTCAAGTGCTATCCACACTTAATTTATTTTAATTAAAATTAAATTGCCTATTAGAGCATAAGTGGTATAACATGACACTCTGTTAATTGTTACGTCAATACACTTAAAGGGATTGAAGATTGAATTGATTTAGTGTGAGAGAAGTAACGTGGTGGATCGATTTTTAAAAAAAAATTATTTTTTTTGAACAAGAAAAAGGGCACTCGTAAATATGTTAATCATTACACTTGTGGGCCGAGGCCGGAAGTACTCGTTGACGTCCTCATTTAACTTCCATATAGGGAGGACCCACAACCTAGACACTGATGAGTCTAAGAGTGACTGTATCATATCAAACCATAACGATTGTCGAATCTAAAACTCAACAGCCAGTCCACCAGTCCTTCAAATCCATTGGGCTTGGGCGAGGAAACCCACATGTTCAAATGTAGGAGACAAATGCTAGTGCGAGGATTCGAATTTGAGTTAAGTGAGTGGAATGCACACCAAATCACCATCCATATTGTCACCGCAGGTGATTCTTTAAAAAAAAAATTATGGATGGGGATTAAAAAGCTCAAAATGTCATTTGGATGAAATTGACCCATGCTAATAGTTAAAGAAATTTCTCACTGTTTTACAAACGGGAAGATTTAATTTAGGAATTCTGGAAGTTGATAACGAAGTTTTTTGAGTTAAGGGACTTGGACGGTCACAATCCTCAGAATGACGCTTTGGGAGACTTGGATGTGAGCCTTCCGCCGTCTGGTGACAAAAGAAACTAGGTATGTAGAAAAATAAATGCTTCTGTCATCTTCATCATTTCTATTAACAAATCTGGGAAGGTCAATTATTGAATTAACAAACAAAATTCAATCCATTAAAAAAATTAATTTACATAACCAACAAAATTCAAACACGAAATTGGAGCTTTGATTGATCACGCTAACGTAGCGCACCAAGTTAAAAGCCTTTTTCTTTTTTGGTCTAAAAAAGCATTTTAATTTTATAACACCAGTCCATCTTTACAAGAGAAGGCCTATACGGCAACACTTCCGCCGGGCCAGAATCCAGAAGACTGTGACCTCAGCAAATACCACCAGAAAATGACGGCCAAATCCTCTTGAGTGACGCATGAGTTAAAAGAAATAAGGAATCAGGATCTTGCCAGTAATACGAGGAAACCACCCCGCTTAATTGCCTATGTACTAATAAATGTATGAGCCCAGTTACCCGGACGGGGTAACCGGTGGACGGGGACAAAAAAGATATATTTTTTTTTCCCTGTTGTAGCATGTTACACATCAAATTAAAGTATATTATACATTAATTTTAATTTTTATGCACATCAATCTTAAACTTGTTACACATGAATTTAATAATTCTCTATTTTAATATATGTTGCACACTAAATTTACTCTTTATACAAACATACTACTTAAAAAAATAAAAAATTAGTGGATCTCTCCTCTCTCTCTTCCTTTCTCTCTATCTCTCTTCCCCGAACCCCCTATCTCTCACCTCCCGTCCCCCTAACATTTCTGTGAATGTATTGCATTGAATGTACCTAAAATAATAATAATAATAATAATAATAAATGTATTGCATCGGGGACGGTGATAGTATGGACGGTGATTTGGTGAATGTCCTTCGCAGGGTTTCAAAAGGCGAGCTCTTCCGCCTAAACAGCTCCATTTAAAACCGCCTAAAAGAGAAAGGGCACAGGCGCACATGATTCTCCTGCTACAAATTAAGTGACAATCAAATTATTGGCATAAGAACATTTGAACAAGTGCGGACACGGAGACATTGATGTATGTATGTGCGCACAAGCCAGCACACACCCCTGTGGTACTTCTTTTTTTTTTTTTTGCCCAATTGGGAGTGGTATTTTTCGTGTTTAGCCAATGAAGTGTGATATCATCATATGCCAATAAAGATGATTCCACTGTAATGTTCACAAGAAGGCTAGGGCAACGTTAGGAAATAAAATAAGTGGGGAAGATCATGATCACTATGAGTTAGACTTACTAGAATTTGATGAATCCTATTTTTCGGTCATTAAGGTGGAACATTGAACCAAGAAGTCTCTGGGAAAGCTTGATTAACTCAGCAAAAAAAGTTTTAGAATTGATTACACACACAACACATGAATACCCAAAACATCTATACACATATACACCTGCATGTTTTGACTCACCATTGTGCTCTTCATCAAGTCGTGATCATAATTTTCATAGTCTTCTTGATCATAGTCCAGTCCGTGGGAGTTCACTTAACAAGGCATTTTTATGATGAACAAAGTAGGTGCCAATATCAGAGAAGCTTTAACTTTAATTTCTTCTAGTATTTCTTAGTCTTAGTCCATACAAAGAAGCAGGGACAGATCTACTGAAGGCTTTTTGGGTGTAGGGTTCCCCCTGACTTTTTAATCTTTTACTATAACTTTTCATCAAAAGACAACTACATTCGCTGGTTAGCCCAGTGGCATGCGCATTTTGCCCCCTTCTGGTTTCTCAAGTCTCCTTCTTTGAAAACCTTTGCCCGCGGTCTTATTACTCTCTCTCTCTCTCTCTCTCTCTCTCTCGCTCTCTCTCTTTTTTTATAAAATATAATTATAATATTATTTGCTCAAAATAGTTAATAATTTTTTATTTTATTATATAATTAATTTTATTATTATTATTATATATATATAATTTATCGTCTTTAAATTTTTTTTTGAATCCACCCCTAAAAGGAAAAAAGGTATAGAATTTCCATTACTGAAAAACGATCCGAAAAAGAAGTAAAAGTTTTAACGACTCCATAAGTCAATTTGAATCGCGGTCGAGGATAGAAGGAATTATAATAGTCATAAAGAGTTCCTCAGGTCACTTAAACAAATTTAAACAAATTGATGGTAGTTTTGATTTTGGTATGGGTTAGTAAAAGCTGCAAACGAGTCAACACAGTAATTATTAGGTTTGAGAAACCTGACCCTGCAAATATTTCTACTGCCAAATCAGGCCTTCTTGGAAGCTCACTAAATTCACACGACTTTCCTGGCCAGCAAGTAACGCGAGTCATTGATAAAGCTCACACTAAGAAAAAGAGTTGGGGGTCACAGTGCACCGTAAAAAGAAGGAAAAATCTTGGTGGACAGGCTCTCCCGACGGGGAGTCACACCCACCTTAAATGCTCTCCTGTTGAAGGGAGGGCCATTTGTAGTCCTCCTATTATGGGGACACGACTTCCTCCATCTGAAAAATTGCGTCCTCTTAATAGGATCCCGAAAAGAATATGGAAAAAGTTTGGTATCCCTACCTTGGTATACATACTTGGTATACCTATTGTAACGAGCTTATCTATTTTTGTGACAAGATCGATAAAATATGATACAAAAAATTAACACGTTATTTTTTGTTGCAAAAATAATAAGCACAGTTGCAGAAATAATTAAGTTCGTCACAAAAAATAAACTTTGTATGTGTATCATCTGGCTACCAATATATGTATACCAAATCAAGCTCAAATAATATATAGCGACAGAGGTACCATGTTTAGCAGTGGCAGCTATTGATCATTGCTTTTGTTTTATTTTCGAGCCAATTATTACTTTTGTTTTAGTTACTCTCAAATTAGAAATTTCTTTCTTTTATTTAAAACTACTTAATATTCAATTTAAAAATTGACTAATTCGAATCAACTTAAACAAGATCACGTGGGTTGTAAAGATCTCCTAATAGATATTTAATGTAATTACATTCATAAGATTCTAAGATTCAAATCTGAAACTTTTAGGTAATATCTGTTAGGAGATTTTTGCAACCCACGTGATCTTGTTTAAGGTGATTCGAATTAGAAATTTCTTTCTTTTATTTAAAACTACCTAATATTCAGTTTAAAAATTGACTAATTCGAATCAACTTAAACAAGATCACGTGAGTTGCAAAGATCTTCTAACAGATATTTAATGTAATTACATTCATAAGATTCAAATCTGAAACTTCTAGTTAAGTGATAACAAATTTCTGTCATCCATGTTAGCACCTATTGGTTAGAAATTCCCTTTTCTCCTCCTGGTTTCGGAGGACCCAAGGCCCAAAATCAGAAGCTTTTGCTTTCTTGACATCAAAAGGTGTGCGGGCTATTTGTTATTTTGGGCTTCCGAGAGCCCAATTTCAATTTGGAGAGCCCAAAAACATTAACAAGGGATTAAAAAAAGAAAACAAAAAACAAACCAAAAAAAAAAAAAGGAAACCAAAAAAAAAAAGAAAAAATCAAAAAATTCCAAACCCGAAAAAAGAGAGAGAGAGAATCAAGAAGAATCATTCCTCCGGTACAAGTACTTGCATCAAATAGAGAATCGACAAGTTGGGCGGAAATGGAACCCTAATGGCAGGAGAGTGCTCAAATAATCTGGGGGCACGGGAAATAAATTCAGCTTTCTTCTGTAAACTTGCTGTTGTTTGAGACTATACAAGACATTGCCATTAGTTTCTATAATTCTACAACTTCTGTTCTGCGCTATCTTTATGATTAGAGTCTAGAGATTGTCCCTATACACTGTTGCAACCATTGTCCGTCGCATTAACTGTTTTTCTTTGGTATGAGGCATTAACAACCCTTTAAGAGAGAGAGAGAGAGAGAGGCTTTCCACGAAAAAGATGAAATTATCTTAGTCCACTGTTTGCTTTGTATGCTCTGCAAAATAAGAACACAACTTGTATTCTTGTGCTGCCCTGCGGAAGTTTTTACCATCTGTCAGACAAAACCGAGTCACTCCATGAAAGCATGATATCCCGGACAACAGTGGGAAAGTCTGCAAGTCGAAGCAAAAACCTTTAGGAAGCACACATCTAAAATAAATTTAGCTTTATACGGTTAATACGTAACCTTATATCAGAAAGTTCAATAAAACTTTACCTCGTGCAACTTCCCTCGCCACCAATGTAAAATCTATTTGGTCTTCAACCAGCCTGTACACATCTACAAGCTAGAGGAAATGAATGCCATTTAAGTATTCGGAAAGAGTTTGGAAAACAAAACCATAAAGGAAGACAAATCAGCATTTGAATAAAGAATTGTCACATATCTTGCCTGACAAATATGGCAATTTAGCAGTCAAATAAAAGAATTGTCACTTCAAGAAAAAAATTAGGGATCTAATCGTGTTCACACTTGCCAACCTCTTCAACATGAAGCCTGGAGTCTTCAGTCAGCGCCAAAAGCAGCTGTCTACGAATTCCTTCATCGGTAAAGAAAAGACGAGCTCCATCTTTAATGGTGTCTGTCAGGTCTAGCTTCTTTTCAACTTGCCACTTACTCGAATTTCGCCTGGACAAAGGAAAAAATTACTGGATGTGAATAAAAATGCTGGAACTCATGAGCAGGACTATCATCATGGATTCAAAAATAGGTAAGTGGGCCATGAAAGATACAGACATGGTCTTCACTTTCAAGGCTGGATTACTGCTCATTTTGGCTACGTTTTCCTTCGCAAGAACAATAAGGTTTTCCAGCCGTTTCCATTGGAATGAACCATCCTTGAACAGAACCTGACACAGGAAGCAGATCATCATCGACCTGAGTGAATACAACAAAAGGCACAATATATGGCCAACCACGAATTGGACTTGGCAAATCATTTTATTAAAGAAGCGCAAAAGACAAAAAACAAAGGCAACAATCCTCCAACTTCAATGAACCTAGAATGTCAAGCAGCAATATCCTGGGGCAGGCCAGATATCTTCTCGTTGCCATTGCCCATTTAAGACTATAAATGCTTCAATGCTGTCAACAGACTCACATTGATGTGGCTGACACTGACCTTACTCTTTCTTTCAGTTAATACACTGCAAAAGATTTACAGCAACCAGTTGCTCATGGATGGGCAATTCTTGCCCACGATGCCCCCTCTCTCTCAACATCCATAAGTGCACGGGTGGGTAAATGTTTGTGCTTATATGAGAGTGAAAGCATGTAACATCAGAACAGGAGATAGGCCTTTCAGTTGCAACTTAAACGAAATCTATTATAGATTTAGCTGAACTATAAACCTAAGATGGATGTGTCCCAGGGCCCTTAAATTCATTCCTGCTGGAAACTACATCGGTTGTTTAAACAAATCAGGATCTTAGATTCCCACTTTATACATCTTATTCAGGGTAAGGAAGTATGTTACTGTTGCCCGTGCCATTATCATCCCCAAGTGGTGCATGCCATTTGTTTTACTTGAGCGTTTTTTCTTAGACAACCAGATAAGACATACTGCTTCATGTGATCCAGTGAGGAATGGCTTTTCCTTGCATTTAGGAATTAGTGGAATGACGGAGTTCTAGATGAGTTAAAAATAGTCTGGATGCTACCTGGTCATTAGAAACTAAAGCATGTTTTTGCTTTCCAAGAAAACTTCCCTTGCCTAAGATGTATGATTACTTCTGCAGTACTGCTCAATACTTCAAAAACAATCTTTCCAGCAGAAATTAACCTGTGCTATGAGGGCAGTCAACAATGCAAAATCACCAACAATGCAAAATCACCATTATTTGCCCAAACTAGGCCTCAACAAACAATTGAAGATACAGATAGTAAACATTCCTTCATAGAAGTGAGGAGAACTCTTCAAAGGCATTGCTAGGCATTAGTAGCCTTGCAGTTCACAGGTCAAGTGACAATGGCTGAAAGTGGCCAGTAAAATCATTCTTCACTTTTTTTTTTCTTTTTTTCTTTTTTTTTTTTGGGGTTTGTTAGGCCTTGAACTACACAATAAGGCTAGTTTTTCTCTTTCGTGCAAACCCCATACCCCCTTGCCCGGATGAGAATCCTCTTGAAGATGAAGGTCTAAGTTCTTAACCATGATTTCTTCTGGATTGTTTAGGAAGGAACTCGATTGTAATCTCATAATTTTGATAGCATAAAATTTGCCGGACATCTGTCCTGTGATTTTTTACCCTCATACTAGAGGGTTTTCCACAAAAATAGCAGGTGACTTTAATGAAGCAACATTTGAATGTCAAAAGTAGACAATAATGCACTCAGCTGAGTACTTGTAACACTTTGGCATAGCGAACACATCCGAGCGAGGGTATGTCATGAAGGAACAAATAGATCTATTTTAGGTGGAGAGTATGCTCACAGTGATTGCAAAATCCAACTTTCCTTTATCAGTGTTCAGTGCATATAATTTTTCATGTTGCACTTTCTGTAAAAAACATAATTTCTAAAGAAGAATATGACTTGAGCTAACCTGTATGAGGCGTTCTCGAAGAGCTGGATTTGGGTCTGTTAGAAGGCGCTTTGCGACATATGGATAGGCAACCTAGTCAAAATACAAAAAGAATCTCTGTTAAATAAAGCAGAGGAAAGCAGTAAAGCGTTTCAAGGACCTAAACTTAAGAAGTGAATATCAAGATGCTTTTTTGAATGCACACGAGAGAGAGAGAGGCTAAATTTTTACCTCAAGGAATTTAAAATCAGGCTTCATGGTGAAACAGATGCCCTCTTGTGTCAGTAAAGAACGGATAACAAGGGAAAATCTTTCAGGTATACGAATGGGATAATTATAAACCAACTGATTGAATTTCCCTGCAACGTGAACAGCACAAATCTTATTTTTGCACACTTAGTCTAAACCAAAAAAGAAATTGAATTTTAGCAGCATGATGACATCTTAATTGCTACAAGCAGTTAATTCACAAGCTACTAAATGTCATGATGATTAGATAATTGCAACCTGATTTTGGAAGTAAACACAATCACATGGCCAATTTAGTTCGAGATATATCTGAACCGCTTCATTTACTAGTCAAGCTGCAATTGTGTAAGTGAGCATAGAGACCTAATCAGGAGATGCATCCCCATCCAAATGCACATTTTAAGGAAAAGTGAAGATTGAAGTTGAAGGCACAGAAAAAAGGTGAGTGACAGACACTTCCACAATTTGGGGAAGCAGGCCTGCCACAGGAGAGTAAGAAGTAACTTAACATATGTTATGCAAGTCAAAAAGTTTCTTGGTCGTTTGTGCAATCAACAGCAATTTGCATTATTCATGCCGGAAAGAATGAAAAATATATAAATTAAGAAGAAAAAAAGAAGAAGAAAATAGGCAGAGGCAAACTATTGCTTGTCTAGCACTATTATGGACATTGTAGTGAAGATGAAAAATAAAGCTTCCATGCTTTCTCTTAATTGCACATTTTGCAAGCAGTTGGAAGATATATTACCTTTAAAATAGACCAGAGAAAATCAGCTATGTAAATTGTCTTACCTGTCACACTTCTGAAATTAAAATCAGAAAGGCCTTTTCCTACTGAGTTCTGCCAAATTGCTTCTAGGGCTGGAATGATAGGAGAGACATCAGTTCCACTAGCCAAAAAGCCAAGCCTGGTGAAATCATTTGCCATCTCAGCGTAGTCCTCATTGACAGCATGCACTACAGCATCGATCAGGATCTGCTTATTTTGCTGAAACGTTGAAAGTACATAACCCAACAGCCAACAAAAAGAATGCATTAGTGCAAGTAAAATCAAATAAAAACTACAAGTTTTTTTTCTTTTTTTTTTTTTTACTTGGCCAAATAATAGCCTATGTAAGACAACTAAGGTGTTAAAATATAAAACGATGAAGAAAATTTCTCTTCAATGTCATGAAACTCTATTTGTGATGCAACTTGAGGAGATGGATGCATCAGTTTCTATCTGCAGCAAAGCTAACAAGAACTGAGGCTTGTTGGGCATTATCTTTGTACGGAATTCTAGGAAATGATCTTACTTGACTAAGCACTGCAACATTCCCAAAGTCCACATATGCAATACGTCCATCTCGCAAAGCAAAAATATTTCCAGGATGTGGATCTCCATGAAATAATCCAAACTCTAGCAGTTGCCGCAAAGCAGCACTCACCCCAACTGTTAAAAATCCTTCTACATCAATGCCAGCTTCCTTGATAGCCTACCTTACATCAAGCAATTTATTATTGCTTTCCTGGAAAAGGCAAGATAATAAATAAGCACAATGACTTTATAGCCAAACCTGTGGGTCAGTGCATCGGATCCCATCAATCCACTCCATTACTAAAACACGTGAACCAGAAAGCTTTCTGTAAACTCGAGGAATTTTGACAGTTGGATCATATTTGAAGTTTTCCAAAAAATCTTCAATATTCATGGCTTCCTAAATAAGAGATGAAGTGAATTCATGAGAAAAAAGACTAGAAGCATAAACCAAAAACTATAGACATTACCATTAAGGGGAAAATGGAAAATATCATCATGTTGCCATGGACGTAGGTATCACATTGTCAAAATCCTCACATGTGCTATAGCCCAAGATACTGTCTTACAGATATAAGAGCATAAATGATGATTATTTGGATAAACAGAGAACAGATTTGCAGATACCAAGGTGTAATCAAGCTCCTCCAAAAGCTTCTCACCAAATTCATCAACTATTAGCTCAGCATTGCATCCCAGTTTCTGTAAACTAACGCCGTTTAGGAAAGAAGCAAGATTTCTGAAGAGAAAAAGATCCCGATAGATTATAGGCTCTATCTCAGGCCTTTGAACCTGCAGATAAATTGGTTGACATTAATAATACAATTGCAGTTTCAAGGTACTACTTCCAAGAAAAATTTTACTTCTAAATATTTTTCTCCCATCAGATAGAGACATTCAGTTTCCTGTAAGATCTTGACCATTTGCATTTCCTTTCTCCATTGCATGTTTAAAATCAGCATTAAGAACATTGAAATTCATATAATTATTCAGTTGTAGACAGCAAAGTCAATGTCATTCAAGTGGCAGTGAATGCTATAATATATACTTGCGTAGCAGTCAAAAAATTGCATGTAGTGAATAAGTGATGGTTGCCAAACGATGAAATATCAAGAGAAAAAGGCAGCAAGGAAAACTTTATGCAACCTTGATTGCAACATCCTCCCCTGTATCTCGTAGGGTAGCCCGATAAACTTGACCTAAGCTTGCAGCAGCTATTGTCTGTGATGAAATTTTACTGAAAACAGCTTCCAATGGTCGGCCCAATTCCTCTTCTATGATATTGAAAGCGACCTAACAAAAGGCTTGATGTTTACATAAAACAAACTTGGCCTGATCACAGTACCATGTAATAAACCATTGCAAATACAAAATAATTCTTAGGCAAGGGTGTTCTTGCCTGATTAGGGAAAGGAGGAACATCGTCTTGAAGGATGCAGAGTTCATTCATATAATCTTCTCTAATAATATCAGGTCTGTTGGCAAGAACCTGGCGAGGCACCAATTTGGAGTCCGTGTAAAAATTTCAAACTTGCAAGGAATACGTTGAGTAAAATCCAAAGTCAACATGACCGAAGATACCCACTCGGATTTCTACTTATAAAAGAACTGGAAAAAGTTGTGAGAAACTCTCGAAAAAGTTGTGAGTCCTGGAAAATTGCTAGTAATTTCAGGTTACAAGAGATAATGGACATTCAACGAACCTGTCCAGCTTTGATAAAAGAAGGCCCCAGATCGCACAAGAGATTTCTGAGCTGACGAGCACGATACGGAACCACCTCCGTATCCCTCCCAACAAAATAATCATACATCAAGCCGGACCAGTACAATCCCAAATTCCACACTATTTCCACCCCACGCAATATCAGAGACAAGATAGCCCCTCTGGATTCTAACACTTTACTCCTCACCTATTCCATCAACAATTAACCAACCGAAATTTTCATGCCAAAGCCCCAACACAAACATTCATACACACAAGTAAAAGAGAAATGCATGATAAGTCATTACATGACATGAAACATTCATTCTGATTAAATTTAATTATAGCAGCATATAATCGTACTGTCTCGGGAGAGTACTTGCGAAATGGCACGCACACCCCACGCTCGATGTCCAGCTGCTCCAAGGCGCTGCTGGACTGCTGCGGAAAGCCCTTGTTCTCCGCCGCACTCGTGGCTGCCAAGCTCCTTCTCGCCGGGAATTCTTCATTTCTGTAGCTGTCGGCTCCGGACGCTGCCGCTGCGAAACTCGACACCCGAATCGGATGCAATCTCTTGCCTCTCTGAACCCTGCAGTGCGAAATTTGTGACGGATTTTGCACGTTTCTGCGTTTCGTCTTCGTCCAGAGAGAAGGCGGTTTTATGCAATTTGGATTAATCAAATCCATGAACGCCGTGCGTATCGATGCTGTAGGACCCAAACGGAAAGCTTCAGAGTTGGCCAGCCGCGCTAGCGGGCAAGCCAGCAAGTAACAGAGAGAAAGAGAGAAACAGAAACTTGGTAAGTTCAGTTTAGACACGCAAATGGAATGAGCAGAGAACCAGGAACATGTTTTAGGACGTTTGTGGATAAAGTTTTGGAAGAGGACACATATGAGTGAAGTTGACAAGAAGCGTAATTTTGCCACGAATATTATAAATAACGGATATGTCCCTAGCCACAAATATATGCAGGATTTAGCGTTTTAATTAATATTTTTTTAAAGTAATAAAATTAATAATTTTTATAATAAAAAATAAAATATATTATTTTTTTATTTTAACATTATTAATTTTATTGAAAATTTTATTAATTTTATTAAATTTAAAACATTAATTAAGACATTAAAATTTTATATCCACTTACACCTAAATTTTTTTGTATTTATAATTTAATCCTTTTGTTATCAATTAATTACAAATTAATCCTCATTCATTTGAATGGTTTTATATTTTCATTTTAGTCTCTCAATTTTTAAATAATTACAATTTAGTCCCCTTCAATAATTACTTTTTAAACTCTATACTTTTAATATTTATCAAATTAACTTTTCTTTATTCACATTTTAGTCCTCAAACTGTTCATATTTATGAAATTGACGCACTATGTCCGATTTATTCAATTAAGTCCAAGATTCCTAATTACACACGATTTAGCTCCCACTAGTGCCTAATCAAGTAATTAACATTAAAGTAAGATAGATTAAGGTTAGAAACCCTCTATGCTCACGTTCTCTCGCTAGGCCAAGACCCCCTTTCTCTCTTTTTCTCTCACCATTTTCATCTAAATAAGCTTATAAATCATAATTCAAGTATGAAATCAACATATTTACAAATCCAGCACATCAATAAACCCTAATTCATCAATCCTTCCCATCAAAACCACTTTCTTTCTCTTCTTCTGAGCTTGGCCAAACTTCCCTCACCTCCAAATCCAAGTTTTCCTTAATTTTAACTTGCAAAACATGGCAACAAAATCACAATGCAATGCCCTCAAAACCATGGTTCTAAAAAAGCATCAACGACATGCTTTTCCACAACGGAGGCTCGTGGACCGCAACACAATAATTTTATATCAATTGGACAAAAATAACCCTATAATCTTCAAGATTGTCCAGCATTGCCGTTATATAAGGTGGGCAAATCCCATCCAACGTTGCAACAGATTGCAGTAGATTTCTTCGGAGCTTGCAGCAGATTTTCCCAAAAAGTGTTTTTTTTTTCACTTGAAATACGATTTAATTCCTATTTTTCTATTTTTAATTTCGTATTTCTCTAGTTTCTTGAGGTGGTAATTTTTGTGCTCAAAAAGCTTGTGGATATGAGCTTTTAGTTTAACTGCCATTTTTTTATTTGTCGCCATATTCTTTTTTTTTTTGTACATAACTCTCTCTCTCTCTCTTTCTCACATACACACGCTCAGTTTATGCTGTCCCCCATAAGAATCTCTAATTTGATTTCTTACTGGTTGCTTCGAATGCTTCTTTGAATTTGATAGGATAGGACGACTTTCAATTTTCTAAATAGAATTCTCAATTATTAAATTAAGTATATTGTCAAGTATGCAAATTTTTTAAAAGTGAAATAAAATAATTATGTTTTTTATGGTCATTTTACGTAGTAATAACTGTTTTAACAGTAATTTTACCAAACAAATAAAATTAAATTTGATTTTTTTTACAGTCATTTTACCACTTTTAACAAACATCATACGATTGTGATAAACAGTACTTTTATTCTTAACACTTTTATTCACAGTATTTTATTTCATAATAATTTTTCTTACAGTATTACCAAACAAGTCTTTAATCATCAAGGTTTCTTCGAAAACAATTATTAGTCAAATAAACATTAAAAAATTAAAATCTTGTGATAACAGTTACACAATTACTTACAGGATATATGAACGTGTTCAGAAAATTCTCCTCTTCGCGATGGTATCTTCAATTTAATTTTTTGATTTTTCTTTTTTTCCTTTTTCTTTTTTCCTTTTCTCTTTCTTTTTCTCTCTTCTTTTTCTCGGCCCTTCTAGCTCCTATTCGAGAATCCCAAATCCAATTCTAATGTCCATTTTCCTTTTTCCTATTTCTTTTCTCTTATTTTTTTTAACAATAATATTATTTTATCCATTTATCAGTATACTTTATTATCATTTCTTTCTCCCTTTTTTTGTTTCATTACTATACTTTATTGTTTATTTTTATTATTGTTGTTATTGTTTTTATTATTATTATTATCATCATTATTTATTATCTATCTCTTTTTTCTTTTTTTTTTGTTTTACCATTATACTTTATTATTTACTTTTATCATTATTATCATTATTGTTATTATTATCATTATTATTATTATTTATTATTTCTCTTTCTTTCTTTTTATTTATTTATTTTCACATTTTCTTTTTCATTTTCATTTTCATTTTCTTATTTTGATTTGATTGATTTTAATTAATCCTAACCTTAACCATTAATCAAGGTTTGTGTTTTAATTATTCGCAATTAAAACTAATTAGTAGTGATTAGCCTTAATCGCGACTAAGGAGCAACTCGTTTGAGGCTTAATTATTTTTAATTAATGTTAATTAATCATGATTATGTCCCATTAAGAGCGCTTAAGCTTGAGATATGTTTAAGCTAGGATTAGCTTAACTTAAGATTGCTTAGTACTACTTAAGCTTACTTAAAGTATAATTAAACATTTATTTATTTGTTTATTTTTACATTTTCCCTTATCAAACGACATCTATATATTGTCTACACACAACAAACATATACACGTGCTTAGAAAAATGTGACAGTTCGAATAAAGATAGAACCAGACAAAATTAAGAAAAATTGATGTTACAACCCCAGCTAAAAACAGAATGTCTCACCTTTCCCACTTCATCTGAAAAGATGAATGTTTAAATTTAAGTTATCGGATCTCTACTTCTTCTGACAACTAAGAAACTTTGGTTATAGTCCTTCCTATGCTGACTTTTAAACATAACTACACATAATATGAGAGGAAATTTAATAGTAGGGTAGACAAAAACTATCATTTATGTCATATGTTCTGCCATGGAGAGTAAGACAAATTAGAGAATTATATGAGCAATGCATCGTAATAGTTTCTATAAATCAAATACTTAGAGCCTCGCATCTATTGAAAGTCCAAGAGCCAGTGCTAGACAAGACAAAGTGCTACACAATGAGAACCACCTTTTGAACATGTAAGATAAATTACCATATAATAGGAGCCTCGTCTTGAGCTCATGGAGCCATCTCTAAAATCCTGCCTACCTGGTAAAGCGATCTTGTGATTTTGTGTCTTATGGTGACGAGGACATCGTATATAAATTATGACACTTTGCTTATATTATAAGGATAGAAAGAGGTAGATGGCTTATAAGTTGGGTAGTAAGGTAAACAATATAAGTTAAACCCTCTAAGTGGTTATAAAACTTATATATTGCAGTTACATTAGAAAATTTCAAAATTAGAGGATAAGTTCTTAAGTGGGAAGAATGATGACTTGCAAAAATTTTGCAAAATTGTTGACTCTAAACTAGAGAATATAACATTCTATAAAATGTCAAAAAGACTTACACGTCCTCAAAGCAGCCTGAAAATGATACTAATGTGATAAGATAAGGACCAATCATTGCTTGACATATGTCATGTGCTTGAAAAGACAAAATAGTAGACCGATCATGGCATGCCATGTCATAAAACCAATTGTAGAGTGACACGCGACATAACATGTAAATGGATCAAATATGATGTGAAATATCAATGAGCCAATCACAATGCAGCATGTCAACGAACAACCAACCACAAAACGACACATTGATCAACCAATTAGAGCATATGTAGTTAAAATGACTAATTACAAATCAGCACATCCATAAACAAATCATAACTTGACATATGGCATCTTCTACATAATCTAACCAATATCAGCCTAACACATCAGAGGGTCGTTCTCTCTGCGTCATGTGACATCCTCAGCAGTGTTGGACCAACCACAACATGACAAATTGATCAACAATTCATCGTGTGACATGTGTAATACATCAATCAACCAACCATTCTACGGCAAATGGAAAACATGCATCTTGACATTTAGCGAAGCTTACCATGTGTCATGCTATGGTTTTCCCTCATGCTAACTCATCACTTTTGGCCTCGCCTACATATGGCTTGACCCTGTATTCTCTCTTACCAAAGAGAGAAAGGTAATAAAATTAAGGACTTGAAAAAATTTATAGAATTAACAAATGATTGTACATAAGAAAAGGCTACTCATGTCATTACCTATTTTAAGTCACAATTTTGTGTTAATGAGATTTTTATAAAGTAAAATCCCAAATCAAATTAACAGTTAAACATGCCACAAAGTAGAAGAGGTAATAAAGTATAGACTTCTAAGTTATATAATTTCTTAAAAATATAGAGTCGATAGATAATAGAGTTTTGAATTTACATGCAGTAACCAGATGTTACAATAAATTTATCTTCGCTCGCAAGAGTATTTTTCAGAATGTTAGCGTCAGATGTATAGGCCCTTCCCACTTAGCTAAGAGTCAAACATGCAAACTTCATATTAAAAGAACAAGCTACCAATCTATTCTACCCTGATATTTAAGCACATTTTGGCACGACACCCTAAAACGAACATGTGTTCTATCTATTATACCCATGCAATCCTGTGACTGAAAAGAAAATTTATAAGAATATCCTGTGATTGAAAAAAAAATTTATAAGAATGTGTCTGTTGAGTAAATATAGAATATAAATAAGATAAATAGTTTTTTAAAATGTAATCTTAAAATGTGGTTAAAATTTATTTTAACTTAGTATCTCAATTGGCACCCCTCTCCTATTGGGTTGAACAAGAAATTTAAATTCCAAAAAGATGATTGCTTTCGATAAATAATGAAAATGATAACTAATTTTTTCACCTAAATGGGAAAAATAGAATTGTAAAATGCGATGTTTGAAATCATACCCTCATATATGTAAAAATTTGGCCACTTGCTCCTGGACGTAAGAAGTAGCAAGAGTTTATTATATTTTTGTAAGTGAAAATTTTTCACTTTCAGGTTTAGCAATAATATATAAAGAGTTTGAATTCGTAAAAGTTTGAACATATAACTTTTTAGTTGTAATTTGTGCACATAGCTTGTTAATTTGGTACTTATGAAAAACATTATTTTTGTTCTTTTCAATAGGAGAAAAGCCAAAATAGTAATAATAGTAATAAACAAAGAAAGACTAAAAACACAAACATTACATTACCAAAGAGTATCATGAAAGTTCTAAAATTAGATCGAATGATGATCAAGCTCAGTATAGTAATACAAATGCTCAGTCCAGGTGCCAATAATGACATTCCAACATTTATAAATATTAAATAAATGGATGACAAATCACACAATATCAAGTGAAATAGCCCAATGTCAAACCTCTATCCAATAATCATTATGTTTCTCATCAAAAACAAGAAACCTATTACAGATTTGAATGATTGAAAACACAAGATCACACAAAAATTTAGTCTTACTCAACAAAAAACCAAGAAAATAAACCAAAAAAAAAAAAGATACGAGAAGTGACCAAAAAAAAAAAGATTTTGCCCCAAAATGAAAAGAAATGAGTAGACAATCAAAAAATCAAAAGTTTATCATATAATATCGTGAAAGAAAAACGAGACCTAAAAGATAGTGTAAAAAACAGAAGAGGAAGGTTGCAAAATTGATTTGTAGCAAGGGTTTTCTCTAGAATCCTAGGCTAGACTGACAAAAAAAAAAAAAAAAGAAATATAGTGTGCATGCTAGCTACTGTAGCCTCCAAAGCTAAGCACCATAGAACTCGTATCAATAGAGGTATGTTCGTGATATCATATATAAAGCATATGCATGGATGTAATATATTTCATTTTTTTATTATAGAAAGATTCATTCATAATTATGCAACCCTTTAAGAGGTAGTCAGTCTAAGTACTCATATATCAACATACCGAGATATTAAAATATCTAAGATTTCCTAAATAAGAGGATCTCAAGACAACAAGATAACAGGAGGGTTGAAAAGCCCAACATCTAAAAAATTAGTAATATATGCTAACAAAAAAGTCAAAAGATTAAATAATAAACTAAGTTCAAGATACCTAGGTCTCACATAATACATGTATAGTGCCTGTATAGTATGAGGTTCTAGTCTCCTCTACGTCATGTTACTTAGATTCATTGACAAATATTGGGGAAAACTTTACTTCATATAGTATAAGTGTATTATATAACATACATATACAAGCCGCATGATAACTTAGCACGTTATGCATTGCCGAATTACTCAAAGTTCATAGGTTGGATAACACGTTAACTAGTAGTGTTATTGATCAAGCATAGAATCCTCTTATGCTTAACACCTTGAAATCCACTTTGGTTAAGTTAATACGTATGTCATGCAAATTTATATGGTTACTACATAAAGGAAAAAAAAATATTTACCATGGCAAAAAAAAAAAGAAGGAAGTTTTACCATAAATCATTGTTTGTGTTATACTAAGGAAATTTACAGTTTTCTTTATTTATTCACCAAACACAAGGAAATATTTTTCAACAAATTTTAATATCATACCCAAATAGTGAAAAATAATTTATTTTCACAAAAATTTTTTGAATAATGATAAATATCTCAAAAATCATGTCATGGAAAATTTTGAAATTTACAATTATGGAAAGAAACATCAAGTTTTTTCCTTTTTAGTTTAACAGTGTTAAAAAAATTTGATGATTTTTTTCATAATTATAAATTTTGGATATTTTATAACATGACTTTCGAAATATTTATTGTTACTGTAGTTTTTTTCGTTACATGTCTCAAACAGACAAATTATTTTCCTATAAACTAGCGGACTTTTATATAAAATATGTAAAGAGTAAACAATAATGAAAAAAAAAATTTAATCATATCAAAGGGGAAAAAAAAGACAATAAGAGTAATAAGAAAATGATCTCTTTCACTCAGAAAAAAAAAAAGAAAAAAGAGCCCTCCTAATTATCCAATACATATATTTGTGAATTCCACCTGTGAAAAAAAAGGTACATTTTATGAAGAATATTTTGATCTATACAAGATTAATCAGCTGTTGTCTCATAAAAAGATGGCTTAAAACCACCTTTTTCATAACATACCTTCAGGTTCACTTGTTATCAAACTGCAATCTCATCAAACTTCTACTAAACACCATAATATACTCGTTGAAAAACTGGACAAAAAACAACAACATATCCAAAAATCAAAACAAACACTCATTGAATCATTAATACAGAAGATTCTACCAAAATAAATAAATAAATAAATATGGAGGTAAAAGAAATTCATGATTCCAGGCAGATTCAAATTTCAAGAAACCATTAATTAGTGGGATTGGGCGGATAAAAATATCAAAAAAAAGGCGGGAAAGTTAAAAGCTAAGATGGCGGGAAACTCCCCAGGATATATTGGTTAAGGAGTTATTTTTATTTTTATTTTTTATATAATTTGCCAAAACGAGTTGGGTGATTATTCTCTCAATTGCATCTCTCTCTTAAATTAAACCCTAATTAATTCCCCGTTCTAGAGTTCCAGATATGTTCTCCTCCAGCCAGTTCGACTCCCCGGCCGCCAGCTCCGGCGCCAGCGGATTTATGTCTTCCCAGTTAACTCAGGCGGCCGATCTCGCTCCGTCTGCCGCAAAAGTAAGTCAGTCATCGTCGGATCTCTCTCCACATCCATTTGAATTCCTATTTCTGTTTGGCTGCCAAGACCGATTACGAAAAGAAAGCAAAGTAAAGCAGGTTTAGTAAGTGAGTGTTGTCCCCTTTGTTTGGCTGCAGATTCGTGATTCTCATGGACTGGTTCCAGTGACGGTGAAGCAGATCAGCCAGGCTTCTCATTCGGACGATAAATCCAATTTTCTGATAAATGGCGTGGATGTCACTAATGTATTTCCCAAGACTTGCTGTTTGACTTCTCCGATTTGTGTTTTTTTCAATTCAAACAGAAGATATAATTTTATTGCATGTTTGGGTTTTCCAACACTTGCGCGAATGGCTGCGTGCTCCAGTTTTCGTTTTTTGAGTAGTTTTTTTTTTTTTAATTTTGGAATTTTTTGGGTTCTAATAAATATGTTCATGGGTGTAGGTTACGGTGGTTGGAATGGTGTTTGACAAAGCTGAAAAGGCTACTGATGTTAATTTTATTGTGGATGATGGAACTGGCAGAATTGGCTGTAGAAGATGGTAATGCACTGAACTCGATTTATGTTTCACGATCGTGATGTAGTTGTTGTTTGCCTATGAACTCATCTTTTAAGAACTCATTCACATTTGGGAACAAAATGCAAATGTTACCAAATAGAAACTGATCAACAGACCAACACATGCTGAAAACTGAGGTTTGGGCTCTGTTTCGTGCTGTGCATTTGATTTTGATGTATGTCTGGTAATTTAAACAGGATCAATGAAAGTTTTGACTCAATTGAAATGGAGGCAATACAGTAAGTTTCCTTTTATCTGGATTCTCTTTCCGGAGCGTTTAACTTTTACTTCAAATAAAAAGAATTTGTGTCATGACATGACTTTTCTGTTTTGCTGCAACAATGAATTGCTTTAATGTTGTGACGTTCTGATTTTCCTCATAAAAGAGATGGAATGTATGCTCGTGTCAACGGGCACCTGCGGACATTTCAAGGCAACATGCAATTAGTTGCTTTCTCTGTAAGGTATGGCTATCGTAAGCTTTCCATCCAACGTTATTATTCAAAAACTGGGTTCTGTATCATATGTGGATTGCACAACTTGTGTTAACTATAAAGTCGCATTCCATTTAAGCATAAATGGCAATTGACAATTTTTTATAGTTCCGCCAAATGAAACTCAAAAAGACAAGTTTATTGTGTGATTTCAACGTGTCTAGTCTTGAATATGGTGTTGTTATTTAGCATGCATGCTTCTGACACTTTTTGCACTAGAGTCTCTGTTGTTAAAGGTAGTTTCATGCCTTCTTATGGTATGCTGAGTTAACTGTTTTTTCCAGGCCTGTGACAAATTTTGATGAGATAACTTTTCACTTTATTGAATGCATACATTTCCAGTTACAAAATTCCAAACAGGTATGTTCCAAATAAGTATATTGTTTGCTATTGATTGATAAATATTTGATTATTTCTCCTGAATGAAGTTGCAGGCTGGAAACTCAACCCAGCCTCATAGGCCAGAATTGTCTGTGGAGACTTTGGCCAGGAGTGGATCAAACGGGTATCATACCCCATCAGTGAACCAAGTATAAGACTAAACGAGTATAAGTTTCTTCCCTCATCATTCTGTTTATGTTTGGCATGAAATTGTACTTTCCTCTTGCAGTTCTCCATGCAAGATAGTGTTGATGGGCTTAAGGATAGTGATCAGTTGGTCCTTGACTGCCTTCGACAATCTTCAAGCATGTGAGTTATGGATAAAAATTCTATTTTTCTTCATTTAGCTTCTTTTCTATCAGGTTTTGTGTTAGCTAGTTTTACCATGTTCTTTTTGTCTCTTAGTAGAAATATGAAGTTGTACTTCACGAGTGGTCAATAACCCTAGACACAATGTTCAATTCTGTATCAAGTTGGCTGTAGCTGTCCTTTTTAATTTTGGCAGAAATATAATGTGTGAGATATTGTCAAATAAGCTATTGTTTCTTGGATTCATTCTACCCTGTATACCTGTTTACTGGCATTTTGAGATGTACGCAAGCACCCACAATTACACATTGCCATATATATTCAAGCCTATGCATCGGTATTGCACTATCAAACTTAAGGGAGGTGGTTGCTGTTTGCAGGGGGCAGGAAAAGGGGGTGCACGTGGATGAACTTTGCCAAAAGCTGAAACTGCCCGCAGAGAAGATCAAGTAGTCTCTCCGTCTCTGTCTCTCCCCTGGTCTTCGTCTCTCTTCCTCCTTGGAGGTCTGTTATTCCTTTAATTAACCGCTCTCTTGTCTTGCCAGGGATTCTATTAGGTCACTTGAGGACGAAGGTTTGATATATTCGACAATTGACGAATTTCACTACAAGGCAACCTGATGAAATGGACAGTATTGAAGAATACTTACGGATGGTCGTTGATTTTGGCTGCATGCAATGTGTTGCCGTTTGTGTTTTGTTTATTTGAGTTTATGAAAGCCGTAAGCAGATATTTTCTTGGTTCCGCGTAGCCAATTTCAAGCATATGAATTCTGAACGTACGCACCATATTTTGAATCTATATGTACAGGTAGGAATGAACCTGCTCAGTATTTTTGGGTTATTGAACCTGCTACCATTAAAATTAGGAATTGGTCAAGCCGTGGAACAGATATATGGCAGCCATTTTGCAGTTCGTTTTAATCAAATATCCTTAAAATGCGCTTAAACCTCTAGGTTTGAAGATGCATTCCTAAAGTCCAACAAAGCTGTGCCCTAATATTATTTACCAAACCTGGAAAAAAGGGTGCATTTAGTCGTAAATGAGTATCTCCTAGCTAGGCATCCCTGCCCTGCTACTGAGATTACTTTGTTTTGTTTCCATCTAAAAAGTGGACAAGAAAAAATTTTGGTCATGTTTAACTACTCTTCGCCTGCATAAGCGATGCTTTTAGCAGCCTCTCAGAAGCCATGATTTGCAATGTGGTTGCGGGCTTGCGTAGCTTTGTTAGAAAAATAGCAACAATCGACGCTCTGAAGGACCCGTAATGTGAAAGACTCTTGAATAAGTAAATCAAGCGTTTCTCAAGATTTGGCTCTATGTAGTAGTCACATGACTCACATCACATGTTCATTTTAGATTTTCCAAAGCCTTAAATTTAAAGGCATCAATTTAACTTAAGCCTGGAGTTATTGCTCTAAGTACATCTCCTGGATGTTTAGAATCGCTTCATCGCTTCAATTAAGCGATCACTTAATTCAGGTCCAGTTCATTACCAATCGGGTGGGTTGGCCCATCTAATGGCCTTTGAAATGGAAGTCAAAAAATTGTTCGGCAGAGGACCTCAAAAAAAGTCAATCGGTCCTCCCAATGGCATATATTGCCCTTACTACAACAGAATATTATCGGGATCCAATAGTCTTGTAGGTTGATTGTGTAAGACTTTCCTCCTCTTAATCCTTTGGCCTCTTTCTGTAACAAAAAAAAAAAAAAAAAAAAAGTCAATCGGTATCGTGGAGACCTCAAACCATACGCCGTCGTACGTGGATCCGAATTCTCCAACAATGTTGACGATCAAGGTGTCATTTCTCCCAATGGGGACAAGAGGCTTGTCATCTCTCCTGTCTCCATTATTATTTTCATTTTTTCCTTTTTTTTTTCCATGGTAGTTTTTTTTTTTTTTTTTACCGTACCGTCGCTTTTAAATTTGTTTGCCTTGAAAGTTTTAATGAATTTAGAGATCACAATTAAGAGCAAACCCTTACAGGCTTTGACAATAAAAAGATGTTTGACTTAACTTTTAAGGGGTATATTTACTTTTTAGTTTTAACAAATTAAAAAAATGGTGTTGGGTAAAAATTTTATTTAAAAAGTATTGATTACTAAAAGTATCTCAATCAGTTGATAAAAAAAAAATAGATTATGATTACTTTTTAAATTTATCAGCTACAAATAAATATTATTTAGATCAAAATACCTCTATACAATCATTTTTTTATTTATGACAATAAAATAAAAATATCATCTACAAAATGGTCATTTTTTATTTTAATAATAAATAATAAATATCAATTTAATTAAATATTATAATTTTATTTTAACAATCAATAACAATAACTAACAATAATAATAATTAAAAACAGTAATAACAATAAACAACGTTGTCCTTCAAGCTACATTTCTGTACGTTGTCCTTCAAGCTACATTTCTGTCTTCCTTTTATTTTTCCCTCATTTTTGCATAATTTTTTAAGTCAAAATTCTCATCAATATATTAATCTCAATTTGAAAATCCAATTATTTTTTAGGAAAACTAATTGAGTTAAAAAAAATGCTATTCATATTTTCACATTTTTAAAAAAAATTTTCTTTGTTAGATATAAAGTCTAGTAGTAGGGTCACATGAACTCTTAATTTCAGGTTAGATCCATAGTCTCCATAACCCCAAAACAAAAAAAAACAAAAAAAAAAAACGGAAAAGGAAAGCTTTTTGAAAATATTATTCAGAGTTTCTTCGAATTCTTGCAACAACTTTTTGATAAGATTGAGCAAACGCACGGTAGTTAGATTGATGGTGAGAAATATGAGAATTATTGTTAAGCTATCTAAATTTAGTACAACAAAGAACTTATTAACAGGACCAAACAAAAGGTTTATCCAAACCACCCACTTACCCTCCAAATATGGTGAAATTCATTCCTTGGCCGCCTCGTCCACCAAAAGAACTCCTAATTCCCATGCATGATCTGTACATGCAGAGAAAAGTGCTCCCAACCATCAATAGTCTATCCAGGCTTGTAGCATCCCATTTTTGAACATGTACATAAATAAGAGCTTATTGAGGCTATCTTGAATCAAGAAGGCTTTGGCATCAGCTTTGCAACAACCCCAAAAGAATTGCGAAGATGGATTCGAAGGCTGCTTCTCTCCTCTTCCTGGCTTCCATGTGCCTCTTCTGCTCGGCTTCCATGGCCTTTGACATCACCAAGATCCTTTCAAACTACCCAGAGTTTTCCAACTTCAATGATTTCCTCAGCCAAACGGGCCTTGCGCAGGAAATCAACAAGCGCCAGACCATCACAGTCCTTGCCGTTAACAACGGTGCTCTGGATGAGCTGTCCGGGAGACCTGTGGACGTGGTCAAGAGGATCTTGGCCCTGCACGTTATTCTGGATTACTATGATCAACAAAAGCTTGCCAATCTTAACAATAAGAGCAGCATCCTTACCACATTGTTCCAAACCAGCGGGATTGCAAATGGCCAGCAGGGGTTCTTGAATGTCACTAAAAACCCAGATGGAATCGTGTTTGGCTCTGCGGTGCCAGGTGCTACTCTCACTGCTTCACTCGTCAAAGCTGTGGCTGCACAGCCTTACAACATTTCTATCCTCCAAGTCAGCGATATTATTGATGCCTCAGCTATTGCGAATGCTGGGGCCCCCAATAACAGCCCTACTCCTCCTACGCCAGCCAGTGCTCCCGCACCACCTAAGAATGAGAAACCAGCTGAACCACCAGTGACAGGTGCTCCCAAAAAAGCCCCTGCTTCTCCTTCACCAGCCAAAGCTCCCGCAAAATCTTCTGAGGGAGCATCACCGGTCAGCTCACCAGTTTCGGCACCTGCACCTGCACCTGCTAATGAACCTCCTTCTGCGACAGTAGCTGATGCTCCCAAATCAGGTGCAGTCTCTCGAAGCATCCATTTGGGTGGTCTGTCAGTTGCGTTGGCTTTGGTGGCTGGCATGCTGGCTTTTTAATTGACAGAACAATGATGGTTCAAGGATCAATAAGTCATAGGTAATTTAGAGGAGATAACATTTTACTGCATAATTTGTCCGAAATGGTAAGGAAACAACGTAAAAACATGTGCTTGTTGTACAATTGTATGTTTACGGCAATCTTTTACCCATTTGTGCTATTCCTTCCTATCATTTTGTATTATCACCATTTGAGCAATACGACCCTAATAAGGGCGAGAATGAATGAAAATGCAATGCAGACAAAATGTCTTCATACGGCTTGGAAATTCAGCTTACATGAAAGCATCTCTAATTTTGGTTTCCATGGGTGATGCTAGGTCTATAATTTGTTGATTCGAGCAACATTTTATTAATTTGATGGGCTTAATGAGGTTAAGAATTGGAGATTTGGCCACCTTGAGAGAGAGAGAGAGGAAGAAAGCACTCCATTTCAGTGCTTAATAGGTAATCAGGCACAATGATCCTGCCAGTCTCGTAAGAATCAACCGGACTGACCAGCTGAATTAGAGATTTTATAACCAATTTTCGACATGTGATCCGATCAATCAAAACTGCTCAAGAATCGCTCGAAATCGAGAAACAACCTAACCGGTCAGACCAATCCAATTTAACCATCAAATTTCAAAATTTTAATTTGACCCCAAAATTATTTAACTTATAATTGAGTCCTAAATTTAATTAAAACTTTCAATTTAATCCTAAATTTAATCTAAACATTCAATTTGATCATTAAAACTAAAAAATTAACATCCAATCAAAGAAGTCCATAATATTTTTTTTTTTGTTAAAAATTTTGAACTTAACTATTAAAAATTATTTTTATGATAATATATCATATATAATTATTATTTTTTATAATTACTGTTGTAAACATATATTTATTATTAAACACCAATTTTATTAGCTTAAATATCGGCTTAATTGATTAAACCTTGAGCTATTATTTTTTTTCAGTTTAATAACCAATCTAATTTTGAAAACATTGAATCCCTTTCCCAATTCATGAAACTCAGTCTAACAAGAATTAAAAACCTATTACATGTATCGTCCTGGGTTTCTGATTTTGCAAGAAACTAACAAACCTGGGATATGTCCCTATTCCATTTTGCTTCATCATACAGAAACAGAACAGAATTAATCCAGAAGGCAATCGAACTATGATACAGATCATGTAAAGAATACGAACAAAGTAAAGAATCAGTGAACCTCAAGACAGCAGTGAAAATCTATAGAAAGAGGCAATCAATTGCATTTCTAGTTTAAACGAGTCATATGCATCAGCTCGTGCATGAGCTAGTCAGGAATATCCAAAAAATGACTTGCCAATTTCAAAACATCTCAGAAACAACCCAGAGAACCAGGAATGCAAAATCAACAAAAATCACTACAAGGTTTCTGCTATTAAGCCACATTAGTTTGGTTAGCTCATCATATTACCAAAAAAATGACACTGAAATCTACAGGCACGCATTCCCTCGGCTCATTGTTTAACTTTGTGTTGGTGTTTTAATTTTGTTGATTACATCAGAGATGACCTCTTTCATGTCAAGGTCCTTCATTGGCTTAAATGGCCGTTTCATGTCCTGCAAAAGTCCAAAATCAAGCAAAACTAAGAGGATGCTGAATAAGACGGAGGCTAGGCAATGTTCAGCACAAATCATGTTAGGATCAGACACTATACACTCTACAATGGAAAAACAATAAGAAAGCCAATTCTTTAACCGTCAACAAACACGCGCCAATTAGAATTGAAAATATGTCGGGCTATTCCATTTCCATTTGAAAAGGAAAGACTAAATTTTAATAGCCTGAAGGGACAATACCAATTAGGTCTGCTGATAAATTGTACCAATTAGATCTCACAATATTAATGGGTTGTAATCAAGAAAGCGAATCCCACCAATTATCACCTTTTTTATGCAAAAGGTTTTAACAAACTCTCATCAATGTTAACATATCTACATATCTGTTTGACCAGTGGATTTCAGCTCCACCTTATATCAACGTAGACCTACCAAGCTAGACAACATAAGAGCCACTGTAGTCAGCTTTTTTCTTTTTTGTGTAATTTTACTGTCAATTCCTTAACAACACCATCAATGCATTTACTCATGAATAAATTTTGCGCTTGATGTGCATGATAGGGCATTGAATGGTAATTAATAGTAAAATATAGCTTGCGCTGTCTTAATGACTTCAGATGAAGGAAAATAATGCTAGATTTAAAGTGGTTTGCTTTTCCGTATTGAAGTCCCTGGTTCTCAACACAACAAAATCCAGTATCAAAGAAGACGAAGATATGAAATATAGATTCTGCCAGTATGCATAATGTTTACCAGAAGACTGATGAATGTCTCCCCACCTTGCTCCCTTATTTCAAAGCAACCCCTGCGAGGCTGTCAAAAGAAAATGAATCAATTTAAACACGTGGTGCTATAAGGACAATTCATCAGATATTTCTCATGCAAAATGAATAGGTTTTTCCTATCCTCTGTGTGTGTATATCAGTTAAACGCAACGGGGAAACTCTAGCTGGTCGTAACTAACAAATAGGAGACTGCATGTAGCTTTGCGTCTAAAGAAAAAAAAATGAATGACATTCCTGCTTCTGCATGCATGAAAGCAACCAGATCAGTACATCTTTATGATATTAAAGCAAGGAATTACTTAGCATTTTGCACCAGCAAAAATTTACATCAACATCCAATTGTGGAATAATATAAGCAGTTATGAGCATTACAACAAACTTTGAAGTACAGGAGGATACGGCAATATATCGTTGAAGGCATAGGTTCTGGATTTAGTTAATTATGTAATTAAAACATTCAACCTACAACTCAGCCTCTGGATGACTGGATTAGATCAAACAGCATGTGAATCTGAATTTGACAGCAGTTTCATATGACGTGTAGAAATCAAAACTGAGATCCTTCAAATAAATGATTAGTGGGAATCCTCAACAACGAAAATTACAGATCTATGCTGAAAATACATCTTCAACAGGCGAACAAATTTCCGGAGAAACTAATCGGAAAATACAAATTTGAAAGGACTACAAATTTCTAATCCAATCCTTATGTCCTTTACACCAAGACAACAAAACAAAGAATGAATTAAAAAAAAAAAAAAAGTGTCAAGAGATTGTATCAATGCATATGAAGTATTGCTTTACAGGAAAGCTAATATGAGTAAATATAACAAGAAAACTCAGTACCCGATACTAAAATTAATAATGTTCACCAGACACACCTTCTCAGGATTGAGCAGCACAGTGATACCAGGAACAGCATCCCTTAGACCCTTTTCCACCAGTTCAGCCCTTTGCTTGAATGAGTTGCACTGTTTGCTACAAGAAGCAAAGAGTCAACTAGAAAATGCTCTGTATGACAGAACGTTAACATCATTTTAGGGAAAAATTAATGGCAGATATGGAGCTAAAAATGCCGTAATCATCACAACAGCTATGGACAATACACTTTTGACCAACAAAATCAATCCTAAGTACCCCTAGGTAGAAATATTTTCTTATCAAACAAATCATAGCATTCTTCAGCAAAATTTTTAGTTTAATATGCGAGATTACACAGTCCCAAACTAAGCACCCAATAAGAAGAGTCCAGAATGATACCCTCATGGATCCTTCCTTCGTACCCAGCATAGTCAATATTTTCTCATAGAAAATACAGCTGTATTAGTGCAAGATTAGAACCAACAGAAAGAATTACTCGAACAAAACAAATACTTCGGACACCAGGAAGGCAAAGCATTTGAGAACGCCTAGCAAAAACTCTAACATAATGCTGCACAGTCGGACTTAAAACACAAATTCCGAGTAAATTGAACTTTTTCCAGACATTTTCACTCAGCAGCTGAAGAGAAATTTGTGGTTAGAATGATAATCTGAGACGCAGCAGACCATACGACGAGGATCCAGACCGAAAGGAAATTTGTGGTTAGTGATGATCTGGCTTCTACAGGACAAACATATATAGCACAAAGCTTAAGCTTCCCACTGTCTTCACATTTGTGTAATCACAAGATAGATAAATTATCGAGTAGTTAAACGCCTTCTTTCCTTTTCTTTTTTTCTTTTTTTTTTCATGATTTTATCCCTTATTAGGATGAAACCATTAGATTCCCCTTCTCTTCCAAGCATTTCTCAGCAGCCAAACATGATCTAGCAAGTACGGATAATCAAAAACCCTATTAAAGGAAACCCCCACAAAAAAAAAAAAAAAGAGAGAGAAACAAGAAAGAAACATTTAATAAATAAATTACCTAAAAGAACATTTAATAATAACTTACCTTTTCTCTGTTTTTTCTTTTCCCTTATTTCTTCATCAGTCCCATCAGCCAAACAGAACAACAAATTACATAAAATAAAAAAATAAAAAAAAAAGAAGAAGCAGAAGGAGAAGAAAAAGAAGAAATTTGTTAAGGGAAAAAAAAAAACAAAAATAGATAAAAACTCACCAGTGTTCAATCACAATGGTCTTCGTGGCTCCGCCGCCACCGGTACTCTCTTGTTTAGCATGCTCCACCTCCTTCTCAGCTTTTTCCTCCTCCTGCTTTTCCTCTGCAGCTTCCTCCGTCACAGTCTCCACTTTCTCTTCAGCCTTGACCTTCGCCTTCTTCTCAATCGATTTAGCCTTCTTGTTGCTCTTGGGCAACTCGACGGCCGATGACGCTGCTGAGCCCTTGGCAGCCCGCTGAGACGCGCTTCTCGTCAGCCTAACCGACGTCGGTGCGCTGGGCTTCGCTGACTCTTCCTGAGCCTTTCGCTTCTTCGGCGCCATTGAATGAAGAGAGTGGTCCGTACGGTACACGCTCTCTCTCTCTCTCACTCACACTATCTTCACTCTATGCCTCTGAGACGCTGCTGCAATTCCACGCGACAGTTTGCGTGACAGAAAAGCGCGTTTGGTCTTCCCGCCCATTTTACATTGGGGATTTTGAACGAACGGTCATGATGGAATGGGAGTTTTACCCGGAAAACATGTGGTCATGTGGATGGGAAATTGAGAAGCTGAGATTGATCCACGTGTACGAATTGCCAGCTAGGCTTGAAAACTCTGTTTTTGCGACAGAGTGAGATTAATTAAGTATAAGTTTTTTCAGTGCCACGATTAATTAACTATAAGTTAATTTCATTCATTACATTTTCGTATTTTTTAAATTCTGTCCTTAACTTCTTTTTAAATCGATCTAAAACGTTAATTTTTTCAGGATAATTTAATATATCTGCTAATAATGCTATTAAGTAAACTTACGTGGTGTAATGTGGCATGCCACCTTATCAATTTTTTAATATATCAACATATCGTATTAGCATCTTTTTCATACGATGTGGTATTTTTTAAAATTAATTGTATTTTTTTTGTATTTTTTTTTTAAAAATTAATAATTTTAATAACTTAAAAAAAGAAAACAAATTTTCAAAAAGACCATTGTGTTTACAATTCAATATTGAAATGAGAATCATAATCTAGTAGAATAAAAAAAAAAAGACTTATTTCATAACATATTTAGTATATTTAGGGATCGAAATCAAAAACTCTTTGTAGTCAATTGTTATTGCTCGGAATCAAAATCAATTATTGAATTAATTATAAGAAGAATATGAATGATTGAGTCTTGAAGGTGGAAAACATGATTATCTTAAATATAGAAATCACATTGATAAATTTAAAATGAAAATAAAAATTATCAATAAACAAACATTACAATAAGAATCAATTATTTTATTCTCATTCTTATTTAGTAAAAAAACACTCCTTAATTTTGATATTTCAGATAACACCTTTTTTAGTTATAAACATATAAATTATTACAATTGAGTTTTAAACTTTTTAATTTTTTCAATTGAATCTTATATTTTTTTAATTTTTTTCAATCGAATTTTTCTGTCAACGGACAGTTACTCAGACCTTTGAAAACATACTCTCATCAAATAGAAATGAATAAATCATCACACTTATGCATGCATAGACTTAGAATATGGTAGAAATTACGCTCGTGAGCTGCAACTAAGGGTCTGTTTGTTTACTAAAGAAAATAAAATTTTCAAACATCATTTAACGAGGACAATAAAATTCTAGAATTTCATTTTCTATTTTGGTATTTAGCTGTGATACAGAAAATATCATTCTATATTTAATGAAATAATGTAAAATGAAATTATAAAACTGACATTCTATGTATACTGAAATCTTATAAAATAAAATATTGAAAATTTGACTTTTGACAAATTTTTCCCTTGCTCTTGTTCTCTTTTCCTGTCATTTTTACTCTCTCTTTCTCATAACTCTCTCTCTTCCTCTTTCTCTCTCGCATAATTCTCTCTCTCATAAGTCTCCCTTAATCTCTTTATCATTTTATTTTAGTAATCTCTCTCATAAATGGTTAAAAAACTCGTGCAAACAGTCAAGCTAGTGCAAAGTTATACTCCTATAATAATGCTCTCTTTTTCCTTGCAGACAATAATTATACTTTAATTGGTTATCAATAATTTAATGTTTGTACATATGCCTCAAGTTGTCCAATTCATAAATTCACTCTCTTAAAACCAATACAAATAATGATCAATGATAAAAGTTCACACAAATACAAAAAAGTCATAAGTTCACCATCTCTTAAATGTTCACTATGTAATTCTTCTATTACATTAATTCATCCAATTTGGCATCTATTATTTAGTCATCAAACAAATTGTCTGGCCACCATTGCATCCATGCTTGGCTGCTAGTAAAAATGAAATAGTTAGCTGATTTAAAAGGTGAAACTATTGAACTTTCAAAAAAGAAGTTGAAATGAACCTATGAGATTGAAATGGACAAAACGAAACAACAAAAGTGTCGCAACAACAGCATGAACAAGGCAAAAACAATGCTATAAGATCTACATCATTGAGAATTACTTTTTGGGGGAGGTTTCTCTCCAAAACTCTTACATAGCTCTTTCCCAACAACCTTTAACCCAGCAAGTAGCCCCAATCCTAAAAGAAACAACAGCTCCTCTCACCTATTTTTCCAGCAAATACCAGCAGAAAAAGCAGTTCTTTTACCCAATTTCCAACAAATCTCTTCCAAAACTAAATAATTAAGGTGTGCAAGTGATTATGACTGAAAAACAATAGTTAAGGGGTGTTCTCTTACCCCTATTTTTCCAACAAATACTAACTGCTCCTCTCACTAAAAAAACTAGTGAATATGACTAATAAACAAAAACAAAAAAGTGATAACTAGTCAACAGAAAGCCTCGAAGATGCATGTGCTTAATTTTACTTTCTCCATTTAAATGTCTAATAAGGCTTCAAATTTAGCATGCTCTGCAGAAAAAATTTTGACAAACTTTTCTCTTTTTGGTCGGTTCAAATTAAGGTTTAACATTGTTGAACGAACCAAAGGCAAAGAAGAAATAAACAAGTAATCATATACTTTATTCTTTGCTATTGGGTACTTTTTTGTTTGAACACATGTCAAATTGCAGTCCGCAACCGCAATTGCTATGACGGTAGTCATGGCAAATTCTCATCAACCAAAATTGTAGTTGACGTGATCACAAATGTGTCCACATTAACTTAAAATGTTCTCAATTGAGGCAAGAGTAGTATGGCCAATTTAAAACCTTGATCTAACATTTTTCTCATAAGCTTTTGTATCTCATTCTTGCTTTTTTTTTTTTTAACTAATGTAGTCTTCCACTGAACTGAGAAAGGAGATTGCTACGATTGAGGCTGAAATATTGTAGTTGTAGCATATTTATTTAAGGGTTAATATACAAAAATATTTTAAATTTTAATTAAAATAATAAATTTAGTACTAATTATAAAAAATAATAAATTTAACACTAATTTTGTAAAAGTAATAAATTAAGCACACTGTAAAATTTTATGAACAGAATTTATTTATCTCGATAATGTGACATTAACTTATATGATTATTATGTCATCAAAATGTATATAATTCTATAAATCTATCATTGAAATTAATAGATTCTCTTTATATAAAATTGTTGCGTGCTAGATTTGTTATTTTAAGTAAAATTGATATTAAATTTGTTACTTTTAAAATTGATATTAAATTTGTTATTTTAAGTAAAAGTAACGATATTTACGTATATTAATCCTTTATTTAAATTTTTTTTTAAAAAAAGACTTGGCTAAAAGCTGCATTGAAGAAGATTGAAGAATTTTTTTAAAAAATAAAGGTGAGAAGGAGAAGATGAATATTGTACAGTCAAATCTTAGCAATTTGTCCCTTTCCACAAAAGCGCAGTTGTTGGTGAAATGAAGCCCCACAAGATTTTAAAGATGAGAAGGAGAAGATGAATACCCATAAGATTACAAAGACCTACTACCTGACTTGTAGAAATTAGTTCAAAGATGGAAGAAGAAGCCATAGATCTAAACAACAGACGATGAAAGATACCAATTTCTACAAAAAATCAAGAAGTTTTGAGTGATACCTTTGTTCCTTTGGTCGCTCTTCTTTTTCTCGCTTTAGTCGGCTTTTGCTCTTTCTGTTCTTTTTTCTGAGCGGCACTTTATTTTTCGGGATAACCAATTTTTTAGATCTAAATCTTTGTAATTTTTTTTATTTGAGGACTAAACCTTTTAAGTTTTCTATTTAAGACTTAAACCTTTATTTTGTTTTCTATTTAAGTCCTTTTACAGTAAAATCGTTAATTTTTCCGTTAACTTTAATCCTATTTCCGTTAGATCTAACGGAAAAGTTAACGGTAAATCATATAAAAGGACTTGAATAGAAAAAAAAATAAAGGTTTAGACCTTAAATAAAAAACTTAAAAGGTTTAGCCCTCAAATAGAAAAAATCACAAAAGTTTAGGTCTAAAAAATTAATTATCCCCTTTCTTTTTGTGTCAATTCCTTTTTTTTTTATCATATTGTTATGTCTTGAGAAAATGTTGTTCGCTCGTTTTGAACAAACAACGTTTTCTCTAAAATGACTACGCCTTTCCCCATTGATTAGGTGGAGATTTTCCATGACCATTAATTTTTTGGATCCAAATATCGTAAAATGATGCAAATGCTTTCTTGAATGTCCTTGCCGGCTCAAACAAACGCAGCCTAGAATTATAAACCTTTGCTGAATTCTAGAATTTGATTATTGTCCTTGGATCCTTTTCCCAATTTGATTTTTGTGGTTGCGTGCGCACGTTAAAAATGACACTCACCATAGAAGGCCAATGCCATTGGCATATTTGCATTCCAAATAACAAGCGTTTTATTTTTCTCTCCGTTTATGTGTTCACTTTAATTTGTAGCACAAAATATGATATTTTTGCGAGTTAATTCATAATTAATGATAATAATATTGAGTTAAAGATGAAGTAAAAAAATTGTTTTATTTATTTTTGGACCACAAAAATTAAAAAATTTGTCCTTTTACATTACCTATTAATTAACAGTTGGGCCCTTTCGTAATATTTTAATAAAATAGGATTTCAATTTTAATGGATTGAGGATTCTCATGTGCATGCATCCAAATATTTTTTCATTAAGGTTATAGTACTTATAATTGATTGTAATTATTTTTTTTAATTTTTTTGATTATAATTTTTCTTATTTTTGACATATAATTATGTAAGAATATCTGTTAGCATGAAAAAGTCTTATAATTATGAAAATTTGATTACAATTAAAATCGAATATAATTAATTAATCAATATTGCTTAATTGTAATGAAATAGGATTCTACTAATTCCTATAATCTTACTTTAATTCTGATTAAATTTTTATAATTGTAAAATTTTTCAACATAGAAAAATAAAAGACAAAAAGAGATTAAAAAAACTATTCTCAAATTATTATTTTTGAGAAAGAAGAAAAAATATCTCAAATTCACCTTTTCTTTTTCTAAAGAACTATTTCATCAAAACGAAAGAACCCAAATCCTCTTCTTTTTTCTTTCCCCCTAAAGTCAATTTAATTAACAATCTATTTTTCTAAATCTAAAATTAACTGTAAAAAAAGCTTATTTTAAATTAGGTTTATAAAATGAAATACTTAACATTTGGATGTCTTTTTGTTTTTTTATTTTAAATAAAACAAAAGCTAAAACGAAATTCTTCACAAATTTGAAAATTCAATGTATCCTTCGGGTCTAATACTAATTATTAATTATAACAGAAAAATAAACTGTTATAATCATAGGTAACCAAACAAATAGTAGCAACAATTAACAATAAGTAAACACAAAAAAAAAAAAAAAAAACCCTGCGCAACTCTTCTAAAGTGATGCTCGTTTCCGTTGCAGATGTTTTGGAGTTTCCGATGCTGATGTTTAGGAGATCAAACGATGTTTAGGAAATTAAACGAAAGCATAGAGTCACTAATTTGATAAAAACTCATTTGAACCCCTTTTTTTTTTTTTTTTTTTTTTTTTTTTTTTTTTTTTCGTTTTTGCGGTTCCTCTCACTTATAGTCATAAGAGGTTGACACTCATCTCTTTTTTTTTTTTTTTTCAATAAAAAAGAGGTTTGTGAATATATCGATTATAGCATTTTTGGATTAAAATCAGAGTAATCTTCATTTTTGAATTATTCGTTCAACTACCCTCATAAAAGTAGACCCACCACCCCAACACTGTTGGATCTGAATAGACCTCCCTCACATCCGGTGTAAATGTTGATGAATCGTAAACTCATCCAACATATGTGCACAACTTGCGCTGGCAGAATAATTAAATTTCTGCAATCACCAAATAACATAATTTTAGTTAATTTTTATTAATAAATTTAATAAATTATTATCTCAAAAATTAATTATTCAAATTAAAAAGTATAAAAGAATTTATTGCCCAAATTAAAAACATTGAAAAGTTAAATACAAAATAACTAGACCACAAGAAATTAAATTCAGTTAACCCTACTTTTTTTTATATCTATAGACACAAAATATTTAGATACACATTGTCAACATGAAAAGCCCACCATCAAGACCAATCGGACTTGATATCAAGCTCAAATTAAATTTGATTTGATTTTTTTAAAAAAAAAAAAAAATAAACGAATGGAACTCCAGGATTGAGGTCCAATTGAGCTCAAGCTCGCTTTAAACCTCAACGAAATCAGTACTTGAGGTCAATCGGGCTCGATTGAAACCTTAATGGGACTCAAATTTTATCTGGATTTTAAATACGTACTTGTATAATTTCCTTTTATGTTTCCTGTTCAATAATTTTTACCAAAACTCATCCCTGTAATGTTGTACAATGTTCCCGTTCATATTGACTAAAATTCTAACACAGTACAACAGTATATTTACAAACCAAACTTCCTTGGTCTCAGATAAGTGGAAGTGCCTTGCCGCAAACCTGGCATAGCAACTTTCTGCTGCTGTTTTTCCCTCCTCTCCCTCTCCTTCTTTTTGTTCTCTTTGTCTGCCTCTGCTTGCACCTTCCTCAAATTCTCCATTTCCTCTTCCATTGCAGTTTTTTCTTCCTTCTTTCTCTTCTTGTGCTCCAACATTGATGTGTCTGATTCCTTCACTGAAAAAAACATGGGTCCCAGCTCGGCCAACCACTGGGGTTCTACTGCAGTCACGCACTCCATATATTCCTTTGTAGTCAACACCAATTCATGATATACCACATAATCAGGAGTGTAACCTAAACCATAAAGAGCGCTGGTGGGGCGTAAATGGCATGGCATCCCGTTTCTACAATTGACATACTCCCCGACACCTTTTAATCTTGCTGCATTGTGAAAATATGCAGAACAGATAGCCTTGCGTACAATGTCCCAATCGTGCCCACAAGACGTTAGTGGGATTTTCAATGTCTTGAGAATATCCAAGAGCTGAGATCTGACTTCTCTAGCCTTTCGTAATCCTTTAACCTGCAAAAAATGTGTATCACACCAATCTCCCCTGTACTGGTGCTCTTTCCATTGCAAGTATATATTAAGCAAGGTCAAGTGGTCAGATTCAGGGACAAAAAATTTTTCCCTTGCAGCATCACTTTCCTCTGCCCTATCCTTTGGCCGGAAAAATACTGATGGCACTGACAGCATTGAAACAATTGTCAAAACCTCATTTATACACTCTAGTCGTTCGCCCATCAAGAGCATCTTAGCTAGCGGGGGATCCAACGGAAATTCAACCATTTTCCAGCCGATATCAGTTAGATCCCCAACATTGTTAAGAGCACCCAAGACCCATAGCTGATACATAGAATTAAGAATATTATCCTGTGGAGGTGGATCCATGAAGTCAAAATCCAGTAAGTTGTCAACTTTAAGAGACTTGAGCAGCAAAACCACATTACCAAGGTTTGTTCTTTGGATCTCTGGTACAGGACTGGGCAACATCTCATTAAGGTATGCACTTTCCGTATAAAGCCTGTAACAGGTTCCAGGGCCAGTTCTCCCAGCACGACCAGAACGCTGATCAGCAGCAGCACGGCTAACAGGGAAGACTTGGAGAGCGTCCATACCCATTCTAGGGTTGTAAACTTTCATTTTACCATATCCTGTGTCAATAACATAAAAAATTCCATCCACAGTCAAAGACGTCTCAGCAATGTTAGTGGCAACAATGCACTTCCGGGCCCCTTCTTCAGCTTTTTGGAATATTTTTGCTTGCAAATCAGCTGGAAGTTGAGAGTATATGGGTAGTATCAACAGTTTAGATACTGCTTTCTTTGTGGTGGAAATGAGCTGCTCCATACGTTCTGCAAGGGCGTGACAGGCTGCCTCAATTTCATCTTGGCCAGTCATGAATATTAGAATGTCCCCTGGAGGACTAGTAATGTGGATGGTCATGGCCTGCTTCACTGCAGCTTCAACATAGTCCTCACAAGGTGTTTTGCTATAAAATGTATTCACTTGGAATGTTCTCCCAGGAATATGAAAAATTGGTACACTGCAAAAGGCACCAAAAGTAATGTTTGAGATGTTGAGCAAATGAATTCAGGAATTCAACCATATATTGATCATTAAAAGGACCCAGTTACCTTCCAAAGAAATTTGAAAATTTCTCAGCATTTAGAGTGGCAGATGTCACAATGAGTTTGAAATCACGTCGTCGTGCAACCACCTTTTTTAGTATCCCAAAGAGCACATCCGTGCTTAATGACCTCTCATGTGCTTCGTCCATGACAATGACACTGCAAAAATCACATCCATGAGTATAAATGATCTTGTTTTCATCAGCAACTTAAATTGCCTCATAAAATTGAATGGCACAACAGATTACACCATGCATACCGATACTTATCAAGTTCAGAATCCTTTAGCGTTTCACGTAGGAGTACTCCGTCGGTCATATACTGCAAAATTTGGCATGCATGGACTTAGAATGCAACGATATTACATTTCAGAGCCACAACACAGGAAAGAAAGCAGAAACATAAGGAAGAAAAGGTCCCAACACTATTCAACACATTGTAATTAAAATGAAGCTCGAACAACTGCTATGTAGCATAAGTGGTGATTCCACTTCAATTGTAAGGCTCAAATATAATCAAAAGTAGATAAAAAAATCTAATCTCAGTATTTCTTTTCTTGAATCTTAGCTTCTGTTATGCCCGGGAGCTCCGCATCATTCTCAAAAATTAGAAAAGGTTCATATCAGTAGAGTTCATTGCAAGTATTCATCTCTTACATATACATACTAGAAAAATGACATGGGTTGCTGTGTTTTTTTTTTTTAATTTTTTTTTTATTTTTAAATATGTGCTAATTACATGACATATAAATTGAATTATAAAGAGATAAAAATTAGTTTTGTGTGCGAAATGAAATCCAAAGTCATTAAAAGTCTTTGAATAACAACATTAATTAGTGTGGTGCAATGTCCTTGAGGGCCCAATTAAAGAATAATTAAACAATCAAAAGGCAGATCAAAACTAGAAGTTGAAAAAAAGAATTTATGTGTAAATCATAGCTTGCAACCACACAGATTTCTTCTCTCAGTGGTCTTCATTCTCTCTCTCTTATGAAATAATGAGTTGCAGACATATAGCATTAGTCATATTAGAGTGTCTGAGTGGATTAACAAGTGATTGCTGGATTTTCAGAAAATCCCTGTGGGAGAGAAGTCCGTAAAAGATGGAGTTAAGTGACAAAAAAGATCAGTTTTATTTTTTTTTATAGAAAAAGGTCAAAAAATGAAACAGGCCAAAGAAAGATGGCAACTCATTGTTTACTGTTAAAAAACAGTAAAAGCTCTCTCAATTTTGAAAACACTGTTAAAACTACATGAAACTCATCATTAGAATTACCATAGGGATATTATTCATTTAGCCTATATACCTACCGTCAGCTACAATTGTATAAATTCTTTCTCATTCTCCCTAAAAGAATACAAAGAGCGTTTCAATGCATGAGACCCCGCACTGTGAACTTTGGGGAGTTTGTTTGGGGAAGGGCCAAATGTAAGCAACCTTATCCTTATTTTCACAAGAAGACTATTTTCACAGCTCAAACCTGTGATCACTAATTCACGATGGAGAAACCATACTATTACATGAAATCCCACCCTTATTCTCCTTTTAAAAAAAAAAAAGACAAAATTTTATCTTCCACAACACAAATATTACTACCCAAACACAAGAAAGGAGGAATATCTACATTGAGCTTAACAATTCAAGAAGCATCATAGGCAATGAAGGGCTATTTTTCAAATGTACTACCTCAAATTACACAACATTAACAAGACTACTCACCTTAATTATGGTGTTTGGCCCAGTCACATCCTCAAAACGAATGGCATAGCCAACCTTATCCCCCAATTCAGTCTCCATCTCTTCACTAACCCTTTTTGCAACACTCATGGCTGCTACACGCCTTGGTTGAGTGCAACCCACTATACCCATCTTTGTATATCCATCTTCATGGAGATACTGACAAAATTGGATTCAAATTCCACGGTCAAGTTAATGAGATACATACACTCTTCAAAGCCAGAAACACATTTTAATTATCAAAAGAAAAATTGTAAAGCCTAGGGTACCTGTGTCAGTTGGGTTGTCTTTCCCGAACCAGTTTCTCCCACAACAACAACTATCTGATTTTCACGGATTATCTGTCCAATGCACAATCAAAAACAAAATAAGATGATTGGGGACAGATAGAGAAGTTATACATAAATAATATAGCCGATAGAAAAGCAATTATCAATAAATTGTGCCACGTTAAACAAAACCCAACATACAATGAAGATATTTTGTCTTTGAGATCACCTAGCTATGCTGAAGAACTATTAGAAGAAAAACAATGCATGTATCAGAAAAACAAAAAAAGAAAGGAACCAAGAAGGATTTGACAAAAGTGGCCAGATGATTGGGTTCAGTCAATTCCTTGATATAACAATCCATCCCACAATTTCCAACACACCCACCCATTCTCTTTTTATCCCCTTTTAAGAGAAAGAGGCCACACCACCCAATTTCATAAAAAAATTGGGTAATGGTTTTTGACTTTGCAAACCTGTAATAAGTCGTCTCGTACTGAAAATATGGGCAGATATTGCCGTTGCTCTGCAATGGTTTTTGACTTTGCAAAATCACTCACAGCTTCCCCTTTCTTCATATGCTGTGCGAATTTTGCCTCTTCCTTAAAATCAACTTCACCTTCTTCACCCACTTTAGCAGTGTCTGCATCAATCTAGGATTTAAAGGGAAAAAAAATTACTTCTAGATATAATTTTTTTGAGGGAACTTCTAGATATATAACTGAATTACGCTTGACTGAAACATTGAAGTACCATACCTGTTCAGCTGTTTTCTCAACACCAAGAATATCACCCAGTTTTGAGCCAGCAAGCTCCCAGAAACGTTGGCGTGACTTATGCATACTTTGCTTTTCATGCAATTCCCTAACCAAATCTGATCCTTTGCGCGAAATGATTGCCATATCTGAGGTGGGATCTTTTATAGGCATTACTGGCTCCGCTTGTTTGGTAAACACAACCCTTCCATCCAAGAAAGGAGGTTTGGTATCTGCACCAGAAAGAGGGTAAAAAATTTGGCTAAGGAGATGGCAGTGAAACCAGATTTTTCATCAATATGAGATTCTCTTACCATGTACAAGAAGAATAACTTTGCGCTCTTCCTCATCATCAAAATCAGTCTGCACCTCAGTACCTCTAACAGCTCCAGATCTCAAAAGTTGTCTATCTTCCCACTGAGCATTGTCAGCAGTAAGCTGAGACAACCTTTTGCTTTGAGCAAGTGACATTTTGCTGCCATCTCTTCGAACCTGTATGAAGGAACACAGTATTGGTCAAGGATAAAGTCAGCAAACTACACTGCTTAAGCAATCTTCAACAAAACTCCATAGGTTTGTGGCTTGACAAAATAGTTACAGTGTGCTAAGGACAGAAACTGAATAAATTACCCACAGGAAATTTCACACTTCTGTATAAGCAGCCGGAATGAACTTCATGCACTTATATTCAAATTTTGCTACAGATTAGACTGAACATTGTCATAGAATTTTTTGCACCAACACACCTAATTAATGGAGATTACAATTGTGTCGCTGCATTGTCAACAAAAGAAATATACATATTTATATTACATAAAAGAGAAAGTTGCATGAAACAACAAACTAAATGCTTAACATAACAATATCTTTAACTGAAGGCAAGCACACAAACAACTGTTGGACTAAATAGGCAGTAAAAGCAGATCATACTTCATAATAGACATGAATTACGGTGTCTGAATAACATGACAAACCATTTCCTATGCACACAAGAGCATACATCCACACACTCATCCACACCCGCACACAAATAGAGACAGGAAAAACAGATTCTCCAAGTTTCATGACATACAAGTCTCTTGGCCAACTCTGCCTTTTTTTTCTCAAATGATGCGTCTTCCTCAACGAAAAATGATGAGCTATCAGCATCAAACATGGCATTACCTTCTTCTCTGTCATACCTATCAAATAAAACTCAGTTAAGCAAATATAAAGGTATGACAAGTTGTCTATCAGCAGCCAGGAATCCCATGGCTCACAAACTAATACTGGTAAACGAGATATTGGTGAGAAAGGAAAATACCATGCTCGATCAGCATCATACTCCATCTCAAGGCGCATGTCTTCGGAGATCCCATGATTATGTTCTTCAGATGTATAAGATTTATCTAAATCATGATTCTACGCAAATGAAATGACACAAAATTTGGTGAGATGATCGGATATATAATTGATTAATGTAGAAAAGCACAACAAAACATTTAATTGTACCTCAATCTTTTCAAATAAAAAATTAAGCCAAAAACAAGAATGATCCCACATTACCTCCGACATTTGTGAGCTTTTACTTGAGAAAGCAGGTTTATGGGACCTCTCATAATGTCTAGAAGTAGAAGACTTAATCGAAGATCCAGAAGCACGTATTGGAACTGGCGAGGGAGAAATATGATCCCAAGGAGAAGCGGCAGTGGCTATAGTTTTATAGAGCTAATGTTAGCACTTGAATATAAAATTATTAGAATTAATTTGAGGTTTATTAGAATTAATTTGAGGTTCATATTAAAATAACAAAACATGCACAAAGCAGGCAAAAATCATTACATACCAACAGAACGAGGCGTATGGCCATCCAGCCAAGGAGAGACTAATCGTGCATCAGGTGAGGCTCCAACAAACATTGGTGATGGAGAGGGTTGATGGCGTTGTCTGGTATTAGAGTGACTATCCCTGCGAGGTGTTTCTTCCCACTCCCATCTTCCATCATCCCAGTCAGACCTGCCTGCAGGATCAACATCTATCTATTAGATTAACTTAGCACACATGACATTAGAGACAAGATGAATCAAGACAAGTCTACTCTAACCAGTCTCTCACAGGGATAAGGTGTACATAACATGAAGCCCTTTATCTTATCAACCTCATAGGGCTTCATATCATACACTTCATCCCTGATATGCACATTATAGACAGCTCGCCTGCCTATACATAATGCACCTGACGGTTGGGACATGACTCCAAAAGTTAATAACAAACAAATCATGCACCAAATGCATACGGGGTGTCCTGCCTGAGCCTTCATATCTACTTCGTTTTCTTCCAAAATCTCGTTCATGGGCTTCCCTTCCATGATACCGCTCCTCGTGGCCATTCCTGTACTTGGTTCTGTCTTGTCTATTTTCACTCCGGCTATCATTCTTGACATCTCTTCTGGAACTATTATGATTATCCCTCTTACTCCTTGGACTCCTAGACTGGACAGTCCGACTACCATCAACCGAGCTAGTAGAATCCTTCATTTCAAAAACACAAATACATATTAAGAAGAACAAGAAAGAAAACACTTGAGTTTTGCAAACCACATACAAATGTACAAAAAGTACTACAAGAATAAAATTCCATTAAAGAAGAAGCGAATATATAAACAAAATATAACCACACAAACCAAAGCATAATCCTCTTCTAACCTGATCTCTCAGCTTTTCCTCAACTCTGTCTAATGTAAACACTAATAAATGAAACCAGTTAAGGACATAGGACTTAAAACAACTTTGTTTCCCTTGAAGCCCACAGAAATTTTTAGAACAGCCGTCAATTTGACTGTGTGCAACAATTGGCAATGCAGAAGGTTTATGCTCATTTTTAAAATTCTCACACTAGTCATATGAAACAGCACTGTACCAAAAAAAAAAAAAACCCCCAGAAACAAGATGGTATGATTGAAGAACATAACGTTAACCACGTTGGACAAGGAAAATAGTAAACAAGCGTTTTGTTTTTTATGCTATAAAACAAAATTATCATTGATGCAGCCAAAATTTATGCCTCTGAAGGTTATTGTTACAGCAAAATCTGCCCCTAATATCTACAGGTTATCAACACTTCAAATATTGAACATCGCACACAGGAATACTGGCATTAAAAAGAAGTAACTTACATATGAAAACAGGTTTTCTCTCAAGCGGTGAGTCCGAGATGTGTCACTAATTGATCCTTCACGAGTCACAACGCTTTCTACAAAATATGACCAGAAGAACACCTTTAGTAAAGAAAAAAGGAAGAAAATGTATCAATGCGCAATTGAGAAAAATGAATAAATAAATGCATAAGCATGCCTTGTTTATAGGACCACTATTCAAGTTTTCACTTATCCAAACATCCATCACATGTTTTCAATGAACCATCACACAATGGCAAAGGTAGATCTCATTGAAACAAATGCAACGGTAATGGATTAATCACTAAACTAAACTATGTCCAAATCAATCATTTGACTACGAAGTTGGGAAAGTGATATGATAGTAATAGCTATTTAGCAAAATACCCAACGCATGACCAGATGAAGTCGAAAAACTTGATAAAACTTATGCTTTTGGTTTATCTTGTAATTGCTGAAAGCATTTTAGGCTTATCTTGCTTCTTGTTCATTTAGCAATTTTTATTAGCCTTTTAAATGTGTGCCTCCTTTTCCTCAAGCGTGCACCTATGCCTTGTGCCTCGTGCCAAGACTCCAAGAGACCTTTAGAGCGCATTTGAAAGCACTGATTGAGATAGGCTTTTTGAGAAAAGACAACTGTTGGTACTCCACAATTTTTATTGCCCAACTGACACAACCAATCAAAAGTACTCGATCATTACATTCAACTCCAGTGGAAATTAGACCCTATATGGATACAAACCATACTAACAATAATGAAAACAATATTCGGAAGATACAGAAACACACCTGGATATGTTTTACTTGTCTCAGCTGTAGATGCTTCACGATATTGTCTGGTAACATGGATAGATGCACCATCAGTTGCACTATTCCCAACTTCAACAATTTCAGAAGATGCTAGGTCTTCTTCCTCATCAAGGGAAGCCACAACAGATGTAATTCTTTCTCTAGGGGCCTTGAATCCCACATTTGCATCAGATCGTCCCCGTTTTGCATTTGCAAGGACATCTAATCCTGTTTACTTTTCGGTGTTAATCAACAACAAGAAGTAACTAGTACATTAAGCGTAAAGATTACAGCATGGCACATAAAGGTTTCCATAACCTTTTATTTTCATCAAAACTATGTGTTTTGGTGCAGGGTGGTCATAAGTAAGGCAGAAAACAGCCAATCAAAGCAACTAAAGAAACAATGTTCAAAGTACAAACGTCGTACCACCTAAACAAGGTGACACAGCAACAGCAAGTATGAAATTAACTCTCATTGGCAGACCTCGGTAACTTGGCCTATTAATTAAACCGGAAGCCATCACATTGTAAACAAATATTTCATACATAGCAAAGCTGAAACTAAGTTCATGATTTGGTTAAGCAAATATTTACCTAAAAGGCCATCAATTGGATTTGTAACAGATTGTTTAGATAAAGCTAAAAAAAACAAAAAAGAAAAGCTGCTAACGGTAAGCTACCAAATTCTAATGGCCGAATTCACGCAGAATATGGTAGTAAAGATTGATAAAATAAAAAAAAAAAGAAAACTGCAAAAACTAGAAAAGAATCGGAGAGTAACCTAAGAGGGATTTTTTCTCGGGAGCCCTAAACTCCAATCTGTCCTTCACAGGAACGTGCAATCCACCTCTGGTGCTTTGCTCAGGCTCCATAATTACCATGCTCTTGTCTATATCAATGACGCCGCCACCGTCTCCCCCTGGTTTCTACGCGTCACAAGCAACATAAATAATAAACTCAGCAAACAAACCCTAAACACGAAAGAAAGAAGAAAAACAAGAAGTTTGTGAATCCGAAACAAACCTCCATGTTAAATCCCCTCCTTATTCAGAGCACGCAGGATCCCTCGGCGATGCAATTGCAATTACAGAAAAGAATAAAAAAAAGAAAAAAAAAGCTAGAGAAAGAGAGGAAATTTTGATTTTTCAAACTTCAAGAACTTCGTATTATGGGAGGGTATTGTTAACAATCTGTGTTTCTGAGGTCGGTCAATAAGTTATTGACAGACCTCAGTAACTGGACCTATTACAAGTAGAACTGTTTATAAACCGCATAACTCGTCAAAAATTGTTTAATCTGTATCGAATTTATTCGTATTCACTAAAACTCTAAGGTAAAAAATTATTTGTAGTTTTAAAATTTTCAAAATCGTTAAAAGACTAATTGGTGGTGGTTTCGTAATTTTAAAAACTGCGGTTAACTGATCCAATCCGATATATGTATATATATATATACACACGCGTGTAACATATATTATTTTTATTTTTTAATTTTTTAGAAAAACTAAAAAGGATCCAAAGTGATTAGAGATGAGTAACTTTTAACTATTAATTTTTTTTGTTTAGGATAATAAGATATAAGTTTTAACAATATTTTTAAATTTGTATGTATTTAAGCGATTAAAAATGTTGCTTCTTTGATCCCAGTATCTTGATGCATGTTATAATTCAAAATTGTATTTAAAAATATAAACTTTAGATTGATGTGGGTTGTTTGTGAAATTAGTTAAAATTATATTTATAAGGTCTTTCGTGCATTTCAGTTATATTTAAAGTTAGATTACAAGATTTTTTATACAATTAAAATTCAATTTTTTTGTTACTCGATTGCATGTGAAATTAGTATTAAAAAAATCAAAAACTTACATTTGGAATTCAATCTTTTATACTAAATTTTCAATTTTTTAATTTAATATTTACCTAAAACATTTAGATTTCATTTTATATGAATGTTTAAAAAAAAAAATTCAAAAGATAAGACTTAAAATTAGGAAAACTGCCCAAACCGCTCATACTAACCCACCATTTTATGGATTGGTTTGAATGGTTTGTATGGTTGACGAATTGGTTGTGATTTAAAATTTTCAAACTGTCAGTATGGTGGATTAGTTATAATTTTTCCCTCTAAACCGCCTAAACTGCCCAAACTGATTCGCGAACACTCCTAATTAAAAGAGAGTCTTATTATTATTATTATTATTATTAGAAAATATTTATATGCTAAATTTTAATATATTAATTAATATTATGATTAAAATTAAAATTAATAATTTTAAAATAATGTTGATTATTTTAAAATAAAAATTAATAATTATTATTTTTATATTTTAAAAATTATTAATATTATTTTAAAATTATTAATTTTAATTAGTATTTAAACACTAATTAAAATATTAAATTTTAAGATCAATATTTTTATTATTATTATTATTTTTTAACACAGAAAGTATTATTAATTTTTTAAAAATTATATAAATTATGTCGACAAAAATATTACTAGAGGGTATTATTAACAAAAGAAGAATAAAAAAAAAACGAAATATCTCTCGCTGGGACAGCAAAGATGTCAAATTAGATCGATTTTTCACACGCATTCAATTATTTGATTGCAATTGCAAAAGAAAACCGTAAAATGGAACAAGAATACGAATAAAAACCTAAAACCGAAGCGGGCAGAGATCGGATCGGAAGTGCGGGCTTGCACAATCGATAGCAATTATAAATTAGAAAACTGTTGCTTTTTTCTCTTTTGTTTTTTTGGGTTTCTTGTACGCGCGGCAGCGCCACTCATAGTGTATGATTGTACGCGGAAACACTAATTAATGTTAGTTAAGAGAAGGGGAATAAAAAAAAAACAACAGGAGAAAACCCGAAGATGTGCCAATGGCGGTAATTCTTTCAGAAACTTCAGGGAAAGCGCGTCAATAGAGGTTCGATCGACACTGACATATGAGAGAGAGAGAGAAAGGGAACGAGTGAGCCAGAAAAACTGAAAAGGAGGAGGCCTTCTCTTTTCCTTTGGTTAATAAATATGAATTGATTCAAGTAAAAGCAAGTGAAATATTTAATAAAATTATATTATCAAAATTTAAATTAAAAACCGCTGTTTATTAGACTAGTGGTCTTCTCTCTTTTTTTTTTTCATTTAAGATTTTAGTATTTAAAAATTTATTAAATCTCGATTAATCTTATTCAAGTTAAATAAGTTCATTAAAAAAAAAAAATTCTCTTGATACTTATTTTTTTATATACAAAACTTAAAATTTAATACTTTAATTAAAAAAATTTAAATTTCTTATAATTTAAATCGATAGAGACATTAATCGGTCTCTCTTCTTTTTGCTTCTTTCATTTTCTCGACCGAGCAACTGTACCATTGCGCGCTCGTGCTGCTGTGAAGTAGTATAATGAGCCGGGCCCAAACTTGCCTTGTGGACTGTAGTCTGTAGGTTTTTTTTAGCCTATTACACTTATAAATTTTTTTATTTAATTTTTTATAATTATAATGGTAATTTTTATAATAAAAAAATAAAAAAAATATTACCCTAACTATAAAAAATCAAAAACTAATTGCATTCTAATAAAAAAATTGACAAAAAAAATTCTAGAAATGCAACTTGTTCAATTTTTTTTTTTTTTTTTTGTCTCTTTTCCAAAAATTTATAGAAGTCAGGCTGGAAAAAAGCCACGTATAAAGCTCACGTGTCAGCTTGCCCACCAATTGGATCTATTCTTCTATTCTCTCTCAGTAAGCCAAAGTCCCGCTAAAGTCGGTTACATTACACTGACGGGTAATGAGTAAATTGTGTTTCTCCCAGGCGTGTCTTCCCCTGAGAAAAAAGGTGAAGCTAATACTGCCACTGAATCTGAATCCCATTGCAACTGCTGCAGCCTCATCCACAACATACCAAACACGCGCTACGCTCTCAATTCGCTTCAGACTCATGAATTCGAGTTCAGAATCAATCTACCATGTTCCTGGACTAGACGCGGATGAGATGGGCCGCACTGCGGACCAAACTTTTGAAAGGTACTCTTCCAGGACGAGCCACAGGAATGGTAAAGGGACTTCCATTGTCTGGTTCAGGAACGATTTGAGAGTATTGGACAACGAGGCTTTGTACAGGGCTTGGGGTTCTTCGGAAGCGGTTTTGCCCGTTTATTGTGTGGATCCTCGGCTTTTTCAAACTACCTACCATTTTGGCTTCCCGAAAACTGGAGGTATATGAGCTGTCTTTCTGTTTATAGTTGCTCCTGATCTGTGATTGAAGCGTAGATTTGTCTTCTTATTTTCTGGTTGACCAGCTTTGAGAGCGCAATTTCTCGTGGAATGTCTGGCTGACTTGAAGAAGAACCTGATAAAGAGAGGCCTCAACCTGCTTATTCGAAGTGGGAAACCTGAGGAAATTATCCCTTCGCTTGCTGAATCCTTTTCAGCCCATACAGTTAAGTGCGCCACCATTTTACTCCCCTTTCCTTTATCGCTATTTATTAGTCGAGTAATGCTGCACATCCCGAAAATTAAATTACGTCATTAAACATTCTAAAATATATAATTATGAAAAAAACCGTTAACTTATTTTTTTTTATTTAACAGTATTAGAAAAATTAATAATTTTTTTCATAATTATAGATTTTGAGATATTTCATAACACAGTTTAAGAGTGTTTAGCTTTACTCTTATTAGTCTACTGGAATGTAACATGATGGGCAAATAACTTATTGATTTTAATCAGGTATACGCGCAAAAGGAAACATGCAGTGAGGAGCTAAATGTCGAAAGACTGGTTAGCAAAAGGCTGCAGCGAGTTCGACTGCCTGCTTCTTCGGAGGATTCCACCAGCACCAACGGCCAGGCTTCTGCAAGCAGTCCTAGGCTACAACTTGTTTGGGGTGGCACTATGTACCACATCGATGACCTCCCGTTCAGTACGGGAAATTTACCTGATGTGTATACTCAGTTTCGCAAGGCATGATCTTTTTTATGCACTGTTTAAATGGTTTGGAATTGATGCTGCTCCTATCATCAGTTTAGTTTCTTTTATTTGGGTTGTCCCTTGTCTATTAATGCAAAGCTGTAGTTTGCAGTCTGTTGAAGCAAAAACCGCTGTTCGAGGCTGTATTAGGATACCGGCGTCTCTCGCTCCACCACCTGCCGTTGAGGATTGGGGATGCGTTCCATTGATTGATCAGCTTGGGCTTCGACCACAAGAGGCAAGTTTAATTTTTCTATGGTTACAAGAGTGCAACAATTTCGCTATTATAAGCACTGAAATCTGTCTGACACGGAATTAATAGTCCTGTCTCTTGATGCAGGTTAACAGAGGAATGGTATTTCTTGGAGGTGAAAGTGCCGCTCTGAGCAGAGTATTTGAGTACTTCTGGAAGAAGGTAAGAGGAAACTGCTTGCCATGGTTTTTGTTAGTGCTCCTTTTGATGGGAAAAAGCAACTGTAAACTATTGACAATCTATCTTTTATTTTGATGATAACAGCATTTCAGAATACATCTCCCCTTCTTTACAGTTAAACACCTGGACCAATTGTTTAGTACATAGATCATCTATATGGATATGTTTTTTTTTTTGTTTTCAAACCGTGATGTTTGCGTGATCTATCTAATCCTAGACAATGAATTTAGCAGCAATCACTATCGGCCCCTTTGTGTAATTGGTAATAGATGTATGAATTATGGAAATTTTGAGCACAGTTTAGAATGGTCTGAAGAGGACTATGCCTTAACTCAACAAACAAAAGTGGTTGATCAGTAATTCTCGGTCTCATTTGTTTAAAAACAGGATTTGCTAAAAATATATAAAGAGACAAGAAATGGAATGTTGGGACCTGACTACTCGACAAAATTCTCTCCTTGGCTGGCTGCAGGGTGCCTCTCTCCTCGTTTCATATATGATGAGGTTAATGAATTGTGGGTCTTTTTGCTGTTGTAATTTATGATCCTATTATGTTGGGAGAAATCAAATTGATATGAGAAAGATGTTTGATATGAGAAAGATGTTTGTTTGTTGATGTCTCCATTGTATAGGTCAAGAGATATGAGAAAGAACGGCAAGCAAATGACTCATCATACTGGTCTCTCTCTTTTCTCCCTTGGCCTCACCACGTTACATATATAAACACTATTTTCTTCTTCTGCTGTGCTTCCTTTATCCGCAGTTTTTTGTTTCAAGTGAGAGCTACCATTTCACCCAACTGGATTTTATATATCTTGTCCTAAATTTGGATCCATGGTTTCAGGGTTCTGTTTGAATTGATATGGAGGGATTACTTCAGATTTCTCTGTGTCAAATATGGAAATTCACTTTTTCATTTAGGTGAAAATTCCATCAAACCACAGTCTCTGGCTGTTTAATTCGTTAGGCCAATAATTTTTGTGTTATCAAAGTTCCCATATCTTGACCATTCTTTTAATGCGTCGTTAATAATTGCCTGTAGGTGGCCCAAGAAAAGCTGAGCGCAGATGGAGTCAAGACAAGAGATTATTTGAGGCTTGGAGAGATGGCTATACAGGGTACAACCTTTAATCCATAATATCTTATGGATTATTACCTTCATTTGTTTTAGCAGCATTCATCATGATAAAGTGCTCTCATTTTGTTTATACTTTGTGGATTCTTATGAGCAGAATTACAGCCACAATCTTCTCACTTCAATTTATTTCTATAGGTCTCTCTCGTGTAATTGGGAGTCTTTTTCAGTTCATGCTTTTGCATTTTCCCCTTCTCTCTTTTCCCTCCAGCCCTCCACTAGCTGCCTAACCTAAAACCTTTATGAATTTCTAGATATCCTCTCATAGATGCCAACATGAAGGAATTGGCCACTACTGGCTTTATGTCGAATAGAGGACGGCAGGTAAGCCCATGTTTCATATTTCAAAAAATGCCAGCAGTTTGTGTCTGGTTAACAAGCAGGAGAATTGCACTCTGTTCCCAGCCTTTGCTCTTTTATTTGACTCTTCGCAGATCGTATGTTCATTTCTTGTTCGTGATATGGGCATTGACTGGCGCATGGGGGCCAAGTGGTTTGAAACTTGCCTCTTGGATTATGACCCATGTTCCAATTATGGGAATTGGACTTATGGCGCAGGTGATGTGTATGGTTATAGGCCATTATTTTCTACTAACAGTTTGTTCGTACACTTCTATTACTTCCTACGTAAACAATGGACTTTCATCCGGAGCTCTCTTAATTTTAAGCTTCCATTATCTGGCTGTTATTAGTAGCTTTTAGTTGCTGATGTTCTATATTATCATGTGAAGGAGTTGGCAATGACCCTAGAGAAGATCGTTATTTCAGCATCCCCAAGCAAGTAAGTGCTTACATGTTTATTTTTGGAAAGAAAAATAAATTTTCGCGTATGAAACTTCCAATGGTGAGCCATCCAGAAGTATGTTCGGCAAAACTGGATTTCAGGATGAATTAAGCTTTCCATGAGTTGTTTGAAACCTGAAATCACAATCATACAAGCATTGGTCAAAATTGTGTTACGGTTACAACAAAATAAGCACATACTGATCCTGAGAAGCTGAACTGATGAGCTCCAGCCACGAAGCAGCCAGTTAAAATTACCAGTATGGCTTTTTCAGATATCTAGTAGTACCTGAGACATTTTCGAATTTTTCCAGGCTCAAGTCTACGATCCTGACGGCGAGTATGTGGCATTTTGGTTACCACAGCTGCATAAACTTACAAAAGATAAGAGGAACTTTCCTGGAGAATCATACATTGAGCAAATTGTGCCTCTGAAATTTGGAAATCCCAACAGCTTATACAAGGGTAAGGCCTTCTCCACAAGGCAAACAAAAGGACGTGGTTGGCTAAGATGAGAAAATGGGTACCTCGCACTTGGGACAATTGGTAATATTATTTACTCATGTATGAATGCCACTCACAGAAACATTTTATTGGAGAACAGGCAGCTTATTTAAGAATGTGACTTTGTTGGAGTGAAAAGATTTCTCCCCAACGGGAATTATAGCGAGCAAGGTTTCTTACAATATGGACTCAAATGTCCCGGTAGAAGCACCACTTCCAAGTTCTAATGGAGATTTTCTCAGAGCAGCCTATCACAAACACGGTGTAATAGAAGAATGGTGTGTTGGATATAGAGGTGTACTCGGCGGGCATCCAACAGGTGCCTGACACAGTAAGACGTATTCGCCAAAAAAATTGAAACAAAAAAGTTAAGGATACGTGTGTAGCACGCGACGATGGGGCACGCTAACAAAGCGAGGACACTTTGTAACATTTGTGTCATCAACTCTTCAACTAGTCGCCGTTTGATTTGTGGGGTTTTATATAATTTGGGAGTTTAGGGTCAGATTCCAGTGCAATCTTGGCAGTAGTTGATGATGGATTTTTCCATGAATGACAAATGTGAGGGCAGTTTATAATATGTTTAAATTCCTTTTCTTTTAATTAACAATGCCGGCCCAAGTACGTAAACTATAATTTCTTTAAAAAAAAAATTGTGTAAAATTTTCAAATGATATGTATATAAATTTGGTCAGTAGGGGCATTATATATCCATACATTTATCTTTAAAAAAATCTGATTATATAAAGAAAATGCTATGTCTGAATAAGTTATATAAAAAATATGAAAAAAAAATCATAGTATAAGTATAAGAATGTAATCTTTTTTTTTTTTTGAATAAGAGAAATGATAATAGTTTGATTACTCTACCTCCACCTCCTGTTCAAGATTATTTTAAAAAATTAATATAATTTGAATTAAGATTTAATTGTATATTTTCAACTTAGAGATAAAATTATGTGAATACCATCATTTCTATATTTGTACAAAAAATTTTTTAAAAAAATTTTAATTTTGTAAGTGAAATATTTAGTTTGAAATATTTGATTGAAAAAGATAGATAAAAATTTGCATCAAATAAAGAAAAAAAGAACAATATCACAAATATTGTATGGTAATCCGTGAACAAACTCAAGAGAAAAAGAACTTGTGAAATTTTTGAAAGATTATTTTAAAAAAAAGTTTTCTTTTATATCTAATACTAGTAATAGAGCTGCGTGATGTACACATCACGTATTTATTGATATTTTTTTATCATAAATATGTTTTAATAGGTAATTGCTTTTCCAATTAAGTCATGGTTATCGAAAATGCAATAGAGTTGAAGACTGTTTGGCGTCTTTAGCATTGTCTAAGGAGCTCAGATTGAACTTGCTTTAGATTCCACCCCGAGGATTGCACCACTTCTTGCTGAAGACATTGTAGGAGTTTTTCTCCCTAAAGCTATTAGTTAATTAGTTCGGGGTATCCCCTTGCTCGTAAACGAAAAACAAAAATTTATGTAATTCTTTTTTCTTTGTTTTGCACCCTTGCAAACTCTTATTTGTTTAAATTTTCAATATATGGAATATAAAAAGTGTTCTTTATGGTATAAAGATTCTTATGTTTTGAACCTTTGTGTTAATATGAAAAAAATTCTTTGTTAGGGAAAGCAACAATTTCGTTCCCCTCTATCAAAAAAAAAAAAAAAAAAAAAAAAAGCTGCCCCCTCAATCAAAGAAAAGAAAATTCAGTCTCAGCCATCAAAGAGAAAAAAAAAATTGGGTCTCTTAAAAATATCTCCATCTTTATGCAATAAACATATTACAAAAAAAAGTTGGACCAACATTGACTGAGACCACAGAGAAGTGCATAATTTCGCGGTTGTTGTAACTCAATAGAATGATTTCTTCACCTTCAAGGCTACGCGGACCAAATATGGATTCTGTCTTACTTAAGTCATCCATGGTGGTTTGTCGCTCAAACTTTCTCGCATTCCTTCGTTATTTTGTGTTCCTTCGTTCGGTCTCTATGGTCAGCCAAAGTCCCTTCCTATTTCAGGCCGTTTGCCTCTTTCCTATTTCATTCGTTATTTTTAAATTCAATTAAATATTACACTTCGAAGATAATTTTTCCACCTTATTTCATGTGTAATATCGAAACGATTTACCTTGGTTGATCTATGAATCTTATTAAACTTGTTCCAATATAGTTATATTCTAAAAAATGACTTCTAACTTAATTAATAGTTTTCTTTATGTTCTATATATTTACCTTTATGAAATAAATAATTTGGAAAACAAATTAGAAAAGCAAACAAACATTGTGGGACTACTAACTTTGCTTTCCTAATTTTATTGGCTTGTTTTTTCTTTTTTTTTTCAACCTTACCCTTTCAATTAAAACCAAATAGGAAAAAAGAAGCATTTTTTTCTCATCGGTTGTTTATTGGCCCACCAATGTGTTACTCTTTGAAGTTTCTTCTGTTGCAGCCAAACAGTTCTTTTAAAAAAGAAAAGTGTGGCGACACTTCACTTCTTGAGGAGTCTAAAGAGTTCTATTTTTGCAGCCTTACCCAAAGATTACCTCAGGTTTACCAAAGTAACATGTCTTGTTTCTAGATTCTAGCATCTGAATTCTAACAAGTTGTATTTTTACAGTTACTACTTGTCCTAATATCGAAGTCGAAAATCTGGCACTTGCGGATACTGTCTAAATTGTTATGGCTTTGGTGGTTCCAACAAGACATAGTACTGCACACTCCTTTGTCATACCCATTCATTATGATGATTATAATACCATTTAGATTGCTCACAATAATATCTTTCATGAGCAGAGTAAATATATAAAAAATGACTTATTTTATTTGTTAGCACATTGTGCATAGTACTATTTGCTTAGTTTCTATTATTTTTGCCAATCAGAGTACTGATATCTCATAAAGGCTTATCCACTCTAGCGATTCTCTGATATGGTTTTCAAACATAAGTTCGCATTAATATTCTCTTGAGTTTGTGGGGAGTGTTAGAATTCTATAGATTTTACAATCCTAATCAATTCTAGTATGCAGTCATGTATAGAGTTAAAGTTCATTATCAAGACATGCCCAAATCATATCCTTGATCGTAAATCTCTTTTGATATAATTTAGTGACTATCTCATTGAGTTTTCTTGATATTCTTTACCTATTTTGTCCATAAATTCTTGTTTATTATTATTATTGTTATTATTATTTTTATAACACAAGCGAGTTGTTCACCAATAATTCAGTTCATTTTGATTAACTTTGTGACAATTGTAATCGAACAAGATTGGTTGACTTTGTTTCACTTGTTATCTAAATGTTGTTAAACTTAATTTTCAACTGGGTTTGATAGTCCTATTACACGGACAAAGGATGGAAACAGGGTGTGGGTCTCATGATTTTTTTGGTCAAAAACCTTATGAAGTGCGTACAATTAAATATTTGTTATAAAAAATATTTTTTAAAATTATATGTATAATTTATTTTAGTTGTAAGAACATTATTTTTTTTCCAAACAAACAAAAAAAGAAATGGCGAAAACTACCACCTTTCTCTTCGCCCCTCTCTTTGTCCTGTTTTTCCCTTTTTTTTTTTTTTTTTTGGGTTGGATAAATAGTCCAAGTCTAAATTATTCTAAGTAAAGTTCGACTTCGCTTTCTTTTTTGATTAAAAAAAGTCCCAGACTATGGCTAGAGGATGTGGCTATAAACTAGCTCAGTTTTTTCTTTTCTTTTTTTCTTTAAAAAAAACTAAACTTTAATTAATATTTAAAATTATTTTAAATATATTTAATATTCTCTTACATCATAATTTTAAAAAATTCATATTTTATTTAAAATATCGGGCTATAAGGTACAGTTGACGGCCTGAATCTCAGGACATCAACTTTTATCCTTAAAAAAAAAAAAAAAAAAAAATATTCACTTCGCTCTTAAAGGTCTAACAAGTTCTATTTTTGCAGCCTTACCCTGGGATTACCTCATGCTTACCAAAGCAGCTCTTGTTTCGAGATTCTACATGGCGTCCTGCAGAACTCAGAACAAAAACGTTACTCTCCCATAGAACGAGGAAACTGCAATACATCAATTCTTATCTACCTACCCCGAAGTAGTACATGGGACAATTCATGTGAATAACAAAGTCAGGCGTCAGCAATCGCTAAGGAACGCGTAGGAAAATTAAATCAAACATCACAATTTAGCATTCAAAATTGTTAGTTAATTAGAGACGAAAACACTCTATTTAATGACAAGAGCGTGAGCTTATTAATATTGTCGACAATCAAGTTGAAGATAATTAATAAAAAATTTATTTTGTTAACTCAGCACTTTCCATTGCATCTTTATATGATGGAAGACCCACGGGCTACTTAGGTAATCATGGGCATGCGACATATTATTACATTGCATGACTCGGAATCGATCCAATTACTATCCAATTACATTACTTAATACATTGAGAGACTGACGTTCACACTTGTTTGTTTAGTGGAAATCACGAAGGCCATCAATCGTTATCTATGATTAGGTAAGATTGCTCAGAATCTCGCCACATAATGATAATTTCCTAGTCGGAGACATTAGGATCGTGCCATGTTGTTATTTTTACATATGGATTTATATAGCACCTATAATATTTGGGTTGATTACTTAAACGAAGCATTACTTACATTTGTTTCACGCATAAAATTATGATATAGATTTGTGTTAAACTTTTTCTCTTCTTTTTCATTAGAAGGTTTATCGGATTATAAATTAGACAATAGATAATTCTCATTTTTCATAAATTTTATTTTTCTTTTCCCAACATTAGACTTATGACTTTTAAAATAGAAGTCTAAATTTTAATTATTCAAATGTATCTTAAAAAACATGTTAAACTTTTTCTATTAATTCTTCGAATGGTTGTTTCATTTACTTTCCAAATTTTATCACTCTGTCACTTGAATGCACCATTCAATGTTAAGTTGGCCATTAGAATACTGACAAAGATTTCGGAGTTACGAGAAGTAGAAACCGGCAGACATGCGATTCCACGAATATACAATTATAACTATAACTATTAACTATAATTTTTAAATTTTTTCAATTTTTCATACATAATAATAATAATCAATTTTTGTGATTAAATAAGGTGAATCCGTATGCCGTGTAGGTCTTACTAATGAAATGCCATAGAATATTGAGTCTTAGGTGGTTGCAGTTTTCATAAATATTATCGTATTGATGTTTGGATCAATTTGCTTCTAATTCGAAAATCGCTGCTGACCGTCTGTACAAGAATGAACTGATATATATATATATATATATAAACTGCAGTCTTATATGTTTGCTACTATTCGCTGTCTCTGTTTTTTTTTTTGTCCGTATATGTTTTTCCTATTTCAAAACTAATGACCAATTATTAAATAAAAAAAAAATGCACTGACAAGTAAAAATAAATGATGAAGAGTTACAAAACAATCAACTAATTAATTTATATAATTAAATAATTAATATTTATAATAAAAATAAATGTATCTTTCATCGATCATTTTTGTTACAAATTAATTGGTAAATTGGACCATTGCTCTCCTCTATTTGTTTTTTTCGTATATGTGATTGTACTCTTTGGAATATTGAATAGTAGATGTACTTGTTATTTTTTTAATGAATAAAACAAACATATAATTTTTTCCTATATAAAATTATTTTTTTAATTTATTTAAAATAAATTACACTAATTATATAATATAAAATTATAAATAAATTATACTCCTAAAAAAATAATAATAAAATTAAAAACTCTTTTACGAAAAACATGAGAAGTAATTATTTGGTTGAGAAAAGGAAACTGGCTAAGTGACAAAGCAAAGCGGCGCCTATTGCCTGCCATACTCTTGTCGTCAGGGGCCCACTTGTTACCAAACTAAGAGCTGGCTTTACGCCATTGTCCCACGTTCTGTATAAACAAACAAAAATCTACACGTATTGCTGATGAAAAAAAGGTTCCACATTTGCACTATTATATATTTTATTGATTATTTAGATCCAACCCAGATAAGCATCGTGCAACGATTGGCCAAAGATCACAAATCCTCAATTGTGTTTGCATCCCATAGTGTTTTCCATCGTATTATTACATTATTTTTAGTATATATATAGATGCTTGTAGCGTATTGAACTAGTAAACAGGGATATTTGAAGTTTGGAACACTGTATGTACTGCTTTCGATAACAACGAGGTAAGCTCTTTGATGCCTGTGGTTGCCGCCTCTATTTTCCTCTCCCTTATGCAAACATAGTGTAAATGAAGCCTGTCTCATACGTTGGTTTCAGTTTCACACACGACCAGTGATATTTAAGTCACTGATATTCGATTGCTGTGCAGTATATCTCCAATGGCTATCCGGCATTCGTTTGACAAAGAAGTTAACCAGGTATTTTTCCCTTCCCTCTTCTCAGCATTGTCATGATCAATCCTCTTTGTTTAGTAAGCAGGATCAAATGCTGGTTATTTGTTTGGTGAAGATTTTCAAAATGTTAATGTGACATATAATATATTGATAGTCACCATAGACAAAGAGTTTCCCTTTTGTACCTTTGGAACCATGAAACTCAACAATCTTCTCCAACGGCCAGGTGCTCTTTGAAGGAAGTGGGTGCATGAAGAAGGTAGTATTGAACAGGCCAGAGAAATTGAATAGCCTTAATTATCAGATGGTAAGAATTTCGACACGTTGTAATCGTTAAACACTTGTTAGAAAAGAATTCAACGCGTGTTTCTTTTTTGTCTATTAAAGTTTATTAGGGAATGAGTTTTATAATAAGAATAATTCTCTTCATTTCTGTAAACTTTACACTCACTTTTTAGAATTAAAATTAAAATTTTCAAAATGAAAGTCTTAAATTTTAATTATTAGAATGTGTCTGACATAAATTTTTTTTTAAGTATTTTTATTTCAAACCAAATTAAAAACTTATTTACAATTTAGTTGGATTATCGTGTGTGGAGAATATCACTATTATTTGAAGTTTTTAATTTTTTACCTCCAAGTCAACAGACCATCCAAAGCTGTTGAAAGTTCCCCAACTTATAATCACCTTCCAGCGCCGCCCCGCCAAACATCTGCATATAATATTTTATGGTCTTTATAAAGAGGCAATTCTTCGTAATTTTATCCATTTTATTATTACATCCGCTTCTTCTAACAGATCTCTCAAATGACAACGGCGTTGAAAGCATACGAGAATGATCCCGAAGTCAAACTTGTGGTTCTGAAGGTACGAACGGTTTAATCAGACACCATTATAGCCTTTCCTTGTGCCGATGGCCGGTCGGTCATACTAAGAAAATGAGCTCCAGACGAGACAACAAACTCCAATATATCCCACAAGACACAAGCTTTAATTTGGGTTTCACTTTTGGGTTTGTCTCAATGCACATTTTTACACGCAGGGAAATGGAAAAGCATTTTGTGCCGGTGGTGATGTTGTAGCGTGCTACTACTCTATGGTTGCAGGTGAAAATTGACTGTGTTTTAGAGATAATACATATGAAAACGTTTAATCTAGCATTCGTATTTTGGAAAAATATGCTTTTTTTTAATTTAATTTTATACTTTATCTTGATGACTGATTCAGGGCATTGGAGCTTTGGTGCAAATTTTTACAAGAAACAACTAATCTTGGACCATCTAGTTGCGACTTATGAGAAGCCCGTGGTAAAGAAATAACAATAAATTAATTGAGCTCGACCAAGAAGACATAGAAAATACCTTTAAAGTTAGAATGAGTTTAATTTTTAATAAATAATTAAAAATTTAAAATTTTCAAAATTAAATTGTAAACGTATTTAATATTACTCTAAATATATTTTGTATTATTTTAAATGTTAATTTTAGAAAAATTTTCTTTTTAAAAATTTTTTTTGCTAAAATTTTTTTTTCAACTACCTATAATTACTCTATAACTATTTTTTATATCCTCTTAATTTTTTCCAAATTAATTTACATTTCACCATTTCTACACACACATATATATAAAAGATATTATATTAAAAGTATTGAATTCAAGTGTTAGTTAGAGCCAATATTTATATATAAGCCAATGGCAAATGATTAAAAACACTTTCTGATGATCATTAATTCTTTTCATCCTCATTTTCTTCAAACCCTAATTAAGGTTGCGCTTATTGACGGAATTGTGATGGGCGGAGGTGCTGGCTTATCCATGAATGCAAGATTCAAGATCGTCACCGAAAATACTGTATGTTTCTCTTACTATTTCTTGACACGGTCTACGCATCACATTATTACATTTTCAAGTCAAATCCATGGCGTGTCCAGCGCATATGTATCATAAGCTGTGAAATTTTCATCAGTATATTTTTCTGGTTTTATGTGACCTGCATAGGTTTTTGCCATGCCAGAAGCAGCACTGGGACATTTTGCTGATGTTGGGGCGTCGTATTTCCTATCTAGGCTCCCTGGATACTTTGGTAACTGGAAACCATATCCATTTGGCACATCTCATCAATTTTAGAACATAAGACCCCTGTTTTATTCCGGATCTTTGTCCTTTGGCAAAGTGGGAAATTCGGTTAGTGACTCATTATGAATTAGAGAGATGTTTGGGAATTTTGTCCCAGAGTGTGCCCGAGCTGACATGGCAGTAATGCCACGTCAGTAAAGAAGTTTTTTTTTTTCCGAAAATTAAACTTGAGTAATACTTATTGTTATTTTAAAATACTCCGTAATACCCTAAACCTTTGTTTTTAAAAAAAAAATTCAATTTTTTTTCTAACCAAGTTTGGGTGGGTGCCAGGATGAAAATCCCAGTCCACCTACATTTTTCCTATAAACTAATAACAAAAATGTATTTATATGAAAAATATTTACTAGGGACATACAAAATAACCAGACAGTTAATAGAATAACATATATTATTATAATAATGTAAAGATTGAGATAATGACAAATAAAAAAAAGCTAACAAAATTATATTATTTTATTAATAGTCTATAGTTGTGAACGTAAAAATTGTTTCCATATTATATATCCACAAAAGAGAAAAAAAAATCTGTAAGATGGACCCAAATCCTCTAATCGAAAAAAAAAAATCGAAAGATCTTTCGATTAAAGTCAGCGCAAATGACAAAAGTTGGGAATTTTTATAATGGCCCCTTAGGAAAACCTCACCGACTAGATTTTTATTTTAAAGGTATTAAATTTTAATACTAATTATAATATTGAGAAAATGGGATGAGATTTATATGAATAGGAGAGTTATCTTAATTGTATAACACACCGTCCAACAAGCATTTTAATTGGCAAAAACAAAAAAATATGTATATATAATTATATATATATAAGTTTGTCATTATATATATATATATATATATATATAATGACAAACTTATTCTCCTTGTGAATCAAAATAAAAAGAAATGTAGGAAGTGGATGTCTTTAATGTAGGCTTAACAAATATATTTTAGATTCAATTTTTGCTGTTGGGCAATTTCATGGTCATGGGGTTATACATGAACAATTCACCTCTAAAAAAAGAATAATGACATGTTCATAATATTGTCGAGTAAGATAAAATTATTTCTGTAAGAATAATTATTAATATGGATTAAACAGGGATCCACTGATCCAGCAACCTGCCGCAGGCAGGGATCCAATCTGAGAAAGGAATATATTAGAGTTAAAACAGTCTCTTTGGATTGGATATCCCTGCCTATCCTTTTCTCTTTTTTTTTTTTTTTTGAACTTTTATAAATTTAGACCAACTGGTTGAGAAAAAATGAGACAGTTGAGGAGGTTGAGAGTTCGAATCCTCGACCTCACACTGTTAATACCGTTTGAGTTAAAAGCTGAGAGCCTGTCTATCCTTTTCTCATTTGCTTTTAAATTTTATTTTTATTTGTGGATCGGAAATTTCAAAAAGCTAGGAAAAAACAGAAGGGAGAGAGAGAGAGAGAGACAGCGATGCCTTTAGGTTTTGTTATTATTATTATTATTATTTAAAAAAAAAACCGGCGTTTTAAGGTATATAAACGGTTTTTATTTGAATTCTTGAAGTTGAAATTCTTGTTTATTATTACCACGTCAAATGCTACATGGCAACTTTTGTCTTTGGCTCAGTGGCTAGGTCTTTGTTCTGGTAATCTCTCTCTGTTCTAAAAACAAAATGAAAGAAAAATGTTGCTGTCAAACCATTGACACGCAAAACAAAAGTAAAGAGCATTATTCCACGAACTTGAATTTTAATCATGCTTATGAATTATAACTATCCCAATGATTTTATGTACCAAAAAAAAAAAAAAACTATCCCAATGATTTGGGAAAGCTTAAGAGGGAAGAATATCTTTGTGTCGCAGTCCAATGGCCTGAAAAAGAGTCTCCTGATTTTCACTAAATTTATTGATCAATGTCAAATTTATAGGTGAATATTTAAGCCTGACTGGAGCACGGTTAATCGGACAAGAAATGGTTGCATGCGGGCTTGCGTCTCATTTTGTCCACTCAAAGGTAATGGGTTGTAGGCATGTATTTTTCTGGCAAAGGGCCTAATAGCATGATGCACCATGACAGTGGCACTACACAATGCGATTACCTGGGATTGGAAAGGTCGAAACCCTATGCAGGGTCTTGCGTCGGCCGCCATGGGGGCCCGCACACAAGCCCTAAACTTTTGCTTTTACAATTGCTGCCTTGCAAAGCAAAGGTGATCACTATTGCAATGTAATGTTTGTTCTTTTTTTTTTTTTTTTTTTCACTATAGGATATGCATTTGCTGGAAAGTGCACTGTGTGAAGTAGCTTCTTCCGACTCATTCACAATTTCTGAGAGAATCGAGTCATTTGCTCAGAAACCAGAAGTGAAAGAAGATAGCGCTTTTAGAAGGTGATGATGATAGTCTACTTCTTTGAAAATCATATTCATAATCAAAATCCAAAAAGTTAAAAAAAAAAAAAAGGGAAATGTAATTGCTGACTTAATATTATGATTCTTGTCGACTAGATTGCTCATTATCAACAGATGTTTCTCAAAAGAAACAGTCGAAGAAATATTATCATCACTTGTAAGCACATTGAGGAACCGAACCTTTTTTTAAAACTTTCTCGCTCTTATATTATTCAGCACGTACAATACGTTTTTACGTGCTACAAATACAATAAGCATTAAAACATGCATGGTACCACTCGTTTCAGGAGATCGAGGCAGAAAATGGAGCAGAAAAGTGGATTATTAGAGCAACAAAGTCGATGAAGTCTGCCAGTCCACTAAGTCTCAAGCTTTGTCTCCGATCGGTAATTAAGTACTTCGAAGTATTTTTATGTTTAGGAAACAAATGATGCATTTTTTTTTCTATTTTCAAAAGGAAAAAACTACAAAAATATAGAAAATAGTCATAAAATACTAAAATAAATTTTTAGCCAAAAAAAATTTGTTTAATTCTTTTTTAAATCAAGGCTTAGGGCATATTTAGAGTAATAATGAGTACATTTAAATTTTTTAATTTTGAAAAAAAAATTAATTATTTATTAGAAGTTAAACTCATTCCTACAGTTACTGTATGACTATTTTTTATATCCTCTAAGTAGGAATCTTCACAAAAAACCCAAAAAATAAAAAAAGAAGACAGAAAAATAAAAAGATGAGGCCTTTTAACCTAAGCAAAAGGGAAAAGTCACTAAACAATACTATCTTTGAGTGTTTGTCTTTATTTCCGTTCGTAGCTCGTCATGGTAATTACTTGTTTAAATTCTTAAGGGGGTTAAATCTAAAATCGTTGGAGGATTTCTAATTTGACTCATTTTTTTTTTAGTATAATTCACTTATAATCTTATAATGCATAATAATTAGTGTACACTTGAAATAAACAAAATAATAAAATAAATTGTATGGTATAAGATAATAAATATTTTATACTCATAAAAAAAAAGTAAAAATAGCAAATACGAAATGTTTAATGTGACTAGGAAGAACGTAACATACAGCAAATAAATTGACTGCTAAGAAATTTCTGAGTAAAATTTATTATCTCGTTGCTTTCTATATCAGCTACGGACATAATAATTAAGTTGGCAACTTATTCTTACATTCAAATGCCAACAAAATGTTCACCGTATATGAATTGAATTAGATTAGAGAAGGTCGAATGCAAGGACTTGAGGAGTGCCTTATCCGTGAGTATACCACCTTTTGCCACATTAAGAGGAGAACAGCAAGCAGTGATTTTTATGAGGTACTTGGCTTAACTACAAGCTTATTTATCTTGCAATTCCTAACTTCATTATTGTGATGACCCAAAATATCTTTCTTTTTATTTACTTTCGTCACAATTTCCCGCAGGGTGTGAGAGCCATGTTATTGGACAAAGACAAGAGCCCCAAGGTAACTGTAATACTTACATACGTTTCCCATTGTTTGCATTGAGGTCTTACATTGGATTGTTGCTTGCCATGCCATCTTAACTTTCTCCTTCTTTTGTAAGCTGATTCTGGGCAGGCCCTCCTTTTTTTGTTAATTAAACGATTTGTCTCATGGGTGGCTGACAAATTTTCTTCTTTCCCTGTTCCAAACAGTGGGAGCCATCAAAGTTGGAGCTTGTTAGCGATGAAATGGTCAATCGATATTTCTCAAGGGTCGACGGAGATGACTGGGAATTCCTTCAATTGCCATCCAGATCCAATTTGTTTGATGCCATAAGGCCAAAAATCTGAGACTATCGAACCCCAATAGCACAATTGTATTGTTCACGCTGCGCCAAGGGACTGCAGAAGAGGAATATCATGATCACAAGTAGTAATATGTCATGACTTTTATGTGTTCTATTTATTTTATTTAAATCTCCAGCACGGAGCATCCCCTAGAGAAGCAAATTTTGTGGGAACCTCTGTTTTGGTAGTTTATTGATTGCATCAACTAAATAAAAGTAGCGGTGAATTTTAGAGCTGTTTTGTATTCCAGAATGAGACGCTGTGTGGAACATTTAATCAAGTATAAAAATCGCTATATGGATGTCCAATTCTGTAGATGTGATTTTTTTACCCCAGTTTGTCTGGCCAGTGTGTTAATTCATTAGTTCCAATAGCACGACATCAGCACCAGCCTCTCTAATAATTCGATCATGTAGAGTGAAATCACTGGTGGTGTAGCCTAATTAAGTATCTACCGGTTAAAAAATTGGATTTCGATTAAGGGAACAAATATATGGAGCACGATTTTCATTAACACATATGAACGCAAAATGATTTTATGCTATATATAAAGTGTTTTATATTGCATGTTGTATAAAATATCCTTCAACACAGGTGCTGTTGGGAATCTGTGGGGGCGGAAATTATGGAGAACAGTCACTAGAGGGTAGGAACAAGCAATATGTAATAGGTCTTAATACTGCTTCTTAGCATTATATGCTGCTTGTTCCTCCCATTCCTTCTCTATGTGGGATTCTTCTTCTCTTTAACTTCTTTGCTTTTCCTTGCTTTCTCTCCCCACTTTCCCTTGATTTCTCCTCTTTTTGCTCTTCTTCTACACACATACTTGATCTATAATACTCGCTTTTAAGTGTGAGTGGGCTTGCTTTCCTTGAAAGCTTTCTTTCTATAAATTTAGACTCTTCCTCTTTAAGCTTTCTCTTTGGGTCTTCTAACTTGGAGTCCACACTAGGCCTCCACGGTCCGTCATCATTTTTTACATGGGTCTCGAAAGATCATTTCAACTCTGATATTACTTGTTGAAAATCTACAAACGCAGAAACGCGCGAACTCGAGCCCGACTATGGAGAGCAACTGGAAGGTAGAAACAAGCAAACATGTAATGGGCTGTGGTCCCACTTCTTACCAAAAACTTTAAAATGTTGAATTATGCTTTATTTTCCAATTATATGTTGCTTGTTTCTGCCATTCCTTCTCCATGTGGGATTCCTTTTCTCTTTAGCTTCTTTGCTTGCCTTGCTTTCTCTTCCTACTTTCTCTTGATTTCTCCTCTTTTTCTCCTTTTTCTTCTTCCACACACTCTTGATCTCTAACAGGTGTGCTTGAAGTTGGGGATACGCTGCCCCTATTGGCCCCATAAGGCCCTACCATTGCGGCATAAGTGCCCTCTTGCTGCCTATATGTGAGGCGCCGTTTGAGCCCTCCCTGGCCAGGATTGCTCCCACGTCTATAGTGTTCATGATCGGCCTACTCAACTATGTATCAATCAAAAGGCCGAGTGGCACAACCTATACCTTCTCACACCTCCATTACTCTTTAGGAGGCATCCACCACCCCAGATAAACAACTTGCCTTGCAGTGCCCCCACTCCAGTCCGTATGCCGATTAGGCATCCTTAGATGGAAGGCTGATTTTTCGAGATTGATCGTTGTGTGCCACCACCTCCCACCTGTCCTACACATTCAATCAAGGTTGTCACTACGAAGCCATAGTTGAGGTGCACGGGGTCTTACCATCCAACCGTTGGTACTCCACATCTTCAGAGAGAATTCAACTTCACCAAGTCCATATAGGAGACAGCTTATTTACATAAGTCTAAAACCGGTGTATATATATATATAGAGATAAAATTCGCGTAGAGACCACGCACTGCGTAAATTTTAAGCATATGTGAATAATCGTTAATATAAATTGAAAAAAATGCAATATTTGATAGATCTTAGTTGAGTAAATTAAGTTTGTAATTATGATCGTTGCTTTGGATAATAAGTGAGTCTTACAAGAAAACTAGATTTATTAATAGTCATATAAGCAGAAATTCTAATTTTATTAAACTTCTAAATTAACTAGTTTTCAAATCCCGCACGTGCAAATTTTTATAACTTTAACAAAAAAATACTACATTTTTGCATAAGGATAAATAAATAAACAATAAATTGTTACTAATAATATGTATCAAAATTAAAATAGTTACCGTACTATTTGAAGTGATAACAAATCCCCCAACTTCAGTACAAGAATATACATATTTTAAATCCTAAATTTTTAAATTTTTTTATATTTGAGTTTTAAATTTTTTTAAAATTTTATTTGAATTCTGAATTTTTTAATTTTTTTTTATCAAATTAGTCTTTTTGTTTACAAAAAGTGGTCAAATCATTAATAAATGAGTTTAACCTAATTCAAATTATTACAAAAAGGTCAAATAAATGAATTAAACATTTTTTCTAACAACAAAATATTCATATTAAATATTTTTTAATCAATAAATACACGAAATAAATACGTAGTATGCATATTTTTTTATTAAAAAAACATTCAATTTATGTATCTAAGTTTTTTTCAAATAATTTTTTGTAAGTTCAACATCATTTTTTAATATATTAATCACTTTTCGTCAATAGATGGGCTGATTCGGTAGAAAATCAAAAGGTTTAAAACTCTAATGAAATTTTGAAAAAGTTTAAGATTCAAATGAAAAAAAATGCAAAGATTTACGACTTAAAATATGTATATCCGTTTCACTACATCATCGTCAAATTCTTCCATCTATAAAAAAAAAAAAAAAGAATTTTGATGAGTGCAAAAAGAAGAAATTAACTTTAGAAAGCAAGAAAAAAAAATCCTTCTTTTGTTCTATTTTTAAGTTTTTTATTAGAAGATAGTCCATAACTTGTAAAAAATAATAGAAAGTTAAGAAGTTAGACACATAAAAAAATATTAATAATAACAAAAAAAAAATCATGCTCAACAAATTGCAAAACCAACGTTGTTGAGCTTCTCCTCAACACCAGCACCACCCCCAGGGCCAAAAAAGGCCACGGATAATACGTTTTTCTTGGCTTTTTTTTTTTTTTTTAAATTCTAATTAATCGAGCAAACACGAAAATTAGCATGAAGAACGTTAAAATTGGAACGAAAGAAAAAAAAAAGGAAAAAAAGAAAGCCACGATAGCAAAATAATTGGGAAAATTGGGATTCTGTTTTGTTCGCCACAGTAGCAACATACCCCAATTTAAATAATTCTTGAAGCTGAATAGTTTTAACTATCAATTGGAAAGTGTACACACACGGGCACATGCATACAAACTATTGTGCATTATTTTCTGTTATTAAAACTAAAATACGCGTGTAAATTAAAGAAAATTGGAGAGATTACAATATTTATAATTTTAATTAACAAAATTAATTCTCAAACCTCTTTTTTTCACCTGTAGCCTCCACAGAATCAATCTTTTTTTTTTTTGCAATTTACCATGAACAGTAGTGGTTTTTGGATTCATTGATCCACATACACAAACCAAACCAACTCAATCTGACATCAGATTCAATTACCGCTTGATAGTATTACTTAGCCACATGCTTGAAATATACCATGAGGCCCAGTTCAGAAAGTATATATTTTTTACCATAAGGTGCATCGTGTTCCACAGAATAGATATTGGTGTTGTCAGGCTTGCATTCCTACAATCTGAATAACATCCAAATCCTCACCCAATCTCTGCCTCAAAAATTTTGACCAAAAAAAAAAAACCCTTAATTAAACCCAATTAATGCCTACTCTTCACACAACGGAGTTTCGTCAACATAGATGATAAATCACTTCAGTGAACAACAATTTAAAAAAAATTAACTTAAAATGGCAGAAAAAAAAATTAATGCAAAGAAATCAAACAAAAAAGAGAGAGAGAGAGAAAAGAGAAGATCACGTATTGGTGCCATGCCTGTTTTGAGAAGATTCTTGAATGGTCTATGTATGATAAAGATAGATTCTGAAAAATAATATATGCTATGTTTTTTAGAGGGAAAAGTAATATATGTTAGAATAAAAAGAAATTCAAGCCAATTACCTTGGGTGAAAAATCAATTTTGTAAGATTGAAACATCTTAGATTTTCTATGATAACCACAACAAACAGATGAAAAAGACATTAGACAGAGAGAAAAAATGAAACAAACAACAGACTTAAGTGTCAAAAGATTTATGGAAAGTTTTAAATGAGAATGACCAAAAAAGAAAAAAAAAAAAACAGAGAGTGAGAGAGTAGAGATAGAGAAACAAACCATGACAATGTTAAGGTCCTCTTGGGCAATGATCTCCGATGAAGGGTGGAGAAAGTTGGCGACCAGCGGAAGTTGTCATCTGTTTGATGACATATCTTCTTCCAATTTGCATTATTGATAGATTTTGAGTTTTAATCTTTTTGATGACATATCTTCTCCGTATTTCATCTATCGATTGATTTTGTGGACAAACTAATAATGTTAACAGGTACCGAGAGGTAGACCTCTTCAGATTAGATCATCTTCATACGGATTCAGTGTGCATGTCAAGCCATCACTCTAGTGGACGATTTATTGAAAATTAATTTTATATATTTCCGCTGTTCAAAAAAAAAATATATATTTTACCTATTTCCTTTATCTATTTTCTGAAATAGTTCACGCAAATTATGTTGAACATAAAAGGACATAATATTATTATATCCTGGGGCTCAATTTCATGGCATCAAACATACCATGTATTTCAATAAATTCCAGTGCATTAATTTATTTTCTTTACTCCCTTTTGTTTTTTTGAGATGATTGTTCTATTTTTTTTTTTTTAAATGCTGGTAAGATGCATTTTCTGATATTAGGCTACTTTCATGTTGTAACTAAGGATGTCAGATTATTAATTTTTAAAATGACAATTGAGATCCAATTATGAAATTGTTCAAGAAATCTTTCTCGATCAATTCCTTTGCCCTTCATTCTTCGAATCAGAAACATTTTTTTTCAAGTTTGAATTTGTTCATTTGGAATCTGGGCTTCTCTCTTTGAAACAAGGGGAGCTTCTAGTTCCTTCGCGAGAGTTGTCTCGTACCTCTAGATATTCTCTACCTACCCACCTGTGTCGAGTTTGTTGTTTAAAAAAAAAAAAAAAAAATCTTTGTGAGAATTTGATTTCGGTGTTTGTATTTAAAAATCAACACTCCAAATTTACTAACAATGTGAGGGACTCAAATCTTCATTTTGTTGGTCTGTCAAAGATGTAAACTAACAGTTTAAACTAAATAAGGAGCCTTGACGAGGGCTTACATGAGAAAGGAAAAATCTCCAATATCCACTTGCCAGATATTCACCGAGACATGGCAATTGCAAATCGGAATTAGAGTATAATAGATATGAATGAAACACCCGGCAAATCTCGTGGAATATTGAGGGCAAGTCAACCTTAATTGGCTCCATTTAACCTTTTCCTTCACCATGGAAGCTTTTTTTTTTTTATGAATTCGGAATAAATAATTACATTAAAGAAAATACAAGATAACAACAAGGGGTTTGAGAAGAACTCCAATTGTCAACAAAAGAAATTACAAAAAAAAAAACAAAAATAAAAATTCTTACATCCAAACTATGAGATTTGAAAGTCTAGAGACTGTCCTTTTACTCAGAGAATCAGCAATGAAATTAACTGCTCTACCAATATGAATGAACATGTAATCTAATAAAGATCTAAGATTTCTCCTAATCATGATGAAAATACTCCTTAGCCCCAGTGTCTCGGTAATTTATTATTTACCTAAGATATAACATTAAACGAATCATATTCAATAATCAAACTGTAGTATTGAAAGTTTGGATGCAATGTAACAAGCTCCACAGCTTTAGCAATGGCCAATACTTTCAGCATCATTGGAATCTTGAGAGCCCACTGGACAAGAGAAAATACACAAAAAGGTACCTATATGATCTCATAGAACTCCGTCAATGCCTGCATGTCTAGGCTTGTCGATTGCATAGCCATCCACATCCTATTTAAGAGTTAGAAATTTTGGTGGTATCCAAGCAACCTGGGGACTAACTCAAACCGCATTTGTCCACATCTTTAGCGTCTCATTAGAAAGTGACAATTCTTGTCCATTGTTAGGAGGATCAGTCATGGCAGCATTAATCCAAAATCTCCAACGAGAAAAAATAACATCAGTCAATATGGGCCAATTAGAAGCAACACCTTGAAACACTAGCTTATTCCTCTCATTCCAAATTGTCCATGAGATGACAAAGAATAAAGTATACCAGACCATGATTTGCTTCTTTCCTTTGACCATAGAACCCCACTGCACATATAGGTCTCGAATTGAGAATGGAAGACAAGAAACGACACCCCACCAATCAATGAAAAAATTCCATAGTTTCCATGAGAAAGTGCAATGAATAAGAAGATGACTAGTAGTTTCCAGGCAAGAATTGCAGAAAGGGCTTAGGCATAAATTGTTTTCGATATAGTCAGGCCCCGAGAAAAAAGGAACACTTTTGTTGGGATTCTGCCTTGAATAGTAAGCCAAAGAAATATTTCAACTTTGGGAGGAGCAATTTCCAACCAAATATTAGGTATAAAATCTTCACTTTGATTCATTTTTTGCAATACAAGCTCAATACAAAGGGATTTGACTGAGAAGTCTCCTCTTGAGTTGAAAGCCCAGATCATTTTGTCTTGCTCCCCTCTATCCATAACCACACAACTAAGATCCATCTGTAATTGAGACAAAGACTGCTCTTCCCACTTAAAATGATTCCTCCTCCATTGAAATTTCCAGGACCAACAACCATTGTCCCACCTCCCCAACTCATAAATCAATGCATCACAATTAAGAGTTAAAGAGAAAAGTCTTGGGTATTTGCTAGCAAAAGTGTTTTTGCCTACTCATTTGTCATATCGGAATCTAATCTTTCCCTTGTCAATAATCTCACTAGTAACAAGGTCAGAGCATCTCAAAGAAGCAATGTCTTTCCGTAAACGAGAAGAATTATGAGATGGCGAGGGAGGGGGCCAAATATTTGGATCAAAGGCATATTTAGTACAAATTACATGTTTCCAAAGAGTATCATGAAAATGAAGCCGCCACAACCATTTGAAAAGCAATGTCTTATTCATATAAAAAATAGAGCAAACTCCAAAACCACCCAGGCTTTTTGGCTTTATTATGCTCTCCCATTTAACTTTTGCCATTTTTCTTTGTTCTGATGAACCTGATCAAACAAATCGTCATTGCAGCCCTACAATGATATCACCAACCTTTTTTGGCTTTTTGAATAATTAGAGGTAATATAAAGGTAGGTTTTCTAACATTAATTTGAGAAGAACCAATGGTCTGCCAATTGATAACATGTGAACTTTCCAATCAGCTAGTTTGCTTTTAATTTTTTCAGTTACTGGAACCCATGTTGAGACTTTCCGTGGATTTGCACCCAAAGGAAGACCGAGATACTTAAAAGGTGGAGTCTCCACTTTGCATTCCAAGCACACTGAGGTAGTTGCAGGCCCGCATGGGTCAACATTAATACCCACAAGAGATGATTTATGAAAATTAATGCTCAATCCATAAATTAGTTCATAGCATTTCAACAATCTTTTAATGGCAAACATGTTGTCTAGATCAACACAACAAAAGATCAAAGTGTCGTATGAAAATTGTAGAAGAGAGGTCTCAAAGGAGCCAAGAGAAGGACCACTGATAATGCCCATATTAATTAGATGCTCTTTTCATGATACCACTAAGCCCTTTACCAACTATAATAAAGAGAAAAGGTAATAAAGGATCACCTTGTCTAAAGCCCCTTTCCAAAACAACTTTGTCTGTAGGAGAACCATTAACAAAAATTGCAATCCAAGCGTAGAAGATATACACTGTTTAATCCAAAAACGTCATTTATCACCAAAGCCCATCTCTGTCAGGACAAAATCTAGAAAGTCCCATGAAAAACAATCGAAGGCTTTTTGAAAGTCAAGCTTCCACAACACTACAGATTTCCCTACTCTTTTAATAAAATCAATAAATTCAGAAGCAATTAGAACACCATGGAGTATTTGTCTGCTGCTGACAAATGCACTTTAATTTTCACCAGTAACTCTTCTCAGTATATTGGCAAGAGTTTTTGCAATAATTTTATTCACACTCCCAATTAAATTGATTGGTCTAAGCTCAGCCAAGTGCGTGGGATTTGCAACATTAGGAATCAAAGTGATAAAAGAGGAGTTTATACCTTTGGAGAGTTGAACAGTTCTGTAGAAATTTTGGAACATTATAAAAACATCTTCAGCTACAATACTCCACGCAGATTCTACCTCTCCTTTTTTTTTTTTTTTGGAGTCCATTAGGATGCCTATTAAGTCTTGAGTTACATGGGTAATTCTCGTTATGTCTATAAATCTTACATTCAATTTTAAGATAGAATTCCAAAACTCTCAAAATAAAAATATTAAGTTTTAATTAGATGTCCTTTAAGCCATAAGAGTCATCTGCCTCTCCTTATTAAATATATATCAAGAATGTTCAGAATTGGACGCCGTTTGTTCTTCTTCAGAACACATAATTATCAAGTATGTTGGGTATCATTATGTCGGTGCTCACTGCTCAGATCAACGGCTCTTTGCCTCCACTTTAATCTCTTTTTATGAGATAAAATGGAGAGACACGGTGTAAGCCAAAATGTTCGGCAAAGCAATGGAATGGAATCTTATGAGTAGGCTTCTTGACTTACAGAAACATTGTCGTGTATTTGTTTTTATCGTACGTGCTCCATACTGTCATGTTTTGACGCCGCATTTTCCTTGAGGAAACTGTCGCCTTTGTGTTTCTATTCGAGCCAACATAACCTTGAAAAAATTATTACGGCTGTTGGCTTGAATGTCAAATCCTGCGGCAACAACTACTAGTATGTTGTTTACTTGATTTTCCTAGTTGTAAAATTCCTCTTACCTCTAATGCTTGCCAGCAATATGTTTTCTAATTTCCCATAAAAGTATGTCAAAATATGATGGCTTTCATTTGACCAACTATTTTTGATAAATGTTTACATAGCTACGAGTTTAATAATTTGATGGGGTTGATTTGCACAATGAAATGGTAGTCTTTTTGGTTAGAGATTAAAACATTGAAGGTCTAAAGTGAAATGGCTTGCAAGAATAGATCTTTCAGTACAGCTATGTTGTGTCTAGTTGAGCATTGGAGATTGTTGAAATCTCTCAACTAGTCCTGTATTTTTTTTTTATTTGGTCCATCCTCAGCAAGTGCGGCATCCTCCTCCACTTATTTTTAGTACGAAATCTGATTACAACTTATTAAAGAAAAAAAAAAAGAAAGAGGAAAATGAAGGCTAAAGTTACTTTTAATTGTCCGTTATAAATTCTAAGAAAATTATGAGCAGTTTGTTTTTGACAAAATCACCTTGAGAAAATCCCAGAAAATTTGATGGTGTTGATAATGGTCGGACATGTAACTTATTAAAACGAAAAACAAGCAAAAAAAACAAAAAACAAAAAAAAAGGAAGAAGAAGATAATATTAGTGCAAGTACATGTTTGTTTGGTGACAGCATTGGTCCTAAAAAATTAATATGCCAGGGAAAGATATATGGTGCCGTGTATAAGCGTGCACTCCTACAGTAACATTCAAATGCATATATAAATTCCTGACTCTCAAGGCATGCCTCGCTCGAAGGTTCTGATTTCACTAATAATGACAACTTCTCTTTTCTGGGTCACGGCTTCTTCAACCTAATAAATCAGATGCATGCATATGTTTTCACTCTCTAAAGTTACGCAATGATTTGGATTTTCGGCAAAACCCGTGGGCTGGCATCCTGTTGTTGAAATAAGCTACTTATAATCAATTTTTTTTTTTTTTATTACAACTGATAGCCAGTGATAAAAAGAGAGAAAAAGTAATTATTAAGTTTAAAATTTAAACTTTAAATCTGAAAATTTAAGACATACGTTTTTAACTAATTAAGTTAAGCTCAGTATTCTAAATTAACTATAATCATTCCCATTCAACATAAAGTTAAATCTCAACTGGCAATGTGGAGCAGCCTCACATATAATATATTTGTAGCGGTCAGTCTGATTCCAATTCCACTATAACTTCCGAAAGCACTTGCTCCCAATTTGCCTTTTGTTAGAACTTTTTACAGTACCGTCACTGAAAAATGTTAGCCTAGCTAGTCAGAGCATAATTTCTGAGCAGTGCCTATATCAATTAATTTTTAGTTCTGCTTGCTTTTTTTTAGTTCTGCTACTTGAATGAATGGAAAATTAATCTTTGTATGCGTACAACAACCTTAGCACCTGTCCTCCCTCCTTTCACTAGCTAGGCACCATTTTCAGTTGCACAATATGCTTCGGTCAACAAAATATTAGCCTTGGTACAAGTAATACTACCTTATAATTAGGCATAGCTAATTATGGGACAATAATATGAAGATTACATGCATATTTCTCTTTTAATTTTAACAAATTCAATTACAAATTTTATTTAGAGTTACAAAAAATTATTAATTATGTATCACAGTCATTTATTAATTTATTTGACGTGAGCTTTTATTATAAGAATAATATGTCTAATAAGACTGTTTACCGTCGATGTCATGGTTAAAATGATAGTGTTAGACATATAATCGCATAAGATTTGTTGAAAATAAAAATTTATACGAGAATAATATATCAATCTTATGAAAAAGTAAGGAATAAGTATAGCACAAATGTTAAGTTGAAAATCATCATTAGTGTTATACAATAGACAAGTGACTTTTTTCGATCTTTCTGCATCTTTTCATCTTGGTTGCCGGATGGTACTTTTAGTTTTAGCTTTGTTTTTATTTTTTATTTATTTTTTTTTTGAACGGCATGCATCACTTGTTTTAGTTTGTTTTTGAATGAATACTGGTCTTAGTTAGTAAGCACATTTACTTATACTGCTTAATAACGGGACTCAATTGAAAAAGAAAAAATAATATGATTTAAGAATCTGAAAAAAAGCTTTGGGACTCCTGGTTGTATGGTTGTCCCTCCCTGACCATGTTTAGTTCAAAACGAAAAGGTAGACAGCACGATCGGAGAGAATAAGCTCCCTTTCTCTCTCCTTCTCTCAATAAAAAATAATAAAAAATAAAGAACCAAAGAGAGAGCTTGGGAGCCTTGTGGCCCACTGTGGCCCCCTGTCTCATGAGAGCTCTTGGTTTCTTACTCGCTTCGAATACAAAAATGGAGTTAAAGCCACAAATTACTCTGCCCATATGTTGCCAGTTTGGCCAATTAAACATCCTTGACAATAATTATATTTTGGATAAAAGTTGTGAATTGTACCATACAGTTGTATAATACGGTCACACATGACAAAAAAGTGTAATTTATATTTAATAAAATGTAATTATATTGATAATTTGTGTAAATTTTCTTTAAGAAATTTTTTTTTCGAAACTAAAAAATTTTAATTCTTTTTAATACATACTATATGAGATTTATATTTTTAAATTCTAAAATAACACTCATATAATTTTAGTTTTAGTTTTAATTTTAGTTTTAGTTTTTAATGTTCTATAAATATAATAATAATCAATTAATGATTGATTACATTTTATTAGTAATATATGACTACATTGCGTAGTTGCATAATCTGACTCTAAAACTAAGTTCTTATATTTTTATATTGGTTTCAATGTGTAGACATCAGCCGGAGGACGTAGTAAAGTCATAAAAGTGAGACTCAGCTTAAGAAAATAAAAAAAAATTATTTTTTTTGTAAATTTTGAATTTTCGTCAAATACAAACAATCTACAGAAAGAACAATACAATTTGCAATAGACATGAATACAAATTGTAATGGGCATGAAATCATTTTCCCTAGTTAATTTGTCACAAAACACTTATCATATTTGATGCAAAATTATATTGTTCTTGCTGCAAAATTAGGTGTATTTTGATAGAAAATGTTTAAAGTTTTAAAAAAAAAATCAGACATATAGATCCGACATGTCATATCGACTTATATCCACCCGATGTCCATCTAGTTTAGTGTATCTAAAAAATCATATATCCACTAAATATTTTCCGTTTTGTGATTTTGGGTCTGACAAAGTTTCTCCACATTTTGCGCGCACACTTCATGATGCTACCACAGCTGTTTGGATTGCGGCGGTCTAATACATAACAGGTCTGTCAAATTTGAAATTTCCTGTCTGGCTTTGCTTTTCATCATGAGAAAGATATCAATGCATATAGTTGTCATTTATATACCAAAAAACATATAGTTATTTGATTGATCATCGGCCCTCGAGTTGGGAATGATATGCCACAATTTAATTTATTTATGATTTACAAGATAGAGTGTAGATTGTGCTTTGGTCGGAAAAATTGTCTACACACAATATAAAAATGCAATTATTCACTATTTTAGTATAATTATATTTAAAAAAGATAAAATATAAAATTACGTGAGTGTTATTATAAAATTAAAGTATAAATTTCAAATAATTTACGCAAAAAATTTATTTTTTTCACAAATTTTTTTCTGAAAAAACAATAAATTCACAATCAGTTACATTTTTCTTATTTGTCCAGAGGCTCTATCTGGATAGTGCATTCAGGTGCAGACCTTTTCTGTTGCATGATAACTCAAATAGCTACTTATTTGTGGCCTTAAAAACCGGAAAAGAGGCCGGAAAAGAAAAAAAAAAAAAAAAAGGTTCTCGCAATTACGATTATCCAGTGGCTGATGGCCCCATGGGATCCAGAACCGACGAGATGACTTATAGATACAACGTCCCTGCCGTCAAAGCAAACATCCGATCATTGTCTTTGGGCGATGCATTTATATGTGAGAACTGAGAAGGATGTGGGGAAAGGTAGATATCATTTTCTGCAGCCAATCAAGACTTTGAATGAACTAATGTATTGGTGGTCATCATCTATTATCTGTAGCCTTTTGTCCTTGAGATTTCTATTTTAATTTTTTTAATTAAATATAACTTACTCATAATATTACACATATAATAAATGTAGTCTATTTAAATAAAAAAATTAAAAATAATATTTAAATGATATTAAATTATATATATATTTTACACACAAAAAAAATAAATTAAAATTAATAAACATCATTCTCCTTTCCAGCTTTGGCGCCTGTGTAAGCAGCGGCGGATCAAGGAATACAAAGAGAATGGCCGAATACAAAGAGAATGTGGCAAATTGGTATTAAAAAAGTTATTTTTAAAAATTTTTATTGTAAATAGTAATATAAATAGTAAAATATTATTATTTTATTAATAAATAATAACTTACACACTAAAAAAAAATAAGAGAATGAAAATAAAATATAAAATATAAATTTAGTGAGAGTAAAATATAAATTTTAGTGTAGACAATAATATAAATTTAAATTTTTTTATATTTTTTTTCAGTAAAAGTAATTGAAAGGTGATAAAATATAAATTTGAGAGAATCTAATAAACTAAAATTGGTATAAACCACAGGATTTTTCCTTTTTCACGGCCTATAAGGTCACTCCAAGACGAGACCTCAGAAATTGACAAGCACATGGGCAGAAACCGAGGAAGTACGTAAAAGTGTTGTTGCATAATAAATGGACAAACCGATCACTTTCATACAATTTGCTTTGTCTTACTTATTTTGATTTTATCCTGCCCTCAAATGGCTATTGCTGGTTATGAATGGCCACAATAATCTGATATATATAATGTGACCGAAAAAAGGGAAGAAAAAGACTGGAAGAGAGTGATCGAATCTAAAATTTTAAGTTACTTTAGTTAATGTTTGCATACATTTAATCATTTTTTTAGTGAGTAGAATACAAACATAATTTTAAATTATATAAATATATTTTTTATCAATTTTTTTTAATTGATTCCCAAACTTTTTTTTGTTTTCACTCACACTTTACATTCCGTAACTTTTTTTTTTTTTTTATTGAGAACAAAGATACATATTTTATTAATCAAGTATATTTGCGTACATCTTTGTCAATGAGAAGAATAACATCATCTGGTAACGAGAAACTAGTCCAAACTACTTCACCAGGGGTGGCTCACGTTGCTTGAGCAACAGCATGCACAACAGAATTAATTTCTCTTTCAAATTAATATGAGTAGCAGAGAAAAGTAAAACGAGAGGCCGAGATTCTAATGTCTTCTGCCATTTGCTCCATGCTAGAGGAAATCCCTATTAAAAAATATATTGATAGCTATATTAATTTATTTTAAAAGAAACAATTAAATTACAAATTACAATTAAAAAATTATATCGGTTTAAAGAAGAGACTTGACTTATAGTAGAAGAGAGATAATCCTTTATGAGAAATCATGACATTTTGTGAGAAGTCGTAACGTTTGATAGTTAGAGTCGTGTCTGTTCATTGGAAAAGTCATGATCTTTTGGGTAAGAATTGTGATGCTTTGAACAAATGTTATGATCTTTTAGAAAAGAGTCGTCACTTTTTTGTAAATAAATGGTCAAAGTTTATAAATAGGATAATCACTTGTCTAATGGTCGTTTATTCATTCATTCATTCATTCATTCATTTATTCTTCCTTCAAAATTCTTTTCTTGTTATACTTTTGAAAATTTTTGTAAGGGGTGTTAAAGAATTGTTTGACTGTAAATTTGAAGTTTTGTGAATTTTGAAGTGATTTGTCATTTTTTTTACGTAATTTGGAGGGAGTGAATACCATTTTAAAAATAATTATTATTTACAATACAAATCTTACTTGATTCCTACTCTTTTCATAACAATCCCTTGTTGTTTTGAACGGCCCATTATGCTTCTTGGCAATCTATCTCGAGTGCAATATTCATCATATTATGCAGTAGAACTTATTGAAGAGCAAACCAGATAGCCATCAATTCTGCAATTGTTGGGGAGAAAGATCCTTCGAAGTCCTTCCTCAGCATTGACACAACACCACCAGTGTGATCACGGAACATAGCCCCTAGCCATCTTATCCTGCCTCAGAGCAGCGTGGGTGTTAATTTTCAAGCATCTCAGCTCTGGTGACCGCCAGCCTTGGTTGCTTCTTGCTATTCGCGGAGGCTGGTTCTTGTTTATTGTCTCTTGGAAAGCATGAAGCAAAGAAGTAACCATTTCTACCACATTGGGAGGGCAGGTTAATTGATGCTCCATCACCAAGAGATTTCGGGCTCTCCAAATGGCCCAGGCCATCATTGCGACTAGCTCGGGTCTACATTCAGTTACTTCACTTGCAAAAAAGATGAGTCAAATTAGAGAATCATTAATTTAGGACATCCTTTCTAAAGATTGAAATCGTCCAACTTTGCCATTGTTCAACAACGACTATAGGCTGAAGTAACTTCAGCTAATTTTCAGGTTTATCTTCACTCTACATTTTGGGACTGAATCTTTAGTGCTCAAACTTGAGATGAGTTCTCATGTTTAGATCTCACATGTTACAAGACAAGAAAATGTATATGCTAAATTTTGCTTCCAATGCAACTCAATTCTTTTCCCTGCCAGGCCTTCCCAAGAGAAAAAAAGGCCCCAGTGTAGCCAAGGACAACTTAGCTCTCATGAAAGCTTTATCAACTATGAGAATATATCGACAAAAAAAGAAAAACAAGAAAGGAGGCGTGTCAGCTTACAGTCACCCGTGCTGGTCTGGTCTGTCATCAATAATTAGCTGACGAAGGCAAGCATTTTTGAGAACCTACATACATTCTCCTCTAATATTTTTCTAGCAAGTAGGCCTTACATGAGAGGAAGAGAATGCGATATAGCCAAGAACAACTTGCCGGCCAATACCATAGCCAGGATTTGTATGCTACATGGTGGTGCCGGCAAGTCATCCTTGGCTGCATTACACTCTCCACTTCTTCATGCAAGGCCCCTAGGCCATTTCACCTCATTTACTCATTCATTCACGGATGTTCTTGCACTCTCTATATATTATAGACCCAAGATCTTAACTGTGATAGTGTCATCATTTATATTGAATGGCAGAGACCTGTACAACTACTTTTCCTTAGCAGCAACGCACAACATATCCAATTATAGCTAAAAAAGGGGAAAGTGAGATTAGCAACAAGCAGCTCCAACAACATGACAAATGTCTATATTAACCCATCCAACATGTTGCTCAAATGGGTTAGCAGAGTGGATCCCACCTGTATTAAATGGATTCCCACTTTCCCGTCCAAAAGAGTCAAAAGAAGAGTAAAGGGCGGTAATTGAAATGCTGATACATAGGGGAATATAATCTTTGAAAAGATATGGTTCTGAGTATTATCTGTGCTCTCTCGAGAAAAAGACCTCAAAGGAACTAGTTAGACGGCAAAAAAAAAAAAAAAAAAAAAAGTATTGGCACACTTGTATTCGGATTACAAACTAGGAGAGTACTATATATACGTGTGATATGCTTTTCCTTTTGATCAAAAAAAAAAAGTTTACGTGCAGAATCAGAGAAAACTGCAGATTTTAAAGAGAACTTAAGAAATATTATTAGTAAAACTCAAATTTTATACCTTTTAAACAGAAAATGAAAGGTTTATCAATTGAGCCAATCTCCATTGGCCATATGTGTGATATTCTTGTTAAGCATATAAAGTCTTAAGTTGGTATTGGAAAGACCTACACTAGTTTATGTTGTTAATAGATTCCAGAACTAGTTTTAAGTTTTAAGTTCACTTCCTCATTTTGTTTAATTTCCACTTGATTAGTATTTTAAGTTTTTGTGTAAACATGAAGTTTCATAACAATTATGCTCAAAAAAAAGTTTAATAACAATTGTGAGTTCTTTATAGGCAAATTTCTTGTTCAATGAGATAGAATATTAAAAAAGAAAATATGTTGTGACTCCAATTTAGAAAGCAGTCCAACGTTGTGGTCTACTTCAGGCTTTTAGCCTTTTGAAATCTAAAACTAAGAATTCGTCCGTGAAGTTCGGCAAATGGGACTTTGCATATAAGACAAGAACGGCAATATGGAGGATGGGAGTCGAGACCTGTGTATAATGTAAAAAAGGAGCTGCTACATGGTCATTTGTGTGGCCATACTCCCTTCTTTAAAAAAAAAATAATTAAATTATAAATATATTTAGTATTATTTTAAATATATTTAATATTACTCTCAAAATTTAATTTTTTAAAAAAATTTCAAAAACATTTTTTTTGTCCCATTAGTGTATGGTCACCAATGTGTGGTCATACAACTTTTCAGATGTAAAAATTCGCACTTTCTTTTGTGAATATTACCATAGGGGAAAGGCAGATAACCGGAAAAGAAAAAGTTGTTCTTAACATGCTCTAGCTAAAAAAAAGTTCAAGCTGGTCGGTGACTACTTCCAGCAATTTCTCAGCTGTAGTGCAATGATATGACAAAGCTTACTCAGCCCTAGACGGACCCGGACAGCCGTCCAAGTGAGACCCTCTGACATGATTTTTTCGGTGAACAAAAATTAGAAAAAGTGATTACGGGGATTGAGTGGATTCAAGAATTACAGTGTCGGGAGCGGGAAATAGGTGTTAAAATTATTTTTTTTAATTTTTTCATTATAAACAGTATTATAGATAATAAGACAATGTTATATATATATATATATATAGTATTCTCCCAATTGAAAACTAAAAAAAAAAACAAAGAGAGTGAAAGTAAAATGAAAAATATAAAATTTAGTTGAAGTAAAATATAAATTTTAATAGAAATAATGGAATAAATTTAAATTTTTTTTGTATTGCTTTTTTTAGTGAAGGCAACTGGGGGAAAGAATATAAATTTGAAAAAGAGAAATAAGCTAAAATTAATATAAAATATACCTATAATTAATATAAACTATAAACTGTAAATTTGAGAGTGGGCAAAACAATCCGCTGTTGGAGATTGAGGCATATATATAGCGATCATGACAAAATTGGAGATTAATGTATAACAATGAGTGTATTGTTTTATCATTTGACTCGCTGTTTACTCGGTAAATAATTATTTATTAATTTAAATATATTTATTATTTATATTTTTTAATACATGTAAATTTTGTTTTATGTGCATACTTAAATAATGTATTTGTTACAGTTAATTAAACATTTTTGATAATATTTAAATTAGTATTAGTACCATGCTTTACTCTCATATTTATGCCTATTAATTACATGGTTATGATGGATGAATACCTACTGTGACGACAATCATTGTAACGTTAAAACAAAAGGTGTGTACGTTTAATATATCACTTTAGCTTTGCTGAGAGGCATCCATTTTATTCATAATGAGTTAGTGCAACTTGTTTGCTCTTTTGAAAGGCATACACAATCTGTCGTACGATCTTTCTTTTTCTTATGCTTTCAAAAAGTTTTCACTGTCATTTTCCTTGACAATCCGCCGCTTCCCAGTTGGCTAAAAATAACAACTGAAGCCAACTGGCCCTACTGCAACATGTGCTAGCAAGGCAAGCAATCTTAACAACAGTAATATTATGCAGTTAAAAATAGATAATAGTAAGTAATTATACAATTTTTTGTAATAAAATTTAATTATTTTTTAATTAAATCTAAATTATTTAATAATTATTTTGTAATTATTTTAAATTTATTTAAATAAAGCTAACAAAATTTTTGTTCCACAGAATTCAATCTATCAATGCGCCCTTGTCATGGGAGTACTCATGTCAGTTATCAACTTTCCGTCGAAGACCTTGTTGAGGAAAAAATGAGACATTGTACCTCGAAGCTATGGCTAGGCCCCTCTCCCTCACACACCGCCCAAAGGGTTTCTTCTCTTTGGCCAACGGCATCGCCCTCCCACCCATCCAACTTGACCTTATAATCCATTCAATCACCGACTTAACCATATGTCAACAGTTAAACCGGATAGTTTAATAACTATCAATTATTTTTTAATTTATTAAAATACTGTAAATTATATGTCCAGAAACATATTTCCTCGTGCTAATACATAAAAGCCTAATATGGTCTGGAGCCTCTTCTTGTAACTTTCTTTAGCAAAGAGCTTCTAAAGAATTCCCTTTTATTTTGTCTCTTGCTACTTTTTTTTTTTTTTTTTTGAGACTTCCTTAAACTTCAATCAATTGGTTGAGAGAAGGCGACAATTAGAGATGTTAGAGATTGAATCTCTGACCTCTCTTTTATTAACATAATGCTAATATCATTTGAATTACAAATTTGTAATCTTTCTATTTGTTTTTACAAATACAAATTCATCTACAAATTTATGCCAAAAAAACAAAATCTTTTTGTTGGTATACCAGCGATGTGAGAAAAGTTAATCCACGCGCGCTGGCACAAAATGCTCATAAGACAGCTCAGTGTGTGAGATAACTCTCTAACATCGCGAGCAAATTAAACATGGATAGTGGGAAGGGTTTTACAACTCCTCCCTTTCTGTTAGCATAGTCTTGTTTGGGCTAAGAATTGTTCCTGGAAGTCTGGCCCAATGTTTCCAGGTCCTGAAACCATATTGTTTGTGTATATGGAAACCAATGGTTTGGTTCATTAAGTTGTTAAGTCAAACAGGTTGGCCCATATCTCACAGTTTTTTTCTGATTCAGTTCTTATCCGGTTAAATAAGTCCGATTTTTATAACTATGATCCCAAACGTCTCCCCAAAATCCCAATTACGCCTCTTTTATTTTTTATTATTCATGTTTTAACTTTTGCATCCATAACATAGGATAAGTTTCTCTTCCTCTATCATTTTAGGACTGCTCTATCATGTGAAAATTTATAATATAAATATCTGCGCCTACATGCAAGGTCTTGAGCTGCAATTGCTACCTTAAGCATACCAGGCATTTTGCATTTTGACTCTGCGTTGCGTGATTATTTGGACTTTAAAGTCTGCAACGGCATTCCCCTTGAATTAGAAAGCCACTTGGTAGGGAGAAACTAACAATGTGTTTATGTTGTGAGATAATAGTAAGAAAGAAAATAATTTAAAAGTAAATCAACAACTCAAAGAATTTTGTCATGTTTAGATATTTAGACGAATAACAGTAAAATATGTCAGATATTTATTACCTCTTCCTAATATTAAATAAAATAGTATATTTTATATTTATTTTATATTATTTATTTTTTAATTTATTTTAAAAAATTATTTTTTATTATACTTTTTTTTACAATTTTCTTAATCGCATTTCACTTACAAATCTAAACGAACCTTAAAATTTAGAGCAAATCTCCTATTTTAGAGGATTTGTAGTTCTGCAGGAGATTTGCCAACGCACACGCGTCTTCCGAACTATCGTGTCATGTGCAACGGATATGCATGTGGAGGGGAAAAAGGCTGGTCCACGCGAGGTGTGCAGCAAAGTTCAGTGGGAAAATATAATTTATATTGTTTGAAATTGAGAGTGATGAATTTAGATAAAAGAAATGTTTCCACAGCTGCAGCAAGACGCGGTTTCATCCCTTCCGTTTGCCCTCCACTCCAGCACAACGGCAGGAAAATCATTTCTTATTCACCGGGTGAGATTTGCGACTGCTCGGAAAAAGGCTTGGATGCCCGAACTGAGTAAGACTCCAATGAGGGGCTCCCTTTCCCTGTCATATTCCGAGAGAGAAAAAAAATGCCTTAAAAAGCGTTCGAACATAACTGATGGAATATAATATATAACTGTCTTTGATTACAAATACAATTAAGTATAAGAAAAAAATATTTTAAAAAATATTTTTTCTTTAAAATATATATTTTTTTTTACTTAATTACACTTACAATTAAAATAGTTGAATATTGAATTCGACCAATTATGTTCAGACATTTTTTGGAGCCTTTTTAATCGGAAACTCTAACTTTTTTCATCTCATTTAACCCTCCCTCCTCCTATGGAACCGAGGACCAAGGACCCGCCCTCCTTTTGCTCGATCCGCAGAACTTTTCCGGCTGACAATTAATTTTATTCCTACTTGATCTATTACTTCATTATGTTTTGGTTGAGGCCGGGAACTAGTAGTTTGTTGAACTAATTGTAGCTTGTTAGTAGTTGACTAGTACCAGTAGTTAGTAGTTGAATAGTTGGCATGGCATGGCATCATAAGAAAGAAGTGGCTGGAATATTCATGACCCTTTGATGAGTTGTTAACGACATGTCCAAATCGCACCGCATAACAAGCACAAGAAGGTAAATCAGTAAGTAATAAATGTATCAAATATTCTGTTCACTGAGAATTGTTCTGATGATTTCATAAAGTGAAACGAACTTATCAAATTGTGCAACACATGTGATATAGCTCTTTTGTAAAAGCTGTTTGACAGTGGCATGTAGCGTTACGCTCACTTTACAGTTTAAAGATGGCTCTTTTTTTCATTTTTCTCTTGACAAACAGTTAGAATATGTATGATATAGCGGCTTTACAATTTCATGTGTACTCGAATCATGCCAGGCCACACCCACTCAGATGGGTCGCATCTCTAACTCAATAAATCAAAACGGGTCTGGCTATAGGAACACAGTATTTGTAGTTACAGTAATATGCGATTAATTTTTTTTTATGGCTATATACACTTTGAGTTCCATTAGGTGGCCACACTGTACTGTCATGCATTTCAATTATACATTTGGCCATTTTACAATAAAGTATAGATTTTTTACAACCACATACATATTTTTTACAATAAAAAAAATAAACTGTAAATTTTGTTGCACAAAATATAGTTATTGTTGTAAAAATTATAAACGTTGTTGCATATGACAGAAATGTCTGACACTACAGTATGACCATCAACATTTTCCCATACACTTTTAACTTAACTGTTTGTACATTTTAATAGAATCCACAATTTTTATTTTCATTCGTCTATCTCCCGCATCTGTCTAATTTTTCTTTTTTTTTTAGGATGGCATATGTTGACCGAAACAAATTAAAAAAGGAAATTATTGAAAGTACAGTGCATAGGCCGACCAATACCAATAATGTATCGGAATGCGCCAGCTTAGTCATGCATTAATAGTCAGATCCAAGCAATGATAAATAAATTCGAAATACAATTGCAATAAAATAGCTTTAGTATCAACATCTACTGTTCCGCGCTATATATATATATATATATATATATATATATAAGAGCTGGACATTGGAGGAAAGGGAATCAACTTGCTTAGTATTTGCACCGAAAAAAAGCAGCGTTGTAGTAATTAAGAGTACTTCGGCCCTGTTTTCGAGATTTCCTTGTTCTTTGGATCAAAAAATGATGATGAGCATAAGCGGAGCCTGCACCAGATTGATTGTGGATATAGTCCAAGCATTTGGAATTGTAAGGTCAAGCCCCACACGCTGCCTTGATCCAAACCCAATCATTACAGGCAAAGAAGAGGAAGAACAGGACCGCCCTGATGCAAATCAACTTGATGACTTCATGGTGAGGGCATTGACCTCTGTATTTGGCATGGAAAACAATGGAAAAATAAACAAAGAGAAGGCACGCTGGGTGGTCGAGCAGCTGGGTTTGCTGTATACCGAAGAAGAAGAAGACGAAGAACAACAGCAGCAGCAGCAAAAAGATGAGCCTAACATTGTTGATGTCCCTGCTGGTGGCGCCGTAGACGATGGGGTTCCGGTAGAGGAGGTGCTCAGCGGATTGGAGGAGTGCTCAGACCGCCACGAGTTGTTGCGTGAAGCCTTCAAGATATTTGATGAGGATGGCAATGGCTACATTGATGCTATGGAGTTGAAGAGGGTGCTTCAGTGCCTGGGACTGGACAAAGGATGGGATATGAAGGAGATTGAGAGGATGTTGAAGGCTGCGGACTTGAACTTGGATGGCAAGGTTGATTTTAGTGAGTTTGAATTGATGATGGGCTAACCTGCTCTTGTATTAGTGTACATCATTTTTCACTATTATTGTTTTCACCAATGAAAATATTAGCGACCATGTTTTTGCAGCGATATATCTATTACAGTTGATATTTATGATTGTATTTCTGAGTTCATTGCCTTGGGATCCCCTCTAAATTACAGAACACCAGGTAACTATCATTATAATCATATATTAAACTAGCGTAAGATCACTTGCTTAATTCGATTTTCTTTCGTTAAAATTAACCTTTGTTAACTCCCGGCACTGACCAGTAAATCAAATTTAGCTGCTGATATACGTTGAGATATGAAGTCAATGTAGCCCTTGCATCATTTACCATTCAAAGCATCGTCCTAGAAGGGCACTTGGGCCAGGCAATTGCCGACTGAGATGTGACCCTTACAGTAATTAGTAGGACATGAAAGGATTGAATAATAAGTTCCTGGAAGAATTGAATGATGAAGTTGTAAAATTCATAAAGCCAGTGTATTTACAAATATTGGAGAAACAAGTATGCAATCATACAGACAGTAGGATTACTGATTACCACTAAAATGAGAAACCAGTAATATACAGAAGCGAAAGCTTTCAAGTGACATGCAACTGGCCTAAGACACCGAAAAAAAAAAAAGGAAAAGAAAAGAGAAGCCACTCTTAATGAAACGCCAAGGAGGAATTGAGTTTCCTAAGGCCAAATATCCGAAACACAGCTTACAGCATCACTCATGACACCACTGTTAAGGCTGCCATTATTGAGATGATCAGCGGTTCCCAACCTGAGACCTGAATTTTGTCCAGAAACAGTTAGTCCCGTGTAGGAAGCATCATCCGCAGGGACAGTGATGGTTGGTGAGACATTCGCTAGCCAACGTAAATTCTGACTATTGAGTTGGGGTGAGTTTAGATGGTTTTGAGCAAGCGGGTTCAGAGTCAATGAGCCTCGAGTAACCATGTCTTCAGCCAACTTCACCTGCAAGGACTCAAATGGAAATTCTGTAATTCTTAACAACAATTTTAATCAGCTTTGGCAGAGCAGCATTTCCCAAGATTAGTACAGGAAAATGCATTTATGCATACTGATTTCAAATTCTTTTATGCCTTATTAATCATGTGGTTACGGTTTTACAAGTCTAACATTTGCACTTCCACTAGTATAACTTGCTACTGCATTTAAAATCATACCTTGGCTCTAAGGGCCTCAACATCTGATTTAAGCACTCGATTATTTGTATCAGCATTTCGATATTGGTGAGTAGCATCAGAAAGCTGCTTGAATAGAGATGCATTTTCTCCCGTCAGCCGTTCAACCTGAGAAACATGAATGGAACTTCTTACGAATAAACCTCAATCTGTGACAAAAATGTTTTAAGCTTCCAAGGAAAAAGTAACAGCCCAGAATTTGCTGAACCCACTTCCTCAGTTACAGAAAAACAAAACGCCAAAAACCTCTTTTAATTGCTATGAGGCCAAAGAAACAGAAACAATAAAAGCTTCAACTTCTACCATTATTTGACCAAATATCCAACACCACGCAGCCATAATAATACCTGCAATTCAAGATCAGCCAAATGCGCTTGTTTTCTTCTTCTTGATCGCCTAGCTGACTCACGGTTTGAAACCATCCTAAAAAATGTCAATTAGATGTTTTTATAAGCAGTTGTCTAACATCCATTAGCATTAAGTAATCATTTAATCTTAATCCATAGGCACATTACCATACCTTCTAATACGTTTTAGGTCAACTGGATTCGTGCTCTGTTCACATGGACCAGCTTCTATCTCTGCATCTTCATCATCCGATTGCTCACCAGATGAACCGCTGGTTGTCACTCTCGTTTGATTATCTCCTCCCTTGGGATTATTAGGCGAGTCTGGACTGCCCACTGATCCACCAATTTGGCATTCATTGTGATGTTATTTGGAAACTAAAAGTAGCATACCTTAAATCTATTCTATCCAATTACCAACTTAATAATATTTAATAATTCTAATCATTAATTCAAGTGATTATTAGTTTTATTGGTTACGAGTGTAATAGGGAATTTAACTTCCACAACACTCTTCTCCCTTTTATTTCATGAGTTTAACCCTCCCAAGATAAAAACATAATAATAATAATAACATTTAATGTTTTCTTACCATAAACAAATACACAATCATACAATACTTAAGTTGATTGCTAATATTAATTGCATCATCATATCAGAATATTCATGGCCACTAAAAAGCATGTATTGGATATAGGCAATGTTATGTCATACTGCAAATTGATGACTGGGCATCAATAGGTGTTGTAACGCTGGACTGCTTAGACGCGACATTTTGAGGCCACAAAAAGGATTCTGTCAATCCACCCCAAGACGTGAAACCGTTCAGGATGTCCTGCACTTGCAAATTATAAGAATCAAGAACTGAGTTTACAAACACCCTAACTACAGCTCATGTTCAAGTAATTTATTGGCAAAGAAATTAACAAAGGTTCAAAAGATGAAGATGAATTTTCCTTTGTATTTCTTAAAAACAGGGTACTATATTGCTAATACTGTTTTTCTCACAATTGAATTCAAATTAGTATCAAGATAATACGATTGGTTGAAATACTTTTTTTACAATTTTTTTATTTTATATTCAAATTTTAGTAAGTCAATTATCTCTTTCGGTCTCCCTTATAACTAAAGAAAAAAAATTTATAACCAAAAAAATTATTAATATTAATATGTAAACTAACATTACTAAGGTAAAACAAGTGAACTTTTAGCTTAGTTGACTCACTATTGCGGAGAAATTAGAGTTTAAATTCTTACCAGTAAACTTTAATTACATTTTAATATTATTAGATTGATTGTATATTAATTTTTATTTCATTAATAATAAGCTACATCATAGTACTCTTATATTTATGTAGTTAATCAAAAAACTTAGAATTTCACGTAAAAGGCTTTAAAAATTTTTAAAATGTTATAAATTACTAAATAATTAAATAAAAAAATTTAAAATAAAACAAAGAAATAAAAGATATTATTAAATTAAATAAGATTGTATTATTATTTTAATTCTATTAAATTAAAAATACGTAGTGATACTCATATATTAAAAAATAATCATCAATCTTTTTTTTTTTTTCTTTTGTCAAATCAATCTTTTTTTTTTGGTTAGTCAAAATAATCATCAATCTTATCGAGCCTCTAATGCAATGTTGGGCCACGGACAAGTTTGCATTCAGTACGAGTTTGCACACGTTTAATACTTAAAAGTTGGGTTGGGCTCAGATTTTGTTAAACACGGTATTAGTTCATTATTTTGTAGATTATTACTTGTCTAGAGAAGTAGTTCAATAATGAACATAAATATTGCAAGTCCACGTCAGCATATTTTGTGTCAAAAATAATGTCGCTTTCTCATTGGCCCCAGCCTAGGACAATGGCGTGGGGCCGGTCAGAGGGACCAGGAGACTCAAAACTCAACTCTCGACAGTAGATAAATCAGTTATTAAAAGACAAAATTTTAATAACAGAAAAATTATTTGTGAAGAAAATCCTCAAACATTTTCAAATATTGGTGTTTCGTTTAGGCTATTCCGTAGTCGGCCTTTTCATAAATCCTCAAAATTTTTTAGGCTATTTCGTTTTCAAATATTGGTGTTTTTATGATTATTATTAACATCAATTACTGTGAAGAACTTACACTTACACAAACACACACACAAACACACACATAGATATCTTAAAGGGATCCAGTGCTTGTCAATCACTTTTCGATAATTGTTCTATTTTTTAAAAACATTTTTAATACTTCTATACTCAAAACTGTTTTTTATTTTCTCCTTTCCTTTTTTTTGAGAAATATACGCTAACTGTTAAAATCAGTTGGTCATGAGCTTTTAATCTTTATGTCAAAAAACAGGAAAAACGAGAAAGCAAAATTATAGTCCACGAGTCCGTTACATTTTAAATGATTTTTATTTTATTTTTTTTTAAATGAGTATAATTTATTTATAATTTTATATTATATAATAAATAAAATATATTTAAATAAAAAAATTAAAAATATTATATAATAAATTAATTTTATTCATTAAAAAAAAATAACAAGGCACTCACTTCTATTATGTCAAACTTGCTAGTTTTCTAGAAACCCGCGCATGCTCACTTTGATTCGATGACAGGGAGAAGGGAGAGAGAAAGAGAGAGAGAGTGTGTGTGTGTGTGATGTGTACCGAGAATACTGACCAGAGTTTTGAAGGCGAAAGTAAGATCACCAGAGCACACATCGTTGAAAAAACCATCAATTTCAGAAGCGAAAGTGCTGTTTGTTTGACTCCTGATTTCGTTGATTTTCTCATCTTTGGCTTGAGTTGGAGCTGTGGCTTCACTTTCAGGAGTGACTGAGTTAGTAGCAGTCTTCTTGATGACCTCTTGCAGAGCCAGTTCCGAGGCGCTCCGCCTCAAATCCCCTGCTGGATTTTGATCCATTGACTTAACGGCCTATAATTATTATACAAGCTTACCAAATCAAATTGTGTTGTAATAAGCTGTGAGAGGCGGGGCGCTTTGGGGAGGGGAAGGGGGAAGAGTTTGAGTTAGATTTCAGGTGCTATATAAAGAATGGAGAAGTAAAGTAAGCACCTTTTTTTAATTGATTAAAAAATAGAAAGTGGGACCTGACTAAAAAGCTCATAACTTGTGCTAATGTCTAAATTACGGAAACGTCCCTCACAAATTATTGTAATTGCAAGATTTTAATACGATTGTATTCGCAAATTAGAAGCCCTTAAAGGCAATGTCGTTGTCAATTTGTCATCACTGATGATGCTTTGATGGGTGAAATTAAAGCGGCAGGTAAGATTGCCCTCATCCCCACTACGTATGTATGTTGGGTCTCTCACCCCACCTTGTGTCAAGTTAAACTTAGGTTTGCCACTGACACCAAAGTAAGGTCGAGTAAGATTGAAAATTTCAACCTTTTATAAATATTTTGGGAATTTTGATGCAAGTGCTAGTTGACTGGTAAAATTTCTTAGTTCAATTTGCAGAGTGTAGTGTACTTATCTTCCTAGAAGAGGGTTTATAAAAAGAGAAATATTTAGTGAGATTTTTTTAAGCATGATAAAAGTAAAATATATTATTAAATAATTACAATTAAAAGAAAATAGATAAAAATTGAGTGATTATTTTAGTATAATTTAAAGTAAGTTGTTCACTAAAGCCTTTATTAAAAGAAAGAAGGAAAAAAATAAAAAGAAGAAAAGGAGCTGAATAGTCTAAGATCCGCTAATGGGCAGTGAACATGAAATGAGCAGAGAAAATGGTGTTTCCGTAAATAAAATTGGAGTACGTGGCTATCGTTTAAGAGGAGGACAAAGCAATGGAGGGCCGACAGGGACTGGCACCGACCTTTGAATCAAATTTGGTAATAAATGCTTTGTATCTCATGCTAAAAATAAAAACAGCCAAACTCCCACTAAACTTTTGGGTTTTTAAACAAATAGCATAGCAATTGCTTTTGTTAGCTTTACCTTTCCTTTTCGATTTTTTACCGAACTTTCTACAGTGAATTACAAATCATGACCACACGTTGCAACCACGATCGAAAAAGTCCCAAGTTTCCTTTCCAGTTCTCCCAAGAAATCTACCAAGTGAAGTTGCTTCCAGAGTAAGATACAAAAGGAAACTTGTGGGAAAGGGTGAAAATATGTAGTATTGCCCTTATTTTTAAAAAGAGATTGAGCCTGTGACTGAAAATATATCTAATTTAATCATTTCGCCAGGATATATCTAACTTAATCATTTCGCCGAGTCTCGCACTTCCATACATTGCAATAAAACCAAGGTCTACATTCCTTGAGGAAAGAAGGGCAAAGAGAATCTAAAACAATGCTAGGTCCATCTCCCTCCCTTAGCCAAGACCCTCACCAAAGAGTTGGGGCAAGCTTTTGCGCAGGCTTTTATGCAACTGAATATCCAATATAACAGTTCAGAAACTTAAACCGATTAGCTTCCCTTCAACCTAAACTAATTATCTTTCCGATACCATTACTACGGTTTACAACCCCCCCCCCCCCCCCCCCCGGGGGTGCCTAGAGAGGGCCATTGGATGATTGAATTCATAACAACCAAACATACTTAAGCCTGTGTAGCCGTCATTAGTAACAGAGGACGAGAACTTGGATAACATAAACTGAACCCTAGAGATAATTTGGTCTTGAAAAGAACAAAATGGAGAGAAAAGTAACATCGGTCAGTTTGGAATTCTGAACTAATTGAATTAAGATGTACCAGTTGACATGTGGCAGAACAAAGCTAAATGTCAAAACAGTAGTTCGATTATATCAATGTACCAGCGATAATCTCCCAAGTAACAAGTTCAGAAATTTGAAAAAACATGAAGTTAACCCAAAAGAAGCTTCAACAAAAGGAAGCTTCAACAAAAGGATCTGCATAACAATGATGAAACAAAATTCAAGCAATTAAAATTTCAGGCCATTATCTTGGCAGACCTGACAAAGAGGCTGTCCACGACCTTGCCCATGTTAGAAATGGTTTCTAAAGTTGCGGGGTATATAGCGTCTGTCTTTGGATCATCAAAGATGATGAGGCACCCAGCACCCTGATCCAATGTCCCTGCAAACTTCTTATCCAAAATCATTTGTGAGAGCTTTTTCTCCACATGATCCACAGGCAATTCAATCAGATCAGCAATATGTGTGATTTCAACCCTTGAGAAAGGCTCAATCAATCGGCATAAGTTTTGTTCCAAAAGTGTGTCGTACAGGGATGAGAGGTGCCTGTGAACAATTGGGTCTTCCTCCAGCTGGGCCTTATAATTGCGCAGGGCAATCTCAAATGACTTCAGCGATCGCTTGGAATGAGCATCAGCAACAGCTTTCATTGCATCCAATTCTGGGCCCACGTACTGAAGGCCTGCCTTTGAAGAAATTATCCCAGCAACATCATCAGCTTGGTTCACCATTATCTTGCAGAGTAACATATATTTCAGGCTGAAAACTGCTCTGGGATCTTCAAGAGCATTGAATGACTCAAATGCTTCAAAGAAATAGCTGTAAGCAGTTTTATAATCCTTTTCTTCAGCATGAAGAATCCCGCTCTGCAAATCAATGGTGCCTTGTTGGGCCGGTGGCACATATATAGCATTTGCAGCTGTCCTTGCAGCAGTGAGAGCAGCTTTTGCCTTGGGAAGGTTCCTCAACGAAAAATGTAGCTTACTTTCCAGCAAGTCTATGTCAACAAGAAGTAGTTTGTCATCCAATCGCCTAACTTCCTTTACCAGGCTGGTGATAAGAGTCAATGCTTCTGAATATTCCTTGTTTTCCATTAAAAGAGCAGCAAGCCTTGCCTCAACTCGCTGTCTAAGGAATGTGCGCTTTTCTGCACGGGTCCACTGCACCATTTCTCTGCACAGGGCTATCTGGAGATCAGATGTTCCAGGTATTTTGGCAACAGAGTCAATTATTCCTCTGACAATTTTGGCAGTTTTAGCCTTAGGGATCAAGGTAAAGAAGGGTCTCAACTGAGTAAGAAGGCCACAAAGATCCTCAGCCCTGTTCTCTTGTCTGAGAAGGTCCGAAAGGTTCGTGATGGCCTGTTCTTTTATACGCAGTGCTTCAGGAGAAGAAGATGGATTTTCAAGTACCCGGTAGAGAATGGATACGGCAGCAGACGGGTCCTTAGCTTCTAAAGCCAGGGAGATGGACTCAGTTGTTGCCGGAAGATATGAAGAAGACATGGCTAGATCTGGAAAATATTGAGACCTGCAAGATAATAAGTCCCCACATATTTTTGTGTGAAGAATTAATAGAACTGTTGCAAGTTTAACTTAAACTCAATTAAAGCAAAGGCAGAACTGCTCATTTCACTGGTTATACAATGTGTCAGTAATTTAAAACAAATCTAGGCAGAATATTTAACTTAAGTAAGGCCAACAAATCATGAGAAATTAAGCACATTGAAACAGGAAAAAATCAAAAATATCAAATCTAAAAAATATGAAAGCCTACCTATCAACCGCATTGAATACGTCAACAAAATTCAAAAACCAACTTCACATAGCAAGTTTAAAATCTGACTCAAGGAAAATTTTTGAAACAGCAAACGGGTGCACGCACACCAAGCCACATCAGAAATCCATAACATGAATCAATAGCTGGAATCCTCTAAAAAGTAACCCAGCTTCATAATTTCATGGCACACAATACTTTTACAGGTCTTTCGAATAACCACCCTCCGGTTTCACTCGACAAAAACCTTCTTCCCCTGTATAGGCTAATGTTGTAAGGTTAATTTCTAAATGACAATACTATAGCTCCAATAGAGCCACTCAGATGGCAAAAATGCATCATTAAGCAACATATAATTAAAGAAAGGAAGTACATGGTAGAAATCATGTATAAGGGAATATTACAACGATCTTATTTCCGAAAATTGACAAGCAGCACATCATTTTCTAACCATAAACTTTGAAACTCATAACATCTAGGAACCGGTTTCTCCACTTTAAGGCTGCAAATCTAGAGTTGCACAACAAACAGAACAAAAAAACACAGGACCCAAACACAAGCTAGTCTTGACAAAGAAGCAAACAGCATGAAGGGATCCACACTCTGAAAGAGCATAACATTTTAGAAACTGAACATGCTACGCCCATTATACAGTAGATTTCAAAACCTAAAGCAGAAAACACGGCTTATCCGCACAACTAGCAAACAATATTTCTTCGGTCAGAAGAAAAAATTGGTTTACTAAAATATCTAATTACCTCCAAAAACCAAAATCTTAGCTACTAGTCAATCGAAATCTAAACTGCATAAAATCGTGTACATCCGGATATGAAATTTGTGTCTTCTGTCGAATACCCATCTGAGATTTAGAGCTAAAAGCAAAAACAGTGAACCCGCTCTCTATCTCTCCAATATAATCAACTCACATAACAACAGAAAGATCTGAGGACCAGTGAAGCCACTCTTGTTCACTTTTCACATTCAAGTTGTGAAAAATTAAACAAACAAAAAAAAAAAAAAACAGGCGAATAAATGAGGGAAATTCCTTTTCCTGTGACTGTGAATTCAGAAACAAAGAATTGTTCGGTTAGGCGATTGGGTTAGACAAAAACATATGAATGTGTTACAATAGGTCGACTAGGGTTTTGACCTTTGACGTGCACGGAGCGGGTTGAATCAAACCTCAAATCCTGAACAATTTTGAACGAATTTCTGCCGCGATTGTTATAGACCGCCGGGATGTTGCCGGAGAAGACGACTTTCGACAGACGGCGAACAAGAAAAGCAGGAAGAAGGAACAGATGAGAAAGGGGGAAAAGCCAGACGGAGAGAATAGGGCTTTATTTTGTCTTCTTTTTTTTTTTTATCAGAACAGCGCTTTACTTTGTCGAGATTTTTTAAGTCACAATATTTTTGCTTTGACCAAATTAACATTTTTTTAGTAGAAAACTGAAAATATAAATAATTTTATAAAGTTATGTTTCGTGACGATTTTGTTTCTTATTTTTCGTTTATTTTTTTACAAAAATTAAAAAATATATTTTGTGTTAACTTTGTTTTCTGTTTTTTATTAAAAAGTTAAAAGTGTTTTTAAAAAAAAAAATAAAAAAATAATAAAAACTAATTTTCTTATTTTATTTTTTGTTTTTTTTTCTATATTTACTCTCACAACCATTTCTCTCTCTATTCAACCTTTTTACCATATTTCTCTTTATTTATCCTCTCTCTATTCCTCTACATTTTTTCTCTCTCTACTTTTTCTCTTTCTATTCATTCTCTCTCTACCATCTCTCCCCTTTTTCTATCTTTATCATTCTCTATCTATCCTCTCTCTCTCTCCTTTTTCTCTCTCTACTCATTCTTTCTCTACCTTCTCTCTCATTTGTCTCTTTCTACCATTCTCTCTATAGATTCTCCCTCAACCCACTCTCTCTCTCTTTTTTCTCCCTCAACCATTCTCTCTACTCATTCTCTGTCTGCCATCTCTCTCTCTTTCATTTTTCTCTCTCTACCCTCTCTCTCTCTCTCATTTTTCTCTCTCTACCATTCTCTCTTACTTTTCTTACTCTACTATTCTCTCTACTCATTCTCTGTCTGTCATCTCTCTCTCTCTCTCTTTTTTCTCTCTGTGATTCTCTGTCTACCCACATTCTCTTTCCTTTTTCTTGCTCTAGCATTCTCTCTCTACCCTTTCTCTCTCTTTTTCTCTCTCTACTATTTTCTCTACTTATTCTCTCTTTACCCAGACTCCTTTTTTTTTTTTACCAGTCTCTCTACTTATTGTCTCTCTACTGTCTCTCTCTATCATTCTCTTTACTTATTCTTTCTCTATCCTCTCTCTATCTGTCATTCTCTCTACCCTCTCTCTCTCTTTTATTTTTCTCTCTCTGCTATTTTATTTACTTATTCTTTCTCTACCCTTTCTATTTCTGTCATTTTCTCTACTCATTCTCTTTCTACTCTCTTTCTCTCTCCTTTTTCTCTCTCTATCACTCTATCTATTCATTCTCTCTACCCTCTCTCTTATTTTTCTCTCTATATGCATACCTTTTTTACTATTTTTCTCACTATTCTTTTTCTATCTACTTTTTTATTTTTATAAAAAAAAATAAAAATTGACAATAATAAATATAAAAAATTAAAAAACAGAAAAAATAAAAAAGTGATAGTTTTTCTAAACGAGTCCTTATCAATAATTTGTTTGAAAAAAAAGTTAAAAACAAAAACTTGATTACTGAGTCGTTCGAGTAGGCCCATGAAATTTCCTTCACTCACCCCCTTATAAAAAGGAGTTCGGCCTTTAGGCGAAGAACGTTGTTGGGTCTATTGTTGTTGGGTTCTTGAAATTTTAAATTCTGAAACATTACGGTGGTCGTTGTTAGAGTAAAGACTTTTAATTTTGATCAACACATAATGATGCAAATAGTAGGAATTTATTATTATTTAAAAAGAGGTCTTAGCCTTCAATTTTTAAAAATATAATCACGTTAAATATTTGATAATAAACATTTGTTGTTCTTTAAGATCTTATCTGATCAGTCCAGACTAATCAAATCAAGAGTTGAATACTGAATGATCTCAAACTAACAAAAAAAAAAAAAAAAGAGGTTCAGTTCTGTAATGACGAGGGCTAGGCAATGTCTTGACAGGGGATTGATTCGCAATGTCGGGGATGTGAGAACTGTTAGGTTTTGGAAGGATAATTGGTTGTTGCCAGCCCCTCTCATTGATTCTGCAACAACTACTATTTCAGTTGAGGACCAGGAGAGAAGCGTTCGTTCTTATTGGACGGAATACCAAGAATGGAGACGGTCTGAGTTGCGAGGCAAGCTGGACTCGGACATGTTACGTCAATTGGCTGCGAGCTTGTCGTGATGTTGCTAAGAGCTACAATTGAGCTCTCTCTTCGGATGGAAATTTTATCGTAAAGACAGCTTATCTTTGACGGAATACGGGGATCACTAATGATTATTGGCTTAAGTGATAAAAAATTTATTTATTTTTAAATAATGTCTCGAGTTCGAATCTTATATATAAAAAAAATAAGTGTTAAAGAGAGTTTTACTCTCTTTAATAGATCCATTCAACTTGAACTGAATTACTCGGAATCTAATGAATTTTCAGATACTGGAGTTCAAGAAAAAAAAAAAAAAAGGCGGGGGTGGGGGGGGGGGGGGGGGGGGAATGGTACTTAGTGGACTCAATTCTGGGAACATTTGGCAAGTTAAGGTTCCAGACCGGCTTCAATACTTTTTATGGCAAGTTAGATCCTAACTAATCCAGAAAGGTGGACGCACGGCTTAACCCTCTGCTCTCTTTGTCCCTTATGTGATCTCTACATGGAAAATATTCTTCATGTACTTAGGGACTGCAGACAAGCTGCTGTAATATGAAAGCAGATTTTCTACCCAGCAAAAAGGGCGACTTTCTTTAATCTCACTGAAACCTCGTGGTTGTCTTGTTGCAGAGATTCTTACAATGTTAATCGCACGAAAAGATCCAACAGATGTGATACTTAACTGAGAAGGAAGGGAAGCATAATTCACCGCAGGCCTGGTGGTGTACCTTATTTGGTGAGTGGGCTTTACAAATCCCTAGTCGGATCTAGGGTCTAAGTTAGGAATGCTTCCTTGTAGTCTAGGCCTTGGCCGTTCATTCTTGGGCTTGAGCTTTGTCCTTATCACTTGTCTCCCAAAAAAGCGCCCTAACTTATCCAGGAATCTGGGACTTCCAGGTTTCCATTTTGGCAATTTTCTTTGTGCCGCTTCGTATTCTGCACACATGACCTTTGGTTTTCTTATTTTGCAGTTGTTTAAAGGGGGTTTTGTCATGGTTGTTATCCTTCAATTTTCTCTACCTGCGATGATCTCGTCTTCAGTCCAGGTTCCACATCGTACATCTTACCCTGGCTAATCCAATTCTGGCGATCCCACTTCGGCCCATTTACGCTTGGGTGGTGGATTTTTCTTCTACTGACAGCACTTCATCCTTGGTTATGGCTGCTAAGAATCGCGAGGGCGCTTCCATGCACAAAGTTGCAATCGGCACCGTTAATCCTCAAATGACTGATGCCAACACTCGAGAGACCTGGAGTTCTTGGCCCATGCAACTTCCTTCTGAGGAAGATCATATTAGTGGTGACGATGTTAATAATATCGGGGAAGGGGAAAATGAAGTTCCCAGTATTTGTGGTCATCATCCTCGCCGTGGCGCCAAGTGGCCTAAACACAATCCTCCAGAAGTTCCAGAAGAGGATGATGTTACCCAGGTTCTTGGCTGTCTTAATGTCGAGCGGATTGATAATATAGTGCCAGGGTCTGGTAATAGAGCTTGCGTTCATCCTGCTCAGTATACTTCCTTATATGTTGCCATCTTTGAAGCGGGGTTGACCCTTCCGGTTCCTCAAGTATTTCAACAAGTGCTCGAGTATTATTGGATAGTCCTGGGTCAGTTACATCTTTATGCTTGGGCCAATTTGATCCGGGTGTTGGACATTTGTTGCAATTTAGGGAAGATTGCCAGTTATTGAATTGTTGTCAATATTTTCACTTTAAAGTAAGTTACTAACACCACAGCCCTCTTCCTGCTGGCAAAAGGAGCTAAGTGTGATGTCAAGTTGTGGGAGGATCGCTCAAAACCAGAGTACCAAAATAAGTTCATCTACTTTCAGGATAGCGATGCTATCTGCTACCCACTGGAGCACAACTGGTCACCTCGCCGGGATAAAAAGCCACCCAATCTGGATGCTGAAGATCGGCAGCTCATGGAAAATCTGAAGCATTTATCTTGCTCGAGAACAAGTTCCGCTACCCTGCCGGGGGTAATCCCTAAGAGTTCTTCCAGAGCTCCTCGTGCTGCTACTCTCTGTCAAAGGGTTCTGATCGTAGCTACCCTTATTCTTTACCTAGTTTGAAGTTTGAAAGTCCAATATAGTAGAATCCCTTTGTTTTACAAATTAGCTTTCTTCATCTGATCCGAAAAAGGATAATTAGAGCTGTTAGGATTTATCACTGTAGCAACATTTTCTATAGACTGACGAATCATCATTTGAGAGTGGCTTCCCCAAGATTTTGGGTAGCCCTCCCCTCCACGGGTTTAACTTCGAGAGTTGTCCAATCTTGTTGGCTTATTTTTGAATTTAAACGTTCCTTATCTGTCAATTGTCTCACATTTTTTTCCCTGATTTGTAGCTCATCGACATACAACTACGCCCACAAATTCCAAGATTATTTTTCACCCTCAGTTTTTGTTGGGGAAGCTCGCAACTTGTGAATCTGCGAAAAATTCACAATCCTTATTAATATGAGCTACACATCTACAGAAATAGCAAAAATTAGGCAGTCTTTTATAACAGAAATTAATTCATAACATGATGCATTTTGCGATTTCACTTTAGTTCCTTTGAGCAGTGACTTTCAAACATCTACCATTGCATGAAAACACAAATATCATCCCCATTGGCAGATACACTTAACATCCATAGGCATAAAAGAGCTAACCTGATTGCCTAAACCAACCGCTGTTTTATTGACATGGCATTCAATAGTAAGTCATAAGCAGGGATCCAGAAGGGGACTAATTTACTTTCGAAGGCTGCTCATCAACTGAGATTTTCTTTGAAACTAGGACTTATTTATCAAAAGACAGAGCCATTATCTATAACAAAAGCTTTATCCTGTGCAACAACAAAATAAAAGCTAAAAAGATTATTGTTGAAATCCATGGTTTTAAAATCCTTCGTAGGCTTTCAAATTAGCTTCAAAGTATTAAGGAGAGCACGCGAGTTGAAAGGCTTTTCTGTCCAAAAGCTGCCAAAAAGGCAAAAAACTTTAGAACATTTTTAGGAGGATTCATCATCATCTAGCGTAATTTCAACTACAATTTCATCCATAATAAAAAGAAAGCTCCCACAAAGTGGTGAAGAAAGCCACAAAGAAAGAAAACAGAATGATGAAGTAAAAAGGAAAGTGTCTCTGGTCAAAGATTGAGGTGAAGCAAGGAGAGAAAACTCTCACAAGAGAAAACCTCATGGAGAGGGGGTGTTAACCAAGTCCGTAATTGTTTGGACACTTGTAATTACTAAGAGTTCCTTAATTTTTTTATTTCTTATCAAAGGAACAACATAAGGGCACTCGTTAAATTTTCTCAATTTGATTTTCCAACTTTTCAATTGCATCACAATAGCAGTTATCCCGTTTGTCATTTCAATGCTCCAAAACATTATAGTCGTAGAAAACTTGCATGCTTTTGGTGTAGTCTACTGATGCCACTTTGAATGGATACATTCCATTTGGATTGATGTTGTTGCGCATATTAATCTAAATTCACTTGCTGTTGGGACACTCGAGCAAGCATGAAATTGAAAAGCAGACGTAGCTGAATCATATTAAGCATTATTGTCCACATTAGATTTTTAAACCCTCTGATTCCCAGCAGCAAAAGATGTCCAACATGTTCTGCAATATGCAGTCCTTAATAATAAACTATAATTATATATATATAGATCAATTTTACACAAAGTCGCTATCCCCACCACTGGCATCCATCGTTTCCTTTCCATTACTACTAAAGACGAAGTCCAGGTTGTAGAGCACTGGGACCATGGTGACAGAACAGAGGAAGACCAGGACTGGCCCAAAGATCCAAAGCAGGAGAGGCATTGCCACGTAGAAGAGCCTGTTGCCGGCAGTGTTGAGCAGGAAACCTTTCTCTAATAGGTCCGAAACATATTCTGGGGTCACCACGGAAGTGGGATCTTGAGGGATGTTAATGAGAAGATTGACTTGGTTGACGAACCTAATTGACAGGGAATGGCAGAAGAAGGAGAAAACGAATATGGTCAAGAGTGCCACGTACTTCAATGCCACCATGAATTCACCCTGAGCACCGTACACGGTGTCGTTCAGTGGCTTCTTAATACTGTAAGTGCTGCTTATCATTGCTGCCAGGCCAGCAGAGAGCAGGATTGAGGTAGTGGCCATCAGAGTCGATCCCATTATCAGGTTCCGAAGCGATTGGACGGCCAAGATGTTCTTTTTGTCGTTGTCCTGCGCCGACATTTACAACTTGCTGGCGTTAGCAACTTTTTTTTTTTTAAATAAATATAAATATTGTCCTAACAATTATACATAATGTAATAACTATAATAATTTTTACAATAACAATAATAAAATATAAATTAAAAATATAATTACTTTTTTTTATATATTTTATAAATATAATTACAAAAAAAAAGTTATTTATTGAATTACGAATATTTTCTCAGATAATTTGTCGGTTATGTAACGTGGACTCTTTTTTTTCTTTAGCAACTTGGTATTGTACAAATTCGGCGTTTAGTGCAATATGACCAACCGGCGAAGCCTCCAAGTGAATGCACAAACCATGGCTTGATGCCCTGGTTCTGCAAAACCCATCAAAGAAAAAGGTACCCAACAATGTTTAGGTTGGTTTGCGGTTTCATCTTTGTACAACCACATCTGATTGCATTTTCTGTAAAACAAGAGTCTTTACTCTTCAATGTATTGATGCCCTATACCATGGGGCCTAAATTTGGCGGTAACAATGCAGCAAGAGGATATGTATCAATAAATAACCACTAGTCTACAAAGTATGGATATGAACATGTACACAAAGACACAACACAACACAAATATGTAAATACACAATTCTTAAAATATTAAGACGTGTGCTTCACGCGAAAACAAATGTAAAATGTATTTGAGATATAATATGATATAATACATTTCATATTTTTTAATATATAATTCTTAATAAATATTGTTATGATATTTTACATTATCATTAATTTTGTGTTCATAATTTAAAAAAAAAAATTATATATACATGTAACATAATTTTTAAGAAGCTATATATTAGGTAGTCAACATGTTTGATAGAATAAAAGATATTTATTGTTTATTACTTTTTTTTATTAACAACCTATTAATTAGCATGTTTATCAAAAAAATTGTTGTGTATCTTTATAAAAATTTGGAAATTAAAATATGCTTTTAATATATATCTCACACATTAATTAAAAATGTTTAATACATGTACTAAAAATATTTGACACCTGTATAAAATTTGTTCAACACACGTATCTGAATTTTTTTTTGAATTTTTTTGTCAAATATGTTTTGAAGTTTTCAATAGATATTTGAAAACATCAGTGTCATATTAAATATGTGTGTTTGTATCAGACTCATGTATATCATTCTAAAAAAAGGCCGTGTTTATGCGATTTATCTGGAGAATCGATAAATCATTTTGTATGTTTTTCAACTTTCGTATCTGTTCTGAAGCACAACGGTTCGGTATAAATGCAAGAATGATCATGATTGGAGTGCACAATATTGTAACTGACAGATTATGCTGGTCACGTTACAAGGCAAAGAAAAAGGTATAATAATTGAGCTGAGCCGTTATTCTCTCTTTTAAAAGACTATCTATCTATAACAATACTTGATTTCCAAATGGTTAACATGCCAGGGGGGAGCTTTCTCTGGAAGTTTAAGCTATATATTTTCAAGTACTTTGCTCTTTTGCTGGACATTTTGTTGCTTCCATAGTCCATCAATTTCTATTAACTTTGGATTTAACTCTCTCGAAGACCCAAAAAATAAAATTCTATTAACTTTGAGGTTGCATAGTGAAGTTCTATTTAATAAATAATTTATTTAACGAATTATCAAAATAACCTCGAAGAAACAGGGTTACTTTACAACTTTTTTTTTGAAAAAAAAAAAAAGGAAAAAATTCTGCACCCATAAGTGAATACAAAAATTTGACGTCTACATATGCACAGAATATGGGTTCAGTTTCCGGCAAGCGTGAAGTGTTGCGTGGCAGGGTGATCGTAAATGCAGGAAGATACCAAATATTGAAAAATTGCCAGCCAATTAGAAAATTTCTTGCACGCAAATTGTTGATCTTAAAATTTCAGTTGCTATTGCTCCTCAATGAAAAACGTTTAGGCATTATTAATGCTTAATATGCGTGAGGGATTCTATCTGGTGACACTCAAAGTCACCCACCTAACTCTCCACCCATATATATATATATATATATATATATATATTGAATGGTTTCGTCCGCATTGGCAAATTTTATGTTAAAAAAAAAATTCGAACCTAACAGTTCAGGAATCAAACCATGAGGGCGAGGGGCATGTCCCTCCTATGTACGTAAGTCCATAGCGAATAAAGTTAGAAATAAGGCAATTCTTCTGCCAAAAGCGGAATTATCGGTTACAATAATGTTGATGGAGATAGAACGATAAATAGACGGACGATGTAGACGGCCTTCCGATTTTTTCTTTTTTTTTTTGGTATTTTTACCTGTGATATAAGGGGCCAAAAAATATTTTTTTTATTGGACGAGCACTGTACGGCCGTCCACTTATTTTTTTTTCGAAGATTTATATACTAGAGGTTTCCAAGTCCTATGGTGACCGGAAGTTGCCATACTTGTTACATGTGAAATCTGGAATCAATCAAACCGAATGATTCTAAGTCATATCATATTTTCCATAAGCTGACAGATTAACAAGCCTTGAACAGAAGATTTTTTTTTTTTGTCCATCTAAAGGTCAATCATATATGAACTACATAATAAAATTATTTCTCCAATTTGATAAAATTTTATCTGTCTCTTTTTAAGATTTGAATAAAAAACCTTTAGAATAGAAATTTTAACAGAAGCTTTCCATGTAAATTGAACTATTAGTTATTTATTGAACTTATAATTAATTAATTGGTTGCTTCATTGGGTTTAATATGCTAATTAATTATCGTTCAAAGTAAGAAAATTCCCTTTGCTCAGAAAAGGAAAGAGGATGGAAATTCCCTGTTAATTAGTGCTTGCTAGAAACATAAGTATTAAAAACATGCATTAATCAAGTAAATATTATAGCATTTGTGATCAAAATTAACGACAAATAAACAAGAATCAGGAAGTGCAAGTAACAAGAAATGGATGATTTGGTACCTTCATCATGGCAGAGACCCAGTAGCGGCGGCCTCTTGCATTTGTTCCAATGATTGTGGTGAGCGGTTGAGATCGAACCTTGTGCCATAGCCATGCATGATAAGCAAGGGTAATGAAAAATCCCACTGGCACTAATGTCACATCCAAGTAGCATTTCCTCCACTCCATCTCTCTCTCTCTCTCTCTCTCTCTCTCTCTCTCTCTCTCTCTCTCTCTCTCTCTCTCTCTCTCTCTCTCTCCGCGTGCCTTTGCCTCTCTCTTGCTAAGGCGTTGTTTTGAGGCTTTGCATTGTTCTCTGCTAATTTTGTTATGTAAACGTCCGTGTTAGAGGCGTGGCAGGCTCCTATATATATAGAGGTGGAAAGAATGTATGTGGACTTATTTTAATGCGCACATTCAAATGGCACTGATGATTGCATTATTTAGTCCAAAAAAGATGGTTGATTGCATAATGGCCTAATCATGTTGGTCATGTTTTTGTCCCATTTGTTACTTTATTTTTCTTCTTTTCGTCTTTCTAACATCTATGAGATACCATTTGCCCCTTTGTTTTTTTTTTTTTTATGACTGAAGGGTTAAAAAATGAACCAAAAAAAAAAGTAACTAGAGCAGATTAAAAAAAAAAATGAATAATCAACTATGATTATGAATAGTTTCGGGTGTATTTATTAGACTACTTCACTTTTATTTTTTTTGTTACGAAGCAACTTTTAGATGTAGAAATCAATTTTAAATTCTAATAATTTTTCCATAAACAGGCCCAAGACATAAAAAATTAGATGACATTTAAGGTAATTTTGTGACAAATAAGAGGCTAAAATACAGGGAAGAATGTGATGAGACGAGTGATAATCTGACAAGGCGCAAAAGAGGGGAAAAAACAGAGAGACAAAGAAAGAGGGATGGAATCAAAGACGCAAAGTGGCCATACACGACTTTCCCACGAGAGAGTGTTATTAACGTGTGCGCGCACCAAATTTTGCAACCGTTTCTTCGTCCCAAATATCTCGTTTCAGGTAGTTGATCGGCTTAGTCCTTCGGCGTATTTACTTTGTAATTTAGTTACATAAATACAATCAATTTGACGTGTTTTTAAACATAAATTTATATTACACTATCATGATTAACTTCTCAATACATATTTGTATTTTAAATTGATCAAATTAAAAATATACGATTAGAAATTATATTTTACTTCAGAGATGCGTCATTTTAAATGTATTCATATAATATTTAAATCTTAATTATTGGATAATAGTGACATACACGTGCAAATAACTGTCTACTAATCCTTAGTTATTGCTATTATTATCCTCTAATAATCGTTGCTACCACAGGTGTAGATATCTTATGGCCACAATGGGAATCTAACGTGGGGAAGCAAAGTAAGTTGTAAAATTTAAATGAGCTCGGTGCTTAGTACATGGACCGAGGTTATATATATATATATATACACATAACATACAGTTTGATAAAAGAAAATTACGCAAAATAGAATCGTTGGTCTGTCTAAAAAATTTACAAAATTTAATAAACAAAAAATAAACCGTGCCCAAAAGGAAGAGAGATTAGCCCAAGTTACGTACATACTATTCCTGGGTCTCTTTGAATTTGGATTGATTAGTTAGATTTCAAATATTGAAAAAACTATGTAGACCCAGCTCAATGAGATTGAGTTGGTCTATAGTGGAAAGCTGCCTATTATTGGATTTCTGTCATTGTGTTTTTTGGAAATAAGAAAAGAAAAAATATAAAGGAAATTATATGTGGGTGAGGGTATAAAAGAAAATTGCTACATAAGCGTAAAAGAGAGACTCTGCCCAGAGATTTATGTTAGATCCTTCAACACATTCAATGTCGTTTTCTTTCTCTTGTTTTTTTTTTTTCTTTGTTTTTATGTCATTTTTAAAGTGTAATGGAAAATTATGTTATTAATGATACTCCATTAATTTAAAAGATTTAAATAATTTTTTATTTTGTACTATCGGTGGACTGAAAAATGGTTTAACATTACATATTATCATTACACAATGTATGTAAGAAAAAACTTGAAGAACTGGGAAACGATTGTACGCAACTTTGCATTAAATTTAGTGATAAAGCTCGGACGGATCTGTTTGGCCGCCAATTACTTGTTAGGAAGAGAACTAAATTTAAAAAAAAAAAAAAAATTGACCTCTGCAAATGAAGAGGACTAGTCTCGATCTTCCATCAAAGATCTTTGTCGCACGTCGAGCTTCTCGGTCTCAATAAAGAGATTAGCTTCAGTCGCGAATGACGGAGAGATTATAGCGCAGCCAGGAGAGCAGGTTTTTGGAATGTTCCAAACAGTCAGCCGTTGCCTCAGTGTCGCTGGCAATTTTCTCTGCAATGTTTTTTTTTTTTTTTTAATTTTCAAAACTTTTTTGTAGTTTCACAAAGAAATTTTTAAGAAATTAGAACAAAAGAAAAAGATCATTTCATCTTACCTGAATGACGTGACATTGGGTTAGACTGTGCGAGCTAATATACCGCAAGGCACTGGTCAAGTAATAGATTAGGACCAAATTAATTGAAGAAGAAAATAAAAAGGATCACTGTTTTTTTAGGTTACTTTTTAAAAAATACATGCCTTTTGATTTTTTCTGGTTTTATTGTGAATTTTTTTATATTTTTAAACATATCACAATTTGTTTTCTTGGGATAATAAAATTTTTAATCTTACAAATTTAGTTTTTTTTAACTGATTCATACACTTAATACATTTTCATTTAAATTTTAAATATTACTGTTTTCATTTCAATCGAGTCTAATCCCTGACATAAGGTTATTTGACCGTTACTTTGGCATTTTGACCAATTAAAAAATTATATTTAAAACAAAATATACGAATAAAAACATTTGAAAATTAATTTAAAATGCTTATATTGTATAAAAAGTGTATTTTACTAATAAAAATGTATTTTACTTTAAAAATCTATAAAAATTAATAAAATTGAACATTGCTAATAAGTTTCTCAAAAATACATATCATATACATATTGAAATTTTTCTAAAAAGTGTAAAAAAATTTCAAAAAATAAAATATATTTTTTATTAACAAAATACGCTTGTATAGATTTTTGAGAAAATTATTAGTAATATTCATTTTTATTAATTTGTATAGATGTTTAAAATAAAATGTATTTTTTATTAACAAAATATACTTTTTATATGGTATAAATATTTTAAATTGATTTTTAAATATTTTTTATCATGTATTTCATTTTAAATATAATTTTTTGATTGGTCAAGCTATCAAATTAACAATCAAACAATTTCCTGTTAGGGATTAAAATAAAAATAATAACATTTCAAATTTAAATAAAAACACTTTAATGCATATAATTTAATTAAAAAAAATTACTTATTCCATTGTTCATTTAATTAAATCTATCGTGCCATCATGACATTTTGAATAAGAAAATCCATCAATGTGTTAATGTCGCACTCTAACATGATACATACTGCTGTATAGACATGCCACATATAGAAATATATTTTTAAGATAGAATATAAACAAAAGAAAATTCAAGAAAAAAAATCTATAGTTGTCTCGAGCACAATTTTAAGCCATGATCTGTCCTCTCTTTCTTTCCTCTTTCTCTCTCTCATGCTCTATCTTCCCTCCCACGCTCATTTTTGCTCTCTCTCTCTCTCTCTGGTCTCGCTCTTTCTCTCGCTCTCATTCTCCTCTACAAGTCCATAGAGCCAAACTCTATCAAGTCCTTGCACTCGGTGGTATAATTTCTTCTCGTGTCTTCTTCCCCCACTTGATATTTGCTTGATTGAAACGCGCATGGAGTAGATTCTTGAAATGGGATTGAAGATGGAACTGCACAGCCTTCGTTCTTGAGCCTCAGGGATCAGTATAAGCCGCAGAGAGTAAATCTTTTGTGCAATTTTTTTTTCATTCTGTGAGACAAAAAATCAAACAGTTGGTGTTCGTCAGAAGTTTTTAACTTTGACAGATAAAAATGAAACTAGAGCGAGAGAGGAGGCTGAGAGCGAGAGAGCCTGAAAATCGTGTTAGGACGTCACTTTACTAAAAGTAAAGTCGATTCATGGGAGGAGACAATTTGTGATGTCGGGGACAGAGCGCTTGAAATTAGGTTGGAGATAAAATTAGATTTTTTGATTTTCTTAAAATTTCTTTTCATTTTTTTGGTTTAAATTTCATCTTAAAATTATTTTTGTACGCGGCATGTCTACGAAAGTGTGTGTCATATTGGATCGTCACATCAGTACATTAACAAAATTCCTTACCATATTATAATAACGCGATAGGTTTAATACAAAATAAATAATTAGTGGTATATTTATAAAAAGAAAAAATTCACAGTAGGAGGAGAATGTAATAACAAAATTCATCCATCCTAGAGGATGGGGTTCTAATTCTCCCCGTGTGGTGGGGGAAGCCCAGCACTGCAGGTGGGGTTCTAATTCTCCCCTAATTCTCATCCTGAGAAAGTTAACGAAAAAATAAATAAATAAAAAATAATACAGTAATAAAGATATTGTAATTAATAAAAAATAATTATTAGAAAGTTGTGAGAAAAAAATAAATAATAATTTATAAGAAAAAAATAAAAATAATTATTTAGATTGATAAAAAATAAAAAAATTTTAAAATTTTCTTTTTTTTCCTTTCTCATGCAAAATACCCAAACATAGTGTCAATGTCTAACTAGCTCTCTAATTGATAGACTATAGAACAAAAAAAAAAAAACTTGCAAAAACAATTTAAATAGCATGAAAACGTGGAGGGCCAATAGAGTTTTTATTGCCTATAAATATTGCGCAACAATCCTGAATCCAAAATGACACTCTGTTAACCAATTAAACATTTTACTTTGTAAAAATCAAGAATTGCCCTTAAATGTTTCAGTATTTTTGGATTCATGTTTACTTCCTTATCATTAAAAAACAAAAAAAAAAAAAAAACACTCATCACTTTTGTGTCGAATATCAAACTATCTTTTTTCGTTATCTCCTACCAGGCGTCTAGTCTACTTGATTTGGATGTCACATATTTAAAAAAAAATATCACGTGACTTACTTTTTTTAAAATTTTAAAAATTAATTATAAATAAAAAACTAAAAATATTAGAAAAACGAAAAATATTTCAAAAATAAAAAATTCTCAATCAAATTCCAAATATTAAAAAAAAATTGAAATAAAAAATTATGAAAATATCAAAAATAAAAAATCCAATAATTCCCAAAAAAATTTAAAACTAACTAAATATTCCAATCTATTGCTTTTGAGGTCAAATTCACTTGGTTCTCTTAGTATAAATTCAATCAAATCTAAAATCATTTTGGAAAATAAATTGGACCGTAATGTAATAAATTGCACCACTATCCCGTAATTTGTTTGATAACACTTAACAACGTTGGATAACTATGCAGTATAATGTGTTAAAATGATTACATCGTCATTATAGAGTAACTTAATTATTTTTTTATTTATTTTAACTATTTTATAACAAATAATTATTCGTAAACGCCAATACTATTTTATAATCTTCATTAATTTTTTAAATCTTGTTAATTATACAAAATATTTATTAAATTATAAGTTAACGGCTGCTTAAATGTGCCTAAATTGTTCAAACTAAGCATCAAAATTTGAAGGGAGATAGAGAGGGAGAGAAACGGGGGAGAAAGAGTGGGAGAGAGATAGGAGAAACATTAGAGAGAGAAAGAGAGAGAGATAATCGGACAGACAGCATGCGGCTAACGGCGATGATGATGGTCGGAGCAATCATAAGAGTAAATATGAACTAAGAATTTTTGTATACGGGATTCTTTGGAAACAGAAAAACTTTGTGGCTATAGTTTGGTTATAGGTGGCTGTCATGTATGACATAATAGACAAAATATATGAAATAATAGTAAAATTATAAGAAAAATATACGATATTATTAAAAAGAAATGTACAACCTATATGAACACCCATTAATAACTAATAAAAATCAAAAAATTTTTTATAAGGATTCACACGGGTCGAAGAAATATACGACCGTGTGAACTTTTAAGAATTAAAATTTTTTTCTATGAGTGTCTATGCGGATTGTATATTTCTCTTTAACATATTATATATTTTCTTTGTAGTTCATATACTACGTCGTATATTTCGTCTATTGTATCATATATAACAGCCACTTGCAGCTACCAAATATTATAGTCACGTAATGGTCCTCTTTTGAAAAATACACTTAGCCCATATCAGGAAATAGGCTAGCCTATAAGAATATATAAGATAGTAGTTTTCCACAAATATGAGACGGCGATCTTATACTATCAAATCCAAATGGTTTACTAGTAATGGTGAGATAAGACTCGTCTATTTTATGCTATCATTTTATATTATCTTATGTTATAATATGTATCCAACATACTTGAAAGTTTAGTCAAACAACTCAGTTTTGAATGCCATTATAGAGTAAAGCTAATTTGACAAAGTTTTACCTTTACCTATATGGATTCGCCTTTTGCTCCATTGCCAATTAATGGAATGGGCTGCTCGTGCATTTTTAGAAGGCTAATTAATCATAGGGAGCTTTTAGATCTTTTCGCAATATAGGATAATTTTATTTTGTCTTTTAGTGATTAGAACTCAAGCCTCTATTATAGAGGTCTTAAGTTCAAATCATAAGAAGAAAAAAATGAGATTTATGGGAGAGGAAAGTTACCTCTATTGTGTAATTCACGGTTTAATAGACCTTTAAGTAGGAAAAAAAAAAAAAAGAATAGGTTTATTTGCGCTAGCTCGCAATTCTTCTTTCGAAAAGGAGATGACAATGTGGAGGGCAAGGCTGAGAGATATCATTGGCCCAAAGAATTCAACTTTTGATCAATCCGCGTCATTATAAAAACATGCAAGGCCATGGCCCCTTGAGGCTGTTTAATTAGCCTTTGAGTGTGTTACATTTCTTCATGCTTGCACACGATTGGTTCTATTTTATATTGCATGGCATTTCCACTACTAGTGGGGAAGCCAGAAAAGAAAAATGCAGTAATGGGAATATTCCTCTTTGCATCAACAAAATTCAGAAATCCTCAGTTTAATTAATTAGGTTATTTGCAAACTTTCCAGTAAAATTCCATTGGATGAGAGTTGATATGTATTACTTCCTTTAAACATGGAGGGATTTAAACAAATTTTCCATTTTGGTACAGAAACAAAAGAACTTTACCTGATCCTTAATGCCTTCCTTTAAATTAATCTTGTGCAGTGCTCCCGAGCAGCAGTAGTGGATGACCGAATCTTTTTGTCCTTTCCCTTGCATAGAGTAAGCCATGCAAAATGCAAGTGGAATGTCCGTATAGAAAAAGAATACCAGCTGGGATTGGCAGAAGCAACTAATAAATTTTCGAAGGCATGCAATCTGCCATCCACCAATGATTTCCAAAACGCAAAACGCCTAGTGGATGGCCCCATTAATCCTCTAGTATTTATTGTTGATGATATCCACATAAGACCATCTTCTCCTGTCCAGCGCTGCCACACACACATGACCTAACAAATTTAAGGGGACAAAGCGTACACGTTACCACTCTTCCGGCGACAAATATAGACACGCGTACAGCCATGGCCCCTTGGGGATCATGGCATACGTGTTAGGATATTCCTTTACATTTTGCACGCACCCAAGATAGACAAAGTAAATGATATTCAGAAATGGTTGTAGGACGGGGTGGGAGGGGGCCGGGGGCAGTGGGAAGAGAAAGAGAGATGGTGAGACTTAACATGGTAGGTGTTATTGATTTTTTTAATTATTTTTTTAAAAAATTGTTTATGTGTATAAACAATAAAATTAGTGTGCAATAAATATGAGAATATAAATTTCTTAAAATCATGTGTAATAGACTAAAAAATTATGCGTAATATATATCACGTATAGTGTAACAAATTTAAAATTGATTAGTATCATATTAAGACAAAAAAATTAAAAAAAGATATCTTGTTGCCCTCCGTCCATCAGCCTTTTGTTCCATTAACAAAGCCAAATGATATTTGGACTCCAGAGAGATTTTATTATTTTCGTATGACTCCATAAATTATATTCAAGATCGAAAGTGGAGCTAGCTTTAAAATGGTATTTCTAGCTTTAAAATGGTATCTCCAAATTTTCCATTCACATTAAAAAAATTAAAAGCGGCCATCCACCCTTAAATTGATTATCAGCAGCCATGAGCAGCGTCAACTGCCTAACTGATCTTTCCTTCTTCTTTTTTTCCCCCAATAAGCTGAGTCATATTTTATTAAAAGATAAAACAAGGTAGTTCAAATGCCAAAAGTTGTGGTTGATTTAGGAGGGGGTGTTTGGCTTTGATTTGGTGACTGTGCTGTTACTATTTCAAAAAATAAGATTATTAAGTGTTTAGGTTTTTTTTTTTTTTTTGAGAGTGCTATTACTAATATAATCTCAAAACAACTATTGATTAAAAAAATTCGGATACCTTACTTTTTATTTTTATTATCTTTTGCCGTAAATTTTTAATTCAAATGACACTAACAGTATGTCAGCAAGTGTGAGGTTGAAAGTTTGAACTCTCAATTTCTCTAACTATCCTCTTTCCTCTAACCGGTTAGTTTAAATTTAGGAAAGCTCAAAAAAAAAAAAAACGTGGCACACCGAGAAGCCACGAGTACTTAGGTTGCACAAACACGAATGCGACGACACAGACACGGTGGACACAGATACGAAGATATGTTAATCTTAACAAAAATAGGACACAGACATTGGACGGACACGATTATGTATATGTGTGTGTGTGTGTATTTTAATAGAAGAAAAATTGCTATTGGTCTTGAGAACAGTTTATTTATAACTCTTTTTCGGATTATTTGAGGCATTCGTTGATTTGTAAACAATGTAAGCGATACTAAAACAAAAATTTAGAATCTTGGTTTATGATTTCAATAAAATAAAGAATATGATGAATTAAATCGGTTAAAATTTGAAAAAAATTTTAAATGATGAGTTTCTTTTTTTACTATTTTTTTAAAAAAATTTCAAAATAAAAATATTAAAATATTCTTAAAAGTGTCTTAGGCGTATCCGATACACCTCTTTGCCGTGTCCGACAAGTGTGTCTAATTTTTTTTTTCAAAATTTTTTTGTCGGACACTTCTAGACGTGTCCGACACATGTCCGAAGTGTATCGAATGCATGTCTATGTTTAATACGTGTTTAACACTTGTACAATTTCAAATTTAAAGTGTCCATACATTTTAGACGAGCAGTGAACGATATTGAAACATTTCCTTTTTAAACCTTTTCCTTCTAGACGGCGCTGGAGGCAACACTACAAGGTTTTAAAACATTGTCTTTTAAAATGTTTCTTTTTAAACAACAATAGTGAAATAATTATATTTTATTTTTAAATAATAATCTATATCATAAAAATAATATTATTTCAATAAATATACCGTAACTTCACGTTTTTTTATTTTATTTTGTTTTTATTGTATAAACACCAACATACACAATAAAAAAATATTTTTAAGTATATTTTTAGAAGATTAACTTAAATTAAAGAGAAGGAAAAAGATTATTTAATATAATAAAATAGAAATAGAATGTCTAAAATAATTTTTTATTATTTTAACAACAATAATTAGTATTAATTTAATTAAATATTATGATTACATTTTATTTATCAATAATAATAATAAATAACAGTAAATAATAATAATTAATAATAATTAATAATAAACAATAATAATAATAATTAATAATAATAAAATCAAATACTACTTACGTACTGATATAAACTGGGCTTTGGGTGGAATAGCCCCCAAATTTTATCTCCTCGCAATGTACTGTAAATGTTGATATATGCAGAGACCTTGAAATTTGTACCATTTTCTTGGTCTTTTCGGTTCTATTTTGGAGCCATTTTATTAATGTGCACGGGTAACAGGTCACAGCATTAAAACACATTTTCTACTTGGTATCCCTGTAAATAAAATACTATTTATTATTCCTTTTAAAAAATAAATTATACAACTTCATCGATAAAATGTATAATCATATAAATAGAACCAGCAATACGTCATTAATAAACATAATGACATCTTGTATTTATGTTATTAGTATGATTGTACGCTTTATTAATTTTTGTTATATATTTTATTATGATGTTGGCATAATTAATTACTTTTTTTTTAGAAAAAAATTAAAAAATAATATTTTATTAACAGTGACCTCATCCAACGTGACTGTGACAGAAAACACGGCTAAAACCGTTGTCCCGCTACCGTTACCGTTTATTAACAAAGACACTTTTGCCGTTTAAAAAAAGAAAAAACAAAAGCAAAAGAGAAGAGATGGACAGCCAAAGAAAAATGAAGTCAGATAATGAAATTAGTTCATTAGTTATTACTTCACTAAATCATCGCAATAAAATTAAAATTCTTTCTATAGTATGGTTGAAACATGAATTAGTAATGTAGTTTAAAGATTCAAATGCTTTGAAAAATGTCTGTTTCGACTTCGAACGGTGTGGCCAGTTCAGAGCAATACTAGACTGAAACACATGTGCGGAAAGGTCGTAGTTTGATCTTGTCAATTCAATGGGCTTGCGGATTGCCAGGAAGGTCCGAGTGATCCTTCGTTTTTTTGTGCCCAAAAATTTAATCCATAAAGGTTATAAAACAATTAACTTGATCCATAGTCCCGGCAGTTCTAAGCCCGTCAAGGATCATAGATCATCTGAGCTATCAAGTGGCGCATGAGAATGGACTAAGCCAACCAGTAAGTATTGGCGTGAATGGTGAAGATCTGTTATTGCTTAATTATAGATATCGAATTCAAATTTTAACAATACAATCAAGTTAAACATCTGCTAAAAGATTTTTGTCATCCTTTAGAGTCTTATATAGATCGGTTCAGATTAGTCAGCCCAATAAGTTAGATACTGGGCAGTCTTAGATTGAAGAATGGATGAAGCCATAAAAACATTTTAAGGGACAAATGTTACATGTATGCCTACAATCACAAAATTAATTTATACGATAAAAATAAAAAAAATTATATCAATTATTTTAAATAATAAATATTATAATTATATTTTGTGAGTTGTAAAGTTTTAAAACTATTTTTTATTTTTTTATATGTAATTAAATATATCTTTTTATATAAGTAATAATTCAATCATTTAATTATTTATCTCTCATATGATTGCATAATAAATTTTTATGATATTTATTGTTAGAAAAACATTTTTTTTTTGTGTAGCTATAGTAGCCATTAAAATTAAAGTTGATTTTATAAATAAATATATGTTTACATATATAATGTATTTTAAAATATTTTTTAAATCTATTGGTAATAATTTGTCGCATTAAAACATTAAATATTTTTCAATAGTGTATACAAACAAGAAAATTTTATTTAAATATTTAAAAATAAATGAAATAAAATTAAAAAAATAATTTAATATACGAGATTTTTACATTAAATAAAAACTATTGAGTATCCAACTTAGGATGAGAAGGAGGGGAGGTGGGGAGCAATATGTACTTGCCAATTGAGCTAATTAATGCCTTTTGGCATTACTTAGTAAAAAATTAGTAACAAAGATCAAAGGGGGGGTAGTTGTCCCCCCTTGCACTCATGTGCTTTCGTCGTATATGCGCATGAGCAAGGGCGCTTTCGGGCTATTTCTTTAATTGTTGCGTATAGAAGGGGCAAAAGCTAATTCAACTCCAATAAACCAACTCAATTCACCAAAGAGCCAACTCAACCCGACTTGAAATAAATAAAAAAAGTCAATGACTTATAACTCAAAAAAACCAAAATTTAAAACAACCCAAAACCTAAATAACCTCAATTTGAAAGGATCCAAAATCTAAATAACACGAAACCCAACTAAATTGAAATCCAAATAACCCGAATCTTGAATAACTCGAAACTTAAGTGGCCGCAAACCATAAGATCCGAAACTTATAACAAGCCAAACAAATATTTAACTAAACTTAATCTGAAATTTTAATTGATCAATTTGATTAAATTTTATTTTGAATAATAGTTATTTTTTAATTATTTTCTAAAATTTTGAATTATCATTGAATCATATGACTTTCTCAAACAAAAAAACTTTTTCTTATTGCAGAACAACTCAAGGCACTTTAAAAACAACGTTTCTTATGTTGCTACTTGAAAACTTGAAGATTGAAGACAAAACCTAATGGTCTTTGTCTCACAAATATCCCAAACGGTCGCCTTGGCCTTGCTGCTCGGGTTGCAATTCATACAATCAATTTTTAGCCTTCCCCTTATTGCGATGTCCTTAGTCCTCTCCTTTCAACGATCTGACATTGTTAGTTGTATTGTCTGCTCGATTGCATATGCTTCTTTTCAATTTTTTCCGAATTCAAAACCGAAAAAGTAAACTCTCATTCCCAACTCCACCTTTTTACTGCATTTCCTTGTAAGCCCCTCGTAAAAGCTTTTCCTATTCTTTCTAATTAATGCACGGCTTCTTTCCAACGTGGCATGTCACATCATATCAAACGCACCTACGGTGCCAAAACGCTATGTCCTTTTAACAGTCCCTTTTTTTTTTTTTTTTTTTTTTGGGAGCATTACTTGTTTTTTAGTTTTTTTTGAACAAATAACAAATCTTCATTTCATTAAAACTTGAATACATACGTCGAGCCTATAAAAACCAGCACAATATATATAGACTTTAAAGCCCAACATAGATTCAAAGGCCTAAAAGGAAAGTCACAAGCACAGGACACAACTATACTTGAACAAGACTAGGTCCAAAGCCCAATCAGACAATCGGTCTATTGGTCACAGGATAGCTTCACAGTCCCCCCAACCAACAGGAATGGACTGACACAAGCGACGACCGATGTGAGCTTCTTCGTAATCAAGCAACCACACATCATAGAGGCTATACCCCAACACCAAATCCTGCCCAAATCACCACGAAGCACTAGAGAGAAGTTAGGAACCGGACGGAAAAGCAAAGCCCAAACTGCATCCAACACCAGCAACCCAACCCCCAACAGCCATCATGATATAGGACGAGTAACGAAACTCACAAACAACATGGGAATCCACCCAAAAATAGGGAAAATAACGAGAATCCAATCAAAAAATAGAAAAATAACCGAAATACTCATGTAACACATGCAAGAATTTACCTGCAAAAACAAACGAGACTCAAATTTGTTCAAAATTCAATATCAAATATCAATTTTCATAAACAAACTGAATAATAAAACTAATACTGGTTATTATTTATAAAACTAGACTGACCTAATTATTTAGGAAGAAAATTCTAAATAGACTAAACTAACTAGGAAATAGAATTCTAATTATTATTATATTTTAAATAATATGATATTTAAAATATAATTATAAATATAAAATATTAATAAATTCTTAAATGATAGGAATATTCTTTCGTTGTTTTCCATCGTTCTCCCTTACTCGAAAAAAATTTGTCCTAGAATTTTGAAGTGTGGGAAAATGAGAAAGAACAAGCTTTGAGTTGGAGAAAAATCGTCAAGAAAAATTGAAGGCGATAGAAATGAAGCAAACTTCAAGAACTCTGCAAGAAAAATCATAAATTGAAACTTCTGAGAAATGACAAAATCAATTTCTTCCACAATCTATGCAACCACTCCAATTACAATTGGTCGGACAAAATCTAGAGGAATAACAACTTCTTCAACATGAGTAGTCTCACTGCTAACAATTAGTGTGACCAATTCATCAGTAACCAAATCAACTTTTAGAGGCAAAAACATATTTGTTGTGTTCATTAACAATGTGATCAACTCCTTCTAATAGAGGGACTTCATCTGAAAATTTTGACATCGATATTTTTTGCTCATTTTCAATGAGAAGAAGAAGATCATGGGATGTCAATTTCAAAACACCAGTGTAGACTGATTCAACTGACAGTTGAATGACCTCACTAAATGTATTAACTGGAACACACAAGTGATCTTCAACCTTACCATGATCAGTAAGAGTAATAACCTTATCTTGAATGGTATGATATCAATCTATGCATCAATCTCAAACAAATCTTGACACACTGTAACAAGGACGTCACTATACTAATGCAAAAATATGCTAAAAACTTTTACAGCATGCACTAAGTAAGGCTGAATCTTAAAAGCACAACTTCGGAGTACTCGTTCTCCAAACTTGTAAGATATAGGAAAAATCTTTATACGAACCTTCTCCAGACTATATAGTAGTAGAGAAATTAAGTCAGAAGAGACATTTTCATTGTCCTCTAGCATACAGATCATCATTTCTTCTATTAGCATGAAAAATTTTTGTGGATGATAATCTCTTACACTAGTAAAGAAGTGGTGAAACATCTCAACAATCAACGAATCACAACAAAAATCCATCATCATATAATAAGACTGCATACCATCAAAAATTTCAAGAATTGAGATCCACTTAACATATGAAGGACTGGTATTGTCACACAAATCCTCGAACGATGATACAATCAACTCAAATATATCTCTCATTACATCATCAAAAGAGAAATAATTTGGAATAGTTATCCACAAATTCTCATTCAGACATAAAGCAACTGAAACTCTAACATCGGCATCATAATATAAAAAAATATGCCCAATAAATGCTTTCATCAATGGATTCACAGCAACTAGTAATGTATCTAACTGCTTCAATTTCAACAAATAATCTTCAATTTGATCTAAAATCAAAAGTAAGCCTCCAATGTATACAGAAGGGTTTTGCAACCCTTTCCCAAGATTCTAGAGTTGTTTTTCCTAAACAGTAGCCATTTCTTTCCTTCATTTTTTTTCACTCTTTCTTTTCTTTTTTCCCTTGCTCAAAAAAGACTAAAAATAAATGTTGATACTTTTCTTCTGCTCCCACAAACAAAACATGATTTTTTTTTCTTTTTAAAAATGTAAAAAAAAATTTACTTAATAAAATAAGCTAACAAAAATATTACTCTTAATTTTCAACCAAGAGAAAAGTACCTCCAAAAGCAAATTTACCAAACCTTTTGCCAAGGATACTGTAGCCATCGAGATGCACTCCAGAGACAAAACAACGAGTTCTAGCGAGGTCAAGATAGTACCGGCAGGGTCAGAGGAGGCCGAACGAGTGTCCGATGAGCGTCAGTAAGGGAAACAGAATTTGGGGTTTTTCATCCTACAAATGAGCTTTGGTTTTGATTGAGATTTGTTTTGATACCAAATTGATGTAGGACGAACAATGAAATAACTCGAGAATTCACTTGAAAAATAGAAACATAACGAGAATCCACCTGCAAAAACAAACAAAACTCAAATTCGTTCAAAATATAATATCAAATATTAATTATCATGAATATACTGAATAATAAAGTTGATGCTGATTTCTATTTATAAAGTTAGACTAACCTAACTATTTAGGAATAAAATTCTGAATGGACTAAACTAACTAGGAAATGGAATTCTAAATATTATCATATTCTAAATAATATGATATCTAAAATATAATTGTAAATATATAATATTAATAAATTCTTAAATAACAAGAATCTTCTTTTTTCGTGACTCATCATATTGAAACGTGAGCGGCCAAAAACCCAATGAGACCACGCTCATCCCATGCTGTACAAGGATCGACCTATAGCCAAAATCAAAAACCTCCCTATCCCCACACTGATTGTCGAGGCGATCGGCAAAGACAAGGGAGAGGAGTCATGAACTCGGAGCTGAAGTAAAAGAACCACAATGGGGAACTAGCAAACATTAACGGCAACAATGTCGATTAGACACCAAACCACGAACAACAACCAAAAAACAATAGAAAGGGAACAAAAAAATGAACACAAGGATCGATGAAGCAAAACAAACGTCGACAATAATCTAGAAACCCTTCCGACGTACGCCAGCATAGCTGCGCAAGATAGAGGGTTCTGGAACTCTCATACTTACTGTATATTTAAGACTTATATATTAACAAAGTATCATAATAGATGACAGCTAACCATGGACTTCTTTAGTTTTGAATCCCCTCGTTCAATGACTAAAGTAGGACTCAGAGCATAAATCCGTTCGCGGTAGATCGATGGTGCATTTTTGTATGAAACCAGCACTTATAAGTGAAATGCAGTTCATATCAACATCACAGTGGCACAACTTTTTAAAATTTTGAATGTGGTCAATTTGACCAATTTAGGATGCAATCAATTTCCCACCCTCCTCTTGTCCTAATAGTAATCCATCTAAATATAGATGGAAAAATTTACCTTTTACATCGTAAATATAGGGAGTATTTACAGTTCACATACTGTACTTTTTAAAATTACTAAAAAAATATTAACAAACACTCTACTAACTAAAAACATCTTCTATTAAGTAACCGTTAGGAAAAAATTATGTTAGTTACAAAAATATCATTAATAATGGCATAATGTGTCCAAAATATCCTTATATGCTTATTCAAGCAAAAATCCAATAAAAGCAATTTTAGAAAAAGTGATGAAAGAGCAAAAAAAAAAAAAAGAAAACATTCACAACAAAAAAATCACAGATCCCCAAAGTATCATTCTTCCTCAGCATCCTTCTTCTTTTCCCAGCATCCTTCTTTTTTCCACATTTTCGTAATGTCTCAATGTACCACGGGCTCCAATTTGTTTGAAGGCCCAAAGTGCAAAAACATGATCATGCAACAAATGTACATCAATGAAGGCATCAAAACCTGAAATGACCAAAAAAAAAAAAAAGGAAGAAAAATGCTAAGCTTTAATTCCACCGCCGACTCGCATTATAAATAAGCAGAAAATAAATATAGATGATTTGTGGCGCACCATCAACAAACTCTTCCAGGGTGGGAAAATCCTCCAGATGAACTGATACTTCGGCAATATGATCTGGTTTAACTAAGTCAGCTGCCGAAAGTCACCTGGTTCAAGCAACCCAAAATTCTGAAATGCACGGTGATAAATTTAATTGGCAAGTAAGGCCTTACCTTCCTTGTGCAAAAACGAAAATTTTTGCACTATTTTCACAAATTTATGCTTGACATGAGTTCAAGTCCGGTTAAGCCAATATCCAACAATAATTAATACGTTGTGAGAAGCCAACACCGAATACTCTGGCAATTTTGATAATATGGTGTTGGCAAACTCACCTCAAGCCATGGTGGAAAGCCAAAGGCACCTCTTGAACAGCTCTTCAAGTGGACATTTAAATTCATCATTTGGTTTAACAATGTCACCAAACTCTTGTCTCCTAATTGATTGACCAATTCGCGCAATTGACTAACAAGAACTTGCTGATTGAAGTTGGAATATCTTTCCCCTTTTGTTCAAATAATTAGATGGAATTAGGAATTCATGTGAAAAGAACAAAAGATTAAACAAGAAAATGTTAGCAAAAATTATTGAGTTCGAGTTACGTTGAGTGGAACGTATATTCCATAGTGAAGTACTATCCATATTGTTTTTTTTTTTTTTTTTTTAGAAAAAAACATTATCAATTGGGAGAAAATGAGAACTTACATAATCATCCCATAAGTGAACCCAATTGGCAAAGGTCCCAAAATCTGAATAACAAAATTTCAACTTTTTTTTTTTTGGTCAAGACAAAATTTCAACTTTAATCATCGCGTACCACCCAAATAGAAATTAACGATTTACAAAGGGTAATTGGGCCAGGGGGAGGAAGAGAGCATACAGAAGGCTTGGCGTTGGTGGCAGAGAAGACGATGTAGACAAGTTCAAAAGTGCCGACAATCTCAGCCCCAAGCCCATCGCCTTTGGTGTAGCTGGGTTTGACTGAATTGGCGCCGCCGCCCAACAAATACAAAAATATTATCAGATTAAGTACCTTTAGAGGAGGGTTCGAGGATAGATTCGATGGATGAATGATGAATCAAAGGAGAAATTGATGTTAGATTTTGAGAGTTTTTGAGAGAGAACAAAAGGTTGAGATATATTAGAGTTGCTTTTGAAGAAAATTATTCACATTTTTTAAATATATAAGAAGTTATTTTAGTAATTTCATGATTTTTGTCTGTCTTAATTAACATTTGTTGGTCGTAAGTTATTTTTGATAATTTTTCAAAACACAATATATGAAATATAAATATATTTTATATTTAAAGTGTAAAAAGTAAATTTTGCTCTAAAACAGGCCCTACATTGAGGAGTACGAGAGATGGTAACCACAACAACAATCAACCAAAAAAAGATGCCATCAATTTGGCATGTTTTACTTTATACTACGATAACTGTTAAAGTATGCACGTTAATTACAATCAAATATCAAAAAATTAAAATACACAATCAACAATCATGATAATTCATGTAATTCTACATCTGAAACGTTTCTAATTCATTACTTCAATCTGATTTTACTCTGGAGTGTACTAAAAGCACATGATGCCGTCGTGGATACGATGGCACGTTTAAGGTATACTAAAGAAGATAATACAGTGGTGTCTCCCTCTCACAAAGAAGAAAATCATGGCAGCGCTCCTCTAAAGATGGTTATATGATGACACACACGGCCATGATTGAGTATGCCAAATTTTTTTGTCAAGCAGTGGACGGGGAGTGCGGATAACGTCACACCTCATTAAGTAATCACAGTCATTAGTTGTTAATCTAATCATCATGTTAGGACAGCGATTAAATCATAATGCTGATGCATGCATTACTCGGATTTGATGCCTTTTTGCATTCAATTCTGTCTTCTGCTCACAAAGTTAGTGCAAAGTCTGCACGAGAGCCCTTCTTTTAAGGGGACGCTGACTCTTTAAAACCAACATGGGCGCCGGCCAAGTTGAGCTTCCGCACCCCTAGCATCCTCCTTTCTGCAATTAAAAAGACCAGATTCACATGGGTTTCTTTCGAAGTCCTAAATGCCGTATCCACAGGACCATCATGACAGTTAATATCATTAAAAAAAAGAATAAATGTTGGTGGATCGGTGATTTTTGTGTCAAATTATGTATCGAATGAAACTGAAACTATTATTTTTGAAACTAGAACTGATATTTTTGAATCAGTTATTATTTTTACATTTCAAAAATATCAGTCGCAATTTCAAAAATAACAGTTACAATTTTATTCGGTACAAAATTTCGAGACAAAAGTCCCGAAATACGTAATTACACTTTAAAAAAAATGGCAAGTTGAATAGTACAGTCGAATAGTACGAGGTCGCTTGGCCTTGACTGATGGGATTGTTTACATTGGAAAGCAAAGCAGTCGCTGCAGTTACGGATTTTAACCAGAAAAAACCGAAAAAAATGCAAATTGTTAATTCCTCGAAATCTTAGCCTATTGCATTCTTCGTTCAATTGTAGAATCCAAAGCATAGTTTTAAAAACCGGACCGGACCGGCCGGTCGGACCGGAAAATTGGTGAACCGGAGGTCAAACCGGTCCGATTCTCTGATAAAACCGGAATAAGAAATGAACCGCTCGAAAACCGGTGAACCGGCCGGTCGGACCGGAAAACCGGTGAACCGGCCGGTCGGACCGAAAAACCAGTAACTCCAAAACCGGTGAACCGGCCGGTCGAACCGGTGAACCGGCCGGTCGGACCGGTGAACCGGCCGGTCGGACCGGTGAACCGGCAACTATGTTATCTTGATCAAAACGACGTCGTTTTATTTATTTTTTTGGATTAAAAATGAGAATAAATAATACTTATTTATATTAATGAAAAATGTAATATTTTTGAATTATATATTGACTCTATAATATTTATTTTTAGATATGAACATTCGATTAATAGTTCTATAATATTTTATTTTTGATATTTATACTTTATTAATTTATTTAATTAGAAAATTATCATAAATATTTTGTATTTTAATTTTATTTTAAATTTAAGTAGACTCATATTCTATTTTTTATAATTATATTCATTGTTTGTTATTAAAAAATGAAAAATTATAAATATTAATTATTATTTTATCAAATCAGAATTGACCCGCCGGTTCAACCACCGGTTTTCCGGTTGGACCGCTAAACTACTAATCCAGTCTTCTTACCGGTTCAATAACCGGTCCGATTTTTAAAACTATGATCCAAAGACACTAGAATATCAAACAGTCAAAAGTACTGAAACTCTACGTGACAGGACCTGGAATAGATTGACAAAAATTAATAAAGGGGCAAGCCTCTTTTGAAGGGTTACTAAGATTAATTAGTTTTACAACAAAAGAATAAGATATTCAGAACTGAGCCCCCACTCTACCACTATAAGTTGGAACCACACCAATGAGAAAAACAGAAAGCAAGCAGTTTAGGAGAGACAAACAAACAAACATTGCTTCAAGGGGGAACCATGGATTCCAAGAAGTCTAACAAGATTAGGGACATTGTTAGGCTTCAACAGATCCTAAAGAAGTGGAGAAAGCTTGCAGTCTCAGCAAAACGCGCTCGAGGAACCAGCAGCACCAGCAGCAAAAGTGTCAAGTTTCTCAAAAGGACACTCTCTTTGTCAGAGAATTATGCCCGTGAGACATCAACCAATACTGTCCCTAAGGGCTACCTAGCTGTATGTGTTGGAGAAGAGCAAAAGAGATACATAATCCCAATGGAGTATTTGAGTCACCAGGCCTTTCATATCTTACTAAGAGAAGCAGAAGAAGAATTTGGGTTTCAGCAGATGGGAGTTCTAAGGATTCCCAGTGAAGTCCCTGTATTTGAAAATATCCTGAAATTGGTGGAGGAAAAGAAAGAAAATTTTTCACTCAAGCAGGAGTGCAGGCTCGATGTGGAAGCTACCTGGGGTTGGCGCTCATCGAAAAGCCAGCAAACTCCATCTCACAACAATCAGAGTCCAATGTGCAGATAGCTTCTGGTTTTCATCTTTCTCATCCTCATTTAACCTTTTCAAATGACGAAATGTAGAAGGGAGCCATTTCAATAAGTGCTACGGTTGTATGGAAGCTATTTGAGAATCAATGAAAGAACAGTTTGCCTTTTCTTTTCTTTTTTTTTTTTTTTTTTCAAATATCCAGAAAAGAACATTGCTATCGACACCCCGTCAAGCACTCCTTTTGTCTCCTGTCGCTTTTTTCTTCTTGTTCATGGTGGCAAAGACATGAGAAGTGTCATGTGGGTTAACTCATCAAACAAATTCAAACCATAACAATTTCTATAAGGATTTTTCCCTCCGCCCATAAGGGGTAAGCCTGACCACCAAAGAAATCCAAACACCAAAACCAGTACACCTACGTCCTACGCTATAGAAACATCCACAAAAACCAGTTCCACTAACTGAAAAGCAGTTTCATTACGGTCCACCGCACAAACCTGGACCACTCAAAGCTGTCACAAATTTGTCTTGAATCCACAAATTCGTCACTTAGTTCATATGCAGCCTTTTTCTTCCATCCTTCAAGTAGAAGCACGTGGTAGGATGATACATAAAGGCCCCATGCTAATTCCTGAAGAGGGCAAAAATAATAAGAAGCCAAGTCAAAGTCCTACTATTCCGCCAAGAATCAGTCTTCTCAAAGATCATGGGAAGATTCAAAGAAAGGGAGACCTGCATGGCATATGCCTAGATCATGGTTTATTATAACCTGAAACACCAGCAATCAGGGAAGCTCAGTCCTTACATTAGACGTGATTTCCATTAATTGTGCCAGGATCACGCCATGACACCATAAAAAAAACTTTATTATATTACAGATATTTGACCACAATAATAGCCTTGGGAAAGTGGCCAACTGCAACATTGTTACACCTTTTGTTACTGGTGCCAGAGCTCAAAATTTAGTATTGTCAGCCTAAATTAGACCCGAAAATTTATATTTAGGGTCAATGTAAAAAATCTAGTGTACAACAACACTAACTTCAGACTCCGACAATAGGCCCTCCGATGGACTGAATTAGTTTATATTCCTCTCTGCCATACCCAAATTTGGAATTAAAGGCAATTTGCATCTGGTTTCAGCAATGAATCCTTTCCTTGGTACGCAGTCTCCTTCAATGCCATAAGCTCTCATCATCTTTTATGAAGAAGAAAGCGAAATTCAGTTCAAGTTCACCAATGCGTACATCCGGTAGAAGTTATCTTCGACTAACAATTGTAAAAATATACAGCATATTTTGTGCCTTCCAAAACTTGGATGGAAGCTTTGCTGGATAGCAAATGGAGCCTCAACAAGTAAAATTTAATTTAGACGAACAAAGGCCAACTGATTACTAATTACATCAATTCCATATAATACCTGTATGGAGTAATACTAAATGCCTAATGATGGTAAGATTGCCCTTTCAAAATAGTCCATGCCCTGAAAACCAAACAATAAAGCAGCAGCTATATCACTTCATTGAATGGAGAATATAAGTTTACTTTTAAAATGCCATCGAAATCTCTACCTAGAAACATAACAAAATATTATTTGTTAACTAAGAGGTTAGCCAATACATGCCAAGTCATAGGGGGTAGAGATCTTAAGCTCAAAATTTTCCATGTCAAAAGGAATTGAAAGAAAATCCAAGAAAAGAGAAACTGCTTGATATGTCCTAACATGTGGCATGAATGGCAACAAAAAAGTTGGAACTTTCTGCGATACAAAGTCTGATTGCCGCAAAAACCTCGATCCTGCATCTTTGCTATTGACCTTACAAGCTGCAGACCATGGCAAGCCACATAATATATCCTCACGCAGGATGATGCTTCAAATTTTCACTTCACCACAAACAGGACAGAATTTATTGTTGCATAGACTAAATGAAAATATTCTCGGTCCTTTTTCCTTTCCTTTCTCTGTTTTCCACCACCCACACCTTGTTTTGAGAACAAATACCATCTACTCACACTGAATGAAATACTACAGCCTGAAGTACTAGAAGCCAGTTTCACTATCCTGGCCAATCTAGTTTAAAAACATTACTTTCAGCTTAATTTTTGAATATATCTCCCTTTATAACCCAGATAATATTAATAGTCAATTCTCTATCTGCTATTACAACTGCCAAACCCTATATATGAGGCATCTCAAACACCTTCCAGCATACAAAGGAATAGTATTCCACAACACTCATCATCGTGCCTAGCTCATTTCAAACTTTCGTGTCTCTCCTGGAGAATTCCTTTGGAAACCATGAAAGTATTCAGAGCTTGGGATGGTTGCCTGAATTTCTTCATAATCATTATGTCCAGCCAGCATCCACAAGCAAACCCATCAAAATTCAGCCCAATCAATTCTTCGCAATGTGCACCCAAAATATAACAAAACGCTTTAGCTGAAATTGCTACTGCAATAGGCCAACATTGCTTCCGTTCGATATCTCACAATGCTTTTCTACAGAATACTGTTATGCAAGAGCAACGACCTTGACAAACATGATGTTGATATGCTAACACGTCCATATATTCAAATATGGCAGGGTTCATATTCCAGATTCAAGATACCGAACTTTAACTGAGGATTTCAGTAATCAAAGCCATATCACAGAGAACTTGACAAGTTGTAGGTCAACAAAAGTTCACCTGTAAAGCTGCTCAACTAGCACAAGCAATGCAATCTGATGATTTAAAACCAGTGAGGACAATCTTATCGATATATTCGCACGCTTTCTTATTTGCCTTCCATGACCATATGGTCCACCGATGCAGAACGATAACCTTGAAGCTCCCTGGATATAAAAGGGGCAGAACAATTAAACATCGATCTCTAAGCGTAATCCAACCAACAGAAAGACCCAGCATAAGAGCCAAGGCGTTCGTTAACAGAGTAATATAATGAAAGACATAACAGAACAGAACATACAGTATTTCCAGCATCTCCAATTAGCTCAGCCATGTCTTCTGATCCAACGTTCAGTCCGTGCTCATCCAGCATCACAACCTACGAGAATTCGATCAGACAACACCACAAATCTGTCAGGACAATTCCAAAGGGAACTCCCAGGAAGCAAATTTTGTATTGAAATTAAACAAATACCCAATCATGAGAGCTAATAAGATTCATTGCCGCCATGTCCTCATCATTGACCTGAGCTCTCGCATCGCTGAAACTCGAGATTTTGCCAAATAAATCATTCCAAAGTAACCAATGGCCAGGCAAATGTATCCAAACTCAGGATTTTTTTTTTTTTTTTTTTTTGCAATTAGTGGCAGATAAAAAAAAAAAGAAAAAGGGAATGACGTGAATAAATGAATATTACCGAGCATTTTTAGGATTGGATCGAAGTTGAACGTCTTGTACGGAGCAGTAGTGCTTAAGTTTGGTGACATACTCGTCGACTAATAACTGTACACCGGGCGACCTCTTTTTGCCCACCGTGATTATGCGAACAGGCAACGCTCTCTGCTCGAAAATGCGACTGACGTTCAGTCACCAGCTAAGATCTTACTATTTGAACCACACAGATCATAGAGGAAGGGAGGGAGGGAGGCAGTCAGGAAGGGTGTTTACCACAGATTGGCCGGCGTATTTGCATTTTCCACCTGAAAATTTCAAATTTGGGGGTTAGTGGAGAAATGGTGATGATTAATAAATGAGCATTGGACGAAAGGGAACCTGGAGGAGGAGGAGATGGCTTGTGATTGTGGTGTAAATAACAGAAGCTAGCGGGGGCTGAACCTGAAATTGCCATCCAACTTCCAAGCAACAGCGGCAAATGGAGGGAAGCGGAATTCTATTTCTATCTTCTTCTAGCCCAAAAAAAACCTTCAAAAACAAAAATGAAATTAAAAAGAGTGCCAGAGGGTCGGTAGATACTTAGTCCGAATAACAGAGGTACATTATCGTTTAACTAAAAATTTTAAATTTAAATTTTAAAATTACACTCATATTAAATATTCATTAGAAATTATTTATTATTTTTTAAGATTATATTTACATTAATTTAAATTAATTAATTTAATAAATTAGATATTGTACAGTCAAAAAAAAAAAAAAAGTGACGGAGGAAGAGAGAACCCCGCCCCGCTGCCATTCTTTCTTTTTCTCATTCTTAATCCTTTCGGTTGGACGGGGATGTACATTGGATTCGGCACAACAGCATATTTGCCAAATCAAATAAAAAATTTGACTTGTCCCTGGACATGTAAAAAGTATATTTAAGACACATTGAAAACACGTTAAAAATATCTATTTGAAAATATCTATTTGAAACAAAATTTTTAAAAAGATAAGAGAGCAGAAATTTTCTTTTTTGTGAAAGTACTATAGGCTTGTGTATGAATATATGTATTTTTGTATATTGTTTGATTTATTCTTTTAATTTTAACCGTAAAAAGTAATTTTAACTTGAAATTAATGTTACACTTAAATGTAGGCTTACATTGTCCATTTATTTTTATAAATATACAATGATGCATTTTTTAAACAGTAATATTCACTTGAATTTATGTGTACATATAAATATAAATGTATATATCTATTTATTAATTAGTATATTGGAGAAGCTTAAAGAAAACTTTGTCACATAGGAAAACCGCAAATTTTTTTTTTAAATTTTTTTACTATTTCCTAAATTATTTTGAATTACAATAAAATATATATATATATATAAAACATAAATACAATTATTATTCTACTCCCGCTAATGCATTATTATTATACTTATTACAATATAATATGATATAAATTCTTAAACACTCAATGGTTACCATTAATCTTAAAGTTCAATTTCCCCCAATCCATGATATGAAGCCCTTTCCTAATCTGCGAGAATTTTCTGTCATTTTAAAATCTGACTTGATAGTGGGATCAAAAGGTGAGTCTAAAAATCTGAGTGTCTCGTTATGTTCTTCAGGTTTGTCTTGGTTATCGACCCTTTTCTTTTTCTACTGTTTGGACAGGTTGAACTGTATGCTCTGGTTTTGTCCGATGTCTTTCCAACCTGCCAGTTATTGCAACATCTAGTGATTCGTTAGTGTTATTCCCACACACGTCCTGTTCTCCGCAGTAAATATGTTGACGGATCATTCAACTGAATAACTTTGAGTTTCTCCCAATTTGCGGAACACTCTGAATCCTTATTATTCTTATTATTATTTGTATTGGTTAACTTGGTTCTCATTAAGGGCATTGGGACATTAGGACATGATGCTGTTATTTCCTTCCTCCCTTAATATCTTGCACAAAACCGTCGTGCAAATTGCAATGAAAGCGAGTTTTACAGCATTTGATAGGTTTTGTCATATAATTTAGCATTTAAGTACATCCCCTTGAATTACTGGTTGCTTATTTTTTTTATTTTTATTATTTGTCTGGTGTCATGCATATTCTTATCAACTTCAAGTTAACCTATGATGTTTATTTGCATGCTGCTAATCAGAATGCAATTCATTGCAAGAGTATCTGGAAGCACCAATTGCTTCTATCACTCTAACCATATCGGCCAGGCACATATGGTCCCAAAGCTCATCTTCTTTCCATGATATTGAAGCCCTCCCCTAATCTTTATCATCATTCCAATCCATCATATTGTAGAATTCTGGCAAGAAAGTTTTCAAAATCCGGCCACATTACCCGCAAGCTCGCCCAACTGTTTGTCCTGGTTGAGCAGCAAACCTTAATTTGTTCCCACCATAGTGGCATAAGAAGACATCTTAGCCGTATGTCTCATCTCCTCTCGTGCACAATCTTTAGTTTTTACTGAAAATAGTGTTGATTTATAAGTCATGAAAATAGTGCACAATCTTTCTATCCTGCTTCATGCAAGTATTTCCGACATTTTACATCAATTACGTGTATAATTTCTTCGAATATCAATGAATGAATGGTTTCCAATTCCGGTCAAAAAAAAATCATTCACCCTAGGCAAGCCTCCTGTCATTCTCTTCTGTTCGACAAACGTGTTCGAAGAAACTGAGATTGTCCTGTTTGAGTCCAACTTAGCACATTATTATTTGCTGCTAGAAATCATAAATAATTTGTAGTTCTATGGTATGGGAGGTAGCTGGATTCTTGTTCATCACCGTCTAACGTGAGAACACAAAAAAAAAAAAGAAAGCAAAGTTCTCAATTCCATGAAAATGGATGCTTGAAGTATGAAGAGAAAGATGTGCTTAGGCTTACTAGACCAGCTTCAAGGAAAAGTCTCAGCAAGTCTGAAGAGCAAAAGACATTCAATATGCGAGTAGTTTAACACCTTCTTTGCCATATCAATTTCGCAAAGCGGCTGCCTGAATTACTACTCGGTACCTTATTTCAAAACACAAAATTTGAAAAAAAAAAACCAAAAAAAAAAACAAAACAAAACAAATGACTGATCAAAAAATTTGCAATTCTGCGTGTGTTTAAAGCTAAGCCACATAAAGAAACGCCTCTCAGAGAGATGTATCAGCCTTACAAAGGAAAAATCCGCCACAAGAAGAAGGAGAATCGTTGGCTGGCGAATATTTGAGTGAAAGGTTGAGAAGTTGATTTAGGGAGCTGCATTCATCTCTATGGCACTCTTATTTTCAAGCCAAAGAGCCAAACTCCAGCCCCGTTTATGCACGATCAAGAGGATTCAATTCTATACACAACCGAAATTGGGAATCAAGAAAAAGAAATCTATATTATATAGCGCAAACTCAGAAATCCCTTTGAACGGAAATGATGGGGCGAGGAATATTGACGGCTTTGAACCCTAAAATTGCAAAGAGAATGATGCGGTGACTTAACAATGAACACATTATATAGCAGAAAAGTACCAAAACCTTTGGTAGGCACAACTGTTAAAATACGATTTTGGCCCCGGTCCATCTGATTTTTCTTTTTTCTTTTTTTTTTTTTTTTCACTTTGATCTACATGCCTATTTCTTTTCGCCTTCAATGATTTGTCAAATTCGACCTGGTGCTTATTTTATCATACGATAGAATATCTATCGAGTAGGGAGGAATATCAAATTAGCAAATTTTGACATGGCTGGACAATTTTATTTGAATTCCTCTAAAAAAAATTTGACTTGAAGCTCATTTGAAATTAATGGATTTCGAAAATGATTTGAAAATTTAGTTAATTAGGTTTAAATTTGATACAACTTCCAATACCTATGACTTGATTTTTTTTCAAAAGAATAAAAAAGTATAATAGAAAACTATCAGAGTCTAATGAAATAACATTTTCACTCCATTAAACTTGCCCTTTATACATATTAAAAAATATTTAAAAGTATCTTGTTTCTCTTTTCTTAAAAAAATCATTTTAAAAACAAGCGTGGTGTTTTTCGACTGAATTCATGTCATTTCAGATTTTGGGTCAATCTATTTTCGAGTTACGCCACATTTACATTGAGTTTGAATCAAATTTTATTGGTTGTCCGGATCAATCCGTTGGGTTGGATCATAATTTGATACCCTTATGGATTTGAACTTCAATGTGGATTTAGAAAAAATGAACAGTGACTTGAAAGGCCCCAGTCACAATCAAAACGCATATTCTGACTGGTTCGTGGGCTTCCTATAAGCATAAAATTGAGTCATCAAGGAACAGTGCCCCAAATTGGGTTCAAGCCTCAAATCCATTGAAGAGAAACAATGGCAGAGGCACACAATGACCTCTTGGAGGAAGTACAGAAGAGATAGAACTTCTCAATTCACCGTCGTCCCTCCAGCAAATAAAATTAACAATAATAATTATTATTATTATTATTATTATGTAAAAATTCAAGGACAGCATTAAGGTATGGGGGGCAAATTAACAGTTGCCATCCTGCGGATAGAAGCTTTCATATGTGGCAACTCTTGTTTTTGACTCAGGCAGCTCCAATTCTTCCATAAAACCCTCGGTCATCTTGATAAAATCATCCATGTGTGATCTTTTCCATTCCTTTGACAGACACATGAAAGAAGGGCAGTATATAAGCGAAAATAGAAAAGGAAAGAAACGTGTAAACGAGGAATATCAGAAATGTATCTCTCGTGTATACACCAAATGGTCAAGCGCTTCAAGTCTTCAACTGATGTATTGTTTTATTTGCATTCCATGGACAGTTATTGTCAAAAGGCTTGAGCACTTGACAACAATTTTGCCTATGATATCTTCCATTCCATGCTGTTTATAGAACAGGACTGATACTTCATATTTCTACAAATTCCGATGTTTTACCTAATGCAGCCTCCAAAACAATAAGCAACACAGACTAGAACGAAGGAAAAGATGACTGGTGAGATGATTTTTCATATTATATAACTGTTAACCAAAGATTTGGGGGTGGGGGCCCGGAGTCTAAGAGGCTTCAGAGCTCAAAAATGTATTCCCAACAAATACAGCCAGATAAACAAGAACAGTCCTCTTTAAGAAACAGGAAGGATTATATGATAAAAGTTAGGAAGACATAACCAGCACAAATTCAAGGCAAATAATTTCTCTCTTTTTTTTTAATTTTTATTCACCCCTGGAGCAAGTTTGGTTCACAAACCCCATTACACCTGAGTCCTTACAAAGAAAAACACAAAAGAACCCAATATCTGGACTGTATGCCTCAAGCTCAATCCCACAACATAGCCATCTCTTCTCTACAGCTTAGGAAAACAAACTAAATAGAAAACAATGTGAAAACTGGAGATGAGAAATTCACCTCAAAATCCCACTCCCCAAACAAGTTTGGATCATCTTGGTTGGCCCAAACGTAAGCATGCGCTTGTACCTTCTCAGAACCATCCTGCAAAAACAACACCACCGTGCTTCTTGTAAGCAACACGATCAAAAAGGAAAAATAAAAAAGCAGCCTGAATGTGAACTGGATCAAATGGGAATCTCCAAATTAAGAATGTGCAAGTCAAAATCAAGCACACAAATTCACATAGGGCAGCTGAACTTACCGTCAAAGAAACATCAACAGTCCTCCTCTCATACTCAACATCCTCAAACGTGTCTAGAATTAACAATTCGGGATCAGTGATGCCAAAAAGTACCTGCATTTTGAATTTTACTGATGATGGTATCTAGTGTCTTCAACAATACCCATCCGTGTTCCGTAATCGGTAACAACAATTTAATGACTCCATACAGAAATATCCAAATTCGTGAAAGGGAATTTTGGGAGCGCACAAAATGTAAAACAAATTTGAATTTGACGGAGAGACAAAGAAAGGGAAGCAAAAGCATACCCTGCCAGTGACTTTGCTGTTGTCCAAGGGCCGAATGGCTGGATAAACACGCCCTTTTATGCTAAATCTATCGCTGCAACCCCCCAAATATTTTTCCAAAAAAACAAAAACAACAACAACAACACAACCAAACAAATAGCAACAAAATAAGATTGAACACAAAAAAAAGTGCGTTAGCAGGGGAATCTGCCATCCGTTCAATCATATTCAAAGTAGGAAATGGTCACGCAAATGATCAAGGAATCACAAAAGGATAGTATGATAAATGACCCAACCGCCGAAGACATCATAATAATAATAATAATAATAATAGAGATACAAATCAACGAGAAGGCGAAGCAGATAGAGAGAGAGAGAGAGAGAGAGAGAGAGAGAGACGGACTAGCCGTTGAGGAAGCCGGCGGAGGATTGAGGGATTCGGTTTAATAGGACGCGAACGACGTCGTCGGCTAGCAGACTGCCGTAGACGAACACGTTGTGAAGCTCGCTACCCATCGTTGGCGCTGATAAACTCATCGATTTAACCCTTCTGTCCGCACTCGAACTGTTTCATACACGCCGGCTCTCTCACACGCACTCTCTCTCTATCTTGCTCGGTATTTATATACGAGGAAGCGTACATAACTCAGACATGACAACCGATATTTTTAAAATAAAATCAGTAATTTTTAAATTATAAAATTAATAAATATTTTAAAAATATTAATTATTATTTTAATCGAAATAAGTTTTAAAATAAAAATAATTAAGATACTAATATTTTCTCTTTATTTATTTATTTTTCGGTTTACCAACTGTAATACTGCTGCTACGCACCATAATATATGACCAATCATCAGCCGTCACATTTTCCTGTTGATATTCTCTCATGCATACGTTCTCCCATCTCAATAATAACAATAATAATATAGAGAAAATTTTATTGCTTTAGCAAATAGGAACCTGCTCAAAAAAAAAAAAAAAAAAAAAAGGCAAATAGAAACAAGTTTATGTGTCATGTAATTCACCAGCTTGGACTCTGCTCTTTTTTTAGGGGGAATTTGGTTTAGTTTTTAGAGGAGTGTATTTATATTTTATTTTTTAAAAAGAAGAAAAAAGGTATTTGGTTAATATTTTGTAAGGGTTGTTTTTTTGCTAAAAAATAACTCAATGAGTTGCTAATCTAAAAAGAAATGCAGACCTACTTTTTAAATCAATTAGTTGTTGATAAATATTTTTTAGATTAAAATACTCTTCATAATAATTGAATTTATGTTATAATAATTGAATGCATAAAAATAAAATTATAATTTATTTTATAATAATCGAATTAAACATTATTAATTTGTAAAACTTAATTTATTTATATTTTGTGCTCATTATAAATTAAGGTATTTAGTTTATGGTGGTATTGGAATACAAATGCAAGTCTGGCTATTCGAGTTTGAATTTTTTTTGTGACATGCAAAATTGTACAAAATAAATTGATTAAAAAATATAAATCATAATACAATAAAAAAATAATGTACCAAATAATTATTTTATTATTCAAACAGTAACAAATAAATATCAATTTAATCAAATACTATAATTTTTTTATATTATCAGTAACTACAATCAATTTTAGCAATTAACAATCAACATATATCAACAAAAACAACAATGAATAACAATTAAACCAAACAGGACCTTACTAACAAAAACATTAATTTCTTTAGAAGACACCCAAAGGAGTCGATTTGTTTATAATCTGAAATTATAATCATAATTAGAATCTAATAAAGTAGAATGAAAAACGAATAACTAATTTTATGATGTGTTTAGTTTATAACATAATTGAAATGAATTTTCTTTGAAATTGTTTGGATCATTTCAAAATTGACATTAATTTTAATTAAAAATATTATTTAAGCTGAATAAAAATATAACATATCTTTAAAAAATTGGAGTTCTTTTGTTGACAATCTCTACTAATGGCCTAGAAAGTACAAGCCTAAATTTTTTTTTCACATCAAAAATAATTCTTATTCATGTCGTCCATTAGCAATCAGTGACATCCCATGAGTAAGAACAACAACAAATCAAAATTATGTGTTAAAAAACAAAGCAACACATATAAAGACCAACTATTCCTACAAACCAGAAAAACCAAACTAAAATTTACTGCTCAGAATTTTTTATTTGGTAAAGCACCAAAACCTTTCACACCCACTTAATCCCCTTTAATAAGAAAAGAAGATCCTACAAAATAGCTTATAGAGAGCATCCCTAGCAAGGAAAGAAATAAATATACTTCTCGTCGGAGCACACACCCATAAGCCCCCCCAGCCCTTGAGATTGGAAAGTGATTGATGGGCTAAAACAGAGAATGGTTTCATTCTCATGTTGAGGAAGATGTGTTTCTAGATTTTGAGCATAATGAAATGAAATCAACTCTTATGGTGTGTTTGGATTTGTGAGAAAGTGTGAGAAAGAAAGTTGTGATAAAATAAAATTGTTTGTATCAATAAAAAAGTTGTAAAAAAGAAAATAATTAGACCAACTATTCCTGTAAACCAAAAACATCAAACTAGAATTTACTGTTCAGAATTTCTTATTTGGTAAAGCACCAAAACCTTTCACACACACTTAATCCCCTTTAATAAGAAAAGAAGATACTACAAAATAGCTTATAGAGAGCATCCCTAGTAAGAAAAGAAATAAATACACTTCTCATTGGAGCACACACCCATAAACCCCCCAGCCCTTGAGATTGGAAAATGATTGATGGGCAGAATGGTTTCATTACTCTATGGTGTGTTTGGATTTGTGAGAAAGTGTGAGAAAGAAAGTTGTGATAAAATAAAATTGTTTGAATTAATAGAAAATGAAATGAAATGAAATCAACTCTTATGGTGTGTTTGAATTTGTGAGAAAGTGTGAGAAAGAAAGTTGTGATAAAATAAAATTGTTTGAATTGATAGAAAAGTTGTGAAAAAGAAAAAAATCAGAAAGAAAAATGAATAGTAATTTGTAAGAAAAAAAGTTGTGAGAAAATTATGTTATTTGGATTAATAAAAAAATTGTGTGAAAGAAAATGATGTAAAAAAAAAATAAATAGTAATTTGTGAGAGAAAAAAATTGTAAAAGAATTAAATTATTTAGATTGATGAGAAAATTATGAGAAAGAAAAAGTTGTGAGAAAATGAAAGTGTAATGATGATAATTTTTTTTCAAATCATTTTCTTTTCCTATGCTTTTCTCACAAACAAAACAAATTAAGGATAATGAAATCAAATCAACTCTTAACAAACAACAAGAATACAAATGGGTCATTTCCATTTCCATTAATATCCCCACATAACTAAATGACTTATACGAGAAATATTCATTCGATGTGGAAAGAATTACTCTCTTATGTACGATGAGTCTACAAGATAAAAAATTAAATATATATATTCATTTGTTGTTGTCACAAAAAATAACTCAATTCTTCGTTATACAATGTTGGAGAAAACATGAGTTGCAGTTACCTTCTAAACTAAACACTGTGATTGGCAAACCAGAAGAAAAGAAAAGGAAAGGAAAACACAGAATTCAACGCATTTTCTTTTGTTTGGCAAAAATGAAATGAAACCAGGGGAAAAGTGATACTGTATAGAAACATTGTCCAGTTGCACAGTAATTTGAGCAAAAACTTTTCAGAAAGCAAAAAAAAAAATAAAATGAAATTACCTAAATACCCCAACCTATCATTTAACTTAACTCACCAATTTTCCTTTTTTCGGTCATTTCCCTGAACATGGATAGAACTTGCTTTTGTGCTCCACAACCCTAGCCGTCTTCATCTTCCACCCACAACCCCATCATCTTCAACGATTGGACCAAAATCCAACTTGGCATCAAGCTCTCTGCTCTTTAAAGAGGGTTGCAGTGCTTCTTCTTCAATATTTTTGCTGTGCAGAACAAGCTACAGCGACAGCAAAGGGCGTGATTGCAGCAGTTGATGAGCGCATTTGGGTCGCCTCAGGTTGGTTTCTCTTTTTCTTTGATGATGAATGAAATTTTAGTAAATTATATTTCAGCTTATCTTAGATTGCTTCGTTAATTTTGTACAAAGAATGTTGTTTTTTCAAATAGCTCAAACAATGACATCCCTACACAGATCTCCACTTTTACTTTTTCCAAAACGTATCATATGTCCTAAGTTAAACAGCTAGACAACGAGTAGTATATAGAGACATTCTACTCCAGAAAAGAACAACATTTCAAAATGCAGAAAATAATTGACGGTTGTTTAGAAATCAGTGAAAGTTTGTGGGATTTTTTACGAAATATGAAGAAATGATTAGTTATAATCAATTAGCTCTGTGAAATCCACCAATTAATCATTCCAAAAGCATTGAAAGTTTGTTCAATTAAAATTTTTTCGTAGCTGGTGAGAAACATCAACTTAACAAACACGAGATCTCTCTAACAGGTATGTTCTGATGGCAGCTCCTGAAATTCTTCCTCGCTTATTAAATTGGATCTCGACAAATTTACCAAAACGGCTGCACCAATATTTCAAGTATTAGAAGCACACTAATGCCTGATCACAAGCAATTATAAATCTAGAACTTTTTAATGGACTATTATTAAGTCAACTGCAGGGATAATTCAAGCCATTTTAATTAGTATTTATGTTTTTTAGAAGACCAGTTCTCAAGCTTGTGGCAATTTAGCTGATGTTATTTTCTTCATGCATAACTGGATGTAAAAGTGATATTATCGATATCAAATAGAGAGTTTTACCTAGAATTGTTATTTCTCACAGTTTTAGCATTCCCAAATGCTTCAAGAACTGAATTTGACTGCAGAAATCATGTAACACACAACTTTCATAAGAACTTATAAGAAAATTTGACTGAGATTTAACCATAGAAGACAACATGAAGTAATGAAACTTCATTAATTCTAGAGACAGGTTTGAAAATATACTTCAAGAACTTGTTGCTCCACTGTCCGTCCTTCAGTGCCAGAATGACCACTCATAAAGGCAAGATACCTCATAAGCATTTTTGTCGTCTCAGTTTTACCAGCACCGCTTTTACCACTGACCAACTATAATTTGTTATAGTTCTCTGCCTGCTACCTTTGTGGACAACTAGTGTGTCTATTCCATTTACAATTGAAAATTTATTCGTGCAACTCTCTGCTATATTTTTTTTTTCCTTTTTTCTATCAACAAACCCATACATTTCTTATAATCTATCATTTTATCTTCTACTAAGTGCTATAAGTTGGTTTGTGCAATATTGCATTCACTGCAACAGTCGTTTAGACCTTTTATCTAGCCATTTTGCTGAGGTAATTCAACCATCTATTACATTTTCTGGTTACTTGGTGAGTGTTTGTTTTCCTTTTTGTACACTTGCATGTACTTATTTTTCCTCTTTTGAAGTCTATGGAGGCTGAACATAATGTGGATTACATGTCCTTGGAAATTGATGATCTTGTTGATGAGGTGGGAAGAGGGTTAGGCATAGTCCACCAAACTCTACAAATTGTCAATGGTGTTAGACAACATTTGGAACGACAACATCGAATTGTAGTTACGCAATTCATTGTCTATGTCGTCCATGCCTTACATTTGATGCACATTCACGAAATGTTCGTCGATAAGCCGTTAATCGATAATGGCCACCTAGACATAACTATTACACGACAGCAGCTCATTCAACACCTGCTTGACCATAAGATTGCTTATCGCTCTATTCTGCGCATAAGTCCTCAATCTTTTGCTCAATTCTGTCAATTATTAAGGCACAGAGGTCAAATAAAAGAGTTTCGAAATGTCACCGTCGAAGAACAAGTTGCAAAGTTCCTACACATATTGGGGTAAGACTGGAGAACTCGTGCTCTTAACTTTTATTGGATCAGGTCATGTGAGACAGTGAGTCATCACTTTCATAATGTCTTGAGGGCTGTAATCTCACTTAAGGATGAATTTCTTAGGCAATCCAGTGGATTAGAGGTCCCAGCGCAAATCCTTAATAATCCTAGATCTTACCCAGATTTTAAGGTAATATGAATTTCCTTTTTGTTCTAGCTGATCAGTGTGTGATGTCTGTACTTCTGAGTTAGTGGTTCGAATAACTATATGCTTTTGTAAAATAGGATTGTGTGGGCGCAATTGATGGAACACATGTTAGAGTAAAAGTTCCACGATCGAAGGCAACTAGATATCGAGGAAAAAAGAGATTAGCCTACACAAAATGTATTAGCAACCTGCTCATTTGATCTGAAATTTACTTACGTATTAGGTGGGTGGGAGGGAACGACGTCTGATTCCAAAGCGTTTAAAGATGCTCTTAGGAGAGAAGATAAGCTCATAATTCCCACACGTAACAAACCATAAATACAGTTAGCATCTTTAATGTGTAAATAGACATTAATAAAATATTTTAATTTGTTTAAAAAAATTCTACCTTGCTGATGGTGGGTTTCCTTTGCGGAGTGACATGCTTACACCATATAGAGGTGTTCACTACCATTTAAAAGAGTACTCAAAGTGCGATCCTCAAATTGCTAAAGAGCTATTCAACCATCGTCATGCTTCACTTCGCAATGCAATCGCAAAAGCATTTGGTGTCCTTAAAAAGCAATTCCCAATAATTGCAAGTGGAAATGAGGTTTGTTACTCCTACAATACTATGACTGAAATTGTGTTGGCATGTTGCATAATACATAACTTTCTAGTGGGTGTTGATCATGATCTGGCAAGATATACCGAAGTGGATGGCGATCATGATATGGAAAAAAGCACCGTGCATGGAATAGATGAATCTGAACCCGTGGACGCTGATCATAGAGCAGGAGTTGAATTAAGGGATGCTATTGCTGAGCGCATGTGGCTAGATTACCATTGTAACTAAAATATTAAAATTGGACTTTGCAATTCCTCTAAGTGATTAAATCGTTGTCATGTAACTTTCATAAATGTTTGTAACAAATGGATGGGCACAAATTTTTAATGTTTCGCGTGCACGGACGTGTGAATAGATTATTTGACGCTTGTTACGTATTAGCATACTACTCTTATGGTTATATAATTTTTTTATGCAACTAACTATCCATAGCTATTTTACTTGTGACGACTGATTCAAAATATGCCATATCTTCTGTAACACTGTGTGTGCATTTTCATGTTTTTGCAGTCTTCTATGGTTGAGTAGTATGATTTGTGCATACTTTTCCAAGCATTTGCAATTGGAAAGGGACTTCCAACTGAGTGTTCTTGACCAAATAATTATAGTTGACTTGTTCAATCCACGGTACCATCATAGCCAACATATATGCATGACTAATTAACGGTTGTTCTTTTTTTCAGTGGCAATTCAAGATGCATCGGGCTAGGAAGGGAACAGGTGGTAGTAGAAAGGGGTCATTGGACCAAGGTGGGACTTCAAATGCATCGCAAGGCTATGCTGATGTGACAGGTGACAACTTGGTATAGACAAAGGAAATGTACGATTTTCTGATAGATTCATTGTTGGAGGAACAGAACAAAGGTAATCGACCAGATGGAAATTTCACCAGCACAGCCTATGCTAATGTGGTTAATGAATTGCGCCAACAGTTGAACATGCAAACTATTTGGAGATCACATATTACAATTAGGCTGAAGACGCTTAAAGTCAAATTCAATGAGTGCAAGGACTTATTCCATAATCTTAGTGGGTTTGCTTGGAATCTGATTAGTAGGATGTTTGAGGCCACCAGTGATGTTTGGGATTAACTCATTGAGGTATGAAACATTTTGTTTTTGAAATTGGTTGGTTGAAAATGTCCACAAAATCCATTGACATATTCTACGTGTTCTGTTTATGTAGGAAAAACCCGAAGCGACGAAATGGAGGTTCACTCCAATAAATAATTATCATAAGCTGATTGAACTGTATGGAGATGATAGAGCTATTGGCAGTCGCTCTTTCAGTGCTCGAGAGAAAGTAAGGAATTGCGAAAGCATTGACACCTCATATCTTGACTTGAATAGCCCAGGTGATATGTAAATAATGCATGACCAATGGTTTGCAACTGAAGCAAATGTTCATGGTGGCAGCGATAATGCATTCAATTCAGAGTATGCTCTTTCCAACAACTCATTTGGATCCTCTTCAAGAGGATCTAAACGCAAAGCTGCAATGCTGGATATGTTGCAAAGTCAATATGAAAAATTGAATACGGGAATTGATAACATGTCTAGTGTGTTGGGAAGAAGCAATGACATTGCAGAGGAAGGCATTCAAGTTGCAAAGCAACAATTGGAAGCATTCCAGAACTCCCGAGTTCGTGTTTATCATGAACACGAAATTTATGAACAGTTGAAGAAGATCAAAGTGCCCGCATTATTACGTCGCAAAGCGTATGGATTCTTGTCCAGTAGTCAGTGGGCTGCACGTCGAGTCTTTGGTGTTCTAGAGGAGGAGCAAATCGAGGAGTTGTTGGATGTATGAATAACATGTAGTATGCAGCGCAATTTGTCATAATGGAAGAGTGCATGCCCTAATATATGGTAAAGTATTCAAATTGTGGCTATAGCAAATTACACAGGTATATACTGACATGTCTATATTTTGTCTTCTCATTTTGTGTGTTGTTTCATTTCAAATTTTTAGGGACACGTGGAAATATGATGATGGATAACATGTTAGGGTCGGATAGTTATGTAATTGGATGTGCTATTTTGCTCATTTGGATGTAAATGCACATCCACTTCATCAGATTTAATTATGTATGTTTGAAATACAATTTTTTTTTCATTGTCGTGAACTTGAACTTAGTGGATGTGCTAATGTGAAATAATGATGACTTGTAGGAGGTCTTGCCTCGTCTAGCAATGGGTAGGTTGGAGTTATGTTTTAAGTTATTTATTCAATTTGTCCAACCTCATTACAGATGTCCTTGGAATTTCTGGGGTCGTTGGAGCTCTCAAGAAAGTGCCCATGGAACAATTGGTTTTCATATCACACTCAAACAATAATCTCAATCTTTAGTGATGCAAATAGTGATATAATTGGTTTTCTTATCAGCATTTTAATTTAAATGTAATTTCGCATTTATATGCCATAGGTGTAGTAAAGACATGGGATTATTGGGAAGCACATGTAATATAATAGTTTTTCATATTGCTTTCAGCTAAAAAATATCGTAGTAATCTATACAAAAATATGTACTAAAATTGTTTGATTTCTAATTGCTATAATAACCACGATTAAGAACATTTGATGCACAAAGATCGGAACTGTGGCAACAAGAATTAAAAGCATGGCAGGCAAAGGCATTCTAGTTAAAAAACATGAATTTGGAACACACATAACAGGAAAACATAATCTACTAATAAGGATAAGTTAGTCATTTTATATTCTAAATATATCCTTTTACTTTCTATTCACTTTCTTTCTCATATTTTTTTATATATTCAAACAATGAATTCATTCACTTTTCTTTCTTACAATTTTTTTTTCTAATCATTTTCTTTCCAACCAAAATCTTACTTTCCAATCACAGGCTAAAATTAAGATAAACGTGTACACCCAAGAAAAGAAAAAAAGTGAAGATTTGCTCTGTTTAAACCATTCCTAACTTCTCTGTACTTAATTGCAAATAAAATTAATTCGTCAAACTTTGATGGCCAAACTTAGCCGTTCTTTGGACCCACTAGTCCACTTGTGCACATTTTGGGTCCAACGTTCGTCTGCACTTATTAGACGAAATGAGGAGTAGCTTTAACTATTATAGTTCGAGATGTTTTTCCAACCAGTAAGTTTAAGGTTCGATCTCTTAGAACTGTTGCCTCACTGTCCCTCCCCAACCAATTAGTCTATAACTCTCAAAACAAACAAAAAACTACTGACCATCAAATCATCAACCGGACCAACTAAGAAAAAAAACAGAGGATTGCAATTTTCTGGGTCCATATATCTCGAGTTCCAGCAAAGAAAAAGGAAATACACTCGAATGAAAATAAATGAAGATGGGTATTATGGCTCTTATCCATGACTGAAAAGCGGCAGTAACATGGCCATTGCCGTTACATTCAAACATTTTCAGCCATTTGGCTGGCTACTACAATCGCTTAGAGCATCAACTCTCAGCTATTTCTTGGGTATGCCTGCTCCTAAATTCCGTGCCCCATCGTGACAACAATGGAACCTAAACCTAGTGAGAGTTAGAGGAAAGCACCGAGATAGAAAGTGAAAATGGAAATTTGTCTTTTCCTTTTGCTAAACAACATCTGTTGTTTATTAGTAAAAACAAATGGAAAAATTCCGCTCGCGTGGTATTGGTAATCATGTTAGAGAAGCTTCAATCTATGTTATCTTCCCCAGCTAAGGCCCTCTGCTTTAGGAGTCCATGGCAACAGCTTCTGGAAGTGGACGTAGATTAAGAACTGGCATAAGAGACTTCAGAGTGATATGGGTTGCCCCAGACAACTTTTTCTCCTTGGAAATCCCATTTCCTACAATCCCGAGTACCTTCCTCACTTCATTTGCTAGCTCTATCACCATATCATCCTCGTGACCTGTTTACAGACTCCCGCACTTAGTATAGTATAAGCATAAAACTTATATCTGATAAATTCAAGCGCAACTGCTTTAATGAAAATCTTACCAATATCATACATGGCCTTCTCGAGTAGGAACAAATAATCTCTATTGTTGCCACAAGGTCCAAAAGCTGTTGCAATTTGCCTGAAAAATGAATATAAATCATAAACATGTTGAATGTTTGATGGACAATTGATAAGCATTTAAAAAAAAAAAACAAAAAAAACAAAAGACAACGGCAATGCCGCTAGAAAGTTTGACCACGCCATCTGGTGTACCTAGCCATTTCCTCCAATGGAGCCGGCCCCAGGTAGTACTTGTTGGATATTTTGTCTGGAGTGGATGTGAAACTGCACACATGGACTTTGCCATAAGAAATCATGCAAGCTTGCTAAAAACAGAAACACTAACGGATAGCACTTCAAACAATGATACTAAAAAAAAATGATGAAAAGAAGAAAACTTACACAATAACGCCTGTCAGAGCAGGTTCGGAGGAATTCCCTTCCTAAACAAGGAAAAAGCACACAAGACGTAAGAAGGAAATGGATATGAAAAGATGAGCGCGTGCAATGAAATTGAAGATTTCAGATGGAAAATTATGATGAGGAACAGGCCATCATCTTACCTTGTAAAAGTTTACGAGGGTCTTCTTATCATATTCACATTCCCTGCGCTCCAGATACTACAAATACAGAAAACATTAGTCTACACCTGACCAAAGCACAAGTAAATTTAAAACTCCAAATAAACAATTATTGTTTGATCCTCAAAAAAGCAGAGTAGGGAAGATTTCCCATTCCACAGTAAGCAAATCTGAGAAACATTGGTCCCTTGATAACATCCTTTTTTGCATAAAGTGAAAATCTTTGGGTAATAAACAAAACAATTTGTGTAAGATATGCATAACCCATTATCTTAAGAGGAAAAAAAAAGAGGAAAAAAGAAAACAGTTAGGCCCTTCATTCTAATAAGTCACTTTATTTCCATAGATGAAGCATATCAAATAAATATTGAATGTACATTGGTGCGGTTCCTCGGAACCACGCCCAAGATTACCGAGCATGGACTTTACATAGCTGATCTAACAAGCTTAACTCAAAGAGACTGTCAGGAGATATACCTTCATTGCCAATAATTCCTTTTCGGGACCTCCTCGAACACAATAGGCAGCACCCCACTACAATTGCAAGCGATTTGAAAAGTGATTTCATGGAAAACAAACAAAGGGGAAAAAAGCATGCCCATGATTAAAACAAATCTTACATAACAAAAGTTATACTTACGCATACGGCTCCTTCTACGTATTCCAATGTGCAGGTTCTTGCAGGATGCTCTGGCGTACCTCTGTGATCAATGCAAGCTGTACAAGATGGGAACAAGAAGTCAAAATCAATTATAAAAGAAAATCACTATTGGACCTATTGCCAAAAAGTTCATGTAAAATAGCAATCAGAAACATACCAAGATCAAATACACGCCGATAGTCCTTGATGAAGCCTACCACTTTTTCATCGTAATCAAATCCAGGGTTCCACACCAAAGAACCGTAGCCAAAAACCCAGAACACCATTTTTTGTGTAAGTCCTGAATAATAACAGTCTTGTTTTTATGAATCCACAAACCACAAACTTAAAGCCAAATTTCATAAAAGATACATCCCAGCAGAGTAATTATTACCGAAAAATAAACCAAAAAAGAAAAAAAAAATCACACACAACAATCTGGAAAGAAAAGAGGCGGTGTGCGAGACTCTCTATGTGGAGTCAGGAGAAGGGTCCTTCCTTTTGTTTTAGCGAAAAAGACTATTTTCAGAATTCGAACCATAACCACCTGATCACAATAGGGTAACATTTCCATTGGCATTCCAAATACAACAATCTTAATGTTCAAAATCAATTCCTATGATCTGAATTAATGTGCAAACTCTAAAACAACTCGTCTTCCTTTCACTTTATTTACCAATGGGGTTGGGTAAATAGATTAATCTGTCGCGTTTTTCCCTCTCAGAAACATCTAAACCCACAAAAAAAAAAAAGAAACAAATCAATGCCGGCGTTTTTTTTTTTTTTTTTTTTTTTTGGCGATGTGTCGGTGTGCTCCCTCAATTAACAGGCAAAACGAGCAACACCGAAGGCAATGTCGTTTCACGGACAAGCAATCACCAATCAAGCGAGCAGACAACGAAACACGAAAAATCATCAGCGAATAACAAAACATATATAAAATTAAAAAGAGGAGGAGTAAAAAATGAGTTTCTTACAAGAATGTCGCCGGAACAATAAATGTAGAGGGAAGCCGCCTCTCAGATCCGGGCCCCGAAAGCTGAGGGGGTTTTGGGAGATCCCGAAGCTAGTAGTTGGCTGGCTCCGGGCGGCGCAGGCTGCAGAGAGAGGGCCAGAAAACACAGACAGAGACAGAGAGAGAGAGAGATGAAAAATCTGAACACGGCGAGGGTTTTAACTTCGAAGATATCTCTGTTTCCTCGCACAAGTGTCTCTGCCTTCTCGCCTCCTCCTCTTATTATGTCTCCCTCTCTCTCTCTCTCTCTCTCTATAATGTTTTTTTTTTTAAAACACACAGTCTCTGTGGCGTGGTTTCGAAGTTGTTGCATTCATTATCTTTTCATACACACGTTGATATTATGATGTCGTGTGATTCAGAGAGTCATGCACATGTATGTTAATGAATTGCACATGTATGTATGTGTATGTTAATTAATTGCGCACATGTTTCTTTTTTTTATTTTTTTATTAGACAAGATTTGTTTGATGAATTATTTTTTTTAATTAGAAAGGGAATGAAATTTAAATAAAATTAGGGTAAAATAACATAAGTAAAAAAAAAGAGAGAGAGAGAAAGTGTGAGAAATATGTTATGTACATGCGTCATGACGGTGGCCGGCCATGGGTAAAAGGGGGACCCCATATCATGATATCAGATACATTGAACCTGGACATAGAGAAAAAAAGGGGTCTAGCTAACTTGGGATTGCTGACCTTGAATTCCAAGTCTTAGCTCTTAATCAATGCCTGTTTTAATGTCAAACGCAACCAGCTCGTCTTCACGACGAGTTCTTGTTTGTGGTGCCAGTCAAAAAATAAATAAATAAAAAATGATGGCATTCTCACCAAGTCACACAGGTTCAATGAACCTGGACATATGTGTTTTGGAATTGTCTCATGTCTCACTCGATCAAACCGTGGCTCTCATTTTTCACGCGTCATCACCTAACCCTTTTTTTATAAGTTTTTCTGTTGCTTTAGGCTATCAGCATGACACTGCACGTTGTTGTTGACCACAATAGCAGCCACGCCGGCCTGTGATTGAGCCCCAATTTCGTTAATGCTGGGGTTTTTTTTTTTTTTTTTTAATTTTGTTGCAAACTAAAAGTTGTGTTGGGAGTGTTGTGAAAACGTGGAGAAAGGTAACGAAAGAAAAAATAAGTTAGTTTAAAAAAGTTGAGAAAGTTGAGGCACTGCAAGTGTAGAAATATAAAAAGTAAAAAATAATTATCATAATTTTTTTTTTCTCTTTTCCAAAGAAAGCACACCAAACAAGTTGAAAGAGAAAGAAAACTTAAAATTCGTTTGTTTGCTGTAAAATAATTTATATTTATAAAATATTTATAGAAAAAAATATTTACAGTAAAAATAATAATTTTTTTTATCACTTATTTATAGCACAGTTTGTATTTTTCTTGAAAATAACTTCAACTCTGGAAAAGAAGAAGTTATTTTACCTGAAAATCTGAAAATTTTTCTCAAATTTTGCCTTTGTAAAATATTTTTTGTAAATAAACGTCGAAATACCTGTAAATTTTTTTCCTATAAAATATTTTATATGAAACAAACACACCCTTAGTTTCTTCACTTAATTAATTTTAAATTAATAATAAAATGTTACAAATAATTAAATTTATAAAAAATAAAAAATAAATAGTAGATTAAATTTCATTTAAATAAAGATATATAATTACTTATTCTTATTTGCATAAAGTCATTGAATATTACTTTTCGGTAAATTAATTTTGTTACATCAACTTTTATAAATCACGGGTTCTAATAATTTTTTACAGTTCATAGTTAAGTGGCATAATAGGTGACATCAACTTTTAAAACTCCCGACTTCAATTATAAATTTACACCAAAAAAAGGAAAATATAAATGGGGCATATGAATTTTAGAAATAAGTTAGATATAAGTTTTTTTTTCATTTTTTCATTTTTCATTAAAATACACCTAATCTTGCAGCGAGATAGTGTAGTTTTACAATGAAGGAGTAGTATTTTACAACGGACTATCAAGAGAGTGTTTTTAACGCTATTATTATTTGCATTCATGTCTATTTCAAATTGCACTGTGCTTACTATAAATCGGATGTTTTTGGTCATAATACTTAAAACTTAAAAAACAATTTTTTATTATTTTCTTATTCTGAGTTGCTTCTGTATTGCTTTGCTATGTTCATCAACCTATGTCTACGTATTGAAACCCCCCAAAAAAAAAAAAAAACACAACACAATACATGACAATATTTTGCTTAAAATTCAACCTTTTTATTTTGTAAAAATGTTCTAGCATATTTAAATTTATTAGTAAAGATAATAATGTGAATGAATACAGCAAACTGGCTTCAATCACTTTATAATATTTGTACCGACTAAATGAATTTAATTTAATTATTTAATCATGGACTATATACATCAAAAGGAAATTTATTGAGCAAGAAATAAATCTACCATAAAATATGTTCGTATAAATTAAACCTGAAAAAATATATTTAGTATATTTTAATTTGGATTTGTTCTTGTATTTTAAAATGTAACAAATAACATTCTAACATTTGAATCGGTAAAATAATTATTTTTGTTATTATGATGACAAAAATATCATTATAAATGTTTCAAAGAGAAAAATATTCTTCACATAAAAATCATTTTGGAGCTAGATTTTGGAGATTACTTGTTAATTACATTTTTTTTTTTCAATCACGATGTTGCTACTTCAAATTTTAGTTCATGCAATGCTTTTATATGTGTTTTTCTTTTCTTAATTGTTAATTGTCAAAGCCATTTTCTTGTAACGTTATAAAGTTTGGTAAAATAAAAGGTAGATCTATTTTTTCACTATTTTTATGCGTTTTTTAGTTATAATATGTTTTTTTTTATTACATCTTAAAGGTTATAATCTTAAATTGGTGTCTAACGTTTGGACTAAAATTTAATTATAGATACAACGTTTGTTTTTAATAAAATTGGTCCTCAACATTTTGGCTAACGTCCAATTATAGATACAATGTTTTTTTTGGTAAAATCTGTCCCCAACGTTTTAACTGTAAAATAATTTAATAATTTTTTGTTATCTGACTATTTAATTTAGTAAGAAATATATCATCTGTTAAACTACTCATTGTATCATATTTTTAACAACATTTCATCTTACAAAGAGGTGGTCTAAGAAATAATATATTTATTGATAAATTAAATAGTCAGATAAGAGAAAAATACTGAATTATTCTACATTAAAAATGTTGAAAACTAATTTTACAAAAAAAAAAGAAACAAACGTTGTATCTATAATTGAACCTTAGTCAAAACGTTAGGGACAAATTTTGTCAAAAATAGACGTTGTATTTATAATTAAATCTTAACGTAAACGTTAGGCACTAATTTAAAATTTTAGCCAATTTTAAAATATAGGGTTTGTATTGTTTCTAAACTTACATTAGAATATACTAAATGGAAAATTCCCTTAAACTTGTTATAAATACAATAAAGTTACTCTCGAATATTTTATCAAATGTTAATGACATCAGTCTACAGTGAATTTGTCCTTGGATTGACACTAAGTTACTGAGGACTAAAACTTCTAAAATTGGAGAATTCAAGTACGAATTTGCTCGATAAAAAGTAGTGCTACGAAACTTCTTATCTTCAGGTATAATTTCTCCAACTTTTATATAAACAAACCATATACATACCAAACGAAGTAAATTAAATGTATTTATTAATGTAGTCGGTTAAGAAAAAGTACGTTTAACCCAAAAAAAACAAAAAAAAAAACAGAAGGATGGATGGCATATTTTCTTTTTTTTTAGTTTACATGGAGGCAGTAAGTCAGAAGGTAAAATAGAACTCTAACTAGGTACCACTCGGGGCCATGCTACCCCAATGTTGTCTTGGTATAAGCAGGACATCACCCCCGGTAGGGGATCCTGGAAGACGTGCAATCCTCTGGATAATTTAAGTGCATAATTCGCCAACCAGTCCGCACTTAAATTACCTTTCCTGAAAATATGTGAAAATTGAATATTCCAGTCACGATAAACGAGATCACAGCAAGTGCCTATCAAGTTAGCTAACAGGTGTGATGATGGGGCTCCCTTCCGTAAGAGATCCAAGTCTAATTGAAAATCTATCTCCACCAAAACCTTGCGAAAGTCATATGTCCACAATAAACCCAAACCCAACAAGATACCCCAAAGTTCAGCTGTTAGAGATGAACATATGCCCACGCAAACTTCACAACCCATCTGCCACATCATGGATGGCATATTTCACTGCGCTCTGGATGATCTGCGTTCTACACTACCTGACTTTTAGCAAGACCATATTCTGAAGTAGGCCCATTTAACCCATCATAATCCCTTCCTGCACCAGCCGGCCCATGGTAACAATTGCGGCCACACCTCATTTAGTTTGGCCCAAACTCGAGACTGGGCTTAATCCTTTCATTTGATATATAAAAATTAGACCAAACTTACCGAAAAAAAAAAAAAAAAAAACAAAGGAAAGTCAAGAACTGCATCAACTCTTTTTAGCGTTAGAGAATATTTACGGTGACTTCAAGTCATTGTTTCGGTTACATATTTTTATTTTGGACAATTTATCGCTTTTTGTTTGGCATAAAGGTGATAATAAGTATTGTGTAATAATGAAACATTAGACGAATTATGCATTTTCAGGTAAAGATTTTAGACATTTTTGCCCAAAATTACAATAGGAGTATCTATAAAATTATGCTCAAGTTGTAGGGACCCAAAATTTACGCCTGAATGATTGAAGTTAGAAATACTGCGTGTCCACTTGGATATCACCCAAAATATGCCACTCAGTGGTCCTCATCCCAAAATCTTAATAACTTTTGAAGCCCATGACAAGTCAAAACCTGCAATTCAAATGAGAGTGATGCGATACGAAACGGCAGCCGTACCTGTTTGACAATATGGACTATCCAGCGAGTAAAATGAGGTCCGTCCACTTATTGGTTGTTGATATTTTCGGCCGAATACATTACGTGTCCCAGTGCCACTCAAAATTGAAACTGCCATAATTGTGTATGGCCAGATGTGGCCCAACATTTGGTCATACGCTAATAAAACAAAAAAAATAAAATTAATTTTTTTAAAAAAAATTAATTTAAAAATAACATTAAATATATTTAAAATAATATTAAATATATTTAAAATTTAATAAATTTTTTTACAAAAAAAATGACCAATCAACGTCTAATCACTCAATAGAATCGAATCTATTATTATACGAGATGCTCGCCACACGGCGTTCCTTTTTGCTTACCACATGGCGCTCTTTTTGACGCAAATAAGGTGGTCCACGAAATCAAAACATTCAACCTTAGCATCAGAAATGATCTGTTTTGAATATTCTTTTGCTTGTTAACTGAAACAACTCGAGAAAAAATTTTCAGGGCTAAATTTACCATGCCAACATTGTAACAATATTTAAATGAGGACTGCTTGCAACAGTCGATTGCGAAGTCGTTTTTCACCTTCGCTCCCATATTAAGACCAAGGTTGTCAGAATCGGACCAGTTATCGAACCGAAAATATTAGTGAGTCAAAATTCAACCGGTCGAATCGGTATTTGAACCGGTATTTATTAATATATATATTTATAAAAATAATTTAAAAAAATAATACTTCTACATGATTATTAAATATTACTTTTTTTTATTTTTAAGATTTAAATTGAAAATTTTGATAAATTTAGGACTAAATTGAAAGTTTTGATAAATTTAAGACTAAATTGAAGATTTTAATTAAATTTAAAACTCAAATTATAATTTAAATAAACATTGGGATCAAATTATAATTTATAAAACTTTTATACCGGTTTGAACCGGTTAAACCGGGTCCTGTTTTTCACTGGTTTTGACCGGTTTTTGACCGGTTCAAACCGGTTTTGACCAGTCCGAATTAAGGGGTAACTGTAGCCATAAACCGACCCAGACCTTTGGCCGGTCACCGATTGAACCGATCGGACCGGCCGGTCCGAGCCGGTTTTAACAACATTGATCAAGACACGTGTTCGCTTATTTCACAATTAAAGCCGGCAACTCAAATTTTACTAGATGGACAAATACTCTAGGTGAAAAAAAAAAGGATGAGGGACCCATTATCCTTCTTCTCTTGCATGGACTATCTCTGTTTCTCTCCCCCGGTAATATTTTAATCTTTTTTTTATAAAATTAAAATTTAAATTTAAATAAATATTATTCTAAAATTTATAATATAGTCTTTATATGAGATTTGTTAAAGAAACTTTTTTTCCTTCGAAATTCCTTTTAAAAAAAACAACTAAAAAATATTATTATATTATTTATGTGTGTAAGAATTTATTCCTGACTTTAATTATTTTTTTGAATGTTGACAAAGTATATGCCTTGATCGGTTTATCTAGTGTGCTTTCAAAGAAAAGTCTGTTAAGGAATTAATAAGGAAGAAAATCTATTCGTTATTAAAGATCATAATCTCAGACCTGATTCGAATGCGCATGAATGAATGTCTAAATTAATCTCTAAGGTTATGTATATATATAACCAGTCTTCTTTTTTTAACACATGCAAAAAAGGATTTGTAAGTAAAGCTCACAAGAAAGTAATTGGTTAGTAGGTTATGGCGAAAGCAAACTTCGCAGCCACATCAATGATTTTGGAGCTGGCTTCTGTTAATTTCAAGTATGTTATTCAATATTTATTAGTATGATTATATTCAGTTTCAAAAACTTAAAATTGACATTTTATGATAGTCAGATTTACTAAGAAATCTAACAAATGGTATTAGAATATGTATTTTGAAACTTGAACATTTTCTGAGTATGATAAAGAAGACATATACTCGATTTATGGTCTCCTTCTGTTATATATCTGATTGTTTTCATTATAATTTGGGGGCATCAAATATATAAAATAATAATTAGTATTTTGGGTCTCAGTTCAGTCTAAATCTAAGGTTTTATGAATGAAAGCAAAGGAATTTTCAATTCCTTATAAACGAAAAAGGCTGAACATTTTCTGCGTATGATAAAGAAGACATATACTCGATTTATGGTCTCCTTATGTTATATATTTGATTGTTTTCATTATAATTTGGGGGCATCAAATATATAAAATAATAATTAGTATTTTGAGTCTCAGTTCAGTCTAAATCTAAGGTTTTATGAATGAAAGCAAAGGAATTTTCAATTCCTTATAAACGAAAAAGGCTGAACATTTTCTGCGTATGATAAAGAAGACATATACTCGATTTATGGTCTCCTTATGTTATATATTTGATTGTTTTCATTATAATTTGGGGGCATCAAATATATAAAATAATAATTAGTATTTTAAGTCTCAGTTCAGTCTAAATCTAAGGTTTTATGAATGAAAGCAAAGGAATTTTCAATTCCTTATAAACGAAAAAGGCTGCGAGGAATGTTTAATGATGCCCCGTTGAAGTATTCGAGCTACTCTCGCTCTGACCCTCTGTTTAGGGAGGTAGTATTAAGGTGAAATTCCTACATGTGGAATGAAATAGGGTAAAACAAAGAAGAGTGTGTGTTATTTGGAAAATCAAAGAAAGGAATTGAAGATAGTGGAGCTCACATAGGCCCCACTCAAGAGCAATTCTCCCCAATGGAGGCCCTTGGTTGAAGCGAGACCTTTTTACTTTTTTAGAGTTAAATCAGTATTGTAATATTTATACATTTTTTTTCTTTTATTTTTTCCTTATTTTTAAATGAAATATTTTTATTTTTTTTATGTCACATTCTCTCAAATTTAAGAAAGATGTAATATATTTTTTTCATCCAACATTTATTGCTCTTACTTTTATTCTTTTTTATATTCTTCTCCCCCTCATTTTTTGCCAAACAAAAGGTTAATAGTTGAAGACAGTTTAGTCGATGTTGTATAATTAAATTAAAATTGGATACAGAGATTGAGAAAATTTTAATTTATGTAGTCAAATTTGTTATTTTCTTTTTTCTTTTTTCACAAAATTAAAATTTAAAATTAAATTAATGTTATTTTAAAATTTAAAATATAAATATTACGTTACATACACTAAAAAATTGTTGGAAAAAATAAAATATTCAAATTGATATAGGAACCGAGCAGTGCTCGGTATGTTCACCTTTTTCCAATCAAATTATATAAATATTGATGAAGGCACGACAGCTTTTTGATTATGTTAAAGAAAAGAAAGAAGATAAGTGAATGTATACGAGTAAGAATATAATAAATATATAGAGATTTGAATTATTATATTATTAAAATTTAAAAAATAAATAAATAAATTATTAAATATTATTAAATTAATTATGTACCTTTTGTATGTATATATATAAGTTATCATGTAGCGTTCTTCTAAAGCAAAAAAAGAAGTATCGGACTTTTGTCTGGCGGCCGCACCGCAGTCGTATGGTTGGCCACTGAAATTGTCAGAAAGCCACATTTGAGGGAAATTATGGAATCGTTAAATTCCTTCTTTTTTTTTTTCTTAAGACTCTCGAAATTTAGAAATTATTGGAGTTTGAGTAGCCTGAAGGCCCTGAACTAAATTGAATAGATTGGTAAAAGAAATAAAACTCTCTCAAAAAAATATATATTTTATTCATAAAATTTGAACTTAAATTTCTTTGGCGTCAGACTCAAGTTTATTATGTGATTCAATTTTGTCGGCGGAATAAAGTTGCTGTTGGTCCAACCTATGTGAAGTCACGTTTAAATTTTGTCTGATATTATGTGAGATTGATTTTTATTTAAAATTATTGTTGCAATATTAAAAATGGGTTTGACAGATAATTGCTTATGAAAGTCTGTACATTATTAATGAATATTATTTTATTATATATGTATTATTACTAAAGGTTAATGATGATTAAATAAAAATGTTAAATGATTATATTATGATTATAGTTTAATTGTCATTAAAGTAATAAAATTGGAATGTTTGAATAATATGTGTGTATTATTTTTATATTTTATTAACGACTAAAGTGGCTAAATTAATATATTGAATAACGCGTATAAATAGTTATTTATCTATAATTTTAATGAAATATCTATAATGAAAAATAGTATGATAAATTGACTTTACTAATTATGAGAATTGTAGGATTTATTCAAAAGTAAATTATTATTCTATAACTACTGACAATAATTAGAGTATATTAATATTTTTTGGGTAAATATATTTATTTATTCAAAGGTATCAAATGTATTTTATTGAAAAATATTTAATATACTTATTAAAGTTAATTATGATATTAGCTTATAATAGTGTATTATAGGATTTCTCAAAGAAAAACTACAATACACTCTAATTGATTGAATCCGAATTATGAGTATTTATGATTAAGTAATTATTACGATTCACTTGTATACTTAATCTGTTGTTTTAATCAATAAGTTGAACTTCTTTGAATAATAAAAAAAAATCTATTTTCATTTAAGTGTTACGGATCTTGACTTAACATTACTGGTGGATAAGCTCGGTGCTATTACTGATTTAAGCAGTGAAAAAGAGAAATTACATCATTAATATATAAATAAAATAACAAATTAATCCTTATGTTTATGAAAAATTATTGTCATCAACAACATTCAAAAAAATTATTTCACAAACAAAATGTACAAAAGAACATTTGCAATTTGTGAAAAATTGATTCTATTTTATGCACAAGTCACTTACTTAATACTTAATGACAAAGCTCACAACCACAAAATTTATTGGGTAGCAAGCTATCCAAGAATACATTATTGGGCAATAAGATTTAAAACCCTTTAATTGACAGTGAAAGATTCTTTTTTAATATAATTTATTTTGAATTCATTATCAGTTGAGTATGAGTTATTTTAAATTAATTGTAATTTTATTAAAAATTAAATAAAATATTAATGAATTGATTAGTATACTTATTTATACTTATTTAAGAAGAAATGAGATTAAAAAATTTAAAAAGAAGTCACTTCATTAAATCTCATAAGAAAAACAGGTTGGAAAAGTTGCCACTTGGCTGCTAACGACAACTTGTCCAAGTATTGCTTAGAAATAAATTTGTAGACAGATTCCTCAAAACGTTGTTTTGGTAACTTAAAAAGAATAAAACTCGTCCTTCATAAATACTAAGCCTTTAAAAAATTTAGGCCTCTATTTTAAAAATATCATGTTTAAATCTTGAAAAAAGATACAAAATTTTTAAAAATATAAAAAAATTATCTATATTATATAACTCATAAATAAATAGGTATTCTAAAAAAAAATAAAAAACTTTATTTTGATAAAGAGAAGAAAATGACATGTGTCACTAGCTAGATATACTTAATTATATGATTATTAGGCTGAAATAGAAGACTTTTGCTTATCCTAGTCACAGGTAGCAACAACAGCTTAATAAAACAATCTATGCATCGTTACATTATCTTAAAAAACTTAATAAAATAGTCAGATCTGCATTTTTTTTCTGCCCCCTTTTGTCCACAGTCTGCCTGTATGAAGTCATCTCTGACGCTGTGGCTGATAAGTGTCACATATTTTATATCTATATATTTGGTTTTCTGTTGGCAAATATATAAGAAATTTTATCTTGTTTCGTAATCATGGAGTTGGAGAACAAAATGATTATCTTTTTTTTCTTTCCTTTTATTTAGATAAAACTAATAAGAAATATTTTGTTTCCTAATCATAGAGTTGGAGAACAAAGTGGTTCTCTCTATTTATTTTTTTTTTCCATCTAAATAAATCGAAGTTGCGTTTTTCTGATGCATGAGATTATCAATTAACTTACAATATATATTGCAATGACAAATAATCCTTTAACGTGACCATGCAGAGCAATAAAATCAGCTCTTAACCAATGTCAGAGCTGATCAGCATTCCAATATATGTGACAATGGTTCTCTCTCTCACTCTTTTTTGAGATCGTGGGATGGGTGAGATAGGTTTCAATATGAAAATATTGTTATTCCTTTTTAACAATGAGTAGAAAAGAAAAAACACAAAAGAAAAATCTAATTAGCCAGCTCTGAAAATGTCATTTCAGTGATATCTTATCTGCATGCAATTAAGCATTTAAAGTTACACTAAGAGGAGAATTCTTCCAAATCTGCAAAGTCTCAGAACTACCTGCTCCAAGATTAGTGGAATTTCTTTCGTGCAACTTACATACCCGAGGTTGCTGGAAAGCTGCAAAATTCTTTATAATGAGGGGTCTATATGCATCAAACTCTCATCCCTTTTTATTAATCTTTTAAGAGTTAAGAAGGAATCAGACTCAATAATTATATTTTGAAATTCCCATTGCCAAGCTAACTCTTTAGTTCCACTTTTTTTTTTTTTTTATTGGAGTTGGTAACCAATGGTAAAAAGAGGAATAAGGTGAGCATCAAGTTTAAGGTTCAAACTTTAGACTTAAGAGTTAAAATCACATGCTTTCAACTAATCAAACCAATTCAGTACTCTCTTAATTTCACTTTAATAGCAAAAGAAATGCCACATAACCCGAGCAACCACAAACTACCGTCCACATTCATCACGAGTTATAATCCCAAAACTAGCCACTCCAGGGCCCCCTTTGCATAGTTGTAAAATCTGGATTGGGTCGGGTTAGTTAAAAAAATCATTTGTACATTTAAACTAGAAAATTTTGGTTGATTCGGCCAAGTTTTTGATACTCAAGTGACTTTGTAATCCAGTTGAACCGGATTAAGCTACTTTTTTTGAGTAAAATATTAAAAATGAACAATTTTGGTGTATTTTAGGAAAAAAAAAAGATTTTTTTTCTTTATTTGGGTCTAAAAGAAAAAAATTATAAGAAAAAGAGAGCTTACTCCTACCTATAAAAGAAAAAAATTAAAAAATTTTTTACACATTAACCCTGATCGAGCCAACTATTGATTTACTGATTGAATCAGTGACCCATTGATCCAGTCCTCTGTTCAGGTCGATACCCGAACCAAGTTTAATAACTTTGCCCCTTTGACGCAGCCATTCATGTTGAGTTTTCTAGTCCTACGTAAACAAGTTGAAAGACGTTGGAAAAAAAGAAAGAATTGTGTCTTGACCTTTATATTAGATACAATAAAGTATAAATAATGTACAATTATAATCCTACTCTAGGAAAGTAATTCTTAATGATGAAAAGCTAAAAATAAGAAGTAAAATTAGTTATACATAATGTCAAACACAAAGAAAAAATTTCGTAATTGTAGAAATTAAAATCATACTATGATTTTAGAAATTGTCTCTAAGCCTTTATCATTATTTCTCTATCACCTGACATCTGTTTCTCTCTATCCATACCTTTGTAAGAGTACAATTTTTTTTTGTCCTTTCTAAACCAAAATATGCTAAGAACACTGTATAACATGTAAATGCAGGTCATTTACTTTAGTCGGACGGGGAGACGAAGATTTATCTATAAGTGAAGTATGAAGTTAAAATCTGATATCTTACTTCTAAGTTAAAATTTAATGATCACTAGACTATACCTAGTGATTGTTCCTGGAATATACAAAAACTACTTCGCAACTCGACAGCGACAAGTGAAAACATATAGTTTTTTTTTAATCAGAAAACATATAGTTGAATATTGATGGAGTTTAGATATAATTTTAATCCCATTGATTAAATATTTTTTGTTTCCGTTGATGAGCCTCAGAGCCCAGCACTGGGGTTTTTTTTTTTTTTTTTTCTGTAGTACTTGAACGGTTGAACCATGATTTTTTCAATTTTTCAACTCGGCTCCATTCGATTAGCTCACATTAAATCACTTGTCACTCTGATGAGTTGTTGAGAACTTGAGTTGCACTGTCAATCTTTGTTCAAGCACAAGATAGTTTAAATATTGAATTTTTTGAAACAAATTATAAATAAAATTGGCAGCAAAAGAAATTATAAATAAAAATATTTCGAATATATAAGTCTAACGAGCACCATCACTCAGGTTGAACTCGAAAAAAAAAAGCCATAACCAAATACGATTGCACAAATTTGAATATTTTATTCTTGTATTTATTTAAAAAAGAAACAGATACTTATATATATCAAGGAATTATATTTTTGATGAAGAGTTTCAGAAACATAAGAACCCAATGTAATTATAAATGATCTGAAAATTGGGAAAAACTTAAAACAAGTAACGTAGACATACAACCATTTGCAATCATAATTTTGAGCTTTTGAATTTTGATATGGGTAGATTAAGGCTCATATTTTAACCACATTAATCAATACTTTATTAATTGACTTATGTGAGATTCAGGATGCATGGAGAAAATATATATGTATTTGGCAATAGATTGTTTGAATCATATTAGTAGTTTGGAATACCGCATAAATTAATTTTTGTAAGGAATTCCAGTAATCATCATCCATTTGAGACTAATGATGACGTCGGTTTACATTAAAATATCAATTTAAGTTAGGTCAAATCTTGAAAGCCAGTTGAAAAAGTTGTACGTGCGGCGCCCACAATGAAATGCCTGATCCCACCATATAAAAAAGTGAATAAAATCAAAAAAGCGAATAGCTATATTAGTTCTCTAGTATCATCTATGGTTCTATACACACCACAACAAAATAAAATAAAAATAAAAATAAAAGAAAAAGAAAACTCTAGTATCATCCATACGCATCATGATGTTCGGCCGGCCTTGTTTTGAATGGACTAGTGCGGTGCAATAGATCAACAAAAACAGTTCAAAAACTTGATTAAAAAAAAAAAACAATTTCGAAAAGTTACTCGAAAATGATAATTTTAAACCCAGTATAAGTGTTGTATTATAATAATTGATGAACGGTATATTTTTAATTTATCGATCCATATATAATTACAGTCAACACTGAATCACAAATATTTATCAACCAAAAAAGTGCAACATAATCTGAAACACACAAAATTGGCTGCGGCTCCGTTTGATAAAGCTCATTCGGAATTAAAAATGTTTGATGAGTGCCAAACTGAAAAAGATAAATAATTGTAATATTATAATTGATATGAAGTTGTGAACTTAATGGGCTTCTATGTCGCTAAAACTTTCTGGTTTTGGACATTGGTCCCGAAATCAAACTGAGATAAAGAAGAGAATGTCTCTCAACTAGTAAGTGGGAGTTCAAATCCTATTAAACCTTACTTCTCTCCTTTCGAATGTTCAATAAAACTCTTTATAAGCAAAATAAAAAAATAAAGAGCATTATGTTATTCTGCAATCAGAGACACGTTTGGTACTACGGGACGGCAATTGTTAATGAAATCGCAAATAGTCGGTGTAGTTTAACAATCAATCTCACATGGGAATATTGAAAAAGTCGATCTGAATTGAGATCATTTTTCCAATATTGAGCCTTGATGTGCATATGGGATCGATACTTTTCTAATTTCCGTTTGACTATAAAGCGTTGCCAGCTGGAGAAAGAAAGATGCTTTTTGCCCTTGTAAACTTGCACGGATTTTCCCCCTTCAAATCTTAATGCCAAGCGGCTCAAGACACTCCACAATTCAGGAAAAACGATAGTTGTCCAACAAAAAATAAATAAATAAATAAAACGGCAGAAATGATTCTGAAACGGGTCTTCATTAATATTGGTCTTTGAAAAGTACTAATCCATTTGAAATGGGATTTTTTTAAGTTGGACCCATTTAAATAATTAATAAAATAGATTTACATATAGTCTAATATTATATGTGTTATACTCAAAAACATTGATGTTGATTAAACCAAAGAGTTAACCAAGGTTAGCAGGCCAGAATTGTGATTACTGGTCTAGATATAGAGAATGCGTCGGAGTTAGAAGTTCAAGATCTTCTATTAATCCCCGTTGTTACGGTGTAACCCCAAACTTAGGTACAGGGCTCAGCACCACAGTCTCCTTAATGCTAATTTATGGTTAGAAGGTCAGAAAGCATCAAGAAATTAGCGCCCCAAGGTGTTTTTTTTTTTTTTTTTTTTTTTGGGTTTTCTCATCCATTACAATTGGACAGATGTGAAGCGAAAGAAAAAATAACTATTAAATGAAATGTGAAAAGTACAATTTTATTATTATTATTATTATTATTATTATTATTATTATTATAAGATCCATTATATGGCCAAACAACTTTTCTTTATTATATCCACATGTATTTTTTTTTTGTAACCACAAGTATTTTTTGTGCATCCACATAGGAAAAATGTGCAACGAAAAAATAATAATATTTTTTGAATTACTTTTTATCGATTTGGTTACACAAAACACGTTCTTAATTGCACAAAAAATATTTCGTATGAAGACAGTAAAAAAAAATCATTTGGCCATAAACTTTTTTCCTATTATTATTTAGTATTTTTACAATTGTATGTGTTGTATGGTGATGTTCTGGTCCAAACGAGTTACACTAGATAGAACAATTACAAGACAAAGAAAAAGCTGAGGAGTGAGGGAGAGAACTCCAAAACTTAAGTCGAAAAATGTCAATGGAAAAAACGAGAGAAGTAATTTAAATGTCAGGTGCTCGACTGCTATCGGCACAAACGGTTAGATCGAAAGTTTTTGGGTTTGGCCGGCCAACCTGCTGTTCGGTTGCTGTTCTCCTTAACATTGGACCGGAGTCTGCGGTTTAAAACCGAAACCGAAATTGAACCAATTGTGGGATATAGAAGAAATGATAGCGTTCTTATGTTCGTATCATAGGAACAAATTGTCCCATTAGAACAACCGTCATAATTGTGAGGCAGTTGCAGAGGCTTTGATTATGGGAACGACAATGGCCGTAGAAATAGAAATGGTAATAGAATAGTCGCAACGGCAAAGTTGCAGTTGGTGAGGGTCTAATTAAGCCAGCCAGTTATAGAGTATGAAAATGCCCTTTTTTTTTTTAATTCTTTTTTCAGCTTTTTTTTTTTCTTTTAATTTCCACTAATGATAAATGGGTTTCTTTTTTTTTTTTTTTTTTTTTTGAGAAGAGAATGATAAATGGGTTTCTTAAGGGAAGAGAAAACAAATTAAAGCTCAAACACGCGATGATCGTCATGTTTGTTGGCAATTTGCTATTTAGAGAAAGTCTTTATTTTTTTTTCACCCCTAGGATTTGTAGGCCAACAAAAAACGTGACGATTGACTTTGTGCAGTTATTTAAACCATGAAAACGCTCTTTTGACTGTTGAATTCAATGTTTGCACAGCACTGTCATTTAATTCATGATTAAAACATTTCATTTTCGACAATGGTTTTTGTATCAATTACTTGTTAAGCAAATTATATTTAATTTCTGGTTGGATGGGCCAACGTTTCCCAGTTTGGAAATCTATCAAAACCGTGCCCCCACAAATTGACTTCTTGTATAATCATTACTCATAAACAATTAAGGACTCTGTCAAAAAAAAAAAAGAAAAAACAATTAAGGACAACTATATATATTATATCTAGGCGCATGGTTGGTTGGCGGATGAGATATTTAGTCAATTATTGTAACCTGTTCGACTTTGTAACTATAATAATGTAGCATTTTTTTTTAAATTGCTGTAAATTTTTTCCTGTTATTATAATACAATTAATTGAAGTATTTTATTAAAATTTTTTAATCTTATATTTAAATTTAAATAATTTTATTTTTTTTTATGGTCATTTCTGCTTTTCTTATAACAAACAAAATAAATAACTTAAGAGTTAAAAGGACTTTCTCGTAGACATTTTTTTATTCAACAAAAGCACACAATTTGACAATTATTAAAAAGGAGCAAGCAAAACATGGTGTCGTCTCACATCTTCTTACTTTAATAGAAGAAGATGACTCGTTATTCCTATATTATTTTCCTCATCCTTGGCTGCTACAATGGAAATTTCTTGTTTTGCTTCGAACAAAAGCACCAAGTAAAAACATTTTTAACAACCACCAAATAATTTCCTTTTGGAATCATCAAAAACAGAAAGAAACTACTGCCACACGCACTCTTCCTCCTAAAAATGCCTTACAGAACTTAACAAATTAAAAAAAAATAAATTTGTGCGAATATTTAAGTAGTCAAGAATTTAAATTTTTATTATTAAAATATCAATTATGATTTTAAGAAAAAATATAAAATTTATAAAAGTAAAAATAAATATCTTTATTATATACCTTATTGTACAAATAAAATGTTAATAGAAAAATTATATCATTTCATCATAAATATTATCAAAAGGCGGATTTTATCTTTAACTGTAATTTATATTCAAAAAAAAAAAAAATAATATACAAACCTTTTTTAACGATTTTTTAATAACTTTTGTCTTTTTGAGTTGTTGAATATAGACTTTTAATGGTTATTAAACTAACCTCAATTTTACGTATTATGATCAATATAATTATGATTATTTTGTTTTATTAAAAAAAGAGAAAACCTTTGCTTATATTGCACTGAAACTGAATGATTGTGCCGTCCTGTGCATTTTTTTCTTTTTTAACTCGGTACAAAAAGCTTTGTCTCTCTCTGAGTAGTAAGTAATGAACAAACAAAAGAGGTCATGACAAGCCTCGTCATCTGTTCTCTCTCTCCTTGTGCTCTATAGCTTCCCAGTACTTGTAGAACCGACTTGGGTTTGGCTCATTTCTGTGTTTTCTTTAGTGGGCGCTTGAATTTTCTTTGGCTGGTTTTTGGTACTGTGGAAAGGCTGAGATTGAATTGAAGAGACCCCGCTCAAGAATTTGGTCTCAAAGCAACGAAGTTAGTGCTAAAGTACATGGATTTTCTCTTTCTTCGTGTATAATATCTGCTTTTAAAGCTGTCTTTTGCTTGATTGACTGTCTGTGGCTTGTTGGGTATTGAATCTTTGTTGGGATGTCAGCTTTGTTGCAAGGAATTGAACTGCCATTGTTGGAGCTTCGGTTTTGGCTCCTTTTTCAGCTCAGTTTTTTAGTAAAGCCATAAGCTTTCATTGTTGGACTTGGTAGAAATCAGATATAGGATATCTTCATCTCTGTTCATGTTTCTGGTTCTCCTCTTGATTTAAGCGGTGAGTATTAGTTATTCATAGGATTTGGGAATGGTTTTCGAGTGAAGATTGTTTATTTAATTGGTTTTGATTTTATTAGGATTTGATTGCTGAGGAAATTGTACTTGAATTCTCTGGTATTTAACTTTTGGAGGGAGCAGCGTTTGGTAAAAGCTATATAATTGATTTGGAATTGAATAATGGAAATGACCTCAAGAGCAGAGATTGATGAAGACGGGGACACTAATAAAGGCAGCATGTGGGATTTAGACCAGAAGCTTGACCAGTCCATGGACGAGGAAGCTGGAAGGCTTAGAAATATGTATAGAGAAAAGGTATCTGTTACCATTTAAATCTCTCTTTTTGAAACTCTCTTTCTCCCTCTCTCACAAATAGTATTTAGTATCAGATGGAATGTCTCTGCGCTTCACTTGATGTTGTTAGTGGTATATATCCTCCATGGGATGCAACAGTATTTAGGCCATTGGTTAATCTCAATTATTATCCTTTCTAGAGTGAGTGACATGCTAGTTTTCCATCTCCAATGTGAATTGTTGATTAGAGAAGGCTTTGAATTTTCAATAGTGTGTCAGTGTAGTGAATATGCGATTTTAAGTTCGCGATTGCATCCTCGTTTATTTTTGTAAGTGAATTTTCTTTTTCGAAAAGGAGGGTCAGGGTCTGAACTTCAACCTGGCCCCTCCAAGCCCCTTCAAGGGCCTGAGGTGGACGTCAAGGTAAAGCGTGATTATTGAGATTTTGATCTTATCAAATTACTGTAAGCTGAAGTCATGCACATGTATGCATCGTAATGTGTATTCATGCTAATTAAATTAGTGGATTTTAAGAATATTGGGGTCCTAGGCATCCTAAATCCATTTTTTCTTCGAATACAATGATGGTTCTTCCAGAAATTCTCGGCGCTTTTGCTTCTGCGGCTGGCATTCCAGAGCCTTGGAGTTGTTTATGGAGACTTAGGCACTTCTCCCTTATATGTGTTCTACAATACTTTTCCTCGTGGAATTAGTGATCCAGAGGACATAATTGGAGCTCTTTCGTTGATTATATATTCTCTTACTCTTGTCCCACTTCTCAAGTATGTCTTCATCGTGTGCAGAGCAAATGACAATGGCCAAGGTAAACTGATCTTACTCTAGTGACTTTCTGGGTCTGGTTTTGACTTGTAAATATGAGATGGCAATGTAAAGTCCTACATCCCAATCACATGCTAGGGTGATTACTTGTATTTTCTTTCTTTTCTAAAATCATGAAAATTTTAACGTCTTAAAAAATGTGGGTGGTATATGATACTCTCCTATATGTTGTGTAATTGATGAAAATGAAACGAATGGAAACAATAAATTCTTTTTATTTTCTTTGGTCTCTATGTAATGCTGATCATTTGTATATTTTAAGCATTTTGTTTATGCAGTTGTGTTTTCCCTCTCTAGAAGTTGATAAGGCACTTAATTTGAACATTACCCGCATGGTGGCACAGGTGGAACATTTGCTCTTTACTCAATACTTTGTCGGCACGCAAATATAAGAACTATTCCAAATCAACACCGGACAGATGAGGAGTTGACAACATATAGCCGTTCTACTTTCCATGAACAATCATTTGCTGCTAAAACTAAGCAATGGTTGGAAAGACATGTATCCAGGAGGAATGGGCTTCTTATGCTTGTCCTTGTTGGCACGTGCATGATGATCGGTGATGGGATTCTCACTCCTGCTATATCTGGTACATTGGCTATCTCCACCTGTGAATGAATATGCCATTATGCACACACACACACTCTCTCACACACGTGGACTGCTTTGTGCGTGTGTGCATGTGTTGAAGCTGAGCATGGGATAAAACTACAATATTATTATTTCTAATATACACACAGGTCATGTGCTTTAAACTGTCAGAGTCTGGTACACCATGTTTTAATTTATGGCCATATGGCATAAATTTGTTTTCTAATCCTATGTAGGGTCATTCATGGGAAATTTTTTGTTGGTATAGAGTTTGTGCTTTCTTCAATGATGGTCAATGATGTTATGTCTTTTCTTTTAATTCGCTCGAAAGTGCTTAACCATAGTATCTCTGACAGTTCTTTCAGCTGCTGGTGGGATCAAGGTAGAACGCCCACATGTTAGTAATGGTATCTTTCTGCTTCTGGAAGTAGATATTTTTTGTCTATTCTTCTCCGTAGAGCTTGTTCTTTCAGTCTTGACCTCAATTTGATACCTATTTGAAATACCAAATATTTAAGAGTTATCCTTTGAATGCAGGTGTAGTCGTAGTTGTTGCTGTCGTAATATTAGTGGGGTTGTTTAGCATGCAACACTATGGGACAGACAAGGTCAGCTTTATGTTTGCTCCAATTGTGTTGCTTTGGCTCCTTGTGATTGGAAGCATTGGAATGTTCAACATCTTGAAGTATGATAAGAGTGTTCTGAAAGCTTTTTCACCCGTATATATTTATCGATATTTGTATAGGGGAGGTAAAACTGGTTGGACCTCCTTGGGAGGTGTTCTGCTTAGCATAACGGGTAATTGTTTGCATACCGTAATTCCATATTGTCCTCCAAGTTTCATAAGGGAGATCTAGATGATGGGTTCTTATGGCATGTGATGATTAGGGCTGTCATTGCAGGTACGGAGGCACTTTTTGCTGATCTAGCCCATTTTCCAGTTTCAGCTATACAGATTGCTTTTACAGTAGTGGTGTTTCCCTGCCTTCTTTTAGCATATTGTGGACAAGCTGCGTATCTTATGAAACACACAGATCATGTCGTTAATGCATTTTATCATTCTATTCCAGGTTTGTTCTGAACCTTTCTATCTTGATACAATATAGTGTTAATAGTATGAGCCACATTGTGGCTAGTGTTGGTGGTATAAGAGGTCCACATAGCTATATCTGTAAAGCAATCATGGTGGTTGCCTTGTTTCCTGTAATTCATGGTCACTGACAGATGCTACTTTGCTTCGACATTCTCCTGCAGGCACCATATATTGGCCTGTGTTTTTTGTTGCAACTGCAGCTGCAATAGTTGCAAGTCAGGCTACGATATCGGGAACTTTTTCGATTGTAAAGCAGGCCCTAGCACATGGTTGTTTCCCAAGAGTCAAAGTGGTGCATACCTCAAGAAAGTTCCTTGGCCAGATTTATGTTCCAGATATCAATTGGATCCTTATGGTTCTGTGCATTTGTGTGACTGCTGGGTTCAAGAACCAAAGCCAAATTGGAAATGCTTATGGTAAGCTTATCTCTATGGTCCTCGCACGATAATTTTATTCAACATACGTTGACTTTTAAATTGTGTTATTAATACGTTACACATTTGGTTGGGGATTGTGCATAACAGGCACGGCTGTTGTCATAGTGATGCTAGTAACCACATTGCTTATGGTTCTCATCATGATTCTAGTGTGGCGCTGCCATTGGATTCTTGTCCTGCTCTTCACAGCCTTATCGTTAGCTGTCGAATGCACTTACTTTGCAGCCATTCTTTTCAAGCTTGATCAAGGTGGTTGGGTTCCCCTTGTGATTGCAGGGGCCTTTCTTCTGATCATGTATGTTTGGCATTATGGTACAGTGAAACGCTATGAGTTTGAGATGCACAGTAAAGTATCTATGGCATGGATTGTCGGGCTTGGTCCAAGTCTGGGACTGGTGAGAGTCCCTGGGATTGGACTTGTATATACTGAGCTGGCCAGTGGGGTCCCTCATATTTTTTCCCATTTCATCACTAATTTACCCGCCATACATTCTGTTGTTGTTTTTGTTTGCGTGAAGTATCTCCCTGTATATACGGTGCCGGAAGAAGAGAGATTCCTTGTCAAGCGGATTGGACCAAAGAGTTTCCGCATGTTCCGCTGTGTCGCAAGATATGGATACAAGGACCTCCACAAGAAAGATGAAGACTTTGAGAAAAAACTATTTGATAACCTTTTCTTATTTGTCCGGCTTGAGTCTATGATGGAAGGCTGTTCAGATTCAGATGAGTATAGCTTATGTGGTCAGAAAACAGGTGCCTTGTCAAAAAACGATGGAAACACAATTTCTACTGTTGTAGATTTTACAATTTCGTCGGTTGACTCCATATTGCCAGCTAAATCTCCATTGAATGCGAGTTCAACTCTTCAGTCATCGTCTGGCCAAGGTAGCAGCCTGACGGAGGTCGATGAGGTAGAGTTTCTGAATAGTTGCAGGGATGCTGGGGTGGTGCACATAATGGGGAATACAATTGTGAGAGCAAGAAGGGATTCGAGATTCTATAAAAAAATAGCCGTTGATTATGTATATGCATTTCTTAGGAAGATATGTAGGGAGAACAGTGTGATTTTCAATGTTCCTCATGAGTGCCTTTTGAACGTGGGACAGATATACTATGTATGAATTTTGTTTATGGTATTGTGGCTAAAATGGTTAGAGCAAGTAAAATTGTGAATTTTAAACGCATTGGGCCGAGTTTTATAATGTTCTGCAACTGGAAAAGGCTTATCTCACTGTACTCTGTGGACTTAAAAAATCAGCATATCAACAGATTAGGTATGGTTAAAATTTATTTATTTATTTATTCTGTTAAATGCGTTAACCTCTAGGTTTGATTGTTTTGTTGTTTACTCCTTGTAGTTTTGATTTAGAAATAAAACTTTATGATTTCTAATTTTGACAATTCAGCCCCTTGTAGTAGTTTCTAATTTTGCAATTCATTTCTTCTCTTGTCTACAATGAACTAAGGTTTTAAGAATTAAACAAATTATCGAACTAAAAAATTTAGAGATTTAAAATTTAACCGCTTCATCTACAATTATAGTTAAAATGAGTGTTTGATAATAAACATATGTTTATTATATTATTAATAGCAAAAAAATAAAAATAGCAATTAAATATGATGTATGTGGCTTAAAAAATCATTTTCAATGAGTAAATTTTAATGTTTTTGGCAAAAAAATTATAAAAAGACTTGATTGTATATATTTTTTTAGTATTAATGACAAATGAACATTTAGATAAATTTTATGATTTAACTATAAATTTGAATTAAATTTACGAATCAATTATATTCTAAAGAAGTTTTGGGGTTAAATTGTAAATTTCAATTTTTAAAGTGAAAATCCATTCGACCACAAATCGAACCAGTTTTTTTTTTTTTCAATTTTTTAGCCACTTTTAACTGATTAAACTGATTTTTGACCAGTTCATCTTTGGTCAAGTTTTTAGATCGAGCTGAATTGATGACCCAATCGATTGATAATTGAATCGGTTTAATTAGTCAGTTCGGTAACTCTTTAAAAACATGATATTTTTTAAGATCTGAATGTCATTGTCGTCATCATGAATAGATGCATCGTTACAAGAATCGTTATCCCAAGAAAATTCTTTCTCTATAATGGTCTCTACTTTGAATAACATTATTTTAGAGCATAAGCAGAATAAGCAGAAGGGTTATGCCGATAACAATGTCGATGACAATGGAAACTCTGTTCTAGTCTTTGCTAAAACATGACTTGAGTTGGGGCAACGAGGATTCTAGTTTTTTTTTTTTTTAGATACAAAGGACTAAATTGCCAAAATTAAATACCACAGGAAGATTTAATGTTTAAATCGAAACAAATAAGAGTAAACTGCAAAATAAGCAAATTACAAACGAATTTAATGTATTTCATTTTTTTTTAATCTTGGGTTAAAAATTAGTTTGGGGTCATTGCTAGCACTAGTTGACATTCTAATTCTCTTTTCCAACTTAGGAGACGAGGTTTTTCATTATCTTCATGGTGGGTATCATTTTTTTTTTAAGTACTTAAATGTCTCGGATCTCTTATGTTAGCAGGCACAATTAGGATTGGATTAGAATCGAAGTATACCACTATCTGCTACACATCTCTCTTATTTTCGTAAAAATTTCTGCAACTCGACTCACCAAATTTAAAAGAAGCCAGCATACCCGAACTCCTTTTTCACTCTCTCTCTCTCTCTCTCTCTCTCTCTCTCTCTCTCTCTCTCTCTCTCTCTCTCTCTCTCTCTCTCTCTCTCTCTCTCTCTCTCGTAAACTAGGTGTGTTTGTTTCCTGTAAAACATTTTACAGAAAAAAATTTTACAGGTTTTTCGGTGTTTGTTTCACGGAAAATATTTTACATAGGTAAAATTTGAAAAAATTTTAAGATTTTCAGGTAAAATAACTTCTCCTTTTACAGAGTTGAAGTTATTTTCAGAGAAAATATAAATTGTGCTATAAATAAGTGATAGATGAAAATTATTATTTTTACTGCAAATATTTTTCTCTGAAAATATTTTACAAATGTAAGTTATTTTACAGCAAACAAATAGACCCTTAAATAACTCCTCATTTTCGCTCTTCGATTTTGTTCGATTATAAATAAATATAAATAACCAGTTTCATACGGATTTGTAGCATGATTCAATTGGGCATAAATTGAGATAGTAGAAACATGAGCTTGTAATATAGTTATTGTTTAGGCGATTCAAAAGTAGAATTTTTTTGTCACTAATGATATTCAAAATCATTTTGATCTCCATTTTTTTTTTCTCTCAGAAAAGGGAAAAAGAAAAGCAGAAACTTGTGATTACATTACAACCAACGGACGACCGCCAGTGAAGAGTAAACTGCACAAGGCTCCTGAAGAGGAAAAGTTTTACAACAAGTATATGTAAATGGCAAAAAGCCCGAAATAGACAACAACGATTTGACTGATATTTAAAGGCTAAAATACAAAATGTGTTTAACTTTTGAGTTAATATTTAATTATAAATACAATATTATTTTTATTTAAAAATTATTTAGTATTTTTTTGTTACCTACCTGTCAAATTTACTAAGATTTATACTATTTATTCATCACGTCATCAAACCACGTCTTAACAAGATGTCATACATTAAAAATATGATAGCATGATAATTTGTCCTAGTTTTTATTTTCATTTTTTTCTGAATTTTTGGAATTTAATAATAAAGCTAATGGAAAAAATTGAGAAAAAATAAAATAAAATGTCACATCATATTTTTATTGACATGTCATCTTATTATGAGGTCATTTGATGATAAACGAGTAGATAATGTATACCTCAGTAAATTTAATAGTTTGGTAACAAAAAAGTATCAAATTATTTTATAAAAAAAAACATAAGGACCGATTTTGTAAAAAGAGAAGGTTGTATCTATAATTTTTTTTTTTTTGAGAAAAGGTTGTGTCTATAATTAAACATTAAACAAAATGTTATTTACCCGATTCTGTATTTTAGCCATTTTTAGTTAGTCACAATGTTTTTTCTCTTTAAAATTGGTCTCGAAGTCTTCTCTGTCAATGATTTTGGTGCTTGGTTTGTTTGCCCTTAAATGTGTTACCTCAGCATACACTTTTAGCTAATTAGTCCTAACTTAAATGCCACGTCGTGACATTGTAAGAAAAAATTGAAAATTTGAAAAATAAATTCTAAATTATATACAATGTTAAATTGTTTTATGCTTATTTCATTATACAAAATTTTTAATCTCTATATATATATATATATGCACTGGAATTTTGCTTACGTAATGATTTCGCTTATATGACAATGTCTCCTTAATTTAGGATTATTAAAAGACTCTTTAAAATAATATTAGAAGACTTTTATATAATTAAATCATATCTCTAAGAATCCTATATTAATTATGAATATTAGAACACTTCCATATTACTTAAATTACATCTTAGTTAAATCATGCTAACTTTGAAATACTAACGTAATTCAATTTAAGCTAAGTGTAATTCTATTTAGCCAATTCATCATTATTGATGATTATGTGTAATGAAATAAATATAAAACATTTGATATTATGTATTTTTATTATTTCTAATTATTCAATTTAATTCAATAGTACCTTATGAAATTAGAATGTAAATTTCATAAAAAAAAGGTAAATATGACATTCTTAGAAGATTCTTATATTATCTATAGTGATAATTATAGCGAGAAACTTAGTTTACTTAATTATGACATAACACGTTTTGCAAATTACTCAATTCATTTTATTGATTATTTGTATGTGTTTAAAACTTATGTAAGACAAACCTGCATAATTAATGAAAATAAAAGAAAAAAATTCAAAAAAATAGAAAAAAAAACTACACCTAAATTCCTCGTTTTGTTTTCTCAGAGCGGGAAAAATTTATTTTTTTAATATCTTTTTTCTTAAAAAGAAAAATAATACTCAAAATTCAAGTCTTTTTATTTTTGTTTTTAAATAAAACACAAACAAAAATATACTTATCAACAAATAAGATAACCTATGTATCGCGCAAGTGTATTACTAGTAGTTTTTGATTATTTATATAGAATTTTATTTAGTTCAATTTTGTTAAAATCTCATATCTATTCAAATACTAAAACTAACCACACATTAATACTAGATACAAAAAATCCTAAAATTGAACAAAAATAGCCATATGAACAAAATTGATGGCTAAACAAATTAGAACAACCAAGTTTCCTCTCATAGATACTCATATATAGTATTTTTTTGATCAGACAGGATAATATACTCATATATACTATGCAACCAACTGACAAGGTAATATCACATGACAATTTTGTCGATATATGTATGTACTGGAACATGTTTTTGCTCTTATTATGGACATATGAATAAGAATAAGCAACAATTAATTAGGCGTGAGGAAACAAAATAATTAAAATCCATGCAACTGACCACGTGTTCCTTCCGCGACCGAAAAAATTAATTGACATATTGATAATTAAAAAAGAAAATACGACAGTCCGTACCCGGATCAAATGTCGGCGACGCGGTCTTTCGTTGTTTTCTGAAAATATAAATAGATGCTTATAAATAAAAATGTAGTAGTTATGCAGTGATTTAAATAATTGAATCGTGAATAATTTATTAAATTTTAAAAAATAAAAAATAAATAAATTATTAGATGTCGTCGGATTTACTGTGTGCTTTTCACGTGTCTACTTATACGTGTTTGTGTTAAATTAGGAAAAAAAATGATATAAGTTGATTGAAATGGAAAAAAAAAATACTGATAAATTATTAAATGTTATTTGATAAATTATGTAATTATTTTATCATTATATAAATTAAGGTACGTAATGAGAATTTTTTTATTACATGTTTTGAAAATTTTTTTATGACTATATTAAACGGGTTAGGGGGAACTTTTTTTTGGTTGAACATACAGCGAAATCCTAGGATTTTATTTTTGCATGTAGTCAAGCTCAATTTTTTTGGTCGAATATACGGCGAAATTCTAGGATTTTGTTTTTTTTTTTAAAGAAATTATAATATTTAGTTGGCATTATAATGTCTGTCTCTTTCTATATTTAGAATAACGTAGAGTGTCGAAAGTTTCTTTGTTCTTCATTTTCGTTTGTTGGGTTCCCTTCTGTTTGGCTCCTTGAGCTCCAACAACTGTGGATTGGCTGGAAACAGACAGCAGATGTTCAGGATCATTGTAATTTCTTTACATTTGTGTCTGTCTTTGGCAAGCCACACACAATATGGTTGAGCAATCTCTTCTCCTGGAAAAGTTGAAAAGGACAAACCTTTTCATCTAACAATTCTGGTACGTTGCCGTAATTTTCGTTACGTTTCTTGAATTTGGAGAATGTCTTTAAATCTTTAAAACAAAAGAGATTCTGTTCTCTTCTTTGTGTATTCCATGCAAAAAAAATATATAGTGATCATCGTATCATGGCTTGCCATTTAGGCGGGTTTCTGAAAAGATCACTCCTTTATTGTTTTATAGGAATCTTTGATTTCTTGGAGCCTGCTAGGGTCATTGTTGTCTGAAGTTAGATGACCAAAAACATGGGTTTATGTTGTTTTCTTCAGGTATTTAATGTTCTCTGGTCAGAGTACAGTTTTTTGGGTCTTTGGAAAGGTGACAGATAGTGACAATATTTGAGAGATTGGTTTGGTAGATTGTACCGAAAGTTTGGTTGGTGGAAAAGGGGCAGAATTTGTCTAATTGCGAATGGCTTCCACAACTGATGAAGAAGCAGAAAACAAAGGCAGAATGTGGGCCTTGCAGCAGCAGTTTGATCAGCCCATGGATGAAGAGGCCGCACGGCTTAGGAATATGTTTGATCCAAACGTATGTAATATTTATCCTTCCCGAGTCTCAGTTTAAGGTAGCAGGCCGCAGTTGAGAATTTTTGTTTAATATAGTATTACTTCCCTGACCGAACTGTTTTAAATGCCAATGGATGACGAATCGATGAGTTGTGATATGAAATAATGATTGAAGGATGAAAATTTTAAATTGTGTAATCCAATCGATCGTCATTTGCATTAGCATGCCCCAAATTCAATGATTACAAAGGGGTTTTAATCCTCTTGATTAGGATTTGTAATCCTGTTAGTTATAATGCTGGCAAACTATATAGTTAGTTTTACGAGATTTTTATTGCTAATTAGTCCCACAAAAGTGAGAGGATGAGGATAATACAGTTGTTTGATACCGCAAAGGCTGGTTTCTTTTCCTACCCTTTTTGGTGGAAAGGTTGTTCTCCTTGTTGATTCTGTTTGTGTCTTTCAGGAATCGTCCACTTTGTTGCTCGTTCAGCTTGCATTTCAAAGCCTTGGAGTGGTCTATGGAGATTTAGGAACATCTCCATTGTACGTTTTCTACAATACATTTCCTGATGGAATCAAGCATCAAGAGGATGTGATTGGAGCTCTGTCGCTAATTATATACTCTCTTACCCTGGTTCCACTTTTGAAGTACGTTTTTATCGTTCTTAGAGCAAATGACAATGGACAAGGTAAATTTTTCTCAACCCATGTTTTAAAATCAAATTCTGTGCTATGATCAGTGACATTTTTTTTTATTTATCACTACTTTGGTCATGCTAATTGATCAAGAATACACTTCAAGGTATGAATGATGGTGTCTGAACATTATGATGCTTTGTTGTAGTGACTAGATCCTAGAGCTTCTTCTATGATGTATGTGAATGAAGTTGATGTCCTCATCATTACTAAATTGGGTTTCATTTGAGAAAATTGATGTAGATTTTCTTGTTGGTAACTCCCAGAAGTGATAAGAAGGGACCATGAATAGTTGTTTGCTCATTTGAACATACAAAAGAGTGCATGCTCCAATTTCTAACAACTGGATACTGCATCCATATAACTAATGAGAATGAAATGCATTAGATTGCTAGTAAATAAAGCGCCAAAATACTTGTTATTTTGAAATCATTAGTCTTTCCAGGATCCTAAAACAATTGGAAAATTTTGGTGCAGTACTATGTTCCACTTTGAATTACTTTTATTCAGTGTGAAGCGCAAGCCACAAAATTATTCCTTATTAGATTCTTAACATTAGTCAGAAATAGCAGAAGTTTATTTGCATACATTGTCATATATCTAAAAACTTGGGCACGCCAGTTCTCCTTCTCACCAGCCTCCTTTCCCATGACGATAGACCATCTCCATTAAGACCAAAAAAAACTTGGGCACGCGCGTGCACGGCTCATGGTATGGTAAATGAGTAGACATTTATCAATAAGAATAGTTCTCAGGCGCAGAATAGAGTTTATAAAAATGAGGTTTGTAAGCACTCGGTGGTTGTGTCCTCTGTTATTTATATGTGTCTAATTGCATGCCGCACTTGTTTGTGAAGCATGTGCATCAGCATGTATTCTTTCATAATGAACCTTTGTGTAACTTGCGCTGATGTGGTACCAACAAATTTACTTACCTATTTTTGGCACAGGTGGGACATTTGCCCTTTATTCTCTACTCTGTCGAAATGCAAACATAAAAACCATTCCCAACCAAGACCATACCGATGAGCAGCTCACTACGTATAGTACAACTCCAGTCCATGAGCGGTCATTTGCTGCAAAGACCAAGAGATGGTTCGAGAGGCAAGCATACAGGAAGAATGGTCTTTTAGTTCTTGTTCTTGTTGGCTCTTGCATGGTGATTGGGGATGGTATTCTCACTCCTGCTATTTCAGGTTATCATGCTTTGACATTCTTTATCCATCAATCTGCGTTGAATTGGCCATTTGCATATGCTAACTACATGGAAATTTTAATTGCAATTATTGATAATTTTTTTATCAAATATGAAAAACAGTTTTTTTTCTTTTTTTTAGTCATGCTAAAGTATTATTATTCTTATCAGTTTTGAAAGATTATGCTGATGACAATTCTTTTTGTCAGTTCTATCAGCTGTTGAAGGGATCAAGTTAGATCACCCAGGAATGAGCAATGGTATATCATTCTTTTGCCACCCATTTCCACCAGTTGAAGACAATGTCTAATACCGTGTAACTTGTATTGTAACAGAAATTGCCATCATTGTTGCTGTGGTAATTTTAGTAATGTTATTCAGTGTTCAACGCTTTGGGACAGACAAAGTTACCTGGCTCTTTGCCCCCATTGTTCTCCTGTGGTTTTTTTTAATCGGAAGCATTGGAGTATATAACATCTGCAAATATGATTCCAGAGTCCTGAAAGCTTTTTCACCTGTTTATATATACCGGTATCTCAAAAGGGGGCAGATAGAAGGTTGGACATCGCTTGGTGGTATTATGCTTTGTATCACAGGTAATCCTTTCACTCATTTTCACTAATTAGCCTTTTCATATAGCTCACCCGGGATTCATAAAAGTACTTTCTTTTTTTTATTTTTTTTATTCTGTTATGTATTGCGAATGACAAGTCTTGCTATAACAGTAAAATTACTTTATTGTAACCTGAAGGTCACAGGTTTGTTTCGCAAAAACAACCTAGAACCCTTCCCAGACAGAACAATTTGGGGGGTCATGCATTGGGATGCCTTTTTTTTTTTTTTTTTTAAATTCTGATATGTGTTCTGACATGCAGTTATGTATTGTTTCAGGGACAGAAGCCCTTTTCGCTGACCTATCCCATTTTTCAGTGCCAGCCATACAGTTAGCTTTCACATTAGTAGTATTCCCCTCGCTACTTTTAGCCTATTCTGGACAAGCTGCCTTTCTCATGGAACACCCTGATAACGTATACGATGCATTCTATCGCTCTATTCCAGGTTTGTTCTGACACTAGCCTTAACCATCAATCAATACTCACACACTCAATCCGTTTCACATATGCATATAAAAGCCTGTATATTCGTTAGTGATTTAGTTGAAAAGTGCTGTGACCACTGTTACTTGCAAGAAGCTGAAATGTATAATGCAGTGAGAAAAGTATAGTCACCATAAAAAAAAAAAAAAAATTATGTTTGTGAAATTACTTCGTTGTTTTTAAGACTTACAATAAACTGAAAAGGGGGAAGGGACATTTTTTCTTAGAGAAAATTGTTTCTTTTTGCTTTTAATTTTAATTTATCAACGCATATTACTCGTTAATTAATGCATATTCCCAATTGGAGTTGTTTATATCATTTGTGCGTCTATGAGAAATTCCGAAGCTGATGTGAAAGAGGAATGTAAAGTCGGACATTATTGAACCTAAAGGCACAAACTTTCTTGATCGAGTTTTTGCAGAATGAATCTAATACAGCATATAAGTTTTTGAAGAACCTTAGGAGACTTGTCAAACGGTGTTCTGCAGATGCCTTGTTCTCTGTTACAAGTAGTTGCCTTACAGATTGTGGTCATTCATTATTCTGCAGAAACTATCTATTGGCCAGTTCTTATAGTTGCAACGGGTGCCGCTATTGTTGCTAGCCAAGCAACAATATCTGCAACCTTCTCTTTAATCAAGCAGGCTCTCGCAGTTGATTGTTTTCCAAGAGTTAAAGTAGTACATACATCGAAGAAATACCAAAACCATATATACATTCCAGATATTAATTGGATCCTTATGGTTCTCTGCATTGCTGTGACTGCTGGATTTAAAAATCAAAGCCAAATTGGGAATGCTTCTGGTAAGTTTATTCCCCATTACAAATGCCACCTTTTTTTTTTCTTCACAGGACATTATTTCTCGTGAGAAAGTCATATTACTCTTCAAACTCACTTGAAAGAAGGATAACATCATGGTTGAGTTCTTGTATTTGACAACAGGGGCCGCGGTCGCAGTAGTCATGCTGGTGACCACCTTCCTTATGATTCTGATCATGATATTAGTTTGGCGGTGCCACTGGATTCTCGTGGTAATATTCACTGTGCTATCCCTGATAGTTGAGCTTACATACTTCTCTGCCGTCCTCTTCAAGCTTGATCAAGGTGGTTGGGTTCCTCTCGCGATTGCAGCCATCTTTTTCATCATCATGTATGTTTGGCATTATGGTACAGCGAAACGCTTTGAGTTTGAGATGCACAGTAAGATTTCAATTGCATGGATCCTTGGTCTTGGCCCCAGTCTAGGACTAGTTCGAGTCCCAGGCACCGGACTCGTCTACACCGAATTAGCAAGTGGAGTGCCACACATCTTTTCTCACTTTATCACCAACCTACCTGCTATCCACCATGTTCTCATTTTTGTCTGTGTGAAGTATCTGCCTGTCTATACGGTCCCTGAAGAAGAGAGATTCCTCGTGAGGCGGATTGGACCCAAGACCTACCATATGTTCCGTTGTGTTGCAAGATACGGCTACAAAGACCTCCACAAAAGAGATGATGATTTTGAGACCAAGCTCTTTGACAGCATTTTCAGATATGTCCGGCTTGATTCCCTGATGGATGGGGCCTCGGAATCAGATGAATACGAAGATAGTGTAGCTGATGAGCCGTTGACGGAGCAGTCAAGAGGTGAAGATTTGGATCATGGTGGTCATGCACCTTTCTCAACAGTTGATGAAAACATCTCTTCAGTGGACTCAGCCATGCCGGATAGCCCGCGGATGGGAGCACGCAACAGTATCCTGTCGTCAAGACAGGCGAGTGGCCAGATTTCAATAGATGAGTTAGAATTCTTGAAGAAGTGTAGAGATGCTGGGGTGGCTCATATACTAGGAAATACGGTGGTAGTGGCAAGGAAAGAGTCGAATTTGTTTAAGAAAATAGCAATCAACTATTTATATGCTTTTCTAAGGAAGTTGTGCAGGGAGAGCAGTGTCATCTTCCATGTTCCTCATGAGAGCCTCCTAAACGTTGGGCAAATAATCCATGTTTGAGTTTTCGTGTGTGTAAGCTACACACAGACATTTTTTTTTTTTATAATCTTTTCCAATACAAATTATCCATTCATTATCATATGTACATCTTCTTTCTCCTTTTTATCCGTAGTTGCCGTTGAAGAGAATTTCGCTTTGATGATTTATCTATTTTATGGGAAGCAAGTCGGTCTGAGGCTCTAATCACAAAGATGATTTCAGTTTCCCGTATGATCGAGTACTTTTACAGTTTTACTCCACGCTTGGATAAAAATGTTGACAGAAAGATGAGTTTGAGAAAAAAGAGGAAAAAGAAGATTTACTGAAAAGTTGAACAAAAGTGCTTTTACTCTAATCACATTTTTTTCCTATGAATTTCTCTTCCAGATTAGCTAGAAGAAGTCTTCCCTTTTAGAGGGCCTCCGAAGAAAGTATCAGATATGTCATTGCTGGGTATTTGTATTGAACAAGTCCAGGCAAATCCTTCATCGGAAATCTCGTAGAGGATGCTAAAATTCTGTTCACTGCTTTAGTTAGCTTCACTGTCTGATATGTCAATAGGAGGGTTACTACCGTAGCTCATGCCTTAACCGAAGTAGCTTTATCAGTGGTGGGAGAAGCTGGCGCTGGGGGCAGTTAGACCATTAACGAATCTTTCATTTCAACTCAGGGGAACAAAAAAAAAAAAGAAAGAAAAAAGCGAGAAGCAAACCAAAAGCAAAGTTGAATTGCATCGCCTATATATATTCACACAAGTTTCATATACAGTTCCTATTTTCTTATCCCAAAAAATAATAGCCTCACGCATACACACACTGCTTCCAGTTTTAGTTTTCCCTCACACTGGATTGGAGCCTCTCATCCATGGTCCTGGAAATAAATATATATATTACACACACATATTTTACAAAGTAACTAGAGACATATGGCGGCCACCATCATAGATACTGCAAGGGATGAAAGAGCCCGATAAGGGTTATCACATCGCAGCATTATTTGGGGACCTGGTTATGTGGCTGATGACCCTGTTGTTTTGGTTGGCATGCTGCGGACATAACCCGTAAGCGTCTAGCGATCTCTGTGAAACATGGCCGAGCCAAAGGATCAGGGGCCCAGCACTGCTCCATCAGTAGTCTCCAATCAGGATCACAGGAGCTTGGGACAGGTGGTCTCAATGTGTTACTAACTATGCCTCCTACAAACATGAAAGGAAGTCAGCAACCTACATATCATCATTTTCAGCATATTTGATTCACATAATAATTTAAGTCACACGACAAATATCAAAGAAAGAAATTCAGCCAAAGAAACTTTGGTGGCAATAAAGGCTACAACGCGATTGTAAGAATCTAACCACGTGAACTGATATTACTAAACACGATGGAACTTAGAGATGACCATATATGTAAGAAAAGGATTGTTCAGATGTGCAGCATCAACAATAACAGAAATAAATCTAAATCTTCTGTGCATCTGCAGTCTCTGGTTATAAGTATATGGCATCAACTATTGATAACCTGCAGATGAAATGAGAGAGCTCATACACACCTATGATTGCTCCATAGTGCATATTAGCATAAGGCTCCTCACCAGTAAGAATCTCCCACAGAACAATACCAAAAGAGAACACATCCACCTGCCAACAAGCAAAAATGTCACCAGAGTCTGCCGGAATCAACAAATCAGCAGAAATTCACCAGAAGTGTACATATGTCAAAAAATATACGCCAAGCTATTTAGTAGAGAGTTTTCATAACCAGCATTCGTTAGGAAAAAGATTCAGATAAGAGACTTAGCCCCTATCTTAGATCATTAACAAATTTTGCAAGTGTATACTTCTCGAAAGCAAACCGAATCCATTTTCCCTGATCATGATACCAGAGTGATCAAGCCTATTTAGTTAACTACGTTTTTGGTCCCCTTTTTTGGCAAGAAATTGATAGCCCCTGTGAAGAAACCATTCCACCCGAAAGCTTAAACTATTGAGTGAGGCCCAAGAATAGATTAGATATTAAACTCTAAGAAGTGTGAGCAGAACACAATCCCACCATAACCATACAAATTCACAATTAAATGTGAGAACAACGTGACTCAAACTCACGATCTCTAGGTAATGAAGGTTTTGATACAATGTCACGAAACCATTCCACCCAGAACCTTAAGTTATTGGGTGAGGTCCAAGAATGGGTCAGGTATTAAACTCCAACAACCCTAAAATCCTTTGTCATTTATACCATATCTTGAATTTTGGCATGCTTACATTTTTTGCACTAAAACTTTTTGGTACATACTAAAAATGGATTATACTTGCCTTTTCAGAAACCTTACTGCTGCTACCATTCAACAGCTCTGGAGCCATCCACGGAAGAGTTCCCCTCACACCTCCGGTAACCAAGGTATTTCTTTTGATTTTTGACAGACCAAAATCACCCACCTGCAGATACAGGAATCTTTTCAACTTCCCTTTAAATTTGTTTGACTTGGGACAAATAGATTCTATCTAAACAAGACTAAAGGCATTCAACAATTAGAAAGGCATCATCTGCTATATTGATAACTGTTAAACAATGTAAACAATTACCTTGCAAATAGGGCGTAAAGTATCCTTCAAGTTGACAAGCAAGTTGTCACATTTCAAATCAAAATGCACAATATTTTTGGAATGCAAGTATTCCATTCCAAAAGCCGCATCCATCGCAATAATAAGTCGCTTACGGCGATCAAGATGCCTAATTTCAAAGGACTTATTAGAGCAAGAAATTGGGGAATATTGCGATCTACCACAATGCAAAAAAGAAATGAATCAAAAAGAGGTACCTGTCTTTGCTAAGTAAAACATGTCTAAGAGAGCCATTCACCATGTACTCTGTCACTGTGGCTAGTGTTCCTCCTGGCCCATCCTGCACCACCCCATAAAATGCCACCACATTGGGATGGTGAAGCTTTGAAAGGATATCAGCCTCACGCCAGAATTCCACAGTCTGCAAAACATTGATCCTGGTTAATAACATAAAAAGGTTTAAACAAACAAGAAATACAAATCTCTAATATGTGTAAGTGTTGAACACAATGCTGATCATTAAGCAGAATAGCATTCATAAGTATTATCCTCTCCCTGGAAGATATTACCAAGAGAACATTTCTTTTCTTGATGGATCTAAAAGTTACAACAGATGCAGGGTTTAAGCAAAGCAACAAGATGGGATCTCATGGCACATAGAGTTGGCAATACCGCAGCCTGCTAGTCCATTATAAAATCCTAAACTGGAATGTTTTTTGACTCTTTGTTGCTTATTAAATCATTACCACATAACTTGAATGAAAGTAACTCACCAATCTCTCTTGCTCTGATGAACGACCGGCGAAGCAGCTCTTCTTTATGCGCTTAATGGCAACATCAGTTCCTCTCCATTTTCCATGGTAAACAGTACCAAAAGTTCCAGAACCCAGTTCCCTCAGCTCTTCTAAGTCTTCGTTCTTTATGATCTACAATGACATTGAAAAATCATCATAAAAAAAATGATAAAGGAACTCAGACAAATCAACTAAAACGTCCCAAAAATAAACCAGAAATATAAGATTGCAAAAAATGAACATAAATGCATGTTAATAGCATATGCCACCTCAGAAGTACATTCATGTAAACTCAGATGGTAAGCTTGACAGATTGGAAACAGGAAACAATATTAAAAATTAAACTAACAAGAAATTTGTTTCTTTAGCTCCCAAAGTAAAAGGGGGTTGAGATTATGAAGAAGGGACGAGCTATGTTATAATGACCAACTTTTCTAGGAAAGACAGGACAATGGGTATGTGATAATGCCCTCTTTTTCTCACAGTTAAATTACCAAAAGCATGACAATATTCTGCAAAGCATTGTACACTGTATGTTGATGTGCTGCACTTATAGTCCTGTACCATTCAACCATACTATTTAACATCAATGTCAAAACCCAACTCAGCATCAGCAAGAACATTGAGGATGACATAATTTAAAGAAGTAAGTTGTTGTTCTGGAACAGCACAATCTATTTTTTTATTTTTTAGCAAAGCCATCATCAGGTTTCACGTGTCCAACCCAAAACCCGCAAACTTTGGGGCACAGTCAGAGTGATTCAGTGGATTCTCCACAACTATAATACTTATTTAAAATTTCTTTGTGCTAAATTCAAGTAGAATCAGTGGAAATCAATGGTATCAATTATGAAAGTGCATGGCTCAACTGCTAGGTCAGGTATAAAGGACTGCAAACAAAGAAGCTAGTGCAGAGAAACGTGTTGTTCAACTTTTGCCACAAGAACAAGCCACAAAGGGGTAAAGTGCAAGTGATTTACCTGCAAGGTGCTGATATCAAACTCACCCAAGGGAAGCTCAAGTGAAGGTACGCCAGTTGTCTCAATATCAAACTTCCCATCAGGACGCTGATGAAAAAGAAGCATTTGATACTGAGATATGAGCAACATTAGTTAAGAGCCTCTATTCAGTCAAACATACATGTAATAGATAGAAGCACCTGATATTCTGATTCTGGCATTCCAGAGCTTAGTCCACTCAACTGAATGTTGTCCTTTCCCTTGAGCAGAGAACGGCCGTAATCTGCATCTGAATTCATGTTAGTAATTTCAATGGAAACAGGCATTCCTTGCTGCATGTCCCCGTCAAAATTAATTTGCGAGTCAATGTGAGGCAAGGCAACTGCACCAGACTTTAAAACTGGATAGCTGTAATCAATAGGTGGCCCTCCTTCAACATTTGTAAGCGAGGAAGGGAAACCCGGATGATCCTGGTCAATAAGGGAAACATCTTTCCTAACAAATTGATCTTGTGCCAAGTTGCGAAAGAATGACCAGCGTTTAGGCTCATGATTCTCCTTCAGGCTCAATCCAGTTCTGTCAACAGGCATTTGACTAATGCCAGCAAGGTTTTCATGCATTCTAACTTTTGAGAATATATCAGACAATATATCGCGAGGAAATCGGTCATTGATATCAACAGATATGTCTCCTAACCTTGGAGTGACGATGCCAACAGGCTCCATTTGAGCTGCTTCGTTATTTTTGAGGGAGTTATCTTTGCCCTTGACAGTTTCAAAGTCATCTGCAGCCTTAAATACTGTTGGGCCCAACTGAGATTTCTGCCCATTAGATTCAAGCACTTCAGATAGATTGGGATTCAATTTACTTGAGTTATCAGCAAATTCATTGTACTTTTCGGACTGTGCCACTCCGTCTTCAACAGTCTTAGGATCTACATAATTGGGGCTTGCAGATGCAAGAGACTGCTCAGCGTGGGAGGCCTCATTCCTTTCTTGCGATTTATCAACTGAATCTGCTACCGTTTGAGAACTATTAAAACGTGCTTGATTTATTAAAACTTGGGGATCAAATGAATCATCAGATTTTGACAATCGATTCAATTCTGCCTGCTCCCTTGGAATACGCTCAGAACGAAAAACTCGTTGAGGAACCAAAGATGGTTCAAGATAGCTAAAATCTGATGGATGGCCAGATGGACCAGCAGAAGAGTGTAGATGGTTATCATCATCATTCTTCATTTGTTCGATTGCAACTTCAGGGGAAATTGAATTTTGTATGGTTTCCTGGACCTTTCTGTTAGTTTTTGTTGGCAAGATATGGGCTCCTATTTCTGCTGCAGCTTTGGCAATCAATACTTCGTCTCTGGCCACATAACTTGGCAGAGGACCATCATATGGATGCACAGGAACCTTATTCTCATTTTCCAATGTCTGAATCTCAACAGTTTCTTGAATTTTTGGGAGTGATGTATCTCGTTTAATTTTCAGTTCCTTTATTGGTGCTTCCTTGTCCAGAGTTTGAACTCTCTTAGGTTCATTTAACTTCTGGCCGGAGTTATCCCTTTTGAGCTTCGTGTCCTTTAAGGATACTTCTGGATTTGGAATATGAAAGCCAAGATAATGTGGGTCTTCTGTCAAAGCCAGCTGCTGAACCTGATGCCCCTGAATAGGCATCGACACTAAGTTTTCACCAGATGTTGCAAAGTTAGAGGGTTGGGGCCCAGATTGCCCGGATGCAGACATGGGATTGGAGCCCTTTCCATCAATCTGGGAAAGGCTCTCCATATGCTGCATGGAGGAAACTGGAGGCTGGTTAGCAATTACATGATGGCTCTTCTGGCCCTGATAAAGCTGTGAATTAGATTCATAAGCTGCAGAAGAACTTGCAAGTGGTGGTTGAGAAGATTGGGTTGTTGATGACATGGAGTTGGAACCCTTTCCATCAATCTGGGGGATGCTCTCCCTATGTTGCATGGAGGACACTGGAGGCTGGCTAGCATGTACAAGATGCATCTTCTGGACCTGGAAAGGCTGTGAATTAGATCCATAAGCAGCAGACAAAATTTCTGGAGGCGGTCGAGAGGATTGGGTTGTTGACAAAGGCACATCAACTGCCAAAGGTGTTATGCTCCCACTTGGCAAACTAGTTCCAACTCCACCTGCCTCCCTTTCAAAATTGAGGCTGATCAACTCGTCCAAATTGTTCCCGGATGCACTTCCCAAGTTAATTGAATTTCTTCTTGAACCCAAGTCCATACCATTCACAGCAACTACATACTGAATCTCAGAATGGCCTTCCACGGATTCTAGACCAAACTGGGCATCCTCCAAATCATTGCTAGAAAATAAGAACATCCTGGGCTTCTGTGATCCTCCATCTGCCATTACACTGCATTCCTCCATCATGTTCTGCAGATCCTCATCACAGGAAACAGAAACCAATGCATCCAGATCTTCACCAGGGAGCTGGTATTTGATAGTATGAGCTTGGTTGTATATTGCTAATACCTTCTGTCTAAGATTCTGCCAAGATATATTCTTGCTCAGCTGGATGATCCGCGTCTCGCCACCAACATATCTAAGTTTGCCATCACTTGGACGAGGCAAAATTGTACCACCAAAGCTACAGAGGAACTTCACCTTCACTGCTGAGCCGTTAGAATTGCCTGAGGACGTATATTCATGAATTCCTCGAGTGCTCTCATTCCTTGATGATGGTTGTGGTGCCAATTGAGTAGAATCATAATAATATTGGCGCTCTTGTGCAACAGAACTCTTCCTTTCAAATTCTGAAGTGCGGCCTTTTTCTACAGTGCTAAGTACAGAAATATCCGGCCCACTTTCTGAACTCGTATGAGGTATTCCAAGCATGCCCTTCAGCTCCATATAGCCAGGTGTGCTGTTCGGATCAACATAAGTATTTGGAATGAAATGCTGCCACGGGGTCACCCTATCCCGCATAAATTCGAGAGCAAACTCCTCACCAGTCTGAATTGAGTAATTCAGCACGGGTCTGGCTCCAACTGACATGTTGTACTCAGGAGGTTGGAGATTACCACTGACATTTGTTGATGGATCAAGGAAGAACCTCTGATTTGCAGACCCAAGTCCATCATTTCTTGTGTCCACATTATTCAGTCGAACTTGTTCATAGTTTCTTTTCTGATCCATCATACCTTTTCCAATATTTCTCTCCATTTAGTTCAATTGCACCAACAAGGCAAGGCACAAAGAATGCCATATCAAGACAGAAAAACTCCTACGCCAAAGCATAAAGACTGCTTTTGAGACATTACCCCCTGAAACAGTAAAAAAGTTTTCAGCACCAAAAAATCTCTCAATTAACTAGAAAGAGGATCTCCTAGATAATAAGAAGTTACATAGCATAACACAACGGCAATCCAATGTCATGCAGCGAAGGGGACTAAAGCTTTAGCCTTATGGTCAAAGCTGAGGCCAAAAAGTCTCAGGTCCATAAAAAACAAAGAATGTCATAGCACAGAGATATCTTAAAAATCTAAATGCAAACAAGGGGGAAAAAGCATCAGGCTTATGAGGATGATGATTCATGTATTGTCATTTCTTTCACAATGAGGATCCAGCATTCAAACAGCAAATCCCATCATTCAAAGTGACCTAGAAGCCACATGAGCAAAAAGAGAAAATTCTAACATGTATTAAATCTAAACATATTTAACAAATTTGTGTACTTGACAAGTAAAAAAAAGAAGAAAATATCCACTATTACAAATAAAAAAAATAAACTATTAAAACTCGTTTATCCAAGGGATTGAACTGACAAAGCGCGGCGGCCAAAAAAATTTCAAAGAAAAAAAAAACATATCAAAGGAAACACAAAAAAAAAGGGGAAAGAGAAATTAAAAAAAAAAAGAGACAATAATTGACGAGGATCACATCATATAATCAAAAGTCCGGAAAAAAAAAAAAAAAAAAGAGGAATAAACACCAAATCATATCACGAAAATCGTAAAATGAGTAGCAAACTCAGTAAAACCCAACAACAAACTGATCGCAATCTCAAGATTAAAAAAAGACTTACTTCATCATCTTTAATTAATTGAGGTAAGAAAGAATCACAACCAGCAAACCCCCCAGCCGAAACCCTCCACCAACCGAAATCAAGCTCAAGCTCACTCTAGGCTTTCATAAAAGACAACCAAAAACCCACACCCGATCAAAATTCACACTGATTTTTGCTCAACCGATCGAATAAAACCACTCCAAATTAACAAAATCAATTGCATGAGATAAACTAAATTTCCACGACAATTATTTTTTTTTTAAGAAAAAAAACATCGAAATTAAGAGAACAAAAACAAATAATCGCAAGTCATAAGCATAAGTACCCAGAGATCAGCAGCAGAAGAGGAAAAACAGAAACGGTCTTTGCTTTCTGATGAGAGCGAGCTTCAGTAGCTATCGGGATTCGCTAGTTTTACTTATTTTCTCCTGTACTTCGCTCTTCCCCTCTATTAACATATTCTCAACTTGACTTTGGTCTCATATATTTTATATAAATATATTTTTCTTTTATATCTATAATAATAATAAATTATATAATTAAACGTGATAATTTAATAATTTTTTAATATATATTTTTCAGTATTAACTTAAATTTGAGTTTTTATGTTTATATTTTTTTATTGAGGATTGAAGTTAGGTTACTGCTCAGAGCAGCAAAAGCCTCCTTTTCTTTGATTCAATTGGTTTCGTTTTTTTAAAAGCGTGTTTGAAGTGAGTGGAAGAGTGAGAAAAAAAGGAAAAAAGAATATAAACAGAAAATAAAATTATTTAGAATAGTAAAAAAAAGTGAAAAGAACAAAAATATAGTTAAAGAAAAAATGAATAATAATTTTTTAGAAAAAAAAGTGAAGGGAAAATAAAATTATTTGTAGTGATAAAAAAATAAAGAAAAAAAAGTATGATAAAAGAAAAAATGAATAATAAATTGTGAGATAAAAAATAAAAAAATAAAATTATTTAAAATAATATAAAAAATAAGTAAAAAAATATAAAAAAATACATAACAATAATTATATTTTTTTCTCTCCTCCCTTTCTATCGCATAACAAACACGCTTTAAGAAAATGTTTAACGAGTTTCTTGCGGACGACAATCATCATTATATTTTGTTGGTTTATGTCAAAAAATAATCAAATAAATGAGTATTTGGAGGATTTTTTTTGGGGGGGGGGGGGGGCAGCTCACGCGGACAAGGAAAAGCGTAAACAGCACGGGCCAATTGTCGGAGACATTGCTTGCGTTGGTACTGCCTGGCAACGCACGCCACGTTTGGTCGATTAGATTTTCCGTTTGACTTCGACGCGAGATTGGCGCGTGCGTACGGTGGCTGCGGATGCTGAATTGCTGGGCCTGATTCTGGGCCTATCCGATCCCACAGCTGACGTTAGATCACCGATGACGATCAAAAAAACCAATAAAAAACAAATTATTAGACTAATTATAGGGCCCCATTGGGAGGCCAGAATCCGAACTTTATGTCTTGAGTTTTTAGTTTCTTTAAAGATTTAAAAAATAAAAAATTACTAGATCGAACTTCCTTTGTGACATCGGTGAATACTGCTTTGATCTTTTTTTTTTTTTTTTTGGGCATTTAGAAAGATAGAATATTATATTTTTTTAATATATTAAAGTGTTGAATAATAAGAAAGTATTTTAAAAGACTTAAATTTCACGTTAAAAAGAAAAATTTTGTATCATGTATTAAGAAAACATATAAAGAGAATAGAATCTCACATGAAAAAAAAATGTCAAGTATTATATGTTTATATACTAACATGTTTCTTATATTTCACAAAACAAAAGATTTATAAAAGATCTTACGCAACTCAGTTTTAGATTCGATATGAGCGGGCTTATGTGACCCTACGCAATGGCCGGTCCACCCCTGAACTCAATATTTTTAAACTACTTAGAATTTTTTCAGTTTTTTTGACTGTTGGAAAACTAAACAAGACCGGTCCACCTCTGAGCCTAATATTTTTAAACCACTCAGAATTTTTCCAAAATTTTTCCAATTTTCCTGACTGTTGGAAAACTAGTCGTAGCAGCGGTTACAGCTATTAATACTATTATTCCACTCATTATTCACTTCTATGACAATAATTTTGTTTTATAAACCATAAAATCAGAACCAGTATATAAGACTATCTTCATTTTCTCCAAAAATCATCTATTTTCATATTATTCTTGCACACACTTTTTCTACTGTAATTTGCTGGGTTAATCGATAATAAAGTTATTTCTGTTATCTCACTATGTGAAATGCACATTAGTGGGAATGTCTGTTATATTTTAGGAGGGTAGCCACTACGACCTAATATACTGTTTCAACTTGAGAATGAGGGCGGAAACTATCTTTAATGAAAGTGTCTCACACGCCTCAAACATTATTCATATCCTTTATTTTGAATATTATTTATATTCATTTCCTATTATTTTTACTTATTATTTTTAATATAAAGAATAAATAAAAATAATTACTTGTGAATGAAAGCAACATCTGTCTTGTCATTGATCAGATCAGTGCTATTTAATACTTTTAAAACATTTATGTATCCATGTCAATATTTTTCACAATTAATTTAATTTTACAAACTCTAAGTAGATGTAAATATTTTTATTATATTATCATAAAAAATTAAAATTGATATTTTTTGATATTTTTTCTACTCTCTACAAACAATCACCCCTGATGAACACCATGCTATAAGCATCTCTATCAAAAAAACATATCAAATCCAATGAAGGTTGATATAGGAGGACTTCTCCAGTTATGACAAGAACTCCTTCCTTTGTAAGAAAATCTGTATAAGAGTTTGATAGAGATGACTTTTCTCAATTATGATAAGGACTCCTTCCTCCGCAAGAAAATTTGCATAAAAGTTTCCTTTACAAAGAATATGTCCTAATTACAAGCTCCAAACTGAGTCATATCAACGAGTAAGACCACAGCTATTTAGGTATATATTACCCTACGTTCCATCTAGTACTCTGAATTACTATGACGATCAACTGACATTGTTAATTTTAAGTAATTTTTTCATAACATCAAATAAATTAGAATGTGTCAAAAGCTAGGCAACTGAAGAAAGAGTTACAACAAAATTGAAGATATTAGAGAAACGCAAATCATATATATCAACTGTTCTGTTGAAATTCAACTACTTAAACTTATTTTGTTTGGAGTAGAAACATAGCCTCGACCATGTTTTCTTGGAGATATGGACATTGATCAGACCTTTTCCTGGGTAGTAGGGAGTGAGCTGATCATACAGAGAAAATGGACATTGAATGGAGCTCGTAATTTATAAAATAAAACAAAGTTATTAGCATTATGGTAGAATTTGATGTTAATACTCTAATATTTAAATAAATAATTTATTAAAAGGGTAAAAAATAAAGAATGTAATAAAAATAAAATCATTATCTTGAGAATAATACTTTTTTGATATTCTTAGGAGATTTAGTAAACTTCCATTAGTTAGATCGAGGTGCAAAGATGGAAGGTAGTTTGACGTGATAATTAATGCTTTGTTTAGATTATTAGAAAATTGTGAAAAAAAAAAGAGTAAATAAAGTTATTTAAATTGATAAGAAAGTTGTGAGAAAGAAAATAATAAAAAAAAAATAAATAATAATTTATGAGAGAAAAAATAAAAATTAGTTATTTATATTAATAAAAATATTATAAAAAATATAAAAAAATAATAAATTAATAATAATATTTTTAATTAAATATTTTTAATTATTTTATTTTCTCGTTAAATTCTCACAAATCAACCATACCATAAATGAAACCGAGAGTAGGATCGCGACCTTTTAGATAAAGTCAGAACTGCCTGAGACTTCTTTCTAATTATGACTTTTAGTTTAGGCCCGAAGATATTAGACGGTGATTTATCATTATCAGACATCATTATTTTATTTCAATAAATTAAAATATTTTAAGGACACAATTTCGATTTCGTTTTTCATTAAATTAAATTAAATAATTATAAAATCATGAACTTTGGAAACTTTTAAACCATCAATTTCTTTTCTTTTTTTTTTTTTTTTTTTTCAATGTGGTCATACTAATCTTTAAATTAAATAAAGCATCCCACAAAACACTTTTTTTTTTTTTAATCCTCTGACAATACTAGTCAGAATTCTAATGTACTTACGAAGTTCACTAGTACTAAACTCAAAAGGGCAGTAACAAAAGTGCACAGACAAGAGACAAGGGGAAGCCAAAAGCGCTTCTGTCTCAAACTCGAAAAACAGATGTTGCGCGTCTCCGGCGCCGCCGCCGCCGCCGCCGCTACTGCCGCCAACGCCGAGTCTCTGCGCTATCGCATTTCGTCGAACCTACTCTTCCTTCAGGGATCTACTACTTCATCTGCTCCTTTCTCTCTGTCGGTAAAAGTCTCCCAGTCGTCCCAACGACCCATATGCCTGACTTCTATATACCTTCATACTAAGAATTGTTTTTTTTGTGTTAACGTCTTAGGGTTCGATTCGGTGCATTAAAGTTCACGGGAACTCGCTGTGGTCAAGCTGCAGAGCCATGGCGGAGTCTCAAACCCTTTCAAAGAATGAGCCTCAAACTTCTGCTTCTGGTTTCTATTTCTTTTCCTTTGTTTTGGTTTCCGTCTTTTTTTTTTTTTCCCCCTTCTTTTCTGTGAAAAAGATGGATACATTGAGGGAAATTCTGTTACTCTGTGGACGTCTTTCAGGGACCAAACGGGCTTTGATATCTTTATCGGACAAGAAGGACTTGTCTTTTCTTGGTACTGGACTACAAGATTTGGGGTAAATTTTCGGGCTTTTGTTTTAAATAGCTTATGATTGCTTGCTTGCCATTCACTTCATTATTCATTGAGAACTGAATATAGGAAAACAAAAGCAATGAAAACAAAACATGGGAATTCTCTTGGGACCCTCATAGTTTCCCCAAAGTTTGTAGAAGATGTGCATTGTTTGCGTTCTCATACGGAATGGGATAATGCAATGATCCATAGCGATGAACTTCTTGTTGACTTGGAGCCGTAGGTTTTTATGGCTTTCTTATGCCTGCCCCTTTTTGTGAATCATAGGTATACAATTGTTTCAACAGGAGGAACGGCATCTGCTTTGGAAAGTGCTGGAGTGTCTGTGACTAAAGTGGAACAGCTTACCTGTTTCCCTGAGATGGTAAATGTGATTTTTATTCTTCCATTTTGATGCTTATCAAGCTTTAGGTAGATTTTGCAATTTGCATTGCATATCTGTAGTAGTTGCTGTGCTCTTAAAAACTTCAACTTTATACCCTCTCCCTTTGTCTCCATATGCGTGTGTGTTTCCTTCGCTGAATTTTTGAGGGAGTTTCTGCATATAATTTTTTTTTTCTCCATTTTGTTCTTCAAATCATGAGATGACAGTTTTTTGATTTCTTTTGAGGGCAAATCTATTCTCTTTGCTAGCTAGTTTTTCTGTCGTGGCTTCAGCTCACTTTGACATGACTGAAATTATAAGTGGCCACTTGGCATTCAAAGTTGTATTGTGTTGACGGTTGAGACTCCTTATGCGCCAATGGATTTGGTTGTTACACTCTCCTTGTCAACACATTAATGGGGTTTGAAATGATAGGAACCAATTAACATCTTGTTAGCTCATGCATAATTATTAAAATGCCCACTTGTTTTAGAATTCAGATGTTGAACGATATCTGTTGGTAAATGGGATTCTGCTTCTTACATCCATAACGTGTTCATTTCGTGGTTGTGTAACCTCATATTGGCTCTGCTATCACTTTACAGCTTGATGGTCGTGTAAAAACTTTACATCCCAACATACATGGTGGTATTCTTGCTCGAAGGGATCAAAAGCACCACATGGAGGCGCTTGAAAGATATGGAATAGGTGAGATATAGTGAGAATCTTTCACTGGAAATTCACATTTTTTTTTCTTTTTCTTTTTCCCATTTCATGGTCTGTCTTATTTGTGTATACCTACTGCTGTGTGTGTGTGTGTGTGTGTTTTTTTTTTTTTTGGACTGAAAACTGTTGCACTACAGGTACCTTTGATGTTGTAGTGGTGAACTTGTACCCTTTTTATGATAAAGTCACCACAACTGGAGGAGTTGAGTTTGAGGATGGAATTGAAAACATTGATATTGGTGGGCCGGCCATGATCAGAGCTGCTGCTAAGGTAGTTGATCTGCCTGTCAATTCCAATTTGTTTTTAAGTGCAATTGTAATTTTGTCAGGTTTGTTTATGTACTTTTCCTCAAGTCACGTTCAAGCATGATGTGTTACTATAGAATCTTACTTCCGTAGTGTTGGTATAGCCTTTGAATGACCAAAATTGAAACATGTGGTGTATTTGAATTGGCAAGGTTAGAGGTTATAATACTTGGTACATATTGATGGAGAATAATTAAACTAGACTAATAGTATTGTCCAGACTCTCATAGAAATGTAGCTAAGCTATAATGCTAATTTAGATTAGCTTGGGAGTCTAGGAACAGTTTTAGCAATGGCTTGCAAAGAACTGTATCCGGTTATTACTCAACGAAAGTGTATTACTGTGGGTTTGTTTTCAGCGGGGTTTATTTAGAACAGTTTCAAATGCTAACTGACACACATACATTGAGCAGAACCATAAGGATGTCTTGGTTGTTGTTGACTCACAAGATTATCCTGGACTACTGGAGTTTCTTAGAGGAAACCAGGATGATAAACAGTTCCGAAAAAGGCTTGCCTGGAAGGCTTTTCAGCATGTTGCATCTTATGATTCTGCGGTTTCAGAGTGGCTTTGGAAACAAACTGTTGGAGGTATTCTTTTGAACTCATGTCAGTGGTCTTAGTCCTCTACAACAGAACTCATATTGCTAGTCCACGTAGGGTTGATAGCTTGACCATTTTCTTTGTATGTTGGAAGATAAATTCCCTCCGAGCTTAACGATGAGTCTCTCCCTTAAAAGTTCTCTTCGTTACGGTGAAAATCCTCATCAGAAGGCTGCATTTTATGTTGACAAGAGCATCTCTGAAGTCAATGCTGGTGGTATTGCAACAGCTGTTCAACACCATGGTAAGGTGAGTTCACCTAAAACTTTCGGTGACCTTTTTGTCCAATGTTACTGATATGATCAGGTTGTTGTACTTTTTGGCAAAAGAAAGGCAACTCTTTGCTTTAGTCAGAGAAAAAAAAAGGGGGTTTTTACTAGTTACTGTTACTAATCTTACTTTTTTAGCAGCCATTTCCGTCATGACAATACAACCTCCATATTTGTTATTTTGACAATTTCTTTAGTTTTTATGAGAAAGGAATTTCATTGGAAATAGAGCTATTGAGATCAGTAATTGTTGTTGATGTGGATGTGACCATATTGTGGCAGAAAGTGTCGAGGGAAAAACAAAAACATTAGTGAAGCAGAGAATTAGGTCTTTGAATTAATTATTATGCCTCTGAACTAGCCTACTGGCTGGTGAAAATCCTTGTAAGGCCTTTGTTTTTGCTTTTCATTGAATGGTATTGCTTTGAAGCCTTTGCTTGGCACTCGAAAGCTTGCTATGACTTTGTTAGCATGTTAACATCTTTGCTTAGCTTACCTGGATGTGGGGTATTTTTTAATATTTTCGAGTATTTTTGTCCGATACTTCTGTATCCCACTTGATTTAGTATTAGTTGCAGAAAATATTGGGTGGAAAATTACATGGTCCATAAATTAGAACCATTGGCAGATTCTGGTTGGATTTCTTATCATTTTATATGGCTTAAATTTATGGGTTCAAGTTGGCTTACAGAATTCTTGGTGCAGGAGATGTCGTACAATAACTACTTAGATGCTGATGCAGCTTGGAATTGTGTGTCAGAGTTTCAGAATCCCACCTGTGTTATTGTTAAGCATACAAACCCATGTGGAGTGGCTTCTCGTGGTGATATCCTTGAAGCATATAGGCTGGCTGTGAAAGCAGATCCAGTGAGTGCATTTGGCGGTATTGTAGCCTTCAATATAGAAGTTGACGAGGTAAGCTGTAGTTTATATGACAGGCCTAACTAGAATTCAAGATAAGCTGAAGTTTTATGAACTTGTCAATTAGTATCAGGTTATTAATCAATATTTATATGCCTCATTGATTGGTAGGTCACCCATCACTTTGACCCTGTGAGACCATATTAAAAAGGAAAAAACAGAAAGCCTGGTTGTGTGCCTGGTTTTTAATTATTTCTCAATAGCGAAATATGTTTCTTCATCAACTGGTATGAGTTGTATAACAAACTTGAGAAGTAGGCCCAAGTTGGGGGCTAATCTGATGCAGTCTGAGTTCTTGCTTGGCTTTGCTTCTAGGCTCTTGCAAAGGAAATCAGGGAGTTCCGTAGCCCAACCGACGGTGACACTCGGATGTTTTATGAGATTGTGGTTGCTCCCAAATATACAGAGAAGGGGCTTGAGATCCTTCGTGGAAAATCAAAGACACTACGGATCCTAGAAGCAAAGATGAATGAGAAAGGAAAGCTTTCTTTAAGACAAGTTGGCGGTGGTTGGTTAGCTCAGGATTCAGATGACTTAACCCCTCAAGATATTCAATTCAACGTTGTGTCTGAGAAGACTCCACATGAAAGTGGGCTTCATGATGCACAATTTGCATGGCTATGTGTAAAGCATGTTAAGAGCAACGCTATTGTAATAGCAAAGGTCTGTATTTTTTTGGTGCTTAGTTAAGGAAAATCCTGCTAAAGTTGAAATTGTGGCACATGCTGCCATATATTATCTCATGTTTGTGTTTGTTTTCTTGGCAGGATAACTGTATGCTAGGCATGGGAAGTGGGCAGCCAAACCGTCTGGAAAGCTTGAGAATAGCCTTGAAAAAGGCAGGAGATGAGGTCAAAGGAGCTGCATTGGCTAGCGATGCGTTCTTCCCGTTTGGTAATTGCTTCCATTTAGAATGATTTCAATCCACTGCGTTTAAAAGTGGTGCACAAATAAATTTTTATCCAGACTTCAAACTTCGACAGGTTGATTTGGAAACTAAATTGCATTATTGACTAATACAAAAATTAAATGTCTGATTATTGTGATTTCATATGGAAATTACAGTTAACTGATTATGTGGAATAGCCGTTCATATGCCTTATTAACACAGTAATGCCACTTGTTTTGCAAGCAGCTTGGAACGATGCAGTGGAAGAGGCATGTCAGGCTGGGGTTGGAGTTATTGTGGAGCCTGGTGGAAGCATCAGGGACAAGGATGCCATAGACTGCTGCAACAAGTATGGGGTTTCACTACTGTTCACCAGTGTGAGGCACTTTAGGCACTAATAAAATATTTGACATTTTTCTGTTTGTCTTTGGGACCGAGCTGTGTGCTTCAAAACTGGGCAATGAAATTTCTAACTTTTAGCAAACCCCTCTTGTAGAGAGCTCCTATACTTAAAATGATAAAATACAGAGGTAGGGACATCAATAGCCATCTTATCGAATTCGTCACATAAGTACGCGACATGCTTCGCAGTCTGTCTGCATGTATTTTAATAACTAGAGGGACAAATCTGTACTGTACTCATTTTTGCTGAAAGTGTAAACTTGTGAGTCTGTTATAAAAATTTTTGCGAGCAGAAAGAGTTTCATTTGTCACTACTCCTGATGGTCTATATGACATCAATGTTTGTAGACGCGTTTGATACGCAGATTAAATAGTATGATATAGGATAGTATAGATTAATAGGGTGCACTTGTTTCATGGGATATGATAGAATAGGATAAGCTAGTGGCTAACTATCCTATTTTAACCCATATTTAGTTGGTTAATAAGATAGGTATATGATAAGTTAGTGTGGGTTTACTATCCCATGAATATGGGATAGTACTATTCCTCTAACTCTTATGAGTTAGTCTATCTTATATCATGGATTAGTGTTAATAAATTATATATTTCTTAAAATATCCTCTTAATTAAAATAAATTTTAAATATTTTTAAAAAAATTAACATAAAATTTAAAAATTCATTTCTCACTCATCTTCTCTCTCTTTCCTTCTCTCTCTCTCACTCCACTTCTCTCTTTCCTTTCTCTCTCCTCCCTCTCTTTTCTTTCTCTCTCCTCCCTCTTCTCTCTCTCACTCCTCATCTCTCTCTTCCCTTTCTCTCCTCGTCCTCCTCCTTCCTCCCTTCCTTTCTCTCTCCTCCCTCTCTCTTCCTTCCCCCTACCTTTCTCTCTCCTCTCTCTCTCTCTCTCTCTCTCGCATGCTCATTCTTTCTTTTTTTTCATATAACTTTGAAAATTTATCTCTTAAAATTTATTTAATTTTTTCTCAAAAAATTAAAAAAATATTAATTTTTTTTATATTTTAAAATTTATTTGTATAAATAAAATTAATACTTAATTTAAAAAAAATATTTTTTATACAAAATTGAAAAATTATAAACAGTATAATATATAATAACATGTAAAATGAATATTAATTTCATTAATTAATTTTAATTATTTTTAATAAAAAGATTAAAATTAATAGTAAATGTAAATCAATTATTTCTAAGAGTAAAAAAGTAATTTTGATATACTATACTATTCTATCCCATATCATCCAAACATTAAATATGATAATTATTCTATACTATTTGATGACATCCAAATATAATATAAATAAGTAATCTAGCTTATCCTATACCATATTAGTCTATATTATCTTATACCGTACTGTTTAGTTTGTGTATCAAACGCACCCATATAGTATATGATAGGTTACACCATTAGTCTATATTATGTTTGCATAGTATTAAATGGTATAGAATAGTTATCTTATCCAATATTTGGAGGATATAGGATAGAATAGTATAATATATCAAAATGATTTTTTTGTTTTTAGAAATAATTGACTTATATTTATAATTAATTTTAACATTTTTATTAAAAATAATTAAAATTAAGTAATAAAATTAATATTTATTTTATATATTATTATACATTATATTGTTTATAAATTTTTAATTTTATATAAAAAAATATTTTTCAAAATTAAGCATTAATTTTTTTTTTCACAAATAAATTTCAAGATATCAAAGAAAAGATATTGACATTTTTTTTAAATTTTTTTGAGAAAAAAAATTAAGTAAATATTAAGATATAAATTTTGAAATTTATTATATAAAAGAAAATGGAGGAACGAGAGAGAGAGAGAGTGTGTGAGTGTGTGAGGAGAGAGAAAGGAAGGGAGGAAGGAGGAGAGAGAGAAGGGAAGAGAAAGAAAGAAACGAGAGACGAGGAGTGAGAGTGAGAGGAGAGAAAGGAAAGCGGGAGGAGAGAGAAAGGAAAAAGAGAAGAGGAGTGAGAGAGAGGAGGGAGGAGAGAGAAGACAGAGGAGAGAAATAATTTTTTAATTTTATATTAAATTTTTTAAAAAATTTAAAATTATTTTAATTAAATAATATTTTTATAAATATATAATTTTTCAATACTAACCCATAAGATGAGATAGATTAGTTCACTGAGGGTAAAAGGAATAATACTATCGCATATTTATGAGATAATAAATCTACACTAATTTATTGTATATCTATCATATTAAACAATGAAATATAAGTTAAAGTAGGAGAATTAACTTTTAATCTATACTATCCTTTAAATGCTTCAACATTTGTGTGATCTTCCTTTTCTTTGGAAAAAATATCACAAATTAAATGGCCTCTGCGACCACAAATAAGATGGCGTTTGCAACAAAATACGACTCGACTGTAGGGACAGCTCGAACGTCAAAGCGATGAAGCATGAAGACCTTTTAATTAGCTGAGATATTTAGTTTCACCAGCTTTTAAGGGGACAAGTGATAAATATTTTTACTACAGGCTTTGAACAGTGAGTTTGGACCTCGTATTTATGTCTAGGCGTCACTACTCGGCGCAATGACAGCCCATGGATAGCCTAGACAAGTCGCATGGCGGTAACTCGTCGGACAGCCTACATGATGCTCCCAAGCTCCCTGACCTTTGGATTACCTCTCTAACAGACTCGACATTACCTATCACAGTTCATGACACATCAAATAGGGGTCTTGTGAAGCATTAAACTGTCACCACAACCCAGATAGGTATAAAAGCAAGAGAATAGCACTCTAACTAGAACTTTTTCCCTGCGAACTTTATGCAAAAACTCTCAAACAATCTCTTTAACTAGATACTTTTCTTCTCCTCCTTCTCTTTCACACACACACACGTCTGTAAGCACCTCCACACACTCATGGAGCGCTCTTCCTCTCAAGCCTCTCCCTCATAAATCTTGTATGAGGGTATTCAAGGCCCTCATTACTTCTCCAGTCCAGCATCAGAATGGTTACGTGGGGATACCTCCAGCTCAAGTTTTGCTATTTTACAAGTTTATAGGTGAGGCCCAAGAGTAGCTGAATTCTCAATCAAAGACAACCATCATATATAATTAATAAAATAATTATTTTTTATAAAAATTAACATGTATTACAATATATAATAAAAATGATATTTTTTACGTCATCAATTTTTTTTTTATTTCTTCGACTTATGTGTCATGTTTATTTAATGTGTATAATAAGTCCAATTACTTGTTATTCAACATAATTGATGACAATGATTACGAACTTGTCATTAATGGTGAATACCGACGACAAGAATATCGATGATTTATTGACACGATGATGCTACATGACAAGTCGTTGATAGTGATAACCATAACCAAGAACAACGTTGTTACCAGCAAAACGAACTTCATGTTGGTTGAAACAACATTGTCAACGATGGTAGTGACCGACCGAAATTACTATTGCTTGCAACGATGATGTCGCGTGAAAGACAGCGGTAATGACAACCAATAACGAGACCCTTTTTTTTTCTTTTGCTTGCATTGCCAAACAATAAAATGGTAGGTAGTGATGATTCCAAATCAATTCCTTGGTTGTAAGTTGTAACACACCGAGGCCATCATCACCCCATTTTTTGTTTTAACTGTGGGCTCATAATGATAATAATCTGAAGGGAAAACGTTTGTAGGCATAGAAAAATTGGACACAGAGAACACATAGGACCTACATGTCACAATTTTCCTTTTTTTTTTTTTTTTTGAATTTTGAAAATTTTTGTCAAAAAAATAGATAAAAATACATAATTTTGCAATAAGAGTAATATAAATTGTAAAAAGTATGACAATATTTTGTGAAGAAATAGCAAAAAAGTGAATTTTGGTCGTTGAAGATTAAGGTGTTTTTGTTCGGAAGAGATTTCTAATTTTCTTAAGGTGGGTCCTACCGTCTGGCTTTGCCATGCCCAAAAGAGTCTGTCCATGTATTGCAACCCTAATCTCAATTCAACCTATTATCAATGGGCTGGGTTCATGTCTGCTATAGTTAAGTTCAACCCAACAAAAAACACTATAAGAGCACTGTTTAAGAGGTCCGTTGTTTAGTTTGAGAAATTGTTTTAAAAGTAACAATTTTATAATTTTTAGTAATAATATATATAAATTAACGTCTGATAATTTAAGTGACGAGAAACTTAATTTCCCTTAAATAAAATTTTGAGTTCGATTCTTGTGTGTGGAGAAAATAAGCGTTCGGAGAATTTTATCCTTTTTAATGAATCCACCCAACTCGAACTGGATTAGTTAGAGTTTAATGAATTTTTGAATACTAAGACTTTTAGACAAAATAAAAAAGTAATAATATATATATTTTAAATAATAAAAAATAAAGTGATGTAATTTTATTATTTAAAATATAAATATTATTATTTAAAATTAATAACTTGTTATAACCAAAACAATTAACGAGACAGGCTCCTAATCTTTTCTCAAACTGTAATTGTAAGGCATCTAGCAGCGTACACATGTATATACGCGGACACCTGGCAAGCTAGAAGAGATCTTCGTTCGCAACATTCCCAGGGAAAGACTCCCCGGAAAGCTCCTGCATAGGAAAATCATCTACGAAGAAGGACCCATCATCTGCAGGCATCTCCAAACCATGTGCTGAACAGTACTTGCCAAACGTTGGAAAGCAGGCATCACTACTACTACTTGTAGCAACACTGACCTGTGAAAGTGGAACCGAAATCATGCTTTGCTGCTCATGTTGGAGTTGCTCCTGGTGTCGTTGGCCCTGCCGCGGCGGCTGTCGATCCGCCATCCGGGGAATTGGTTGATGATGACAATAATTATAGCTGCCGCCGGAAGACGCCATTATAGTTGATGCATCCCTGTGATCTTGCACTTTACCGAGCTGAAAATTCAGGTTGACCGGGCCCTTTGGGCCCCCAAATGGAAAGGGTTGGCTCGGGCATCCGGTAAATTGCTGCACCAAGGCTCTAAAATTGCTGGGGTCGGCGTTGAGGAGGGTAGCGGGCGTTTTCTTTGAAGCTCTGGACCTCTTTCGGATGGGTTTTTGTATTCCATTAGAATCAATGGGATTCGATTGACGGCTTGCTACCCAAGAATTGTTTGGGCTTATGCTATCCAATCCACAGTTTGTGGCAACTATGGTGGAATCTGATAGCATGAAGGGCGAAGATGTGGAATAATGGCCGCAAATGGATTGTTCATAGAATTGCGCCCACTCGTTAGAACTTGCTGCAGTATCACTCATGGTGACTTTGATTGAGTCTCTCTCTCTCTCTCTCTCTCTCTCTCTCTCTCTCTCTATTTGCAGACGGTATTCCTTGTTGTTGGTGGTTGGAATGCAAAGAAACAAAGTTAGGCACAGCATATATATATAATATAATAAAGGATAGGGACAGCCTCTAACCAGAACAAAAACTTGTATTGCATCCGTTTGACTATTCCTATAGAAAGAGAAAGAGGTAGACTTGAGGCCGAAGGTTCCTGGGACGGATACACTCGCGAAGGCCCCCCCTCACCACCTGAAATGTATGATTTGGTCTCTGGCTATCAAATGCCCCCCCATAACAACACTCTGCCTCCTTCATAGCATGGTAAAATGTAAGGGCACGAGTACGGATCCGAAGAGCATGTCCCATTTTTTGTCCGAATCTGCGAATTGCAATAAAATTTCAATTTTTTGTAATTGAATTTATACTTTTTACTTAAAAAAAAAATGGCATGATATACTTTTTTTTCATTTCATATTTTATTATTGCGATCACAAAAAATTCTAAACTTATTGCGTTACGGATACTGGTCGAGACAAACTTCCCTTCGGATACATACCTTTTTCCAAAATGTAAACTAAAATAATAATAAAACGATTGGTGAGTCTCCTGCAGAGCAAAGATAGAATAATAAAAAGTTTTTGTGATAGACTTAGTTTAGTTCTTGTGAGCCTTTTTCATTGCTGATGCTAGGCTAACTGCTGCAATGAACCAATTCAGTAGTTATAATTTAAATTGTATTTTAATCCTTGAGGAAGGGCTTTAAAATCTATTATTTGGCACAGTAAAGATCTTTCATCAATATCTTTATTTGAGACTTTCTTTTCTATCACTTTTATTTATGTTTGAGTGTGGGAAAAAAAAAAAAGAAGAACTTGATTTTGCTCCAACACGATGAGATACTTCGACACAACATATGTTCCTTTTTTCCCTTTATAGATAATTTTACGATTTTTTTAAAATAATTATTTGGCTTAACCTTGAGTAGCACAAATAATCATAATTTTGCTTGTATTTTCATTTTCTTAAAGTAATCAAATCAAGTTGTTGAAAAGTTCTTATTTTCATTAGTGCCTCTTCACCTACACCTAAATAGTGGTACTCCTTTATTTGTTACTTTATTTTTAATTGATTATTCTTTTGTCATAACTCATATCTTTTTTATTAATGTTATATTTATAAATGTAAGTTTGCCCTCAATAAAAAAAATTTTGGATCATCACTAAAAGGATTTTTTTTTTTTTTTTTGCCTTCCGGGAGGCAACTCCTGTAACATCAAAGAAAATTTGTGTTGACTTCACCCCACTCAAAGAAAAAAAGAAAAAAGAAAAAGAAAAAACAAAAGATGGGGGATAATAGAATTTGACGTTTCTTGGCTACAAAAACTTACACTGTATATGAAAGTGGACGAACGACTGCTTGCGAGTTCATATATAGTTACAAATTGCAAGCGTTATAAACAAAATAATACCCCAATCAGTATCACTAGAGGATTTCGGAATTAAAAACTGACACCATCTGCCAAGAGATCATAGTACAACTTTTTCAAAATCATTTGATCAAAAACTGCAAGTTGCACGCTATTTTGTTAGTTGATTAATAATATTAAGAGAATATTTATTATTCCTTACATATCTTTTAGTTCGCTGTGAATAATTTTCTCTTAATTAAATCAAAAGGGCAGATTTCATGGTGTACACTTAAGTTAAGCTGTGATATCATCACATGGCAATATCAGATGGCAACTGAAAAAACAAAAAAACAAAAAAATAAGAACAAAAAAACAAGGAAAAGAAGAGGAAGAAGAAGAAAAAATGGGGTCAACATCATCATTGTACCACCTACTTCATTTTGTCTTTAAAGTCGTTTCAGCTAGTCTTTGCTGTTGGTCAAAGAACTATTTAGAAGTGAGAAGTAAACAAAGACTGCTGCACTCTTTTCATCGCACAACGATTTCTTACGTCTGACCCGCAATTCCACCCCACGTTTAGTTGCTTCTCCACTAAAGTTCTTTCACACCGATGCATTTTTAACCGCTCTCAGTTTACACGAACCCGGTTCTCCATTGGACCACAATCGGAGTAAAAATCAAACCTGCAACTTATCAGACTGAAGTTTCGTCCGTTGTTTACATGACCCAACTTTGGGGCCTTGTGCCAGTAATATTCTCACTTTTATATTAGTCAACGAAAATCACGAACGTCAAAAATAGCGTCATTTGTTGCCTCATCTGCGTAACATTAATTTCCGTCACCACTCATGTCAAATATCATCATCACTAATACAACTAATAAAATATAAACAGGATAATGTGTTGAGAATTGATTTGCATATCCTGACATTTCTCGACGTGAGCTAAGCATTGTTGTTTTCTGATATGTTATTTCTTTTATGTGTTTACGATTGACCACGATTATATATGTTCACACTCCAGGTTGCTCAATTTTAAAACACAATCTAGCTTCTTCGATATAATAATGTAGCTTAGAAAATACCACCAAGATTGGCCAGCTTGCAACAAGTCAACTGTGCAGACGCAAATGGCTCTGACCCAAGACTATTCTCCAATCTCCATGTGCGTTGGTCATTTGACACCTGGGTCTTTTTGCCCCCTCTTGAAAGGCCTGATTTGTACATACGGAAAGATGATAAAGAGAGGGCAGTGCTACTCTTTGACGGGCGGAAAAAAAAGTAGGGCATCAAGATCTTTTTTGGTTTGAAATTGTGTACACGTATAATGACGTTTAAATTTTTTTATAATAATAATAATATTTTTTATAATAAAAATATATTTAATTATTTTTTATTATAAAAAATATCATAATAATTATAAAAATTTAAGCGTCATTACCCTCATACACAATTTCATAAGCAAAAGTTTGTACGTGTTTTGCAGGCAACACTAGTTTTTCTTCGTCAATTCGCTCCACTAAAAAGCATGGCATCGTCATTTTTGACTAGATCCAGTCTATGAACAATATTGTAAATCCAATTCCATAATGTTATGAAAAAAATACCCAATTTCTTAGATCACATTACAATTTCTGGATTAAGTTTTAAGCCGCCATATACACGACGTTATTTGTTTAATCTTATCGTGAATCACTCTGAGTTCAGTGGAAGTTCGTAGCAAGTACTCAGCCTAATTAAATTGTTATTAAATAATACTACAAACGTTCTAATGTTTGGGTCTTTGGGTAGATTTGGAGATCAAAAACTAATGATAATGTGAAGTTATCGGGAGTCGAACTTAAAATCAACAATGTCTTGATTGAATGCCCCTATCCCTATGGTACAAACAAGGGACAATACTAATAAAAATTTTACAAATCTATTTGCTAATTCTCTTGAAGCTTTTTTTTACAATTAAACTCAATCCACAAATTCAAAGGAAGCAAAATTTGCAGAAATATATCATGTGATCATCAAATCACATTCTTAATACTAATGATTTAATACAAGAAAATAAAAATCCGCATAAAGTTTGATTCACATTATTCGTTTTTTTATTTGGTTGAGTTGAGATGGTGGTAGATAAATATAAATAAATTTTAAGATTTGCTTCTCAGATCTCACCCCTAAATTCAAAACTTGGTGGTCATTCACATTCTAAAAATTGCTAACTTGAAGGGAAGGGAACTGAAACGCAAATTTCTTTGAAAAAGTCGTACGTACACACAATTCTAAAAGGATGATGAACAATAGAATTTGAAATGCGTGACTTGCTGTGGTCACGTACAACCGGTGAAACAGGAAAATTTTAGGCTAAACAAAGGAAGAGAATATGAAAGGAATAATCTTCCTTCCATTTTTCACAATAATTTTCCCTTTCTTACTTTCTTTTTCTAGGTCCTCTTTAAAATCATTTTCTTTCCGAGTTTGAAGGGAAAAGATAAGAAAATTACCATTAGACCAACCCCTTTTTGTCTTGTTCTTCGTTGGTGGTTGACCATGGCCCATTTTTGGGTTCTTCCAATTAGTACTATTTAAAAAAGGACGAGTCGTTACCCCTTTGGCCCGCCGTACAGGTGCCGCAAGGCGCACGGTCCAAAGAAACCTTTTAGGATCACTTTAAATTAAGATTATTTAATAAGTAAAAATAAAAAATTTAGGTTATTTTAAAACAAATTATTTTCATATTAAGCCGTGTTTCAAGTTGAGTTTAGATTCAAATTATTCAAGTGTAAATCAATATGCTAATTTTCAAGAAAATAATCTTCCTCATTTTTTTTTTAAATTTTATAACATATTAGAATATGTGAAAATATATTTTGTTATTTTTTATTTTTTGTATATTATTTTTAATAAAAATTATACAAGTATATTATACACATTATACACACACACACACACACACACACACATTTAGGTCTATAATACATAAATGCACATGCGTGGATATAATTTTTAAAATATTATATGTATAAAAATTTGCTAATTATCTAAAATAGATAATTTAATATTTATATATAATATATAAATATATGTTTGCAAATACATAAAAATAAAGTAGTGTACATGTGTGATGTGTATATACTTGTATAAATAAAGTAACAAGTAAAACAGTAAATAAATATTACATAATAAATTTGTGTTATACTCTTATTTTGTACAGTTTAATTGAAGACGTGCTTAGATTCTCTCTTTCTTTTGAGTTAATTGGTGATTAGATTGTAATTTAAATTTAGACGGCGGTTAATTTGGAATTTGGAAGCAAAAAAAAACAAACAAAAAGAACAAATGAAAAAAAAAAAGGAAAAAATAAGAAAAAGAAAAGAAAAGAAAAAAGCATATAACATCACACAAGGCATTAAGGTAAGCTCTTTCTTTTTCTTCATCTCCCTTCTTCTAGCTTTCTTTTTCTTTTCTTTCTCCTACTTTATCAGGGACCTCAATAGACAGGCTGCAACTCAAGAGGGAATGATGAAGTAGCTAACAAATATTGTTTGAAGAAATATTTTATGAGATCTTGAAAATAATTGAGATTTTCTACTTGGAATCATTTGGAATATTGAAATTTTCTTTTATTTCTATTCTCATCTTTGGCCAGCTCTATTAATAGGATTCATTGGTAGCTTTATTATTTAGACTTATTATGAATATTACAATAAATATTGAGTAGTGAGTTCATTTTCGGGTGAATTCCCGTATTTTTTTTGCCTTGAGTAAATTCTTGACTTGGGTAGTTTCTCCTACGTCACTAAAATTACCCCCACAAAAATTTAACAATTTAAATGAATCAGTAACACATCGTCACATACACCTATGAAAGGATTGTAGAACGTTCTTGGGTTTAAAAGAAACATATCCACCAAACGGAGAATTAAGAAATGGAAAATTGTCCATGAAAGTAAAATTTCAACCATTAAGAATCATACTGCTGTGATTTGAACCGCAGATAAATAGTTGTCCTGTTGTAGGGCTGTATGAAAATGCTGATACAAGTAAAGGACGGAGAGAGGGAGCAAGCCCGTAAATTTTCTCGTTCGAATGAGAGCCAAAATTAGAAAAATACATCAATGAGATCATTATACAACAAGAATCATTTACATCGGCTGGAATGGTAGACTTTCGGCCCGTAAAAGTTACGGAAAAAAGAACACAAAATTTCAAGATTTTTACATCGACACTGACTTCTACCCATCTCCTATTTCCATCCTAACGAGATGTCTTTTTTGTTGTCATTTTCTTCCGCTATGAGTAAGTATCTACTCTACAGTTAATTCTAATATAGTGGTAAGTCTAGGTTTTCTGTATGTTCTAAGAAGCAAAGAAGAGCACACAACACTTATGGATGAGAAAGCCATGCAAGCACCAGCTGCCCACGGCGGCAACTTGATTTTCAGCGAAGGATAGAGAACACCAGCAGCAATAGGTATCGCGATCACATTGTAAGCCATGGCAAAAATATAATTCAACCGAATGCGGAAGAAGGTTTTCCTTGACAGATCAATGGCTGTGATCACGTCCTCCAAATTATTCCTCATCAACACATAGTCAGCAGCTTCTATAGCAATATCAGTCCCTGCTCCAATCGCCATGCCAACATCGGCAGCCGCTAGCGCAGGAGAGTCATTGATACCGTCACCCACCATTGCAACTGTGCTTCCATTCTTCTGAAGCGAGCGGACTACATCAGCCTTCCCTGCTGGCATGACTTCAGCCTCGACATCTTCAATGCCAACCTGACCAACAACTACTACTCATAAACTCCTCCACAAACATTTTCAAACGATATCATAAGGAAACAAGAAGTACAAGAGGCAACTCAAACAGGAAGCACACATAGTGCACAGACACAAACAAAAGCACCAAAAGGAATTAAGCCTTAAAGTAGACCAATCCCTCCAGAAAGCAAATAGACTTCACCAGGAAGAATCAGATAAGTCGGGCCTCTTTTTGCAAATAACTAAAAATCACCTTTTTGGACCAGTTTCAAAGACTTAATTATCAGCACAAAACAATCCTTATGGCATATCGTGTGGGGCCAACACAGAGGTACAGGTAGCTCACTTCAGTACATAAAAAGAGCTCATCAATTATAGAAGAAGAACCATAGCCCAGGAATTAGCAGTACCTAAAGTGCCTATCCTAAAAAAAACAAAAGGAAAGAAAGAACCAATGCAACACTTTTCAGGTATTTTGCATAGGTTTGACAGGCTACAATGTTACTAGAAAGATTCATGTCATGAAGGATTTAGAACAAATTGCTTCTCAAACTAAACTTAGTTCATTATAAAAAGGAAATATTCATACAGCCGACCACAATTAAATTTCAGATTAAGGATTTGCCATCGTTGTTGTTGACAGTCTAGTGTTAGAGTGATTATACAAACCTCCTTAGCAACAGCATGAGCAGTCCTCCAATTATCCCCCGTCACCATGACTGGTTTGACACCCATTCTACAAAGGCCCTCTATGACTACAGCGGCTTCTCTCTTTACAGGGTCTGCAACCCCCAAAACACCAACTAAACATTCATTAAATGCAACAAGTATTCCTGTATTTGCACTTTCTTCAAGTTCAACAACAAAATTTTCTACAACAGTTGGAATGGCAATCCCACTTTCAGTCATTAGCTTCCTATTGCCAACCTGTTCAAGAAACAGCGCCTCTTTATATACCCCACAAGAAATCAAGCGTACTTTTCAAGATCCAAGGTGTGTCAAATGGTACAGTCTATAAAGCAAGAAACTCACCAAAACTTGCTTCCCATCTATAAAGCATTTGACACCTCTTCCAGGAAAGGCAGAGAAACCTGAGACATTAAGAAGCCATCCAGATACTACAGAATTTTTACTGTGGCTTTGACCACTCTTGGTTGGAGAAGTTTCGCCAAAGAAATGAAAATGCCGTGCAAATTCCATTATTGCTTTTGCCAATGGATGTTCACTGCTGGCCTAAGTCATGTAAAAAAGCAGTTACTAAGAATAATACCCTAGAAGAATATACAAGCAATATCAACTGTCTCATCATGCCAAAACAGTATATCCTGTCTTTTCTTCTTTCTTTTATATTTTCCCCTTTTTTTTCTGTAGCTGCAAATTATCGATCTGACATCCACTACAAGCCATCTAGGCATGGAACTACATTTAAAATGATAAGATAAGGCCACATCAATCTTATGTGTCATCTGGTTCGAAATATCTTTTGAACCACAAAAAAGATGGGCGAATGAGCTTTATGACGATTACCTGAAAAAGCGAAAAAAAAAAAAAAAAAGCAGCAAATAAATGTGCCACCAATTGATGAACACAGACGTAGCACTAAAGCATAACTACATGCACAGAATCACCTCTGCAGAAGCCACCCATCTGAGGAATTCCCCACGGTCCATTCCGGTGAAAACTTTGGCAGTAGTAACCATAGCTTTTCCTTGTGTTAAGGTACCAGTTTTATCAAATATCACGTACTTTATCTTCTGAGCCCTTTCCAAAGCTTCACCTCCCTTTATTAATACACCATTGTTTGCCCCAACTCCAGTTGCAACCATGACAGCAGTTGGTGTTGCCAAACCAAGTGCACATGGGCATGCTATTACAACAACTGAGATTGAAAACATGAGGGCGAAAACAAAGTAATTGCCATTTTCTGGAAGCCATTGCACTGGGTAAGCTCCTATAATTCCAGCAAAATACCTGCAAGCAGTAAAAGAAAGCACATGACCAACAGCAACCAAAAGGACACACGCTTATTATTTACAAGAATATATGGACCACATTAGCCACCAAAACAAGTGATCAATGACCTACCAGCCTAATAACGTCAACAAAGCCATAGCAACAACAGTAGGTACAAAAATGCTTGCAACCTGCAAGTCACGTAGATATTCAAGATGAAAAAAGCAGATACATAACAATGTGCTGACATAACCAAACTAAACAGACAAAGTAAAAGGTTAAAAAAAAGTAACACATCATAAGAAAAGAACGAGTGAAGGACCTATAAAAGGTAAGGCTACAAGCAAAATTGATTCCTTTTATCCCAGATACAAGAACACCCATCAGTCTTGGGCAGTGGAATAGCCAAAGAAAACTGGCAAGCAAGTTGACAAAAATTTTACTTAACATGAGGCAATAGCTTATTGACAATGTATGTAGTCTGTGTTGCAATTAATAAATTATTTAAAATGGACACAGTAGATTAACCCTAAGAGTAGAATTGTGCAAGCAAGACATTATGGCAGCCTTAAGAATGTGATGATCAAAGCCAAACATCCCTTAGGCCACCCATCCACAATATGTGGCATGCCTAGCAGAAACCAGAATCATATTTGATGGAAAAAATGCCGACAGCTTTACCACAACAAAAAATGCGTGTAATTGAGGCATTGACCATAGATTCCAGAGAAACTATTTGATTTAGTCATTACTTCCGTTGAAAGCAATAGGACCTCAATGCAGGAGAATTATAAACAAAAATTTTCTTACATGAAGGGCAGGCAGAAAGCAGGGGAAAAAAAGAAGCCAAAAAACTGATTACAATACTCACAAAATCCGCAAATTTCTGAATAGGAGCTTTGGACATTTGGGCAGTCTCAACCAAACTAATTATCTGATTCAAAACTGCATCACAACCTACATTGGAAGCTTGTATGTGAAGGGCACCATGTAAATTTATTGTACCTCCAATAACTGATGAAGTAACCTCTTTCAACACAGGTGCAGATTCACCGGTGAGCATACTCTCATTAACATAGCTTGAACCCCATACAACCACACCATCAGCAGGAACTTTTGTGCCAGGAAGAACTCTCAGTGTGTCACCAGGCTGAATTAGTAAGGCATCTATTTCCCTTTCTTCAACGCACATTCCACCTTCAAAGCTAAACAAAATCAAACCACTTGTTTCTTCACAGGATTTTACTTCAACTTTTTTGCAAAAATAGTTTGATAAGTTATCCTAAATCTATACATACCCTTTCCAGATTTGCTTATTTTTAACAAGATCAATTATGTTCCAAACAACATCTCCGGTAGAAGTTAATTTAAAATGGATACCTTTGTCCTTGACAACAAGTAGAGCTGTTGCTGGTGCAAGTGCTACTAATTTCTTTATGGCATCTGAAGTTTTACCCTTAGCAAGACTCTCCAAATACTTCCCCAACAACACAAATGTTATAAGCATGGAACTTGTCTCGAAGTACGTTGGAGACCAAAAGCCAGTAAGTGCACCATATATTAGAGCACAAACTGAGTAGAAGTACGACGCTGAAGTTCCTAGTGCAACTAACACATCCATGTTGGTAGAACCATTTCTTAGGGCTCTGAAAGCAGCTACATAGAAGCGTTTTCCAATCACAAATTGAACCACACTCACCAACAACCACTTCAACCAATCAGCCATTAGGAATGGTCCACACCGCCACAGTATTAATGAATATAATATTTGTATACGAGGGCATATCACTCGTATGAAAAAGATAGGAATCTGCATCCAGTATTAAATTACAATAATCAGCATCTTACAAACCGGGGGTGTCTAGTTGGCATTTCATAAATGATACCACCTGAAATGCTAATTGCTACAAGTCAGAAGAGGCCATCTTTGTAGAGGAATGCAATGTAGTCAATCTAAGAATGATATAATATAAAACAACATATATACAGAGACACAAAAGCACACAGATGTATATGCACACAAAAACCAGTTGCACACTATCTTTAAAAGCAGATGTCTTGGATTTGCAAATAGGGTTAAAAGGAAGGAAGAATGAAAGATAATGTGCAATACGTCAGGATTATATGCATAAGAAAAAAGAACTTACACTGAGAAACAGACTGGAAACAAAAAGCCTAAGCATATTGGATGTTTCCTCAACATCCTTAGAAGTCATTCTCGCAAACGGGTTCTTGACATGTAACTTAAACTTCTGATTGCTTTCTCCCTCAATCCCATCAAACAAGGATCTTGAACTGATGATTTCGGGATCAAAGAGAACTTCGAGTTCACAGGATATCCTGTTATAACAAAACTGTCGTACTCCTCTCAATGCAACAAGTATTCCTTCTAAGAGCTGTGCATCGGTCTCATTGAATACCCCAGCAACTCCTAGAATGATTTTATCCTGCTGACTGCTTTGCACAAGCGAAGCTTCAAAGCCAACATCTTCGATAGCATTCACTATGCCGTCTTTAGTGATGACAGTTGGATCATATTCAACTTCCCCAAGGGAAGTAGCCAAGGCCACTACTGCCCTTTTGACTCCAGGAAGATTTCTCAAAATACCTTCAACAGAGTTGACACAGGCAGCGCAGGTCATACCCCCTATAGTGAATTGCCCCAAAAGGGTTCCGTTTGGTTTTGCTTTAGACATAGTAGGTTCAGCAAGAATCTCCGCTTCAAAGCCTGCATCCTCAATTGCATTCTTGATGTCGTCATCCTAAAACAAAAGACATCCGTAAAACCATAAGATCGTCTAACCAAAGGCCGATAAATCCACTTTAAGATATCAGCCAAAGCAGTTGATTGAAGCTCCAAGGGGAAAAAAAAACTAAAAAAAAAAAAGAAAAAAAACTAGAACATGCAATGTACATCTTCTGCAGACATATAAATCTGTTAGAGAGACCGTGACAGACTCGGACAAAATGTCATACCATAGCAAATTATACACTGCAACTACACAAATCTCTAAATTTCCAGACCAATGCCAACACATTTGTCCAATTCATACTAATCAACAATCAAAGAGTCAAACTTTCGAGCTCAAAAAAAAGAAAGTCAAAGATACCAAAAAAAAAAAGAAAAAGAAAAACGAACCTTGACGAGGTTAGGGTCGAAGAGAACATCAGCCTTGTTCTGAAGCAAAGCAACGGAGGCTCTCAAAACCCCGTCGACAGCCTTAAGAGCCGATTCGACGGAATTGGAGCAAGCGGCGCAGGTCATGCCCGTAACTCTCACCTGAATCCTCCTCGTGCCTTGTTCTTCGTCAATCCCAATGACGTGCGAACCCTCTCTTCTTTCGTAAGAATCAAGAAGCCTCACGTCCTCCATGTCGTCGGACTCCTCGCCGGGAACCACCGCCGGAAGAGATTCCCGGCCTCCGGAGACGACGCCTGTCAGCTGCATGTCCTTCAAGCTCGGCGCCATTCACCGAGCAGCGAAACTTTTTTATTTAAAAAAGAAAAAAGAAACACAGAGAGAGAGCGCAATGCAAGTTTGAGAGGGAAAGAGGCTTCTCCGAGCGAGACGGGCCGGCGGAGACTTCGAAAAATCAATTTCGCTCTCCATGTATTTATACGCCGCCATGTTGAAATTACTAAAATGCCACCTTCCTTCTCTCTCTCTCTCTCTCTCTCTCTACGGTTAGAACTTCTCTTACTACATCCTTTTTCGCGTGTGTCTGTGCTGGCGTCAACTTCTTGTTTTTTGGTTTGGAGGGGCCTACTGAGCTCGCATTTGTTAACTTTTTTTTAAGGAAAATTTTCCCCTTTGTTAATTAACTTTCAATTCATCTTTTCTTTCTTCTAAATTTGTTTGCATTTTTCGGGTGTTTAATTTTAAACAGAAATAAGAAATTATTCCTTGTTTTGGAGTTCTATGCGTTTGCGTGTATTTCCAATTTGGGTTCCATTAAACAGGCATAAAAAAAAGTGTATCATATAGTATTTATATTATGATAATTAATATTTTTTTATAATTATAATAAAAAATATGAATCAATATAACTAATTTTTGTTATATATTTTATTATTGTAATTATAAAAAATATTAATTATTACAATATAAATATTATTTAACAATTATTTTATATATCTAAAAATATTTTCCCTTCCAACTTATTATACCTACCACAACTACTACCAGATCTAGTGGCCTATGAGCTAACATCAAAGCAGAAGAGTTGACGTTACTTCAAATTTTAGCTATCTGTTTGTTTGGTGCTCCGTCACGATATTAATGTCCCTCCCTCCAATGTACATTTCCCTTTTGATTTTCCTTCAATTCTTCCCTTGTTTTTTCTTGTTTTTGTAGTTTAATATATTGGAGCTTTGCCTTGATGCCCACAATGGAAATCTTTTGAAAAACCATGTAAAAAGCATTATTTAATGCTTGACTCACTCGATAAAAGGCATTCAAAATTGGGGACATTACTCTGGTTTGATGTCTGTAGATTATGTGTAATTCCAAATTTCCATGGAATTTTTTTATTTAGAAATAAACAAAATTTTTACTATTCACTGAATTGTTAAAAATAATATCAGTCAAATCTATATATTAGGTCAAGCTATTTTATTTTTTGATATTGTTTTGTTCCATTGCACTGGTCTTTCAAATACCCCCAAGTGAACTTAGTTCAATTGGTTTAGCATCATAAATAAGAGATTAATAAAATGGAAAGAATTAAAACAGGTGTCTTTAAAGTAAGACCAAAACTAAAAGATTAACAAAGGAAAATTTAGTAGTACATTTATATCTACCAACCAACCAAACAAAATACAAAAATATTACCACCTTATGTTGTGGTTGAATAGCAAAGTTACTGAAGAGCTAACATTCGACGACGATTCGAATGCTCTAAGGCACAAAGTGGTGTTAAATTTATATATAACTTCTCACAATTCGGCAAAAGGCTAGTGTCCCTTGTTAGAGACCGTAAAATTTGCTTATTAATATATCTAATATAGTGGTCCAATTCACTGTCTAATACACTCAACACAATTTTTTCTAATAGAACTATGAGGTAACCATTATTATCTTCTTATTTTTAAAACAAAAAAAATACAAAAATATGTTATTGGCGAATAATGCTTTGCAAAATAAATGCAAGATGAGTTTGGAGATCCTGTAATCCTAAAAAATCCTTCTAAAAAAAAAATCTTCCTTCCTCTCCTTAATAATAAAAAATAATAGATATATTCCTCGTAAGACATTCTAACAATTAAAGTACAGACATTTTTAAGTCTAAATTCTATAAGAAAATGTGAGATTTATGAAAATTAAAAAAATTACTTATTTTATAACAAATAATTTAATAAATTTTTTAATAGACAATAATTAATAAAAAATTAAACTCAAGATGAGCCATTATTCTTTTTGACTTCCATTTTTACCGGGCACACGCCATTTACACTATTCATTTTCATATTTTCAAATAAATTTTGTTCTGTGGTTTTGCTTTGGTTAGACGCTGCTTTTTTTTTTTTTTTTAATGTGATAAATACGCTTATTTTGTTTTTGGCGAGGCTGAAATTTTGTGCAGAATTGGTCTGGAGGGGTATATTTGGCAAACAAAAATTATGAGGCCAGCCTGACCGAAGGCCACACCCGCAGGCTATGCTTGGAGTGTCGTAGCGAATACTCAGGCCTACTATTGATAAAAAAAAATAAAATAATAATACTCTGGCCTACTTACACGCCGATTGGATAAGTTCTTGTTATGTCTTTCCTTGTGAAAAAAAAAAAAAAAAAAAGTAAAATTGATCAAAAATAAAAAAAGATAAATTAAGTAAAAAGAGGAGTGATAGAATGATGGAAAAAAATACATAGACTAATTAATTATATCTAATTTAATCTTACAAATAAATAAAATTGAATATAAAATAATTACTATACTATCCTCAAATTGTTCTCATGTTGCTTGTATATTGTTGTGTACTTGTCCTCTCAACCTTAAATTGCACAAGTATATTTATTAGTTTAAACTTTTAAAAAGATATTCATTTATAAAGTATTATTTTGACATAATATCACAATTTAATTTATCTTATTAATTGTACTAACTGTTTGGTAATTTGACTTTTGTAATTTTTTTTAATCTAATCAAATCAATCTAATATTAGCAAAGCCTATTATCTGCAACGATGAATCCAGAAATTGAAGTGGGGGGGCCAAATAGCTATTGAAAAATCATCGAAAATTATTTGTTTTTTCAATTTTTTGTCATAAACAGTAACATAAATAATAAAATAATATTATTTTTTAATAAATAGTAACTTATCCAATATATATATTTAACCTTCGATTTAAAAAAAATATAACGGAATGAAAGTAAAATATAAAATATAAAATTTAGTGAGAATAAAATATAAATTTTATTATAGGTAATAGTATAAATTTATATTTTCTCACAACACTTTTTCTAATAGAGGCAATTGAAGGGAGGCAAAATATATATTTGAGGGATAAAAAGATAAAATTAGTATAAATTATACCTATAATTAACATAAACTTTAAATTTGAAAGTGGACAAATTCCCACCCTCCAATACATGTAGATCGGTTGATCATTATCTGAATTTGGCCTGTTCAGTTTAATTTTATTATTGTTCATATTGTTAAAATATTAAGAACCAAGATGGTTGGAGCAGAGTCAATGAAGTATTTTTTTTTTTTGGGGGCGTGGGGCGGGGGGGGGGGGGAGGTGGGGATGAGAGGGGGGTCGAGTCAATGGAGGTTGATTTGTTTTCGTTGATGGCGGAAGGTGAGCTAGAGCCGACAGCTGGTGAAATGTCAATTCATTGGCCAACTATAGAATTAGTTAGTTGCTGCCAGTGTCAACGGCGGATCTATCAATGCAAACTGTAGACTTGGTCTTGAGAATTTTTGTAATTATAGGAAAATTTTGTTAAAAATATTTGTTTGTCCTCGCTAAAAAATATCATTTGCTATTATTGCATATATAAATTATAGTTAAAAAAATTTTAGTAGATAAAAAATATGATGTACAAATCTTTCAATTTTTTGAATTCTTTTATCAATCTGTATATATATGTTATTTGCAAGAATTTTTATTTTTAAATGAAGTTGTCTACTTTTTCATCAAATATTCAAAATAAAATATGTATTTATAATAGTGTGTTTTGTTCTGAATTTATTATTTAATTACAAAAATAATACTATTGTAAAGTTTCTTAATCTATTTTGATTTAAATTTTTTGTCACGTACTTTGTAAATTGAAAATGAATATTCTATACTTTGATCGAAAATTTGATGCAATTGCTACGGAATACTGTGCGTTTTTTTTTTATGGCTAACTTTGCTTGTATTTTTTATTTATATTGCATAATTGCTGTTAGAGTTTCAACGTATATATAGACATGTTAAACTTTGACATATTTTAGACGCAAAATTATATTGCAATATTATTGCAATATTATTAGGAGATGGGCAGTGAAGTTAAATATTTTAGGAAGCTTTTTCCTCTTACTTGAACCTGTAAAAAATCGATTGAATAATAAATATGGCAAATAAATAATTATAAAAAAGAACACACTGAATTTTTATATGAAAATACCTCCAAATCAAAGAGTAAAAATTACGAAACGCTTTGGTTTAGGAAATAACTCTACCATAATTAACAAATAAGTTACACAAGAGGTATGAAACTTCAATTATATCAAACAAATCAAACAAACCTTGATTTGCAACAATAGAGAAAGCAAAGGGTTCTCCAAAGCAGATTAGCTATGTTCTGTAAACAACAACCTAAGATACAAACCTCAAAACTATAATCTATGAACTTCCATATGTTCTCTATCAACTGACCAAATTTCAACTCAATCGGATCATAGATGACTGTTTATCAACATAATTTTACTAAAATTGTCATGGACGAGAGAATAGAGTATCAACAGAAATTCGAGTCCCAATTCTGATCCAAAAACCTGCTCTTGTAGAACTCCAAAAAACAATTCGACTATCCATAGTTAAGATATATGTGTTCCCTATCTACTGACCAAAAATCAGCTCGATTAGACCGCAAATCACCTTCTGATTGCAAGGTTGGTCAAAACTGCACGTAAAAAAATTACCCAAAATGCAGACATATGGAAACTGATAAAAACACAACTTATAGTCGACGAAACTCGATCTCCACTGTTCAAAATTAGGTAATATCTGTCTTTTATCAGTCCAAGGAATTTTGGCTTGATCGAACCACAACTCACTTTTTAATTGTGAGGTCAAAGATGACTGTCTCAAATTAAAAAAATTTTCAATAGTCACAACTTTCTCTTCCTCTCAAAATTAAGTTTTTCAGTAATTTAAACATATATTTATATATATCTTAATTATGCATTTTGAGCTAATGACCAAAATATCCCTCATTAAGTTATACCAAACAATGGAATTAAGAACCGGACCGGACCGGACCGGCCGGTTCAACCGGAAAAACTGGGAACCGGTCCTAGGTCCGGTCCAGTTCAAATCTAAAAATGGAATTCGGACCGAACCGAACCAGAAAAACCGGTCAAGAACCGAAAAAATCGGTCAAAAACTGGAAAAACCGAGAAAACCGGGACCGGTTGAACCGGTTCAATTTAAATCAAAAAATTTTAAATTATAATTTAACCCAAAACTTTATCTAAATTATAATTAAAACTCTAATTTTAACTAAAAATTCTAATTTAATCTTCAATTGATTAAAATTTTCAATTTAATCTTTAAAATTTAAAAATTAATATTTAATCACTATTTATAAATATTATTTTTTGAATTAATTTTTATAAATTATATTTTGTTAAATATACTAATTGTAATATCTTTAATGTGTGTAAATATTAATATAATTCTTAAAATACACTTTATTTTAAATATTTATTATCATTCTTATATAATATAATATTTTATATAATTATATAAGCTATATAAAAATTTAATTTTTATATATTTAATGTTAAATACCGATTTTACCGGTTTAACTGCGGTTTTACCGGTCGAACCGTTTGAATCTTGAACCTCTCAGCTTTCCGATTCAATGACCGATTCGATTATGAGAACCTCGTACCAAACACATTATTACTTAAAATTTCTTTATATAAGAAAAAACCTAACACCCAAACAAATTTTAAATTAAAATTTCTCTACATAAAAAATAACCTAAAATCCAATATATATTATAATTATTAGATCCATATTTATCATTCTCATCATCGTTAACTATGATTGTACATAGAAAAATAGAAATATACTGGTGACGGTGATGACAATGCAATTCAAATTTTGGACGGACCCAAATCAACTTGTCCCTGTAATTTTTCTATTTCTCTTACACATTGTTGTCCCACAAAAATTTTTTGATCTGCTCGGACCAATGTTTGGACTCGTTAAATCAATAATTCTCTTTTTTTAATTAAAAATGAATATGACAAGCAAGAGTGGTTGGTTCTGCTACCGTCAGCCAGCACCCACAATTGGCGAACACAACTTCCATTATCGGGATTGCTTTTCCTAGTAGTGCTTTGGTCTCCTATTGTAAAATAATTTTAGGATCATCGACGATAAAAATAAAAATGAAATGAAAGCTACGCAATCATCCAAATAATTGAGTGGAATTCCAAAGTGATAGACACATAGATAGAGGCTGTCACCTCAAATTGAGATGTTTTTATGAAAATGTTTTCACCTAATTGAGGAAACTATATAAACACTGATAACATGCCCTGTGAGACAAAAAGATCAACTAAACATTTTTTTTAGCAATACTTGAGAAGATACGCAATAATTAATCAATATTTTAATTATTTAATTATAAAAAATATATTAAATTTAAATAAAAAAATAAATAAATTATTAAATAAATTATTCGTAAATATAATAAATAATAAACTTCCTTTTTAAAGTTGGCCAGAGCATCCGGCAGTTTTTAACTAATGGGCATTTTCGGTGGTGACCTATGTATGGATCACCACCCAGCAATTGGAGAAAGATGTGTCAGGAACCACGATATGTGAATTGGAAATTTTCATCCACATATTAGTCCTTGTGATGTCCAGCGAGTTTTGAAGCCCCAGCCTTTTGATCTGGCATTATAATTATTATTATTGGTCTGTCAAGAATTTAACTTCTCATCCTCGAAGGATGGCACGGGTTTTGTTGGTTTTAAACTACTTTACATTAATTAATTGAACATAAGCTTCATGGTCTGGTGGAAGTCCAGGATCTCCTAATGGTAACTTTATAAATTAGTAATACCCATCATAGAGCCAATAGAGGAAATTGTAGGTGACTTTGAGGAATTATTAATCCCTTGACCAATTTAGCGATAATTTGGTGAGGTTAAGGCAAGAGGCAAACCATCATGATTAGTCGTTATTGGTATTCACTATTTTGGTACTGACATATAACAATGTTGTGATGATTTTAAAGCGTTCAAAATAGCTCTTTCAGCTTATTTAAATTCAAGTTTTTCACTAAATTCAACTCAACCATAGAGATATTATTCAATTTAGTTCATTTAGTGATTTAAATCCTAGATTTAAGCTCTTGTTTGGTATAAATTTTCAAACAAATAAACTAAATTATATTATTTTGTTTTTTAAGTTATATGATGGATCGAATCAAATTATATTTTATGCAAATGTCAGCTATTTAATTGTGAACTAATAGTGTATTTTAAAGTGTAAGAACTCAATTAAATTATCGTGATTGAGAAATTATAATAACTAACAAAAAATTTGTGAAATTAAATTGAATTGAATTCTATAAATTATTATTTTTTCAACGTGGCAGGATTTCACATTAAATTTTTTCTTGAATGTACGCGACGAGAAACCAACCCGGCGGTGTGCGTGTATAATAATCTGTTGCACAAGTCATGTTTCTCTAAAATATATTGTGCTTCGCGACAGACTTTCTTTTCCGCATTTTTTTAATAATTTCTTACCCATTTTTTCAATGATATTATAATTAACAATAATAGAGGATACATCCAACCAGCAACAAACAATAATAATAGAGGCGTGTTTCATGAAAATAATTTCCTTAAAATTTTTTTAAAAAGGTCCCAATTCCTCCTTTATACTGAAGTTTTACGAATCAAACAGGAAGATATAAATCACTTTTTGATCTCTTAAATTTGACACTTTTGTAAAGGGTATTATTATTTACACGTTAAAATTGTTCCCATACACCCACGTAATAAAATACAAATAGGGCCTACACTTGTATTTTTTTGCGTGTATGAGACAAATATGGTGTGTGTATATACCAATTAGTTTTTGTAAATCATAGACACTTTGAATTTGCATTAAAATTGGTCTCATGATTTACATAATTACATATTTGTGTCTTTTCTTGTTAATCAACCAATAAAATGTTTCATGTGACATGCAGTCAAACGTCACTCAGACGCTACGGGACATTTTAAGTGTCATGTTATTATTTTATGATGACATAACATTTTTAGAAACTAAAAATTTGAAAAAAAAAAAAATAAGAAAAGTAAAAAAAGAAATCCTAAAAAGTTCAACAAAAAAAATCCAAATTTCCAAAAAAAAAATCTGAAATTAAAAAAAAAACTTGAATTTTTTCCTAAAATTATGAAAATTCCAAAATTTCATAAAAAATAAAAAAAAAAATCAAAACTAAGAAAATTTTAACTCCAAAGTAACTTTTTTTTTAAGGAAAAAAGTAACAAAAATTTTAAATCTTTAGAATCTTATAATTTTATTAATTTTGGACTTTTGTAACATTTTGTAATTTTCCATATGTTTTAGTCCCTTAATATTAGTCAATTGTTAAACACGTCATATGACACGTGGTTTATGCCATGTCAGACACTGTAGGACTCGTCAAATGCTATACCATCAATTTTTTATGACGTACCATTTAAACAAATTTAAAATTTTTTTAAAATGAAATTTAAAAAAAAAACTTTGAAAAAGTTCAAAAAATTACGAAAATTCTAAAAAATGTAAAAAATCTGAAATATTCTAAAAATTGTATAAAATTCTTCTCTCCATTGAATGTCAACTATTTACAAAGAAAGCTCATCAATCTATTTAATTAGTATAAAAGAAAAATTTAGAGACAACTTCTCCTTCATTCAAGCTGCCATGTGGCAATTTCTCCTTCAACTTCAATTTTTCTTATACTAAAAAATTACACATAAATGCTCATTAATTTAATTAACATTCTTATTTCTCACTGATGTGCACTTATTGGCTGAAATCTATTTAATTACATATCAATGCTCATAACCGAAATTGACATTAATTATAAATAATAACTCAATTGGGAGAATTAATATTCTTATTTCTCATTGATGTGTACTTATTGGCTGAAATCTATTTAATTACATATCAATACTCATAACCGAAATTGTCTATTTAATTACATTCTTATTTCTCATTGATGTGTACTTATTGGCTGAAATCTATTTAATTACATATCAATGCTCATAACCGAAATTGTCTATTTAATTACATTCTTATTTCTCATTGATGTGTACTTATTAGCTGAAATCTATTTAATTACATATCAATGCTCATAACCGAAATTGACATTAACTATAAATAATAACTCAATTGGGAGAATTAACATTCTTATTTCTATTGATGTGTACTTATTGGCTGAAATCTATTTAATTACATATCAATGTTCATAACCGAAATTGTCTATTTAATTACATATCAATGCTCATAACCGAAATTGACATTAATTATAAATAATAACTCAATTGGGAGACTTACCTATTATATAAGTGAGTGACTTACCATTTGTTTGTCACAGAAGCAATTGCATTGCACGACTGAACTGCATTATAATCGTCCAAAATTTCAGGTAACATTCAATATATCATTGTTTCCAACTTCAATTTCAGGTAATTGTTTCACTTTTGTGACAATTTGGTTATTTCAGATTTTACAATTTGCATATAAGAAATAAATTGTTTATTTATAAAATAGAAAACAAATTATTTTGTATAATTTTTTTTATTTCGTATGATTTAATCATGCTAACTATTGTCATTAATAACAATTAGTTTATTCTTTTCGTTTCCTTCCCAACAAATTTTAATATTCAATTTGACAATTTGTTTCCACTTAAGAACAAAAAAAATCAGATTCTTATATAATTTTTGTTCCCGTTACAATCTTTATGACACAGTTAATTGACTCTCTTTAATTTACTTTCTCACTAAAAAAAATATTATCTAAAAAAAATGTACAGCCCGCGCAACGCGCGGGTTCAAACCTAGTATGGAAATAAAATAGAAAACATTGCACAAGATGCAGGTTTTGGTTGGCTTAACTTTCAAGGAAAGTATGAGAGCTTTTAGCTTAGGGAGGTAAAGGCAAGAGAAAATATATACAAAAGGAAGTTGGGAGAGATATGAGAAGATATTTATCATAAGTATTTAATTGAATTTTAATTTCATAATTAATGAAGGGGATTTCCAATTAGCAAGCACCATGCATTAAATCTAAGTATTAATATCATATTAATGTGGTAAGTTACCATAAACTAAACTAAAAGACCAAAGGTTTTTCGTTTTCCAAACAATTCATTAGTTCACACCATTTAAACAAAGAAGTTAAGGTAATTAAAAGATTCAATTCATCAATTCACACATCAAATGTAAAATGAAGAAAAAGCAAAAGCTACTCAGTAAATGGATGATGAGTGGACTTGAAAAATTAGGAAAAAGAAATGATAAAAATCATTAAAAGACGTAATTCAAATGTTGAAACTAATCACTGATCCAAATACCATAATATTCCAATGATTCTTTTGACCAAACAAGTAATTATAACTATTGTTGCTTCTTTTTTTTTTTTTTTTTCCTCAAATCCATAGATTTTTTTTTAAGTACAAAGAAGCAATAAAAAGAATCCACAGAATTCACTTTATGCACAGAACATAAATTCCACATTAAATCAGAATGATTGCCAAAAAAAGGATTCAAATCATGTTTTCTACACTAGTGCTGTACACAGAAAACAATATCCAGCTAATCATTTTAAACCTGTTTATTTTTGTTTTAGCATAATATGGTAGAAAGAATACCTTGTTATGTCTGGACTTAAAATTTTTTTTAAAAAAAAATATCTTAGACCTACACTAACTAATTTGAGAAAATGAGACAATTGGGAAGGTCTCATATTGATACTTATGAACAACTCCACTCATCATATGAAAAAAACAATTTGGTGCAGATATTGCACCCCAGTATTCCGGAGAAGAAGCAGCGTTAAGCCATAGGGAAGATGAAGCAGAAGAGAAAACCAAGGAGAAGGCAGCCTCGACAAGTGGTTACACTCATACATAGTATAGATGATTTTTAGACTGGAGCGTTCCATTGTTTTTCCTTTTTAATTTGAAGGGATTTTTTACGTAAAAATTAATACATAAAAATTAATGTGTTCCGTTTTATAATTGTTTGATTGCTATATTTACTATTCAATCATTTCTTCGTAAGTTTAAACAAGTATGAAAGACTTCTTGAGTTATTTGATTTCATTGGCCCTCCTCCCTTCCTACCCTAGGCTTTCCTTTTCTACAATGATGCCTTGTTCTCTTTGTACAAATCTTGCAAATACTGTAAATCATGCAAATCATGCAAAATCGTGTCATCCACATTCTTATTTTTAATGTTTTGTTTTAATTAGTGAGCGCCATGTCATGTCGTGCTAGGTACGATCAATTTTTTTTTTTAAATACGATCAATTTTTTTTTTAAAACTCAGTTATTTTGTGCATTCTAAGGCACGATCGATTTATTTTTTGTATTGTGTAGTGTCATACTAAAAAATTTAAATAATGAATCTGATAAAATCAAAAGTCTAGACATTATAGATTCATACCTAGAGATGACAAACGAGCGAATTAGGTCGGTTTTAAGTTGGATTATTCAAATTTCGAATTATTTGAATTTCAGGTTATTTGAGTCTCAGATCATTTAAATTTCGGGTTCATTAGGTCTCGAGTCCATCGGATTTTAAGTTCTTTTGGTCTTGGGTATTTGAAGTTTCGAATTGCTTCAAATCAGGTTGCTTGAGTTTTGGGTCTGATTCAGATAAGTTTCGAATTAATCTATTACAACATTTTTATTTTTTACCGAACTTAAAAATTAAGTTTGCATATTTTACTATAGTACTTAAAACGATTAATCAAAATATGAATAATTAAATTTTAATTATTTAAAAATAATAAATTATATAATCTACCAAATAATATTTATAGTTAACATAATAGACAATTAATAAGTAGGAAACATATTATAATTAAATGTATATTGTATTATTTTACTTTTATTGAATGTTATAAGTATTATGCTATAGCAAGTATATACAACATGCATGTTTAAATATATTGACAAAATATTAATTAAAATTAAGATAAAATAATTGAATTTCAAAACCACATATTTTTAAAGAACTATATATATATATAAAGATGTGTTTTCTATTTTCTCATTTTTTTCATTTATAAAGTTATGTTACTCTTGGTAATCACAATTCACAAGGTCAATAAACTAAATATTTTTGGTTAATTAGCACAATGACTAAATTATTATAGTCATCAAAGACTTTGAGAGAGCATGTATTGTTCCTTATTTTAGAATTGTTTGTCATCTTTCTTTTTTTTTTCGCTTTTATGAGATGCATTGTACTAAATTATGCTAAATTTTGGTGTAGTATGATTAAGTGATTTTTTTTTTTTGGTTTATGGAAGCTGAGAAAAAAAATTTTCTTTTACATTTAAAACATATATGATTATTTTAGAAAATTGTGCATATTAAAAGATTATATATTTATTTACTTTTCTTTTGTTGTGAAAATTTTTCTTTCACTTATTTTTTTTAAGGTTTTTCTTCAATGAAAAATTATTTTTATTTTAATTAATTTTTTTATAATCTAACAACATTTATTGAAATTATAAATTACTTGTATTTTTCTTTATCTTTATTTTCTTTTATTCTATTTGGTATAGAGTTATCTTGGAAGTTAACTGTATGAAGAATATATAAGTTATATTAAATTTAATCAATGAGAAAAATTAAAAATGAATAATTGATTTTTGATATACTTAAACAAACAAGTCACATAATTATATAATAATCTAACAATATAGGGAATAATTAAAAAAATAATTATTATTTGAAATTTAAAGTAAATCAAATAAAAAATCAATTAAAATTACAGGTCGGGTTAAGTTAAGATTTGTTTGAGTGTTATGAGTTCGGGTTATTCAGGTTTCTGATTACTCAAATTTCAAATTATTTGAGTTTTAGGTCTTTTGAGTTTCGGGTTACTCGGGTTTTAAGTCATTCAACTTTCAAATTGCTTCGGTTTAGGTTTTTTGGGTTACAAATCGTTGACTTTTTAGTTAAAATAAGCCAAGTAAAATCGAGTTTCAGGCTAATTCAGTTAGATGATTCGGGTTGATTCAACTTTTGCCACTTCTATTTATGTCATACTATGTATGGGCCACGTGCCTGAGCAAATCATCGTGCCTAAAATCATGTTGTATCTTACTTAAGCCATTCATCATATTCAAATTGTGACGTGCATGGTTTATAAATAAATAAATATACACTTTAAGTGAAAGATAAAAAAAATTACCTTTTATTATTACATATTTAATTTAAGATTTGAAATAACTAATTTCAAAGATGAAATTTTGGTATTTAACACAAAAAAAATACAAACAAAATATTTTTAAGTTTAATCTTAGAAATTTAATTTCATGTGATTGATGGTCAATATAATATAATACATAATTTTGTACATTTTTGTTGAACTATAACAAGTATATCATATAAATATTATTTCTAATTTTTATGATTCATGATTTATGGTCTGTTTGGATTTTGAGAAATTAATAAGAAAAAAGTTATGAAAAAAGAAAGTTGTGACAAAAAAAGTTGTAAAAAAGAAAATAAGTGAAAAAAATGATGAGAAAGTAATATTTTATATTCAAATTGTATGAAAAAATAGTAAAAATGAAAATTTTATAATTTAAATTATAAATATATTCTTATAAATAATTTAATGATAAAATAAGATTGGGGGTATTTTCATCATTATGCTTCAAGTGATTTTTTTTTTCACAGGGGTTTTTGACGTCTGACACCTACCAACATAAAATTTCATGCTGTTGTTTCACATCTGCACAAACAAGGGAAAGTTTCTTGGAAAGCTGCAATTTCTTCCACACTGATTTCTTTCTAGTAAACCAAACACAACATTAAGAAAAAAGAAAGAACAATATTATCTCAAATAAAAGTAAAAAAAATATAAAAAGCATTTCACTACCTTGCCCTAATTGCAAGAGGTCAACTCTTGGCTTTTTAATCGGGGTTCAAGGCTTGTTGCTACATGCCTCTTTGACTTTTCACCAATTTTTTAAGGAGTCGCTCCAAAACCTAGGTCTTATTTTTTTGGAACTAATGTCTAAGTTGTGACTAGACCGGGCTCAAGTTGTGTATTGGATCACGAGTTGTGCTAAAATCGGCCCACAAATGATGAAATCTAAGCCCAACTTAGGTCCTAAAAAATACCTAGCTCGAACATGGTAGTGTTGAGCTAAGCTTGACCCATATTAGATCGAACCAGGTTAGACCATGTGCCGCCCGACTTATTTTACATGTCTATTTCCAATTAGGACCACGGGGCTTGACTTGAGGGGTGGCCTACGATAAAGGGTGGAGGTTCTTTTTTTTTTTTGTCTTAAAAATAGGAAGATAAGGGTAGTACCTCATAATCTTGTCAGAGAGTATTGCCCCTACTCTTAGGGTAATCTCTGGACTGTCTGGATGGTTACAGTATAACCCAGTGTTATAAATGTGAGAAGTATGTTTAGTCCCACCAAACACCTTGATAACTTTTGAACCGAAAACTTTTGATTTGATAATGTTCGATATTTACTACTAGACCACAACGATTGGTGGTAGGGTGGAGGTTCTTTATCAACTCAAAACTCTTGGACGTTCGTATAAATGGAGTTGGGGATGGAAGCATGGAAGTTGTGGAATCAGGTTTGAAACAATTGGGCCTAACATGTGGGGGCCTGTCATTTTCCAGTGTACATAGAATGGGCCTAAAAACATGGCCATCTGCTAAAGAAGATGGCCCAATTGTTAAACCTCTTTCTTCATTCTTAAACCCTAATCCACGTAACCTTCAAGAACATAGGCGAGAGATAGATCCATTAGATAGAGGCTAGAGAGAGAGAGAGAGAGAAAATGAGGGGAAGCGCCGTGTTCGGAGCATTATTTTCACGACGGCGAGGAGCGCCGACAGTCGGTTGGGTTTCCTCGGCCTCCCGCCTCAGCAGTAGTAGTAACCTAATTTCAACTCCGAACAGAAATCCATCACCCAATTGGAAATTGTTCTTCTCCACCACCACCACCACCACCAATTCCTCTTTTGCCCCTGCAGACAATTCAGCGCTTCACTTGCCAAATCAATTTCGAAGACAACTCTGCTCCTCGTCCACAGGTCATTTAATTCTTTTTCAACTTTGTTTTTTTTATTTTTAAATTTTGTTTTCGTTCGGCTTTTTTGTACGTCATTGCTGATTTATTTGTGAAAATGACATTAATTTCCAGGTCCACCCAACATTCTCTACATTAATTCAGATCAAGAGTTCAATAAAATTATGAATGATGTCCGAGGTGCACTCCTTTTCTTTACAAACGCAAAGACACATACAATCTCGTTCGCTTCTTTGTTTTTGCTTATGTAGAGGGAAATGATGTCTTGATGTTTGTCTGATTTCGATTCGATTTGTGCAGGCAAGTCCTCAGACGCCATTTTTTATTTCACTGCCGTGTGGTGTGGACCCTGTGAGTTATATATTACATTACACCGACAAAATTTTGTTTTTTGAAAGATTTTTTCTGACACTAACTCTGCCCTCTGCTGTTTAACCTCTTATCATGTAGGTAGATTTATATCTCCTATCATTACGGAGCTGAGCAAGCAACTCCCCCACGTCACAACTTACAAAATTGACATTGACCAGGTATGGAGGACTAATTGTTACGAGGAGTGGTCGGAATTGTTGCTGCTGTCAGTTTGCTCTTATTGTTTCAATTATTCTATTTCTAATAGCAACAACTGCCTGGAACTAATGTTCTACTCTGTTTGCATTCTGCAGGAGTCCGTTTTCAACACACTGAGGAATTTCCAAGTCAGCGCTGTGGTATATGCTTCGTTATCCATTCCTCGTAACATTTTGAAAATTTATGTTTTACATAAAGCTTCAGGAAGGGACGGATTGATACAAATTTGAGAGGCACATGCATGCACGCATAACTTTTAGCCTAACTTTGAAAGGAATGTCATTTGTTATTTGCAAGCAACCATCAACCAATTGCAACTTTGACACCCGATAGCAACTTCTTCATGTAATAGTTCAGGACACCCATGTTAGATGTGCATTTTGGATATGAGTATGATTCGTTGTTCTTGAGTCATTTCACTGGCTTCTGATCGTATTAAAGTTTACTGCCTAGAACAATGATCTGACTATGATCAAGATTGTACTTTAACTAGAATTGGCTTCTTTGCTCGAATGGTGAACCAGTTGGAATCTGTTTATTTTATTACTGGTCTTTAGCATACAAAATTGTTGGTAGGGGGAAGAATATACACTTCATAAAGCATAAATAAAGAATTGTGTGAGGACATGCAAATTTTTCATTCTCATAATTACTTGCTAACGTTTTTATGTTCTGTTATTGCACTCCAGTATACCTATAGTTTTGCCCACTCGTCTTTTCAATCTCTCTTGCTTTGAGCTTTCATTTGTAGTCCTTGATACCCTCTTGAATATATTATTGAAGTTGAAGCATTAATTTTCCATTGAAAATTTGACTTCAAAATCCCAAATTCCATTAAAACTTTGCCTATAAAACTAGTTATGAGTCAAGCGTCCTAATTTCCTCGTTCCTATTTCTTGTGATTTTAAATTATGGATCTGGTTGTTAACAGTAATCTAGGTGGCAGACTGTTCAGCATTTTTGGCTAACAAGTTGAAAACTTGTATCTGAAATATGTCCATGCAAAGCATGAGCTCCCTATCATAGTATGATACCAACTTCGTTTTGTGTCAGCTGTGTTCTTAATTTTGATCAGATTTTTGTTTGTGTGGTTGATATTCTGGAAAGTGAGTAGCAATGCTACATCCTTTGCAGTTAGATTTTGTGCTTTTACTGTTTTACCTTTCCAAAACACTTTTAAAAAAAAAAAAAAAAAAGCCATGTGGACATTATTCCCATGCTGGCATGCCGTGCGGTCTGCATTTCAACATTGGCGCAACAAATTACCTCTCTAATCAATTCAAGTACCTTGACAGCGGTCTAGGCATGATTTAAAATGTAAAAGTTTAGATAACAATAGTGAAATTTATGCTACAAATGGAAAAAAAAGGGGGGGGGGTGTGGGCAAAGTTTATACCTTTTTTTTTTTCTAATTTTTTGGTAATCAGTCCTATTTTGCTCATCACTGATTTCCTTTTCTGCAGCCAACACTCTTTTTCTTCCACAATGGGAAAATGGCTTCTCAAATGATTGGTGCTGATATTGGACGCTTAAAGGAGACCATGTATGAATTGTATAGGTAATTTATTAACTAGTCTATGTCTTTGCATTGACTTTGCTTTCTGATTTTAGGCCTCTCACTAATATGTGCTTTCAAATTTAAATATATGCTTTGAATATGGGGAAGTTTGGTAGATTTTATGGAATATTTGACTCTTCTAACTAAGTATCCTGCTTTGATTTTATGAGAAAGCGATTTATTATAGATAGGTTTTTTGCTATAGGCCAAGTGACATTTAACCTTGTTTTGTTTATAGGGATGATTAAATACTGAAATGAGGAAGTTGCAGAGAGGTGTTGATGGCATCAACTTGCTGGTAATTTTGTAGCATTCTGGAATTTTGAGCTCTGCCCAACAATAAAAAGATTGTTTGGGAGTTGATTTCTGTTGGGTTGGATTTTTAGTCTATGTAAATGTACTCAGCGATTGAGGGGAAATTGTCTGTTTGACAGGCTTACTTCCCGGAATACAATAAAATAAAAAGGGACTCAGGAGTTGATTGGTTTTCTCCAACTCCTCCATAATTCATCATCACTCTTCTTGTCGTGCTGTTTTCTATTGAAACTGTTATCTTTTCCTTTGATATTTTTTTTTTCCTTGTTTTGATCCAATTGGACTCGTGTCGTTGGCTCAAACGAAGAATAACGCTAACGCTGACTCAGTTGCGAAGGCATACAACTTACTTAGAACGTATAATTTTCATATAATTTTTTGTTAATTAAGTGTTATATTGATATAGATCTGTGGATGTATTTACAACTGATCCAAATTAGTTTACCCATCCTCATTTGGTTAATTTACCTTTGAATGATGCTAGGTGTCCTTAACGACAATTTCAGAAGTTTATTATGTATTGGAACTGTGCTAGTACGGGTAGCCCTTAAGTATTTTTTTCTTTTTTTTTTTTGATCCAAAGTATGATATCATTAAGAAGCAAAATTAGAGTGGTCCATACAGGAGTCAAGGACTAGTAAGTCAAACAAAGGGGGAGGGGGGTAGTCTAGTCAGTCAAGCAGACAAAGATGATCACGTACTCTCTTGGCTATCCAATCAGCAACGTGTTGTACTCTACTTCTTTTTGCCATGATGATAATGGCAAACAATTACAAAAGTCATCAAAATCTGGTGTTTAGACTGAGGCCGCCTCAAAATGGACGGCCTAATGCCTATCGTACCGTAAAATAAAAGGAATAAGTTGGTGTCCGTAGATTTAGGTCAGAAAGCAATTAGAGAGTGCATTTTATTGGCTAAATTTTTTTTTTGAATTTTAGTTTCCTGCTAAAAATCAGTATGTCTATAATTGACCGACATTTTCGTAACTTGTTGCAAAAATTATCTTGCGCATTTTGATGCCATGGATGCAAATCTCTTAATTATGGACGAAAACTAAAATTTCATTTAAAAAAGAAATTGTCTTAAAAGAGTGATGACAATCACCAAAAGAAAAAAGGTAGATGAAGTGTGGATGAAAATTCCTTAACTGCAACGAGGTACACATCTTATTAACATCGGAGAAAGTTACATGCCTCAAAAAATTTTTTATTCAGTGTGACAAACATTTCATAAAACCAAACTCTAAATAAAATTAGTATTTCCATAAGGCCTAATGAGGGTGGTTTGACTAATGGCGTGCATATGGATATATTATTATTTTCTGGTTAAACTACTAAGTTTGAGTCTATTCCTAGCATGATTTTCAAACTCCAAATTCAAATTCATTGAAGGAGTATCCGTTTTGGATAGAAGTAACATAGGGGAATCAATTGCTTCGATTCTCATTAGTATTATTTGTTTTTGCAAAAATAAATTCTCATGAGATTCTCACATTCAATAAATGGTGATTCTCATTTATAACTAATTAATGATTTTCATTCCCTACAACTACTTCAAAAGTATCTTAATAACATCCCGCAAAGATGAATATTCCTAACAAAAGTTGACAATCTAACCTCTGATTTTTTTTTTTTCTGATGCCAATTTATTTGTGTTTTTGTTTTTCATTTGTGTTTTTCTTCTTTTGCGCGCTTTCGTCCCTGGTTTCGTTGTGTTTTTTTTTTTTTTTTCATGAAAGGCAAGGTTTCAGATTAAGCCAAACGTAAAAAATATGGCTTCTCTTCTTTTCCAGTTCCCAAGTTGGTTCGATTCCAGTACATTAGGCGCTTCTTCTTCCTCTTTGTCGCTTGATGGTTCATCAAGGGCAAAAGTATTCCAATTTCATTTTTTTTTTATTTTGTTATTATTATTTTGTAAACAAAAGTAAAGGTAATATTGCAAAACTTGGTTGAAGAGTATTGCAATTCTATAGCCAATGAGGGTGCAAAGCAATCAGATAATTACGGGATTCGAACTCATAATTTTTTATACTGATTTAAATCTTTCTAATAAGTTGAATCATATCAGTAGCGGTAATTATTATTATTATTATTATTATTTTGTCTTGAATGAGTGTCAAAATTCATATTATAACTAAAGGAAAGAATCTAAAAAAGATGAGGATTGAATTGTTGGCATTTTCTTATATATAGTGTCAATAAACTAACTGTTCTAAGCAGCTAATTTAGTAATTATTTGTTTCCTGTCTTATCGTGGTAAATTTTGTAGATTTGCTTTTTTTTTTTTTTAAATCTAAATTTTGTTGGATTTTTGAAAAACCATGCCTTTTACCTCTCTCAGGTTCTATGGCCCAATTGGTCGGAAATAGTCCTTATTACTAATAACCAACAGCCCTCATCCAGTTAATCACTTTCTTTTTTTTTTTTCGGTTGCATCGATCCATATTTGTCTGTCTATGTTTCTGTGATTTGGAGATTTAAATCTATTGATTTCCTTTGGAGGAGGCGGAAACAATGGCAGTCCCAGTATTGGGTTTATTGGAAGGTATGGGTGTGCTGCATCTTTCATCTTTTTGGTTTTGGACCATCAATAGCAGAAAGAAGAACATTATTAGATACAGCTTCAAGTTTCTTTGCGCTGAATCTTCTCTTTCCCCTTCTTAAAAAATGAACCATTACAAGGAAGCCATGTATAATATCAATCCCTTTGGTTTACTTCTATTAATTGCATATGCATCATTGTTTTGTTTGGTGGATTTCAATACTTGTTTTGAACTAGGTTCATCAAGCCCATTTCATAATAATATTTTTCTTATGCAATTTTTAACATAGTGTGATGTATTATATTTTTTAAAAATTTAAATAATTTTTTTACTGCATTAAAAGAAATTTTGCATTGTAATTACTTTTTATATTTTTTGTTACAAGGGATTCTAATTATTTTTTTAAATGAACTAAATAGTTTAAAAATAATTTTCGATTCCAAACTGAACTAATGACTACAAAGAAGAATTTGATTTCGTTTCTAAAGTAAATCAAATTAGTTATAACTTATAAGCTATTTCATTTTTTGTTCTATTTTATTCTCATTTCATTTTTTTTTTTTGTAGTCAATCTAGCCTAATAACTTAGAGGGAGTCCAATTGAATATTGAGAGAAGAGGAAAATAAGATCATGTAGGAAGTTCAAACCCTCTACTTAATAGTTTGGGGTGCGCTCTCTCACCTATTTGAACAAATGCTTAATTTCCCAACGCCCAGGCATCATGAACCAAACGGCACTTTAGTATTTTCAAATTGCAATCATAAATCTTGTATTGTCCTTTGTTTCTTGGATTTGAAATCTCTCCCTTTATCTCCTCTGTCTTGTCAGGCCCAGCCCATTCAAAATGTCAAAAAGACCCGGCCCACAGCCCCCCTTTTTCACAAGCTTTTTTCGGCTTTATTCTTTCTTTTTCGTTCTTGTACTTCTTGAGAGGCTTAACCATTGGAATGGGCTTTCTTGAACTCTCAACGCCCATTCGGGAACAAGGTGAGCTGGTGTTGCACGCTACAGTATTGCTGAAATGCGAAAGCTTCAAACCTACCCAAAATTTGAGAAAAATAACGATCCCAAGTAAAAGAAAAAGTTTGATAACTTCACTTAATTGGTTTTTAAATAGCAATAAAATGAAGTGAGTCATTGTATGATTGAATTTATACCAAAAATATAAAAAAAATTATTAAATATTATTGAATGAAATTATATATCTACTTGTTATAATTTATCTAAAACCATATAATGTTAGTATAAAAAAAAAGAGAAGCTCATTCTTTTTGATTCCACGATAATATGTTAAATAAAATTCTAAATTATAAAGAATAAAGCTTATTGACAATATAAGTAGAGATATGCGTAATGATATAAACATTTAAATTATAAAAAATATCTTAAGTTTATGTGCCTTTTATGTACTTTTTTTTGCATTGTTATGTATCAAAACTCAATTATAAAAATTTATATAATAATACTACATAATTTAAAATAAAAAAAATAAATAAGTATGTAATCTCATCTAATTATATTTAATAATTTATTAATTTTTTATAAATTTAATAATTTAATAATTTATACCTTTTACTATTAGTTAAAAATTACTTACCTAACGGAGTCATGAGCTCTTTACAAATCGTTTTCGTTCATTTATGAATCTGAAAAAGATATTCCCTGGACCTGAGTGAGTTAAAAGATAGCCAGAGGCCTAGAAGGTAGTAGTTGTAGACTAGGCCCTGGGAGAGTTCAGGGTCAAAGGGAGGATGGGGAATAGAGAGAGAGAGAGAGAGAGAGAGAGAGAGAGGAAAGCAAGACCATCGGTCAAAGGATTGGAACAATGATAGATTTACACAGAGACTGGAATACCTGATGGTTTGGGGTCCATCCCCATTTCTCCACGATCACTTGTGTTTGCAAAAATACAAAGAATATGACAAACACGTCCATCTCCATTTATTTTCTCTAAATTTTACTTTGCAATTTGCCAATACAAAGTTGAGAATTTCGATTTATCTCTCTCTCTCTCTCTCTCTCTCTCTCTATCTGTGCTCTGCCTTTGCCCAGTACTTAGTAGTGATGTGGTGCGGTGGGGTGGGGTGAGGGTGGCCGGTGGGCCTCTTTCTTTCAATGGGACCCTCTCTCGCCACTCCCAACATATCTTCTTTTTTTTTTCTTTTTTCTGTCTGAGCAATTGTAAGTTAGCATCCATTTCCTGCCACAACTTTAATGCCATCATGTCCATGTAGTGTTGGGAGGAGGTAAGGAGCTGTACTCCTTACTACCAAGCCAATAATGCCTCCATAAAGATACCTCAATTTTGCATTTTGACACCCAACTGAAAACATCCTTCTCCATCCCCGCTTCGTGTATCCCAATCTCCATTTGCCTTGTTTGATCATCAGTCTGCTATTATACTTTGCTATTCCTAAAAAAAAAAAAAAAAAAAACAAGGAGTTTTTCTGAAGGGGTGTTTTGCAATTAAAAATTAATCGAACTTTTTAGTAGAATTGTATAAAATAAAAAGTTGCGTTATCCGGCTGTGTCTAACAGTCATAGGCCAACGCGATTATTTGATCATTTTCGTTTTTTTTTCATCTTAATTTATTATGCATTAATTTTGAGTCCACTGCACTTGCACATTATTATAAATTCTTATACACATATAGTATTATTACACATCAATTTGAACATGTTATATATGACTTTAAAAATTTTCTATTCTTATATCTATTACAAATTAACTTTACTTTTTATACACATAAAAAACTTTTTTGAAAAAAAAATAAAAAAAATAAATAAAACTTAGTATAAATCTCATTTTCTCTTCTCTCTCTCTTTTCCCGTCCCCCCTCCCCCCCCCCGGGTCTGTGTATGGTTTTTGTAGAATAAATTTGTCTATTATTATTGTTCCAAATTGGGTTGAGCCTGGTAAAGTAAAAAAATAATTTTTAAGCGCGTTGGCAATTTTTACCATTAATATTTAGCATTTGGTGGAGACAGTTAACATCATGCGAGCTTGGTATTCTCGCAGTTTAACTTCCCAGTCGTTACCATCCTCCTATCATCCTTTTTTTTTTTGACATTAAATTCTCCTATCATTCCAAAGTTAGATTTGTAAATTTAAATATTTCAGCGTTTAATATGCCATTAATATTACATTTGATAAATTATGAAATTTTAGTACTTGCATTTTTTTTAAAAGCATTAATAAACTATAATTCAATTAATAATTGAACCGTCTTTATGATTTAAAGTCTTCAGTTTGAGTTAAAACTGGAGCCAATTAACAATATAAAAAAAAACCAACGTCTACTAGTCAAAGTAATAAGAAACTTAATTCTCCTTAAATAAGGTTCCAGATTTGAGTTTTGTGAATAAAACAGATGAGTTTTGAGAGAGTTTTACCTCTTTCATGAGTTTATCCTGCTCGACTGAAATTAGTCGGGGCTCTAGTAACTTTTAGGTACTGATGGTCTCATATAAAAAAAAACGATAAAAAAAAAAACTAACATTTGAAAGATGGTTAAGTCCATCTTTTTTGCTTTCTGTTTTGATAGTTCAATGGAATCAACTTATATTGTGTTTGGAAAAGAAAGTCAAGGGAAAAGAAAGAGAGAGAGAGAAATAAGAAAAAAAAATTAGGAGTAAAAAAATTTTTAAAATTTTTTTTTTATTATCTGTTTTATTTGAAAAAAGGTAACGGGAGAGGGAAAAATTAAAAAATTTCTTATTTAAAAAAATGTAGAAAGTGGTGAGAAGGAAACAACATCTTTCAAAATAGAAATGTTACTCTTTGTAGTAAAAATACGATATCTATTCTATAGTAACAATAAAACCATTTACTAAAACTAGTAAAAGAATAAAAAAAATTTGATTTAAATTTAGGGGCAAAACATTTGGTGAGTCGGAAAAGAAAATAGTTGCATGAATATATAGCGTGGACGAATTTATGCTAAAATGAAGAAAGGTGAAATTGACGGAATATGAAAAGGGCACGCGCCCTGGAAAGCAAGTAGGTCAAAACGAACGGTCGTGAAGTGAAAAAGACAAGAAACTTTCTAGTGCCACGCGGTCCCAAATAAGGTCCGCCCAGAGATCAAGAGAGATAGAGAGAGAGAGAGACTGCGTTGTGTTGTGTTGTGTTGTGTTGTGTTGTGTGTGCCAGCCAGCCACAGGCAGCCAATGGAGCTCCAAGTTGCTAAGGCTTTGAAGGGTATGATAGGGACGGAACGGAGGATTATGTGCACTCTATTTATAGGATTCAACATTTTCAAACTATCGGCTAGGCACTTATAGGCAGGCGCAGGCTTCATCCGTCCACTTCAGTGGGCTGGGGGTTTTGTTTTTTTTGAAGTACTGTATTATATCGGTGGATTTGCTTTTTTCTCTTTTATTAATACTTCATTAATTAATTAGTAATTATTAATTATTTTAAATGTTAAAAAATACAGGCAAGCCTAATTTAATTAAGGAAAAAAAATTATTAATTTTATTTAAATAATTTTAAAGTAATTATAAAATGATATATATCGTTCAATAATTGAATTACAAAAAAAATAAAATGTTAAAGCTGTTGTATGATATTTTATAACTATTTATTACTACTTATATGTAACTACTTACTATTAATCTTTAATTAAAAGCCCTTGACATGAATAAACAAGTTAAACGCACACATGCTTTTCTTTCCCCTACCTACCAAATGGCGATTTTTTTTGTTTTCGTAATTTACCTGATCAAAATTATTAAACAATCTTTGCTTTTACTCATAGCAAAAATTGGACTTCTGTTTTCTTAATATACATTCAGGTAATGATGCTCATAGCAAAAATTCTATCTTAAATCCACCGCTATCAGATCGTGCAGGCAGGTGTTTGAATTGGAGTCGTGCCTCTCCATTTTCTGCCGGCCGGCTAATTTTATCATCCCATTTTCTTTTGTCTTCTTCTTCCATACGGTATCAATCATCAGGACCTCTCATCTCGGATGCAAAGCAAACCCCAACCACAAATTATATATGTTTTCTATTACAACACTGGCCTTGTTCTATATATGTTGTAGCCTATTAGTAGGCTTGTTTATTCTTTTTAGGTATATCTATAAGTCGGTTTGTTGGTTTGTGTTGTTAATTACCCTTTCTGTCATCGAAGTGTTTCTTTTTTTTTTTACTAAAACAGAATCGTTACATTAATACTCGATGAAAAACGTACATCATGCCAACGTTTTCGTATTAAAAATTCCTACTTGAAATAAGAGAGCAAATCGACATAAAAGTCTACATATCATATGGTTAAACTGACCAACAACAAACTGGGCACGAAACCCGAAACTATCTTACAGATTGTGACTAAATTTATATATCTCGATGTGTTAGCTAAATCTAATTTAGTTGAAAAAAGTTGCATACAGTAGCACGTGTTGTACCTCAGCGGACCTGTCACAGAAATTGTTAAGGTACGTCCGACAATGATTTCTGAAATGTCTAAATTATAAGCATAAAAATACATACAAGCAGTACAAATTACCCAATTCAAAATCAAAATCCAATAGAGGTCCATCCTCACAGCTTCAGCAGCGACGACAGTGATCGACGCTGGCTAGGGCATGGCTAGAGACGTGGTTTGTGGCAGGAGGGACATGGGCGACGACAGTGGTTATGTTGGCAGAGGTAGCATCCTTGGGAGTGGTGTTGGTGGTCGGTAGGACGGCGCTGACAACAGAAGCAGAGACAAAGACAGTAGTGCTGGCGATGGCCACGACAATGCTAGCGACAAAGAAGTTACCGGCGTTGGTGCCTAAAATGGCGAAAGTGCTGGCTGACATCAAAAAATGTGGATTTAGAACCAAGAAAGCCATGAATGATATTATTGATGCCAAATCTAACTGAAAAGGAGCCAAAAAGCCCGATAAACTGAGATTTTGGGGTTTGATGGGGGAAGAAAGAAGGAGAGGAAGGGGGAAGAGACTTAGACTGGAGGACGGGAAGAGGAAGGAGAGAAGGCCTACTAGAAGTTGGGAGGGAGGTTTAGTGGCTGGCTGGCAGAGATAACTAGCCACCTCTGTCGGCTAGCAAAGGGAGGTACTTTTGGGAAAAAAAGTCGAGAGGTTTTAATGAGAGAGAGGGTTTAGACAGAGAATCGTAAAAATTACGAGTTTGAATGATTTATATGACTTTTGAGTCATGAAAAATTAACTGCTTTGATAGGACATGAAACATGATATAATTTACTAAAGGGTTACTCTAAAAAAAAAAACTATGATCTTTTTAGTTTTTTTTAAAAAAAAAAATCTATCTTGAAGTTTCATTTTTTAAAAATATATCACGAATTATTTAATTTGTTCTAAATCTATTATCACATTTCCACAATAACATATTTCGTATTTATTTTCAAGATTCTAATTTTAAAACTTTTCGAAAAATCACAAACTTTTCGTTTTTGATTTTGAAATGAAGATTTATTGTTGAAATTTTAGAAATGAACATGAAATCTGTTACTTTGGAACAACAACATAATAAATTTGGAATCAATTAAAAAATTCGGATATATTCCAAAAAAATAAAAGTTCATAATAGATTTGGAAAAGACCAAAAAATTCATATTTTTTTTAATGATATTAACCCTTTACTAAATGTGGCTTATAGTTATTAGATTTGTTTGTATATATAAACTAACTAGTTTTCAAGTCAACACGACGTGCGGGTTTTTCATAGAAATTTATACTTCTGTCAAGTTTTATGCTATTTTGTTATTAAGTCCAAAAAAAGAAAGAAGAACATATAGAAATTGCAATATTAACTGCATCCAGTTTTTAATTTATGCTCAACAGCTTAGATAAAAGAAAAATATAAAATCGAAACCAGAGAAGCAATTAGAGCAAGTTTCATAGCAGAAACAGATTTGTTATCGTAAAAGTTCTCCTTGAAGGCTTCATTAATTCATTTATGCTATTTAGCTGGAAAAATACAGCAGATTCACAATTACAAAGCAATAATAGCTATTAAAAGAAAAAAATGATAAATCTAAACATGAAAACTGCTCACGACAATCTTGAAAAAGAAACTCACATATAGACAAAAAAAAAAGCACAGGGTGAAGGCTTTGGAGGATCAAAAACGACTGATGGTAATTAAGTTGATGACATGTTGATGTCCGTTAAAGAGTAGATTAGATTAGATTTGAAATATTGTAGTTGAATAAAATTAAAATTGAGTAGTGAGTTTGTCAATAACTCTTATAATGAAAATAAAATAATTAAATTTAATTAAGCTAAATTTATAAAAATACTTAAATCTAAATTTTAAAAATCATGGAACAAAAAACCTTTCGGAATCAATGAGAACAAAACTAGAATTTACTCTCTCTTATATAAATCGGAAAAGTTATACAATACCAGAATTGTAAACCGAGAAACATACAAATAACTAAAAGACAACACACTAAAAGACAAAAAATAGTTTGTAAAATTGTAAAAATTACCCATTCTATTATAAAACTTCTAAAAAACACCATAACTTATAATATGACGATAATTAAAAATTTTGGAGAATACTTAGCTTTGTTAGATTTGATTAATGAACAAAATATATACAGAATAATACAAGAAATTTACAATTTATAGATAGATTCAAATAGAGATCAAAAGAATTGAAAAAATCTTAAAAGATCCTTATCTGTTTGAAATAAGAAATCTGTATATAAAAAATTATTTGTATAATGAATCAAGATCTTAAAACTAATGAAAGAATTTAATACAAAATTTATGGTATGGCATACCTTAAGCCATTAAATCAATCATGACATACCCTAAAGAGGTTAGAAAGTTTATGAATTATTTTAATAAAGAACTTAGACAAAATCAAAAAGAGGTTAAAAGGATTGAAAAGGCTTTAGAAGATCCTAATGAAGTAAAACATCCTTCTATAAAAAATTACTTACTTAGTGAATTAAGTTTTTATAAATATATGAAAAGATTTTACAAAATCTATGTAAATAATAGACCTTGAACAAATTATAAACATTATGGCAAAAATTGTAAAAATAGAAGAAATAAATTCAAATTATTAATAAAAAAATTGTGGGCCCATCGCCACGTCAATATCCCCCCCTCTCTCTACAATTTTCTTGGTATCTCTAACCAAGCTCTATATAAATACTCTATAGTTATAAATTAATAAGAAAAAAATGTAAGGCAATTGATTTTCGTCAAGTTACATAGTTAGTCTATGAAAAGTGCAAAGAGTGGAATTAATATTTCTGTTTTCCAACAAAAAAGAAAGAAAAGGCAGGCTGCAATTATACCTATATTATAGTTACGGTGTCGGTAACCACCTTGAGAAATTGAAACTCGGATAGCGGAATACAACCAAATTAAGGAAAGGAGAAAAAAAACAGAAGGGTTGTCTATTTTTTTGAAAAATTGCATACAATTAATTAAATGTTATTGCATGACTAATCTTTTGGCCATAACACCACTAATTAACTAAAGACATGTAAGCTTACATTTTCTGATATATGGACACTCCACAGACCTTTAACAAAAGTGGATTCTGTTTGTCCGAGTTTTTTTATCGTGCGCATATTTGACAACGTGTGTCAAGAGAATTTCTTTAGTTTGTGCGTCCATTGTGGCGCTTTGTTCCGTTTGTTGGTTGCTGATCGTCGTCTAAGTTGAGTGTTAGTTGTAGGTGTTGTTGTTCTCAGTCGCAGTTCTTGGGTCGGTGGCTTCTGGTCGTCTTTCTAGGGGTTTTTCTGCTGATTGTCGCTTTTATGGTTGGTGATCGATCCCTTGCCTCCGATTGCCCTTGTGCGGGGTATGGGGGTAGGGGGTGTTTGGTTTTTGCTATCCAATCCGGCATGTATAGACGTGTGGGGTGGCTCCCTTTTGGTGATCTGACAGCTCCTGTGCTTTTCTGGCCTTCAGGGGTGTCCTCTCGGGGAAGGTTCAGGGGTGTCCTCTCGGGGAAGGTTGCAATTCGCGATTGGTGTCCCTGCCTGTTGTCCTTGTGCTTCGGGCATGTTCGATGGTGAAATTGGGCATTATTAGCTGCTGTGTAGCTTATATGGCGTTTGGGCATGGTGGCCAGTTATGCTCCCATCGGTATCTCCGGTGCCAGTCTCTCTCCGGTGGTGGAGGGGCCTGTGGAGTGTATGGAGTCGGGTTGTCTCCCGTTGGCCTATGAGTCGGAGTCCGGATGGACTTTGAGTCAACCCGATTCTTGTGCATTGCTGCGTTCTTTGGGCTGTCCTTAGTAGGCTGTTGGATTGCAGGTGCTGTTTGGATTGTCTGAATGACTACTTAACCAAAAATTATAGGAAGGAGATTAGGCTAAATGCCAGCTTCCCCATATATATATATATATATATATTAATTTTTTGGTTTCATTAAATTAAGGTGCATCTATTAAAAAATTTTGCTGTTGTTGGTTTCATTAAATTAAGGTGCATCTATCAAAAAATTTTGTCGTTGTAGTCATCTAAACTAATAAAGAGAACCGAAATTTCAATGTCAACAATAATCTCTTATAATCTGTTTGGATGGCAAGAAAAGATAGGAAAAGAAAATGGAGGAAAGAAATTTATTATTTATTTTTTTATTATTATTTTCATATATTTTTTATTTATCAAAATAACAAAATTTTTTCATAATTTTTTTTCTCACAACTTTTATTTTTATTTTCTTTATCATCATTTTTTTCACGTATTTTGAATCCATCCAAACAATTTTGAAGAAATTTTGTCGTTGTAGTCATCTAAACTAATACCGGTTCATATATTTGATTAACGAATTATTTATTAACCTGGACTAGAAAAACTTTTCTTAGTTTTGGAAACCTGCAGCCAATTGTTTTTCCTAAAAATAAAAAAAAAGAGTGGGTTCCCGAGGGCCACAACTTATTGGGCCCCATCCACAAGTGTCAATTATTGGCTCCTTTTTGAGTAAGTTTGACTTGAATAGTATAACCGAAAGGCTGTACACAAAAGAGACAAAAGAATTTCATGTGAAAAACCCTCTGTGATGTCAATTCCACAATTGTGGAGGTTAAAAAACAAATTACAATTATTAATTATAATAATAATTTAATAATAAATTAACGTATTTTTATATTTATAGTTTAAATTCAAATTCTTGCACCTATGCTCTCCTTTGATAAAAGTTAGGTGGCTGCTAAAATAATTAAAAATTGTAACGCGGTGATGAGTCCCAAATTTGACAATTATTGTGATCTCTTATGACAGAGCTCAATTTCACTACTATTTAGGTGGAGGATCAGTCTTTTTAGAGGATTGAATGACGCAGTTTTAAACTAGAGTTATTCTGATCTCAACTTGTAAATCTGATGACCGATATATAAATAATAAATTTTTTTTTATTTTTAAAAAATAATTATAATTGTACTTTTTACAAAAAGTAAAATGGAGAACCACATCAATTCTACCGGTAAAGCACACAATATCTCTGGGAATTGAGAGTAAGAAAATCAAATACTAAAATTCCAGCCGTGATGAAAACAACAGGCAGTGGCAGAGACTTATTATTGATACGGACAAGTTATAGGTACGCAGTAAATTAGATGTATTTTGAATGTGTGTATACACGGAACATTATGCTTAATCATTAATTGTTTAGTTTTTAATATTTTGTCGTAGGATTATAGTTAATGGTAAAGACTAAAAATGTTCACTGCATAATACACACAGTTGTCTAGAACACATCAAACTCGCCACATCCATGTATTAAAGCTGATCTCATATATCAATTCCGTCACTTGAAAGAAAAATGAAAATCTTGTTTTTTTAATCGAGTTGGAGTTGAAATTGAATTTTTCTTAGAACCATAATTGAAAGTAGAATTTAACTATCAATAAAATTTAATACTCAAAACTCAAATTTAACTCCAAATTTAAATTTATTTTTCTTTGAATTTCCTAGGTAGTAAAGCGGAAGACGGGAAAAAGAAAAGGGCCATCCAGGACAAGCCAACAGATGCAGAGCTGAGCAGTGAGAACCATTGGATAATTTGCTGTAGTCAAGTGGCAAAAAGGGGTCTCTGCTTTTCTTGAATTTGGAACCTGACCTGGTGCTAGTGCTAACCAACGATTCCCAACTAATTGCTTCTCCATTTTGTGGGTTTGCAGAGAGTTTCAGAAAAGGAGGTGTGAAATTATTGATTGGTGAGGTACGGCAACATGTATCACGACATACGAGACTGAACGGTGATTGGCCAATTGTGGGTTCGTTAAACAGCTTCTCGGTGTCTATTATTCGTGTGAGGACATAATCATTGTAACCAAACCAACAACACCTGTGATCAAATCAAATCAATCAAAACTTATATGCCGTGTTTGGTATGTAAAAAAAATTAAGAAAAAAAAAAGTATAATCATTATCATTTATTTTCTTTCTCGCTTTTCTTTCTCTTCACTTTCTACACTACTCCAAATAATATTATTTTCTCTCTACTTTTTCTCTCACAAATTACTATTTATATTTTTTTTCTTCATACTTTCTTTCTCTCTCTCATCTTTTTCTACCACTCCAAACAACTTTTTTTTTTCACTTTTTCTCTCACAAATTACTATTTATTTTTTTTCACCTACTTTCTTTCTCTCAACTTTCTCTACCACTTCAAATAATTTTATTTTTTTTCCACTTTCTTTTTATTTCTCTTCTTTTCCCTTTCTTTCCTATCATTTATTCGCACTCTAAACAGACTCATAATGCCTGCCCTTTTGAACTTTTAGATTTCATCGAACCAATTCCACCTTGAAATTTGAAAGGCACACACAAATACAGAATAGTCTCTTTGGTCTTGACAAATAGAGTCTCTCTCTCTCTCTCTCTCTCTCTCTCTCTCTCCGGCTTGTTTCTTTCTTTTGTCTCTCCATGAAAGCAATTTGACAGTTGACATCAAACATATCATGTTTTTCTCGTCAAAAAAAAACAAATAAAAAAAAAATTAGAGTAAGTGATATCTCAACAATTTTATTAAAAAATATTAAACTTAGAATTCATACTACATCAAATATATTACAATTATTTTGGTACCTCGGGATGCACGTTGAAGCCCATGATCTGCCTCTGCTGAATGTGCATGGAAATCCATATCCTAGGCCCATGGGCCTTGTTCCCTTCCAGTCCTTCGATTAGCAGGTTGGTACCACTACCTTTCCTCAAAAAAAAAAAATAAAAAAATAAAAAATAAAAGAAAAGAAGGATGGTTGGTTCCACGACCGCACATTTTTCTTTCGATTATAATGAACCTCCTGTCAAAGGCATTTGCCTGTCTTCCCTCTATCCTTAAATAAAACCAAGCTTTTGCTAAAAAAAAAAATTGATAATAAATAATAATGATAACAGTAATAAAACCAAGCTTTGAGAACTTAACAATAAGTAAAGTAGTTGAAGATAATAACTTTTAATAGAGAGATTTGGAGTTTGCTACTAGCTTAAAAAAGATTAAAAAAAAAAAATAGAAAAAACCAAGCTTTCCAATTCTGAAAACGCCAAAAACCAAGCTTTCCGATTCGGGAAACGCCCTGCCATGATCCACTGCAAAATTTTAGCATGATACATCCACCGTGGTTTCTCAATATTTACGATTATTTTTATATTTTTGTTGACCAAACGATTGTTTTTAGTATTTGACATTAATTTTGTTTGGTCTTAGATCGCCTAATATCGAGTTTATTAGATTGACTATTTTAAATCGATACATGTAAAATCTCGAAAGGCGGTAAAAATCTCTCCGCAGATATTTAACGTAGCTGCGTTCTCTATATTTAAATTTGAGACTTTTGATTAAACGGGGACGGATCCTTTTTTCCGCACCAGTGCTTGTTGGTTCTGTTTGATATTAATTTTGATGCACTAAAAGTAAAACAATAGATTTCCTCCGAATATCGTCGTGCCTTTTTCCTTCTTTTTTTTAATATTTCGACCGCATAATACTAAAAGACAGGTTATGCATGGTATTTTTAATTTAAATGTGCACATAAAATCGTCCAATTCAACTAAAATCAGATTGAACTTCTGTAAAACTGATTATAGTTTGTAATTTACGTACTCAACAGATTGGTTGTAGTTTTGAAAATACGAAAACCACCTAACCAAACCAACCCACTTATTGTATAAGCCCAACATTTTTTTTTAATGAATGTGTGTAATCCTTGCTTTGCTGACACAAACTTAGAAAAGACGGTTGTCTAATGAGAAATTATTGTAATTAAACTGGCTTCAAAAATAGTGAGAATAGTTGTTGTGAACAAGGAATAAAGCGTGACGAATAAAAAAGGAGTTAGGCTCAGATCCTTTCTGGTGAAGCTAGGAGTAAAAGTAATTGAGTAATACAATGCCCTTAGAATGCTTTCTGATGTCAACAAGAAAAGCAGTAACAGTACAACGGAATGGAGCAGGCCGGAAAGAATGTCAATTGACTCTCTGACTTATGGTTAACGATTGTGGTTAAGTATGAAAATTTGAAAACAGTTAAACCGATTAAACCCAACCTATAATTGTCAGTGATGGTTTGACTAGTTTAATTATTATATTATTTTGATTGTGATTTTAAAAAATTTTGTCATCCAAAAGATTTGATTTGAATATATAAGACAAACCGCCCAAACTAACATGCTTACATTCATAACTAAATTTACATCCTCATATACAGTTGTGACTAGAACTTAAAAATTCATTAATAATTATTCATGTGTAACCTGGCTAAGTAATTAATAATAGAGAAAATATTTTTGGGCATACAACAAAATTATCCTACAGTTTTCATATTGTAACAATAAATATTTTTTGTATAATCACAATAAAAAAATACAAACAATAAACAAATAATGAAACCTTTAAGAATTTTGATCAATAAATAAGGCAGAAAGTACAATAAATTTGTCAATCTTTTTGGACTCCTTTGAGAGCAATATATCTTCACCACGATATTACATTTATTTTTTGTTCACAAGGTAGTTGTTAACAAATTAGTTGAAAAATAACAAATTATTTGAATAATTTTTTTAAAAAATTATTCTTATTAGCTGTTTGATTTGTTCCGCCATTATTAATCGCTATAATTGTTGACGAAAAAAACAAGCATGCAGCAAGGGTTTATCTGCACTTCATAACAAATTTTTTGAAAGGTGTAGGCCGAAATTTAAAGATTTTAAGAAGCTAATTTTGTTTTTTTGGATTTAGAAAATTGGTAAGTAGTAGTAGTACCTTACAGACCTCTCAAGGAGATTTACTCGAATTTCTTATCTAAGATAGGAAGTGGGCTACTACTTCTAAACCCATCGAGACAGACAGTAAACCATGACTGGTTCAATAAGAGTCACCGTAGAGTTGTTCAAAACCCAAAGAGTTCAGAGTAATTTTAATCCAACTGAACAATCATGTTAAGATTCGAATTCATGATTTTGCAAAAATACAGTCGAATATCTTATTATTTGAACCACACGATCAGTGGTAAGAAGCTAAATGAATAAATGCATATGATCTTCGTTGAGGTTAATGTAAGGAGCTTAAACATTTCATCATTGATGTGAACGACGTATTCCTATGTCCTACAGTGCAAGCAAGTGCGATTAAGATTTGAAGAATGGCACACGGACGAGACACCACATAACTCTTTTTTTTTTTTGTTAAGAGACACGACATAACTCTAAAAAAAGCTTTATTTGCAGAAAGTGATCCACACGAAGCTCAAAATACACAACTAATAATTATGAAAGTGTAATGTATAAATATACATCTTATTAATTTGACCAGATTCACGTCATTACTAAAATCTAAATTTATGATAGTCAAATTGATGTGCCATACATGATTTTATTGTTTTTCTCGGCATATATAATCATGTATAACGATATCAAGTTGTTTTTGGTACATCGGGAAAGAAAAGAAAAAGGTACATCAATTAGGGCTTACGTTTGACAGTGTGTAGGATAGACTGGTCAAACTGAACTCGCTGGAAGCATGGCTGCTATATAGTCTCAGGTATAATTTGCATGGAAGTTTAGATATTGCCTCTCCAATGCTACATACACATATAGGCATACAGTTACATGAATTTATAAGAAAGTAAATTTTACGAGTTCAACAAATATCATCAGATTGTTCGTGATAACTAGTGTCGGTGTGTATTATATTATATATACATATAATTGAACAAGTATATTACCGCAAATGCATAATGGGCCATTACAGGCAATACCTATGTTCTTGGATTACATGTCTATGGAAGCCGAATAGAATGTGACAACCCACGTGATCATCTGAATTAATCTGACTTCAACTTTACGACTTATACCCAATAACTAACCTGGCCATTATCACATGTTGGATAACATGCTTCTTTTTCCTTGTGGCATCCAAGCCGACTCTATGTTTGGACATTTGTCACCCTGGCTATACATTTTTGTCATTTAATTTAATTTAAGCAAATTTGTGGCAATTGTTATTTTCTCACAAGGTAAATTTACTAAAACTTATTTTTAGGACAAACTAAATTAACCATAAAAGATCTCCAACCATTACATGAACAACCAGAGAAAATTGAATCCTACTTGATAAAAAAAAAGGGGTTCATCTCCTTAAAAAGCAAAAGGTCTTCATAATAAAAGAGGGAGAATTAAAATTTTTAAAAAGTTGTACATATAAATACGAAAAAAAAGGGCCGAAATTCAAGCTCAGCCATTATCCTCTCAAAGGCTCACTCAAACCAAGAGCTTTGCAGAGAGGGAGAGAGAGAGAGAGAGAGAGAGAGAGAGGGAGAGGACGTGGCAGATGTAGAACAAGTTGCAAACATTAAAGGAGAGTGAGTAGTAACTAGAGCAAAATGGCAGTGGGGGGGAGGCAGTGATCAAATGAATAATAACAAATAACAAATAAAACAAAAAGTACAAAAGGGGCCTGAACTGAACAACTTATTGTCATTGATCTTTTTTAATAATTAATTAAAGAGAGGGGGAGGAGAGCGGAGTGGTGATGATGGTGGTGGTGGTGGATCAGAGGGGGGGGGGGGGGGGGGTGGCGTTGTGGGTGTGGTGGGGTTTTGCACAAACTGGCACATTTTTGTCTGCTAGAAACTCGAAATTCACCGTACCAAAATCAGCCAGACGCAGAGCTGGAGCCCCCTGCGCACCCCCTCCCCCCCTTCTCCACCTCCCCTCCATCGTACGTACGCGTCATGCATGACCCCCTGCGCACTCCTTTGTCCCTTTAACGTGCTCCTTGTGCTTCTGCATACCTCACCGTCTTGTTTGTACTTGTTTACACTACCACTTTACCTGTCATTAACATGCATGCTTAATTTGTCTCACCACTCAAACTCTCAATATTTAACACACACCCACACACACATATGTGCGTGTGCATTGATGCATTGTCTCTCTTGAATCTTTAATTGCTTTATGAAATTCACTTAGCAGATTTGGGTCATGATTTATTTGTGCTCACAGCAACTTTAATGCTACTAGCTCCTTCAAGATTTGACGAAAATCATTGTCACGAAAACATTAAATAAACATAGCATTTAGATACTCTTTTTATGTAACTTCACAATATATAATATCTAGTCAACATCCATGGCTATATCAATTACATTTAATTGCTTATTACTTTTTTCTTTCAATAAAATATTAAGAAAAATAATGATGAACAAAAACACTATTGAACTCGAGGACAAAAAAAAAAGTATATCAATATTAAATTTGACGAGTAGGCTTTAAAATTTCATTATATTTTAATAATATTTTTTTATTTTCATTAACTGTATTAATTCTCTCTATCCGTTTGCTGAAACTTTAAAAGATTTACTACAACCATACTAACCATTCTGTGTTTTTTTTTAAAAAAAAAATTAATTTCAAATATTTAAAATTTTAGTTTTTTTTTTTTTTTTGGTTCGTTATTGTCATGTCTTTCAGTAAATTTATCCGATCTGATAAACTTTGGACTTTCCACTTATGACACCCATCTCATGTAAGAGGGAGCAGTTCCTGTTTATGCACGCACCTCTGTCTTGTCTGATATGTTTTTACAAAGCTAGATATTTTTAACCAAGAAAATCAAAACATTAATCCATTTAAATAAAATAATAATTTTTCCAATGCAGTCTAGACCAATTTGACATAACATTGATGTGAATCATTACAATTAAAATTTTTCTGAAAGTTTTTTTTTGACAAAATTATAAAAATTACAAAATATGCTACAAGGAGTAAAAAATTTCAAGAAATTGTAAGAAATAACAAAATATGCTACAAGAAGTAAAAAATTTCAAGAAATTGTAAGAAAAGTTTAAATACGGTGACCCATGTTGATTTTTAACGTTATTACATTTTTTTAACACTTATTACATATTTCATAACTTCTATCGCACATCACGTGACTTTTGAGCAGAAGTTTGAATTTTTAGAAAAAAAAAATCATTATCCAGTTCTTTTTTTCTTTCCTCCATCCGTGTAATGGATCACTTTTTTTACACAAAAAAAGAGCAAGTGTAAAAATTAAAAAAAAAAAGACAATTATTACAACACTAGAAATTATGCGAAAACTATATTTAAATGGCAAATTCCATTACATCAGTACAAAATTGGTGGAGCCAAGCAGACAGCTATCAACCAGTCTCTCGGCAGCCACCTTAGGTCGGTAACGGAAATGCCCCCATCGCAGATTCCGATAGTTAAAACACACCAAAAGACCCAATTCTAAAGTAGAACTGGACAGACACAGAATACAGATTGTAGGCGAATAAAACGCAATGCTAATAATACCCCCATTAACACAAATCTAACAATTTGATGTTTACTATTATTGCTGATTATAGAGGTGCCACCTTTTTTTTTTTTTGAATTTTTTTTTCCTGAAAATTTTCCTAATTAATTACTAAGAGATTATTATTAGTTCAAGAAAGGGGAGCCCTATGAGGAGCACCCTTTCTCCTGCTGCTCAACGAGAGAACAAACCCGGGGAGAAATCCACTTGCTTTCTTCTTATTCCTCTTGACGGCACCCTCCTCCTCCTCCTCCGGATGTCCCTGAGAAATTCTAGGATTATCCATGTTCTCATTGGAGCATGAGGGGCCACTGTATTGGATTGGGTCCTCTAAGATGGAGCTGGGAGTAATTTGGCCGTCATCCAGGTCATTGACCTCCGAGCTGTCCATCCTCAGTCCCTCAAATTGTGCAAATGAGAATTCAGATTCGTCAATTCTGTACAAGATGGTATTCAGATCCTCCCCTCTATCCACCAAGTGATCAACCTACATGAATTATATATCTATAGGGTTAATATTTAAAAAAATCACGAACTTTGCATAAATTAATATTAACGTTCGTTTCCAAGTTAGAGAGAGAAAGAGAGATCTACCATATAGAAATATAAATATAAATATAAATTTGACATAATAATAATGTTGGAGAATGTCTCCCAGACACAATCCTGTGACAATATAGATGGAGTAATAAACAGGCGCATGTGATGTTTGTTAAATATGTCTTTTTCACTATTTGCCATTTAAGTACTGGAGAAAATTAATAAAACAGATAATTCTGTTTGAGCATATCCATGAATGTCGCGTCTCCCAAAATATAAAATAATGGAAGGAAGGCCTTTATTTACTGGCCTTGGTAATCAGAAGTGCAACTGGAAGGCATATTCAGGAGCTCAAAGCCATAAAAATAACAACCAATCAAAGTGATGTTCAAAATAATAATAATAAGAGAAGTTGAAAAGGACCTTGCATGAGAGAGAACAGAAGTTGAACGGCTCTTGGAGAATCCTGTCACAAGTGAAGCATATGTTGGCAGAGCCCTTACAGGACCTTGACTGTGGCCTCTGATTCAAGAATATCACTTTGGCACTGTTTATGGTGTAGGGCTGCCAACCATTATAACAAACAAATTACAGCCCTCAGTATCCATCCATGAAACCAAATGGGGGCACTGAATTATTATATAATCAACACAACTTTGACAAAAAGGTTACCTGAATATAGGAACAGTCAATGAGCTTCTCAAGATCTCCCAGTCGAATGACATCATGATAAACATACCTTCTCACCTGTCACGCGTACATAAACGGGACACCCTCAGCTAATTAATTCTTGGTTATTTGGCACTTAATTAACCTTAATCACCTTGTTGAAGTTTATCTAACAGGCATCTTGAATAGGCATTAGCCACTAGTCATCATATATATATACACACCACTGCTCTATTTTATGTGGCGAATAATTAGTTAACAAGAATGAAGCACAATTAAAGTGAATTGCAGACAGGACATGTGAATTACAGCGTCTTGACTCTTTGGGGTAGACAAGTGTAATTATGTCATGAAAGTGATGTCAAATTTTCAACCTACCCGGCTACCCCCCTTGAAATTTTATGGTGGAAAAGCAAGCAAAGGCAATCCACCTTCACATGATAAGGGAAAAATAAATGAAGTTTGCAGAAAATGGAGCATGAAATTGAAGTTTCTAGCCACATAATATAGTGGAAAATGGAACACTGTGAATAAAAAAACAGACATTGCACGGTCAAACTTTCGCTTTCCAGGAAAGCCTTTGCAGGGGAAGTCGGATAGAAAAGAGATCTTCCATATATGGGAAACAAACCAAAGCCAAAAAAGTGGGAATCAAAGGAGACATGATAAACCCATTTCTGGACCTCCCTATACCTTGAATATATGCCATAACAACTCAAATCAACAATTGTCAATTTTGATCACACATAGAAAATATAAATTAGTTAGAGATTGAAAAAATTAAAAAGTCTTTCTTCCCATCCCAGTAACTACATAGCTGAGAAAATGAAGGAAAAGCAAAATTATAATTTCAAAATCATAAACAGCCAAAAGAATTTCTGGAATATTAAGGGGAAAAGAATAATAGAAAAGAACTCAAAAAAGGGTATTTTTTTATGTTCTCGGCCCAAGAGAAATTAACAAAGAGCTACGGTAATGAGCAAGAGCTGGTGAAAATCCAGGGAAATTCTGCCCATCGAAACACTTTTCCAGGAGAACTCCTAATGGAAAAATTTTGTTAAAGTTCTTTCAGAAAGACTTGTGACTAAAAAATGAGCCAAATTGCACGAATTTCCACCGCGAAATTTCACCAGAGGAAGAGCCAATTACCCAATTTCATGAACAAACACTAGAGAATTGGAACCTGGAGTGGAGTCCGTGTAAGCTGCAAGCAGGCTGTGACAAACCAAGAGAACAAAAACGAAAAATGGGGAAGTAACTGAAAATTCTGAACTCTTACTAAAGAATTCCAAGGACCCCCCATAGAATTGAGTCTGAGAAGTGGAGAGAGAGAGAGAGAGAGAGAGAGAGAGACAGACTGGGAATCAGGAAAAAGGGGGAATAAAAAATCTAAGAACAAATTAACGTTGCAAGGTTCAAAACTGCGTTAAATCAAATACACTATTATGGGGGAAAAAGAGTGAAAAAAAAAAAGAAAAGAAAAGATCTTTGTAGAGTAAAAGAAAACCGAGTAGAAAACCATATATATATATATAAACATGAACATGCATTATCTGTAAGTTTAGTATATAAAATTAATTAAATTGCAATATGGGGGGCATGCAAAATTGAAAAAAGAACCTGGAGGAGAGGGTGAGAGCGATGAGAAGGGATGCAGTGAGGGCATATGCTGAGGCAACAGAGCAAGCAAAAGATGTTCTTCTCATTCTTCCTGCGGTTCTCGTGGAACCCACATCCTCCAAAGAATGTCTCTGCCATCAATCCTTCCAGCCATGCAGGCTTATTGCTGCTGCTGCTGTTGTTGTTGTTATTGTTACTGTCAATCATCATCAACCCATCATCATCATCATCACCATAACCACCACCACCACAACCACCTCCACTTCTATCTCTTCCGCTTGATGATGACGATGATATGTTGTATTTGTTGCTGTTCTCTCTCCCCATATCTTTTTTCTATATTCTCCCTCCTCTCAATTTGGAAGTTTTTTGTAATTATTGTATTGATCCTTACCAGAGGCTCTGAGTCTGAGTTGTTTGTGGGGAAAAGGATCAGATAAAAAGAGGAAAAAGAGCTATAGGGCCGTCCGGGGGGGCTGCTGCCTTCTTATCTAATAAAAATTAAGGATGTTTGTTCCCAATAATTGTATGATTTGTGTGTAATTCGTAGGCGAATGTTTGTTTATCTCCCTCTATTTAAATTCAGTAGGTTCGAGAAATTGTTACATTTTAGGGACACATACTGGGAGGGAGAAAGAGAGAGAGAGAGAGAGAGAGACAGAGAGAGCTGAGAGTGTAGGCCTAGGAGCGCACTTCATAAGAGCATGTGTCCACTGAAACTGGGGGAGTATGCCTATGAGAGTATGACTCATGAAAAGTTTTTAAGGGAAGGAAAAAAAAACTTAAAAGATGCAAATGATAAGCAGAGTAAGGATATGAAATTTCGTATAAGATTTACATATTATTTAAAAATGTGCATTTAACAGTTATAAAAAATATTAATTACGACTCATCTACTATTAAAGGAAAAGAATTGACTATTTTAAGAAGAAAAGTAAAGAAATTCACAAAATAAATAAGGGTAATTAAAATTAGAGGGAGAGTAGTGAGGAGTGAAGTGTTACAGGTGTACGATGGGGAGTGGTGTTAATGGCGGGAAGACAGCCCACCAATCTGTACGTTTGTCCTCCTTTTTCTCCCTTTCACTCCCTTTTTTTGTTGGGTTTTTTTGTTGACTGTATAGAATACAAGAAACGAACAAGACAATGCCTTCATTCAATCGTATTTCATAATAATACAGCAACTCCTCCCATTTCTCCCCTGCTCCCCCCTTGCCATGATTTCACGTATATCACGACCACCTTTTTTTGTCTTTTTGTCCTTTGCTGGAAAACGCAGCCAATTCTCTCCTTGCTTGTTAACACTGGCCTACCTAGTCAAAGCACTGATTTATATAGTTTCAAGCTCCACTGCGAATTCTCTCAATTCTTCTTCAAAGAAATTTTTTTTGCATACACTTTATATGATTTAAAGGCATATTTAATAGAGAATCTCTGCAGCCTTCAAGAATATTTTGCAATCTTTGGATTTGACCTTTAAGTATAGAATTTTTTTCATTTAATTTCTGAATTACATTGCATGATTTTATACTATGAATACTATGATAGATATTTTCTATCACTAGCATATATGTACTAGTTTGAGCTATGAATAAAATCAGTGCAATTCTTTTCCTTATGATTTAATAGTATTAATTGTCATTCTTCGATCATTTCTAAAATGAAAATAAAAAAAAAATAAAAGAGAAATCTTTAACTCTTAATAAGTTCCATGACTGACAGTGATTATTTTGTCCCATGTAGTTTTAGGGGCAGTGGCTTTGCCTCGGTTTGTAAAGCTTGTCATATGATGATATATGACAAAATGTCCTGCATAGCATAGCTTTATGCATTTGGCCTGTGCTATTTTTTTTTTCTCTATTTTCTTTTGTTTCTTGGTCGGGATATACAACTTTCCCTCGATTTTATATTCTTGAAATTCATCGAATTGCTAAAACTAAAACTTATTCCATGTATTGGATTACTCAAAACATCACATTGTAGCCTCGCTGTCTCTTTAATTTTGGGAGGTGTGTCTTATTTTAGAGGTTGATAAGGTGCAGGCCAAAGTCTTCAATTATAAAGGAAAAGGGGAAAAAAAAAAAAAAAACCCTTTAAATCTTACATTAATTTTGTGGGATTCATAATCCAAACTTGATTGTCAAAGGGTATCTTATATATTGAGCTAGTGTGCAGGTTGGTGCAAATTAAGCTCGCCAACTCCATGAAAATTTGGATGAATTTGAGTGAAGCCCAGCAATGGAAATGCATGTGCAAGGCAACGTGCAACTAGCTTTCCCAGATATTCTGTCGAAAGCTTTCAAAATGGGTCTCTTAAGGAATCATGTCCTTGAACTGCTACAAGTATAAATCTGATAGAAATTTCCATCTAATATGTACCCAAAAAAAATTGTCCGTAATTAGATATTATTTGCCACACCAGTGACATGTTTGAAAATGAGCAATTTCGCAACCGCAAAAAGAAACAAAAAACTTGCGATAACTTGGAAATTTTGCCCGCAAATTATTGACTTCTCAATGAAAATCATAAGTGTGTGTCCCCTCTTTCAATAGTATAAACGTGTGAAGAAAATAAGAAAACCTGCGAACAGGTCTCGCAGAGAAAATTGACCGTAAGAATTGAGCTGTTGCGCCCATCGTTAGAAACCCACTTTAATGTGTCGACAGGAACCGAATCCTAAGTTGTCCAGAGAAACATTAGACTGATGCAAGGAAGGAGTCCGAAACAAATTGATATTGAATCGCCCAACAAAAAATACCCAAGAATAAGTATATATATCTCGGACATCTTTTTTATTTTAGACAGTATTTTAGTTAAAATTATAATTAATATTTTTAATATAAAATTAATAATTTTTAAAATATAAAAATAATAAATATTTTAAAAATATTAATTTTTATTTTTAAAATATTAATTATCATTTGAATTAGGACACCGTTCACAATCAAAACAATCGAGATGCTAACATTTTTTCAAAATTTAATTACAAGGTTGATTAACGTGGATAGTTAGTGATGTTGTCAGCGACGGGGGATTGTGGTGTTGTGTCTAAAATGGAGTGGCATAAGGACTGACCATCTGTAGACAGGAGGTGACGTAACCAACATTTGTTTTTTTGGTCATTGATGTAACCAACATTGCACGCGACAAATAGTATTAACTCTGCAAATTGACGGGCCCTATAGCTCGTTGGCCTGTTGGTCCATGTTCCCTTGCTCTGTAATTGGCAAGGCCCATATATCTATGTGGCCTAACAACGATTTTCCGCTTGAAACCAAATGGAGAATGTGTGCGTTGGGATAGTAATATTTTTTTAACCAAAAAAAATAATATCTCTGGTTCTAATCATTTCAGTTTTTTTCATTGTTGTTATAAATGCTTTATCCCTTTCAATTTCGTTCGTAAATGTTGTCATTTCATTTCACTTGAGTCCCATCAATAATAGGATACCTGACCGATTGACTATATTATGTCATATATTAGACTTAATTAAAATGTAAAGACAATGTTTAAAACCAAATTAAAATGGGCAAAACATTTAGTAGTACTATGTTGAAAAAAACTGAAACGTTTAGGATATAAAAAATCTTTATCTTATATTTGCTAGAAGAATTTAGCCATGCAAGCTTATACAAAAACACTTATAATTATAAGGGTTTTTTCAAAAATTAAATGATCTTAAGATTTTAAGTCCTCGCAATAGACATCCAAAACCATCTCAATTATGACTTTTCGAAACGAGCCATGAGTTTATCAAGCGTTAACGCTGAAAAAATTTTATTGGAAATAATAAATATAGGTCCCTTCTTGTTCTTATTGTTGCTGTCCTCAAATACTTACGCTGACAAGCTTTACTCTGTGCGATAACCATGTGATATCATCAAGGCATCGTTACATGCATTGTATAGTTGTAATTAACGGGCAATACTGGTTGTCCAGGATTGTTTGGGTTTATATCCAGGTGGGGTTGCCATAAGCCAAAAGTTAAAGTGCTAAACATATAAATTTTGTTTGCATATAAAATAATGATATGTTCAATAGCTAAAATGAGCACAACACCTCACCGCCGCTGCATGTACATTGTACAAAAAAGCGGGCGAAGTTTAGCACCTCGCTAGGGCGAATCCACCTCATTCACAGAGCAGCCCAATTAGTGGTAAATCCAGATAGTAGCCCAAAACAGACCTAAAGCTGTACCGTCTCATGGTAATTCCTTCGTGATACATGGGCCACTTTTTTTATCTCAAGGCCCGGATATGGAAGAAGCGCGTCGCATGGAATGGAGATGACTTGAAAAAGCAGCCTCTCATCTCTATCTTCTCACTTAAAATAGACTCCACCTTATATCTTAGGAGGTGCGTACCTCTATAATTAAGGGTTTTGGATTTTTCATTGTAGACCTGCGTGTTTAGTTTATAAGTATAGAAAAAATTATTTTTATTATAATTTTAAATTAAATAAATTTTTTAATTAAAAAAAAACTACTTCTTTGTCTTGTCTCCTGCTTGAACAGGGTCAATAGACAATATGATACCCTCTGGATTCTAGAGTAGCAACACTGACAATTAATAAATGCACATTGTCCTCCGAAATCCTTCTGCTGGGTTACTGGGCATTCTTTTCGAAGGTATATTTGAGTCCATCTCCTTATAGTTGTAACTAGTTCAACATTTTCTTTGTTTTTGGGCTTTGCCCTCCACTACCACGAAAAAATAAATAAATAAATAAATAAATACACATTATCACTCGTTGATAACATCATTCTCAACAAAATATACATCTAAAAGGAAAATAAATAAATAAATATACATCGTCACTCATCGATAACATCATTCTCAACAAAGAGTTAATCTCATTTGATCAAAGAAAAGCTTACTCTGTCTAAAAAAAAAAAAAAAGAAAGGCTTAATCTCTATCATCAAATGTGAGACCGAGGTTAGCGTTTTCGAAATTAGGTTCCAAAATGGTCATTATGGATGACGCTTATTAAGTTAGAACAATTTGACAATTTAAATGGAAGAATTAACCATTCCAGATAATAATTTGAATTATGATTTAATGTGCTTTTCTTTGCATTGAACTAATATCAAGTTTTTTTACTTACCCCACTCCCAATAAATAAAAATTTCTAGTAAGAGTACAATAATATATTTCAGACTCGTTAATATAAAGATTGAGTACGAGAAAAACATACTTGAGTTCATCATTATTTGACTGGTGGTCTATCCCTAAGGAGATGATCAAGTGAGGTATTCTAATATAAGTTACTTCAATTTTAGCTCATAAGTATTATAATCAATATACTTACGAGCATATTTTTTTTTATTTAAAAAAATAAGGATGAATTAAAAAGTAATAATAAATTAACTAGATGCAGTGTTGTGCATAAAAATTTTTATGTTATTGTTTCGTAGAGATTTATCCAAAGGCAAAATATTTATGATATATTGAGTGGTATATAATAAATGTTATATGATGATGCACATCAATTTTTACATAATTTTTTTATATATTTGGTTTTTTAGCAGATGACGTGAAACCAAAAAATTAAACAGTAAAAGCAAGTAGAATTGCGCTAATAAGTTTTAACATATCATAAGCTATAGCTCTGGCTATTGTGCGTCGAGAGTGTCTAAGTGTGTGCTCCCGTTTATGGAGCTTTGTCGACTCGTTTTGCCTGGTTTTTCTCCTTTTGTTTTGTTGGTGGTGTTCATTTGGTGGTGTTTTTAGGTTGATCTCTTTGCATTTCGGGGATTTTTGTTTTGGCTCTTCTGTTGGTGGGTTGTTTGGTGGTGGCACTTCCGCCCCTGCCTTCCCGGCTTGCTTTAGCGGACTTTGGGGTGGTGGGGGTCGTTGATCTTTTGTTTTGCAGAATGGACCGTGTACAGATCTCACGGAGTGGGCCTCCTTTTTGGGTTCCGGGCATCGACGGCTACCAAAGGTTTGCAAGCGGCGTGGTTAGGTGTGTGGGACACTTTGGCAGCTAGTTTCTGCTGTCTGAATCTGGGTGTAATCTGTCGGATCGGGGCCAGATTTAAGTGGTTTTCTTTGCTTTGTGTAGCTTGTATAGCGTTTGCTGCGATGTTGCAGCGTTGGGCTCGCACCGACATCGCCAATGCCGACCGCTCTTGCATGACGGGCGGCTGTGAAGCTGTTAGGGTTTGTGTGTTCCCTGGCCTTTGGGCCTTCACGAGTCAGGTTGTTCCCCTAGCTCGTTTCCTACTGCTACTGATGTCTTAGGTTTGTGATGCCTCTTGGGCTTTTGGGCTTTTAGTTGTATGCTTGGGCTTCTGGTCCTTAGGTTTGGTTTTGGACCCTTCTTACGTAATTATTCTGGTTAGTTAATGAAATGCTCTTTCTGTTGGTAAAAAAAAAAAAAAGTTAATAATTATAAACATATAAAATTCATAATATGAACTAATTAAATACTCCAACACATGTTAGTGATAATAATAATGAAACAAATAGAGCAAATTTTAAATTAGTAAAAAAAAAAATTTCTTATAAATAATCACTTTTTACCTTTTTTTTTGTAATAATCATTAATTAAAAATTAATACATCAATATTTTTAATAACAAGTTTATAATATAATATAATTTTATTTTTTTAATAGTCAATTAACACATAATATGTATTAGTAATTTTCAAAAAAAGTAAAAATAACAATCGCTAATAAAATTTTAAAACTATATATAAATGCTTTGTCACCAACTTTCAATCGTTTGATTAAAAAATAAGCTTTTTAATTGACTAATTTAAAAAATAACAAAATTTAATTAAAAAAATTTAGTGTAAAATAAAAAAATAATAAATTTAAAATTAATCAAAAAGTTCGATATATATTTTAAAAAATTTATAATAAATTTAGCAAAAAAATAAGAAGTTTATGTTTTTTCTGGTAGTTGTTAACCCGAAAGAAAGCCCACCTGGCCACTCGCGAAACCCCTCCTCTGCGTTCCTTTGCTTTCTAGCTGTTCTTAGGGTTTATATCCGAGTCTTCTGAAAGTCCAGGTACTCGCTCTCTCTCTCTCTCTATTGCGTTTGATTGCTTTTACTAAGCACTGGCGCACGGACAGCATCGATTCATTTAAATGTGATGGCAATTTCGCTACCTATCCTATTTGCGTTTTATGCTTTGTGAACTTTTCTGAGTTGGCCGTTATTTTGGTGGAATGCTATATATATATTTGTACATTTAGTGAAAGAAAGAATAGAAAACGTAGAGTGAGTGACAAAAATGGTGTTCTTTCTTCTTATCACAAATGTCATTTTTTTTCCTTCTTGTTATTTTAGTGTTTATGTTTGCTTCTTAATCTTTCTGGGCTTTCAGGACATATTGCTGTTGTTGGCGGAAGAGCTCAAAAAAAGTTGTGTCTTCTTTAGATTGGTTTATGAAATTGAAGGGGGGAATAAACGGCTGTTGAGAAGTTGCAAATGAGCTTGCAAGGCAATTTGAGGCATCGTTTGCTAAATGGGTTTCCTTCAAAATTTGTATTTTGGCCTCTGGCGCCGTTGAATTTCACTAGCATTAATGAAATGAGAACTTGTGGCTATGCCCAACCAGCAAGGATAGAGGAGGAGGAGCCAGAGGAGGTTGAAATTGACCAGAGGAGGCTACCGGCTGATTATGATCCAGCAACTTTTGATCCTGCAGAGCATCGCAGTCCTCCTACAGAACGTGTTTTCAGGCTTGTTGACGAAATGGCAGGACTCACAATGGCAGAAATGGCTGAATTTGGTGCCATTTTAATTAAAAAGATGAAAATGAAAGAACTGCCGACTGTTGGAGTTATGAAGCCAGGTGCAGCTGGATTGGTTGTCATGGCAATGAATGCACCAGCTGCGGCTGCCAAGGAAGAGAAAAAACCAGAGAAGACTGTCTTTGAACTGAAACTGGAGTCATATGAAGCAGCTACAAAGATTAAGGTAATCAAGGAAGTTAGGAGTTTTACTGACTTGGGCCTAAAAGAAGCAAAGGACTTGGTGGAAAAGACTCCGTCGATATTGAAGAACGGAGTGTCGAAGGAAGAAGGCGAAAAAATAATTGAGAAGATGAAAGCAGTTGGGGCCAAAGTTGTGATGGAATGAATATCAATCACGAGCTGTGACCAGGTGAATGAAATTCACAGTGAAAGATATTAACCCATTTTGTGATTTTCTGAAGTACTTACTGTTTCCTTTAGGTAATTAGCTCTTCTCAGATATTTCCCGATTTGAGTTTGGGCTCTGATTTTTGCTTTATTTTACTCTTCTACTATGTTTATCTATGGGCTAAAGAGGCTGACAACTTGATGAATGGTGCCAATGTACATCCCTAAATTGGCTTACTGGAGGGAAATGTTGAGTATTTTTGGCATTGATTGCCCTTTGAATTGAGTGGCGCCCTCTGTTGCTGCATGATCTGAAAGAAACAACCATTGAGTTCAGGCCACTATGTTTCGTACTGTATTTGCGATTACTGTTACAGATCTTGTTATGGACATTTGCCAAATAAGTTGCATAGTTATTTTATGCTTATCGCCCCCCTGCTCTTGTGACGGTGTCTTTATGCTGATAGGTTGTCTTCCAACAAGGAATCTTTTTCCTTCCTCTTGTTGGCACTGTTGTGAGGAACAGTGGCAATAGTTATACTTCTTAATTGGTTTAAAAGAAAGACAATTTTCAGTATTTGTCTTGTTGATTGTTCTTTTATTTCACCGATATTCCTCTCGGTACTGATTTGATTATATACAAGTTTGCTTTTCAATCCTCGATAGTCTTATGCTACAACCCCAAAGTCCAGTGTTCACTGATACGGATATAATGTTTTGGTCATTGTTCAATATTATTGACTAAACTAGAGTTACAGTTTGGGGGATGCTGGGATTAGAAGCAAAATTCAGACGTTCCAAGTTTGTATTTATGTAATCCCTCATCTGAGCATTTTAGTTTTTGTTTTGTGGATTATCAGTGTTGCTTGCTTGGTTGTCTTGACTGTGTGGTTGCTATCACATTGATTAATTTGGGTTTAAAATAATTGGTATTCAAGGCATATGGAAGGGAAACTAAGATCCCGTACCAGCAAGAATCTAAGCTTCTAGCACTAATGAGTTTCATATCTCTTTCATTTCCCAAATAGGGCTGTGGTGCTTCCAACATGTTGATTAAGTTTGTTTTTGGGGTCGACTTTTGCTAGACCAAAGAATGTAGGCTTAGTCAAGTCTCTGTGGGATGCAATTCATTGCCATAGCTGGATCAGCGTTTTACGAGGACGTCATTGTACTGCGCTTGTACGGGTGGTGACAGATGAACTACTGGGAATTGAGAATGAATTCGAATCTGCATTTCCTGTTGAATGTTTGTATTGAATGCACCTGAATAATATCAAAACATTTGTGCCAATCTTCAATTGATGGTGCTGCTAATATGAAGCTCTCTTCTAAGGCTGCTGTTTTGCCATTGCTTCATTTGCCAAGACTTTTCAACGTTTTATGAGAAGAGCCCGACTATTCCAATGAATGGGTATGGTAATAATTGGTACCATGTCATAAAAGATGGGAGCACTACCTCGAGAAAAGTAATCCGTTTTGGTTAATTTCCCTTTTGTAGACTTTTATCCCCGGATGCAGCCATTGATTTACTTCAACGTTCTATTCTACCAATAATGTAGCAAGAGAAAGGTCTCCAAGAGTATTTAAGCGTCAAGAATTCGAAGCAAGTACAATATCAAAACAAATTAATTAGGGGACTCTTTTTTTTAACAAGAAAAAAAGGTCTCATTGCTACGATGTTGATCATCATATCGAAGTCAGATCATTTATTTGACCTAGTTATTCAACTTTTACCCTATATCGCCTCCACATTAGTAAAACAGAGAGAGACCTTGTCGTAAATTATTATAATAATTATAAAATTTAAAATTTATATCTTTCTTCAACAAAAATGAGCATTCAACTTATTTATTGGGAGTTAGCACAAACATAAAAATCTGAAACTGAGTCAAGTGGATACAAACACATTAACTTGTAATCAAACTTTTTCTTCCCATCGTAAATTTATGGACTCTTCGAGGCCTAGCAAAACAATGAGATGGCCGAAGCGAAAAATGCCAAAACTAACCTATAGATTTTTATTTTTTTATTTTCTTTTTTGGTGCAAATAGATTTTTATTTTTATTTACATTTTTTGAAGTTGAAAAAAGTAAACTATATATATATAGAATTAAGATAATAGGCTGGGAATGAAAATGTGAAAATTTAAGATTTCCTCCTTTTTTTCACAAAAAAAGAAAAAAGAAAAAAAAGGGAAATCAAGGAAAAAGAACGAGTAGGCCTCCCTCACCAATCCCCTCTTTCTTCCTAGTCCCCCACGCGAACACCAGAGGGAACGCCCAAGGGAAAAGGAAAGAGGGGAAAGTCCTCAACCCGAGCAGAGAACAGGGGTCGTAAAGGTGGCCAGCAGATTGTGAGAGCAGGAGGGCAGCATCCAGATCCATAGCTTAAGATAGACAAGAAAGCATAATTATGTCGTTGGGGTTGGGGTTGGGGACCCCTCAAAGTCAAATAACAACAAGGTTATCTGTGGCATTACCAGACAAGGCCAATTGGAACTCTCAAAGCAATTGGAATTGGAATTGCAGGAGGACCAACCCCAAAGCTAAAGCTTTGGGCATCATGATGATGACTGCATCCCCATCCAACCCCTCCAATTATCCCCTTGCTAGCAGAATCATGGTCACTAGTATGTTAACCCACACTCACTCACTCCTTTTTTTTTTTTTTTCTCTTGTTGGGTATTTATAATGTTTGGACTGAAGGACAGCTTATGTAAGAGAACGAATTGGTCTTTATCTATGAATTCAGCCTCGAGGGACGAATCGTAGAATTCTTCGTGTTTGGACTTGTGCTGTTCTATTTTTCGCTTGAAGGGTTAAAATTAATAGTTTTGATTATTCCGGTTTTTGACTTGCAGATTTAGGATATTCAATCAGTGAGAGTAGCTTGCACAAGGAATTTTCATGTTTTGGCCAAGTAGCGGAAGGTGAATGTCACGGATTTAACCCAACATTCATGACACTGGCTTCGAGTTACATTTCATTTCGTAATAGCACTATATTTGATGTATCCATGCGTCCTTAGATATGTTGAAAGTTTTGTGACTCGTCTTCACCATCTTATGGCTTAATGGCAGTTAAGCTTGTGAAGGATGAAACACGAAAAAGGTCAAAAGCGTATGCATTTATTCAATATACTTGCCAAGACGATGCCATCCTTGCTCTAGAAAACATGGACGGCAAGGTGTGCTATTTGTCACATTCCCTTTCCTTTCCCGGGATTCGTCGACCATTGGAGAGAACTCATTCTGTATTTATGTTTTTTTGATGATCAGATATTTGATGGGAGATTAATTTATGTGGAACTTGCCAAACCTCAGAAAAACAGTATCAGACAATATCCAATTGCTTCTGGACCTCCTCCAAAGAAGCAACCTTTGCAGCACCATGATGAGGTTGCAGATTGCTGGTACTGACCAAATATTTAAATCCTTTTGCGAGTTTGGTTCAAACCAATGAGGGAGGTGCTGAGGTGGTGGTAAATCAAGGATCTGATTGATTCAATGCTGTAATCCAAGGATTAGTCACTGAGAAATTGGCGTGGGATTTCTATGATGATGATGAGATCACCGCCCATGAAGAAGAATACAATTATAAAGCCTATGCGGAGATTAGTGGAAATGGACGCATAAAAGGGTGAGGTACTGGGAGTTGACATCAATTTCCTCTTGGAGCCAACTACACTATTTTGATTCCAGTTAGATACAGTATTGCTGTGCCGTGCTCTTTTAATTTTTTCGTGAGAGTGCAAAGCAAGTGCTCCTCCAGGATCTGTAGAACTTTTTCATCTGTTCTGCTACTCTTTGGTTTAAATTTTCATATGCCAAGACCGAAAGTCTCGCAAATCTGTCAGTGTTTGCTTGAAATGATTCAATATGAATAACTTGAAATTTTTGCCTCATAAATTAGTTGTGAATTTTACACAATTCGACCTGTTGAGGCCAGGCAATGCCCTTAGGAGGTATCAAAGGACATGCAGAATGACTCAATGGCTTCAATATTTTTGTTGCATCTCAATTTTGTGATTCAAGTGAAACTGATTGCAGCAATATGTGTGATGGAGATAAGGTTTCTTAAATGGCCTTCTGGTTCTTTTCTTTTTGGTCTTTAGGGTAAGGGTGCCCTCTAGTGCGCTTGCACATCAACGGAACTAGCTTGGCCTGGTGGTTTATTTAGTACTTTATTCCTAGAATAGTCCTCAAATATATTGAGCTCTCATTGACAAGGAGACTTACTTTCTACCAACTGAATTTACCCTTATGGTTAGCCTTTTTAGTTCATTGAAAAACCATAATTTACCATACACTAGAATTTTCCTTTTCATAAATCCTCATCTAAGTATAGATGGTCTTTAAAGGACAAATACCAAGGCATTCTTTTTGTTGCTAAGCACAATACCTAGGCATTCTAATAAGCTAGCCGACACTCGCTATTACATTTCTGCATCCAAAATGATGTACTCCTTGTTGGCTATAGATTAGATAAGTTACAAATTTCAATCCAATCTTACGTGTTCTCAATTATCATAGCTTTTTTCTTGTCCTATTAGCTTTTGTGCTTTTATCACCAGAGATTCCGTCCAATTGTAGGTCCTTGGTGTGTCGTGGTGGAGGTGCTTTCTCAGTATTTCTTCTCACAACAACAAATATTCCTCAGTCGAGCTTTGCATTTTTTAAATTCACACAGGATTTCCATTTGACTCTGTTAAAAATCAACCCTTTATTAGTTAAATAATCCTTGGTCGTTGGGGGTAGATTGCCTTGTGGTCAGGTTTTAAAACATTTGGACATGAATTATGGTAATACGGGCCGCAATGGTCTCTGTTGTCTGCAAAAGTGTGAAGTATGGGAAATTTAGTTCATATAATCATATTTTGGGGTTCTATGCTGTTAATTGGGGCACTGTATATCCATCCATCACAAACAAATTTAATACTGTAAGTGATAACTATTGACTAAACATTAAGCAATATTAATAATAAAAAAAACCTGCATCCTTACAGGAGTAGTTGCATAATTCTTCTCTTAACTAACAATCTGAGAAACTCGCTGCTGCAAATAAGTGAAAGAAAGAAAACAACACTGATAGAGGCTTAAACAGCCCACTAAAATAAACAAAAACTTGAGGAAAAGGAAAACTACAAAACTCGTCTTCAAAACTGAAGTTCTTAAGTTACAGTTTTAGTTGGTACTACTTAACCCAAAAGAAGAAGGGAAAACTGCTAGACCAGCACGTACTATAATCCATGCTCTCAAACACAAAATACTATGTTGGGTCATTGGTCGAACCGTGGACCGCCATTCACAGGGTAGCGGCAAGTTGATCAATGGAGGGAACAGAGTTGTGGGGCTTGAGCCTATGCCGGCAAGTCGGGCACGAAGAATGAGAGAGCAGCCACTTGTCAATGCACAAAACGTGGAACCTATGGTTGCATTTAGGCAAGACCCTTATTTTGTCACCGTCAGCGAAGTCCGCCAGGCAAATAGCACAACCTGAAGCCCAGGATGGCGAGCCCTGGTGCGCATAAGTAGAAGTCGGCAAAGCCACCACTTCTCTCTTCTTCAAACCAGAGTTTGCTCTACGAGAGGCTGCCCATTGGGCTGTCTCAGCAAGTGCTCGACGCATGCAGTGGAATGCACAATGTAAAGTAGAGTTAAGGCCTAAAGCACAAACCAAGGCACATAACATTGCAGCCCCAATGACCATGACATTGAAGTCTACGGCTGGCTGTTGAGTATCCTGACATGGAGGGTCGCTCAATATATCTGGACCGATGGACGGAGATGGCGAAATTCGGGCCATGGAGAGAGGCGAAATCCAGGGAAATGGAAAGGAAATTGTGGGTAGATGAAGATAGGAAAGGTAGTAGAGAGGAAGACACATAATGACAGTTGATTGAACACAAAACACAGAGGCAACATGAGGTCCGTATAATAGGAGGTAGCCAGGCCAGCTGATGACTAATGAGCCTTTCAGTGGAGGGTTGTCTTGTCTTAAATATAATTGGTAAAAAGAAATAGTGGCATGGGATATGCTTACTTGATAATCCACTGTCTTTCCTTTTTGTTTATGCGTTATCCCAAAAACGAAAAAGAGGCATCTTTCTTGCTATCTTGAAGGTTTATCCTACTGTCCCTTTTCACCAAGTTGCAGCAGACAAGTTTTCGCACCAGGAAAAAAAGTTTATCTGAGACACATTTCTCCTGAGGACATTTTCATCATCAAATTAACTGGGTGTGAGACATCAAGTAATTGATCTCACATTTTCTTTCTTTTTCTTTTTTCTCTTTTTGATAAAGTCACTTTTCCTTGTTTGTCTCAAAGAAACGGAGAGGATGTTTGAAAGAGCCTCTACCACACTTTTCGGAGAGCAAATTAAAAAAAAAAAGGAATGTGCTGCATTCTACTTATTGAATCATTGTAAAAATTGAACGAATCTTTGGAGAAAAAAGGAAAAAAAAAACACAATTTTATTAGTAACACCAAAAATTGAACAATGTAATATGACTGCAAACCAAAGGTGGCACTAATCTGGGACTCAAGAAACTCTAGCAGGAAATTATAAGACATAACTCTTCCCAATCTTGTCATAGTTATACTGGTCAACAGTCACAGAAACAATAGCATTTGCAGGCTTGTTGCTTTCCACAACTACAATATTATCTGATATATTTGTTACCGCATGCATCACAAATCCTGTAGACATAATGTCCTGGACATAAAACGAGTACTGAAAATTGTCAATTCTGTTTGGAAATACCAGTATGGACGAGAAATTGGCTACCCATTTCGTGCCATTTCCACTCTCTATTGCTTTCCCCATCGTTGATTTCATGATCATGCCGTTCACATTGTTTCGGTCAATCAACACTTGATCAATATCAGTGAATCTCCCATCTAGTTTCACTATTGGATAAGTATTCTGTGAATTTCCATTAAACATATTGTCCACAATAATTGTACCCGAGATTCGACCATTAACTGATCTTAATATGATATTGGCACCTCCGAAAAATAATCCGTTAGTAACGGAAACTTGAAGCGGGTCTTCTATAACTATGCCCGTGTAATCCAAGTAACAACTATTGATTCTAGTTAAAGATCCACCCAATTTCACTGAAATTCCAACGCCACCGTAAGCAGTGGCCTTGTTGTAACAATGTGCGCCGGTGACTACATTTGCCTGACCCCTTAACAGAATTCCTGTCTCGGCCGAGAAGATTACCACATCGGTGATTGCATTGTCATTGCTTGCAAGATCAATGGCCGTTCCGGAGAAGTACTTCTCGTCCTTGTCTCCGCCAATTGTGGAGTGCTGTCCTAGAAAACAGCCTGAAATGAATGTCTCGTGGCCTTGGCGGACTAGAATTCCCTGTGTAGTGAAGTGGAGGAAGAAGCAGTTGTTGATGCGGATTCTGGCTGAATCTATGACAAAAATTCCTCCCCCGCGAAAGCTGGAATCGAAGAGAATGTCTCGAAAGGTGATGTCTTCATAATATATAAGAGTATCACGTACTGGATGATGTAGGTGAGATTTTGGAGACCAAAGCTCAACGAGATGCCTATCCCCAGGAAATGTGCCTGATGCTCGCAAAGTCCCTTCCTTAACCTGACATTGTAATAATATTCCAAAGCAAACTGTTAAGCCTCACGAACCACAACTAAAGATTGACGTATTGGCATTAAAGGGGGAGTACGTTCAATGCCAATGGTTACTCTTTTTCAACATGCTTGAATAATGGAATGGTTTGTGGAGAATTTGCAGGATAGCTGTGAGTGATTGTCTGAGGAAATTCCCAAAATGTCAGCATAATGCTATGCAACAACAGAACATGCTATTCCAACTTGGCACAAAAATAGGGACAAGTTCCTGGATAAATTGTCTAAGTTTAGAGTCAGAGTAAAGCTGCTGCCTTGGCTCCAATGAACCTATAGGGCAACAGTTTTTCGGTCATATTGAGCAGTAACAAAATCCAATCGCACCATCCAAATTTAGTCCAATAAGCCGTTAAATACTATTCGGTAGACGAAATTAAGAGAAATTAATTAGTATGTAAAGAGAGATAGAAACGAGGACTAACCACAACATTGCCTCCACCAGAGGCAGGAAACCTGATGGGTTTGCTGATTATGTAGTTGCCACCTTGCAAGTCAATGACGACACCGCCCAAGTCATTGATCCCAGGAAGCAATTCACTCCTATTTTGCACTTTGAAAGCATCATCCAAAGCGTTCAATATGGCATCCGCACTCTCCTGTAACCCACTTGGGTCTGCACCGTACCCAATTGGATAGAACACTCTCCCGCTCTTTCCAACCACATGTTCAAATGTAAACACCCATGGTAATTACTACACGGTTAACTTGTTAAGTTAAAACGTCCACGGAAAAAGTACACATCCGAAGAAAATTGCCAGACTTCTGTAGCTAACAACATATTAAAATGCAACAATCCTTTAATTTTATGCAGCTATATCGATCCTTTGTGTAACAAAAAATACGGTAAAATGTATTTTTTATTATTTCAAATTTCATCAATGTAATTATACAAAATTGACAATACATTATATTATTGACATTTTCTCTGAACATTTCCTCTAAATATGTATCTGGCCAAAACGTCAATAGCTATACAGAGTTAGGAATGCACGTGCAAAGCAAGCATAAGTTTTGTCACCTGTTTTGTGCCTGAAGCTGAGAGAAGCGGTTGGGTATTGAGATTGAACCCAGGTCTGCCTTGAAGCTTAGCTTGAAATTCCTCATGTTTCTGTTGCCTGGTGGAACAAGAAGCTTCTTGTACCAATACGAGGATGCACGACAATAACAAGACTTTCATTGCCTTTTAGCCCCAGTTTTTGCGACGAGTGTGATAATCAAGCAAATATTAAAGGGAGGTTCAAGAGGGGATGGAGAGGTGAGAGATAGGAGGCCTCTGGCCCACCCAGAGCCCCTTAGCTTTTACGTGAAGGAACATGGAAAGCCCGCACATACGTCAACGAAGACAAAGCCAAAAAAACAGACAAGGTTCAAACATGTACGATGGAAATCACGATGCCCATTCCCACCCCTTGTCGTGTAATTTTGGGAGGAAAGATGATTAGAGGTGTCAAAATCTGACCCGATTCGATGGGTTAACCTGAACTCGCCTGAAAAAATACGACCCGAATCAGACCCGAAAGATGGCCTAACCCGAAATGACCCGAACCCGAATGACCCGAAAATCTTTGGGTCAAACCCGACTCAACCTTAACGCGACTCGTTTGACCCGAACTTTTTGTTTTCTTAAGGGAACAAAAAAATAAAATAAAAAAATTTGACATATTTTATATTATAAAAAAGTATAGATTATACTATTTTCAATATAAATCTTAATTATAAATTTTTTTAGAATATTTTGAAATTTTTTATACAGTTTTAAATTTTATTTTAATTTTTAAAAATATTTTAAAAGAAATTTCTTCAATTATATTTCAATCATATGATTTTCTTTGATTTTTAAGAATTTTTAATAAAATTTTTGAAATTTTTAAATTTTTAAATTTTTAAAATTTTTAATAAAAAATGTTACGTCATCATTTTTGATGACGTGACCAACCCGTGGATTGACCCGAATCCGACTCGAACTTGAAGTGACTCAACCCAAAATGGCCCGAAGATAACTTGACTCATAAGTAACCTGACCCGAAGTGACCCGAATCCGAAGTGATCCAACTCAAATCTAATCCGATGACCCGTTTTGACACTTATAAAAATGATGCATTGTTGGGATACCAAGTGTGTGAAACTTGAAATTTCACTTTGACAGAGGGAGGTTTAAGCAAGTAAGGTGACCTGTTTTCGCTTAGGATGCCTAATCTCTAGTGCACGGACACTGGAAAAATTAGAGGTGAGCTGCATCATAGACATATTCGACGCGGACACGTATCTGTGTTCACCAAAAAAATTTGAAAAATAGATCTGATTCAACGTTAAAGACACACTTTTTCAAAAAACACCCAAATCCGTCAAAGAAAAAAAAAGGGGAAGAATAATATTCAAATCTCATGCTTTTTTCTATACTATCGATTCGGGACAAATAAACGTACTGAAAATTGCTAGGAAAGTATTTTTGGCTGTTATTTGAGAATTTTTAGTGGCTTTCTAACTAATAAAAGAATGTTTTGTTTTTTTTATGTTATTATTATAATTTTTACATTATATCATATAATTCTGTCTGACATGTCGTATATTGTTATTAAAAATCATATATTATAAATTATTCATCATATATTTTATTTGACATCTCATATAATAATAACTATTTAACAACCACATAAAATAACAGTCACCTAAAATAACAGCCACTATCCCATTGTCCAAATTGTTAAATACCTTTTGCCTTAGGCTGATATATATATTCGAATATGTGGACGAATTTAGGTGGACCGTCCTTTCAATAACCCGGCTAATTTTTTTTTTTTTGACACAAAAGAAAATATGGGTACAAGTTATTACACTTGTAAATTGAGACAGAATATCACTTATTATTATTTTTATTCAATTTCTATTATAAAAAATTTATTATTTAAATATTATTGAGTTCAATTGTATTTATTAGTATTCATATTAAGTGTCAACAAATGTAAAATTTATAACGTGTAAAACACAACATATCTTATATATTAAGACATCTCTATAAAAATTTAAACCTAAATTAATACGATTAAAAATGCACAACATCTTAATATATTAAGACGTTCCTAAAGAATGTGTCTTTAACATTGAGAAAGGGAGATTTAAGTTAGTGACATGACCCGTTTTCGCTTAAGATGCCTAATTCCTAGTACACGGACGCTGGAAAAATTAGAAGCGAGCTGTATCATAGACATATTCGACACGGACACGTATCTGTGTTCACCAAAAAAATTTGAAAAATAGATCTGATTCGACGTTAAAGACACATTTTTTCACAAAACACCCAAATGCGTCAAAGAAAAAAGAAAAAAGAAAAAAGAATAGTATTCAAATCTCATGCTTTTTTTCGTACTACCGATTCGGGGAAAAACAAACGTATTGAAAATCGTTAGGAAAATGTTTTTGACTGTTATTTAACAAGTTTTTTGTCGCTTTCTAACTAATGAATAAATATTTTATTTTATTATTATTATTATTATAATTTTTATATTATATCATATCATTTTATTTAACATATTATATATTATTATTAAAAATTATATATTATAAATTATTTGTCATATATTTTATTTGATTCATTATATAATAATAGTTACTTTACAGTCGCTTAAAGGGACAACTACTAACAATGTCCAAATTGTTAATTCCCTTTTGCCTGGGGCTAATATATATATGTTCGAATATGTGGACGGATTTGGGTGGACCGTCCTTTCAATAAGCCGGTTAATTTGATTTATTTGACCCAAAAGAAAAGTATGGATATATAAGTTATTACACTTATAAGTTGAGATCGAGTATTTTTTATTGTCATCCTCATTTAATTTTTATTATACAAAAATTTGTTATCTAAATACTCTTGAGTCTGATTGAACCTTTCTACACTTAAACTCAGTGTCAACAAATCTTAAGTCCACAAGATGCAAAGCAAAACATCCTTAATATATTAAAATGTCCTTATAAAAATTCAAACTCAAATTAATACGATTAAAAACGTACTAAATTATTAACCAAACAACCACATGGAATAGTCAATAAACAAGCTAATTATAAATCTAACAGTTAATTTAAAAAAATAACACTATTCTTTTTGTTTTTGAATAAATTTAGTATAACTTTTAAAAAATTAACAAATTTAATACAATTTAATTATTTTCAAATAAATGTAATACAATTTTTAAAAACTAACAAATCTAGCACAATTCAATTATTTTTTAACAAATCTATCACATTGTCATTTAAAAATAACTGAATTTCTCAGCCTATATATATGCATATTTGACATTTAGGGCTTTTAAACTGTATAAAATTTAGATGTAAACATGTTATATCTGTATACTAACGGATTGAGTTACTTTTAATTTGTTATTTTTAACTGATAGCGTGTTAGATTTGTTAGAAAATGTAAGCACCCATACTACAATGATCATTTTGGATGAATGCAAATCAGCAACTTATTCATTTTTTTGGATATTGTTGTCAAGTCTATCACTTTAACAATACAAAGAGATTCAACAGACAAATTAAGCACAATGTATGTGGGCTCAATTACAACGGAATAAATCAATTTCCTAGTACACTCACTTTAAAGAATGGGACAATAATATTTGCATTTAAGAAGTTTGAATACAAGTTATATAAATAGCTATACCTAAGACAGGATCAACCAATCAAATAAGGGGAATCCAATTGGTTCCATGCAAACAAGATTAATAAAATGGGCCAAACTTTGGCAGAAGAGTTATAAGAAAAGAAAAAGAAGAATCGCCCATGAAGAATAAGATGGCCAGTTAAAATAATTCAGAATAATGCAAACATTAATGCTCGCCAATATTATATGGAAAACGAGCTCTACAAATGGAATATATATATAAAATATATATATATATATATATATATATATATATATATATATATTTTATATATATATATATATTTTATATATATATATATTTTATATATATATATATATATATTTTTTTTTGAAAAATATAAAAAATTACTTTTAAGAGGCATTTCATCGAACAGTTTTTGCCATAAAATTACAGCCACCAAATCCAAATCAACACAAACTTTTAGTTACCTTCAGAAACACAAACTTTAAGTTACCTTCAGACCAAGTTGTGAAAACGAAATCTTCCATCTGTTTTTTCTTGCCGGCTTTGTGGGAAGACGATTTGCATCTGGAAGGCAATACAATCTCGCCTTTAAGGACGAGAATTTCCACGATCAGAAACAACTCTCCAAATTTCTTCTGAAACTTCTCGACCTTAACGTTGGTGAGGCCATGGGCCATTTTTGTGCCTCTCTAGAGAAAGAGAAGTGGCTGTAGATTAGAAGAAACGAGAATAATAGCAAATCTTTATAGTTGCAGTCAGATCGGAAATCAAAGGAGTCGTTTCTATTCTCTAAAACAATCCAACTCAAAGCAATTACTTAAAAAAAAAAAAAAGCTCAAATTGAAAAGAAAAATTAAAGGAGGCTAAAAAATGACTTTATGCAGAAACCTAGAAACCGTCAAAAGCCAGCAGAGATGGCAGAAGCCGTCGAAGGTGCGGCGCTTGGAGAAATCAACGAGCAGAGTTGAAGGATTGGAAGAGAGAGACTTTGACAGCTTAGAAAAACGATATAGAGAGAGAAAAAAAACAGACGATAAAGAGGGTAAGCCTTGGGCCACAGATTGCGAAAGATCGTGATTAACCGTACTAGATTTGTTAGTTGTTAAAAGTTGTGTTAGATTTATTAAAAAATAATTAAACTGTATTAAATTTATTAATTTTTAAAAATAATACTAAATTTATTAAAAAATATAAAAATAATGTTATTTTTTAAAATTAACCCTAAATATAAGGACCAATAATTACCATTTTGGTCCATCTCTCCATTATATATTACGAGAGAAAAATGGCATTTGAAGATTAAGATGTGATCACTTAACGTGATAGTTTACTTGTAAGTTTGTGAATTTTCTTTCGCGTTGATCTAGATTCAAATTTTAGTGTCGTTGTTTTCCTTATAAAGTGAGCGCTGTTGTTGTAGTTCGATATTTAGTTCGATATTTAATTCAAAACTCTTTAACATTGAGATTGAATATAAGAAAAATCCATTTAGTTCCATCAATAGTTAAGTGGAGGGCCCTTATTTTAGGAATAGTTAAATAAGAATGTAACTAATAATCTTTAATTTTAACTTACATATTAAATGAACTACGTATTGGTAATGAAAAAAGAAAAATACATAAAATTAGGATCATATAAAACGTGGGTCCCACAATGAGTGGACCTTTTGTATTACATTGTTTATTTGTTTATTTCTTTTTACTTCTTCAGCCAAAGAGATTGACACATATATTTGATTTAACTTTTAAAACCTATTGTTTGCCTTCAAAAAAAACTTTTTAAACCTGCTGTTTACCGCCAATTAAAAAAAAAGTCTTAAAAGTGTTTGAATTTTGAAAAGTTTTTTTGATGCTATCAATAACGTTCGCTGATTTTTTTTATATGATTTTTAACAACAGTTGACTTAAAAAAGGACAAGAGTTAATTTTCGGATAAAAATTATCCAAAAAAAATATTTATACTATTTTATTGTTTTTTACTTGCTATGTCAGTTACATTTGTTTCCTAATTTCATGAATATTTATATAAATATGAAATCTTTTTTGACAAATCTAAAATAATATTTATTGTTTCAAATTTTCGTGAATATTACTCTCTATAAAAGTATGTCAAATATCATATTTCTCTTTTTACTACCTCTTGAACATTATTTTTTAAAAAAATTTTAAAACTGAGGAAGAAAATTTTTCATATTATGTTTATAATATTTAATTTTAAAAATTAAATTATCAAAATAGAGGCAATTTTACTAATATAATATATTGATTCAAATAAAATGTCTAAATCAACATTTTTATTATTTAGTAGCGACAACAAATATATAACTAATCAAACATTTTATTGATTTTTCAATAATAAGTGATGACAATCAACAATAAAAAAGAGTAATCAACAATAATAATCATTAATTGTAAACAATAACAACAATATCAAATAGATCAACCAAATAGATCTTCATTTTGGTACGAAAGTTTACTCAAAACAAGGAAATTGTACTTGATTAATATATCTTCTTGCAAGTATTTCAACATTATCGTCCATTAAATCATGTTAATGTCGATCAAGGTAAAACTAGTTTCATAAAATGAATTAATTACCTGAAATTACATGAATATTTTGAATATCCATTGCAGTTACAAATAATAAGCTAATTTAAATGAAGCGATACAAAAAGTTTAATTTAGTTATAAACCAAAAAAAAATTTAACTAAGGAAAATATTATGTTTTGGACTAATTTAAATGACATAAAAGATATATTTTAAATCTCACAAATATTTAAATGAATGTATAAAAGGTTAAAATTGTGTCCATAATTGCAAGAAAAATATTATTACTCACTTAAAGTTCATGCCATTGTGTTAGATGCAAAAAGAATATACTATATTTGCACCAATGTTGTAAATGTAATTCATCCCCTTGTTCAACTATTAATTTGTGATTAAACCATGACTCAATTCCTTGTCTAAATCCATATTCTTGTAGATTTTATATCTATGGTTTCTCAAGTACAGTGACTCAATTGAATATTTTTTAACCACAGAAAAAATTTTATCAAGTTGAGTGGTTGGAAAATACTATTAGTGTTTTGTTTATAATTTTATACATGAATGGGGGGCTCTCTATTTTCCACTGATCTCATATTAGAATATCAGAGTAAAAAGCAATAAGCAGAAAAAATATCGAAAAATTAACAAACAAATACAATAATAATAAACAAGTGTGTTTTTGGCCCTTTTGACAGATTAAGCTATGAAAAGTGTTGGTGGAAAGAGAACTTCTCATAAAAGTTTTTCAGAATGAGTTGACAAGTGAGGTTCAGCAAATAAAAATATCTTATTATTATCTTAAAAAAATCAGTTTCTTTTGTAGAAAAATAACATTTTGTTTCAAAAATAATTTTAATGTAAAAGGTACACGTTCAACTCATTTCTTTCTTTTCACTGATTTTCTCTGCCCATAAAATTGTATGTGCACGCACCTATAATACATAACTTAACAAATTGAGTGGCCGTACCAAATCTAACTGAATGGATGGTGACATCATACCGATGCCCAACAACTGACACCGAAAGCAGGACACGTAATGTTTGATCATACCTAAGCCTTCGAAGTCAAACCGTTTGTGTCTATTGTTGATTTTATTTGAAATAAGTTGAATACAATTCCTGTCCCCAATTTAGCGTGCACATTTGACTAAACCCAGGTTTGGGTATCTCCATGGATCCATGTAAGAATTGGAACCGATTACACTGATCAGTTTAATTAAAAAAATTGAAAATTAATTTCTAATTCAGTTTGGTTTGCATCAAAAATTGCTTTAATTGAGAACTGATTTAAGAATTAGAGAAGCAGTCGGTTCAACCGAAAACTGTGAACCGGTTCAAGTTCTTCTGAATGGGCCGATTTGAGATTTTAAAATAAAAATAAAAACAAAAATAAATTAATTCAACTACATTATATATCATAACATATATAGTAATTTTTTTTGTAGCCGTTGTTATTTTTTTTTAATTTCTTCTTGCTACTAAATATAATACACTAATATAAGAAAATGTCACTTCTTTTACTAAAAAAATATGTCTCTCTTGAAATCATGAACTAAAGAATTTTTTTTGCATATATTCGTTGATTAATTTAAAATAAGTATATAATTTATAAAGTAATTTTTTTAATTTATCATGTTCTTCAAATCAAAAATTTAAGGATTATACTACAAAACTCAACAAACTCCTCTAATCATACATTTTCCCAACTTTCTTACATTAAACTATAATATATTTAACATAAATAAAAATTAGTATTTTATATAAATATAATTCCTAAAATATAATTTGCTTTAAATACTTATTGTCTTTTATTAAAAATTTTCATCATATTATTTGAAAATAACAACTATATAATTTAAATATAATCTTTAACTTATGTGCAATCGAAATTTATTTATATTATGTATATATATAAAACTATGTTTTTAATAGATTTACATATATTAATTTATTAGTTTTTAATTTTACTTTATAATAAATTGTAAATAATATGTATTAAATCTAGAAGTATATGTATTCTACTATATACATATATATAATATTTATATCTTATATTATTCTTTACATATATTATACACACATATATTTTAATTTTTATATATTCAATATTAACTACCAGTTTTATCGATTTAACTGCGGTTAAACCGGTTGAACATTGAATCTCTCAACTTTCCGATTCAATGATTGATTCGGTTCTGACAACTTTAAGTATCTCAACTACATACATAAGATTATATAACAATCAGTCAGATATTTAATAATTTTTTACTCACGTTCAACAATCTTTTTTTTGTTCACAGAAGCTCAAATATCAAAATCATTCCTCACAATTTATAAAATAGTCAATTTAGTACTCTCTATATTTGTGCACTCCATTTCATACATTATGTGCTTAATTTAATGTAAGAAATTTCATCAATTTGAGGGTTGCTATCATGTTTCCCATTGTTGCCACGGTGCGCTGAGAGCACCCCTGCGTCCCCATCGCTCGATCGACTTCAGCTTGGGCGCGTGTACTCCAATGTGGGCTTGTTAGCCTTTGTGGGTTTGGTAGGGGCTCCTGTCCCCTTTCGGTCGGTCTCTAGTCGTCAGTTCTGCCGGTTTGGAGTGCGGTGTTGGTTGTTTTGATCAGGTTTCCTAGTTGCTGAGCCTAGTTTTAAGGTTCGGGGTCTCGGTGGTCTCCCCCACCTTCCACAGCGGGCGAGGGATGCTTTTTGTGCCGAGGAGGTCGCTGTGTACAGCTTGGCTTACTTCCCATCAGTCTCTTGCTCGGTCGCGCGGCTGTCGACTTTTGGTCTGCCTTTCTCTATCACGAATCTCGGTGCCCTGTGGAGTTTGAATGTGATTTGCACTGTGTTAATGCGCTTGGCGTTCTTGGTGTGAGCTTAGCCCTAGGCTGGGTATCTGTCGCCGTTGGCCTTGGTAGGCTTGCCGTTCTCCCCGGTTGTCCAGAGTGTTTGCCACCGCGTGGTGGTTGTGCGCTGGAGATGGTGGTGCCTTTGGGATCCGATTGCCCCCCTTGCGGATCGGTTGCTCAGGCTATGGGCCCAGGTCGGGTCAGTCGATGATCTGCAAGGTTGCTGTGGGGCTTTGGTATAGTTGGGTTGAAGTGGGCTTTATCTTGTATGTAAGTGTGGGGGGTTGGTTTGGCTTGGTAATGCTGATGTGGACTCCTTTTGAGTTGACCCTTCTTGTATCTAATGTTCTATTTGGGTGGACTTTAGACTGACCCATTTCTACTTTATGTTGGTTTTAATGCAATATCTTTACTTTCTAATACTACCAATTATTGTGATCTAGTGGTAAGTGTTGAACGTTATCAAACTAAAAGTCTTGGATTCAAAAGCTATCTGAGCGTTTGGTGAGACTAAACATACTCCTTCCCTTTGTAATACTGGGTTATACTGTAAAGGGAGGACGGGATATACATTTATTTAGCCATAAATCGTTAAGTTTTTTTTTCATTCAAGTCCTAAACTTTTTTAAAATTTTATTTCAATTCTAAACCTTTTAATTTTACTCCAAATCAGTTCTTCCGTTAGTCAAACCGTTAAAAATTACTGTTGACTAACGAAAATTTTTTTTAAAGGTAAAATATACTATTTTAATTCACCAGTTAACAAAAATACGTTTTGTAATCTAAAAAAAATAAAAAAATAAAAAAAAACTAAAATCTCAACTTACATATTACTATTTGAGAGTAAAATACAAGCATTTAATAACAAAATTTTTTTAAAATAATATATTTTACCTTTTTAAAAAAATTTTCGTTAGTTAACAGTAATTTTTAACGGTTTGACTAATGGAAGGACTGATTTAGAGTAAAATTAAAAGGTTTAGAACTGAAATAAAATTTCAAAAAGGTTTAGAACTTAAATGAAAAAAAATTTAAAAGTTTAGAACTAAATAAATACATATCCCAATGGAGAACAATATATAGGATCGACTTTCCAGAGGCGGCTTTGTAATTCTATTATTTGGTTTTTACTTTTTCTTTTCTTTTCTATCTTTATTTTTCTTTTAATGAGAGATTTCAAAAAACACATTTTTTTTTCAAATTCATCGTAAATTTATCAGTAATTAGATCTGTGGGTTAGAGTCAGAGTAATCCCTATTTGATTGTTTCATTCAATTCAACCCATAAAAATAGATCTCTATCTAAGCATTATTGAGTTCTAGTAAACTTTCTTTACATTTAACTATAGTATTAACGAGTTTTGAACTTACAATACTACGCTAAGGTATTTAATCCCCAATTAAGGGAGCATAAAGCACATTTGATGGTCAGAAATAAAATTCAAGCATGAAATTAAAAGTCCAAACAAGACTTTTATTCTGGGAAATGCATCATGTCAATTTTTTGTTTTTAAAAGTTTTGGACCAATTCTCCTTTACGACTGGTTTAAATGTTTGAATTTAGTGAGGAGCTTTTATCTCCATGCCTGGAGACACAATCCAAACCTAATTTAGTAGCCTAAAGTTTAAACACCTGGTGTTTTGCATTAATTAACTAAATTGATTACACAACTTCTAGAAGCCAGACTTGGTGTACGTATATACGTATGTTTTGTGCATTTACCATTTTTTTTTTTTTATGGAGTTTCAAGGCATAGGCTAAGAGAATGTAATGAGAAAATACTCATAACACAACAAATTTAGAATATTTTATAACTACATTGATAACAAAAGTAACAAAAAAAGATAAGAAAATTACTATTTTTTTATTATATATTTTATTATTGTGACTGTAGAAAGTTTCCAGTTTGTTATAATACGAACAATTGTCAAGTGCCTTTTCCTCGAGACTCTATTATAGGTCTCACCGTTACAAAATATTCAAGGTAAAGACCTGACTTTGAAATCCGAATTTGTGTGGGCACTATACATAAAAGGGGTTTTAATTCATGGATAAGGCGTGAAGCTCCCTTCCTATTCACAATTGTCAAAATAAAATAAAATCTCTGTACCCAGTAAATTTCTAAGTCATCTTCCGCTAGTCATGCCTTGATCCACGGTGACGAAAATATTTGCAGGCATTGCAACATCCGACTCCACCACGACTCGATTTCCGGAAAAATTCCTTAATGCATGATTAGGAAACAAGGTGCCGCGTGCACTTAACGAGTATTGAACATGATTTATAAGGTCAGGAAATAATAAGACCGGACTAAAATCAACGGTCCACGAGGTCCCATTCCCTTGAGCAGAACCCTTTGCAACCGTTGCCCTCACGTTCATCCCCTTGGCATTGTTTCTATCCACCAGAACTTGGTCAATTTGCTTGAAAGGGCCATTGGATTGGTCCAGTTGAACAATGTCAATCCCTTTATCAGAGCCAGAAAACATGTTATCAACAATGTTCACTCCCTGCACAACTCCGTTTATTGATTTCAGTGAAATGTATGCATCTCCGAGGAAAAAGCTATTGGATATGGTTAGTTGAACTGGGTCTTCAGCAACAATGCCAGCGTAGTCCAAGTAACAATTTAGGATCCGGGTCTGGGTCAAACTGGGCAGCTTCAGGTAAATCCCAGTACCACCAAAACCAGTTGCCTTGTTGTAGCAATGTACCCCGGAAAGTGTGTTAGCCTGACCCGAGACCATTACTCCCACGGCAGCAGAAAAAATGACCACATCAGTAACAGCATTATCGTTGCCAATTAGATTGATTGCAGTGCCTGAGAAGTTTCTTTCGCCTGGATCGCCACCAGCCGTGATGTGTTGGCCTAGGAAGGAGTTTCGGATGTAAGTTTCATGGCCTCCTTGGACCAGAATACCATCGCTGCTGAAATGTGCAATGTAACAGTTGTCTATGCCAGTTCGGAGTGAGTTTATGACTGAAATACCACCGCCCCTGTAATTGCAGTCCAGCATGAGATCTTTGAGGGTTATGTACTCATAGTTGTAGGAAGATGACGAAGTCGAGGAGGATGAAGGGGATAAATCGATCAAATATCCATCTTTAGGAAAATCGTCCGAGGCCTGCAATGTTCCTCCACCGATCTGTTTGATCAAAAATCAGATTCAATTGACTAAAAGAAATGTAAATGTTTTTTAATTGTAATTTAAGGTAGATTAGATATCAGAAAAATCAACGTTCAAGCTTCAAGACGTCATACAGCACGAGGGGCTGAATCTGAGGTCACTTTGACGTTCTGTTTAATCTTTTTTTGCCAAGCCATGCCTATTTTCTAAGCGCATATTGGACTCAGACCAAACCGTTCGAACAATTAAAAAAATAAGGAAGTCACAACAAGAGTCATTGTGGTAATCAAAATAGTTGACACCATTGCATTGAGCACGGAAACATTGTATGGACATAAAAAGCTGCATTTCCTAAAAATCTACAGAATGTTTATGAACATACCAGTAGATTTCCTATTCCAGCCGCCGGAAACTTCAGAGGTTTGCTAATGAGGTAAACCCCACCTTGAAGATCTAAATGTGCACCTCCAAGATTGGTGATCCCCTCCATCAGGAACCCTTCACTAGGACCATTGACGACTTCTGCTATTGCTCTAGAGAGCGCTTCACTGCTGTCCTGTTTTCCGGTTGGATCTGCGCCATAAGATGTCACCTGGTACACGCGTGAACGTGAGACAGTTGGATTGGTGGCGGCCTGCATCATCACCAACAATACGACGCCAACTTGATCATCATAATTCTCTCTTTTCAAAACTATGATCAGCTGAAAAATATCAATCAAGTAAAAAAAGGTTATGCACTTATGTCTAAAGAAGTACCTCCTCTGGAGATGGAGCAGGGGAGGGAGGGATTGGAGACGCCAATTCACGACGGGTCAAAGAAGACTTGAAAGCTTGCAATTTTCTCATTTGATCGTGATATTCACCTCTAGAGAATTGACCCAATGAAAGCCTGCTATCCCCTTTGGCATGAGTGATGTCCAATCGAGCCAACGACACCATAAACATAAACATGGACAAAACTAGAACCCTTCTCTGCATTTTCGTTCCAATTTCTCCCTCTGTCCTCCTCTTCTCTATTATACAGAGAAGTAGTTGGAAACAAGCATTGGGTATGATGAATATTTATATGATAATTAAATGGCAGAAGGAGAAAGGGACTAGGACATGCATAACAAGAGAGCTCAACCAAGATAAAATTTGGAAAGGAGTTTCATAATTAAATTGGATCACACACGTTACACCTATTATTTGGTTTCTGCGTTTTTTAAAAGGTGGGTTTGGTCATATATACATGGTAATTGGTTGCCTATAAAATCATTTTTCTTTTTTTTATCCTTTTTGTGTACAAATGGAAAAGTAGGAATACTCCTATCCACTCATATTAAAGAGTATTGCGATTCTGTATTCAGCGAGGATGTAGAAAATCTAGGTGGTTGTGGTATATCTCACACAAAATATATATTTAATCATACTACTCGAACTTGGTAGGATTCGAACTCCCAACTTCGATTACAATTTTAAATCACGTAACCAGTCACACCACAAGAGGCCGGTTGAGATCTTTTTTCCCGGAAGAAAAGTAAGCAAGTTACCAACCTCTTACATTAGCGTCCTTTCTTGTTAGTTTCACATTTGTGTAAAAGGTATCTTTAAAACAAAGTTGTCAGAACTGGACCGGTCATCGAACCGAAAATCTTAGTAGGTCAAGGTTCAACCGGTTGAACCGGTTGAACCGGTATTTGAACTGGTATTTAATAATATATATGTGTATAAAAGTAATTATAAAAATAATATTTATAAATAGTGATTAAATATTAATTTTTCTAATTTTAAGGATGAAATTAAAATTTTTAATAGATTTAGGACTAAATTGAACTTTTAAATTAAAGTTAATGCTTAAATTATAATTTAAATAACATTTAGAGTCAAATTGTAATTTATGAATTTTTTAATTTTATTGGACCGGTTCAACCGGTCCGGTTTTCACCGGTTCTTGACCAGTTTTTTTCGGTTTTGACCGGTCCGAGTCACCCTTCAAAATTTACCAAAATCGGCCCGGACCACCGACCAGTCCCCGGTTCAACTGGTCCGATCGGTCGATCCGGTCCGGTTTTGATAACAGTGCTTTAAAATGCAGGGCACTTCGAATGCTTTTGCTAAATAAAGATTTCTTGATTCCAAAATCCACATCTTTATGGCCGTCTAAATTTAAGAAGGCAGAAAAAAAGGGCAAAAAAAATGATGACGCCGAGAGACAGGGGATGGACCAACGGTGGGGCTGCTGAATTTGGTGTTTTTCATTTTTTAATGACTTTTCTTGGAATTTGTCGCCATTTAACCATAGTCCCATCAAGCACATGTCTGAATTAAAAGTGAATAGTCGGCAACCGCAAAAGATGGTGTAGTAGTATCCACTACCGTCGCTCGATACGGGCCAATGAATCAAATAGCAATCGTACCTCGGGACATACTTTTAAGAAGATCCACATTCCATATGTAAATTAAAAAGGCTTAGTCACGATCTATTATATATTGGGATGCACAGCTCATGCTCGTCTATGTTTTGATAAGTAAACGGAACAGTACCGTATGCTTGTAGTTCTTAGGAGGAGTGATCCCTGATTGAACGAAAGAACCCAATACAACACGCAAATAGATTAAAACACGTCCGTTTCTGCGATACATTACATGGGTTTGCTTGGAATTTTTTTACTTTGCTTTTGAAATGTCGTTTTTGGAACCGTTGTAACTACAAAACCATCCAGCAACTGAAGAGAAAAACTTGACTGGGACATCAAACCAACCCATAAACCCGTATATATGCTTTGTTATTTGGTTCTAATTGCAACTCAAATTGGAGATTTTCAATTCTAAAGAGGACTCTAATACCAATTGAATTATAGATAATTAGTTAATATAAAATTGCAAAGTCAGACTTGATTAAGTCTCAAAATTCTTCAAGAGTCAATATAGTAGCACAAAAAAATCGATCTCCCCCATTAAATTGACACGAAAGTGGGCACTAAAATAGAGTTGGAAGAGCACCCATTTCTTGAATCGTACAAATTAGCCCTTAATCACTAACAAAAATGCAAGTATGTTACTGATAATTAAGTTTTACGGTAATTTTTTTGAAGGAACAAATCCAATTATCGTAATTCTGTTTTAATCTTCAGGATTAAGAGAACTTTATGAGAGGAATGTGTCAAACGTATTCAGATGCCAACTTGTGATGTGAACCGATTCAAGCAGTTGAGGTGACGATTAGGTGGTCCATGTCACTACCACTACCAATTACGTTATCGGAATCAAAATATGGTGAGAATTAGGTAATATTAGATGTCCTAACCACCAAAAGTTTAACGTATATGCATGTTTTGGCTGCCCTTTTATTCTTTTCATTTTTATGCATGCATGTATGCATGCGCATGGATACCATTAATAACTTCTTTTCCCCCCTTGCCCTTTGCCCTTACCAAGTCCTTATGAGCACCCAAAAACCAATGTAGGCCTCAGAAGACAAAAGGTGGGGTCAATTCAATTACGTTATCAGGAATCTTCTTACCCCAATTGGTATGCTTGGCGTGACGATTAGAGCGATGCCATAGGTGGGGTAGAATCGTGTAATTGTTTATGTTTCCAGGTATAGTATTAACAAGCATGGGGATGTTGAGTGGAGTGATTGATTAGAGAGGAGGGAGATCAGAAGAAAGGAATTTATACTTGTGCATTCATTGATGATGTTTGGAAAGGTTATTTTGAAATATTGCTGCTTTGCTTCAAAGAAATGAAAGAAGCAACCAAATTTCCTTGCTTCTAGTTGACGCTTCACAACGGCCCAATTCTGTGTTCTTTAATCCGTTCAAAAAGGGCAGGCGTACGTTTCAAGTTAAAATAAATAAATAAATAAATAACTTGGGTTGGGCTCACTAATTGACAAACAACTGGTGTGCTCATGGGCCACAATTTATGAACAGAACCAATTTGGCGAATTGGTTGGCAAGCTTTGCAAGGGGTCTGCCATATGTGTTGCATGAGTTAGCTCCTCCACCATAAGGCGTGAAGTCTCTGCTCCACACTGACATCAGAGGCATTGCCTGGCCTCGCGTAACCGGGCTTGTAGCTAGTTAAGGGATAACTCTTTTTATAGGTGATTTCACCTTCTCTGTAGACCAAAAAAAAAAAAAAAAAATTATAGGCAAGACCAAAAAATAAAAAGAGAGACATTTTGGATAGGATAATATAACATTGTTATCTCGTGTTCTTTAGTTAGTACCATGTCATATATTCCTATGAGCTATACTATCCTATAACTTTGGCTAACCCATTTACGAAAATATCCTCAATTTCATTTCTCGCCTTCTCGTCTCCAATCCCTCTACCATCTCTCTCTTCTCTCTCATCTTTCATCCACCCTCTCCCATCTCCCTTCCTCTTTCTCTGCAATCCTTCTCCCTCTTTCTCCTATCTCTTTCCCCTCTCTCTTACATCCCTCTCTCCAATCTCTTTCCCTCTCTTTCTCATCTATCTCCATCCCAATTTTGATACCTAAATTATACAATTAAAATATATTTAAATAGTCATCAAAAATTTATTTCATAAGTATTTTGTATAATTAACAAGAATTTAAAAATTCATGAATATTATAAAAATTACTAAAAAGTAAAATAAAACAATTTTGACATTCAATTTTAGTTATTTGTTATAAAAATAGGTAAAATAAATAATAAAAATAAGTTAATTACTTCATAAGGACGATAAAGTCCTTTTTAAATACAATGTATTGTTTAGTTATTCTACGTCATTATGCAATGGGGAGGGTCGGGGGCAGGAATGACCCCTCCGTTCCCTGTACCCGTTTATTACCCTCATTCTCATCATCGTCTCCGTCCCCGTCGGGTATGAAATTTTAATTTCCGTCCTCATCCTCGTCGAAGAACGAGGATCCCCGTCCCCTCTCCGTACCCTTCCAAAAGAAAATTTAAAAAGTCATATATTTTCACAATTCAAATTACTTAAATACTCATGGTCAATGACAAATCAGTTATTTATATTACAAATCTCATGTCATTTAAAAATATAATGAATATGTAATTTAAATATTAAAGTTTAAATGCACGAGTTTTTTTTATTAAGAATTAGTAATAGAAATTAAGGTCCTAAACTTGATGCACGTGTGTGTAGGAGAATAATGACACTATTTTTGAAAATGTTATATTGCTCAAGTTTATATATAGATATAATGACACTATTTTTGAAGATGTTATATTACTCAGATTTATAATACGTAAGCATTGAAGTTATGTTACTCAAGTTTATATATTGATATAATGACACTATTTTTGAAAATGCTGATATAAAAAAATAATTTAGACAAATCGTATTTAATATTTCAATTGTTGTATAATACTAAAGTTTAAAACTGCATTTTATAAAAATATAGATCACATAAAAAAAAACTCAATTATGAAAAATTCAATAAATAAAAATTATAACAACATCACCCTATGATTTTGTATTTTTTCTTATCTATGTTCTATATATAGTGTTGGATTTTTTATAATGTTGGGAGTTTTAACTTCGTTCTTAATTTTTTTAAACAATTTATTCTTATATTTTTTGCACTTATATACTGGCACATTTGGAAAGAAAGAAATAATAATAATTTAAAATAAGACTTCCAGTAAAAAGATAGTCTTTCTAACTTGTATATTCGAAACCAAACCTTCAAATTATTAGTTGAGAACTTATACGACAAGTTGTTGTGATTCCTACAGTATCTATTAATAATTTCATAATTGCAATTAGAATTGGTTATTATTTAAATCTTTGACCTCAAAACTACCAATATTTTGAATAAACCATTGAGTTAAAGAAAGTAATTTCATTAATAATTTAACAATTTCATTAATAACTTTAAAGTAGCTAAAATATAAGTTATTGAATAGTGAATACAGTAAATATTAAATAATAAAAACGAATAAAGATTAAAAATTAAATAAAAAATAAAAAAAATAAACAGGTCGGGGATGAGGAAGGTATGGGGATGTGGTAGGTAAACCCATTCTAATTCCCATACTCGTTGAAAAAATACGGGGATCCCCAATCCCCGTCCTATTCCCTGGTTAACTAATTTGACCTCATACCTGTTAGGACGACTACAGGTAATCCCCAATAGGTATGAATAAAATTTTCATTCCTAACATAGAATAAGATAACGGCAAAACTATCCCATATTGTGCTATCCGACACATTCGTATTTTATATTATTCATTTTGCGTGTCAAACGAACCATTATGTATAATGGCCATTATTTGGGGATATTAAATCATTGTCACTGGTTCAAGACGGCCGAGAGGTCTAGGTGCCAGAATCAAGATAATTTTAACCAAATTATGATGCGCTTTTTAATGAAATTAATTTGGAATGGAAATATATAAACAAAAGGTGCTTGCTAATGATTCCACACCACAAAAGGCCATAAATAGTAGTTCTGTCTTTAATAAGTGTAATCGATCTAGGTATTGAGTTTTAATAAGTTTTAAAGGTTATGTTTTCTAAAAAGGTTCATATAAAAAAATATCACCAATTTTAACTAAAATAATTAATCTAACACTATTACTTAAAAAAAAGAAAAAAATAAATATAACACTAATTATGAAAAGTAACAGTTCTTTTCTCTTTAAATTTTTTTGTAACAAATCTAGCATACAATAATTTCATATGAATATAATCTATTTATTTTGATGATATGATAATTAAATAAATTAGTGACACATCATCAAAACAGATAAATTCTATTTAAAAAATTTGACAGTATAGTAAATTTGTTACAAAAAAATTTATAAAGAGATAAATTATTATTTTTTTAAATTAGTATTAAATTTATTATTTTAGATAAAATTGGTGATATTTTTATATATTAACCCTTTTTAAAATTTTCTATAACCTTTAAATGGAGTTAAACTCCTAACTTGTGAGGCAGCATGGTTGACTTTAAGAAAATCAAGGAGCTTCCTTTTTATCCTTGGTTTCTATTTCTTTTTGTGGATTCAAAAAGTGGTGAACCGTCAATTCCTTTAGTATGGTAGCTTAACTTGTATCACTATTGATAGTAGAATCCCTTTACCTTGCTCTTGGAAATGTCTTTTTTCTTCCCATCCTGCCCTTATTCACATTAACTATTTAGAATATGTTGGACTGTCTTGCTTTATCTTGCTTAGTAATTTATAAATTCTCACGTTTCAATTTAGCGGTGTTTTTTTTTTTTTTTTTGAAAGAGCTGGTTTTTGTTGTGTTCAAGGTGGTATTTGGTTAAATTTTTTAAAATTTGTTGTTTGTTGATAACTCTCTCAACATTACTTGATTCAAAAAGTAGCTCTGAATTATTTTTTTTGATTAAAACTTGATTAGTAATGTTGAACTTGAATAATCGTAGTTATCTGACACGCTATAACTTATCTTCTCTCTTACATCTCTCTTTTCTTTTTATTATTTATTTATTGAAAGTCCTACATAAACCTTCTAAATTTAATTGGCTGATAACTTAGTTCCCTTTTTTTTTTTCTATTTTATTACTGCATTTTTATTGGACAGCTCTTATTTTTATTATTCACGTTGATTTTGTGTTAATTATACCCATTATTAAGGTCCAATCTTGCTATGTAATATCAACTTACTAGTGTGAAATTAAATATTGTAGGATTTCTTGTAAACCAAAAAAAAAATTTGTTTGTCCAAGTACACACGTTTTTTGGGATAAGCTCTTGGGAAGTCTTAAACTTGTGGAGACTTTTGAAATTGAGTTTTAAACGATTTTGAGTTGAGATAAAGACACTGTTGGGCCACTAGCTTCAATAATAATGTCAATAATATTGTCAATTCAAGTTATGATTTTTATTTTTTTCAATCAAGGTTATTCTAAAAAAATTTTCAATTCAAATTAGAAACTTTTTTCTTTTTTGGTTCAATCAAAGTCATGAACTTTATGTACCAAAAAAAGTCATGAACTTTAAAACTTTTTTTTAAGCTTGAGTTAGTTCTTAACAAAAAAGATTAAAATTTGTTCATAAGATATTCATAATTGATAAATGACCATAATAGCATATCATTGTGAGTCCTATAACCACTGAATTTATGTGCCTTTTTCCTAATTATGAAAAATTATTTTGACATTCTCTTTTTGGTGATTCCTTAATATTAGAATAATCAATTGTTTTGATGCTAAGTTCAACTTTAGAGGGAGGAAAAAGAGAAAGATTAGTTGATGTTTAACTAAATATTGTTTATTAAAGATTCAGCACAAATTTTTTACACTTTTTCAACAAAAATGTCAATGATTATTATCAACTGATCCATTTTAACAAAATTTTTGGGGTTGCTGATCTTGATTAGACATAATCAAAATTCATAACCTCAATTGATAAAACTTTTAAAGTTCGTGACCTTAATTGAACAAAAAAAATGTTTCTAAATTTTGTAGCCCAACAATAATTATATAATTTGAATTTTCAAACCAGTCATAAACCGTTCACCAACCAAACACAGCATTAGCCTCTAACTAGAGTATCCACCGCCAGTGGTGCCTCAATGTTGGTGGCTTGCGTAGTTGTAAGCTTTATACCATTCTGATACCTACAAGTCCTTTATTCACCGTGATAATTTCGTGGTCCCAATAAAGTGCTTTGGTTTCATGGTTTGAATCTAGTCACTTTATCAAGATTGTTGGGGTCCAAGAATATCTGGCAGCTGCCTCCAATAGCTAAAATAGAATCAACGCTCATGATAAGTCATGTTTATATTTTTTTATTTTTCTATAAACCGGCAAAAATACTAGAAGATATGTGAAAATGGTTTAGAAAAATTTTAACAGAACAAAAAAACTCATAAGGAACAAGGAGAAGTCTAAACCACACACTTTGTTGCTCAATTTAACGTCCATAAATCTTACCAATTCATTATATGATTCGACCAGTACAATTCTAGTTAGAAAGACTGTGGGTCACGCTTTCTCGTTTTATGGACCAGATTAAAAAAATCCGTAATTCTAAACCATTGCACGTAATGAAATCCAAAAACATAAGGAAAAAATGAAAAGAAAACAACAGTTTGTATTTGTTCTTTTATGAATTTTTAATTATATGAAAAATAATATTAAAACAATGATAATTGAAAGAGTGTTATTAAAAGAAATCAATAAAAGAGTATGAGCAGTACAAAGGATAACTTTGAAACTGCAAATATTTAATACATTGAAAGATGTTCACAAAAATATTATGAGTTGCGTTATGGAGAGTTCGAGCATATATAATCGCTAACTTTCTGCCACAGATACATTGTTTCCTTATTTTATTTTATTTTATTTTTCAAAATTTTTAGTTATTAAAGTGACAAAGCTTTTAGTATCTAAATGAAAATTAATTGAACACCATAACATGTGGTTTGGCTCCACCTAAGCATGAAAATGATGTACTTTCAGACAGAGTTTTAGGGTGATTTTTTAATAATAGATTACTTTTTAACATAATTGGAAATTCAAGCATTTTTTTTTTATTTTTATGATTGAAGGTTTTTGAGTGTATGAAAATATTTGAGTATGTGCGTGCAATTAGTCTTCCGTTTCCGTTCCATCCTCTTCATTTTTCTTTTTTTTGAACGGTAATGACAATATTATTAATAGCATCCTCATAAAATAAGGATACTCTTGCAAAATTCAAACCTACTGCTGAGACAAAAAGTCTCTAGTTATATACAGAGAATCAGCTGCAAACCAAAAAACTAACCGCTGCCCCACGAGACACACTAGAAGATGCCCAACAAGTAAACCCCACTCTCCGTCAGTGCTATTATCAATAGAAAAAATATCTCCATAGCAATATAACATGGTAACCAGGAATAATAAATCCACAAAACCATCCGACGAGCCCAACCTTTCCTAAACTCAGGCCATTGTCCCTTTCAAATTGATCAATCTACCCTTTACAATCAACTGAATTCATACAGAGGCCATTGTATGAAAATCAAAAGCACTTTGTTGTTACTTCTATTGATCGTCTAAGCCAACTTACCAAAAGGCCCCTAGGCAATAATGTTCCATCCTCTTAAGTTATATCATGAACAAAGTTATCATGATCAGCTCGTAATTGGTATTTTTGTTTTGGTTTGTAGAGACTAAGGCTCGTCATTTATAGTTAAAATGAATGGTAATAAAACAAACAATTTGCAAACCAAAAAATAATTAAGATAAAACAAACAATTTTTACCGCTAACAATTGGAAAATAACTATACTTAAATATTTAAGAGCTAATTCACATTCATATTTCATCTCATTTATTTATTTTTGGGGGGTTTTTCATAACAAATTAAGGGGCTAGATCCACTCCAGCCTGCTTCCATCTCTTCGAAGGCGCTTAAGCAAAAAAAAAAAAAAAAGAGATGTCTAATTGATTAATTAGCTTGGATTGGAATAGGCAAGGTATGTCAAAATGGCTGATGTATTAAACCCGTTGAAATTGGACCCAGCAGCTACAGTGTAAGCACCCATGTTAGGGAAGACCAGCCAATCATTGACTTGAAGATCCGGTAACCGTTGACCGTTCAAGACGGTGTCGAGGCCATCGCAGGTGGGTCCGAACACCGTTGAATTGTAGGCACGTGACCCCTTGCACGTGGGGTTAGCACGATTGGAAGTGCATGCGAGCGGCTTGCACGTGAGCGTTGCGTGATCGTATAGGATACAATTCATGGACCCGTAAATCCCATCGTTAATCCAATACTGACGGAGTTCACCTCTAATCCGCTTCCCGATGATATTGGCGGCTAGCGTGAAGGCCGACTCCGCGAAGTATCGGCCCGGCTCTGATATCACTGTTAGACCCGCCTCGCGTGGGAAATAAGCCTGGAGAGCCGATTTGATGGCATTAGCCGCTTCGTCAAATTGTGAGCCGCCGGCAGTGAAGCCGCCCCCAATGTTAAGCACAGTCATCCGAGGCATGCCCAGCCTGGCAGCGGCGTCAAATACGGTTCTTGCCTCGGCTATGGCTCCTCTATATGCGATGGCTTGCGTGGCTCCGCTACCAACGTGAAAGGAGACGCCGACGACTCTGAGACGTGCGGCTTGAGCGGCCTGAAGAAGAGGAACGAGTTCACTGCCAAGTGCACCGTACTTGGAGCCCAATGGGCAGCGCGCTCCGCTGTTATCCGAACCTTTGATTCGGAGCAGCAACGCACATTTTGGGTGACACCTTCGAATCTTCTCCAGCTCGTCGACGGAATCAAAAGTCGTCAGATTGACGCCGACGCTTGCGGCGTATACGAGGTGGGACTCTTGCTTGCAAGGGTTTGCATACACAATTCGATCTGGAGAAATACCACCCAGAGACAAGACGAACTCAATCTCGTTTCGGCTGGCGCAGTCAAAGTTAGCGCCGAGAACAGCGAGGGCGCCCAAGAGAGCGGGCTCCGGGTTGCACTTGACTGCGTAAAAGGGTCGAACCATGGGGAGTGCGCGGGTCCACTTGTCCATAAGGGCTGCGACGACCCCCAAGTCAAGCACATAAAAAGGCTCTTTGTCTTCCTGTTTCTTCGAAATGACAGACTGCATGAAGTCCGCCACGCCGTCTTTTGGCAGCGCCGCCACTCTTTTACCCCTAACACCTGGTGCAGCCAGGACAACCTGCAGGTTCTTGGTGCTTGAACCTACCATGGCTTGCATTTGATCTATATCTGTGTGTATATGGAGATTAATGACAGGGGGCCGAGGGAATGTATATCTATATAAAATAGATATGTATGGGGAAGCGTGTTTGGGAGTTGTCAAAAAATTGGTCAAACTCAAAAGAGGAAGGGAAGCGTTTGTGAATAAGAGAATCTGTGGGTTTGAAGGGGTATATATAATGGAAAGAAGTTGGAAGTTTGAATTTTTTTTTTTAAATGTTTGTAATAAAAAATATATTTTATTATTATTTTGTTAAAAAAATACTACTATAATATTATCATGGTTTAAAAAAATTAAATACTCATTTTAATTCAGACAAAAATTCAGATAGAATAATTTAGAATCTATACCCATACTCATATATAATATAAGCAACATGTCCTTTAGTGGATACATAGAGTTAAGATTTAAGAAGCGAGTTTTAAAGTTTGAAAGAGTGTAAGATTTATAAAAATAAAAAATTATATAATTTATAAAAATAAAAAAATATATCACATTGTATATTTCCTAATCTAACTACTTTTTAATAAAATAAAAAAAAATGTGTCTCATAATGGGTTATAAGTGAGCTTTTGGTCCATTTAATGACATTGAATACTAATATGTTTTTTCCTTTTAAATTTAGCACCATATCTTATATCACTAGGTATCTATATCTATTACAATAAAGCTGTACTTTTCAAAATCTTCTATGCAATATACAGGGGAGATAGGGGCACCACAGCCTGCTCTTTAATCGTAACCGAAGGGAAGAGAAGGAAAAAGGAGGTGAATTATTGAGTTATCTTTTTAGCTCAAACGAATCTGCATAATTGGCATAAAAGTGCCACGAGCCGTGCTCTTTTGTTTGTTTGTTTGTTTGTTTGTTTTTCTTTTTCTTCTTTTAGTAGAAAAAAATTATATAATTATGTAATAATAAGAATAAAATTAACACATAAATTTTAAATAATTTAATTATAAAAATATATATTAAATTTAAATAATCTCAATAAATATATTTTTAAATTAATTATATATATATAACGTGCTGTAAATTATGTATTTATATAATTATTTCCTTTTTGTATGTGTTTATTACATCCATATGGAGGACGAGTCAACCTGATATGACACCATCATCAGTTATGATAATTCTCTGCTGGGGTCAAAGGACTGTAACGTTTCCGTCGGTCATTGTGGAGTCAAAACATACGATCAGTACTGAGTAAATGTGACAGCTAACTACCGCCAATTGTTTTACTGTGTATTTGGATCGTAAAAAACCGGGAAGAAAAAAAGTTGTGAAAAATTTTATTTAAAAAAAATATTATTTATATAAATTAAAAATATGTGAGAAAGAAAATAATAAAAAAATATAAAAAATTATGAGAGAAAAAATTATAAAAAATATAAGTTATTTAGATTAATAAGAAATATAAAATAATAATATAAAATAAGAAAATAAGAAAAATTATTTTTCTCATTTATATATTTTCCTTTGCTTTCATTGCAAACTAAAGACAACATTATTCCAACTGAGGAAACGAAATTAGAAGACGAGTTGACGTGGCAGACGTAAATTTTGGGAGCTGTACCATTTTTTTCATTGAAAACTTTTAACATGTACATATAAATAAGAAATAATGTGCATATAAATTTTTTTAATAACAATATAAATAAATAAAAATTTATTTAATAACTGTATATATATTTTTCTCATAATTCTTTATATTTATCTCACTCATATACACATCATAAGCTCTTTTTTTAAAAAAAAAGGCAAATATATAAATTTTATCCTCCATCTTTACTCTTTTTGAGAATTTCGCCCACAACGTTTTTTTATTTTAAATTATACTTTTAACGTTTCTGCCGTCAATCTTTTTTGTCCACCGCCGTTAGTTTGCCGTTAAATTTAACATTTATTAGTTCAATTATCGTCACGTCGTCTAATTTGAATAACATGTGAGTATACAGTGATGAACTAACATCTAATAATTTTTTTAAATTTTTTTTTCAAATATTGTGACTTTTAAAAAATCAAAAGAAAATGTTATTTATAATTTTATAAAGTTAAAAGTAAAAATAAAAATAAAGATTCTGTAATCTGTATACATTATAATAAGTAAATGTCTGAACAAAATTAATCAGAAAATGACAAAATATGATAGATCATCACTTTATTAAATGTCAGATCATCACTTTATGCTATATATTATTCAAATTAGACGACGTGATGATAATTGGATTGTTAAATGTTAAATTTAACGACAAACTAATGGTAGAAGGTAAAAAAAAATTGACGGCAGAAACGTTGATGACATAATTTAAAACAAAAAAACGTTATAGACAAAATTTTCAAAAAGAGTAAAGATGGTAGGCAAAATTCATATATTTACAACAAAAAAAAAAAAAAAAAAAACAAAAGTTAAGACGTGAGGTCAGTGCGAGATCCGCATCGCTACATCAACCTGTCCCCTAGCCCAATATCCCAATCCCATCTCACACACTTTTTCGATTGTTTTAAGAGGTGGGTACCAGCAAAATAATCATAACAATTTTTTTTTTTTTTGTAATTTTCGCCCGCATTTGCTCATGTCAAAACCATAAATGTGATTTGACCAATTTTTATGTGCCCCAATAAATTCATTGTTTATAGATAATGATCACAACATTTAGGTTATGATTAGATAGTGACAATTTAAGTGAAAAATGAATAAAAAAAAGAATAAAAAATAGTATAGTAATGATAATATTATAATTGATAAAATGTAATGATTAAAAAGTTATGAGAAAAAAAATAAATAGTAATTTGTGAGAAAAAAAGTAAAAAGTAATTATTTGGATAGATAGAAAATGAATAGAAAAAAAATAAGTAAAAAATTTTAAAATTTTCCTTTCTTTTTTCTTTCTCATGGAATTTTGCCAAACATGGTCTTAAAGTAGTAATCTAACATTAAGTTAATGTGTGTTTTACATTAATGACTCAAATTCGAGTCTTTATGTTCGTGCTCTCTTCTAGTAAATATTTGAGGGTCACACCATGTAGTTAAAAATTATGGCGCATAATTGATTTTTAAATTTGATAATTGTCATAGTCTCTACTAGTAAAGATACTCTCGTCCCACTGGTACTTAAATAGTGAGTCTGCCCTTATAAGGTAGTTGAATAAGGTATTGACAAATAAAGTTTATTTCAGTTTTGACTCATAAATTTGATAACTGATATACTCGTGATAAATTTTTTTTTATAAAAAAAATATTGATAATGATAACTGACGAGGAAAGAAAAACAGAGATAAACAAAAAGTGTATAGGAGAGAAAAAGAGAAATAAGATTAATGTTTTTTTTAGTCCATGAAATAAGATTAATGTGTATAAGATCTTTTAGGTTTTGTATAAATTTTATTTCTAAAATATGTTATTAGTAAATCGATTAACAGTATTGTGCAGCATAATATAAAAAATGTGTAAAAAAACAAAAAAACTATCAAGCCTCTGTATCTCTCTTATGCTTTATTGGGGAACGAAGAAAAAGAAAAAGAAAAGAAAAGAAAAGAAAAATATTTTTTATTTTTTTTTTTATTAATTTAAATAATTAATTTTTATCTTTTCTCTTACAAATTATTATTCATTTCTTTCTTATAATTTTCTAATTATTACTTTTTATCAATGATAATATCATTATTGCTGTACTATTTTCTATTCTTTTTTTTTTTCTATTCATTTTCTATCAATCTAAATGCATCATTAGTCTCCAGATGATGCAATTTTAAGAGTACAGGTCTTTCGACACAGTAATGTTACTGTAAATAAAATATTATTGTTTTATTTTTATAAAAAATAATTAATTGTGTAATCATATTAATAAAACGTGTAACAATATTAATAAAATATGCAATAAATTATTAATAAATATAGTAATATATGTTACAATATTATTAATATAATTATACATTTTAGCAGTGTTGTTACCTATTTTATTATTCTAATTGGCATCATTTTTTTTTTTAAAAATTATTTTTATCTAAAGTGACATCATCTGGGAAAGGCTGCCGCCAACGACCTTTTCCCGAAATCTAAATGGCATCATCCGCAACGTAGGTCTGTTCCCGATAAGTGGTGTTGGGTGGCTGTGACCAAGCGGAATATTTGGGGTATGATTCTCGTGGGGCCAAGGAAGGGATGTTCGAATGTTCTAAGCGCGGAAATAACGTGTAAGCGGCGAATGGGACGAGTCTAATTGCAAAACTAAAAACACTCACCCTAATTCTTTCCACTCCACTTTACTCGACTCTTCCGAATGACTGAATTTTATTTGGAGAAAAATTTTTTTGTTTCACAAAAAAATTTTAAAATAATAATAAATTGATATGAGTCATTTGATAATTAAAATTTATAAAATTACAAATATAGTATCAAATATTATTAAATAAAATTATATTTTTATTTGCTGCTATTATAGTTATGTAGTCTTATTCTTTTATTTGAATGTAAGGTATGATTGATAATGGATTTGAATTTTTCAATAATGGCTTATGATTAAACGAGTTTGGAACATATGATCTATATATCAGCAATAAAATGAAACCTTTAATTGTACTTATACAATTATAAAATTAAGAAAGAAGAAGTGAACGTGCATGTAATATTGTTGGTATTGTTTGTAATTTTTTAACAGCAAAATGCAACTAATATGGATCTTTAAATAGTATTCTATAAGAGAGTTATGTGTAAAATATATTTATTCAGATAACTAAACAGTTAGGTTGTAATTGTTCAGACATAACTGTTGAAACAGTTAATTTGACAAAAAAAAACTATAAGGAATTTTTAATTATTACATAAGATTAATTAATTAAAAATAATTAATTAATTATGTAATAAACAGTCACATATCACGTGAAAAATACTTTTAATTTGTATACAAATGCATTGTATTTAAATTGAAAAAACATAAAATTAAGTACGAATATGCTAAATAATTTTGGAATCTGATTCCAATGTTGCACTAACTTGGGGGCAGCGGAAGCAACAACATCCCTGGAGGTTGAAAGCAGCTTTTTCCGAAGCTTTTAAAATTATATTTAGTAGTGCGTTTGAACCTACATTACACTAGATAAAAGTTAGTTTGAGGATAAATACAAATAAAACGATGTTTGGTAATATTTTTTGTAACTGTGTTTTTAAAATGTAAAAGCCTCAAAATTAGCTTTTTAAAAAAAGCATCAATTTGATGCTTTTCCCTACAAGAAAAATCAGAAGAGCACAACTCAAATTTTTTTATTTTTATGAACAAAAATATCTCCAATACTTCAATAAATTTTCTCTATTGCCACTGCATAAATCTTTTAATTTCTTCATCATTCATCAAGCCTCTTTGAAAAATAAAATGCGTGCCAAAAGAAGAAAGAAAAATAAAATGAATATAAAATTAGTCAAAATTAATTAAATAAATTATAATTGTCACATTGCTCATTTTCATTAAAAAAAAATATTGTTATCTATTTAGAATACAGATAGCTATCAATTATTAAATTTAGTATTTTTAATTATATGTAATTTTAAAAAATAAAATAAATTAATAATTATATCTTTTATAGTCATTTTACCTAACAATATGGCTTTTAACAATAATTTTATCAAACAAATACTATTCAATTCAATTTTTTTCACAACGTTTTTACTATTTTTACCAAACAGCATGTAATGTTAAGTAACAACACTTTTAACCTCAACATTTTTATTTACAATACTGCTATTCACGTCATTTTAACTCACCGCGTTACCAAAGATGGCTTAAATTCCTTTGTACTACTGCTGTTGGTGTTTAAAGCACATTAGCAAAAGTTCTAATTTTATTGCGGATGAGTTAGCGAAATAAGGAACTACGACGCAAATTAATCTCATTTATAGATTTTAGTTTTTTTTTTTAACATTCTCTGTATATTGCATTAACTCTTAATTTTCTTAATAAAAAATGTCCCCACTTATAAAAAGGAAAACAAAAAATTTACCCACTGACACCTTTTTTTTAACGATTTGACCCGAATTTATTTTTTTTTTTATCTGGAAGTCCTGGTATTCAGAAACTCATTGATTAATCGAGTTTAAGTCAGGTGGACTCATTAAAAGAGATAAAACTCTCCCAACACCTATTTTTTTTATACACAAGATTCAAAATTAAGATTTTATTTAAAGAAAATTAAGTTTCTTATCACTTGAATCAACATGCGTTTGATATTTAATTTTCTTATTAAAGAGCCAGATCGGAAAAGTCGAAAATCTGCTGGCTCAAATCTAAACTTGTCTCAACATTGGGCTCTGCGTGGTCAGTGCCTACAAAGCACTGACCCGAAACATTTACAGCCCGAGTAAAATGGCCCAACTACATGAAGCCCAAATAAGGGGAGTCACAGTTCCTTAGCAATTTTGACAAGACCATCAAGACATCTGTGTCGCGGCCCACATTGGGCAACTGCCGGCCCATCAGTTGCTGATGACACCCTCTCCCCTTTTTTTTCTTGTTTTTTTTTAGAAGTACAGAAGAACATGCGACGTTGTCTTCACGACATAGGCTTTGAGATGGTGTCATAATTTTTTTATTCAATTACGTGACAGGTCTTTGGGAGTTGTGGTTGGAAATTGTTTATGTGACGCATTTACAATGTAGATATATATATATTTTCTTTGTGAACAACCAATGTAGATATCTTAGAATTGGGAATTGTGGTTCATTTCCACATATGATTATCGGATAATCGAGGGGGAACACAAAATCAACCAGGCCTCTGGTTTCTGGTTCGTGTTTTAATTAATTTTCCTTAGGGGATGGGACGAGGTAGGAGAATTCTTCTTGTGCTAGTTCTAACAATTTTGCTTTAATTCCATTGTCATTTGTTAAGAAAAATAAATATTTCTTTTTTTTAATAACAAGAAAAAATTTATCACGGGTATGTCAGTTATCAAATTTACAAGTTAAAATTAGAATAACTCCTATTTGTAATGCCTCGTTCAACTACCTTCAAAAAGATATACCTATACTCAAATATTAACAGAGTTAAGTGTAACGCTGTCATTAAAGATCACGGTAATTATTAAGTTTGAAACTTAACAGCGAGTCACAATATTTCTCCATTGCTGCGGACAACCACCCATTTGCAAAGAGAGGGTGCGGACTCGAGAATTCAAACTTCAATCACCAAAATAGAACTTACACTGATTTGTTATTAAACTATTATTTTGGGTAGTACAAATATTACTTTCATTCAACATTATTTTTAGAATAGTACTGTTTTTTTTTTTATTAGAGAAAAAATTTATTACTGGTATATTAGTTATTAGATTTATAAGTCGAGATCAGAGTAACTCCTATTTATATATCTTATTCAACCTAACTTATATGAAAGGACTCAGCGTTGTTGGGTCTGAATAAATATTTCTTAAATTAACTATAGTAATTATCGAATTTAGAATTAGTAGCGTATAGTCAATAATTAAATCAGACAAATTTAAATATCAAAACCTCTAAACGGTATCATTAAAATTTAAATTTAAATTATAAATAAAAAATTATGATAAATTATTATTAAATTATTACTTTAAATAATTTTTATTAGAAAAGCAAAGCAACATCCCATCAATTTTTGCGGACGTCATTCCGACTTAATTGTAGCTAGCTAGAAGACCACTAATTAAAACCATTTAATTCCATCGGAGTGCGTAGACAAGGTGGCGAGGAGGGAGAAGACACGGGTTGAGGTAATCGGATATGTAATTTTTTTGTTTTAAAATTTTATATATTTTTATATACAAATCTTAAATTTTTTAATTTTTTATTTAAATTTTAAATTTTTTAATTTTTATTAAATTAATCTTTTTATTTGTAAAAAATAATCAATTTAATTATCAAATGAGTTTAATTTAATAAAAATTATTAAAAAAAAAGGTCAAATACTAGAACTAGGTATTTTTTTATCAACAAATGTGCGCATTATAATTTTTAATTAATAAATACACGAATTAAATATGTAATATATATATTTTTTGTTGAAAAAAATATTCAATTCGTGTATTTAATTTTTTTTAAATAATTTTTGTAAGGTCAAAATAATTTTTTAATAAATTGATTATTTTTTGTCAATAAATATACTGATTAGTAAAAAATCGAAAGGTTTATAATTCAAACGAAATCTCAAAAAGATTATAAACTCATATATAAAAAATTATAAAGGTGTAGAATTAAAAAAAATACATATCCCTTATAATCTAGACTTCAGGTGAAAATTTTAAAGGAACATAGCAGTTCTTAAGTGTATATTTATTTATTTGTTTTGAGGAAAAATGGAAAATATCATTGATCAAAGGCGTGCAATAAGAGAGGAGATGCAAAGGGTAGAATTCTGTTGCCAAAACGCCTCCCCTTCACTAGATAAAGCAAACTTTACAATAACATAGACAACTCAATTAGAGAGCTTGATTATATGAGTAATACAAAAAGAAAGAAAATTGGCCGAGAAAGCATTAATGTCCACCACAATCAAGCCCACTACAAAGTCATCGGGGAGAGGAGGCTGAACACCCTTTACCGCTGTGCGACAATAGAAAACAAGAGATCTGGCAGATATAGCCTACTTATAAGCTTGTATTAATTCTTCACGTAGTACTAATAACTCAAGAATTTCTAGAAAAAAAGAGTCAGTTAAATTCTTGGTCAATAAGAGGACGACTTCTCCACCGTGATTCCTAAAAATTACCTCAACCCACCCTTTCCTTTGCTCCAAGAAATATCCATGTTTGCCCTAATCGCATTTACATTAGAGAAACCTGATAGGTTGATTCAAGTAGTTAAACGTTTTGAGTTTCGTACGAGGACGATTTATAATAAGATAAGTTCTTGTATTTAAATTCTCACACGGTCAAATTTATTTAGGTCAGCGGCAGTCTCAATATATTTACTTTTTTTCTGTTAGGACTTGTAAGCTTATTATTTTATTGATGCCATCTTAAGTTTCTCTTTACTTGTAGTTTTTCCCACATTGAGATTTTTTACGTAAAATCTGTGTGTTTTTGTTTTTGTTTTCTTTATTATTCGCATTTATTTTCACTACATAATCTGTTTCACTTCAATTTCCTTTTGCAACTTGTTAATCAGATCTGGTACATGTTAATAAAGCATATTAAAGAGTATAAAGTCTCATGTTAAAAAAATTTAATGATCTTCCATGACTTATAACTTATAATATTCTTGAACTTCTCCTCTTACTAACTTGAATCTTTAAGTAAATTTTAAGTTTTAAGAATTTCATTTGACATGGAACTAGAGAAATGTAAACTTGTGTATGACAAGTATATTAACAAAACGACCAGCATGAACCTGTCGACATGGAGATGCTAGTTGGGAAGGGTAGGCCCAGTTGTAAGTGGTGTTGCTATTGTTTGGGGTTTATTTTGTATATGGAATTTTGGGATAATGGTGTTGCTTGTATAAATACACAATGTATGCTAGCATTAGCTAATGTACGCTGAGAGCTCCTGGTGTCGTCGGGGTTCCGTTTCGAGCTTCCAGTCTACTTTGTCAGCCTTCATGGCTATTCTAGTGCTCTTCCGTGCTCTCGGTGCTCCATTGTGAGCTTTCATTTTATAAAAAAAAAGGAGCATGCAGGCTAATCAATGAGGGTAGGTGTGGAATGGAAACAGTAGGCGCACGCCAACAAAAGGAAGGAGCCCATTGGCAAGTTAGCCCACTGAAATTATTATACACCATGGAAACGATCAAGGTTGTAACACAACTGGTAGGTGGACAATACAAATGGCTCAATTAAAATGAGTAGGAACTTAAAAATCTTGGGCCTTCAGTTGGCCTTTTGTGCTACTGCTTTATTGTGTAAATGTGGGCTGGAGAGTATTTTCTTTCATGTGGCCTGTCTCTATTGGGTTTTTGGGCTATTTTATTTTTTTAGAAATTGTATTTATTTTGGTAAAAAAAATTTTGTGGGCCTTCAAACCCAAATACTCATTTGATGTGTATCGGACTGGTTGGTATTTTGGGCTTGTATTTAGATTTTAACTTGTAATTAGCCTTCATATATATTTTTTTTCTTTTTCTTTTCTATCTAAATTTTTCTTATGTTTTTCCTTTTTTAGGTTTTTTTGTTTAAATACAATTTTCATTCACTATAATAATACAAAAAAGAGACCATATCGTGATCAAATTGCAACCAAATCTAATCTTGATTCCAAACGCAATATATAAGAAACATGCATCCAATGAGAGAAAACGAGAGAGAGACTGTGTAGTCTTTTGATTAGGCCAAACAAAATAAGGGTATAAGAATTAAAATTTTCAACACCCCACAAATAAAAAAAATAAACAAAATAAATAATACCTAAACCTAAACTCTTGACATGCATGAGTATAAGTTATGAACGACCTAAAATTTTAAAAAAAATCAAACTTAATGTTAAACTCAAAACTCGCATGAGTATAAGTTATGAACGTCTCAAAAATTGAACAAATTCAATTTTAATCCCAAATTTTTAACTCTCAAAAAAGGAGTGAACAAATGAGAAACAAAAAAAAGTAGGGAAAAAAAGAAAAAAATAGAGAGAAAAAATATATATTAAAAAACATGCGTGGTTTGTGTAATAACTTTTGTGGAATGTGGTATTGCCAATTTTGGCAATAGGCGTCAGTTGTTGTCTCATTTGTCTCTTACAGTAGAAGGAAATGAAAAAGATTGTCCCATCCGATTATGTATATTTTCTCTTTTGACTTGCAATAGAAGAAGATAAAAGGGGAACGACTTGTTTTGGCTAAATGTTTCATACCTCCTCAAGTTAGAAGAATTACCCTAGCTCTTTACCTTTCTTTGTAATTCAATTACTCACTTCACCAGAAGAGAAAAGATGACCAATTCCTACACTTCCTTTTTCGTAAAGGTATTTTAATCAAGAAGCTATAAATGCACAAGTCGAAAAGCGAAGGAATCTTCTCCAAAAGCTGTGAGAAAAAGGAGCATAAATTTTCTCCATGATGAGTTCTTAAAAACCTTCGAATCCCAGCCTTCAACATCTTTAAAATTATATCTCTCATTGGATTGCATATGTGACAATGAGCAGAGAATTTCCAACCACTATCTTTATTCACATTTACCATACTTTGCAAAAAGGTTCCAACTGCTCTTGCTAAACTGTATATGTGGTTGATAGGTCAAATATTTACATAGGTTTTATGCTTATTTATATATATAATTTGACGTTTATTTATGTAAATATTGTAAATTTTAACAGATTTTATTACAGTTAGTTATTTTATGTTTTATAGGACAAATAGACAAAATTGGAGTATTTGAAGTATATCCTAAAAATCTATCGAGCTTAAAGAGTTGGAAATGAGCTAAACGCTAAAAGAATCAAACCAAAATTTGGTTAGAAAGCAGATTTGCTATTTAATTCAAGTAGAATTTTATAGCTTTATGTATTGCTCAGTTTTTCAGTCATAACTTCCTATACACAAGTCAGAATTAGATGATTTTTAAACCAAATCGAAGTTAAGAGATAGAGCTACAACTTTATATTTTAACTAATTCAGATTCTGCTTGCAAGGGGTCAAAAATTTAGTTGGAAAACTTGGGGTTGAGAATTTGGCCTGAAGACACTGGGTCCAAATTGTCCATAAATTTACATATTTTATTGACTCCAATTTAGATATTTTAGAGCTTGCACTTTTATTATTTTACAGGGTTATGAATACCCAAGTTACAGAATATTTGAGAGGGCTTTTCGAGGCTTTTCTAGGCTTTTCTTTTTGATGCAAGATAGAGAGAGAGAGTAGAGAGGCCGAGGAAAAAAGTGCAAGGGAGGAACGCGAAGACATCGAGTGCAAGTTTTTCAATTCCTTTTATTTCCATTCTTTTTCCTTTGAACTCTATGATGTTTAATACTAGTTTTTCTTTGATTTTTAGTGTGAGTGGCTTAAACCCTAAACTAAGGTGAAAAGGATATAGCCTAATTTAAGATTAGATTATTTGATTTTTTTGGATGTTTGGATAGTTCTTTTGATTATATTGTAGTTATTTATTAAAAACTTGATTTGATTTATTTATATTGATCTTAATTATACTTTTATGTTTGGCCAACATGAACATAGTCATACGATTTGTATTGAGATTAATAGATGAGACACAGTTGCACACTAAATAGACTAAAATATAAATTTTGAGTCAGATATGAGATAAGTTCATATAATGTCGTAAAAAATTTTATGTTCTTAATGGATTTGATTTTTTTTTTTATGTGAGTTCGAGAAAAAATTATAAATAAATTATATATGGTTAGAGTTGTTTGACAAGGAACCCTATCTAAGGAAGAAGAATTGATATTTAAATCGCTTTATCCACATAAGTTAATGTAATTCGACCATTTTAAGTGAAATCCCTTAGCTTTGGTACTTTTTATCTTGTGTTGAATTATAAGTCAATTTAATTGTTTATAGTTTCTTTTAATTAGTTTAATTTGCTGAATTAAATAGTTGCTCTTTAATAACTTTTACAAACGTTAAATTTTTATTTAAATAACATACATTATAATTAATTCTTTGTTCCTTTAAGTTTGACACCTGAAACATTCACTGAGTTTTGTTACTTTGATCGGCCCTGTACACTTCTAAGATTTATTAATAAGTGGTGATCGGCCCTGTAGACTTCTAAGATTTGTTGATAAGTGGTGATAGATAGAAAAGTTCCACTCACTCTCTATACGTTGCAATAGGCGGAGAAGTCATCACAACAGCCCACCACTGTATGAGCTGGTCTTAAATATTTATGATTTCTAGATCATCTTTGGCAAGCGTTTAAGTTCTACATTTAACAGATAATCTTCACCTAAATCTTAAGATTTCAAATTTGATATTTATTGGATTGTAGGATTGTCCTTAGCAAACTTTCAAGTTCAATACTTGTTGGGATTAGTTGGAGCTGAAGACTTGGAGTTAAAAATTTGTTGACAAATCTCAAGTTTCAAATTAAATTTCAAACTTGAGTTTGAATCGCATCCTAAAGTTTCGCTTCCCCAATACTTAAAAGTGGGGTGTTTACACTTCGAAAAAAACAAAAAAGAGTAATGTTGAAAAGTCAAAAAGATAAACCTACATGATGTTCACAGGAATACGCATGGAAATAATAATTTCCATGTAGGTGATGGCCATGCACTTCCAAAGAGTGCCTTGTTTTCTCTATATTAGCAGACAAAATTAAATATAGTCCGTGGCATAGGGGCACTTGAAGGCCTATAAATAGGCTTGAAACCAAACATTTCAAGGTACCCTTGAGAGTAGAAGCACATTTCCTTATGGTAAAGTTCTCGTCTCTCTCTAGCCCAATCCCATAAATTTAGTATTTTGGAGAGTATGCTCTTCAGTCACCATTAAAATAAAACATCTGTAAAGCGTAAATTTCGAGTCTAAAACAATTAGACTCAAAAATACAAAAATAAATTACAATAAAAAATTGTAAAGTAAAAGAAAATTTACGTGGGGTCGATCTCCGTAGATCCTCCGATTAGTGTTCTTTTTTTTTTCTTTGACTCCGTCAGGGGCTGCACGAGCTTGATCTTGACAGAAATAAATTCCACAACTTTTTCTTGAACTGGGTAGAATGAAACCGGATCTGATTTGGACGTTTTGACTACGATTAAGAACTGCAGAGACCTAATCTGAGCCGATCTGGCTTAATTTCACCGAGGGTCGAAGGGACTTGTTCTCGGATGAGCTGCCTGGATTTTGCTGAGGGCCGTTTGAGACTTAATCCCAGCTGGATTTGTAGTAATTTGATATTTTCAGATTTATATCATAAATTCAGATCTAGGGCGATCGGAAAATATAAATCTAAAAATAACTTTGGAAATGGAAACAGCAAATTTTTTGGGCCTTATCCCTGAAATATCTCTCAAAAAGGAGTTAGGAGAGTAATACTGCAGAGTAAAAGCACGTAAGAAAAGGAGAAATTTTCTTGAGAGATTTTTAAAATTTTCTTTTTCTCTCAAATTCTCTGAATTTTTCTGTTTACAGATTTGCTGAATGTCTTTTGAACTGAGGGGCAGGGGCCTATTTATAGGATTCCTTTCCCATGTGAACATCACATGGGAAAGGAATCTTTTTAATTTAATTTTTCTTTGGCCGGCGTTGCCAATTTTTCTTTGGCCGGCGTTGCCATTGAATTCAATTTTTTTTTTCTTCTTTGTTTACAACATCTTAATCAAACTCTTATATATATAAAAAAAAACCCTTAAAATGCTTAGGAAAAAAAATCCAAACTTGTATATTTTGTACTGAAACTCTCAAATTGCAATCAATAAACCAATTATTATCTTCAATTCTCTTAATGTGATCCTTTGAATTTATTCTTAGCAATCTAATACTATCATAAATATTATTATTATTATAATTGCTATTTTTTTGTTGTTCTTATCATCATTATCTTCACTTACATTTATGCTATGTTTTTTATTTATACAGTTAATGTTATTTAACTTTATTCTGTCGTACACATTCAATCTCTAGTATACATTCACAAAAGTCACGACACCCAATTTATGCCAAGACTAAAATAAGAATGAGTGACTAGTTACATATGCCATTGAAAAGTGGAAGATCTATGGTTTATGCTCAAAATGTGCTAAAAAAAAGAAAAAAATGTACACAATAAGAATAAGTCATAGTTTTAACAATCGAACCAACCAGGTGGTTGGACTAAAAAACTGGTGAACCAAAGGTTGGGTCGGTCTAATTTTCACATAGAATCAGGGTAGAAAGCAACCCGGCCAAAAATTTCCTAAATCAATTTGAACCGGCTTGAACTGGTGACCCGAAAACCGTCCAACCAGACAATTCGACGCTATTCGATTTGTTTCTCTTATTTCATGCCAAAACAACACCGTTTGACCTAAACCCTAAAACTCAAAATCTCGTTTGCCATTTTTCCATTTTTCCTTGTGGCCGTCATAGTGTCTTCTCTTCCATTTTTTGTGGCTTCTCCATTTTTCTTTGTCTGGCTGCTTCGCTTCTCCATTTTTGCTCAACTTGTACTCAGAGAATTGTCAGACCATCTCGTTTGTAATCAAGTCCTTCTCCCAAGTCACTCCCCACAGGTCTTTTTTCTTCTTTTTCTCTATTTTCTTTTTCTTTTTTTTCCACCTTAATTTTAGTTTTTATTTGTAGATTCTATATATCTTTGTACTGTAATGTTAATTCAAAATGCATGCCACTTTCTGGGTTTATAAAAAATTATCAGTTGATTGATTGTGGGGTTCAATTCTGGGTTCATAAAAAACAAGCTATTCACTATGTGGGGTTCAATTTTATGTCTTTATTTGTTGATCTTCCGATGCAATCTCCATTATTTGAGAAGTTTAACTTTTTGCTCATTAAGATGCAGAGATTCTTGTAGCATCTGTCTAATATTTACTAATTTCCTTAGGCGGGAAATTGTAACAATGCATACAAATATACAATTGTTTGATTCATTCTCCACCAGGCATCAACTCTCTGATGACAAATGGTTGTTTACATGAGAAAACCACTCCATTAAGAATTAACCCGTCGGTAAAAAGTATTTGTTATTAATTTACTAAATAAAAATTGATCCGCTGGTTTGACAGTACAGTTATCAGTTGAACCATTACACTAATGAGCCGGCCTTCTCACCAGTTCAATAACGGATCTAATTTTAAAAACTATGGAATGAATACAGCAGTTATAAAATATCATTGAAGAGTGAATAATTAATGGTTTATGCTCAAAATAAGTCTAAAAAGTAAGAGAAACGTGTCACTGGACACCCTAAAATCATAAACTTAATAGATGTTGTATACATATAGATACATTGGATGACAAAAAACAAAAAAAAAAACTTATCTAATTTCATTATCTTTTCTTTCCATCCTTTCCATAGCAACAAGAGTCAATAGTTGTTACATCTTAGTACGCCATGTGTAACTATTCACTTACTAACAAGTCGAACAAGCATTAATTGAATCGTATACGACGACATCACAAAGACAATTAAAATGCCTGATCAAAGAACAAGACACAAGACAAAATATTCATCACATCTAAAATATGGACAAGAAAAAAAAAACAAATTCACATGGAAAATAGAGCAAATTTTTATGAGAAGGCCGGGTTCAATCACCAATGGGGAAAACAAGGAACAAATTAATGATGCAATTGGGGTCCAAAACTAAATCCAGAAACTTGTTTCTGGTGAAAATTGGTGCTTATTCGTCCAAAGCAAAGCATCTGCATAAGAACTCTTCACCAAGACAGGGTAGAATGCTCCCTATATAAAACGATAAAACCAAATGCAAGTCCTCTTCACGATTACTCTATTATCGTCCCCAAATAATTTTGCCGTCAAATATCAACCACAAGTTCAGATGCTTGTAAATGTAAGAATGAGTTGACACACACACACACACGGCTCTTAAACCAATTGGAATACACTATGTTGCTGCCATTCCTTTCTAATAATTAATACATAATAAAGCATCAACTTCGTCCTTATTATTTTTTTTTTGGAGCATCAACTTTGTAATTTATATACGTTCTTAGTCTGCATCCTTTTGTCATTACTTCTCTTCTTCTTCTTCCAATAACCTTCTCCGCCAAATGCACTTTAATTTGAAGCTTATAAAGAAGGTCGGAACTGTACTTCTGACAAAGCACTTGAATGTAAGCTCGTAGCAATATATTTTATTCCATGTCCCGGTGCTCTTGGAGTTTGTTTCCCATTCAATTATGTTAGCCGGCGCACTTGGAGTTTCCCTCATATTAGTAATCCTGCACGTGAGTTATATTATAGTGCTTCTAATAGAGTGCTTATTCTAATCCTGTTCCTTAATGGGATTTTTCGTGTCAATAAGGAGGGCAATAAATTTGAGTAAAATTGTTATAGAAGCATCCAAAATAAGTTTTAAATACGTAATCAAAATTTTTTATGTATGCATAAAAGTAATATTTGCTCTCTTTATACAAAGTCGAAGATGAGAAAGCTTCATCTTTTTTCTCTTTCTATACTGTCTTTCTTCGACATGTGCTAATATCTTAAATTCAGGGAACAAAAATATTAAAAAAAATATTCTCCCAAATTTCCTTTCTTTTTTTTTTGAAAAAGAAAAAAAATAATTTATTCTCCTTTTATTTTTTTTTATAAGAGAGGAAAATTACACTATTTAAATTTTTTAGAAAAGAAAAACGGCTAACAATTTAATTACATATTAGATTCTAGCTATTTAAGAATAGGAACTAATCAAGATAATAAAAAAAAATTACTCATAAATTTTTATTTTTAAAAAACAAAATAAAACCTTATTTAAATCTCTGCTAAACATATCTGGGTCTGCATAAAATGTACCAGCCGCAAGGACTGGGCAGCTCGCGCGTCTCCACAATGGAGTAATCCAAGACCATACGGAAAACCAACCATGTGGAAAACGCCTAGAAACCAATGATAGCTGATAAAAGCTAATATTCAAAGAAAAGCATCAAACATGTCGTTCTCTTTCACATTGTACCTTATTATCAGTTATTCGATTATTAAATAGTAGTGAAGCCGTCAACTTATATGCAGTTTTCTTATAAAAAACAAAAAAACTCTTTTTCTTTAAAAGAAGAGTTTTGTTACATACAACATGAAAGAAAACTTTTACATTCGCTTGATGATTATCTTAAACATCTTTTTTTGTTTAATTGTGATATATATATTATTTGCAATAACAAAATATTAAATTTCATCTCAATATCTAACTGAATTCATATTAGCACTATCTAACAAAATAGCAAAAAGTTACGTATATCATAGGTCCAACCCTAATATATATTGATATAAAGTCAAAATTAAAAAAAAATTTATACATTTTTTCCTCTGCAGGCGATAACCTCTCTTTAATTGATAAATTTAAAATAAAAGAAAAAAATCAAAAAAACATCAAGATTTAGTCCTTGTATTAGCTATAAAGTAGAAAAGGCACAATCTACTTACAAGTTCCCTTCCTTAGTGATAAAAAATTATTTAAGTTTCTATTATCCTCTTTAAGAAATTGACAAAAAAAAAAAAAGAAGATTTATTTATAAGTTCACCTCTTATATAATATAAACTTATTTAAGTTTCTCTGCTCTCTTTTTTTTTTCAACTAATAAATTTATATAGGGACGAGTTTTGACCTATTACCTATGTGTTCTTGCTATCTTTATATTTTAACTTTTTTCATAAATTCTGTGATATCACTTATGCTATTTCTATTACATGGTGTTCTACAAAAAAAAGAAAAAAACATTCATCATGTTCCCGTTGTTTGTACAACATAAGAAGTTTTATATATTTAATAATCTTTTGTTAATTAAGGTTACTAATAAATTACAATGATTGTCTATAAACTAATTATAAGGCTTAATTTCTAATACAAATCAATGATTAAAAAAATCCTAATATAAGACATGATAATTTACAATATGACACATATTTGATATTTTATATGTAATACAATAAAAATTTTATAAATAGTAAATTAATATTCAATTATAAAAAAATGCATTACACGAGTATATTCCTAGTGTATGCGTGTGTGTGTGTGTGTGTATATCAGCGCGATGAGTAGGTTTATCATATTTGTTGATAAGAGGATTTTTCCTTGCATTTTATTTAGATAGGGAAATATGAAAAGAAACTTAAATTTTGAGCATTATTTTCTTTTTTTTTTAAACACAAGTTTAATTTAGAAATAGTTTTTTTTTTCTTTTTTCCTCTTTGAAAAAATAAAATGAAGAATTTAAAAGTAGTCTTTTTTCCCTTTTCAAATTTTTTTTCTTTTTTTCTTTTATTTTCCTAAATTGTGCATATTTGCGTTGCACAAGTTTTAAATGTATGAGAATAATTATTAACCTAAATTAAGTAAAATACAATACTTGTTAAATTGTATTTGAGTAAATTGAATTTATAACTATAATTGTTATTGTAAAAAAAACATAATAATATCTATGAAAACCAAAATTTTAAATATTTATAAAATTTAAATCTTAATTTCATAAAATTAAAAATTAATATAAAATAATATTTAACTAAACTGAATAATCAGAAATAACAACAATATGCAATGTCATATTCTTTTAGCTTTATTTCATTATAAAATTTTTTTGATAATGATTAAATGGCTAGATAGAATTTTAATTAACTAAGGTTTTCTTTATGATTTGTATTATAGAGCAAGTGAATGATATTAAAATTAAGTAATGGACTGAATTTGAGTGTCCAACTATAATTATTATTGTAGTTAATGCAAGAGTCTTATAATATTTCTAAAATTAAGCGAACGTTGCCATATAAACAAAATACTCAGTGTTATCTTAGATTCAGCTTTAATCACATATAATGCATTAATTTGAGAATGAAAAAATATAAATTTAATATCTTCAAACTAGAATTGATCAAAAAAATAAACAAAGAAAAGGATGAAGAGTTAAAAATTCAATTAAAATTAAGTCGATTGTGATTTTTATATTTCAACATAATTGAATGATATTATTGGATATTATTCTCAAATATCATGGTATTGTTAAACTCCTTTTTTACTTTGACGTTGTCAATTACATTTACTAACCATTTAAGGTATGGTAATGTGCAAATATATGAAAACTAGGCTAGGTACAACTCAAATCCATAAAGATACTTACAAGATTGCAGGCAGCATATCATGGTAAATTTCCCATATGATTCCTCGTTAAGAGCAATGATGTTTTTCGTCCAAAGCAAAGGATCTGCATATGATCTGCGCATACCAACCCCGTCGAGCTGCTTATATATTTGAGAATTGTTAAATAAACGTCTCTTGAATGAATTGTATTACGATATATTACTATCATTACTTTCTATCTACATACATAATGACGCATCAACTTTATTTGTATAAGTTCCTAGCCTACATTGTTTTTGTCATTACTCTTCTTCTTCTTCCAATCTCAGCATCCTCCAACTGCACTTGTGAAGTAGAGAAAAATGATCAGAAGGGTTCCTCTTCAAAAGCACTCGAATATAAAATTGTAGCAATATGTTCAATTCTATTAGCCGGCGCACTTGGAGTATGTCTCCCTTTGATGGCGAAATGCATACCAAGCTTGCACCCAGAAAAGGGAACGTTTTTCCTTATCAAGGCCTTCGCTGCTGGCGTGATACTGGCAACTGGGTTCATTCACGTGCTTCCCAGTGCTTATGCGAGCTTGACAAGCCCTTGCCTTGAGGCAAGCCCATGGAAAAATTTTCCTTTCACAGGTCTTGGGGCTATGTTAGCAGCTATAGGGACTTTGATGATGGAGTCATTTGCTACCGGTTACCATAAGAGGTCCGAGTCTATTAAGGTTCAGTCGGCGAATATCAGCAGTGACAATGAAAGCAATCATGAGGAAGAAAATGGAGGTCATGTTCATGGCTCTGCTTTTGCATTGGAGGCCGGGAACCCATCAGATATCATCCGGCACCGCATTGTTTCTCAGGTAAAGCAAATCAATGCTTCAAATTAATTACTCTGCCTTGGAGCTCTTTCTTGAAGCCCATCGTAGTAACATAAATATCTTCATCAAAACATCACAACCTAGTAAAGAAAAGTGGTTAGTGATCATCGATGGTTTTTTTTTTTTTTTTTTAAGCTTCTTACGTAAAGAAGTTAGTTTATCAATAAAATATTAGAATAAGGCTTCTTCTCCTTGTCGAAATGTCTGCAGCAAACCTTTCAAAAACCGTCAACCATGAAATTATATAACCAAAAGATTTGAGGTAATTCTATATATGCTCCAAGCGCGGAAAAAACTATTAAGTGTCAAGAATGTGTTAATGTAGAGAAAAGTAACAAATTACTAAAATAATATACATTATATGCATCTGTTACTTCAGCGCACGTATGTGAGATAATTACGCGTAAGACTCTCTCTCCAAGGGTTGTTTGTGAGAGCTTTCTTCTTGCCAATATGATGATTAAAAACAACTGCTACTTGTCATTGACGGCATGTCCTCAATGGCATATCCAAGAAGGCAAGTATGGCTGACACCTCATAAAATGTTTTGTCATTTGCCTGTATTGGATACTCGAAAACTGGAAGCAGAAAGAGATTAGTATTCAATTCCTTGGCTTCCATAACCTTCTTAGGCTTCCACGCCATTCTCATGGTATTAACAAAGGCTCGAGCATTGAACGGTTTTTCAGTCCAAAGGCTGACTAGAAAACCATAACCCTCTGAGTCTCGTTTCTCACCATCGTTATTTTCTGACCCTATGTCAATGACTTCGTCCTCCACCCCAGGATCAGGGTTGAATCCCTTCATGGGGGTAACGGGGAATCTCGTAAGATGATAGATCGAGATCGAATATAGCCGAGCCCTAGGTATAGAGAAAACAATCTCACATCTGCGAGGAGGAGTGCTTGCATTTAGTCAAGAAGAAAGCTCTCACAAACAACTTGGGGAAGTATCAAATAATGACTATAGATCTCAAAGCCTACTAAAACTTCAAGCTGAAAGGAAGAAAGGTCATATTCATTATAAGTTATGTTATAAACTTATAAAGAATATCGTATATCACACACAAAAAATATGATCTAGACTTCAGGTAAAAATTTTAAATTAAAGGAGAACATGGCAGATCTTAGGTGTTCATTTAAAATTTTAAATGAACACTATTTTTCTGTTGAATAGATAAGTCAAGATACAAGAAATTTTTTACGAGGTGTTAGCCATATTGCTTTCTTAAGTATAAGAAGCTTATACTTCAGTTTCTTCAAGTGGAAAACCAAATTTGGAACAAGAGCATGAACCTGTAAATGAACTTGCCGACATGGGGATGTTAGCTGGGGAGGGCATGCGCAGCTGTAAATGGGGTTGCTGTTTTTCGTACGTAAAATTTTGGGATAATGGTGTTGCTTGTATAGATATATCACAACATTATAGCACATGAATTTTCTTTATTCAAATTTTATTTCAATTTGATGAGATGAATCGTTGATTTATTGTTAGAAATTAATGGAGATTATTGTATAATGCATTACAATTTGCAGGTCTTAGAACTGGGGATTGTGGTTCACTCTGTGGTTAATGGACTAGCTTTGGGTGTTTCTGAGAATCCGAAAACGATCAAGCCTCTGGTTGCTGCATTGAGTTTTCATCAATTTTTTGAGGGAATTGGACTTGGTGGATGCATTTTTCAGGTAGCAGTTCCACGAATCTAGCTTGCTTTAACTAGTTGACCTGTCAAGGAAAATGAATAAATAAAGCATATTATCCGGCGGCCACAGGCTAACCATAAAATTACAATTTGAAGCATACTTTTATCGCAAAGCCATCTTGATATGAATCTTGTTTCGGTTGACATGTTAAGTAAAATGGATAAATAAAGCATATTATCCGCCACAGGCTAACCATGAAATTACAATTTGAAGCATATGTACTTTATCGCAATGTCATCATGATACCAATTTATCATCAGCTGGAATTGTGTCCCTTCAAGGGCGATTTCAAGAGTATACTCACCAGTCCACACATCGATTTGGTGCACGCAGACTTTCATTTTTTGAGACTTGATTAACCATCATTTACAGGCCTAGAAATAATATTAGGTATCTGGAAAAAAAAATGTGGTTTTGAAAAATCCATTACCAACCGTGCAGCTATTCTCACCTTTGGTTACCTTCCAAATTCTATGCAGGCAGAATTGAGGCCTAAAAGCATTGCCATTATGGTGATATTCTTCTCCATCACCACCCCAACCGGTATTGCTATTGGTATAGGTATATCAAACATCTACGAAGCAACCAGCAATGTTGCATTAGTTGTTCAAGGACTTCTTAATTCAGTTTCTGGTGGGATCTTAATCTACATGGCACTCGTTGATATTCTTGCTTCCGACTTCATGAGCTCTAAATTGCTTACTAACTTTAATCTTCATCTTGGTGCCAGTCTTGCACTTCTTCTAGGGATGTGTGGCATGTCACTTTTGGCCTTATTTGAAAAAAAATAAGGTTGATTGTTAGCTCGTGCAGATGGCATAGTAAAGTTGGAAATGAGGGGATTATCAAACTTGAGATCTGAGCTCTATCATATGATTGATTTTTCCATTCTTTCTAATTTATCTATTTAGGGCCTTTTAGGTATGTGTTGACTAGTTATGTGTTTTTCAATATGGTCTGCTAGCTCGTTGTCAAGGCATTGTTGCATGCTACCTAAGTCACAAGTTTCTCACGCTGTGTGCACTTGTCTTGAACTGTATTTCCCTTCTTAACGATGAATAAAATGCTTCTCTACTTATGAAAAAGGAAAAAGGAGAAGGAACATTCTGCTATCGACTTTTCATGGTCCTAAAGTCCAATTAATTGGATGCTGTGAGTTGGATAGATGACCATTTTTCTTTTTTTTTTTCGAGGTCCACTGATCGGATCAAACACTTCTGCGGTGAATTAAACATTTTTGTCATTATTATTTTTTGCAATGTCTCTTGGTTTGTTTGGGCTTCAACAAATTATTGTTTGGCTTTAATAAATCATATACCAATATAAAAAGTTGCATACAAATAAATAAAACCGTTACGTATTATATTAAAAGGCACTATTACATTTTCAGAGGAAAATATGCTTGAGAAAGCACCCAAATACAACTGATCGGATTAAATGTGTAACTGACTGAATTATAAATGCAATTAAATATAAGAAGAAATTTCTTTTTATATTTAATTACACTTAAAATTCAATCAGTTGCACATTTAATCCGACTGGTTGCATTCAAGTGCATTTTCAGGCATCCATTTATATGAAAATATAACTTTTTCCTATATTAAAACCTTTTCTTTTTGTCCTAAAATTGTTGCTTGTTGTATTAAAACTGTTGCTTATTGTCTTAAAACCACAACTTATTCTCTCAAACCCCTATACAATGACAAAATGCCTATTTGAGAACTGCTGCATATTTTCCCGACCACTTCGTAAAGACAATATGCTTATTGTAAACCACTACATATTTTCTACAAATGGCTGCATAGAAGACTCACTTGTTTGTCAAAACCGCTGCAATAGTTCAAATCGTAATCGTTAGATAAGAAACCGCTGCATATACACTTCATTACCACAGCGTCAACCTAAAAAAAAAACAGTCGCCATTGATCACTTTATCACTGCCTAATTAAAAGAATTTATGCAGCACTTTTATCTTCATTGTAATAACCTTGAAAATCACTGATAAGGATAATTGTAGTGGCCTTAAAATGTGGCAGTAGGAAAATCTCTGCATTAGATAATATGCAGCAGTTTTAGACGATTATTCAGCGGTCAATTACTGTATAGTCCCAGTTTTGGCCTAGTGACTGCAATTTCCTTTCCAACAAACAAAAAAGAGATTGCATTTTTTTGTTCAACATATCCACTGCCACATTTCAAAAAATTGGTTTCAATTTGTGAGGAATTGGACAAAATCACCCGGAGATTTATCTGGTCTTCAGATTATGAGAAGTGGGGTATTCACTTGATTTCTTGAGATGAGGTGTCAAGACCCAAACTAGAAGGTGGTTTTGGTTTGCGACAAGCAAGGTACAATAACATTGCTATGCTGGGAAAGCTAGGATAGGAGCTACTGGGTGATAGTACGAAGACTTGAGCTCAAGTCTTAAGGAATAAATATTTATTGGCTTCGAACAATAGCAATGGTTGTCCATCAACAGCTTCTTACACTTGGAAGGCCATTCACAAGAGTTTCAATAATTTGGAAGAGGTGTATGGCTTTAGAATTGGCAATGGTTCAAGAGTATCATTGTGGCATGACAAGTGGGAGCTTCCGACCCCACTTTCTTCATTGGTACATCAAATCCACCCACTTGAATTGGAGGCACGGGTGGATTATATCATACATAATGGATCATGGCAACTAGATCACTTGCAAACTCACCTGCCTCAGGACGTTCGCAATCTAATCTGTGGGGTATCGTTCCCTTGCCATTCACTAGTGGAGGACTTATTGATGTGGACAGCTAGTCCTACCGGTGTCTACACTACCTGTTCAACTTACCAATAGCTGTCTAAAAGAGGTCCCCAAGCTGTAACCTCTAGTGCGTGGAAATAACTTTGGAAGCTTAAAGCCCCACAGAAATTCAAGACTTTTTTGTGACTAGTCTTCAAAGGGAAATTACTTACTAATGTGGAGCGCTACCGGCGTAAATTGACAGATAATTTTTATTGCACCAGATGTTGTTTGGAGCCATAAACCATTTTACATATTCTCTGCGATTGCTCTCAAGCTAGACCTGTTTGGGAGGGTCTTTTTGGCGAAAATGTCCCACATATGTTCTTTCAATTTTCCTTGGCATAGTGGTTATCTGCCTTTTTAAAAGGTAACGTTAAGTCTGGTTATCTCAATGATTAGGGAGTTTTGTTTGTTTGCGGCTGTTGGATATTATGGCTTGCGCGTAATGAAGAACTTTTTCAAGGGGTAAGAAGAAGCTCTTATTACCACCAGCAACAGATTCGGTACCTGTGCATCGATGTTTCTGCCAGTTTTAGTCCTCTTGGTTCTAATGTTATCCATCCTACCAGGATTGTGTCTTGGGTACCACCCCCAACAAGTTGTGTTAAACTTAATACGGACGGTAGCGCTCAAGGCAACCTAGGGAAGGCTGGCTTTGGCGGTCTTTTGAGAGACTCAAATGGCATTTGGCAAGGGGGTTTCATGGGTTCTACAGGATATACTATAAACATGGTTGCTGAACTAATGGGTATTAGACGTGGTCTTGAATTTTGTTAGGAAAAGGGACAACATAACATAATTGTGGAGACTGATTCTCTTGAGACATTACACTTGCTCTCTAATCAGAGTCAGACGGGCTTATCACATCCTTTGTTTGGATTGCTTATGGACATCCATTCTTTACAAAGTAGAGATTGGTCGGTGAATATGAAACATGTTCTACGTGAAGCTAATTTTGTGCTGATTTCTTAGCGAAGAGTGGAGCTTCTTATGACATTGGTGAGACGTTGTTGGATTGCCCGCCATCGGGATTGAGGAATTTGCTTGATGGGGACCGCTATGGTGCCTCGTTTCTTAGAAGATAATTTGTTTTAGTGTTATTTCTTTTTTGTTACTTCATTTGCACCAAAAAAAAAAAAACATTTCAAAAAATTGGACTTTTATCTCATAATGATAAAGGTTTGAAGGAAGTTCCTAATGCCAAAGATCATCAAGGCAGAACACACGACTTATAGCATAGGAAAACCCATTTTAGTCAATTTATTACAAATGAATCCTCAAATATATGAGAAGAAGAGTACAAGGCACGGTTGGCTCAACTTAAAAAATATTAGAAAAGACGCATGGGATTCAAACGACAATCTTGATGAAAAAGAGAAACGGTTAAATTCTTCATAATTTTTATTTCCAAAACAATAACAAGGTATCCGCTGTACGTTATGGCAATGACAATCACACAAGCCATAATTGCTTGCATGAAATGATAAATAATCGAAGTCATTATAGTTTGGCGCATAGAAAAATAGCATCAAGCAGAAAGAAAGGTGGGAAAATGACCTCTTGAAGTTACTCTACTTTCCCTTTTGTAAAATGGTAATATGGCCGTACGTGTAGCATGTCGCAACGAGCCCTTCCAATCATCGGGATCCTATGGATGATCCTGTTCCATCTTTACGATTTGAACTTTGGATGGATCGAGAAGTGCTCTATTTTCAATGTGTATGTATTGTATAATAATAATAAGAGAGTTTAGGTTAATTAGGGATAGAGAAAAAGTTGGTGGCCATAGATATTGGTGGCCAAAAAATTTCTAAACTTATGTTTTGTACAATAAGATATATATTTTGTACAACTATATTAATAAAAAAGTGATACAAAAAATTATTACCGTTGTTTTTCAATTCATATTTTTTAAATACGGTTGTGCAAAATATATATTTTGTTGCACAAATCGAACAATATTTGAATGTTATATGACCACCTAAGTGTGATCAGCTAATGGAACCCTCAGGGATATCACTCTGGGGGAAATGTTAGATCCCCTACAATTATGACCCGACAATTGCCCGATTGACCAAAGGACGAGCCACTAAAAGACAAAATTGAGTTTAGAAAATTATGGAAAAATACCCACTAGGTTATAAGATTTGTGAAAAAAGAAAATAATTTATAAAGATGACAATAATTGAGAAATTTGGAGAATTTTTGGCCTTATTAAATTTCATAAATGAATATCATATAAATAGAATTATTGTGGAAATTAATGACTAGATTAGAGCTAATTATGGTAATCAAGTAAATTATGGAATTTTTGAAACTTTAAAAGAAACTTAGAAAAGAGAACAATTGTTAATAGATATTAGAAATTCTTTGGAAATTAAGAACACAAGTGCTGAACCACCTAGAAGGATCTCAATAAATGTAATTAAATTATTAAAAGACCTAGTGGAAGTAGATGATATGAATATTATTTAACATATTAAAGAATCTAGAAAAGAACTGAGAATGATAAATAAGAATATAATATAACTATATAATAGACTAAATGACGAAGCAATTAGTATAGAATACACTCTTGATCAAGTCCTAATAGTTGGAACTGGAGCTAAATTGATAAATGTAAATGTAATTGAACAGATAATGGAAACTAATAATGAGAAAGAAATAGAAGAATTAATTGCAAAATTAAACTTATCAGAAAAAGAAGAAGTATTTATGGATGAACAAATAGAAAGCAATAATGAAACCCCCAAAAGTAAACTCCTGTTTTGTATGAGTATAAAAGGCGAAAAGTTCAATAACAAAGACGACTCCTGCCTTGTACGAGTATAAAAGGCGACAACTCAACAACAAAACAAACTCCTTGCTGCACGAATATGAAAGGTGAGACGACAACAACAAACAAAGCAAACTCTTAGCTCGCACGAGTATAAAAAGCGAGACAGCAACAACAACAATAAAATCAGACTTTTATATTGCACGAGTATAAAAAGTAAAATGGCAACAACAACAAAACCAAACTCGTAGTCCGCACAAGTATAAAAGGCGAGACATCACCAACAAAATAAGATCCTGTCCTATATGAAAATAAACTCTGAACAGCTCAAAAATAAAAAATCAAAACTTGGTCCAATACTCATGGCCTACATAAGTATAAACTGTGAATGACCCAAAAATAAAAAATCAAACCAGTCTAAAACTCCTGACCCGCATGAAACTGTGAACGGCCAAAAAATAAAAAGTGATCGCAAGTTTGAGGTGAGAATGTAGATCATAATTTCAACCTCAACCTTTTATTTCATACCTCAAACTTTTACTCTTCTTTCAACAAGAAAGATGAGACCAGCTGCAAGGTGTCAGAGCATGGGAAATGATAGGTTACCATGCACTAGGAGGCAACCAAATATAGCGTAACTGCAACTCTTGAAGAGCTTATTCCACAATGATAGTTCTCTTCTCCACTCATCATAAATCTCCTAACTCACTACACGATTGCAGTTGTATGGGGCAGTAGAGACAAGGAGTGTATATTTCTTATTTCAGAACTAGAGGAATAGGGAGAGATCAATACAAAGTGCTGCCTCCACAGTACAACTTGTTTTCACCACCTCCATTGTCCCTATTGTAGATCCCACCAATGCTGGTTCATCTTTAAATAAGGTTACGGGTCCTAACTTTACCACTGCAATGATCACTCAAGACTATTTCAACCGAAATGACAACCTGTTACACTACACATATTGGTTTGGGAGGTTTTGCTCTTTATTATACGGAGCCTCAGATGCTAACTAGAGATTCACCCCTTATTGGTACTATAACCTAGGAGGAAACCTTATCCCAATAAGAAGCTACTCTGACGGGACTCTTCCTCTTTTTCTGGTAGACCCAAGTGATGTTTATTGGCAAGTGAGTTCCGGTAGCAGTAATGCTACTAGCATGCCAAATAAAGACTTGATTGACTTAGAGCTTCACCTAAGGCCCCGCAAGGTCTACCAACAAGGATAAGGTGCAACAATTTTTGTGGCACATAGTATTGCCTTGGTTTTCACAATGCGCGTCCATCGCTATCTCATTTGACTCTTATAGCAGAAGGAGACATAAAAGAGGACCGCATGCGACTCACCATATCCTCTATTCTGACTTTTGCAGAAGAAAAAAACAAAGGTGAGTAGCTTCTGTTGGATATATATTTCCTGCTTTCTTGAGCCACAAAAAACATGCCTCAGCTCTCACTTCTCTCTGAAGAGAAAAGATGGCCAATCCCACACTTTCTTTTTCAAAAGTTCTCTAATCAAGAAGTTTAAGATACACAAGGCAACACACGAAGTTGTGAGAGAAAGAACAAGAATTGCCCTCCTCAACAGGTCCTCAAAAGCCCTCAAATCTTAGCCTATGACATTCTCAATATTATAGGCAATAAAGTTCCAACTACTTTATTTAGTTCGCATTTATTTCTGAGCTCAGTCTTTTCAAACTCAGGTACAAAAGCTACAATTGGAGGATATGTTTATGAAGTTTATGTCCAAGATGGAAGAGAGAATGGACATGCATGATACATAATTGAAGAATCAGTAAGCTTCTATTCACAAATTGGAAGTGCAAATGGGGCAATTGGCTAAAGTAGTGTCCAAAAGAGCTCAAAGGATATTGCCAAGCAACACTGAAGTGAACCCAAAAGAGGATGTCATGGTCATTTCCTTGCGGAGTGAAAGAGTAATACAAACTCCAATGGTAAAGACAAAGGAGCAAAACCTAGTTGGAGAAAATGTTAAGGATAGTAATAAAGTGGAAGACGTAAAGGGTAAGCAAGAACTGAAAGACAAGGAGAAAAAAGTTAAATCTGTTGTACATCCTGAAGTTAAGCCTTATATGCCCCTTATACCATTCCCACAAAGGGTCAAGAAGAGGGATAATGAGAAGAATTTTTTTAAGTTTCTGAAGATGTTAAAGAATATTCAAGTCAACATCCTTTTGCAGAGTCGATAGCTCGAGTACTTGCTCAGGCCAAATTTCTTAAAGAACAAGATGAAGCATGAGGAGTATGCCACAGTAGTCTTAACGGAGGAGTGCAGTGCGATCATTCAAAGTAAATTGCCTCCAAAGTTAAAGGATTTAGGGAATTTCACTATACTATACTCGATTGGTAAATTAGGCATTGAAAAATGTTTATGTGACTTAGGAGCAAGTATTAACTTAATATCTTTGTCTCTTTTCAAGAAGTTAGGTATGGGAGGCTACAAGCCAACCACAATGTCCCTGCAATTAGCTGATAAATTGGTGAAATATCTTATTAGCATCATTAAGGATGTGTTAATAAAGGTAGAGAAATTCTACTTCCCGACTGACTTCTTAATCCTTGAGATGGACGAGGACGTCGAGATCCCCATCATCGTAGAGAGGCCATTTTCAGCCATTGGTACGGTTCTTATTGATGTAGAGTAAAGAAAGCTAACATTTAGGGTGGGCAAAAAGGAGTATGTGTTCAACGTATTCAAAACATTGAAGAGTCCATCAATAAATGAAACATGCTACATGATAGAAACATCGAAGCCACCTAAAGAGGACCCGAAGAGCACATATATTGACTTGGGAATGGCTCCCGAGGTATAATATGAGAAACATCCTTTTGGAGATGTTGATCAATTACAGCCAAGCCCAATACTTTCCATTGTAAAGTCAATTCCTTTAAAACTCAAGTAGCCTTCTCTTTCTATGAAGAATATTCTTTTGGAAGGTGACATTAAGGAGGGAGAGAAAGTTTTCCTCTACAATGCCTATAGTGGGACATTCCTATAAAAGCGCAAGAGGAAAAAATTATTAGGAACATTCATAGCTCGCAAGATATATCCCCATTGAGCAGTTGATATTTAGAGCGAGAAGTATAGGATAATCAAAGTCAATGGGGGTAATTTAAGACCTCATCCTCTTAATCATCCTCCTAAACTCAACCAAAGAACATCTAGTTAGAGACGTTAAATCGAGCGCTTATTGAGAAGCAACCCAATCTTTATTTTAATGGTTTTAAATTTTTAGATTTTATTTCATTTTACTTGTTGTTTGTCTTTTTTTTTTGTAGGTCCATGAGAAAGATCGAGACGCGTTCACTATTTTTCAAAAAGAATATCGAATCGGTCATCAATCAAGGAGTTTTCTTTACCCTCAACTTTCATTTTAATTTTTGAATGCATTTTATTTTAAGTGTGGGGTGGAATTTGGATTTAGCAATGTTTATATTTGAATTATAATTATGTGTTTAATATTTGCAAGTTTTGATGCATAAATATTTATTAAATATTAAGTGCATAATTATGTTATTTAATTACTAGGTTCCTAAAAATTTTTGCAATTTTTTTGTGTTAATTATGAATATTTTTGAATTTTTGTATACTAATTTTTGGTTGATGAACATAAATTTAGAGCTTTAAATTGAATTGGATTTAGTATTAGAAATTAACAAATTTTGGATGTGAATGGTTTTGTTGAAAAAGAAATTGGGTGTTAGCTGATGGGGTTTGAAAAAAAAGGAAAAAAAAAAAGGGAACAAAAAAAGGTGTTAGAGGGGAAGAGTTAAAAAAAAAAGGACCAAGCCCAATCAAGAACTGGACTTAGTCCGATTGATTTCTATGAAGGGGGTACAAAACTGGTCTAGGCTCATTTAAGGTCCGGACCAGGCACGAACTTGTTATGTTCAAAAGAAAAAAAAAAGGAAGAGTGAGGTTGATAGGGTTGACCGGTTGACTGATCAAACCAGTCATATCCAGTCAAAATTCATCTTTTCTTTAAAAAAAAAATCTTTTTACTTTTCTTACACTCTCTCTCTTCTCTCCTCTTATTTTTCTTTATTTCTTCTCTTTTCTCTTATTTTATCCTTTATTTTTGTCTTCTTCTATTCTCTTTCTCTCTCTCTCTCCTCCTTTATTTATTTATCTTTCCTCTTCTTTAATAGTTATTCTTTCTCTTCTTCTTTTATTTATTTCTTTTGTCCCAACCCAATTTTCTTTCTGTTTTTTTCTTTTTTTTCTTTTTAGTTTATTTTATTCTATATTTCATTGTTTAATTATTTCTTTTTCTTTTTCTTTTCATCAAAACCCCAACAATTTTTTTCTCTACAAACTTCACTCCTTATAAATCTCTCACTCACCCAATATATATATTTTTTAAATTCCAACATACCCACTTTTTAACCACCCATAACCTCTTTATTTTTCATTACACTTTATTTTTTATCACCCATACCATCCTTTATTTTTTTTTGCACATTAATTTTTAAAAATTGTAAAATCACCTTTGAGTTAGTTTTTCAAGCTTTAAAATTAATTTGAGCAATTGCTCAAAATTTCTAATCTATGATTGGTTTTTGGTGCATACTTATATTGAACAATGAGTTAGAATTTTGTTTAATTTTGTGCTTTAATTGAATAATTTAGTGTTGAAATTAATTGGGTTAGTTGCAATTTGACTGGGATGATACTTTAGGTAAAGTGTGGGGGTGTTTCTTTTAATATGAAGTTATTATTTTTGGACCCTTTTTTTTTTGTTTTCTCTTTTAGACTTCGTAGGACTAGTTGAGTAGGATTAGAATTTTTCGTATGGAAGTGTGATGTCTTCATAGTGCTCTCAATGTACTTATTGTTTCCTTTCTCCCATGATTTTTGTAGATATTGCGCTGACTATACAGTTGATGAGTGAGCAAAGAAAATGGACCGTAGCGTACAATCCTTTCCTTCATATATTTAGGAAGTTTCGCTTTCTTTTCTTTTATTTTATTTTGTTTTCACAACATTGAGGACAATATTGGATAAGTGTGGGGAAGAGGCTTATTCTAGATTTCGCACTTTAATTGCTAATTTTTGTGAGGTTGCATAATTTTATATGAATTTTACGTCAATTCCGTTTGAGTTGAGTTTTTGAATGCTGATGATAGTATTAATGCATGCAAGGTTGATTTTTTAGTATTATTTGACATTAGTTAGTCAAGATGGTTAATAGTGAACTTGTTGTCCACTTAACAAATTTTTCGTTTCTAATTTAATTTTAAAGTTGTGTGATGATCTTTTAGAGAAAGATACTAGTTTTTAGAGATCTTTATGTAGTTTTTAATTATGTACACTCATTTAAAGGACTTGAACAAAAGTTATTTTCTCTTGTTTTCAAAATTTTGTAGATATGATTTAGGAATTAGAAAAACAAAAGAAAAAAAAATATAGATCAAATTAAATAAAGAGGCTCAAAGTTATTAATTAATCTACTCCGCTATTTTGGGTTACTGAGTAACTAGGGGTCTGCATTACAATTGTTGATTTTCACATCAAAAAGTAGCTTGAATTATGAGTATGCAAAGTAATCTAAATGTCTGGCTTATGAAAGAGTAATTGGGTCCCGACACCCCAAATGATGGTATTCATGTCAAAAAGCAAGTGAATATTTAGAGAAAAATATTAAAGTCTCTAATACAATGAATAAAAAAAAGTTGAAATAATAAAATCCTATTGATCCTCGTTGTGGTTTTATATTCATAAGAGGAGAAGATATTTTTTCTTAGACTTTAGATGAGTGTGTGTGATATTTTCTACATGAAGGTAGCTAAGTGTTATCATTGATCAATGAAGGGTTCTTGTACACAATTACTCAATTTACAACTTCTTTTGTGGTGAACGAGGGCATTGTTCTTGTACTGTTATGTGATCTTTTTTATGCTTGATTACTTGAGGACAAGCCATAGTTCAAGTGTGAAGAAATTTGATAGGTCCAATATTTGCATCGGTATTACGTATAATTTTGTGTTTAATTTGATATTTATTTATACAAATATTGTGTTTATCAATAGATTTTATTTTTATTTGTTATTTTACATTTTCTAGGACAAAAGAATGCAAAAAGAAGTAATTGGGACATCAACTTAGTGCTATTCGGGCATATTATAACTTCTTTTACACAAGTAGAAATTGTGTGATTCTTGAACCAAATCAAAGTTAAGAGATAGAGTTACAACTTTGCTGTAGTTTGGAATAAAGAATCTAGCCTAGCTTGGGATTAAATTAATAGTTTTCATGAATGATTTTTTGTTTTTTGGATTAATATTATTACCTGCTAAAGACTTGAATTTGATTTGTCTATCTTGAGCTCCATGTTACTTTATAATTGGCTACCATAAAAGTAGTCTTTTGAGTTATGTCAAAATTTTGAGAAATGAGACATTAACCGTACACTGGGTAGAAAAATATGCAAATTTTGAGATTAGGAGACAAGAGATTTGAATGATGCCAATTGTTTCTTAATTTTAAATAGGCTTAACTTATTTTCGTATGAGTTTGAGAAAAGATCGCGAGTAGATTAAATATGACTTAACTGCTCAGGAGAGAGTGAAAGCTAAAATAGCATAAACGACGTTAAAATTACAAAACTCATGAAACTAATATAGTTTGCCTCATTATTAGGTAAAGTCCTAAGCTTTAGATCCTTTTGACTCAAAGAAACCTCAACTTTATATTTCGTTTGCTAGTTTATTTTAGTTAATTTAAATTCTTCTATTTAATTGCTTCTGATTAGTTTTTAGATCAATTTTGAATTCAGATATTCATTAAGCTTTAATTTAGTTTTAATTTAATTAATTTTCACAAATCTTAGTTAGATTTCGTTCCCTGTGGATTTGGCACATGAAATACTTGCCAAGTTATTATGACTATAATTGACCCTGTGCACTTGCAGGATTTACCTGATCACTCCTATTAGAGGTTCTCTCTTGAATTAGATCACACACACTATAGCCTTCCTCTCTAGCCACTCAATCAATCAATTATAAACACTCAATTAATCATAAGTGGCATTAAAATATAGAATAAATATACATAATCTTAATAATCTCAACATAAAGGACAAATATCACCAAGAAGAATTACATCGTATTTGTTACAATGTGAAAACTAAGGTGTAAATTGCTGGCGTCTCATCCTCTATTCCACACTAAATGATCAAATTTCTCATATCCGAGAACATTTTGAAAAAAATTCTTACGGTGAATACAAATTGGTACAAAGTTAAAATGTTTGTTCGCGACCTTCGTCCATGAGTGCTGTTATTCGCAAATGAACAAAAAAAAAAACTGCACATATGGCTGTCCAAAAATTAGCAAAGAATTATAGGAAGTATTTCTGAATTGCGCAAGTTAAAACTTGATTTCCAAAAGTAACCATGGTCTTTCTATAAACTGCCTACCTTGGAGACATTGACATTCATTCCTTTTCATAAGATTTTTTTGTTTTTAAATTTTCCACGGAATAAGCAAATTTCATTGAAAAACGAAAAGAATTTGGCAAAGTAAACAAGTTCGTGCTATAAGCCTTAGTGTGAGAATGTATCGTCCATAAAAATCATGGAAGAATATGAAGAAAAATTATATCTCATTTTCTATTCTTTGGTTTTTTGTGATACGATAGTGTGAAATAGAAAATTGCATATGCGCATGTCAACAAATAGCAAAGAATGCAAGGAAGCAATTCTAAAAGTTTGTAAGCCAAAAAATTATTTCAAATGAAAGCCAGAATGAGCTGCCGAACACCAGGGAAAAATAAAAACTTTTATTCAATGTGCATATATGGTCCATATGTTAGCTCGTTTCTTATTCTCTTTGACTACTTTTCTCTGTACACAAAAGCACGTTTATTATGAATCATGCAAGTGTAACCTTGCTTTCCTAAAGTAGCCAAGAATATGGATCCTTGGTCAGTTGGTCTATTACATACCATTATATATTGGACTTGTATATGATCCTTTCAAACTTTCTTAATAATATTAATATTGATCACTTGCCCCCAAAAAAAAAAAAAGATATATAGTCTATTCATAAACTGCCTAACTGGGAAGACTTTGAACCACCCAAATTGTGGAGAAGCAGAACAAGTCAACGCGGTTATTTTACGTGCCCACCCCCTAGTACTAGATATATTTTCTACGGTTTGACCAGATTATTTAGTTCAAGCCGCCATGAGTCCATGTCTGACGAGGGGACATTTTGAGTCACTGCTTTCCCTTGTGTTTGGTCGCATGTCTTACATTACTATATAGCTAGCAAATATAGGTAGATATCAAATTGCATAGAGCAGATCTCTGAATCACAACTAAATTGGGTAAGATCATCCCCATTCTCCACCCATAATATGGCTCTTGAAGAAATTGGAAGCAACAGTTCCTCTTCACTCGCCAAAAGCCCTTCTTTCTTCATTGTGTTCCGCTTCCTCTTCTTATTAAGGGCCCTCGCTATTTCGAGAAAATCAGATCAAGGTACCATTTTATTTATTTATTTATATATTTTTTTACGAATTTAATGATATATATATATATATATATAGATATGGGCTTGATAAAAATCAAACGAACATAAATGTAGACATGATTTTTTTTTTTTTTAATGGGGTTGGCTATGAATTGCAGAAGATGAATCAAGTAAAGGTAATCAAGGCCGTGCTAGTGATAATCAAAATCGTCGGGCAGTAGGAGGAAGCGAATCGGGAAGAGCAGGCTCAGGGTGAACAGGCGGCCGCTACCACTGCAAATACACCAAAAATCCCCTTACATGGGAAAGTAGTAAAGCCGAGATAATTAGGATCAGTTCGTTGTGTAAGAATTAATCATTGTAGCTAGCTAGCAAGCATTGTGTTGTACTTGTATTTCTTTTTTTGAAGGAATAGAGAAGATTATTTTTTTTCTCTCCATGAATAAGCACAAAAAAAAAAAAAAAAAAGATCGATGAAACTTTTGGTGCGTTTAGGCAAAAACCTGTTAAAATTCTTAAACGAAATAAGAAATAAGAACGTATGTGAACTTCTAATTTTCCTTCATATAGCCAAAAAAAGCTGTGGAGGGATCAAATCTTGGTGGACGCTGCTAATTAAATTTGTTGGAAAAGAGAGATCTTTTTTTTTCTTTTTTTTGTAACTTACAACATATTAACGCTGTTCAAACAAAAAAAAAACTTACAACATATAGATTAAATTTAATTTCTCGTTTGAAGATCTTTGTTAATTTGAATCACATCTATGAACAAAGATCAGTAGAAGCAGTGGATTTGGTGGTACAATTGAACAAAATTTATTCTCGAGAGAATCGGTCTTAGTACAATGTTGAAGGGTGAATGAAGACTCTTAATATGCAATGTCTTTTTGTTTATAGTAAGGTATTTTGCCTTTCAAACGATGAGTTTTGGAGGCACACGAGCATATTGGTTCTATTTGGAAGCACGAGATGGAACGTGATTACAGAGGGTTTTCTTTTTCTTTTCTTTTCTTTTTTTTTTTGATCACTAAGGAGAAACGGTCTTATGGTTAATCAAAAAATAAAATCCAACAATGAAATCGTTTACTGATAACTTGTCATCTTGTCTAACTGCTAGTTAGGTCAATAATGAAGGTCTAGACGAATTTGGCTATGATGTAGTCATTGTCAAACACAATGCAAAGACGAATCTAATTTCTTACCAGGTGAGAATTTTATCGGTGGGGGTAACATATAATTACATTATATTTAAAACGACAAATAAGTATATGAAAAATGCAATGCATCTACAAGTTTAAAAATAATAATAATATAATAATAAAGGATTCAACAGCTTTTCTGCCATCTAAGATTATTTTCTTAAATTAACAAAATTTTGCTGAAAATATTCACCAAGTATTTTCAATTGAGAGATAAATTATGTAAAAGATATATTGTGAAGCATTATTTCTAGCTATTCCTATAGCTAGCACAAAAAAGTAAAACAAAAAAAAAAAACTCAATTTCATAGGTGAATGAAAGACTTCTTTTTAAATATTTAATTACAAAAAATAAACAACAATTGAAGAAAATAAGTAAAAAAAAAACAATATCAAAAAATTATTGTGTGTACAAAAGTAAACCATAATTGAAAGGATACTTGTGAAATTTTCAAGAGATCATTTAAGAAAAAAAAATTTAATTCTTAATTAATTTTCTAAACTAGTTGAGCTAAAAATTAATTTTGAGTGGAGATAATTATGAAAACTCATAGAATATCCTTCCAAAATCTTGGATTTAATGGAGGCACTTTTTCATACCTCACAAGAAAAGAAATTAAACAAAACGTTTATGCATCGTGCAGGTGGGTCTAGCCAATAGCCATAAACCACCTTCCTTATAACTTCAAAGATTCTTCATATATTAGTCCTATGATTTGTACTCATTTTTCTGAGTTTTGTCAGACGGACGAGGTTTTGGTGAACGAGGTAATATGATAATTTTGTATTTTTTATCTTAATATATTATATATCAATTTTAAAATTGATGTACATCAATTTTAATCTTTACATATATTATATATTTCACATTAAATTTCGGCATGTTTCAGATAAATTTTAAAAGAAAATTTATTTTTAGATTTATTATACACAAACCTTAATCTTTATAGACATAAAACTTTTTTCCAATAAAATTAAAAGGTTATTAAGGTCCAACATAAGCCATACTTCTCTCCCCTCTCTCTTTCTCTCTCCTCGCGTCTGACCTGTCTCTCCAACTCCCGTTTAGCCAACGATTTGGTATTTTCTTAAGTGAGTTAAATTAAAAATTTTATCCAACTAAAGCTTTGTTATTTTAAGAATGTCGTTTAGCTGACACGTTTGGTAAGTTCAATGTCTTGAAAGGGTCTGATTAAGATTCTCTCGTTGATCCAAAGCAAGACAGTCAACGCGGTTATTGTATTTTATGGCTGACGGTATGAATGAAAGGGGAAAGATCGATATCCCGTGTCATCTCATAATTTGAAGTTGCCAAAAAAAAAAAAATGTTTAGGGACTTCTAAAATTTTTGAAACTTATTATATGCATCTTATATGCATTCAAATTATATGTTAACATAGAAGTATTAAATTTTTTAAAATTTTTTATTAGAAAAAATTCTAATTTCACTCGTTTTTATGGTAAATATAACTCATTTATAATTTTATACTACATATAAATAAAATCTATTTAAAATAAAATATCATCAAACAGATTTGTATAATATAAAGTCATAAGTCACCTATACTTACCAACAAAGTGAGTAATTAGTACTTGAGCATGGTTTTAGCCTCATACAGACCCTTCATACAGACTCGTCACACTTAAACCAACAAATACAACTGCTTATTAGCAAAGGGAAAAAGTTGTTAGCCGCACTATGCAACCACACTTGAAAGAGAAAATGCAACTTATACAAAATAAAATGCAGTCATGCTAATAATTTGTATAAGAATAATTTTTTAGGAAAAAACTTTTTTTGAAGTTAAAAAAATTTATTTTTTTACTGCATATTATATGGGATCTATACTTTTAAATTTTATAAGAACACTTATCTAGCTTTATTAGTAGTGTATGGCGTAAATGTGTGACTGCTGAGTATTAGTGTAAAACCAAGCTTACTAATAAAATACAATCATATTAATAAAAATTAAAACAACAAAATTAAAATTTAAAATTAGATGATTGTTACTCTGAAATTTAAAATTATAAATCTTAGAGAACTAAAACAATTTTTTTTTCTTTTTTCCTAAAAAAGGTTTTTATGTGAAATATTAATATAATTATGTTTTGTTAGTATTTGTTAATTTGAATATAGCTAATCGGTATGAGGGAGTGGTGTGGATCCAAACCTCCTCCGTAAGCACTTTTTAGAGATATGGCCAAGTCATATCAAGCCAATCTCCTTCGCGATGTAATTAATTGTCTGCAGAGAGATGGTTGATCTCTTGGAAGTGTTTGGGCTTGAGAGGAGAGTCAAAAAAAAGCATTAATTATAGATATCACGGAAATCTATCTACATTATTTTGTATTTACATGCAATTATAAAGACAAATCTGACCGGTTACAAATTATTTACGTATGAAAATTAATGTTTACATATCCTCTTAATGAAGGGAATTGTAATAAAAACTGATAAAAATCAGAAATAAAGAGCATAGGAGAAATCCAATTAAACCAACAAAATAAATATATATACATAAACATGATGAGAGAAAATTCGGACATTTATAGAAGATTATATTAGCTAATGACTTGGAAAGCCACCCATTTCACCAGTCAACAATAAATAACTTTGGAGTTCCAGTATCTACTGGCCGCCAGGTAATTAACTACGATTAGATACATGCGAAGAGCAGGATTGCAAGCTTTCATGCAAAATTGATCACGTTAGGTATATGCTTCTCATGACTATATACTTTACCCATAAAAATTGCTCCTTTATTTTTCCACTGCAAAAAGTTACATCCACTTGAAAGAGTTGTTCAAATACTAAAACTTTTATTTAGAGAACTCTTCAGAGATTGGAAGTTGGCAGTGAAGGATGGGGCAGAATATGGCGCAGGAGCCCACACAATTGGATTCTGTATTACCTTCATATATATAAGTAAGGGAAATCATTAGTGGTCAAACAATTTGGTGGCCAAATTGTGACCATATTGTAAGCTGCGGTACTTTTTGTATAATTAGAATATTAAAATATGCAACAAAAAAATAAAATTATTTTTTTCATTACACATTTTTTAATTGTTGTTGCATAAAAAGTACTATTAGTTATAATATGGTCACAATTTGACCACCAAAAGTAGCAAAATATACCAAAGCACCCCGTAAATGTTCCAGTTTTAGAAAGCTACTCGTACAATTATACGAAATCAATGGTTCTACACGCACAGACCTTAATGAAACAACAACAAAAATGAAAAGAAATAGAATAATGATATATATTACGAAAATTTAATTATGAAATATTTTGAAACTCTTAATTATATAAATAATGATTAACTTTTTAATATCGTTAAACTAAAAAAAAAGAAAAATTATTAATTTTTTTTATAATTGTGAATTTAAAATATTTTATGATATAATTTTTATAATATATATTATTATTGAAAGACAAATAATATTACAACATACCGAATACCCTGCCAAAGATAAAGGGTACGTATCATCTTTGTTTGTTCATTTATTTAGAGAAGGACTCCATTACGTGGCCACAAGGAGGTGGCCGGGAGCCATTGATCAGATGGATTGGAGAGTAATTTAAAAAGATGGGGGCTTGCCTGGACCCCTACTTCTATTGATTTAGAAAAGAGATCAGCTAAAGTACGGTGAGAATCCTGTTGAACTTTTTTGTTTTTCAAAAAATGCAGCTCCTAAAGTTGAACCTTTTGATTTTATATTGATATTTTATGGGTATATTGGAGAGGATAATTATTTCTCCTCTGGCGCTATATAGACCAAACTTTGAACGAAGGGCTACGACCCATTTGTAGTTAAAACCAATGAACCAAAGTGAGGGGATTTCTAAAATTGAATTGGTGGGGGGGGGGGGGGGGGGGGGGGGGGGGGGTTGGGGGGCGGCAACTTATGACTGTAATTGTGACTACTGAATAATGCAATATGATAGCACCCTTCATTGCCACAGCCAGACTAAGGGTCTAATATGTCTTTATAGATGTACAATTGGATAAATTCTTATTTTCAGGTAGTGTTTGATTTTACTGATGGAGGGTATTGTTGTTATTCATTTGTAAAAAGTGCGGTACAAGAATGTTCGATTAAATTTTTCTTTTACTATTGAGATTGTTTTTTTTACTAAACAGCAATTGATTAAAAAAACATCTCAACCTTAATTTTTAAAGAAATCAGCAGTTGATAACTTCTATTTTTACCCAATTATCTTTGTGTAGCTCGGGTTCCCACCGCATGGTGAAAAATGAATTTTGTCCTTTTACTTCACCTTAGAAGATCTACAGCACGTCAGCATAGTTACTTTGTTTTGCAAAACTTTTTCATGCTAATTGCAGCGAAGGACAATACATTGCTAAAAAAATTGTAGAGAAAATAATATTTATTATTTACCTTGTAAATAGTAACCAGCATATAATTTTTTATATATTTATATAAATTATAATTGATCTTCAAGTTACAAATTTAATAAATTTAATGAATTTTATGTATAAATGTATAATATACATTTTTACATGACTAGTGTAGATTAACTTAAAATTAAAAATATATATATTATAATAAAACAGAAACATGTATAAAATTATTATTGCATTATTTAATCAGTAGCAGTAAATGTTAATCTAACTAAATGTTATAATTTTATTTTATTCATCAGTAACAACAATTAACAATTAATAATAGTAATTAATAATTAACAACAGCAACAATAATCAGTAACAAATAAACCAAACACCCCCTTATAGTATGTGTTTTTATTTTTCTTACGATTGTAGTATCATGTGCCACTTATTGATTCCCTGTTATCATTTTTGCAATTTCAGTCACCCTTGGTTCGAGTGCATTTTTGTACGTCGAAAATGACATGCAAACTAATTAACAAATGGTTGTTGGGTATAATAATTTTGAAAAAAAAAAGAGAAAACAAAGAGATTCAAATAATAGTTTCTTTTAGAAAAAGTAAAAATAACAAAAGTTGCCATACAAAATTATTTGTTCTGAAGCTTTAAAGTTTTCTCTTGTATTTCTATCTAACAACATTGTTATATTAGTTTTTTCTTTCTTTCTTCCTTTCTTTTTGTCTACGAGATGGGAAATTAAGATGACGCCCATAGTTAATAAAGGAGATATCAGTGTTATTATTGATAAAGTTTATTCTCTAAAAATAATAATAATAATAATAATAATTCAACGATGCAATAAGAATTGCCTCTCGAATTTCCTTGGACTGTTATATATAGGACCTTAAGCTTTGCACAGTTTGTTCAAAACATTCAGTTGTTCTTGGGTTCCCAATTTTCAGAAGGCAGAGCCATGACAGTATTGTATCTCTTCCTTGTTTTTCCACTGTTAATCCCCAGTTCTGTTGCCCTGGATACCTCGTTCTATGACAAGTCATGTCCTAATGCAGTTGCCATTGTGAAGGGAGTGATGAAAGAGGTGGTAGCTACTGAGCTGAGGATAGAGGCATCAATTCTACGCATGCATTTCCACGACTGTTTTGTTCAGGTAATGCAATTTCATCTCCCAACCTTAATTTTCAGTTGGCTCTAGCTGTTAAGTAATTTTAGTTTTTGATTTCATCGACAAGGCCCAGTCTTTAATATGTACTTTGAGACATCGCCTCTATGACTTACCTTTCTGCATGGTTTCTGTTTAGCATGACAAAAGGGGGGATTGATGAATCAATTTTCAATAGCTGCGTATTTTCCATTTCCAATAATCTATTATATGTATGGTCCAGCAATATGGCTCCAACATAATTGGAGTTATGTCTGTGTTCTAAAAAATCTGTGAGCTACAACTCAATCAAAGCCAAATTCAGAGCGCTGAAATCAAGTAGAAATTTTCAGTCGCACATTTCGTTTGTGAACAATTTGTAGTTGATGATGAGTCTTTCGGGTGAATTTTTTAGTCTTCTTGAGTTTCATAATGTTTTTTATTTGTCTCTTTTGCCAATTAAGGGGTGTGATGCATCAATCCTTTTGGATGATTCCCCAAGTTTCAAGGGAGAGAAGGGAGCGGCATCCAACTTCAACTCTGTAAGAGATTACGAGGTCAGAGATTACGAGGTCATAGATAGAAACAAATCAAAATTGAAACTCCAATGTCTCCTAAGAGTGTCCTATGCTGACATTATAACTTTGTCTGCTAGAGATAACGTTATTCTGGTACTACTATTTCTTTTCATTAATTGCTTTGTGCTTTTTGCTCATTTTGATGGCCTTTTTTTTTTTTTTAGTTCATATGTCCATGTTTTATATGAATTAAATAACATAAATAACATTTATCTACAAATATATATGTATGCAGCTGGGGGGTCTTTACTGGGATGTCCCGCTTGGGCGCAAGGATGCAACAAGCACCCACATTGAGCTTGCCTTACTCAATCTCTCAAAACCAATCTCCAACTATCCGGACCTTGTCAAATCTTTTGCCAAACAAGGGTTGACTAAGAGGGATTTACTTGCTTATCCGGGGCTCAAACCATTAGAGAGATATGCTCAGTGCGGGCTGGACATGGAGGATCTGTCTAGAGAAGTATATGCAATAAAAGTGGATGTCTATGAAGCAAATTCTAACATTCAAAAGTTTAGCTTTGAATGCGTTGGAACCCATCAGTACATACTTCAAGCTGTTGCATGACTTGAGGAAAGAATAAAGAATCTGGAAGATAAAGTATCTGCTAAAAAATTTGATAAAAAAACTGTTGGAGAAACTTCAAAAACTCCACAAATGAAAGTATCTTGCAAAGTATCTGACAAAGTTTAAGAATCTAGCAAAGTATCTGGCAGAAAAATGGATATAGAAATGAAGCAAATGAAAATGTCATCAAAAGTTTTCCCCAATTACAAAGAAGTGATAATGCATATGTTAACAAACTAGAAAAAGGAACAAAAGTTGCAGGAAGAATGCGATAAATCACTGAAAAATTATTTGAAAGTTGTAAAATATTTGAATGGGAAAACAGAGTATAAAAACTAGATGAAAATAATAATATGGTAGGGACTAAATAAAGCAATTATTTTGCCTAAAGGATAAGCAAGATTTGTGATGACTTTATTTAATTATGGCCTACTTCATTGCATTTATCCATGACCTAACTGCAAAGAACTTGAGAAACTGCCAAAGAATCATAGATGATGCAGTTAAAACGTATTTTGGGTTTACAAAAGCCCAAAGAATTTTTGTAAGATTTTATTCTATGACACCAGAGAGATTGAGTAAAGAATTTTTAGGACCAGTGCACGTGGTGAAAATTGGACTAACTCAACAAATATTTGCCCCAGAGTTCAGCATTCAAAGTTTTAGAGAAGCAGAGCAAATCCAAATGATGCCTGAAAAACAAGCTTAAGGATCCAAAATTATGTATAATGAGCGTAAAGATTGTCTTTATCAAGAAGATAACTTGTTAGTAACTCCGTGTAAATAAGAAAATTTGCTGATTTATTTCATTTCCAAGAGAGTTCAACCACCAAATCATAAAAAGGAAATAATCAAATGGTATGAAAATCTGAGAGATGGCCAGATGGTAATATCAGTAGAAGCTGCATAAACTTGTTGCACATAGATGACGATAATAGAGGACCGCTCATGCCTGTACTGTGAAGGAAAACGACAAGAGGAATCTAATGTAGATAATGAAGATGTGGTTCTGCCTGAGCAATTGAAGATAAGGATAAGTGGTAGTATCTAAGTAGGATATGAATAATTGAAATATAACGTAAGGAAGTATGTAAGCAATTAAACTCTTTGAATCTAGGAATACCTTAGCCCTCAACCTGTAAGAAGTAAGATATTCAACCAGAGAAAAAAGAGTTCTAAAGTCTCTGAAGAGTGTTCTCCTCTTTGTGAATTTCTTCAAAACCTTTGGGATCTTTTGATTTGAACACTCAATTGTAAAAATCTCTTTATAATAGTTGAAGAATTTAAGGAAAAGCTTTATCGCATATGTTTGAGCAACTTACTAGTTTTTGGTTGAGTTTCTGAGCAATAACCAGAAATCAGTTATAGATATCATCTACTACTTCATGCATGAATATATTCACATGTTCATAGTTGGTTATCTGTTGATGTCTTGCTTGTGTTTATAAATCCAGTGTACGCCTAACGTAGGAAACGAAATTAAGTTGTGGTCACATGTGTTGAAGTGTTTGTTAGAACTCTAGACGCATCTGTTAGTTGTTAGGATCTTTGTAAGATTAGGATAACATAAATAGACTAGGAAGATAAAAAAAAAAAAGGATACCAGAAGATGGGGGTATTTTCAAAATGGAAACTAGTCGCCTAACAAATAATCGATACATAATAGCTCAAAAAACTAGATTAATGAACATATAGAAAGTGCAGTGGACCCATTACCCAAGAATATGTGAGTCTATAACTAGTCTGGAGAAACCCATATTCACATTTGAAAAATTTGCATAACACATAACATTTATGTTTCCAAAACATTATAGGGAAGAAATAAAAGATTTAGTAGAATGGATGGAGGTATGGAGAAGCGAAATGAATGCTAAAGTAAGATACATAAGAGAATTAGAAAAAGTAGCAACAAAGCATCCTTCAGAAGTATTGTGGGGAATAATATTTGATAGAAAAGAATTATTAGAATTTTATCAAGATAATTATCAATAAGCGAGGGCAAGAATTAGTGCAATTATATATGAAAATAAGAAATTATTAAGTACATAAAATGATACTCTATAGCACACATTAACAAGAACATTTCTCTCTCTTTAACAAGACTATTTTGAAGCCATAAAACTTGAACTTGTTTACTGAACTTGTTCGTTTAAACTTGCTGAACTTGAAAAAAGTTTTGAATTTAGTTGAATTCGGTATCAGAGCCTCAATGAAATGTCATATGCAATAAAATTGAGAAAATATATAGGATATGTTAATAAACAATTAAAATGGCATGAGAGAGAAATTAAGAAAATCGATAAAATAAAGGATCTTTATATAAGATATGATTTGAATGAAAAGTATATAATACATAGAGGTATGATAAGATATTATAAAAATTGTATGCATGGCATACCCTAGAGAAATTACAGATGATATAAGATATTTTAATAAGCAATATAAAAAAAATCAAAAAGAATTGAAAAGACTTGAAAAGATTCTTGAAGAACCTACTATAATAATAAATACCTAAGTAAAAAATCTATTATTTAGTGAATTAAGTTTCCATAAGCATTAAGAAAAATTTTATAAAAAAAATGCATATAGTATACCCAAAAAGAAAATGATAAAGGCATTAAGGTTCTAAATTGTAATAACTAAAAATGGGTGGGCCAAATGATAAGTATTCTGGCACTCTATCTGACAACTTTTTCTAGAAGTGTAATGATGCTCTAACTTTAATTAAAAGAGTCACGTATAAACTATTCTAGTAATATTAATAAATTTAATAATTTTTAAGTTCTACTCTTTTCTCAAATTTATTTAAAAAATATTTAAAAATATTTTATTTCAAATCAAACTCTTAACTCTATTTGTTTGCATCAAATACTCTGTCTTGATTAAGTTTTCTTAATGAATTGGAAATATACATATAACCCATGCAACGTGAAGGCATAGAAACTAATTTTATATAAGGTGGAATAAACCACGAGTGTCTCAATACAAGTTGATTGTGTCATATGGTATTCAAATTCCAATTCCAACCATACATTGTAGCTTTCGAAGACAGACATTAAATTTGCTACCTCATAAGTTTGTGTTTACTAAAATCAAAAAGAGAGAGAGAGATTGACTGCTTTGGCTTTACATTGTTTTAAATTATTGTTTAACAAAACTAAGAAAGTTAATTAGCTGCAAATGACAAAACAAGCAAAGTTTTAATAGAATATAAAAATTCGACATTCAAAGACCACAAAATAAATTTCTAATAACCACCCGAGGTGGTAAACTAGTGGTAATTTGATTTGTCTTTCCCTTCATTGACCCGAATTCGAATTTTCACAGCGTCACTATAATAGGCTAGTAAAGTCATGCTCACGCATTGCATGATTCACGACTCGTTAATACTATAGTCAAGTATGGGAAAACCCCACTTGGATCTGACAATGTTCGAGTGGTGATTGAACGGGGCATGTAAATATGGGAATTACTCTAATTATAACTCACAAATATTATGACTAACATAATCGCGAGCATTTTTTTTTGTTAAAAAAACAATTATCTTTTTTCTTTTTGGTCAAAAAAAAAAAAACTATGAAACAGATCATCGCAAAAACTAAAATAAGTGAGCTTGCCTTATTACCATATAGTCCAATGGATCTGCCGAAGACCAAGAACATGGTAATGGTCCAAAGGCCCAAAAATTTAGCATGATAAAATCACGGAAAGGAGCATTGGATTGGACTTGAGCACAAGAAGTCTGTTGAATACAAGAGGGTGGGGGGCCATCCAACAGAGCGACTGGGCTTAGGCATTTGGCACGATAGTTGGATCGACAGACCCCTCCTTTTCTCCTTTCTTGAATTCTCGTCCCCATCCCACTTTACCTCTTGCTGAGGTCCTTTATTAGGCTTTTTGTTCTTTGCAACATCTGAATCTCAATGGCTGTTTTGTTTGTATAACCCATTCCTGGGTGGTTGGCCACCTTGGTATTGTTCTTGCCTTGATCTTCCTTATTTTACTTTATCATTTTACTAGAGCGTTGGTGTCGCAATTGGGCTAAAATTCAGCTCTCCCGCTGTTAACCTAACGATTCCCAGGTGATTATGTTCTGTTTTAAATTATTTTGTTTTCTATCTTTGTGTGTTAGTGCTTGAATTCGTTAGTAAAACAAGTATGTGCTCTGGGGCTGTTTACAGCTGTGAATTAGACTACTTACTGAATTCAATCTGTTTTAGATTATCACTGGGTGAACTAAGACATAGCTTTCACTGTCCGGTCGACTTTGAATTGAATCTCATTTTCCCTTTCAAAATTCCCTTTCAAAAAGAGCAACAGCATATAGTTTCTCATGGTTCCCATCGTGATCCATAGTTTCTAATCTGCTGCATTTTCTTCTTTTTGTAATTTTTTTTTTTTTTTTGCAGATTTTTTGAGCTGTAATCGAATTCATTAATATGTGGGGTTTTGATGAATTGTTGCTAAAATTCCGATTTTTACCTGTCTTTTGGCAGTCTTTGCTCTTCTTTTTTTTTTTTCCTGCTAATGCCAGGGGTGATAAAGAAGTTCGTTCTCTCGTCAGTGTTCATGTGGATGGCTCCTATAGCAATCCTCTATGCTTTTAACCATGGCTTGTTCCCTGGTAAAGTTCTCCGTGCTCCATATCCTTGATGCTTATCTGGGGTAGCTCCTTTCTTTTTTTTTTTTCTTTCTCTTTTTGTGATGTGGGTAATGCTAGATCTAATTTCCATAGTTGAAAAGCTAAAATTGTAGATCCCATTATATCAGCAATCAAAATTACCTGTTTGGTTATTGGATCAAGTTATCTGGTACTCCTACTAGTGCAATTGTGCCTTTGTTTGATCATTATTGGGGCATTGATACAAGATTGAGATTTTCAACTTCTAAATCTGTAGTGATGGAACATGTCACCAGGGCATTTTGCAATCACTTCATAGCGGGTTTACTAAAAGAAGAATTCTTTCAGATTTTTTCTTCTTTATTCTTCACGTTGAATTCTGAAAATTTTAAAATTCTGAACTTCAGGCCGTACTATAGTGATTTAGACAATTAGTTGTTCATGCTTTGCATTTTTGCCTATCTACTCTTCTCAATTTGGTCAGATGTAATTGCATCTTTCATTCTCTTCGATCTTATCTTTGATTGCTTTTCATGAAGTCACACGGGGAGCTTGTGCTTGCTATCAAAGAATAGACTGTATAATTTTTTTTTTCCTTTTTTTTGTTTTTGTTTTTGTAGTGGTGGTGAAATTTGCTGAGCCTATGTACTTGATTAATTTGCAGCATTCGAAAGGAAGTGTAAATGAAGATTCTGCTTCTTTTCTTTTGGCAGAAATCTATAGATTAAACTAGTATCTGTTGTGGTCTGGTACATATTAATTGGAATCTTGAATGCCAATGTGGAAATAAACTACTTTAAAGATTAGTAAGCTGCCTATTTAGATTTTGTTGTTGGATTATCTCAACAGATATTACTCATTTTGGAACAGGTGTAACTCATTTGTCTCCCCATTCTTTGACACTTTTAAGTGGATTCCTTGCCGTAATATCAGTGAATATTGTTATCGCATTCTACATTTATATGGCAATGAAGGAGCCTTCAAATAGACATGAGCCAGATCCAGCATTTCTTGCTGAGGCCAAAGCTAGTGTAAATCAGTCTGCCGGTAGAAGTGAAGAGTCTTCCCAATCACCAAAGAAAGAAGACTAGGACAATTGAAGCTTAGGCGCACCACGAAACAGTCCAATCAAATTTAATACTAGGATTGCTGCTGAGTTTGCAATGATTATTCCATCATATACGGTGATGAATATCTATTGCTTTTTAGTTTCTGGTTTCGCGTCTTTGTTATGACGCTTAAATTTTTGATGCTACTGTCAGAATTATGTTGTGACAAGATTTTCCAACACCTAGTGTACATTTTCCCTTTTTTGTTTTGGCCTGTTCATCTCGACCCGATGTGATGGAAGTTTTTATCCTTCGTGCATTTAGACAAATGTGCTGATTCAACCATGGAGGCAATCAGTATAAAGTCCTCAATAATGACTAGAAGAAACAATGCAAAATTGATGAACATTTCATTGAGTTCCAAAACCATATTCTACATAGCAGCAAACAGAGCTCAGTCTGTAATGTTAAAACAAAGCTTAGCCTCATCCCAAGGGCCATTGATCTCAAATTTGTACTCCTGAATTCTAATGAGCCAATAAGGACACACCACACTGACAAACACCAACAAACCCAACAACAGCCCAAAAAGCAGTAAGTGGAGTCTATAAACCAAAGCCAGCGTCACGACCATCAACCCAAAAGAAAACACAAGGTGCAGACGAAAGGAGAATTTCTTTATGCAGTAAGTAACAAAGGGAGCGAAAAGGAAGACTTGCAAGGAAAACAGCATGATGGCAAAGACGTGTAGCCTCGAAGGAAAGCGAGAAGCAATAAACACTGAAGCAACAACAGAAGCATTCAGAGAGACACGGCTGGTCAAGTTTGGATTCTTAAGCGCCCCATCAGGCGTTGTTATGGTGGATCCTGAATAGTCATGCAGGAAAAGATGAAGTACGATAAGTGAAACGGTGAAAGCCCAGATGGAGTCGGAGCTGATGGACCTGGTGAGAGTATGATAGACGGGCGCCAACACATACAGACTAGTTGCAAAGAAAGAGATGTTGAGAACAAAATGGACAAAAAGGCTGAAGGAAAGCATTTCTCCAGTCAAAAGCAGAACCAGGAAACCTATTCCGAGAAGGCTTAGATTGAGGAGCAAGAGGGAATTTTCATCGAGAAGGGTCGATTGGAGGGTGTAGGTCCAAACCAAGCCGACAAGGGCGACAATGCAGAGATACTGAGAAATAGAAACGGAGTCTAGCATCACCTTCAGCATGTCCCGCTTGACCACATTGGCATTCATGACCATGTCTTCCAGAAACGATTCATCCGTGTGGTTGTCATCAAAACCAGGCTGCATCCCACCATATGCCACTTTTCTCCATCTCAAGGGATGACAAGCAGGAGAAGAAGGAGAAGAACTGCTCCCATCATCCATTTGCAGTCACGATTATGAACTTTCCAAATCCAGTATAATCGCTGGAAAAGAAAGAATCTTGATTGTAATTCAAACCCCTTCTTGTTTTTTTTTTTCAGAAAATTAAAAATTGAAAACTATAATGCTGAATTAGATTGAAAGTTCGTCAATTCCCCCACCTTCAGTTTGTCTCGCTTTCTCTGAGAAAGAAACAAACAAAGAAAATAAAAGAGAAAAATTAGAGACACGAGGAGTTCCGGCTGAGAAATCAAAGAGGGCGGGCGTACCTTGGCAAGAGCCACCTAAGCCAGTGCACGAGAAAGAGATCGAATTCCTGAGCCGTTTCTCTCTTTTGTTTTCGGAATTGGGATTTGAGAAAAGATGGGATCTTGGAACTGGGGGACTTGGTGGGTGTTCTGCTGGCCTTGTGGGTGGGGATCATTTCTGTGGCGGGTACACAAAACGGGTGATCAGCCTCTGTCTCGGGTCGAATTTCCAGAAAAGTTGGTTGAAAAAACAAAAACAGTTATGCCCACTCGCTAATCGACCATGTGTTGTGGGCTAAGTAAAGCAAGTATCAAATTTGGGCCCCGACAGTGGATGTTTGGAGAGCACAATTGCCTTTTGTTCGTGAGCGGCGGCCTGGGCTGGTGTTGGCTTGTCGACCGACCATGTATTTTTTTGGGTACCATTAAGGGCCTTTCTTTTTTTTTAATTAGTTTTTGGCTTTATTTACTTTTTTAAAATATAAGCATAAACATAATTAATGTTATTTTAAATTTTTATTTTAAAATATTCAAAAATAATTTGACTAAAAAAATATTATTTCTAAAGAAAAAAAATTTTCTGTTTGCCAAAAATAAAAAGAATATTATTTTTTAAACGCGAGTAACGTCACCTTACCCACGTCACAATTTCCCACCCACGTGTTTTCCTTTTTTTTTTTTTTTTTATAAGGGCGTCCACGGTAAAACTAAAATCTGAAAATTCGGACTTGGATTTGGTTAGTTTTTTTTTTTTTTGGGTTCATACTTGGGTTTGGTTAGTGAACAATGATTATAGATCGATGCTGCTAGGCTAATGGAACCTTTTTTTTTTTAATACCATAACTAGGAATAAAGTAGGCTCATATTGTTGCATTAAACAGAAGCTAATTATACAAAGGCATAATGGGAGCTAGCTAGGAACACTGAAACAGACACCCAAATAGGCAAATATGGCGTGTAGATAGCTTTGCCATATGCCTTTGATAGAGGACTACTTTAGTACGACGTAGCATGTTTATCATTATCATTATTGTTACTACACCTACCTACTACACCTGCTGCCGCTGCTTGGCCGCTCCTTCCGCAAAAGAGAAACCTAAAAATTCACCAAACTGAGCCCCTGCAAAGCTAGCCATTGAAAGTGTGAAAAGGAATTGTCAACTGATCAAGGAGGCCAGTAATTGGGACAGCCAGTCTAGGCTCATAAGCAAAGCCATGCAGTTCAACGTCATTTCCATTTCCACCACCGCTGGGTCCTCCTCCTCCTCCATGAATGTACGGACAGGGAGGAATCCACTGCCACCTCTTCCTGCAGATGTCAAACAGCAGAGCCTTGTCCGATCCCCTGATCATGATTGCAATGAACTCCCCGTGTCCCACACAGTCGAACCCACGACCCGATTCCATTTCCGCAAATTGCACGTAAAGTTGCTGTGGCATCCTTTCAATCTCCACCCATGTTGTCCCGCAAGCTTGCAAGCTCCAAAGTCTCAAGCTTTTTGGAACGTTGAGCTTGCTCTTTTCCACTGCCGCAACAAGAATCAGTTTCCCCCTACTTTCCACCAAGCTCGGCGAACGTAAAAACCTCCTCATCGGAGCCTGGATCTTCAACCAATTGTTTGATGGTATTTCATACGCTAAAACACTGAATGGGCTGTGATTCATGCAGTAGAACTTGTCTCCAACATGAACCATTTGACCTGATTCAAGGCTACAAAGCCTTGGCAGAGAAGAAGTGGTTCCCCATAGTGAGTAAAACCCACCTGCATCGATATGGAAACTTTCAGCAGACAAGTTCTTGACTGCATATGGAGAAATCAAGTCGTCTCCTGCAACCGCCACATCAATTGAGGACGGCCCAACGGACAAGCCAATTGAAGGAAAAAGGCGTGGCCGTAAAGTTGGCGGCAACTGAGATAGAGAACCAACGAGTGGATTGCAAAGAATGATGCTCTTTGCACCGGCGTCGTCGGATACCCAACAAATTAAGCCACCAGAAGAAGCGAACGGAGAGAATCCGGAGGGAATCAAAGCGAAGGTGACTCTATACCAAGCAACCTCACTGGGATCAAAAAGATATCCTTCACAATTGGACTTGCTGCCTTGGCAGTTGCCGCTGCTTGCGGTGCTGCTGCTGTTGTTGTTTCTGTAGATGTAGCTTTTAAGGAGGCTTTTGTGCTTGAAGAACAGGAACCAGTGGCGGCGTGGCGCTATTTGGATGTAAAGTTCGAGAAAGCTGCTAGAGAACAAGAGAGCATACCATCTCTTGCAAACGCAACGAGCTCGGAAGAAGGCTGGAGGAGGAAGAAAGGCAATCACGCGATCAAGTAGCCTCTGTGGTAGTTTGCTCCATATTCTGCAGTCCATCCAAGAACTGCTGGTCATGGTATTGTTAGCATGGGCACCGCTAGCACTACTACTACTAGTGAATGTGTAGGAAAAGGGTAAGGCTATTGAGTTGTTGAAAGCTTCCATGCAGAAAGAAAGAAAGAAACTTGCTGATTTGATTTGCAACCAATATGGGTCTCGTTTAGAAAAGTTGGTGTTTTGGTGAAAGATATGGAAGACGGAAAGGGAAATCTCCGGTGGACTTCGGAGGCGATGCTAATTTGGGGAACAAAGGGGTTGGTTTTTTGGCATGTAAGTGCCCAAGAGACGGCTAGTAATTGCTTGTGTAGGTTTCCATCTCAAGCTTTCTTCTTAAGTGGATAGAAGACAAAGTATTCGAAAAGAAAAGACTCTGTTCGTAGACTAGCTAGGAAGACAAAGGGTAAAAATACTGAAATTCATACTTATGTCTTGTGAATGTTGATTGGTTGGGGGACCTGGGAATGGGCTTTTCGTTTGGTTTATTTGGGAGGGGGAAACACAAACTCAATCGGTTGTATATATAGGAAGGGGAAAACTTTCTTTCATTCGTACTTGTCCTCTTGGTTTCTTTTTGTCTTTCAAGTTGGAGAGAGAGAGAGAGAGAGAGTGCGGAGCAGTGATTCTCATGGTTCTATCTATCAATTCATTGTTTTCTTGTCAAGGATGAGGAAGGAAGGACACATGCAGCAGTGTTTATCATTTTTGGGCAGTTCTGGAGTGGTGGGGAAGGATAGCCACAAATGCATTTCCTTTTGTGGTGTGTTTGGATTGTAAAAAAATTATGTAAAAAATAATAAAAAATTAAATAATAATTTATGAGAGATAAAATTACGTGAAAAAAATATTATTGGAATTGATGAAAAAATTATGAGAAAAAAAATGATGAAAAAAATGAATAGTAATTTGTAAGAGAAAATTTATGAGAAAAAATTATTTGAATTGATGAAAAAATTGAGAAAAAAAAATATACAATAATTATATTAATTTTTTTAATTATTTCTTTATTTATTTTCCAACAAAACAAACAATGTGTTGTGTTATGCATAGTAAGATTTTAAAAATCGAACCGGTTATTAAATTGAAAATTTCAGAAGTTCAAGATTCAACTGATTCAACTGAGTTAACTGTAGTTGAACTGGTAAAACCGGTATTTAATATTAAATATATAAAATTTAAATAGTTATATACATTTATTTAATATATTAATATTTAAAATGTAATATTATATAATATATGATTTATAATTTATTTTAAAATAAAAATTCATTAATTTTATATTACAATTTATAAATTTATATTTTTATAATATACTCTAACATATATTTCAAAAAATAACTGTTGAACATATATAACTCATTTAATTTATTTCTAAAAATATATTATTTATATATGTGTAAAGTAGTGAATATTTTTGGTAAAATAAAAACATGTTAATTACTTTTAAAAATGACAATCTATTAATTATTTTTAAAAAATTAAAATATATTAATAACTTTTGAGAGAAAGTAAACATGTAGATACTCAATAAGGTAAAATTTTAATTAATTTTGACTAAGGTATGTTGATATTTATTAATATTTATTTTTTTTCATTTTTTTGGTATTTTTTCTCTTTGAACCAAACTGTTTCAATTGAAAAAATAGGAGCTGATTCTCGGTTCAACCGGTCAGTTCATTCGGTTCTTGATCAATTCTTCAATCCAATGATTTTTTAAAATTAACCAGATTGATTCAAGGCTCAGTTTTTTATTTTCCTAGTTAAACCGGCTGATTCGATCTGATTCTCTCAACACTGATACATAGATGATAAGCCTATGTGAAAAAGGGCTGGTGGCCAAGATTTTGGTCAAAAAAAAAAAAAAAAAAAGCAATTACGGAGCGGGTTCTATTAAATAAAAATATTTTATTATTTTTAAAATTTCAATTCTTAGTTAAAATTCAGTAGATACACATCTATGTAAGTACAAAAGAATATACAATCAAATATATTCTCAAACATTTTTGTAACTCGTTGCAAAAAATCTTACTTGTTGCACATTTTAGTACACTGGGTGCAAATCTGTTAATTTTTCATAGGAATTGAAACTTCAAAAATAAAAAAGAAGTAAATTTTTAATCTATAAGACCTATATTATGGATATTTTCTAACTGGATCTTATTGCCATAAAACCAAGCTCAAGCATGTACAATGGCCACTAATCAAAATGTTTACAAATTTCACTGCAACTCAAAAAGTCAAAAAAGAATTACTATATAAACACACAATTTTCGTAGACAAAAATAAATTCGAACAATTTTATATTACATGAGAAATCTTTTATATAATATGGATAATCTTTTATATAACATAAAAGGGAATTTTATGATTTAATATTATTTTAGTAAACATGTCTTATATGTTATTAATGTAATATAACATATTTTGTATGTGGTATAAAAATATACTTCATTCACTGCGTTGATGAGAGTCTGTCAATAGAGAATTTTCCAAATTGAACAGGAAAAGTTTTATTGGATACATGGATTCAAGTGGGCACTACATATATGTGCAAAATATTTTAAACAACAATTAAGTAGAGCACCATTTTTACACAAGCGCCAATGTGGTCTTTTTAAAAGAGTACCCAGAAAACATTTTACATAACATAAAGGAGTTTTAGAGTAATATAGGAAATATTCACGTAAAATATGTTTATGTTATATAAGATATCATATTTATAGTTTAAAATATTTTTAATATAATATCAAATCTTTTTATATCTATTTGTATCTACAGGATAATGTATCGATCCAGGTAGTCGAACTCGAAAAATAATGAAACTAAGTATTTGAGGGCATGTATTTCTTTGTGGGATGGGCTGTTGGAGGATCTATCGTAAAGGGCATTGTATGTTGATAGAACTGAACTGATCTTTTTTTTTTTTTTTTTTTTAGGGCTTTGTATGTGAAGAAGCAAACAGAAAGAGTTCAGACACAGTTTTCAGTTCAATTCAATTCAGTTTAATTCGGTTCATATATGGATTCAAACCGATCCGCATACACCCTTAAACCTTACCTATCTTATTCTTCAGCAGCCGCTCACTCGCTATTTACCTGACTAACTGTGCCTGACCCTCCCTCACCAAAGCTCCATGACGTGCGTCTACCAGAAACGAAGTCTCCATAATCTTGCGTCTTTATTCTCATGCCAAGGAATGAATCTTCTTTAACTTATCATAGTTATGCACTCCCAATTCGATTCATTCCTCGATCACAATAATAGCTATATCATTAATTCTTTTTACCCATTGATCTTGTTCATTCTTGTCTATGTTGTTGGATTGTTGTGGACGATTCTGAATTACTTTTATTTGACCCTATGTTGTTTAGTATATATCTTGTACTAACGGTTGGGAAATGCGTTCTTTAAGATATGGTTAGGGGTTCGGTAGCGTATGCACGCTAGGTGTTTGTAAAATTCTCATATTTTACAAAGCTGAATAATCTAAGATTCGAAAAAAAAACTCATCTAAATTTTTTTTTGACAATTAATAATTAATTAATTAATTATTAAACAAAAACATAATCTAATTAAATGACACAATACAAGATATTAAACTCATCTAAATGAAAGATCCTCTGTATTAAAGGCATTTATAGGTAATGAGATTTTAATCTCCACCACCCAACGACAGTGTCCCAATGGCCAACTGGTGCTGACTCATCCAAATCTAGGGCCACCTATTTGCAACTTTAACATTTAATGGACGCCCAAGCCATGATGTGATGTTGGAAACCATGCTCCTCCTGGTAGAAAAAAACTAGCGTCCAACTACAGTGCCCCGCGTAGAAACACCAAGCAGCAATAGTGGAAATATGCTAGCGTGCAGGTAATTAGTAACACTTAATATATGGAAAAAAAATCCCGACGGTTATTTAAGTAATTTTAAAATAATTATAAAATAATATATATTATTAAATAATTAAATTTATAAAAAAATTAAAAATAAAATAATTATTAAATATCATTTAATATAAAATTATATAATTATTTATTATTATTTTTATATAAAGTCATTTAGTATTACTTTAATATATAGGCTTCTTTCTTTTGAACAAACACGTGCTAAAATAAAAGAAACGTTACTTTATTATAACTTAACAATGATGAGTTAGAATTTTAGAAACAGTCTCTCCACTAAAATTAAAAAAAAACAGACATTTACCTTTTTAAGAACTCTTCAAATACAAAATCTCAGTCTATATATAATCCGAAACATATAAAAAATAATTTTATTTCATTTTTATACTAAATTTTAGATATATTTAATATTATTTTAAACGTACTTAATATTATTATTAATATATTTTTATATAATTTTAAATTTAAAAAATTAAAAAAAAATATAAAAAAAGTGAAAGTTCGATGGCTCGGTTCTACTGTTAGACTGTAAAACTCGATTCACTGAACTTTTCCTTTTTTTTTAATTCGAACAAGCCTATGCATTTTGCTTAATTAATAGGGAAAAGTTACGATGGGCACATAATTATAAGTATAAAGTTAATATATAAAAATTTAAATTATTAGGTAAAAGAATATTAAATTAAAAAATAAATTAATTATTAAATTAATTATATATCTTTTACATATAATAAATTATATAATTGCATAATACTACTCTAATTAATACATATTGAGTGCGAGTTATGAGTTTACGCAAATAAACTTCCCAAGAAAGTCATTACAAAATGCAGAGACCTAGTTGTGTATGTCTACAATCTACGCATATACAATTATACATAATCTCCTTCGCGGATGCTGAACTGATCCGGTTGATGAATATTTTCCCATCATCGTCATCATCATGACAGCAAAGCTCTCTGTGTTTTGATCGAACAGTCACTGCTGTCGACGCAGCCATATCTTAGATGGTCGCCCTTTTTCCTTGAAAACGAAAGAAGTTTGACAGTTTGGTCAAAACCCAACAAAAAACAAATGATTCATTGTAACTTGTTTGATTAAGTAGCACTATTACCATTATTTAGTATATATTTACAGTCTTCATATTTGTCGTAAATATATATTAAACTATTATAAATATACAAATAAATAGTACGATGCAACATTTTTATACTCACTTCAAAAACTACTATTCGTTAACCCAAAAAAAAAAAAAAAAAACTTGCATCCATGTAACATTTTCACTATCATTAAATGGAGCTTGTGGGATTAAAGTCATAGAATGTATGAGATGTTAGGACTACTGCACCTACAATAAAAGGAACACATCAATTGGTTTCCAAGTTCAGAATTTTGAGTATTAACTCTACGCAGCCCACAAAAGCTTAACTGTTCAAAAAACACTAGCCACACAATTATTTCCATTCCAATTTCAACATATATGCATATAATATGTAATTATGCATGTCACGACCAGAAAATATTCGATATTCGAGCATAGATAGTCGAGTGTAGTTTTTCTTTGTTTTTTTTATTGGACAAAAAAGAATCAGCGTAATTCAATGATTTATTTTTTTCACGTAATTCAATTAATTAAAGACTGGAGAATTAAGATACCACATCATATCAAATTATAAGCCAAGTGGGGGCAGGGTGCAGTGGAGCATGTGTTTTGAAACAAAACAGTGAGTGTCAGATTCATAGGTCCAATCCCATAGCACTATAGCAGAGAGATGGTGGCTTTTTTCACAGTTTGGCGTGAACTACAAAATGACCTTTTGAAATGATGATGATGCAGGACCTGGAAGGTGATCAAGGTCCACGTTCTCTTCAACATAGGCTGTAGCTATAAGTCCTGCCACTAGCACTACTGCTATCTGGTACATATACAATAGTCTTTTCTTTTCTTATTAATTAATTATACTTTCAGTTTGCTTTTTCTTTGAGTAATAATATTCCCTTTATCTAACCCACTTGGATTTTGTTCCCTTTTTCTTTGTTTTAATTTTTGTAAAGTAGATAGTAAAATCATAATGGGAAGGAATGGATGAGAAAATAATTGGAATTCAACTTCAGTCCTTTGAATTAGAGTCATTTGGTCCTAACTATTCTAATTATTATTAAGATCTCATTTTTTTTAATTTTATTGAGATGGAGCAAAATTTTAAATTATTAGAACTCTCACTTTCGTCTGTAATTTTATTATCATTTTATTTATTCAAATAACACTTTTATTTTTTTTAAAAATATTTTATTAAAGACTTTGCATTGTGATGTTTGAGAAGTGTTAAATATAAGCGAACACAATCTTACATTTATTTTCATAAAAAAATTTATTTATGCTACTTAAATCTGTAATTTTAACTCACAATAAAATATATATTTTCTTTTGTCAAGTTCACCATTCAAATAACTATACTATAATTTATATATAAATTAAATATTTGAGAGTAAAATTTTATTAGGTGAGAGTAGAGGAAATAATAGGAGTAATTGACTGCAACAGTTGACAAGGATAGCAAACTGTCTTTTTTCGTCACAGAATTTTCACTTCCAAAATGGGATAAAGGTGAGGTGATCAGATTTGGAAAACGTTGCCCTCCTTCAAGAAACCTCCTTTTTATGGAAATGAGATAACTCATCGGTTTTGGAAATTGTTTTTCCCTTCAAGCAACCCCCCAATTTCCTTTCACATCCTTCCCATCTCTTCTCCGTCTTCCCTTTGCCACCGCCCCCTCTCCAAAAAAGAACTGCTTCGTCGGTGATTGTGGTCTCCAATCACCTCAACATACGTATACAGACAACACCATTTTAGTCGGTTTGAGTGTGGCTCAGTTGATTGCAGCTCTTTTGTTGGCTTAATTTCAGCTCAATTGAACTAGGTTTGTAGCCGTAACCACTAACCAGTATAATCTGGCTGCCCAACTCAGTTCAAGTCTGGGTTGGGCGGCAAACACAAACATATTAATCTTAAAAATGATATATATATAAACGAATATTATTGTTCACAATATATATTATTTTTTAATATTTATTATTATGTTATTTACAAAAATTAATACATAAAGCTTTATTTCTAAGTATAAAATTAATTTTGAGTTAAGTTTAAATTTTATTGTCCAAATTATAAAAAAAAACTAGGTAATGTGAATACAATACTTAAACATTAAAAAAAAAACAATTTTCCTCTCTTTCCCTTTTTTATTTTTACTTTTTTTAAAAAACGTGTCAACAACATATCTCTAGCATATTTTCTTTGTATCCAAGTTATATCTGATTATTTTTTTTCTTTTAAAATATATTTTTAATTGGTCAGATATATATTTATTCTATGTCGGACATGTATTTAACACAAATAAGACAGACAATTTAACCGTATTCGCATTCTAAGTTCAAGTAGGGGGTGATGACATTAATTTTTTTGTGCATCCACCCATACCTTTACGTCTCATATTTAAAAGTGTTTCAATCATGGTACATTGTGGGGAAAGATGACACGCAACTTTTCATCGGTAGCTGCCGAGAAATTTTGATCATTTTAGCTGCTGGATGTGCATTCCTAATCAGTTTTCTAGATCGATTTATCAGCATGAAAGCGATATATGATTCAAATTAATTGATGGTAATTCCACCTAGTAATAAGAACCTAAAATCTAAAAAAAAAAAAAAACCAAGAGAGCGATTTATTACAGGTAATGACTAACGAAGAAGAAAGGGTTACGTGGCTATTAATGTTGGACAAAATATAAACCAGCAAAATTTTCTTCTTTGGTCCGAATTTCTTGGAATAAATGTGTCAATTTTTGGTAGGTAAACCTAAACCCTCCTAAAAAAATACAACCCAAATCTAATTTAAAAGTTTACAAACCTCAAAATAAACCGAACCCAAATGACCTAAAGAATTTACGTTCAAATCAGATTGGGTAATTGGTGATCTGATGGGTTAGTTGCTTTTTATTCTTCATAAAATAAAAAAAATTTAAATAAAAGATTTTAACATTTGAACTATAGATTTTATATTATAAAAAAATATGTAGTTTCTACTATTTTAACCACAGATTTTTTTCTAAAGATTTTCAGATTTTTATGAATTAACAAATTTTATTTTGAGCTTTTAGATTCTTTTTAAAAAAATCTTGAATTATTTTTTTTAATATTTGTAATTTTTTTGATTTTAAATATTTTTTTTACAACTTTTTCATTTTAAAAATTTTCAAAAATATTTATTAAAATTATACGTCATAAAAAACGATGACATAAGCAACACGTTGGTTGATCCAAACCGGTTCGAATATGAAATGATCCAAAGATAATGTAATTAAAAAATAATCCGATATAAAATAACTCAAATTGAAAGTGAATTAATTGAATTCAATTTAACGATTCGTACGGACGCCTTTGAATGTAACTAATTAATCAAAAGAATGATCGACAACAGAAAAGAGACGGAGAAGTGCTGCTTATCTTGTTTTGTTCCCTCCTTCTCGGGGTCTTTTGAGACTCACACAGTGGGAAGAACTGTTTTGGTGTTGCTATATAACAAGTAACGTCAGATGTTAATTTCCACGTATCATGGTAAATCTAATTAGGTAGACATAGGTCCGATTGTTTTGTGTCGTGTGTACGTTCCTCATGCCTTTCGTATTCTATTGTGTCATGCTGAAATATTTAGACAATGAGCCAGCAGAACTTATAATCCCAAACGCTATGGCTCGTGTTGTGGTGTATTTGGGTTGATTCTCGTGTCGTGCTTGGATTAAGTTTTATTTTGCTTACGTGTTAAGCTATAATTTTTTAGAATATAATGATTACTTTCTTTTTATATCTTAAAATAAAAAAAAAAGTTAAGTGATACAAAATAAATAAAATTATTATATAAATATATAATTCAATTAAGGGATAGAAAAAAATTTAAGTTTTTACTCTTAAATTAAATTTGAGATTCAAAATAAAATAAAATTGTGAAATTTTCAGATTTACTAATAAAATCATAAATAAAATTTTTTTTTACATAAAATTCAAAATTTATATTAACTATTAGTCATGTGTCAAATATATAAGAGTTTTCTAATTTAAAAGAGAATATATAATAGTAAAGTGGTAAAATGAATATTTTTCCATCTATTTGTTCTTGGGTTCAAGATTCAACCCTTTCACTTCTTACATGGATCATTTTTTTCCCCCAAAAAAAGGGCCCAAAACAGGCCATGCCTAGACACCGGCTCATCGTATGTGGTGTTTCGTACGACCTAAGGGCTGGGAACTCAAATTGAACAAGGAATCTTTAGGTTTTCTTGTAACTAATCATTTTTAATTTACGTCTAGTGTTGATTATACAAGAAATAATTGGCTTAGTCCTTAATTTATGTTTTTGGGGGTAATGTATCTAAACATATACAAATGAATCTAAATGAAATATAGAAAGACAAAAAAAGAATCACCAGAATATGTGGTTGTATTTTGTGAAAATGATTGAATTTTTTTGATGTTATTTATTTCTCTATAAAACATATTTTTAAGTAGTCACTTTGATTTTGGTAGTTTTTGGATTTTTAAAACTGCAACCAAACCATAAAGCGCAGTTAGCTAAAATTATAAATCATAACCAATTTATTCTCGGCGGTTTTTGCAGTTTCAATTTAATTTTCGGTTGAGCAGATTGGGTGATTTCATATACATCATTACTACTAATTGCTGCTAACAGGTTAACTACTAATCATTTTAATGTTCAAAAAAAAAAATTCCATTGACATTAAATTTCGTAAACGGAGCTATGTTGCCTTTATTTACTTGAATAAAACCTGGGTTTTGTTCAACTAACAAGAATCTTACAATTGGAGAGACAGTATATTCGGGCTATGACCATCATCAATGGAAAAAACACCACATCTTTCATCACCTTCAAATGATAATTCGCCGCTAAATGAAGGGACATTGTCACAAGGCCAGGCCCTCCAAGTGCTAACAGAAAACTCAGTATGTGCTCAGAAATGAGCGTCACTGTTGTTGATCTGAAACCTTGAAAAATGTATAGGACAATATTATGTTGTTAATCCCGTCCATCCTTGGATCAGTTTCAAATTCAGGATCAATATAAAAGAAGACCTGCAGCATGATGATATGCTATTCAGTAGAATAGGTGAAAAGAAAAAAAAAAAACAATCGACTTCCTGCATGGCAAAGAAAAATGCCACTCCCCCTTTCAACAAGGACAAAGAAGACTGGATGGGGACCCAAGGGAAGATAAACAATACTCACAGGCATGTCAATCTGCTCTCCAGGTAGAAGACGCTGTTCCTCAAAGCAAAAACATTGTATTTTATTGAAATACACTGCAGCCTGCAAAGAGTTCCAACCTATTTTTGATATACTCTAGAAAAGATGCAATAGCATTAAGGAAAAAAAAAAAAAAAGAGGAAAAAGGAATAAGCAATTCCAGTAAGCTTCATTTCTGATGCCATATTTCTCTGGTCTGAAATTGACGTGGTCTGTGCAATTATGGGCTAATCTTCTCAATCATATTCATTGATAAAGCTCAAGCTTAGCATGGCAAAGTCTCGTATGCTAATCTGAAAAGTTTACCATGGGGTTAAGTGGTGGCTCCTAGCACTATTGTCATGAACAATTACACACTTAACAGCTAATGTACATTTCCATTGATTCTCCCTCTGAAGCTTGATTAGACTCATAAACCAAGTCCCTATTACTAACTACAAAACCAAACAGAAAAGAAATCCGAAATGGCCCCTGTGCACAAAGTTCCTTTGTTCAGCATCATATTTCTAGAGGTCAATGATTCTAAATTCTGAACTGAACAAATTCCATGAAATAGCACTGCTTCAACGTAGGAACTCGATATAGAACAAATCTGTCAGCATTATATGCTTTAGTCTATATTAACGGATGTCTGCTTTGTACTTCTAAGTGGGTAGCTGGGTGGATGCCAATGGAGTTGGTTTTTTTTTGGGGGGGGGGGGGTGGTGTTGTGTTGGGGGTGGTGGGGGTGGGGATTGTGGGTTTATGTCTGCTTGTAAATACGCAAGCAAAAAATGGGAAAGATCCAAAAGTCCACCACAGATCCTTTCATAACATCTTTTGATTACAATTCTGCAAAGAGCAAATAAACGCCATATCTGTCATTAGCCTGCTCATGGGAATGTTGACAAGAATACCACGATACAGTTAATTGGCCCAGAGATTTATCTCATTAGTTCAACTGCCAACATAGTCCAACAATAACTCATATCAAATTTACTAGGCCAATACAAGCTAATCCAAATTCACTTTCAAACCCAAAAGTGCAGGAGAATTACAACATACAATTTTGAACCCAACAAGAATATTGCAGTTCACCTTTCCAATTCTCTGGTGTTTGCATTTATTATGTGGATGCCATTACTGTCATCAGGCCAAAAAAAAGTCTAGAAAAACGATTTGTCTATTCATATTACGCAACTAAAAATTTATAAAAAAAGGAAAAAAAAAAGAGTGAAGGTAAGACAATGACATACATAATTCAAAACAAAGATGACATATAACAAAACAAGGAGACAAGGAAAATAAAATGGCATCCCATAATGCTTAGATGGAAGTGTGTAAAAGTCAGCACCTTCATAGGGGTAACATTATATGTGGATACACCAGTTATTGGAGTTGAGCTTCGATTTTCAGCCGTATAAAACGCAAGGGCACTTTCTCCCGGCTTTACCCTCACCTAGAAGAGGAAAAGAGAAGTAAAAACGATGAAGCGAAATTGCATAGAAACCATCTGACTAAAGTCTAGGAGCTTAAAAGTGTATAAATTGTCTGTGTGTTATTGCAGAAGAGAACCTCTCTTTGAGTGGGAATGAACTTCCATGGCATTCCATCAGCTACATCAGCATTAAATTGCACCACAATCTCCCTATAAGTTTAAAAGATTGATAGCTATATATAAGTTGGGAAACCGTCTTCCAACAAAGTTTAAATTCCAAAAAACAAAAAAAAAATATATATATATATCCAAATAGACAAAAGAACAGAACAACTACCTCGTAGTAACCGTTCCCTCTTTAGCATGCCGAGCAATCTTATCTTCAACACTCTAAAAATAAACAATTCACAACGAAATCTCAGCATTCAATATAAAAAAGGAAACCCAGAAAAAAAAAGGTTGAAAAAGAAAGAAAGAAAGGAAAACCTCGCGACGCTGAACGGTGCCCCCATAGCCAGTAGCTTGGCAGAACCTCCGGTAAAGAGGAACAGCAGCGTAGCTACTCCCGACCATTGCGATAACCAAACCCGTTAGATATATCAGCGTTTTTCTCGACTTTTGCTCTGCTGCATCAGAAGGATTAATAGAAGTAGAGTAATGCCGCCTGCTGATGCTGGTGCCGACCCAATAACTTTCCATTTGCTTTGCGCGAATTTGACAATCCTGACAGCCATTACTGCTCCGACTGCGATGCCCAACACTGTAGTGATTGTTCTTGATGAAATTGTAAACCCTGTTGGGGAGAAAATGAGGGCGTTAGAATTCTCCAAAGAATGAAACTTTCTGATCAGGGAATCAGGAACTGGGTGATCGGATTTTTACTTGGATTGAAGAGAGTAATATTGGTTTTCAGCTTTGAGGTGAGGAAGAAGGAAGAGTTGTTGATGGATTCGTCTTCCTCTTGCAAGGCTTGACCATGACATGGTTTCCTGTAGAAGATTTTACCCGAAAATAAAAGAGAAAGAAAGGAAAAAAAAAATAGTTTGATAATTTTTCAGGGGACTGAAACTGTGATAAGTTGCATTTGGGGTTGTTTGGGAGCTGGGAAAGCCCAAGAAAAGCGAATGAAAACACACAAAAACAAATAAATGCAGAAAGAAAGCGGAAAAAGAACTGGTAGTAGCGGACAAGCGAGAGGGAGAGAAGGGTTTCGGTCCTTAAACGACGCCGTTGGGAAGGAAATGTTTGGAGAGAACTCGGAAAATGTAAAAAGCAGGGACAGAGCATTAAACTTTGAGGTACCGAAAAAAAGGAACGGAACGCTGCCGTTTGGAATTAAGATTTTTTTTTGAGATTAACACCATTTTAATCCTACATATTTTAAAATTCTTTTAATTTATAGTTACAATTTTTTTGTTGTTATCATTTTAGTTATATAATTGTAATTTTAATTATAATTCGCAGTTGTTAAAAAATTTATAAATATTTTATTTATATGTAATTACAAAGATTATTCTATATAATAAAATATTAACTCTTATAAGTAAAATAAAAATGGTATGACAGACACAAATTTACAAATTAAAGAAAAAAAATACAAGAACTTAAAATTGTAGAGATTATTTTGACAATATGTGAAGGTTATCAAATATATATTTTAAAGAAAAAAATACAAGAACTTAAAATTATAGAGATTATTTTAATAATATATGAAGGCCATTAAATATATATTTTAACGTTTTAATTAAGAGTTGTTTTGACGTAGGAATTAATTATAACTGAAACTATAATTATAAGATTAGAATAAAAATAAAAGTAAAAAAGGACTATAGTGAAAAAAATTTTAAAAATTTTAAAACTAAAATGGAATTAATCCCGTTTTTCCCCTCCCTCCCTCCCTCAATCGAATTAGCGCCTTCCGCCATCTTTCTTTCCTCGGTCGATCCTGGCGACGGTTTCTGGGAAATTGGACCGAGCGGTAGAATAGAAAGGAGAGAGAAAATGCCAGTGGCGAGGCCGGAATCGTCCGATCCGAGGATCATCGCGCACATTGACATGGACTGCTTCTACGTTCAAGGTCTCTCTCTCTCTCTCTCTCACCTTTCTCTACTCCCTCCTTTTTCTCTGTTGACGCCGTCCTTATTATTATTTTTTTTTTGTTTAACATATTTTTATGTCAATTTTTCATCTTCGGTTACTTTGGTAATTGGCCACTCAGAATTTCTCACTGATTTGCTTTTTAATATTGGTCGAATTCACGCAACGATGCTTCCTGTGCTGTTTCAAATTTCAATTCCCCCTAATTTTGCTAGGACAGCAGAAGAAAAATAGAAGCTGAAGTTTTTTTTTTTTTTTAATTTATTTTTTTGGAAAAAAAGGGTTCTTACTGAGAGGTTATCAGCATGTTGGATTGGGAAATTTGTAATTGAGTTTTATCACGGTTTGTGCCCTCATTATGTTGTACATATTGCAATAATGTAGTTGAGCAGCGGAAGCAACCAGAGCTACGGGGTTTACCCACTGCTGTGGTGCAGTACAATGAGTGGAAAGGCGGGGCCTTGATTGCTGTTAGCTATGAGGCCCGTAAATTTGGAGTGAAGCGGTAAGAACAATGTCGTTGTTGCTAAATTTAGTTTTCTTTTTTTCAACTTCTTGTGTCAATCATATTTTAATCTTTACTTTTTTTTTAGTTCCATGCGAGGTGATGAGGCAAAGGAAGTTTGCCCTCAAATTAAGCTGGTTCAAGTACCTGTAGCTCGCGGGAAAGCTGACTTGAATGCATATCGCAATGCAGGTTCTGAGGTATTTGGGCTTTGCTAATCTTTGGGGCCATTCTTATGTTAGTGGTTCATATGTTAGTCTACGCATACTAGGTAATCAAAATTGCAGGTTGTTTCCATTCTTGCGAGAAAGGCCCGATGTGAAAGGGCATCAATTGATGAAGTTTATCTGGACCTTACTGATGCTGCAGAAGCTATGCTAATAGAAAATCCTCCAGAAATCTGGGAAGCAATACATGAGGAAGCTCTCAAATCACATATTTTGGGGCTTAGCAATGAGGTATTGGATAATTCTTTTAGATCAATGAGTTTCTTTCACTTATGCCAAAAAGGAAGGGGAAACAAGATTGCCTCTCTGCCAAATTGTATGTTGTTGAACCATAGTTACAGAAGCCAAACTTATTGCTCATTTGTCCTTGTTTTATGAGTAATAATTCAGTGCCATGCCAGAACAATGACTTATTATATTTGAAAAATACATCTGTGAACCTGTGGCAGATTTTTCTTTGCTCTTTTTGAGTTTTTTAGCCCGCTAGAACTGTTACGAGGGTTTTCACATTGAGTTCAGAATGGGGATGATGGCAAAGAAAGTGTGAGGAGCTGGCTGTGTGGAAGTGATTCTGATCATCGCGACAAATTATTGGCTTGTGGGGCCATGATTGTTGCAGACCTAAGGATGCAAGTCTTAAAAGAAACAGAGTTTACATGTTCTGCCGGCATTGCTCATAACAAGGTAGGAAGGAGCCTGTGCTGTTTTTGCTTTTCATTTTAATTTTTCCTAATAATCTGATACTTGCATGCATGAATTGAGTTTCCTTGCCACTTGAAAGCGAAGTCATTGTCTCATATATTAATTTTTCACCAGATGCTGGCAAAACTTGCAAGTGCTATGAATAAACCTGCACAACAAACGGTTGTGCCATTCTCATCTGTGAAGGGGCTCCTTGATTCCTTGCCAATAAAGAAGATGTAAGGTTTTCTTTTCCTTCCTTTTTTTTTTTTTCTTGTAATGGTTCTTTCCCTCATCTGTTGCCACCTTGCCCATTTTATATTAAAATACCATACATTTTTAGATTCCTGAAGAGAGGAAAAAGAAAATTCCCTATCTTGTTTATACAAATTTTTTTGGTTGGTTGGAAAATTGTCTACTTTTGTGCTTTTGTTATTCTTTCAAGGTATATTTCTTATGGTGGTTGTCCAATATGAAATATTTCATTATAGGAAACAGCTTGGTGGAAAGCTTGGCACCTCCTTACAAAATGACTTGGGTGTGAACACTGTTGGAGATCTGCTGCAGTTTTCAGAAGAGAAGCTTCAAGATCTTTACGGCACAAATACTGGGTATTTTTTATTATAGTATATGAAACATGAATGTTTTAAAGCTTGGAGTCAAAGAACTTTTCTCTGTAAAGCAGAGGACGACATACCCAATTGGGTGTTTCACAATATGTTTTAACTGTCAATTCCAAACAGATGGTGATTGATTCCTAAGTCGATGTCATATTTGGTTTACAACTTTACTACGGTTTGTTTGCCACTAATTTCATTGTACTCTGTCCATGGTGCTCTGTCCCTTGACATTAACGAGTAACAGTAGGTCTTCCATGTGCACTTGGTGATTGCCAAATGCTTCTTCTGATTCCCATTTTTGCATCAATTCTAGTACTTGGTTGTGGAACGTTGCAAGAGGAATCAGTGGAGAAGAAGTACAAGTTCGGCTTCTCCCTAAGAGCCATGGTTCTGGGAAATTATTTCCTGGCCCTCGAGCATTAAAGACAATCTCTTCTGTAAGGATTTTATTCCATCCAAGCGAATACCTCTTGTGCTAGATGCTATTTGTTATCCGACTCTGGTGCTTGGTGGTGGCATTCTCAAAAAAATCAAAAGAAAAAAAAAGAAAAGAAAAGAGAAGGGGTGGGGGTGGCGGGGGGGCGAAAGGATCAAAGGAAAGATGTCTTCTTAATATATTTAAGTCTTATCAAACAATAACCTTTTCTTTTAGAGTGGGGGCCTAGTGGCTTTGACAAAATCTCATGTTAGAAGGTTTGTTTGTTGATGTTTGGGGTGCTTAATGTAGGTAATTGAAGTTATAGACAATAAGCTCTGGTCATCTTATTGTGCCAAGATTGCCTGAACAATTTCGTTTTCTACCTCGTGATGTATGCCTCCGTTGCTTTGTTTTTTTAATCAGGTCCAACACTGGCTTAATCAACTTTGCGAAGAGCTCAGTGAACGTCTTTGCTCTGACTTGGAGCAAAATAAGCGGATTGCGCACACCCTTACTCTGCATGCTAGTGCATACAAGGTGCTCAATATCATGACTTCTGCCCATTCAGCACAACCTCTCTTGACCATGAACCTCTTTTACTTTCATGTTTTTGTTACTTGTTATATATGTGTGCACTATTTGTGGCTTTTCAAGGTGTATATATGTGTGTGTAACAGACTCCCGTACATATACGTTTTCCTGATTATGAGTTATCCTGCAGTCTGGTGACTCAGATTCACATAAAAAGTTCCCTTCAAGATCTTGTCCATTAAGGTATGGAACTGCCAAAATTCAAGAAGACACATTGAATCTATTTCAATCTGCTTTACGTGAATATTTGGGCTCATATTCGGTCAACACGCAAGGCAAACATCAAAATGGATGGGGGATAACGGCCCTTTCTGTTTCAGCAAGTAAAATTGTCGCTATACCATCCGTAAGTTTAATATTACTTAGTTTGTTGTTTGTCTGGACTCTTGATCTGATGTATTTTGTATATATTCTGGTAGTAATTGTATTCTTGCCTGTCAAAAATTATCACTGCGGAATCTTTTATGAAGTGAAGGGCTTTTTATACTGGAAAAGGGCCTCTGCTGGAGCTAACATACTCCAATGATGCGTGGTCCCTTCTGTCCTTCTGGCATACCGCTCCTGACATGAAGCTTTGTCTTTGGACATGGCTTAATTATTTAAACTGGGTTTGCAAGTTTGGAAAGTGCGTCTTTAAGGTTATGAAAAAGGAAAAGGATGAAAATCCTGCATCTAGATGAATAGTCCCGCCATTTCATTTTATGAATCATATTTTTGGCCAAGATAATTGGAATTCCTATGGCAAAGGCATGGTATACTTGGAGTGGGATTGGCATTGCACGGATGGTTCTGCAATGGAGGCAGACTAAGGACAGATAAACAGAGAAGTGCAGTATTGATTGTAGTCATGGTGCTAGTGAATTCGGTTGCTCTCGATGGAGGTGAAGGGCTTGTTCACTATGTACTTGGCCGTTCTTAATTGAATACCCTTTTAATGAACATCCTATCTGTGGTTTTCGATGTGTTTCTTCCCCCCCCCCCCCCCTCCCCTTCTTTATGTCTATTTTTTTTCAATCCCTTCCCTATTCAGTAATTGCTTAGTCATGCCAAGATACATTGTGTAGTGGATATTTCCTGATTATTTAGTAGTTCAAGTTCCTGAACCAGTACCAATATGGCTGCACATCATCAAAAATGTGATCTTTTTTCTTCCTTAGAGAATTGATTGACTAATTAATATCCTTTGTCCTTCTTGTAGGGAACATGTTCAATCGTGAAATACTTTAATGGCCAACATGCATCCCATTCTTCATCAAAACAGACATCAGATAGCTTCATAGCAGAAGCTGCACCACTGTCGTCATTAGGTACTTTGGTTCCACTGATTCCTTTTCTGCAGTCCTTTTTGGATTTCTTGGGTATCCTGCTGTAATCTTATCGAAGCAGCTTGTTCTATCAGGCGTTGAAAGCTGTTCAGAACTAGAACCAACTGAAATGCAAATGGATAACGATGCACCCTCCTTGGTTGAAAGAGAAGAGAAAAAAATAGTGGGGAAAGATCAGGTTTGACAGTTGCATGACTAGCTATATCTCACGAGTAAAGCATTCACAACCGTGATTCCCACATCATATTTACTAAAATGATCTATCTTACATTCATTATCACCTACATTGAATTTTAAGTTCAACATTTTCACATTCATTTGGGTTATTGTAATTTTTCCTTTGGCAATACAGTATTCAAGGCCTTCTTTTTTCTTCTCCTTGTTCATAAATTTTTATACCGTTTGTGTAATTTGATACAAAGCAATGATCCCACTATGCTTGACAAAAAAAAGAAAAGTTCCTGCATTCTTTTTCCAATTTGTTTTAATTATCTATGTTTTGATAGCATGAAGTTTATTCAGTTATAATTCACTTCCATGTTTTCTTCAAAGCTTAATATTGAGCTGGTGCTATCCCCTACTAATAACTGCAGCTATTATGTCTGTGCTTGTATGTTGCTTATTCATTTCCATCAAATTTTTAATAGGTCAACAACCTTCTGATTCCACTGTAAGCTCTGAATAAATGGCTGTCTGCTAGTCTGCTATATGGGGATGCTCTTGTATACATTTTTAATGACGTTATATCATGTGCAGGACTGGTCTCATTATTCACCAAGGCCAGTACAATCTTTGCCATCCTTTTCCTCTGGTGAAGTTCCCCGAGACACCTCACTGTCCTTGCCCTCAGGTGTATTATGTTGTGCTTACTATTGTTCTTCTTTTTTTTTTTTGTCAGAGTTAGGTCTCTTTGAGTTTCCATTCCATTTTGTATAAAGATTGGATATGTATCCAGGAAGTGAAAGTTGCTTGAGATTGAACCAGAGCAAACCACTGGAGGAATTCTCCAGGGATAGGAGGCCTAAGTGTGCCACGCAAGGATTGGAAAGACAGAAACGGAAGATAAATGTTTTGAATAACATGGTACATACTGTCGCCTTTCATATGACTGAGTTGATTTCTTTTTGTTCCATGCATCCTGACACCACGATAAGTTTTTTTCTGCTAAAGAGTTCCCTTTTATTTTGCTTTTTCTTATCCTTTTACTTTCTAAAGATTGCTTGCCATGAGCTGTAACAGGGAACGATCACAAAATTCTATAAGAGCCAAAATACCTTATACACTGCACCAAGGCACAAGAATACTGAACCAGATCAAGGCACCGAGAGCTCTCAGTCAGTTGGTGATAGCTGCTTGGATGCATGTCAAACTGAGCTTCCTAAAAGGACTATTCTTGCGGAAGATAGCACAAATGATGGGAGGCGTAACTACTTGTATGGAACCACACAAAGAGAAGTGTGGAATTACAAAATTGATGAGATCGATTCATCAGTAATTGACGAACTACCACCTGAATTCCAAGATGAAATTCGGGCGTGGCTCCAACCTCACAAGTTACCGAGTACAGTGAGAAGAGGTGCTACAATTGCCCACTATTTCTCCCCCGTCAGAAATACAGAAGGTAATCTCAATGGATAGCTTTCAATAGATAGGCACAGTGCCCTTGAGCTTTAAAGACTGTAAAATCTATTTAATCTTGCGTGGACTCCATAATGTGCATATAGCTTGCACCAAAAAAATGAGCATATGTCTATTGTTGTACTTCCAATCAGATTGGTTTTTAGATAGGACAGAAGAAATCTGTGTATATGAGGTGAGGCTGTTGAGAAATTCATTGTTTGCGTTTAGAGAAGATAATGCATAGTGTCAGGGTCGCTGTTGAGTGCAATATGATGAGTGTGCTTATTGCTTGTCGTAACTTGTAACGTAGAAGAGTATTGCAGGCATATTATTATGTAGCCTGTGACGCGGAAACAGATAGTTGTGATGCTGTGTATATGTAACCATTTCTCAGACCCCACACTTAAAAGTTTTGCGCACTTGTGATGTCTTTTTTATGTAGGGTTTGACCTGTTCTGCTCCTTGTTCGAGAGTCTTAAATATTTTGACCTGCCAAAAAAACAATGATTTGCCAATAACATTATGGCCATAATGTTATTGATTAGAGCTCAATTGTACGGGTTTTAAATATTTTTTTATTAGTTAAAATTGAAATGATATATTTTTGAGGAGAAGGGTGTGCAAAAAATAAAATAAAATCAATATTCATGAGTAATTCTTCAGTGGGTATTTGTAAATTATAATGGAACTGGGGTTTTTAGTCCATATCGTAAAGGAACATAAAATTAATTATAAAGAACTAAGATTCTTGGAAAATTGTTAGAGGTGAAAATAAGGAGTGTTTTTTGTTTTTACCAATAAAACAAAGAGTGTTTTTACGCCTATCCCTTACAACTTTGTGTTGTGTAATTTTTAGAAAATCAAGATTCTTTTAATCAAATAAGTTTGCTCGATATTCTATATATGTACTTAAAAATTGGAATCCAAGTATATTCTATTATTGTCGCCTCTCAGAAAATCAGTTATTTGTTTAAAATTTTTTAGAGTCAGTTTCGTGTATATATCTATGTATGCACTTGAAAATTGAAACCCATTCTTTCTTTAACAATTTTGAAGATAACGATAATTGTATAAATAGTGAAATTAGCACATATTGTAGTTGAAAATTGCAAAATTGTTTCATCATCATATTATAAAAAACATATTTAATATTTCTTATATAATATAATTAAAATTTTATAAATAAAAAAATTAGTATAAAATTATAAGACAACTAAATATATTGTAGATCTATTTCTTTATATATTTTATAGTGGTATCTATATTATGCAAGTATTTTTCTTTTTTTTTTTTAAAGTCAATGTCATAGGTGTATCTTAACAATCTAAGTATTTGCATGTCTTCTTATCCGCCTCTTGGATCGGTGTCCATGTATACCATTAATGATAGTTACACCTTGCCCCTTAAATTTATGATGAAAAAAATAAAGGAAAATCCTAAAGTTTTGTATTCTTAGGTAACTTCTGTAACTGTATATATGACGTAATAAAAAAAATTATATAATATGTTAAAAAAAATTATACGACGTGTAAATTTTTTTTTTATTTTTAATAGTTAGTTATATATCATATACTTTATTCTAGTACGTCGTAACAAAAAATTAAAAAAAAATTTGATTTTCAATGACTAATACGTCATATAATTATTTTTAATATGTTGTATAATTTTCTTCTAATTGATCTATAATATCATATAATTTTTTATATCGTATCGTATACGACAGTTATAAAAACTCCCTAACATAACAGCTACATAGTGGTGTTCATCCCATATAATTAGTCAGGTTAATATCAAAAAATAGTACCACTTTTGTGTTTTTTTATAAATCTAGCACAACTTTTAAAAACTAATAAATTTAGGACAGTTTAATTATTTTCTTATAAATCTAGCACAACCTTTAACAATTAATAAATTTAATACAGTTTAATTATTTTCTAGTAACTCTAGTACATTATCAATTAAAAATAATTTATTAAAAATAACTGAATCCCTTAGTATACATATATAACACATCTACATTTAAATTTAGTATAATTTAAAACACCCAAATGTCATATATGCATATGTGTATACTGAAATTCGATTATTTTTAACTGACAGTATATTAAATTTGTTAAAAAATAATTGAATGTCTAAATTTAGTACAGTTTAAAATCTCAAAATATTATATGTGCATATTAGAGATTTGCTTATTTTTAACTAACAGTGTATTAATTTATTAAAAATAATTAGACTGTATTAGATTTATTAATTGTTAAAAATTATGTTAAATTTATAAAAAAATAATTAAAGTATATTAAATTTATTAATTTTTAAAAATTATACTAAATTTATAAAACAATTCAAAAGTTGTGCTACTTTTTTTGATATTAACTATAATTAGTTTTCAAGGTATTTTCATGGTGTCACGTTGCCACATGCGCGCGCTTGGAAGCGCCTTGTTTTTTCGGAGGGTGGTTTAAGGCTTAAGCACCACACGGTGCTGCCAGACAGGTCCTCCATACTAAGGACGGTGGGGCCCGCAGGTAAATAATTACCTTAAATTTTTTTAAAAATAAAAATAAATAGACTGAGTTCTTATTAATAAAATATAATTAAATTAATAAAATATGAAATAATAAAATTAAAATTAAAAGGTAGATATTTATTATCTTAAATTTTAAATTATAAATTTTATATAATACATATTAAATTAAATATTTTGTTATTTATTAATAAAATACAATAAAATTAATAAATAATAAAATAATAAAATTAAAAATTAAAAAATAAATTATGCATATTAGGTATTAAAAACATCTTTCTTACTCCATAAATTTTTTTCCTTTTTTTTCGGGCGTCTTTCCTTTTCTTTATTAAAAATTGATTACGTATTTTTTTATTTACGATCTATTTTCTTAGCTACACCAGCCTTACCACGTCGGCGTGGGGCTGCGCGCGGCTACACCAGCTGGGTCCAAACAATTTCCTGTTTTTTTTTTTTTTTTTTTTTCTAAATGCATAAAACCTTTCAGAAGTTTAATTATTTTGTATTTTATAAGTATTTAATTCTATTGTAATTTTTAATTTTTGTGATTCACCTCCCTAATCAAAATTTTGTTAAATTTGTTAACAAAAATGAATTAAGATTACATTGTTTTATAATTATTAACTTATTTTTCTATCATAATTATAAAAATATATAACATATTTCTCAAATTAATTTTTAGTATATACCTGAATTATATTTTATGTTATATCTTTAATAGTCTTTATTTTTTTAGTGCACTGCATATACTGTTATAGAGATATTTAGTATATTATTTATGATTAATTTTTACATAAAAATATAATAAAGTTTTTATGATAATAAGATAATATAATTTTAGTTAATTTTTATTAATAAATTTAATAAATTATTGTTAAAAAATAAATTATAATAATAAAAAATTATATAAATATTTGATACCTAAATTAAAATTACAAAATAATAAAATGTAAAATACTCAAATTACAAAGAATTTAAATATATTCAACTTTTTTTTTTTTTTTTTTAATGAAGCATTTTCAAGCTTTCGTTGGATCTTCAAGCTTTTGGGGATGCGCCGTCCTGCTAAGTCAGTTACAATCATACCACGTGTACGCCGTCATTCAAAACCTAGGACTATATAGAGCTTCTTCCCGTCTTATTCTCAACGGAAAAGGTAGGTGGGCGTTTGTCCGAGTGACTTCTTTTACGTGCGTATCAACTGTTCGATAAAAGTCCTAAAAAAAGGGGCCATGCTCAAGCCTTTGTTTGTATATTATGTACGGTGATGTTTCTTGTTTGGTTGCCAAGAATGATAAAATGAATCCTGTTTTGATCTCAGCAATCTGCTTTTACCCTTGATTTCGCTTGCAACTGTTGCTGTCTGGGTATAATTTTTCAGCTCAAAAGTGCCCTCCTCAAAGATAGGATTTTTGACACAGTCTGTCACTTGTACTGACGAGAGGCGTTTGAAAGGCGCCTGAGATGCTGATGTGCTGACCGTTTGACGCTTCTCTGTTATGGAGAATCAGGAAAAAAGGACCTTGGAGCTTGATAGTTTTCTTAAGCTTCTTCCTCCAGTAGAGTTTTGCTGCGTTTATGGCTCAGCTCTCCATCCCAATAATCATGACAAGGTTTTCCTCTTAATCTCTTCTCTTGACCCATTTTTTTATTTTTCTCTTCTTTTTTATTTTCTTTTTTAAATGATTATTTTTCATGTTGCCATTGTTGGATATTTCTAGTCATCAATGGTAGATTTTATACTCGGCGTCTCCGACCCCCTGCAGTGGCATTCTGAGGTAAATTCGAACTCTAAATGATGATTCATATGGTATATCTTATTCTCCCTTTGTGATAGTAATGCATGTTTCTTTTCTTCTTGTTCTTGTTCTTTTTCTTCCACGTTGAGAAGAACTTGAAGTTGAATAGAGATCATTATGCCTCATGGATGGTAAACTTTGGAGGGGCCAAGCTGGTATCTCTCTCTCTCTCTCTCTCTCACAAACACACAAACTAATATGCATGTGTAACTTCTCTAATTGAGTCAGTGCCTCAGATTACTGAAGTTGCCGATAAGATTGGTGTTGGAGTGCATTTCAACCCGTTTGTAAAATGGAATAACAAGGTATTGGCTAACGTTTCTTTAATGTTTATAAATGCTGACAGGCATATATTCAACTACTGTACTTCAATGTTTCCAGTTTTACGTTGTAACTTCTCATTCTTTAGTGATTTCTGATAGGTACTCAAATATGGGGTTGTTAGAATGCATGACTTGGTCCAAGACATATTAAATTGGGAGAGATTTTACATGAGCGGTCGTCTTCAGAAACCTGTAGGTCTTCCCTTTTAGTCTTTTATATTTGTTTTTGTTGTATTTCTTGCTGTTATGGAAATATTAAAACCTTGATTGAATTCATTTCAATGAGCTTGAATGTAACAGAGGTGAATTAGAATATTAAATGCTGTTATAATTTGTATGCCGTTAAGAACAAGTAGGAATTTTGTGCTGAGAAATTGAGAACCATATCTGGGGCTTGCGTTCCTGATCACTGTATACAAGCGGAAGATTGGAAAAATGCCTAAATGCTTATTTTTCTGATCACGCCATTGAGGATCTAACTTTAGCAGTTTCCCCTTTACCCGTTTTCATTTACCTTGTCTTTTCTGAATCCTTTGGTTCTCTAATTTTTCATTCTATTGGATCTCATACTTATTCCTTTTAAGTTTCTACCTCATCATCATTTGAAATTTAATTCATGCAGATTCATATCCTACTGGACAATTTGGACATGGAGAATGCAAACACTGTTAATCTGAGAGCTGCTTTCTCTGCCGCTCTCCTTCTTTTGCCCAGCAAGTTTGATGAGGTTTGCTTGTTTATCACTGCTCGATCATTATATAACTGATGAAATTCACACCGTATTTCTTGCTTATTCAGGAAGATCTATATTCTAAAATATGCAGCCTCTCATATATGGGTGACTTGCGCATGCTTTTTGCAGAAGACAAAAATAAGGTCAGTTCACAGCTTATCTAGACATTCAGTATGCAATTTAACAGGAGAAATAAATCTAAATTTGCTGCTTTATTTTAAAATTTCCAAGCACTAGTGGTGCCTTTAAGCACATGTTAGATAATGCAAAAGTATTGCTCTAGAATTTAATTTACGTATAAGGCTATTTACGTGACGGAAATGGCTCCATACGGGCAAGTGTCTCATGGATTCCACTCGCTGTGCATGGAATTCTTTTTGTGTAAATAGCTTGACCCCTAATTTATTAGTTTGACATAACATGATGGTGAACTTATTGTATGAAAAGTGCTTTACATAACAAGAGATCATATAAACATATGTCAATGTGACACCTAACAGATTTTGCCATGTAGCAGTTCATCCTATACATAATATGTCATGATTTGATTGGCTGTATATGATGTTTGTAAGATATATTTGTAAGATTTACTAGTGACATGCGTTAGTGACTTGCACATATCAGGTTTTTTTTTTCCTGAAATCTTGTTGAGCCTTTGAAGAAGTTTGGTATTTAACATATTTTTATATATCTGCGATGATATTGACTTGCAGTATTCATGCTGATTTAGTTTGGCAAATGGCAAACATCATTTCTCTCTCCATGGAGTTTATGTTTCACCTGTTAACACATGACAGGTAAAGAAGATTGTGCAAGGACAATTTAATTTGTTCCAGCCAATGTACAAGCCGTTTTTTCAGGAATATGAGGCCAAAGAGCTATTAAGAGTCTCATCTTCTTATGGTCACCAGGGAAATTTCTCTCAGGTTTGTTTAGATTTGCGATTTTTAATCCAAATCTTGTTCAGTTGGTTCTGCAAATGGGCCTTTAATGTCCCCGTTATGTTGTTGTCGATGTATTATTGTGTCGTGTGTCCTATGGACATGATCTGGAAAGCTTTTACTTCAAGAAGCGATCCATTTTAGTTATGCTTTTATGCGACGCTCTATTTCACGAAGGCAGTACCAATGACTTTTAGATGGCCGAGTGGAGAGCCTTATAATCCAAAACAATTTAAAGAAACCTTCTGGGATATTAGTAGGACATGGTCTTGGATCTGTAACGGTTGCTCATTGCATTTAAACTTCCGGGGAATTCTTGGTCTTAAGTGGAAAAGTTTAGTCTCCAGCTCAGCAAGGTTTACTGCATTCAATGTACAGAAACCTCAAGTACACACATATACATTTTATTTGTGCGTTATCCGATCTGTCTTTAATTTTCATTGTGAAACATTTCCTTGAAACCAGAATTGTAGTCTATCAATGACTCGTTCTCTGGTTGGAACTCTTCCTCCACTTATCAGAAGCAGAATGGGAGTGAAGCTCGGAGAGGAAAAGTTGCTGAGTGATTCTGGTATGACCTTTGTATCTCTACAGAGGGTAATAGGATAAAACAGCTTATTTGTTTCACAGTAGTATGCTCCTGAATGCAGAACTAAGCAGTCTGCTGCTGTGGGGTTGACATCAAATTAACCTCCAATATACTGGCTATCAATTTTATTATTGACATCAAATTTTCAGGTCGTGTTTTATGTGAAGTTAAGATTGGTTCAAGAGACGAGGCTGCTAGATGCATGCAGAAGGTTCTGAGGCGTACTGTGATGGTCTCGAGCCTAAGGCAAGCTGTCTCTGGTTTTCTGGCTGCAGGTGGTGTTAATGCGACTAGATATCTTGCAAACAAGATGTGCAAGGCTTGGAATTCCTGGAGATGATAGCATGGTACAGGTCATATTTCCTACTTTCTTTCTTCAAGTCAATCGTTGAGCAACCCATTTCAAAAAGAAAATAGTTTAGCCAAATGAGGGAGGTTCTTATATTATATATGAGTTCTGTTTGGGCTTGTGCATGACATATGTACGGTCCTGAGATGAGGCAAAGGACGCATTCCAAATGCCGGGATAAGAATTTGTATGATTTCAAATGTTATTGATTCTTCTCAATGGAAATTTTTGCTTGTTTCTTGCGGGGTTTTGTCTATTTCTTGTTAGTTCTGTCCCTTGCTTTGCTTGTGCTCGTGTTTGTGCATCTGTTGAGTTTTATTAGATGTTTCTGCCTAGCTAGAGTGCTCGACAGCATGGAAGCACTGAGCCCCCATACAACATGCTTGCACCGATTGGTGATGTTGGTTAGATGGAAACCTCCAACAAAGCAGGTATAGGCTAAAATAAATACCTCCTGTGTTTGCTGGAGTTTGGGGGTTTGTTGTGTGATCATTGTGGAAGATGGTTGGGTGATTTCTTTTTTAAATCGTTTGCCCCTGTGCGAAACTTACTACAGAACTTCTTCTGGTACCTGATTAGGCTTTAGGCCTTCCATCAGACCCATCAAACAATAGAAGATAATAAAGCGGCCAACTGGTCAACCTTGAATATATTGAGCAAACCTTGAATATTATTCATGTGTGCCCCATATGCCAAACTATAGAGGATAGAGCCAGTAGGGAGCACATGCTTTTTTTTTTTTTTTTTTTGTAAAATAAACTGGATCCAAATGAGAGAGAAAGGAAGCCTGTTCTCTTCCATCAAATTGGCCGTTCGTGACAATGTACCTTTTCTATATAGGAAAAGTAAATATGGTTTTAAATCTGCGTTGGCTCTGAATGCACTTTTCTTTTGTCATGGAGAAAATAATGATGCAGCTAGATGACAGTGAGAAATATCAACATTGTTGGGAAAAACTGGTGATTGTTCTTCCATGAATTTCGTGTAGTTGCACAGTTTACTGTGCAGTGCGCTTAATATAATTTTTCTTATCGAGACTGTAGGTAATTACCCATACTTCTCCAATTTTAAGGTTAAAAAAAAATATCGACATTGAATTATGTTAGCATAATATTTTGCTGTAATCACCCCTACTTCTCCAATTTCAAGATTAATAAAAAAAGAAAAGAAATATCGACATTGAATTCTGTTGGTTTGCATAATAAGTCGCCTTCGGGGCCGTTGAGACGTTGATTTTCCCACACAAAGACATTGACATTAAATTCCAACGCCATTGAAATATGGAAACCGGCACATTGACATTAAATTCCAACTCCATTGAAATATGGAAACCGGCGTTCTTCGCCACCACAAGCTTTTGTAGATGGACATCAAATCAATCCCTTGCATTGAAAAATACCTCGATAGGTTTTTACCGGACTGCAAAGAGTATACAAATTCAGTAAAATAATCTAATCTATTATATAATACGTTCAACGTAATCTCTATGATTGATTTATGACAACCTTACTTTTTTATTTTTATAACAAATATAACTTAGATATTCTATATTGGATTTCGAGTTTCAACCTACACCTATATTGATATAAGGTTTTCTTTGTCTTTTTTTTTTTTTTTCAACGGCACCTATATTGACGTAAGTTATGGTGTTTAAATTAACATAGGCCACCAAATGGCATTAACAGCTTTTGACTTAAAAGTGGCTAGCAGAGGCTTGACTTTGACAAAATGTCCAAAAATAAGGCAACATTTTAACTGCAGAAAGAAATTAAATTTAATTTAAGTTTGACTGCATAATTTAATTTTAAATAATATTAAAATAATTATATAATTTATTTAATAACATCTAAAAATTATTTTTTTAAAAAATAATTAATAATCCGATGACACATATTTTTTGATCATATTTTGATATTACTAAAAAAATAACTCTAAATATTTCCTATTTAATTTATAAAAAGAAAATGGTTCATTTGCTGAGCTGACAGGCCATCAATGTACCTTTTAAGCATGAGGACCCGTTACCAAACAGTGGGCTGTATTTAAAGATACAGTAAATGAGGGAAAATCAGGACAGATGAAAAATTTTTTTTTCAACCATCTGAGTTTTTTTATGCAACTATATGTTTAATTATTGTAATAAAATTTTAAAGAAATTTTTTATCTATTTTTTGTTACAAAAATTAGGCGTCTTATTATATAAATAAATCAATCGGTTACACAAAAATATTTTCCCATCTTTTCCACGTCGGCCTAACCGAACTCTTAAAGATAATTTTCTTGCTCGCGGAAGGAGAGGCTAGCAGACAAGCTCCATGACAATATCACATTTGGCCAGTGCCGCTGGCCTACTATCAGAGACGTCCAAAAAAATAGCCCCACCAGAGCACAGAAAAACAATTCCCTCACGATCAAAAAACAAAAACACAACTACCTATTTTGTTGGAACCTGAATCTCCACCTAGTCAACCGCCTATGCCAAATGCCAATATGGGATCTCTCAAGCTTGGATTCCATGATCCAATTATTGATGAAGTTGCACATCACAAGAATTAGTCACAAAAAGCTCTATCAGTAGCTTATGCCACAGAAGTTCCACACAACACAAAAAAGAAATAGCTAGGAATGGCTTCCACTAATGGACAGGACAACGATGTTCAGCACAGAAGTTATTGGAGGTTCAGCAAACAAGATTTCTTGCCTGAAGAATCCTTCCAGAGTTGGAGCAACTACCGTTCCGCTCTGTCGCAGACGTGTTCCAGGTTCAAGGACCGTCTCATAAGCCGATCAAACGACGCTAATGAGATATGTGAACTTAGAAAACAAAGTGAGAATGAAATGAAACGTTGTCTCACATGGTGGGATCTCACCTGGTTTGGATTTGGTTCGGTCATCGGAGCTGGCATCTTTGTACTCACGGGCCAGCAAGCACATGAACATGCTGGCCCTGCTATTGTCCTGTCCTACGTTGCTTCAGGAGTCTCAGCAATGCTCTCTGTCTTCTGCTACACCGAGTTTGCAATTGAAATCCCGGTGGCTGGTGGGTCATTTGCTTACTTGAGGATTGAATTGGGGGATTTCATGGCATTCATAACAGCAGGGAACATTCTACTTGAAAGCATCGTCGGAGGGGCAGCAGTTGCCAGGGCATGGACTTCTTATTTCACAACTCTACTTAACCGTCCTGCCAATTCCTTACGCATCCATACCAATCTGACAGAAGGCTTTAACGTCCTAGATCCGATTGCTGTAGCAGTTTTGGTGATTGCCGCAACAATTGCAATGATCAGCACAAGAAAAACTTCATTATTCAATTGGATGGCAACTGTATTGAATACCGCAGTGATCTTATTTGTGATCATTGCAGGTTTTGCTCACGCCAACCCATCCAATATGATCCCCTTGATGCCTTTTGGAGCTAAAGGTGTCTTCCAAGCAGCTGCAATTGTTTACTTTGCCTATGGAGGATTTGATAATATAGCTACCATGGCAGAAGAAACCAAAAACCCATCAAGAGACATACCTTTAGGATTGCTTGGATCAATGTCGATCATTACCGTGATATATTGCTTAATGGCACTTTCACTGAGTATGATGCAGAAATATACAGAGATAGACCCCAATGCAGCTTATTCTGTTGCTTTCCAGAGTGTAGGGATGAATTGGGCAAAGTACCTGGTAGCACTTGGTGCTCTAAAGGGGATGACCACTGTTCTTCTGGTAGGGGCGGTTGGACAAGCCCGTTATACTACTCATATCGCACGAGCTCACATGATCCCTCCTTGGTTTGCTCTTGTGCATCCAAAGACTGGAACACCAATAAATGCCACACTTCTCCTTACCATTTTTAGTGCCCTGATTGCTTTCTTCTCAGGCCTGGATGTCTTGGCAAGTTTGCTGTCAGTGAGCACCCTCTTTATCTTCATGATGATGGCTGTTGCCCTTCTCGTGAGGCGATACTATGTCAGAGATGTCACGTCCAGAATAAATCTCTTGAAGCTAGCCATCTTCCTCCTGGTCATTATTGCTTCTTCTATGGGAACTTCAGCATACTGGGGACTAAAGCCAAATGGGTGGGTTGGATATGTCATAACTGTTCCTTTCTGGTTCTTGGGAACCCTAGGTATATCATTGTTCCTGCCTCAGCAGAGAGTGCCAAAATTTTGGGGGGTTCCATTGGTCCCTTGGCTTCCATCCTTGTCAATTGCAACAAATATCTTCCTCATGGGATCTTTGGGTGCTCAGGCTTTTACAAGATTTGGAATCTGCACAGTTGTAATGCTGCTCTATTATGTTTTCTTTGGTCTCCATGCAACTTATGATATGGCCCATCAGGAACACAAGCCAGAACAGTTGGAAGTTGACGGCAACAATGTAGCGGGAAAAGAAGGGCCTTGAAATTATTGGTGCGCTTCACCTTATGTAGTTTCCAATATGCATTCGGGGACATCTTCTAGGTACTCAAGAACAAATTTCAGATTACCTCCAACCCATAAAAATTGTACTACTCATGGCAAATTAATGAAAGGAAAAATCATTTGGAGAATGGACGCTAGGCCATTGAAATTGAAGACGAAAGGAAATAAAGGGAGTTGGCTTACTTTTTAATTCTTGCAAGTGTTATTAAAGTGATATTCTTGTTCATAAAAGAAATATATTGGAAGCAACACTGAAAGCTTCATGGGCTCATGGCCCATGCATTACACTCACCGAAAAAAGAAAAATAAAAAAATAAACAGCTTTATGCTTTAGATAGTTTCCTAGAATCAATAAAAGGAAAATGTTTTGCCAAAATGATCACAAAACTACAAGGACTTTGCATGAGTTAAATGCGGGTTTTTTCTTGGTGTGTATGGCCGATCACTCACTTCGTATATAAGTATCCTAGCTTTGATTTGACCGCTGCTACTGTCAACAGGAAATAAACCACGTGATAAAAAATCGACAATCAGAATGAGAGAAAGTGCACCTCAATATATGCGAGTGAAGACAATTAAATGCTCCTTGCACACAAGCCCTCCAATGCAATAAGCAGCAATTCAATGTTTGGCCTGCTTTAAAACCACGCTTGGTGGTTTCCAACATGTGCTGTATAAGAACCTTTCTGCATGAACAAAGCTATTGCAGCTAAAGCAAAGTATTTTAGATGGAATGCAAGTCAAAGGAACAAAAGCTTAAGGATGTGCGATTGAATTGATAAATAAAAGAAATGGATATTGCAGAAAAATACCCAATGAGTACAATGGCTGTGTTGAGAAACGTGGAATTGCCAATCTAAGGTTGCGCAACTACTCTTTTGAATTCAAAAGAATTTTATTGATCATTCAGAGTAGAATGAATCCTGCAAATTTCTTCACAAGGATGCAAGCAAATAAATAAACTTTGCATATGTGGAGATGCAGGTATGTGCAACATAATTACCGTTTTAATGTCCAGAAATACTGCAAACCAGACGGCTTCCACTGGAAATAGTCTTGTAGGTCTTCCCACAATTATAAGCTTCAACAATTTAGCATATAGATATGTAATTTAAGTAGTATTCAGTCAATCAGGTTCAAATTTCACTGTCCATTTAACCAAAAATTATCAGCCACTGGAATACAACTGTGCTCACTCTCCATTTACGAAAAATCATCAGCAACTGGGAATACAAATGGCTATTTAATTACTATTCAACACCAATACATCACACCTCCAGCCTCCAAAGGGCACTCGCAAGCATACAGACAACCTTTAATTAGTATTTAACAGCAATGCATCACACCCCTTGGCTCTAGAGGGCAGCTGAAATGTACATTCTTTTCTAGAAAAACAAACACACAACGGACACACCTAGGATTGTGAATGTACCAAGTCTATGCTGATCTCCAAACCCTATTTAATTGAAGTTCATTAACGCAAATAACTGCTGAACTCCCAAACCAAAATGACCTTATGTAGTTTGATAATTCAAGCATAAATCTCCATATAATGAAGCAAATCTTCAGCATTACTCCCAAGATTGTTTTACTCTAAGAGGCCGGAAATGGATCCATCAGGCACTTTTATGTAGCCAATACTCTCACAATTGGTTCTTTGCTTTCTAGTACTGCAAGTAGGTAACCAAGAAACAAACAATAACAATCAAATGACTTTGCATGGAAAATCCAACCCAATTGAAAAGATGATCCTGTTCTATCATCACACTTCGTTCCTTAAAAATAAATAATCCAATTAATTAAAAATTCGCGACTTTGCCCCACTCTTACGGACAGATTGTTTTCAAGACTCAATATGATCTGTTTTAGACGACAATAGAGTAAATCACCGTTACATCTTACTTTCTCAACACTGAAGCTGAAAAATCAATGGAAGCGGATACCTGCTATTAATCCGTCCAATTGAGAACCATAGATTCGAGCAATTTCACTACTTTCTCAACACTGGCGCCATTAGCATCCTCTAAACAATGGCACAAACCCCGATTCAACTCCACTGCCTCACTAACCCTCGCCTCCCTCAGAAGACTCCGATAAACCCTTTCCCTCAACCCAGCTCCAGGCAAAAGCCCCACCTCAACCATATCCCTCAAAACCTTCAAGGCCTCAAGAACCAAACCGAATCGGCAGAACCCATTAACCAGAATCCCATACACAATCTTTTCCACCTTACAGGGGCAACCAGGTCTGTGCATCCACAGGTAAACTTTCAAGGCCTCTTTGGGTCTCTTCTTTTTAACATAAGAGGCAATAAGCATGGTGCTGATGGGCATGAGGTGCGGGTGGGCCTGAGGGGTGTGCCTGATACTGGTGAGGATTGACATGGGTTTGGCCATGTCACGCTGGGATGTGAGGGAGTGAATGAGAATGGAAAAAGAAATGGATTTGGGAGGTGGGTTTGCGAGGAGGGATGTTTTTGTTAGTTGGACTGCCGAGTCGAGGTGGTCTGAGAGACATAGTCGCGGGATTAGAAGGTTGATTTTGATTAGCTCTTCTTGGGTTAACGTCACTTTGTTTGAATTGGTGGGTTTTGGTGGTGAGTCTTCTGATAACGAAGGCGAGGAGGATGGAAATGATGATACATGAGGAGCAGGTGGATGATGAAAGAGACTGGAAGAAATGGTTATGGGCTTTAATGGATGCAGAAGGAATGGCAGAAGTTGGCGGCGTTCGAGTGCTTTCATAGTTTCACTCAGCGGCAACAAACGAACAAGCTGCCGGAACGGCGGAACGCAGGAGGATGGAGGGCTTAAATGGCGCTGGAGTCTTTCACTAGGATTAAATTAAAATTATTAAATTTAATCAAGCAATTAGCTCTCGTAGCTCAGTTGGTTAGAGCACCCGTTTAGTAAGCGGGAGGTCTTGAGTTCGACTCTCAACGAGAGCAATCCTCTTTTTCGTTTTTTGCTAGGAAAGGATGCAACAGGCTCATTCGAGGGAAAGGATGCAGCAGGGTCATTTTAAGAGCCAACTTGATCAGAAAAAATATTATAAGGTAAACCGTAACATATCATAAGTTGCCAAGTTACTCTTATCCTTATTTATTCATTTGGTATTATTATATAATTGGAGGAAATTTATCAGAAAAATTTCAGAATTATAATTCATTATATTTATTGTGCAACCATCTGAATTACAAGCGTAATTAAAAAATAAAAAAAATTAATATTATTTAGTTGCTTAATAAATTCAACTAATTGCAAATGAAATTTAATTCCTTACAATTCAGAATTTTTTCTGAACAATTTTCATCTGACCATACAAGTTTTTCCTTATTGATTAAAACATTTTTTTTGATATTTGTTAAAATGGACTAATATCAGCAACAGCGGAACTATATTGAGGACCGTACTGCCACCTGCCCCTATTTAAAAAAAAAGTATAATTTCTTTTTTGGTTTTTGCTAATTTTTGTAATTTAAGTTACTACGTTACTCTCATTTTCAGAATTTGTTCTTGATTAAACTCTCAGCGAGAGCAATTTCCTTTTTGGTTATTGCTAATTTTTCTAATTTTTTCCAACTTCAAGAGAAGGATGCAACAGGCTCATTTTCAGAGCCAAGCTTGATCAGAAAAAAAGTATTATAAAGGTAAACCATACCATATCATAAGTTACCAAGTTACTCTTATTCTTATTCATTGATTGGAACATTTTTTGATGTTTGCTAAACTGAGGCAGTATTAGACAGTGTCTGCTTTACCTCAGCTGTCTTATAGGCACTGACCATTCACACAACACAAAACCACACACTGATCCTCGAAGCTACCTTTACATACATCTCTGTCTAATATCTACAGAGCAAAGGGTCATGAGAGGGGAACGGATGGCCGTCCCAGCCGTATTTTCCTGTGTAATCCATGGTGTCTTTGAAATACTTTTCTCGGCATTGTATAAGAGCTGTTGTCTTTGAATCTCAAAGGCTACAGGTATAACTAATCCTCCAATATAAGCATTCATTGTATTGCCAATCGTTTCAGATCTTGTATCTGCAATTTGTGCCAAAATAATGTATTAAGCTGAGTAAAACATGGGATGGATAACGAGAAGCGAACCAACCAGCAACATAGGTAAAGGATTTATCACCTTTACACAGTCGTGCCTTGTCGTAAAGGTTTGGCCTCAGTTGGGACTTCTTTGTTATGGTGGTTGTCGAGTGGCATGTACTGTGACATGATAGCCATGATTTCCGAGTCCATGTAAGACTGCAAGAGGAACGAAGAACGTTTAATTGTTGATTAATAGTAAGTGCATCATTCCCATGAGAAAATCAAAAATAAGACAGTCAGCAGCAGACCATACCCGGAACCTGTACTTGTAGAACACATAACCAGCAATGCCAGCTCCAGCCAGAACTGCCACGACCACAAAGGTGACAGTCCATCCAACTTTAGATCCGTGTCTCTCTGCAAATTTGATACACAATGTCAAAATAGTAGCCCCAGCCATTGTCTCATTGACAATGAACATCTCTTTCGACCGGGATCCTCAAAATAACAAAGCAATGGCTCTAACAACTTACGCCTAAGAAGTGCATTCCATATAAGAGCAGCTATTGCGATAGGATTCTTTTGGAAAGTTTTGCATAGTACATATGCAGGTGGATGGTCAAGTGGATGCAATGTTAAAAGTTCTCCTTGGAAAGACCATTTAGGTTTTAATAAACACGAGTTTTCTTACCGATACAAGTATCTTGTTCCTTCATGTAAAGGAGGTCTCCCTTGCACTTGCACTCATAACCACCCCAAGTATTTTTGCAGGAGCAACCATCACACCGACAAGCAGTGTTTTCCTTACATTCATCAATATCTGGTGCAAAATAGAATGACTAAAAATGAATGACTTGAAGACACAATATTTCAGAGCACATAAAAGTCTCAAAAGCAAAGAAGTGCAAAAACTTAGCTCAGGATACAAAATAAAATCACCTTCACATTTAAGACCATCCCCACGAAATCCTGGTGGGCACTGACAGCCTGATAACTGGGATTCCTGCGTGATTTAAAAAGAAGTTTTGGCAAAACACAGAAGGAGAATCGTAAAAGAGCTAGTTGACAAAGTGAAGAAACAGAAAAAAACGAAGTAAAGGAAATCTCCAGTGTAATCAGAAGATGAAGCATAACATCACAGAACTGAGCAAGCTGAGAAAGTCAATCCGTTTTTTGTTTCTGACCAGCATCCCCCATTGTTTATCATACACCTTCCAGGTCCAACGACTGTCAACCAATAAACAGAATGAGAAGATATGCATGAGCAGCAAAATCCATTTTACTAGAATGAAAGGTACAAGTTCTATTAAATCTTGAAAAGGAAGAGCTTACGTTCACAGGATTCATAACCATCTCCTCTGTACCGAATGCCATCCACAGTTGGACACTCACAAACTCTTCCCCTAAATGTGTCCTAACCAAATCCCAGATCCAATTTTATGTGTAGATGAATCAAAAAAAAAAGAAAGAAAAGCTAAATTTGGAAAATTAAACAAGGCAATATTAATTGAAATGTTCTAATTAAAAACCCTCTTCTGTATACCTTGCAAGCAGTTACATTGGATCGTTTGTCCTGCCAACAGCCTCCATTATTTTCAAGACACTCATTAGTTTCAAGATCTGTCAATACAATAAAAGAATGAATACAAAAATTATCAGCAGAACATTAGCCAATGCAAAGCACCAGTACTTATTTTGAAAGTAAAATATGCAAACAAACCTGAACGCAAACAAATTGCAGGTTCAGTAGTCTCCTTAAATCCAGAACATATGCCCTTTAGCACAGCAGTTCTCTCCAGTTTCCCTTCACGTAAAGAAAGTGTCCCAATTCAGCTTTAATATACAACTTGTATTAAACTACCAGATTACAAAAACAATCTAGCAATGGATGAAAGAAAATCAGAAAATTTCGTTAATTAGAATATAAGGAAGAAGAAGTCAAAAGTTGAAGGACCAGTAGATGGAGTTCAATGTGATAACACAGTCAATCAAAGAGTTGCCAAGGTTAGTCGATCTGGTACCGTATGAAACAATTTACAAACCTCGATATTGGAAATTGTTGATAACCAGCGTTGGCAAGATGGTAACATCACTACGAGATCCTCGGCCAATCTGAATTTGTGTTATAAGGAGGGAAAAAAATGAGTTTCTGCCACAAAAGCATGCTATATCGTTCACCAAGATCAAAAGTCATTACCATTCATTGGCATGCACTTGTGTATGTGTGTGAATGTGAGTGGGCGTGTTCTTGCATGCAGACTGCATACATATCTAAATATTGTCAACATTTTTCTTCAATTAGGTAAAGGGAACCTGCAATGCTTATATTACTGCAAGGTTATTGGAAGGACAAGCCAAAATTTCAATAAGAACTAGGACCTGGGCTTCCTGTTCAGCCTTCAGCAATTCATTATCCACATCAGCTTCGGGATCACCCATGCAGCTCTTGATCTTATCAACAGGCAGATCTATTTTGGTAAATTACACTCATTAGAACACAAAGACAAACAGATTTGCACAAACAGCAAGTCTATGTAACACAACTTACAAAGTGTTTTCATAACATCCTCGGCACACTCTTTGCTATATCTCTTCTTCTTCATGGAACACCTGATGTGGAAATCTGTCACATAATCCCACCAAACCCAGGATCTGCCACTCTCATTAGCAACTCTATGAACACAAAGCTGCCTCAAGTTCTCAAACACCACATCCTTCCCATCATATCCTTCATCAAAGTTCTGTTCTGGATCAGGTGCGCAGTACCTTCCATGGTTTATGCACTGAGACTTGCATTGATTGCTGAGAATAAAAGCCTGGGGACAATACCATGTAATATAGTGTGGAGTGAACATGGTGTAGCCTCCTTTCTCCAGGATCTGAGCATGGCCCTTAAAGCTCTTCACAAAGTGCATCTGTTCATCACATCGAACCCCACATTCATCATTGCTGTTTGTCCAAAGCTCATACTCAACTCTCTGGTCAGGATGGGGAACTGACTCTTTCCAGTCCAATTTTATTATAATATCTTCTTTGTTCTTCAATGCTTGCTTCAAGCTCTCACCAAAAGACCTCTGTATCAAAGCTGACGGGATACTAAGTTTCTCCAGATACTCAGCTGCAACGTTGCTCGCTTCAGGAGAGTCCATAGTTATTAGTGGTTCATCCATGCTATCAACTACTATCATAGCTGCAGCTCCAGCTTGTTGGGCATTCCAAGCCTTCAATGCAAAATAGCACTCTGCATTGGAAAGAAGAAACCAGAAGCAGCAATATATTTGGTTCAATGATACAATCAGCGATACAAATCTGGATCTTGTATAAGTAGCACAATATGCCAATAGCTAAATAAGATAAGCATTTCAACATACTTGTACCAAAAACCAATTCACCAACACTAATTATTGGGACATACAACTATACAAGTACAATATACTAATAGTTTGATCAACCTGGATCACTGGACAAGAAGGAACAACCGTAGAGGCAGCAAATTCAGACCCAAATCAAAACCAGGCCAGCGAAACGCAAAAAACCATACAATATAACCTAAAACCAACTCATCTAAGCCCAAAATAACCCGATATCCAGCTTGTCCATTTGTTCATTGCAGAATTTCTAAATGGTTACATTTTAAGTTGGAATGAAAAAGTTTGCCACCTATAGCTAATCATTGAAAATTTAATGAAAATTAGCGAGATTGTTCTCTATTTCACCCTTTTGGATCTCAAAATCCATGGAATAGACAAGGTCAACCGATCCAACAATCAGTTAACAGAACACAATTTCAGTACCCAAGACAGAGAACAAGAGAGACAATAAAACATGGGGGCTCAGATTTCAAGTGCAAAGAATCATTAATTAGATTGAACAAAACCAAATTCAGTACCAAAATAGCTTGTGCTCTTGCAACAAACATAACGTATATAATAAGAAAAACAGAGGTAAGACAAAAACAACCACCCAACTTCCACCAGCTTTTGTTTCAGGAAACATTAGCCAAAAAAAAAAAAAATTGAACAAACCAGCCATAGTTGATCCAAACAAAAAAGAAAGATAAAGAAAGTCAGCAAAAGAGATATATAGAAGGCAAAACCAAAACGCAACAAAAACAGAAGTTCTTTATTAGGTGTATGGATAAATGAAACAGAAGCTAGACATGGAAGATCAACAGGGAAGAGAGTCAGAAAAATAAGTACCTCCGCGATCAAGAAGGAGAATAGTGGGTAGAGGAGTCGTGGACCTGAAAGGCTTAAAACCATCAAAAGGTTGACACCCGAGAGTTCCGTTGTCCGGATAAACCACGGAACCAACCAAGACGCCTCCATAATTCGGTATCCCAAAGTTGCCTATTGCACTGTCCCGCTTTGATCTTAAACTCAGCGGAGACAGCACGCTTATACTGCTCTTCTCCACCACGAAACGGCCGACCACACCGCTCACAAGCAGCGTCAGTATAAAAAGCAAACATACCGGCTTTCTGGTGAAAGCCATGCACGCGAACATATATATATGTGTGTGTGGGTGTGTGTGTGTGTGTTTGTATGGCCTGGAACTGTTTTACAGGGATTCGGTTTATGGGTGACTTTTGGGCAGCTTGTGTTTGGCTCCTGAGAGAAGAATGAGAGAAAAAGAAGAGAGGGAAGGGGAAAACGGTGACTGGCGTGCAGGGAAGACTTTGCAACGGTCTACAGGTGGAGGGGTTGAGTGAAAGGGCAGCCCAGGACACTTCAGTTTATGGTTTATCTTTGTTACTTTTAATGAAGTTTAAAGACTGAGAGCGATGGAGAGATAGCCACCGTCAATGTTAGATTTGATGGGTTTACTTAAACTTGGGTCTTTGTGCAAAAAAAAAAAAAAAAAAAAAAAACATTTTAGTTTCAGTCAGCTCAACTTCAAAAATGTAAAAAATAATATAAATTATTATATAATTAAATTTATTAAAATCTTAAAAAAATTATTAAAAAGTAAATAAATTATTAAATTCCATAAAACCAAACTGAGTTTGTATATATTCCTATTTAAGTTTGTTTACCTAGTCTTGCTAATCAAACAAACTGTGACGTAAAGGCAACGACAGGAGGAGATAAAGGAGGCAAGAAAGAGAAAAGTCAGGTGGTGGACGGCGTCAGCGGAACTACCCGCCCCATTTTCACCCGTTAACAACTCGCAAATTGTGTAGAATGTTGGAGAGAAGGCACATTATTTTACTCTTTGCTCGTATATTAATAAGTTTTGAAAAAGATTGTTAGGTTTGTTTTTTTTTTTTTTTTTTTTGACATAGATTGTTAGGTTTGCTGAGATACTTCAAGGTTAAGTGTTGCATAATCCAATCACCTTTTTTTGAACTTACAAAAATTAAGTCTCTATCAGTTAATTAAATTAAGTTTATGATATTTTTCTGTGCATCCATATTTTTTCCTGACATTTAAAATTGGATGGCTGTATAATGACGTGACAAAAGAATGAGTGCAGCGTTAAGTTTTAAATTTGTTAATATCATAATTAGATTTGAAGGAAATTCATTTCAGGTCTAGTAATATTATGATGGTAAGCCTTCCCTTTAGAAAGATTGAATGGAGCCGTAAAATGACAAAAAATCAACCTCAACCTAAAAATCTGATAACCATTATACTTTCCAATTAATTTTTTGTTGTTCAAAAAACAGTTCATGATATTTTATTCAAGTATTTTTCTTTCACAATCCTTTAATTTCCATTTGGTACTAGATGACCATCCGAGCTTCGCCTTAAGGTCAAGGCGTTTTATGTGGGCAAGGGTTGGATTCTTATCACCCTCCATTTCTCTCATAATTGATGAGATAATTAAAGCTTGTTTTTAAGATGTTTAACATTTTTTGTCTGCGTCTTCAAATTCATTGTGTTTTTTTTACTAACGCTTAACAAATGAACTAATAATCAATTTCTACGTTAAAAAACGAAATGATTTGGTACCAGAGAGTTGGTACTTTTGTTTATTTAATTTGTCATCTCAGCTATGTTAGGCGTCTATTAAATTCACTTGGAAACTGGAAATTGCCTGGTACCTTTGTTATTTTAGAAATTAAAATTAGTTGTTTCTTTTGACCACATAAAATTAATTCTTTTTTTCGAACAGTGATAAAATTAGTTCTTTAAAAATCATATAATATTAATAAGAATATATTATACGTAGAATTTATATGCAAAGCATTTTGTTTTTCTTTAAGATGATTATGTGGTAAAGCTTATTATATTACTCTAAAATTATACAGTCTAACAGAAATGAATGTGGGGAATTTGTTTGAAACAGTTAGAACCCGGCTTGCAAGGCATACCGATTGTTTCGAGGGTTAAGCAACCAAAATACAATTAGAAACATTCCACCCAAAAAAAAACAGGAAAAAAAAAATTAAGAATTCGTTTATTTGTTATAAAATATTTTAAAAAAAATATTTACAGTAAAAATAATAATTTTCTTTTATCACATATATAAAATACATTTTATTTTTTTTAAAAAAAATAATATCAATTTAAAAAAATTATTTTTTCTTGAAAATTTCAAAATTTTTTTTAAATTATTCTAAATTTTTTATCATAAAATATTTTACGTAAAATAAATATTAAAAAATAAAAAAATTCTATAAGCTATTTTAATACAATCAAATACACCCTAAATCACTCGTGGAAGTGGAGAAATCTTCATTAGCTGTCGTCCTGAATTGATCAAAAGATTCCAAAGTCAACGCGCTCCAGGGTATCTTTTAATTGAGAGTATTTTATTTTATTTTGATATTTTGATATATGAACAGATAAAATACTTGACACTGAAGAAGATAATAATTTTTTTTACATTTTTTAATATTTTTTTCACACAAAAACATTAGCAGTATTACACATCTGGAACTTATAATAAAATTGGTATACAATATATTGTTACCTCCGTGTTACCCCACCCGCTTCATCTATTATTACTGTTTTTTTTATAAAAAAAAAAAATGCTAGCGCTTCACATTCATTCTATTTTTTTACATCTAAATTTATCCTGGGTAGGTGATTAATACTAATCTAGAATAAAGACCTAATTAAGAACAGGAAAAACATACATTATAACAGCCAAATTAATTTAACTCTCGACTTAGACTTCCTACTTTTCTTATATTTAGATCCCAATTGTTTGGATTAAGTGCTGGTGACAGAACGATTAAAGAACAGGCAAATGACCCGTCTCCGTTGACTTCTACACAATGTTGTAAAAATCGGCTCGGACCGGTCGGTCTGACCGGTTCAACCGGTGACTGGTCAAAGGTCTGAACCGGTTTATGGCTACAGTTACCCCTTAACTCGGACCGGTCAAAACCGGTTTGAACCGGTCAAAAACCGGTCAAAACAGGTCAAAAATCGGACCCGGTTCAACGGGTTCAAACCGAGTATAAAACTTTTATAAATTATAATTTGATTTCAATGTTTATTTAAATTATAATTTGAGTGTTAAATTTAATTAAAATTTTCAATTTAGTGCTAAATTTATCAAAACTTTCAATTTAGTCCTAAATTTATCAAAATTTTCAATTTAATCCTTAAAAATTAAAAAAATAATATTTAATAATCATGTATAAGTATTATTTTTTTAAATTATTTTTATAAATATATATATTAATAAATACCGATTCAAATACCGGTTCGATCGGTTAAACCGATTGAACCTTAACCCACTAATGTTTCCGGTTCGATGACCGGTCTAGTTCTGACAACCTTACTTCTACAAATTTTTATAACAAAAGCATCTTTCGGATACCAATTTTGCTAATTTTTTCAAATTTAGTTAGATTGTGTTTGTTCATTCTAAGCCACAAACTTTAGAAGTTTTACCAATTCAAGTTAGAATGTTTTAATTTTGTTCAATTAAGGTAAGGAACTCTGAAAATTTTGTCATAGTGGATCAGTCTATAACAATTATTGACATATTTGTTCAATAAAATATCAAAACTTGGGTGAAATTTTTAATAAATAATATTTAGTTAAACATCAAGTACTCTTTAGCTTTTATCCTCACCTTTGCCTCTCTTTAAATTTGAAATTACCAATCAAAACAATTGATTATTCTAATATTAAGGAATCACCAAAACAAAATGTCAAAAGAAATTTTCATAATTAGAAAAAAAAAAAACCCATAAACTCAGAGATTACGAGAGACACAATGATATGCTATTATGGTTACACATTAATTGTAAATACCTTATGAAAAAATCATAATTTTCTTTTTTATGAATTAACTCAATTTGACAAAAATTTTAAAGTTCATGACCCTGATTGAACAAAAAAAAGTTCTAACTTGAATTGGCAAAATTTTCAAAATTCGTGACCTTTATGGAACAAAAAAATTTCCACAACCTGATTTAACAAAATTACTGAAGTTGATGGCCCAGTGGTTTCTTTATTCTAAATTTCTATTGTTCATGTAAGAGTAAGTTGTTGAATTCTTAATTTTAAGTTTAAAATTTGATCCTTATTCTTTATAAACAAAAGAAAAAAAAGTAAAAATAAATGCGCAGAATGGGCCCTCCGCCCATTTTAGAACACTAGGACTTTTATTTTCCCCTAATTTTCAAGCCCAACTTATCCTATTGACGAAGACAGTTTCTAAGGGCCAGAGCGTCGTCAATTGTTTGACCATCATCCATTCAACTGAAATAGCGAGCAGGGTAATAGCAAAAGGAAATTTTTTCTGATGGATTTGGTCAGATAATATAAACACGCAATCTGTAACTCGCAAAAAGCACATAATGAATCTAATAGTTTATCTGTATTTTACATTTTCAAATTCAATATATTTTTTACGATCTAACAATTTAGATCTTACGTGTCAACTTTGTGACTACTTTATATATGCTACATAGTTTTTCCCTTTCTCCAAATCCTTCTCTTCGGCTTTTCATCAATTTTTTCACTCATATGATTACCCCTTTATTCCCTCCGCATTCACTGATCACCGCAGCTGATGGAAATTTCAGTGTCAAATATCAAATGTATGAATTGAGAGAGAGAGAGAGAGAGAGAGAGAGAGAGAGAGAGAGCTGCTCCTTGCCTTGATTGGAAGAGTAAATATTGCTGCAACTGCACTGGAGTAAGTAGACTGCAGCAACCAAACTGGTCATGTCACCAAGCTAAATCTTGGAAACCCTAATAAAAATTGAAGGGAGGTAAGAAGTTGGTTGACCTGGCAGCTTATAAAAGTTCTTGCTTGGGTGGTACGATCAGTCCTACTATAACTGCTTCAGACCACTTGAGCTCTTTAGACTTGAGCTTCAACGATTTGGAATGTCTCCGTATTCCTGAATTCATAGGAAGGCATCAAGAATTTGAGGTAACTCAACTTTTGTTTCTTATCCTATGATGCAGGTATCTCTTATCATCAGCCAGAAAATCTGTCTAACTTTTCACACTCTTGACCTCTCTCCAAATTCTATGACAATTCAAGCACTTGGAAGCTACGTGCAGATAACCTCCATTGGCTCCATGGCCTTCCTTCCTTATTCAAAATACCTCTACATGGGATCTATCAAACTTAAGAATGGAGGACCAGATTGGCTGCAAGCTGTTAACATGCTCCCTTCCCTCATAGAGCTAAACCAGAACTTTTGTGAACTTTAATCACAGTCCTCCCACCATCACTAGGCCTCAATAACTTCACCTCACTTTCTTGCCTACACCTTTTCTCGTCATATTCCTGCCACTGATTCAACATATTCCTGTCACTTAAAGAAGCCCTACTTTCTCGCCTAAACTTCTTCACATCCACAGTTTTTTGAAACCAATCATCCTATTTGGCAAATAGCTTCCAAATTATATATATATTTTTTAAATTAAATGAATCGAACTTGAGGTAGAATTCCAATCTCCAGTTGGTAATCTGGCATAAAATACTGTATTCCAATTGTAATCTATGTTCATTGTAGACGAAAAAAAAAAAACCGATAACTCTGAAACACAGAAAAAAGCAGGGTAGGGAAAAACAGATGGGCGCATTCCTTCTACAGATACACCCCTATCTCAAGAGAAAGGCCTAAAGCCCAAATGAAAATACAGACCAATGAGACCAAAAACATAAAAATTGTCAATCAATAACTTGGTTTTCATAAAACTAACTAACTAAATATGCCTTCTCTTGAAGTTCCCCTTTCCCTTACCACGGCGTTTGTTTCTTGCTAGCTTGAGTTTCTTTTTAAGCTTCTTCCCAACAGGCTTTAACAACTCCTTGGCCTTACCACCGCCCTCAACCATTTCCACATCTGTTAAAACGCGCCAAACCCAAGATTCAGGAAAGCAAATAGAAATCAGGCATCTATTCTATTTCATGTTGCAAGAGCACAGACCTTAAAATAAAGAATAACTATATATACCACACAAAAACCGTATTATAAAACATGCGAACTTTGCAATTATAGAAAGAAGCACTAACTTTTTCATCACAATTAAACCTAAAAAGAAAAAAATTAATAATTTTTTCTATACTTATAAATTTTAAAATATTTCATGATACAATTCTGTTGACAGATATTGTTACTTTAAAATAAAATTAAAAAAAAAAAAACCAGAAGCCAGAGAGAGAGAGAGAGAGAGAGAGAGAGAGAGAGGCATACCCATGTTAGTATTGGAGAGAATGTTGACGTCCATGGCAGAGGCAGAGGAAGAAGAAGAAGAAGAAGAAGAAGAAGAAGAAGCGAAAGGAGAAGGCTTAACGGGGAGCTTAGGGGCAGAAAGGGCAGCTTCAAGGGCAGCGAGCTTGGCTTCTTCTTTCTCGTCGTAAAAGGGCTGTACCAGATCTCTCTTTATTGCTCTTAGCCTCTTTTCTCTCTTGCATCTCATCGACTTCGCCATTTTTGGTTCTTGCTTTGTTGGCCTTCCTCTGTTTCGCTCTTATTCTTGAGTGGTTTCTGTTCTGTGGTTCTTTTTTGGGCTGCGGAGGCTGTCGGGATATCGGCAATTCGTTGATGGATGATCTAGGGTTTTTGGTTTCGTGGGTTTCGGTGATTTATTAATGATTTTAATCCGCCGAGTCGGGGTCCGACCGTTTGGTTACTTTTTGATATAAGAGATAATTCATTCATTAATCGAATAAATCATTACATAATAAATTCTTAAGTTCAGTCAGGGGTTGCCAATCCAACATGAGAGTCGCCAACCCGACCGTTTGGTGACTTGGCTTGGGTTTGGAAGAATATTTGTATATTGTTCTAGATTCTAACTAAGACTCTCTGGCAAAAGTTGAAAAACACACTTCAGTTCTTAACTCATGGATTTTTGTAGGGCTCCTCAAAAGAAAAAATGTACATAATATATATAGGAAAAAAGCAGGCACTGGTAAGACGTGTAATAATTAATTAATTATTTTATATAATTAAATAATTAATATTTATAATAAAAATAAATATATTTTTTATTAATTTTTTTGGGTTAAATACATTTCATCTCTTATGATTTGATTGTTTTTCGTTTTACCCTAATGTAATTTTAATTTAGGTAATAAATTTTCTTATATTTTTTAATTTTAACAATTAATCCCTTAACAGTAATTTGTTAAATTAATTAATAAAAATTAGTCAAAATTACCTTTTTTTTGTAATTTTCAATTTTTTCTTTACCAAAAAATGTCACTTATTTCTTAAATTAAATTTCGGTACATATTTTAACTACATTTCACATTATTTACTTCACAATTTTTGTTATTTTCAGTATGTACTACACATATTGATGTAGAAATATTTGAAATAATATTCATAATTAAATTTACGTGAAATATAATGAAGTTCTTATAATTATAAAATAATATAATTGTGGTCAATTTTTATTAATCGATTTAATAAATTATTATTAGGAGGTTAATTACCAAAATTGAAAAATATAGGATAGTTTATTGTTTAAATTGAAACTATAAGGGAGTAAAATGTAAAACAACTAAACTATTTTGGAGTTAAATGCATTTAACTTATTTATTTAGAGTAGGCATTATTGAGTAAATTTGAACCCATAACAATGTGAGAAAAACTCACTAAATTATCATTAAATTACCACTTTAAATAGTAATTTATTTTTATCTCGCTGCACAATTGTTTTCCATTTTATCATTTCCATGTAATATTTGTACAAAATTTTTTTGACTAATTGAAAACTTATGTAGATTGTATGGGAGGATGAGTAACAATTCTCTCCTATGTTACGCAGTATCTAATCCATCGAATCTCCAAAGCCATTACTTTATATTAGAATGTACGAGTTATCATTATTATTTTTTGTGCAATTAATAATTTAAAAGAAGCAAAGAAAATAAAAACAGAGACAACTAGTTCAGCGGGTGTTCTACGGCTCCGGCTGGACGAGTGCTTGCCGCAGAACCCGAAACACCAAAGGAGAAAAATTAAAGCACATATACACAATTTTTAGTTACTGTTACATATCTAAATAAATTTTTTTTAAAAATATTTGAATTATAATTATATGAAATTATTGTGCAACTATATTAATTATAAATATAATAAAAAATTATTATTTTTTATTACACAATTCCATCAAGTTACAGAAAATTTTCAAATAATTACGTTTTTTAGATAATTTTCTTCCAAACAACTAGTTTTTTTAACAATTTTTAGGGCATTGGATGCGCATTCGATGTGGGACTTGTGTCCCAATGCATTTATTAATTGTCCCCCAATGCCTCCTTTAAAACAAAGAAGGGGTTTTTTTTTTTTCTGACTACATATATTCAAGTATGCGATAAATTATTAAATTATAAAATATATATTAAATGAAAAAATAAATTTTTAAATTTTTAAATATCACTTCATATATTATATACTTTTTGTATATTTTAATGTACATATTTATGCAGTCAAACTACTCTAAAAAATATTTGGGACTCTCTCTTTTACCTCGAGCCTATGGGGCTTCGCGTGCAATTAATAGGGCTTCCGTTCCATAAAGCGTTCCATTTAACAATCGGTTTTCTTTTTTTTTTAACAAACTAAGACCTCGCAAATATGTTGCTCGAAAAAAAAAAAAAAAAAAAAAGACCTCGCCAATATAAGCACAGGTGACATGAAGAGCACTAGAGCAGGCAATAACGCCGTACCCGTAGGAAGTGGATGCTTATTTCCTCTATTGTTGATTTGTTGTTCAATAAATCAAAAGTGGAGTGGAATCCGATGATTTGGCTTATCTAGATTTTCAATAAATTTTAAACCAAGTTATTGTGTTAATAGTTTTACTTTTTCTTTGTTTTTTTTGTGTTATTCACTTATAAATTTTTATTACATAATTTTATTTTTTAATTTTTAAATAAATTTTATTTAATATATAATATAAAATTATTCGTAAATTTATATACTAAAAAATAAGGTGAGTCAAATTAGAATCCAAAATCATCGGTGATTTGGAAGTTGCATTAATATTGACCGACATTATTCAATTTATTATATTAAATTTAAAAAATAAAAAATAAATAAATTATTTAATATTATTAAAATTAATTATATATTTTTTATGTATTACATTAAACGTAATCTTCTGATCTTACCCACGCTTAGAAATCCAACTTTTTAGGCACTCACACAACGCGTTGGTCCACTCCTTGGCCGCCTTTCCGATACATTTTAAGCGAAACAAACGACAAAAAAAAAAAAAAAAAAAAAAAAAGAATGCTATAAATTATTTTACGCGAAAGAAACATACCTTTACAGTAAAGACTAAAGACCCTCGGTTTAAACAAACAAAGAGACCGAAGTTAGACTTAACATCTTAATTTGATTGAACACAAAAATTTATTTGAAATTAAGCGAGGGAAGAAACAGGGGTTTGAACCCAGATTTTTCTTTTCTATAGTGATGAAATTATACTTTGAGCGGTAGGCTAGAGGAATTAGCCGGACCCTATAGGGTAAGAAAATGTTTTGAGTTGTTGATCAAGTTTCAAGCTGACACTGGAACCAATGAAATCTAGATCCGTGCAAAAGATGAACAAAAGTGATTAAACCTTTTGTACGGTGCAGCCTCAAGCTTCCAATGCAAATTATTCTCTGGAAAATTACAGGCAAAGGCAAGCATGGTAGAGGATATCTGCTAAGCCAACTTACATATGGTGACATTAACCGAAAAAAAAAAAAAACACACAGAACTGGCATAAGGAGAAGCTATAATGCACCATTAGTCAGAGGAGCACCTTACATGTTTAGGCCATCAACAAATAAAGAAGCAAAAACTTCCATTTGATGCATCTTCAACGCCACGCCAATTTCAACGCCTCCATTCCCATCTCTGCCTTCCATCAAAGAAATACATGGGCTTCTGTCTATTGAAGTTATCTCCACCCTCTTTGGTCTTCCCCACCCAAAATCAGACCCATAGTCTTGGAAACGGGGCGACCAGGCAACAGTAATGAGCGTTCCAGGTTCCATAGAAACCATTTCTCGTAGCATATCCTCTGCCTTTTCAAAAGGTCCTCTATGCACCAATCCCTTTATCTTGCTACTAATTCTTTTTGCAGTTTTGGCAAGTGCATTTTCCTCCATATATTCCCTAGCTTCCGCAACAATGGGTTCGCCATAGACACAATTGCCAAAGTAGTTTTCTGGGATTGGGTCTAAACGGCTCCTTGCATCCACCATGATAACAAAGTGAATGGTTTTATTACTATTTTCTTCTTCCCCTCTTGCTTTCACCAAGCAAACCAATACATAAGCACACGTAAGCACAAAAGTCGACAAGTGAATAGTATTTGCCGCATCATTTATCGGCTCTTCTACATTCAATTGAGACAAGACCTTTTGCCTCAACATTTTTATGTCTTCACCAGTCAGCTCAAATGTGGACCGAACCAAGTCTCGTGGGTGTCCCACCATTTCTTGAGGGATCTTCAAACTTCGAGTGTCGGTTTCTGAATCCAACTTGTTGGGGCCTGACCAATGGTTCAAAAAAAGCATCTCAAGCCCAGCACTGTCTTCAATAACTTCCCGATCAAAGAAAGGAGTAAGTTGGGCGGGCAAGCGTGGCAATGGGGAATCTTTTTCTATGTTTTTGCACGTATGGGCCCACGCCTTGATAAACATACTCGCGGACTTGCCATCAAATACTCCATGATGAAGAGTGATGCCAATGGCAAAACCTTTGCTAGGAAACAGTGTTATTTGCAGGGCAATCAATGAGGCCATTGTATCAGAGTTGGACAACTCAGGTACGTATGGACGCGACTCAATAGCTTCACGGATTTCATTGCCTGATAGGCGATCAAAATCTGCATTGGACAATGCAACAGTGAGTGAAACTGTGTCCTTTGGACTGTATAAAGTGATGGGTTTGTGAGAATTTGAGGGCCAGGTAAGGTGACCAGCTACAGGAAGAAAGTGGAGCAGTGTATATGAGAGCGATTGTTTAAGTTTGGGGAGGATTATTGTGTTAAAGAATTCTGGACTTGAATCGATACTGTAAAACAATAGAGACTCGATGGGTTGAGCTGTAAGGCAGAATATGTCATAGAAGGTGAGGGAAAGCGTCACGAATTGGTTTGCTATCTCCGATGAGTCGAACGCCGGACCAACTTGATACCGATCTACAATTTTGACACAATTTGGTGGTGCCATGACGTGCTGGATATAAAGTTGACTAACTCGAGAGAAATAAGATAATTTTATTAAAATTATATATGTTAACTGATATAACGCACAACTCACTTGTATTAATGTTTCTTTGTCTCACCACACTCAAGACTCTTCACAATACTCTATTGTCTTAACTCAGCACACACTTCACTAGCAAAACTTTCTCACGTCACTCACAGCCCACACACTCGTTTTCATTTGTTTTGCTCCACTCTCTCTACTGTACTGCTACACACACATTTACACATATTTATACTAGTGTTTAGTTAGTTGAGGAGCTTTAAAGTCGGTTGGTAGGCTAAAAATATCAAGCATAGTCTTACAATGGTAGTTGAGGAACATTTAATTGTTTTCAATAATTTCAACAATCCACTAGGCTAGAACGAGAGGCTTAGAATTAGGACAGTATGTCGGCGGCCAAAAATCATGCATGGTGGGGACACTTCTAAGAAGGCTTTTAGAATGTATAATAGAAAATATCTGCAACTTGTGTTGATCTTCATCTTCATGACGTATAGAGAGATTAGAGTAATAACATATTGAAATTCTAGTCATATCAATTAAGATTTAAGTAGAAGATTAACTTTTCCTCTAACGAGAAATACTAAAGTGTTGTACAAAAAAGATAAATAAAAATTTACTGAATTATTGTATGACGCCGGAAAAATTGTCGCTGGATTTTATGAGCAGAAGCATGTTTAAATTGGGGATACATAAGGACAAAAATTCTATTTAGAAAATAACCTTATAAATTAAGAGACATTCTAATGGTTCTAAACTTATAACTCACACTTTTATTTGGTCTCAGGTTTTAATTTTGGAAGAATAAAAAAGAAAAAAAAAAGACTAACTAATGCTATTTAACTGATTAAATCTTTTAAATCTTGTCCCATACCCCTATTATTCGAATAATCATATTATTACATTATCTCTTTAATTTTTTTGACAAATCACTCAAGGATATATAGGCATTTAAATGAAATCTGCTCATATGTAGGAAAATAAAAATTATAAAATAAATTCCTAAGAAATAAGATCACTAATAAGTTGAACCCACATAAAAAAATGTGTAAAAACAAGATGTATGACAATATACATATCATAAACTTTTGATTAAACAAATGATAAAAAGTTCGTGGAATCCATCCAGTCTCTCTTCGGTGTGTTTCCAAACGAACTCTCTTCGCCGAAAATCATCGTTCTACACTCCACTCTTTTATTTATGGAACAATAATAGATGAAAATTGATTTCCACTTCCTACGGGCATGGGGTATAATCTGCTGTTCTTGTTGTCGCGCTTATATTCGCGAGGTCTCAGTTTCTTTTTTTTTTTTTTGACATAAGAAAAATCATCGCATTAGATCAATTAAAGTTCATACATATATCCAACTCAAAAACATCAAAAGAATCCGCATATAGCAGAAGTGAGGACGGTACTAATGACTTACAGTGAGTATAGTCCTAAATATCATGAACTAAACTAATTTGAAGTCTATTTAGATAAAATATTTAAAAGAGAGAATAAATCGAATTGAAATCAACAGCCGGACAAAATTACATAAAGTCGCACTTGGACAGACCTACAATAGGAATTAATTGAATTTTCTCAACAACGATTTTCAAGTACACTACTAAACAAACAAACACAAATACAGAACAACAACAACAATAGAAACATAAACAGTACATCAATCCCCAAACAAAAATAAAACAGCAGCAACCCTTTGCAGTAGATTTGATGGCGGTAGAAGGCGGCGTCGGCACCGACGGAGTAGGCAGCGACGACGACAGCAGTAGCTGCATCGGCGGATGTGTCCATTGGCCCAACCCGGCGACAAAAATGGATCCAGAGCCAAAAATGCCGGCAATGGCAGATCCGCCTGCGGCGACTTTAGGAACTGAGGCTCTGGCAATGATGACGCCGGCAGCGTCGATAGCATGAGGTAAAGTGGCTTTGGTGCCGCCGGCGGCGGCGGTGATGGTGGCAGAGACAGCAAAAGGGAAGCCCGACTAGTGGGGAACACGAATCCGTCGAAAGGAGGCCATGGGGGGCTTTATTTAACGTAGACCTAAAAGAAAAGATACAGTCCACCATAGTTAAAGCTAGGAGGAAGTGAGATGGCGAAGATGAGCAGGGGAAAAGGAAGATAAAAGAAGAGGAAAGGGAACGGAGTATGGGAGAGAAGCTGAGAGGTGCTGGCCAGCGGTGGTGGTGGCTGGCCACCGCCGGCCAGAAAAATTTTAAAATTGCTTGGAGGGAAGGCAGGGAAACTTAGACAGAGAGAAAGAGTTGTGGAAGGCAGCTAGACCTCAAGATTTCTTGTCTTTGCCTTTGCGAGGTCTCAGTTTGTTGAAAAAAAAAGTTTTTTTTTTTTTATTTCAGTTTGTTGAAATAAAAAAACTGATTGTTAAATGAAGTTTTTTATGGGACGAGAGCTCTTACTTTACTTGAACGCGAAGCCCTGTAGGCGCAAGAGACCAGAGAAGTCCCAAACATTTTTTCAGAAGGTGGTGAAGTTATTAATAATTAATAGATGCACAGCGATGCAAGTCCCAAATGGAAAGCGCAGAGCCCTAAAAGGCTGTTTATAAGTTGCTCGTTGTTGCCACCCTTGGCCCAAGTTCTGTGGCGAGAGCTCCTTTGCCTAAGAGGTAGAGCACTCCTTGAGGAAAAAAAAAAAAAAATGCAAGGGAAGGCACACCCAAAGAAGAAAGAGGCCTTACCACCTTGTGCGTATTTTAAATGACACTTACAGGTAATCATTTGACGATAGATCAAATGTCTGCAATATAAGGTAAGACTAAACAGGTGAGACTAAACGTTCGTCATTCCTGTCAATCTTAAGTTAGTGACCCTTATTAGGCATACCCAGAGTATACTTCTCCCTAAGTTTGGTGTAGCGTTTTGGTCATGTCCTGGAGGAGAAGTGACGAGAGTTGTTTTTTTATTTTTATTTCTAATAAAAAAAAAAAGAAGAATGAGGCCGTTAACTAAAAAAAAAAAAACTGCAGAAAGAGAAAGAGACCAAAATTTTTTTTAAAAAAAAGGGGTTGGCACCATCTTAAGAAAAATGCTTAAAAAATTTCTACAAAATTGCTAGTCCAAGAAAAGGCACAACAAAAAGGAATAAAAGGGGCGTAGAACCCATAAAAAATGGCTCAGTCAGCTTCTGATTAGTTCTCCAGTCCAAAATGGACTGGTGGCTGTTTTTTTTTTTTTTTTTTGTCCCTATGATCCAATTCCTGAAATAAACAAACTTTAAGGTAATAAGAATAATAAGAACATTACTATATAACAACACAAAAGAAGTAATATAATAGTAATAAAGGGTTATAACATAGTTATTTTATTTATTTTTTATAAATCTCACTAGAAGAATATATAAAATAATTATAAAGTAATTATACGAATAAGTTTAACTCTAATAAATTAGTAAAATTCTTTTTTTTTTCTAAACTAAAGTCTAAACTTAGTTAGTGTTACCCTAAATATATTTAATTTACCCTAAACCTTGATTTCAAATTTTTTTTTTTGGCTAAAAAATGTGAACTGAAAACAATAGTAATGTTTTTTCATTTAACTGATTGTTTCAATTTAAATACTGTATGAATAACTTTTTGTTTGATTATCTCTCAAAGCATTTTTGTGCAAATATTTTTAACTTAGTACTTTGGCTATATGAGCCTCCATAAACAAGCTATATCAAGCTCGTTAACGAGCTACTCACGAGTCTTAACAAGTTGAACTGGACCTTACTTACATTTGATTCGTCTACTAAACGAGTTTTACAATTAGATTCATGTGTCGCTCATTAAGTTTAATAAACGAGCTCAAGCTGAGCGACTGATCTTTTAACGAATGTATTAACTCGTTTGCAGCCCTATATGCGGATCCCAAATCCACGATGATTTTAAACAAAAAAAAAACTTTATCGAGGAATTCATTAAAGGAAAAAAATAGATAAGCCAATTAATTATTCTCTACTGTACTTTTGATAAAAATAGATAAGCTAATTCATCATTCTCCAACTCCAAAAAAAAAAAAAATGTATAAGGTTATCTGCATATCATACATTTTTTGACAAAAATAATAAAAAAATATGTGGATTGCTCCTAATGAGATATAATTTGATGTATGTTTTTCATTCATTTTACTCTCAATTATACAATTTTATTCTTACTTGAATTCAATTTTATTGAAATTTCATGATTTTTATATTCTTTTATAAAAAAGGGTTACAGTGATGTATTGGAGTCAATTTGGTGCATAAATGTGAAGAATTATTGATCAAGGAATAAAGAAAAAAAAACCTTATGGAAGAATCTCGGTCTAATTTGGCTATTGACTTGAAAAGGAATTTTATTTTAATAAGGAAACTAATACGAATTAGAATTTTTGTTGTCATAGATTGAGTATTGATCGATATTTTGGACAAAACTTTTGCTACACATATCTAATTTTACTTTTTTTTTAGCAAATAAAATTCACTCATAATCTAACATCCCATAATCTATTTTTTTATTTCAAGTTGATTCAATTCATTGTTTGATATAAAATTATGAGTAAATTATTCTTATTAAAAAATATAAGTCAAATTAGAAATCCTCGTAACATTGATTCCTAGAATAAAATTAGAGATTGGGAAAGGTGTAATCAAATTTCATTTGAAAGGTAATCTAGGTTAATAAAAAACTTTTCAACATTCAAATTATCTTGTTTTGGTTAATGAAGAGGATTTACACTTTGTTTGGAGTGTAAAAGGAGTGAGGAGAGAAAGTTGAGAGAAAGAAAGTGGTAAGAAAGAAAGAGGAGGGAGAGAATTTAATTTTCTTTTATATTGTTTGGAGTGATAAGAGAAATGTGAGGAAAGAAAGTTGAGAGAAATTAATAATTTGTTTGAATATGAGGAGAAAGTAAAAAGAAATAAAATTTTTTAATTATAAATGACAATTATAGCCTTAGACTAAATTAATATATAATTAGAAAACCTTATTTACTGTATTGCTTATATATTATAAAGTGGAGAGAAATCTTAGCCTTAAGCCATGGATTTAGTTGTATTTTTTTTTTTTCATAATTGTGAACAATTAAAATTCTATCCTACTTCGACATGTTCCACATTTTTTTTTAACCTTATGCCACAGATTTTTTTTTTCTTTTAAGGCTATGACTGATATTTAATACTCAGTTCTTCTAAATCAAAAAAAAAAAAAAAGTGCTGCATCAAAAAGAAAAACGTAATTTTTTTTACATCAACATTTGTTACATCTTGAGTTATGGGGTAATTATTGATGCTAACTTGTCCTAATTTTTTTTAATAAAACACCCAAAAACAAAAACTTCTGAAAAATAAAATAAAAACCCCAAAAGCAAGAGGCTTTTTTCAATCAAATTAAAAATAAAAAGCAGATAATTTTACGAAATTGGGGTTTAAGTTAATTTGAATTTGGGAATACGAAATTTGCTGGGTTCCTGCAGAATCAATGAAAAAACATAGAGAGAGAGAGAGAGAAAGAGATACAGTAATAAGCAACGAGAGGCTCGTGTTTCTGTAGCTCATTGGCTCTTTGTAGATCCGGCAACAGCAGCTTCGTTGGCTCGTTCTCGTTCGCCATTGCTCGGCAAACACAGACAAAAAGAGAGAGAGAGAGAGAGAGAAAAGCTTAGACAGAGAGGGCAATCTCGTCATTTTACTGTTATTTCTTAATCTTTCGCCCATTTTCTCTCCAATTTGGAGAGATTTGTCGTACCGTACGGCAGTGCAGAATTTTCACCGAAATTTCGTCTCCTTCTCTTTCCACTTGCAGTCCAAACAGCTGATTATTCCATTACCTTCGTACTTTTCTTTCCTCCCTTTTTCTTTCTCTTCCTTTCACTGCACTCAAAACAGACTGTTAGTTTCTTATAAAAGCATTTTGTGAATTAATATCAATTAAAATTTTTTCTTAATCTATAGAATTTGTCTGCTCAATTTTATCTATACAATAATTGTACTATATATTGTCAATATCAAACACATCAAGTAACTTTATGTCGTGTCTGTACACTTGTAATATTGAAAAGGACTATTTAAGAGCAATTAATAATTAGTTACAATATTATTATTCACCAATTATATCAATTATATTGGCGCAATAATTAATTATATTAAATTCAAAATGACATACAAAATTAACTAAGAATCACACTAACAATTACACTCATTATATTTTTTAACCAATCACATAATAAGTTAAGTCCTTCTAAAATATTATTGTCTAAATTTGAATAGTTTTTCGTTACATAAGAATAAAATAATGATTAGGATAATCGAATTTTATTGCATTAGCTGTCAGCTCATCACTCAGCAACAATTTAATATTACTGACCATTTTTGTACTTTTTCAAAAGATTGTAACCTTATTTGAATGATTTTTTTAATTGCCAATCCAGAGTTAAACTTTCCAAAAATTACTGATCTAAGTGATAGACATATCCCTACATAAGAGAAGACAAAGGCTATAATAACACATATGTAACATTAATTCCTAACTAGAGTAAAATTAGAGATTGAGAAAGGTGCAACATATTTCATTTGGAAGGCATTTTAAATTAATAAAAAAATTTTCAACATTCAAATTATTTTGCTTTAGTTAACAAAGAGGGTTTAGGGATTGTTTGGTTCAACTTTTCAAGCCTGTCGATCGTTTTTCGGTTATAAAAAGTAATATATGAGGCATTTGGTGAAAATTTTCTATTATCTGTTAATTGTTGATAAGGGTATAAAATGTAGCTGATTGAAAATGTACTTCCCACTATTTTTTATGAGAATATGCTGTTGCTGTTTTATTTATATTTACCATATTGCCCTTAATGTTTCTAAATAATTTGTCTTTTTCTTTCTTGTTATGCGGATTCCATGTCTAAGCTACTTGTATTTCTATTTTTAACCCTATGGTCAGTACGCATGATTTCCTTCTATCTCTCTCTTTACACACACGCGCGCGCGCCCCAACGGATATGCCCAAGTCGGTGAAATAATTTTAGCATTAGATTTTAAGGATTAGCTAATAATTAGATTTTAGTTTTTAAGTGGTGATTATGAAAGAGATTTACTGTTTTGGATGATTTTTTTTTCAAAAATAAAATAAAATGATATGAAAAATTTAAAAGACATTAATATGAACAGTTAGAAATAATTAAATCAAAGAAGATTGGGATGTGTAATTTTCATTTTTTTAATAGAAAATTTAAGTTTAAGATATGATAAATTTTAATTAAAATTTAATTGATTGATTAAAAATTAATCAAAAGATATTATTCACGAGAATGTTGTCAATATATGAGAGACTTATTCACCTATTAATGATTATATTTGTATTAATGTCAATATAATGAATGTCCTAATCAATCTTTTTATTATGTAATTGCTATAGTCAATCAGCAACTGAACCAAGCACTACATTTAATTTTATTTATTAACAGCAGTCTTCAATAACAGTAATCAGTAATTAATAGCAGTAATCAACAATCTACAATCAATAATAACAAATAGCAATCAACAAGGAGCCTTATTATTTTACTTAAATATTTTGTGAATTAATATCGATTAGATTTTTTTTTTCTAATCTATAGGATTTGTTGGATCAATTTTATCTATAAAAGAATTGGACTACACATTGTCAACATCAGACCCATCAAACTGTGCCTGCACACTTGTAACATTGAAATGGACTATTTGAGAGCAATTAGCAATTAGTTCTAATACTACTGTTTACGAATCATATCAATTATATTAGTACAATACTCAATTATATTAAACTCAAAATAGCATAAAAAATTAACTGAGAATCATACTAACAATAACGCTTATTGTATTTTTTGACCAATCACATAAGAAGCTAAGTCCTTCAAGTCTTTATATAACAGAACATATCTAGTTAATTATATTTTTTTTTGTCCAAATCCGCATGATTTGTCCGTTCAATTTGATGTGTAGGGCAATTGTATTAGGCATTGTCAATATCACACTTAACTCTCATTTTATGTACATAAAAACTTCTTACTTGAAGGATTGAACTATTGGAGCAAAATTAGCAATTAGTTATGGTGTCACTTTTAATGAATTATATCAAATTATACTTGAGCAAGACTCAATTATATCAATCTCAAAATACCACACACAATTAATTGAGAAGCACAGTAACAATATGAGCATCAAGCCACAGTAATAACATCTCTAGACCAGCCACATTCATAGTATTCATTGACCAACAACACAACAAACTAAGATAGTCAGTTCCTTATATACTTGAATAGATCTAGTCTTGATTGACCTATAAGTCCGGTCGACCAGGCAAAACGCTCGGCTAAAATCCTATTTTCTGAATCCTGTATCATTGGTCGACCATTGCATTGCAAAAATATCATTGTTGCACGCAAATAACGACTTTTTATCATAAGTGGCAATTGATTTTGTTATTTCAGTTTCTGGACTCCTAAAACCGCAACTAAGCCATCAAATGCTGTTTACCTAACCTTGAAACTCTATTTAAATATTGCTAAAGAATTTTAGTAGTTTAAGTTTGCTTTTAGTCAAATTTGATAAGGTTAAGAAGATTGGAAATTTCACTTAAACCTTAATAGAATTTCATAAATTTATAGAATGAGAAATTTCTTTTTTTTTTTCAAATTCACCAAAATTTGAAGATTTTTTTGTTTGGTTTGCATTTTCAATTTGTTATAGAATTGTAAATGAAAGGGAGAAAAGTCATAAAAAGTTGCTAAATAACATCTTTTGTCCTTTTATTGTTAAGAAAGTCACTGAGTCTACAAAATATTTGGTCTCCCTCATCTCAAATTCTCCATATTAAAATGGCCCGCGATTTTGTTTGAGGACTTGGAGTTCCTGTAATAATTTGTGTAGTTTATTTTTTGATATACCAAAAATTGGATGTTTTATTTTTGTCATATTGAATACTTTGATAAGCAAATTTGTATACAATTTTATTTGGCACTGATATCTTTTGATAAAGGAACTGATAAAATTGTTGTTATACAAGTCCAACTTGTTTGTTTTTTTATAATAAAAAATAATTTCTCGCAAGTATGTCCGTCATCGAATCTGCAGGTCGAGGTCAGAGTAATCTCTATTTGCATGTCTTATTTAACATAACATATAGGAAGGAACCCACTATCCCAATACTATTAGGTCTAAACAAGTCTTCTCAATCTTACCACAACGCTTGTCAAGTTTGGAACTAGTAAAATACAGTTAACAGTTAAATCAAACAAATTCAGAAATCAAAGCTTCTGAGTGTTGTCACTAAATTTTGAATTTAGGTCGTAAATGAGAGAAACATATCATATTACTACTAAACAACTAACTCAGGTGGTAATCCAAATTATTAATACCATATCGATGAATTTTATACGTTAAAAATCCACTCTACAACATTTTCCTTTATAAGGTCCTTTTAGGATGCAATTTTGTTTGGCCAGCTCTCTTTGTCTCCAATGTTGCTTTTCTCGCAATATCAGTGACAATCCATGGTAGCTACGCTAATTAGCCAGAAATATTTATGAGACAACAAAAAAAAAAAAAACAAAAACAAAAACACTATTAAAATTTTTTCTTATTTCTTACATCAATAGAATTTGTGTTGGTGGTCTAAAGTACCACAAGAGATAAATATTTATATTAGAAAATAGGAAGATCAAAGAAGGTTGAGCTGGCCCTTCTATTCTTTTGATATTGGCGTCCAAGTCATGACTCCAAGTTTGAACCCCCGGGGCAAGCGGTCTAGATCCCATTCCCACATGCGTGGATGCATCTATGGGCACCACATGGAAGCGGGAACTTGTTTGGCAATAATCTGGGACGCGCTTCAAATTTTCTTGAAATGACTCTGAGGGGTCCATATGCCAATCAGGACCCGAACTTGGGCTGTTTGTTATCCTGAACTAACTTTGGGGCATCTGGCCAGATTCTATCTGGCTTTGGGGAAGACAAGCCCAATGGCTCGGGTCTCGACTTAACATTAAGGCTCTGCAATACTATCAATAATCTCGTGCTTCTATCAATGAGTGATGGTACGAGTAGCAGAAACTCATCATCGTTTAATCAGAGGTTTCGAATTCGAATTCCTGAGAATGCAGTCGCGTTAAATACTCATTGGGAGACTTTTGCCGCCCTTCGGGGTCCTGTCTGAATCGGTTCAGATTAGTCAGTCTATTGGTCTGTATACTAGACAGTTTTAGACCAAAAAAAAAAAATCTCGTGCTTCTTAATAGGTTCATATTCCTTGAATTTTGTAATGCAACATGAGATCAATAATTTTTTTTTTTCATTTATTGTTATCAATTTCTCCATCACTTTGCTTTACTTTGAAAGAGTGGGGAATGTTTAAAGAAGTGAGAATGGCTATTTTTGATTGGTTCCCCTTTCCCACTTACTGCGGCACTAATTTAATTCCTGTGGACTGTAGTGCACAAAATCATCTTCTCTATAATCGTGTCTCCAAGTCGGGAAGATTGAAAAACCTTTCATTTTAGTTTTTGGTTTCTCTTTTTTTGATGTTAGCTTTGCCTTGTGCTGTCATTATAGCAATTGAGAAAAATGCATTACGAATTTATTTAGAACCCAATTAAGGTTAATAAGAAACTTTTGAACATTTCCACTTTTCTTTTTTTTTTTTCTAGGAAGAGGATTTAGTTTCTTACTAAAATATTTTGTAAATTAATATCAATTACAATTTTTTTCCCCTAATTTGTAGGATTTGTCCGGTCAATTTTATGTGTAGGACAGTTGTACTATATGTTGTTAATATCGAATACACACGTAACTCACATATTATGCACGCGCACACTTGTAACATAGGAATAGACTGTTTAATTGCATTTAGTAATTAAATCTAATATCACTGTCTATAAATTATATCAATTATATTTGAGCATTCTCAGTTTATTAATCTCAAAATGTCATACAGTTCCTAGAAAAATCTCAAAATGTCGTATAGAATTAATTGAGAATGACACTAACAATCACACTGTAGTATTAGATGTAATTACAGTTCTATTTTTGCCTGAAACAATTCCTAATCGCCATTTCTGGTTCCTAAAAAACTAAAATATTAATTGAACTTCCCTTTGGATGGTCCGATTAGATTCCAGTTAACTGATTGTTCTGGTTCTGATTCTAATTTCGATTTTAGTTTTGATTCTAGATATGCTTCTAATTTCAATTCCTGTTAACTTCCGGTTTCGATTCAATTTACTTCTAACTTTTTTTAAGAAAAAAACAACTTAAAATTGTAAAAATTGAATTTTAATTAGATTAAAAAGAGAAATTTGAACAGCTAAAGAGCTTAGATTTAATTAAATATTAATTAAATTATATGTATTCTTCTTGCTAAAAAAAATTTAATTAAGCTGCCAATATATTTTCTTCAAGAGTCTAAGCTCTTTTAGTTTATTACTATTAAAAATTTAACTCACATTTTATCTCATTTTTAATTTCGATGTATATTCTCAATCATTTTTGTTTGTTTGGCTCACTCAAGGAGTGGTAGAACCTTCTGTCTTTTTATTGTGAATTAATTCATTGAGTCCACAAAATATTTGGACTCCCTCATCTCAAATTCTACATATCAAAATGACCTAAGATTTTGTCTTAGAACTAGAGGGTCCTGTAATAATGTATTTAGTTTAATTTTGAAATACCAAAAATTGGATATTTTTATTTTTGATACAATTATTTAACACTGTGATAATCAAATTGGTATACAATTTTGTTTGGCAACAAAATTTCTTGACAAAGAAATTGATAAACATGTTGTCCGTATAAGTCCAAGTCGTTAATACTATATTGATAATTTTATACATTAAAATCCAACTGCACAACATTTCTATTTTTTACGGCCTTTTGGTATGCAATTTAGTTTGGCCAGCTCTCCTTTTCCCCAATGTTACTTTTCTTGCAGTATCATTAACAATCCAGGCAAGCTATACTAATTGGTCAGAAAAATTTATGAGACAAAAAAAAAAAAAAAACACCTTCAAAGACTTGTTCTTATTTCTTAAATCAATAGATTTTGTGTGGGTGCTCTAAAGTACCACAATCGATACATTTCATAGTAGAAAATAGGAAGATCGAAGAAAAATTGAGCCGATGGTGCAACCGGTCTAGATGCTACATCAGGGGAGGCATCTTTGGGCTCCGCATAGAAACGGGGACCTATTTGGCAATAATCCTTGACCTGCTTCGAATTTTCTTGAATTGACTCTAAGGGGTTCATATGCTAATCAAGACTTGACCTTGGTTGGATCTTGCTATTTTGAACTGACTTTGGGGCATCCTTTATGGCCATATTCTGTCTGGCTTTGAGAAAGATGAGCTCAATGACTCGGGCCTTAATTAAACATTAAGGCTTTAGTTCATTTTGGTTATTGGTCTCTTTTTTTGAAGCTGGCTTTTCCTTTCGGTGTCGTTATAGCGATCAAGACATGATTAACCTTAGACTTTGTCATGATCACCAATCACTTACATATTCTCTATTTTTCTTTTTTTCGACTTTAAATGGCAAAGTGAATCACTCATCTTTTCCATTAGAACCAAGATGGGGTTTATATAATACATAAACAAACTTGACACCGCATAGATAACATTCATTCTTAGATCAAAATTAGGGATTGAGAAAGGTCAATCCGAATTTATTTGGAAACTAATTAAGGTGAATAAAAGACTTTGTAACATTTGCCACTTCTAATATGGATCCGACAGTACTCGAATTAAATTAATCAGGGCCTAATGAGGATTACAGAATATTAGGAAAAGACAAAAAAAAAAGAAAGACTTTTTAACATTTGCACTTATCTTGTTTTGTTTTAGGAAGATGATTTAGTTGTTTTACTAAAAATTTTTGAGAATTAACGTTAGTTAGATATTTTTTCCCAATCCGTAGGATTTATCCAATCAATTTTATGTGCACGACAGTTGTACTATATGTTGCCAATATCAAACACATCAGTTAACTCACATTTTGTGCACCTACACGCATGTAACATAGGAATGGACTATTTAAGTGCAAGTAGCAATTAGTTTTAATATCACTATTTACAAATTATATTTGAGCAACACTCAAATATGTTAATCTCAAAATGCCGCATACAATTAATTGAGAAGCACACTAATAATTACACTCATAATATGAATTGACCGATTATAATAAGTTAAGACATTCAAATCATTATATACTGGAACATATCTGATTAGGATTTTTTGTGTTATATTGTACTAGATGTTGTCAATATTAACACATGGCTAACTCTCATTTTGTGTACCTACACACTTCTAATATGATGGCATGAACTATTAAAGTACAATTAGTAATTAGTTTTGATATCACTGTTTACGAGTTAAATCATATTATACATAAACAATATTTAATTTATCAATCTCAAAACCTCTCTTACAATTAATTGAGAAGCATACTAACAATATGAAGACTAGGCCACTCTAATAACGTCTATTAACCAATTACATTCATAATATTTATGAATCGATAATACAATAAGCTGAGACATTCAAATTCTTATAAATTTGAATAAATCTAGTCCTAATTGATATCTGATAAGGTATACGAATAAAACTTAATTATTTAATGTCTATTTTAATATTTATTTTTATTCTATAACAAATTTGGATTGACTTCAATAGTCTTCTTTTATCCTTAGCATTCATATCATCTGCTTTTACTTGACAAAATGTTTTATTTCAATAGTTTATGCTTCTTAACCTTATCAATTCACATCATTGTCTTCTAAAATCACGTCAGATCCATAACTTTGTGACTTTATACATGGCATTCACTTATCTGACACATCGAATTATCTCATCACAAATTCATGATCTAAAAATATTACAAATTATCTCGTTGCATTCACTTATCTGACACATTTAGTTATCTCATCATAAATTCATGATCTGAAAACATTACAAATTATCTTATTATCAATAGCATTGTAAAAACTTATCTTACCAAATTTTTTTTTGACTTTCCTTCCCAGAATTTTGCTCAGGCTATGTGTCTCCAAGAGAAATTTTTATATAGAACTTGAAAAATAAGGTCTTGACATTCATTCTCAACGTCACTTGACAATTCGTGATATTCCTAGATTTTATGTAGATATTTTATCTCCTAATTTTTCATTCACGAAATTTGGATAGAGTTATATTAGGGCATGTTTGGAATGATTGACGATTTCCGTTTTCCATTTAATTTTCATGGAAAAAACGCAAAACCCTTTTGTTATTGCTTTACGTTTTCTTTTTGTTTTTTTTTTCCAAAAGCATAAAGCATTTTTTGAAAAGAGAAAACGCAATTTTGTAAAAAAAAAAATATTGGTGTTATAATTTTTTTATGTTTTATTAGTGTCTTCACTATAACTAAAAATATGTACTGTTACTGTTTTGCAAAGCAGGAGAATAAGCTGTCCTTTCACCAAGTGCTTTTTGTCCAGAATAAAAATTTATTTTCCAATAATTTTTATTTTTAAAATTAATATTAATATTTTTAAAATAATTATTATATTTATATTTTAAAAAAACCACTTAATTATTTTAAAAATAACCGCTCTAATTTTGTTTGAAACGACTCTTTTGTCAATTATATCCACCAGTGTCCCTCTCATGTCTCTCAAACAACCAGTGTCTCTTTCCTGCTATCTCACTCTATCTCTGGGCTTGATTTGTCTCTCGTTCTTCTTTCCCATTTCTTTCATTCAGTTGTCTCCACCACCGTCTCTTTCCTTCTCTGTTATTCTTCTCTCACTTTATCTCTGGGGCTTAATTTCTTCCGGAGCAAATTCGTACTATTTGTCTTTCAAGATTATTCAATGTTTCTGTGCTCGAAATCAGAAAAGAAAGAAGCAAAGACAATGATTGGTTGAGGACACCACGAGACAACCAGCTCGCCTCTATGACTGCTGAGGATGTCCTTAGAGCCTGCCATCTTCTCCATGACGAGATTCGTATTCTCAAAGTCCATCCTCTCTCTAGTGCTTTTGGATTTTTATTTATGTATTATGTGTTTACTTTTTGGTGTTGGTGGGGGGGGGGGGGTTTAGGAAGAATTCTAGAGGACGAATGTGGAACTGGATTCATATAAATAGAAGATACAGGAGAATCAAGAGCAGATTAAACTCAACAACCAACTTCCTCACTTGATGAGTAACATTGTCGTTGTCGAGGTTAGTTGATTTTTTCTCTGTTCTGCTAATAAATTTTTTTCGTTTTTTTTTTTTTTTTGGATTATAACTCTGGTTGCAATTGTGTTAAGAGTGATGAGTTTTAAGAAAACCCTAATCAGGATCAATTTAGTCACAATTGTTATAATTAAATAGCTATGGTTTGTTTGTTTTTTTTTTTTCTATAAACTTGTGCGTGCTTAGATTTTGGAGATGAACTCAGAAGAAGAGGGTGAGGAAGATGGTGCAAATATTGATATTGACTCTCAGAGGAAGCGTAAATGTGCTGTACTCAAAACATCTATGCGTCAGTATGTCGTCTTAATTAAATCTTATGAATTACCATTTACCAGTAGAGAAGATAAAAAGGGCTAGGTGGTTTGCACTTGCTGGTTTTGATTTGCTATTATAGAATAGATGAGCACATTTACTGCACACCTTGTATGTATTCTGCTTTTCTTATGCTTTTATAAAGCACAGAGTACTTTCTATGATTAAAATGTAGGCTTATGTCGTTTCTTTTTAGTGTTAAAGAAGAAAAAAGACAAAAATATATAATTAGCAAAGTAAGGAGAATGAGAATGTGTTGGAAATTTGCAAGAAGATTTGAAGCATCATGGTCTTTTGCCTGTTAATGAAGAAGTGATGTCAAATTTTCTAGGACCCAAATGAGAAGCAAACTATTCTAGAGATGGACATGGAGATTTCTTACTATAGCTTACTAATTTTTTATTCAACTAGAGCATGGGGGAGTTTGATTGTTGTTCACCATAATATGCATCTCATCATTAAATTCTTCTAGAAACAATTATAGCCTTTATTATTATACCTTGTTTATAATGGGAATGGATCAGGAGCCCTACAAAATGTTCCTACCAGCTTGTTCCAACTATGTATGAAAAAGTAACTAACTGTTAACTTTTTGCAAGTACGTGGATAAAAAGAGTAGCGAAAAAAGTTAACGGTTGGTTACTTTTTCATACATAGTTTGGACAAGCTGGTAGGGACATTTCATAGGGCTCCTCAACTTTACCAGTTTGTAATATAGCTTTGTTGTGCTTATTGGACAATGGGATTGCATTAGTTGAGATTTGGATTGAGATATTTTTTCCTACTATATAGTTGCATATAACAATTTGATTTTTGTATGTCTCCAATCGATTATCAATCCCTATTGGCATAATTAGGTTGCAATCATCACTTCAAAGGTATCAACTTGTTTTTTGTTTTCAAGGTATCTATCCTGATCCATATGGTTCATATGTCCTGATAGTGGGTTAGGCTTTATATTCTACTTTAAGTTAATAGTTATTGAGCGTATTTTACCTTAGTTGTTTAGTAAGTACTAAAAGAGAGAGAGATTTGTGTCTTTCTCAAGAAAGTATTGTTTAACAATGAGTTAGGCCTTTAATTAATTTTGTGGGTATTCCCTTTAGCATCTAATTTGAAACTCTTATGCTCCTTTAGTAGGCAGAAGAAGTATGCATTTAAACCTTGCAGATGAGAAGCCCAACGTAGTAGACTTGTTTCCAACAATAGAGGCAAAAGCAAATTGCACAGTTGCAAGCAAGATTATTCCAAGCAACTGCTGGAGCAGTGAGGGTGAAGAGGAGGACAGGTTCACATAGAGCTTAGGATTTCACCTTGATGTAGGCATTGATCACAAAAGGCTATAATGTTTGATGGGAGTGCATGAGCTTTATGACAACGACATAATATTTGATGTATGAATGTTATTTTTAATAGTATCTTCTCTTTATTATGCATACTTCTTGTTAAAATTTTGTTTGTAAATGCCATAAACTATTAGTTTCTGTTAAGTTGTACATGAGATATGAAGCTAAAAGAAAATAAAAAAAATTAAAATTCGAACTTTATTTTCTTTTTCTTTTTAGATTGTTGTGTTCGAAACCAGACTACATCATGGTTTCCAGTCGATTCCAATTTCGCTTTGGAAAAGGAGAATTTTGACCGAATTAGTAAGCCTGCAGTTCTAGTCCAGTTCAGAACCTTGGAACTTTTGACCAAATTCAGGTTGTGAGCTTTACCGGCTTTGGTTTGAATCCCAAAACAAACAGTGGTGGAGTTTAGTGCCGATGTTATTCCCAGAACAAGATCTATGAAATTCAACGCAAAAATCATTGCCTTAGTTTGATATAAAATTCAAAGCACTTTTTTCTTTCCATAATGAACTATCTGCCTCAAGAAAAACCACTAATAAGCATTAATAATGATACAGATTGTAACCAGCAGAAAGTCACCTGGCTTCTTCCTCGTTGTAATTGTTCATCTTCATGTGTTTTGTTGAATAAATAATTGTAAGAATGAAATGAACCAAAACTGAATTTTACTAGAAGAGAGAGCAGCATTTGTAAGCTGGGTCATCATCAATTGTCTCATTGACTCATTTTGCGCAGTTCTTAGGAGTTGAAGATGGCACATGAATTTCACCAATGCCATCACTGGAGAGCCGCAATTTTTATCCCATCTTGTTTAAGCATTAATTTCCGCCGGCATTCTGCATCAGCCCACTTCTCATTCAAACGATTCGATTCCCATATTTCAGCGTAACGCCTCCATCATTCTCCGGTTCTATTTCCCTAATGACTTGCTCCATGACTCTCTTGGCCATGTCATACTGCTTATGCTCCTTGCAAGCAGACAAAAAGGAGCCCCAGATAACCACGCTGGGTTTCAGTTTCATGGTCCTAATAACCTCATAAGCTTCTTCTAACAATCCTGCCTTACCAAACAGATCAACCATGCATCCAAAATGCTGAATTCTAGGCTCTAACCCATGCTCCTCAATCATGTTGAAGTACTTGCGTCCCTCTTCAACCAACCCCATTTGAGCACACGCATTCAGAACCCCGGTGAAAGTTATCTCATTCGGTCTAACACCTGTTTCTTGCATCATATTGAACAAGGTCAATGCCTCTTGAGTAAAGCCATGTTGTGCTGCCCCACATATCAACGCAGTCCAGCTCAAGACATCCCTCACTTGCATCAACTCAAAAACCCAGCAAGCGTTCTTGAAAGATCCGCATTTTGCATACATGTCAACTAGAGCCGGGCCCAATTCCACATTTATCTCCCACCCATTCTTCACCGCAAAGCCATGAGCTGATTTTCCCACCAACAATCCACGCAAACCCATTCGTGCACAACCCGTTAAAACAGATCCCAGAGTCACTTGGTCTGGTTTCAACCTTCCATCCATCATCATCTCTCGAAATAATGATAGCCCTTGGTCCAAACACCCGTTATTAATGTAGGCCGTGACCATGGCAGACCATGAAGTCAGATCCTTCAACGGCATTTCCTCAAAAAGGGAACGCGCTTTATTAACATCTCCCAACCTCGAACACCCAGAAATCATAGTATTCCACGCAACAGTGTTTCTCTCGGACATTTCATCGAACAATAACAAAGCATCATCAAACGACGAGACAACATACACATGGAGAAGACAAGTGGCGACATGTACATGAGTATTAAAGCCTAGTTTGAGTAAATGGGAATGCAAGTGGCGAGAAATCCTGAGATTCTGCAACCGGGCACACGATTTGAGTGCAAAGACGACGGAGAAGCTATCGAAAGGGACGGATTGGCGGTGCATTCGGGTGTAGAGGCGCAAGGCTTTGTAAGGAGAGGAAGCTGCATTTCTAATGGCTAAAGCCCATGTAGTAAATCCTTGTGTGATGAAACAGAGAAATGGGTTTCTTGTTGTGGGCTTGAGATGGCGGGAGAGACGAACTAGCATCGCTTACATTGTTGCTTGTCGCGCAGCTCCGTTAAAACAGAGTTTTTGCGGTTATAACAGCTGACTTAAACGAGTGCCTTAGTTGGAAACAACTTGAGGACAGCAGTCGCATTGCTTAGCTACACTTAAAAGGTTTGATTCAAACATCAAAGGCAGTTGAGTGATAAGTAATTGATCAAGTAAATGTGCTTCCCACCCACCTATAAATATATATTTTTTTCTTCCTCTTCAAAAAAAGCATCTAAACCTAAAAAAGAAAATTTATAATTTGATTTCCTAAGTTAACGGATAATTTTAATTTGTTTCAACACCCTAATTCCAAGAATTATAGCACAGGCATTTGGCACCAATACATGTTTTTTTTACGCAGAACATAATAAAACTGTTAATTTTTATTATAAGATAGATATTTTTATAATAAAAATAATAAAAATAAAAAATATTTTTTATTATAAATAACATTAATTCTATTATAAAAATTAGCAGCTTTATTGTATTCAAGGTATTAATCATCACACAAACAGAAGGCATGTAGAATCATGCATGGTGCATCACCAATAAGAATTGAGTCTGCAAAGGGTGTGGCTACAGAGAACTGCAGACAAGCAAGTAAAATTGGGCATCGCACAGTCCAATGCCTCATAAGATAATGTCAATAAGATACATATGCATCGAGTACACGATCCTCCCACAATTTTTTTTTATTAATTGATTTTAATTGAGATTTAAATTTGAAACTTTTCAATCCTTACAATAATTTTAACACCAATTATTCTTGGAACATTAATTTATATGGATTAATTTTAAAAAAATCATCATTTTTGTGTTTTTTAATAAATCTAGCACAATTTTTAAAAATTTATAAATCTAATACAATTCAATTATTTTCTAACAAATTTAACACGCTGTCAGTTAAAAATAACTAGTTAAAAAAACAAAATATCTTAGTATACACATATAGTACGTCTACATCTAAATTTAACACAGTTTAAAATCTCTAAATGTTTATATGCATATGAACATATTAAGATATTTGATTATTTTTAACTGACAGTGTGCTAAATTTGTTAGAAAATAATTAAACTGTATTATATTTATTAGTTTTTAAAGGTTATACTAAATTTATTAGAAAATAATTGAACTATATTAGATTTATAAAAAAGAGTAAAGATAGTGATATTTTTTTATATTAACCTTTATATCAATTTATACATTGCATCAAGCTAATCAACCACTAGGGGATCCCCATTCCCAATTAATCACGCAAAGAGTTTCTCTAATAGCCTTTTATGAACTAAATCAAGTATTAAAACCATTTTTTAACTCATGATAAGTTTAAAGTTGGGTCACTAACTTAGGAAAAATCTAATTTTAGATTGGTAACTTAAAAAAAAACCCAATCAAAATTCATTCAATTAGAAAAAAAAACTTAGAAATAGGTCAACAACTTTGATTCCATTAAAACCACCATTATATGTTGATGTAGCGTTAAACATGGCAAGTCATGTCAGATGAATTTGTTGACATATCAAATTACCATATCCATGTATTTAGTAGCTTTGATAAAATTTTAAATTAGGTTAGTAATTTTAGATAAAATTCTAAATTAAACCAGTAACTTTAAGTAAAGTTATAAATTAATTCAGTAAATTAGAGAAATTTCACATTTAGATCCAACAACTAAAGGATAATTCTAAACTTTCTTGTAAGTTGAAAGAAAAAAAAAAAAAACTCATGCCATCGGCATAGACTGATAGAGATTAAAAAAAAAAATCCTAATAATATTCTTAACTTTCATTAAAATGTAAAATAAGTATTATCATAAGTGATATCTTATTTTCCCAAGTATAGCAAAGTATACTGTTTACCCATATGTACTTAGAATACAAATCTTAACAATTTCCCAAAGGACAAGCCCTTGAGTGGCATTCTTGGACACTTTCTTGGCTGCGACATAGTCAATATGGATGTAGATGGGGAGCTTTGATTGGCCCAACGCAAATTAGCAAGCAATTAGTTCACAACTAAATCACTTGAGAGGACTTCACCGTCACATTGAAGGAAGGAGTAACTATTAGGTCGTTGCCTCTTTTAGAGTCATTTGAGCCAACCGAAAAAGTAGTGGACTTGCAAGAATTGCTGAGAATCTTATGAGAATTCATTTCTTCAATCTATATCAATTGGACCTTTTTTTTTTTTTTTACTTATGGAAAAGTTCAAAACTATTCTTAAGTTATTAGACCCACTCATGAATTTTCTTCAAATTACTGACTCAATTTAGAACTTTACTTAAAGTTATTAGCCTAAGTTTTAGGATAGTGTAGTTGGATAGTTAACAAACTCATATGATATGACTTGTCACATCATTGTCACGTGAGCGCATAACAATAGTTTTAATAAATTGAAGTCACTAACTTATTTTTAAACTTTTTATGATAAAATTGACCTTAAATAGACTTTTTTTTTTAAGTTACTAGTCTAAAATTAGATTTTTTCATAATTATTGACCCAAATTTGAACTTATCAAAGTAGTGACTGGTCATGTATCTACGCTTATTATTGTAATAGCATGTTTTTTTTTTTTTTATTTGCATTTTCTACATGCATGGCGTGGGTTCTAAACATCACATCCAGTCAATTTGTTTCAATTTCACTTATCCACGCGGAGAAAAAAAGAGACCCCCCACAAACAAGTTAACTTTTGTTAAAGAAAAGCTAAACAGAATGCTTTAATGCCCTTTTATCAGAGAGGACAAGCAGTTCTTTTATTCTTTGTAGATGACTAGACTGCTGTTGTGTTAAATCAAATGAGTTTTTTTAAAAAATTATCTGAAGATTCAACCCTATAAAGTCCCACGTAGTTACGTTTGTGCAGACAAGGCAATGTAGTAGCTGCCAGATATACTGGTAGGTGAAGTTGAGTCATTCTTACAAAAGTCACTTAAAAGTGACTAAACTCCTCAAAATCAAAAGTGAAGACAGCATGATGCTTTTGATTGCCAAAAGTAAACCATCTTGCCTGCTCTTCTACACTCGTAAAACTGGGAAGGGGGAGAGAGATAGGGAGAGGTGAAAAGACAAATATTAGCAAGATGAAGAACGTGTCTTTGTCTTGACTTAAGCTTGCTTTAGGGAAAGTTTTATAATGATGGAAAGTAGGGAATATAATCCATTGCACACCGGAGAGCCAGATTACTACTATTTTTTGATTCTCATTTTGTTACTGTTATTAATTATTAGAGTTCACTTACCTAGAAGGATAATTGGACTGACGGGGCTAACACGTTTTTGTTTTTTGTTCATTTGTTTTATTCTAGATTTGTTGTATTTGCATATTAAGCTCAACTATTATAGAGATAATACGTTTAAAAAATAAAAAATGGGCAGAACCCACCATCTTTTTCTTCGTGAAATTTAGACATTAACCGTTATACACATAATATAATTTCTTTGATAAAAAAAAAAAAACAAAAAGTATGTGGAATCTACCACATTTTCCTCTCTCCCCTCTTTTTGTCTCTCCTCCACCCCCAACATTTCCATTATTATTATTATTATTATTATTATTATTTTGTATTGGATAGCTAGATTATTCTAGCTGAAAAACAGTAAACTCAGTGACAAAGGTGGCAAGTCCTACTTTCAATATTTTATTTTGCCGTAACGGGCCTCATCTGAAGTTTAAGATGAGTACTGCAATGGACCCTTAATTTACTACTTGAGCTAGGTACTGCCAAACTTTTGGCGGAGAAGATCATAGATTCGAATATTATCACCTTCTTAAACCTCCCGCATTAAAGTGCAATGTATCCCTTTTCAAGTTCAAAGGCCTGAAAAAAAAAAAAATTCTCCTCATAACAATTAACATATCTACTCTCAGTTAGTTAATGGCTCCCATTATTACTGACTATTGTTCAGTTCCCAAAAAAAAAAAAACAAAAAGAAAAAGAAAGAACAAAGACTATTGGTTACTGGTCACCATTATTATCACATCTCACGTATATTTATGAACTCTCTGGTAACATTGTGATAACTCGTAATCATACATTACCACACATGATGCCAAAGCAAGAATCATGATTCTTGATGTTACTAATCTTTCAGTCAAAAAAAAAAAAAAAAAAATGTTACTAATCAAAGGTTAAACAGGGATGCACGGTGTGCGTGCATTTGACAGCAAGCAGACTCATATGATTACCTCTCGTGTCCCTGCCGTGTTGTGCATGGATGGATGCGCCCCAGCACAATGTCATATATAATCAACGGAATGACCCAACTTGGTCATAACTCTCCACCAATTGAGTTTCTTGTACTTATAGTTCAGAACTAAAGTCCTCACTCAAATCAAAACCCGAAAAAAAAAAAAAAAAGAAGCCTTAAAATTTTCTAGCTTTTCTCCACTAATATGACCCAAAAAAAAAACCTTGTCCCCACTGAAAAAAACATTGGAAACATGCAACTCAAAAATATATCGACGAGCAAAGGTTGTTTTGTTTTGCTCAATTCTATCTTTGAGAATTGAAATTTGTTTTTTCAGAGTAGCAGTAACTTTATTTATTGCTATTCCAATAGTGAAAAGATATTTTCTAGTGATGATTGTTATTATAAATTGGTTGCGTTGAGTCACAATTGGATGGACAATTGTTTGGTTATCAAATTTGAGAAGGATGCATTCATTAAAATTGAGTAGAGTTCTCGGAACTTTCAAAATATGAAAAGCTTCTAGAGATGAATTGTGAAATACAGATTGTCCTACTATAAAAAAAAAAAAAAAAAGATATTGTTTTTGTTAAAATAATAGTAATAAATTTCTTTATGTACTTTTTCATTTTATGTTATAGTAAAACTATTATATTGTCCCACATTGTGTTCGTTCTTCTAAGAAAAAATTAGATAGGTGAAGAATTTAGATGCACCCAAATAGAGTAACATCATGCTAAGCGCTAACATCACTCCGTGGGTCATGTACATTAAAAAAAATTAAATTTTAAAATTTACATTTTTTTATCAAAAATCAAAAGATCTATAAACATATATTATGTAAAACAAGAAGAATAGAATGTGAAACAAAACGTAGAAATTGTGCAATAATGGTAAAGTTTAACATGTATCATCGTTATATTACTTTGCTGATAGCTTGTTGTACATTTTGTCGTGTTTGTTGCACTTTCTTCACATTTGTTGCAATTTCTGTAATTCTTCACGAAGAACTTAAATTTCAAAATTTTGATTATTTAATGTTTGGGACTCAGCCGATCGATCTCAGTAGGTCTGATGTACTCAAACCCATATTCTTAAATGAATTTTCTACTTAAAATTTTGAGACTTTTATTCTCTCGTGAACGGTATTAATTGAACGGTCTAAGAAATCTCTGTTGAAAATGTGTTTGAATTGAGGAGCAACAGACGAAACAAACAAATAACTCTACGGTACTTCCATTCAGTAGCAAACAAGGCACGTAAGGACGGAGAGGACCCTTTTCCAATCTGATTCGTTGGCAGCTTTCAAAAGGGACAGACGAGAGTGGGATGACCCATCGATGCAGCTTTGGGATGCCATGTCCTTGTGGCTTTACACGCAAAACTATGGTTTCTAGGGCATTTGCATTTCTCCTTGGTGAAATTATGTTCATGTGTGCACTGTCATCGGCCCAAACCCACATGAATTTTTGAATGATTGTGTTCCACTTTTTTTTGTTAACCTTTGTTGCAGACTAATAATGGACATTCCATTTCCCTTTAATTCTGCCTTTGAAATAAAATGCAATTACTATTTCTCTAAAAAGTAATGATATATATTACAAAATTCATATTATAAAATATCTAAAATTTATAATTATGAAAAAATAACAATATTTTTATTTTTTAGTTTAATGACATTAAAAATATTGATACTTTATATAATTATAAATTTTAAAATATTTCATCACACAGTTTTTCAGAATATTTATTATTATTCTTCTCTAAATTTGATGTTCTACAATATTTTCCCCAAAAAGGTTCCTTTTCTTTTAATCTAATCCAGACGATATTTTTCCTCTAATCCAAATTAGAATTGCCTTCGAGAATATACATCGAAGAGTTAAAAATTAAACATCTAATTTAGATTCTCTTTTCTGTAAGTAAAAATTATTTTATATTGTGTAATTTCGAAAACTTTTCAATTTCAGGTGACAAATTTCATTTGATCTGAATAACTCAATTCCACTCAATCTAATCTGTGTTAAGTGAAAAAGTGAAAAGTTAGTCACTTGTTATCCCAAAACTTGAAAGTGAAATAATTTGAAATTTAGTGTACTTTTTTTTTAGTCAAGAAATTTCATGTACTTGAAACTCTATGAATCTAAAACTTAAAATATTTAAAACACAAATATTTATAATGAAATTAAAAGTGACCCGATCCCAAACTCAGCGCACATAACTTCTTGCCGTATTTATTTTCAATAGGTATAAAAAACACTATGCGACCTCAAACACATTTGAAGAATTTTTCCTTCCAGATATTAATTGAGTGACTTGTTATACTTATTCATTTTTTTTATTAAGTATTGTACACGTATAATTTTAAATGATACATATTTATTTGTCAATTTTTATTTCAACTTAATCATATTCATTTTTTTGTCAATTATATTCAACGTATTTAAATAAAATCTCAAAATCTTTGTCAAATAATTACGTACTGCAATATAATATATATCATATAGCTAGAAGGCTTGTGAGTTGTGACTTTTAATAGAGTTTTTTAATGATGACTTTCTGGCCTCCTTCCATAGTTTACGTGTATGGATCATTTTCGCTGATCAGACTGGTGTTGGATCAATTTTCGATCGTCTTTTTCAGATAAACTGGGAATCTTTTAGTTTAGTGGCATATATATCTTAAGTTGAGCATATCAATGCTAAAAAGAAAAAGGGAACGAAAGAAATACAGAAAGAAACATTATTATTACTTTCTTTTAAGGGCGACTGTAACAATAATTAAGAGAAGAAAAGAAACTGAAGAGTGCAGCACAATCATAGCTATTCTACATTAAAAAAATAAACAAGACCCAGATATGATTATCATAAACATCCTCACATCCTCATGGTTCAATGATTGGTGGATAGGTTCGGTTTGAGAAACAAATGATAAGAATAAAACTGTACTGATCCCACATTGATGTAACAAAACAAAACCAAAGCAAGACCTAAGCTGTATATAGGAAAGCATAAACAAACACATGCTAATTAATTATAAAGATGAAAAAGAAGATAATGAAATGAAATATACCCTGGTTTCTAATTTCCTTTCACCTATTGGAAATGGGGTTTGGGCCACTAGGAACTTCATGTTCACTGGCATTGAAAATGCCCTCTTGCCATGGCAATGGAGATCTACTAGCTCGAGACCGCCCTCTCCTCTGCCTTTGTGGTGGAAAATGGACATGTTTAGACTTCAGAGGATCGTCCACGCCTTGTCTACTTTTAGCAGCCTCGATGCTGCTACTTCGCTTCAAGGTTTCATCTCTTGAAGAGGTGACTTGTGGAAATCTATGTTCTTTGTCGGCCACGGTGGTTTGAACCATGACAAGAAAGGAGAAGAGGATGGTCAAAGAGGTGATGATATAATAAAGAGAGATTAATGCATCTCTAGCCATGCAAAATAGATTTGTTCATCAACCATTCAACAAAACCCTAAAGCAATATAATCTACATGTGTCTTGGTGATAAGTGAAGGCTTGGCATGGCTATTTAGAATGTTAATGAGAGACCAAATTGAGATGGGAAACAGAGATTGTGTATGCTTTGGGAAGATCCCTCGTAGTGCTTATTTATTATAAGAATTTAAACAATGAGAGAGAGAGAGAGAGAGGGGTCTAAAAGATGAAAAAGAAAGGAAAAGAAAACAACAAAGTGTGGTGGGACTGCTTTAATTTAGCAGTGTTGGTTTTGAGGTGATGGAGACGTGAAGAAATTGGATGGCTTTATCAATGTAGTCCTGTCGTTCTGGCGGTGAAAATATACAAAAGAAATAGCGAAAAAGTTTATAATCGTGTTTATGTTCCCTACACAAGAGATAGTGAGGGGGTAATTTTTCGAGGTTAATCTGTGTTTTCTGAGCGTTAGCTTCGTGAGTGGTGAGAGTGAGGAAGCACTTGAAAGCATCCTGTTGTAGTCTTCTGGGAGGAAGACCATGTGAGGCCCACAAAAGATTGGGTAAAATGGAGAGATAGACCAAGAGATGGCTGTATCTCAGCTGTTTCTTCCTAAAGATGCAATTGCGCGTACAATTGCGAATAAGAATTGTTAATAAAGAATCACAAAAATTCTAATCGAGTAGGAGCGTTAACATACGCTAACTTGTATTATTGTATGCTGAGCATTCTTTTTGTCCTGTCAGAGTTTCCTCTGACCTTTCAGTCAGCTGTGTCTGTTCTTGTGACCATTGAGTGCCCCTTTGTGGACGTGGTGCTCTTTGGTGAGCTTTCAAATTTGTGTTGGTAGTGTTTTTTCCTCGCTATAGATGTTTGATACCCCGTTTTGCTACGCGTCCCCTCTAGGGTTTCTGTAGTGTCCCCTGCTTCTTCACTGTGGCTAGACTTTGGGTGGGGAGGCGAGTAGGGATGACAATTTTACCCGTACCCGTCGGGGATTATCCGTACTCGCCCCGACAAGTACGGGGTCAAACCAGTTGACCGGGAAACGGGGCGGGGATCGGGGATCCCCGTAATTTTTTAGCGGGTATGGGGATGAGGATGGGTTTACCTATCCCCATCCCCATACCCTCCCCATCCTCGACCCGTTTATTTTTTTTTATCTTTTATTTAATTTTTAATCTTTATTCGTTTTTATTGTTTAATGTTTACTGCATTCACTTTTCAATAACTTATATTTTAGCCACTTTAAAATTATTAATGGAATTGTTAAATTATTAATGAAATTACTTTCTTTAATTCAATGGTTTATTTAAAATATTGATAGTCTTGAGGTTAAGGATTCAAGTAATAACCAATTCTAATTGCAATTACGAAATTATTAATGGATACTGCAGGAATCACAACAACTTGTCGTATAAGTTCTCAACTAATAATTTGAAGGTTTGGCCCCAAATATACAAGTTAGAAAGATCATCTTTTTACTGGAAGTCTTGTTTTAAAATACTATTATTTCTTTCTTTCCAAATGTGATAGTATATAAGTGCAAAAAATATGAGAATAAATTGTTTAAAAAATTAGAAACGAAGTTAAAACTCTCAATATTATAAGAAATCCAACACTATATATAGAAAATAGATAAGAAAAAAAACAAAATCATGGGGTGATATTTTTATAGTTTTCATTTATTGAATTTTTCATAAACGAAGTTATTTTTATCAGTTCAACTTCCCTTATAGATGTCCTCTTTGGTCTAAAATGATTGAGAGTATTTTTTTTTTGGCTCAGTTTTAACTCTAAAGAATCTCAAATATATATCTTTTCAGAAAATCGAAATCCAAAACACAAGGTTATTAGAATTTGGTTTCATAATTGAGATTAAATCATAAGAGTTTTTATTTGTTGTTCATCGATGTGTAAATACATTGTACCGCTCAAGTAATTTTAATAAAGAAAAATAGTGAAAGAAGTCATAGTGTAACATATAACTTTTTTAATTTTTATTTGGACGGGTATGGAGCGGGGACGGGGATCCCCGATCCTCAGCGGGTACGGGGACGGGGATTAAAATTTCATACCCGATGGGGACGGGGACGGGGACGGGGACGGGGATATGGTCAATAAACGAGTACGGGGAACGGGGGTGGCATCCCCGCCCCCGACCCTCCCCATTGCCACTCCTAGAGGCGAGGGACATTTTGATTTTTGTAGACTGCTGACTCTTGGTGGTCGCCGGCCGGGGCCCTATATAGGTGGATTTTCTGATGGAGCTTCGTTGTCGTCTTGGTCCCCATTTGGTCCTTGGGTGCTCCTTCCGACTTTGGTTGCTTTCCTCCTCATTGGCTTCTCAGTCCTCTCCAGCGTTGATGATTTGCACCTCTCTGTTGCACTTGGCGAATCTGGCTTGCGGTCGGCATTGTGCTACTATCAACCCGTTGTGGCTGGTCTTACCATCATCGAGGTTGTGCCCCAAGTTGCCGCCGTTGTGCGAAGCAGGTATGGAATCTTCTAGTTCCTAGCTTTTACTGTGTTGGGTTTGGCTTGGTCTCTTTATTGTGTGGGCCTTTTGTTTTCCTAAGCAATAAGCTCAGGTAGGGCTGTTCATAAACCGACCAACCCGCCAAAACTGCTCAATCCGCACCGCCCCTACCCGTATCCACCAAAACCGCCAAGAAAAAAATCAATCACAGTTTTTATTTTTTCAAAATCGCCAACGACAGATTGGTTGCAAATTTGAAATTTTAAAAACTACGGTTAACCGACCTAATCCGCCTTTATTAATATAGATATTATACATATAAAATATGGTCTAACTTGACCATATTTTTGTTGTGTTAGAGATCTATTTGTTTCACCATATATGTTGTCTCACCTTCACTGTTTTTACTGCTCTTTGCAAGAATAAATTTTAAATTTTGTGTGCAATTGGGTATTTAAAGGTGTTGTTGTTTTGATCTAACGAACTTGTAACTATTAGATTGCTGACATGAATTGGCTATATTTTTAACTATATTTTCTTATTCTTTATATCGGGTTTATAGTGATGTCCAATTTTTCCCTATTAAGTAGCTAACTTTGATGAGAAGATTTAAAAAGAAAAAGTAAAGAAGTCATATAATCTCAGATTTCAGTTGTAGTAATAATAATGAAATTTTTCAATGGTAAAAAAAAATTATGGAAATATTAGTTGTTTATTTATTTTTATGTATAAACTATCTCTTATTATTGTAACTTTGAAATTTGAATGAATGTCTAACTAATTTTTCTAATTTTTTGATTAAATATTTAATTGATGCATTCAAATTTCACCTTAAATAAATGCTGAACAAAAAAAAGTCAAATTGCACAATCAACAAAACCGCCCAAACCAATTCGTCATTTAATGAATTGATTTGGACGGTTGACGGATTGGTTACGGTTTAACATTTTTAAATCGCTACTATGACAGTTTAGTTGTAATTTTTGTCTTTAAACCGCCCAATTCGACCCGCAAATATCCTAAACTTAAGTTTGGGCTTCCTTTGGTCTGCATGGGGGCTGTGTTAAGCTAATTTGTAGCGTAATTATGGTGAGATCTATTGATTGGGCCTCTAAAAGTTTATTTTGTTTTATGTGTATGTAGGCTATATTATGAGATGATGTGGGCTTTATTTTTTACTGATTTTTTGTACACGTGCTTTTCATATTAGTCTAATGAATTTCTTCCTTGCTAAAAAAAAAGAGAATTGTTAATAAAGTATTATACGCGAGTGAGTTTGATCGTTATACTAAATTATGAGATAATAAAATTTGTGTTGTTCGATAAAAATTATCGACCGTTCATTAACTTTATAGAGTCAAATTTTGGTTTATCTTAATATTGTGATGAAAATTTAAATCTATAATCTTTTGATACAATTGATTTTTTTATATAATGTGAATACTTTACAAAATTAATCAGATGTCAACATTAGGTAGTGGAGTTTACACACAAGATAAGAGTACTTTGTAAAATTGTACATCATATTTCATATACAATCTTAATTTCTATTATCACTCTAACTAATCTATCGCCGCCAACCATAAAATACATGCAAATCAATCAAAAAAGGAAAAAGTTTCGGCCTGCACTGTACAGGTCATAAGCGTGGAGGAAGTCCGAATCATTATTAATAAAATATAATTATATTAATAATTTATGTAAAAATATTTTGTTTAAAAAATATTTTTTCAAAGTTAAAAATTTTTTTTTGTTCAAGTTAAAAATTTTTTTTAACACATATTATATAGGAATTATATTTTTAAATTTTAAAATAACACTTATTTAATCTTAAATTTTAATTTTATTTTTTTGCATTTTATAAATAAAATTACATTAAATTACTATTTAATTACACCTTATTAATAAATTATGACGTTAGAGCGTAATGTTGAAATGTAGTGCAAAAACCATATTCCTAAAAAAAAGCAGCATTAGGAGTACAGAAATGCAAAAAGTTCTAATAGTCGAGGTGTGTTTCTTTGAAGGAGTGGCCACCTCCAATAGCTTTTTTCCCCTGACATCTTGATGGCGAAAAACAGGACCCCCTCGAAAGGCTCAAATCAGCATTCATCTGTTAAAGTCTTACAGAATTTCAAAGCTAATAACTCATAGCTATTTAGCAGCTAAAAAAAAAAAAAACCAACTAAATGCTAAATTTGGGTTGCCAACTTTTATAATTTACTTAATTTAGGTTGTTCATTTTAATTTTTATCACTTCAGGTCGCAAACTTTCAGAATTTGATCAATTTATCTCACAAACTTTGATTTTAATCAATTTGAGTTATAAATTTATAAGATTTGGTCAATTGATAACTGTCGTTTCTATTTCTGTGTTTATATTGACATGGTAGACGTGTCAATACCGATTGACAATTTTTATCTTTAAATCAGGCTGTGAACTTTAATTTTTTTTTTAAGTTGATAAAATTGTAAAAAAGACAATTTATGTGCGAACATAATTTGCCATGTAACTTGCAATAAAAATATTAATAAAAAAGTAATAACAACATTTATCAATTAACCACAATTAATCGAATTTGAAAAGTTCATAATCAAATTGACAGAAATAAGTTTTTATATTTTTATTTTTTGGTTACATTGACATAAATAAGCTGCGAAACCCAAATTGATAAAATTTATAAAGTTGAACTAAATTTGTATTTATACCAAAAAATTCTATGTGTACTAATATTGATTTCCATGTGTTAAAATTATGATGGAAAAATCCCAGCATTTGGATTGACATGTAGTGTATTAAAATTGTATCGCATGTGGAGGTTTTAGTAAGGTATACATTTCTTAAATTGTTCACCAAAGAGACCAAAAGTATAAGCTTTGGATAGGATTTCTTAAAGCCTATTGTCGTCAATATACTTTCCTTTTTGAAAAATTTATATTTATCATACACTAGTTTGAAAATGTAACAATTCACAAAATGTAGCAAAATGCATATCATGACTAATAGTCCTTAATCGAACTTTTGAAATAGATAAATGGCATATATATTCTTTCTTTTAGCAAAATTTAACATGTTTTAAAAGAAGGAAAAAGTAAGTATCTGGATAATTTTTGTTTAATTAACACGTCAAAAAACAACGAGTTTTTATTTTTTTAACTACATTAATACTTTTTGAAACAACAAAATGAAGCGATAAAGTTTTCTTTTTTCACATTTTATCAATGTGATTAAAACTTGTTACATTTTGACATATCAATTAAACAAAAATCTTCTAAACATATATCCGTACCCTTAAAAGAAAAATGACTCTAAATGTTAACAAATTGTAAAAAGAAAAAAAAAAGACCATGTAGAAGGATTTTTTCGATTGAAAATTTCAATAGCATCGTCAGCATAACAAATCATTCAACCCCAAAATTCAACTTCAAAATGATTTTTCTTCGGTTGACCAAAAAAACAAGAGTTTTCATCCCTCTTAATAAGTTAGGAATAACTAAGTTTTTGTAGGGCATTTATAAAGATATTTTTATAATTATTTCAAATTTTTATTAACAAATATTGAAGGAATGACTAATTGTTAGCACATCTTTATGGAAAGAGTGTGCCAGCCATTTAGCAGAAAAGAGTACGCATATCCTCAAGAGACACTTAAATAATTAATAATATAAATTTTTAATTTTGAGATTTCAGGTTTTAATCACCGAAAAAATGGTGTTGAGTTTATATGAATAAGAATAATTACTGTTATTATATAATTTATAGTATAATAAGTATAAAAAAAAAACAGAGAGAGAATAGCCATATGCAGTATTCACAATTTATTCTTTATTAAGTTAACATGATCATTTAATATGTCAACTAATGATTTTTTTTGCTATATCCGAACCCAAATACGCATTCTGTAGAAACAAGTGAGTTAGATTTGAATTTTCAGCTTCTCCGAAGAGCAAAAATGGTTAGTGGATGATGATAAGAATCTTCATTTACAGATTTTCGAAGTTTTTTAAACTGAAAAATGGATCTTCTGCTCTTCCGGATAATTAAATTTAAGGTCATTATAAAAATTTATTATGCTTTAACAAATTTAGTCTCACCCTTCAAAATTGACAAATTACATTTGGAAGATTTTTTTTTTTTAAACAAATCAAAGTATAATATTTTTTTATCAATTAAAATTTTTATTGAATCATAAATTATGTAATAAAAATAAATATTTTTTCTTATAAACCTTATTTTTACCTTTTAAAGATTTAAACCCATCACTATAAAAATAAAAATATAAACTTAAATTACTAGACTATCTTTTAAAAGATATAAATCTAAATATATGCCAAAACTTACTAATGCCAGAAATGCTGACGTGGCATACTTCCATTTCAAAAATGTCACGTGTGCAAAAATAAAATTGGATGTGATATTTGGAACTAGCCACGGTTGGCCCAATTGTACTTTAGACTCGAGCCTACAAAAATTGAAGAGGACTTCTAAAAAATGCCCAAATGTCAGAATTATAAAATGAACTTATGCTTGTGCTTACGAACTCATTTAAAGACATAAACAATAAAGATTATTAAAACAAAATTAAGTTGTCAATACAGCCAAGAGGTGGCAAATAAATATTGCCCATCAATATTTCAGACACAGTTAATAAAGAAGAACAAAGAAATTAGCATAACGTGGGATACGAAAATTGATTCCATTAGATGAAGTGGAGGTTTTTTTTTTCCAAAAAAAAAACAGAGAGAGAGAACAATCTAATAGTAGGAATTGACAAAATTGCAATTGGTCCGAATTTCGCGATCCTCCTGAGCTGTGGGGAGCAGAACGTTTCCAAGCTTTGTCATGGACGCGGCGAACTGGTAATCGAAAACTGAAGGTGCAAAAGCCAAAGCATTCACAAGCGGCGATGTTCTGGGGTCGGAGTACAACAATTGATCCGTGGACAAAATTCCCATGTTCTTTTGAAGATTTTTGTAGTACTTGGCATCAAATTTGGTTGGTGTAGTGCCATCTAAATCGACGTATTCCGAGGCCCATCTGCATTTTCTTGTCAAGAAGTTGGCATATTTGGCATCAATTGTTGGGTCTGCCTTCCCACTTCCCTGGTAGTTGTAGAGACGGTTTTGTATTGAACCGCAGGTTGTCCTTCCAATGGTATGTGCCCCTGTGATTATACAAAACACGAGTTTATTTATAGTTATTTCTGTTGCCTTACCTCACAAATATTTTAGAATTGACAATCCACGTATGCCAAAAAGTTTTATCCCTGATATAAGTTCAACAATTCTACCACCAAACAATGCCGACAAGATTGACTGCAATTGGGGTGATAAAAGTAAAAATTATTGTAATTGACTATAACAATACCTTTGCCCTTTGATTGAACTCAACTATCACGCAGCCTAACTATTTTTAATTTGGAAAATTTAAGGCATAGGTCTTAGACAGAAAGGAGTCATAGGTCCTTAGATTGAAAGAAAAAACAAAGGGGCCACCCTCTCACAACGGGTTTGCCCCTTACAACTATCAGGTTCTGTTTCGATACCCGAGTCTTTTTTAATTTTATTTATAAACTTACTACCCAGAGGTGGATTATAGTAGGTCATACCTGAGAGAACAACCAAGTCAAGAACATTCAAGCCCTTGGATTGGAAAAATTCGATGAGGCTAGAGACATTTTCGTGACCCATTGGCACCATTTGGGCTTCAGTGTCTATAGAAACTTTGCCATCTTTCCTTCCATAGGACACCGTCCAATATGAACCCCCAAGAAAAACTGTGGCCTCTCTGGCGGCTGCCGTGAGAATGTCAGCACAAGAGACGGTTTTGGGGCATTTCTTCTCGATCTCCGCTTTGATGTCATCAATCACTTCAAACCCTCTAAGTGTCTTGCTTGCATCCGCTGTCCTTTCGCTTCCTTCATGCGCCAATAGAATCGAGCCATCACAACCCTGCATAAAAAAATGCAGTTTAGATTAATTTGACTTTCTACATAAAAAGCAAATTCGTAAAATTAAGACAAGTTGAGCGAATTTTCCAACTCCCCCCTTTCCCTGTAATTCCATTACTAAAACTAAATTGCCCCAAATGTGCTCAAAAATCGTTTAATGTAAATTCAACGTGAATGTGATAAAAATTGGCTAGCATATATAGCTGTTCAACGTTGCAGCCAACTTAAAAGGAGAAAAAAGGGTTAGACAGTATTCTCGAAAAAAAAAAGTACATGGAATTAAAATAATATAAATTATTAAATAATTGAATTTAAAAAATTAAAAAATATATAAATTATTAAATATCGTCGAACAAACTATATATCTATTTTGTTGTCACCTATTTGGTGCTCTTCTTAAAATATATTTGAATGAGATAATTTTTAAAAATCGCATCGTAAACATAATTGCACGACCCCATTTTACATGAATATCAAAAAATTTAAAGAAAATTTATCACCGGTCTATTAATTAGGGTAGGTGTTTTCAAAATTCAAGTGTAATCTAAATGTATGCATAAAACATAAAAGGAGGATATTGAAAAGTTGAAAATTTCTTATACCCTGACAGCACAGTCATGGAAGTGCAACCTCAATAGACTGGGAGCCAGTGTATACTCCTCCTTAAACCATTCATTCACTTTTCCGCTGATGATGGCTTCAGCTTCTGGACAACTCTGTTGGTAGTAAGCAAAAGACAGCAAATCGCCTAATGAACCCAAGTTATCTGACAATGTTGGAATATTTAGCTGCGGTGATTCCCCACCGTAGTGGTTTCCAGAATAGTCCGAGGCTGAACAACATTGTACAGCAAAGAGGCAAAAGATGAAGGTGATGAAAATGAAAACAGTCATGATTTTCTGCTGGCTTTATATTAATTAATAATGACTAGCAAGAATGCACCAAGGGTGGGAAGTTTGGGGGTTATATCATGTGGAATGATTTGTGTGGGTTTCATGCGGTGATCATCGATTTATATAGTACTGGGCATTGGCTTAATTGTGGATAGAGTCGAGAGATCTCCCAATATTTTAGTCATTGCAGTAGGTAGAGAAAAACGTGAGAAGCACATCCCAAGATTTCAATTCCCCCAGCCAAACGTAGATGGCATGCCAGCATGTAGGCTGATGGACAATCGAAATCATTAAATAAATAGTCATTGACCTTTGCATCGTTTTTTTTTTTTTTTTTTTTTGATAAATAAAAATAAACAAGTAAGAGTAATTTTAGAATTAAAAAAAAAAATATATTTCATAGATTTATTAGAGGGTCAGACTAACTATACTAAATATTTGAAGTAGCAAACCTCAAAAACTAAGCAAGTTGCTTTTGTTCATTTAAAATTAATTAATTTTTATATATATTTAATTTTACTAAACACTTTAATAAGAATTTAAACTTAAGATTTCTCGTGGTTGAATTCGTTTGCCACTTTGATCACACGATCAGTGGTCCATTGAGGTCCCAGTTGAGATATGAGATCCACGCCTGTTGGACACTAATTGATCCATTTGGGACCCAAGTACAATTTGCTTGTGGATGCTTATTGCAGCTTATTGGGTTTAGGCTGGCCTATTTTGGGATAGGCAAACTAACTTCCCCTGTATTTTCTTGGCCCCAATTCCTATTCTTCAACTTGCTGGGTTCACAGTAATCAGAACCCCAAAAACGAAAAGTAATCAGAAGCCCAAGGAATTTAACGGAAAAAAAAAAAAAAAATCCCCCCAAGAACACGCCAGGTGCAATTTATCCAACACAAAACAATAAAAATAAAAATAAAAAGCGCAAAAGAAATAATCCCGTTATGTGACTTGTTCACTTAACAGCCTAGTTGGCTTGTGAGTGAGGAGCCTTGTTAAAGAATGTTTGAAATATACTTAAGTTTTACTAAATAACTAATTTTTTTTTATAGTTTTACTTTTTGGAATTATTAGTTTAAAGGAGTGGTGAAAATGCTTATATGGTTGAGAAATACTATCCCAACTATTTCAATTAAGTTAAAATCTCTAATAATTAAATTTTCTCTTTCTTTTAATTTATAGAGAAGATGATAACTCATTATTTGTAAAGAAAGCAAGTGAGGAATAAGACTGAAATTCAAGTTTTAGACCTTTTAAATAAAAATACATACTTTCAACAATTTCAACTAATTGATTGAATAGTTTATTGACAACAGTAAAATAATTTTCAATTACCAGTTGGTTTGAGCATCAGACTACATGCTTCAGCAAAATTCGGCTTCTGTTCAGAATATGCATACCGTTGGAGGCAACGGAGAGCAGTGATGCTTACAACACGGATATTTCGCTGATCGAGCCAGTCAGTGTAAAACATGCCAACCGATTCAATATTTTGGTACTGAAATGGACTTGGTTAGAGGGGTGGAGAATATCATTGAAATACAAGGATCTGCTGGCGAATACTTGATTGCGTGGAGACTATGATGCACAGATATGAACACAAGATATAGGCACAACATAATACAGATATAGAAATACGAAAATTTTAAAAAAATTAAAATAAAAATTCGACATAAATACGGTTATAAAATATATTAAATATTATATATGTATATATATAATTTAATTATTTTTAATAAATTTAAATTTTTTTATATATAATTCATAATAATAATTATTATAATATTTAATGACATAACTTATATTTTGTTTATAATTTTTTTAAAAATATTATATATATGTGTTTATATATATATATATATATATATATATATATATATGCATTTGTGTATGGGTGTGTGTATAAAAAAATATTTTAACAAATAACATATATGTGTGTATAATATACTAATTAAAATATCAAATATATATAAAAATATCTGACACGTATATTAAAGATGTCTGACATATGAATTAGAAGTGTCTAACACGCTTGTTTGAATTTTTTTTTTTTTTGTTGCACACGTTTCGAAGTGTCCGACACATGTCGTATCAGATACTCATTATTTTAAAAGTGTCTGTGTTTCTTAGCCTGGAGAAGACCGTGCTGCATAAGGATAGCCTGAAACGGAACAGCAATGGTCAAAAACTTCCCCTCAAGAGAGTCTCTGATCCCGGCATTCAGCAACCATGCGACCTCATTTATTTGTTCAACAATAGATGGTGAATTTTAACCAGATGAACATGTGCCCTCACACACAGGCGATGACATTAATATATACGGAGCCAACAGAAATCAATTACATAAAGCGTTTTTGAAGATATTGCTCTAACTTCCATCTCCAAAACATGGTCATTTGAGACTTGCGTTCATCCATTCTAATCTGAAAGCATGCATCAAGCTATGATTTTTTATTATTTTATCCGCATACTTCGTACTGCAGAAGCAGGGACCACTTAATACATGATCATCTCGTAAACACACCCAAAAGAAGCCCAACAGATCAAACTTAATTGGTTGTGGTTTTATACCACATCGCAATAAATGAATAAATAAATAAAAGAAAAGAAAATTTTAGTACCAATCACAAACAAACTACCCAAGTTATTACAGCTAAGAAAATTGGTTAATTACTTCGAACTATTATTGGGGGTGCAACTTTTGGCAGTTTCACATTATGAAAATATCAGAAATCTTGTTTGCAGCAAAAGTTCACAAAGCTCAAAGCCGCACAAGCAGACTAGCATAATAAGATCAAAAAACAGGCATGATTACTGTTTCTTCAGAGGCCACCTTTTGACTGAGATCTAGAAGACCTTGGCAACCACCAAATGAGCACTAATTTTCATCTTCATCTGCAAAGGAAAATTACAAATCTGAACAATGAGAATTATATGACAAGACACATGCATTGATGCACAAATGATACAAGAAGGGAGAAAATAGAAAAACAAGAGGCCCCACACATGCATTTTAACAAAAACTAATCTAAGATTCTTCGCATTAGGAAAGTGGAACTGATAACAAACACACACACACACAGAGGCACATACAACTTAAAGAAGACAGAACAATTAAGAGTTGGGATTAGAAAAGCAGGAAAACCAAAATGCATCCCCATATGTGGATATGCTGACGACCAGAAGCATGTGTGGGTGGAGAAAGTGAACTTTTGACTCCCCAAAACCAAAAAATAGAAACTGATGCCATTCAATAATGTCTAAAATTTAGAGAATAGAGTTCGTGGGGACACAACAACTTTATATATGGGATCAAGAATTGCATTACAGTGCCCTGACATGAGAAAAATGGCATCAACCAAGGAAATGCCAATTTGCAAACCTCTTGCATAGGCTCACATGCACAGCTCTATGAGATCTATGATGTCAGGAAAAGCCAGCCTCAGGCTAGTTTACGAAAAACATACCATGTTTAGGTCACTATAGCACTGCATGTACCAACATTTCAGAAATAAAATTTCATATTAAAGTTTACTTATGTTGACATTTTACACCCTCAGTCTAGTCTCCATTAAATCTCTAATAAAAGAGTTCAAAATAATTGGAGTTAATTTATAAAAAAACACCCCAAAATTAGGTCTATATAACACTTTGCATATCACTGTTTCAATAATTATGTTTTCATGCCATGACTACCAAATATTTGTCAGCATAGATGGAAAGACTGCAAAAAAACTATTACCCAAATAGATAAGCTACAAGTTAGAACGCTTTCTTATGTAAACCATGTTTCTCTCTTGCCGACTTTGATGTCATCCTCTCACCTTTTTTTTTTTTTTCTTTCTCTTTCCAGTAGAGGAGATGGCAAGGCAGCCGTATGGGGGAGGGGGGGTGGGGCAGAGACTAGGATTCAAACCCTGTATCCCCAAGTTGGAGGTCACTGCCTGCAACCACCTCAACTATTTTAGAGGCCTCCTTTCATTCTCTATTCTTTACTACCAATATATAAAACAAATACAACTGGAAGGACTTTCATGTCCATATCAGGCTTGGAAAAAGATAAACAATTACTAAAAATAATAAAAAGACATCCAGCATGAATTCTCCATATCTGCAGTCCAAGGGCAAACTCAGATTGAAAAGCTAACTAACATAAACCATTGAAAAATGCTTGATAGACATGACATGAAAAATGTAATTTTTTTAATAGTAGTATGTGGAGCGTTACTGGGATCTAAACTTAAGATGTCTTTTGTAAATTACCCCAATTATTTTGAACTTCTAAACCGAAAGACTCCACAGAAGGTGTACAATGTTAGAACATAATTTCTGAAATAGTGGTAGGTAAAAAGTTACAATGATCTAGAATTAGGTGTCTTTTGTAAATTATACCTACTCCCAAAACTTCCAATTTCATCTTTGCAAGAGCACAGATGTCAGTAATGATGGCAACAAACACATAGCATGGACATGGATAAAGTTTTGAATGGTGATAGCAATAGGCTTGAACATAGGTCAGATTGAAGAAAGTCATACTCAACATATCACAAATTCTTCTTGAAAAATTAAAATAAGGCCATGACTCACAATCCTTCAGCATTTCACTGCATGAATGCTTTGGATGATGATATCCAAACTATCAATACTAGTTAGCTACAAAGTCCAATGGCATAAGTTTTGACACACATGAATTCCAAAAAGCAAAAGAATAGCCACATGCAGATTTGGACTTGCTTCAGAATGCAGAATGCAGAATTCTAGGATATAGTCTAAGAGTCAGAATAAATAGAGAGGGAGTATTGTTGGAGTTTATGCTATTTCAGCAAACATTCCCATGAAAGAGTAGCATAATCTTTGGACTCCCAGCTACATGCTGTCATAATCAGATAGTGGGAGTTGCTGTCAATGTTTTCAACTCTATCACTGCCGCAACTTTTGAAGACAAACATGACTCATTTGTTGCAATTTCCTGTTAGTTGCGAGAACAACTAAGCTCCATCATAAATGCTTGCTGCTCATTGCATTTAAACTAATAGTTTCAAAAACTGAGCCTGTTCCTTCTATCCAATGCAGTTGAATTCCTTTACATCAATCAAACTCCACAATCTATTTTTCTCATAGAAGCGTTCCTCTACCTATTGTTTCGTCAAAATTCTCCCCTTTACCCAAACAAACACCCACAATCAAACTGAAAAAAAAAAAAGAAAAAAGAAAAACCATTTTCCACCTGCCTAGCACACACAAATTCTCCGCCTCCTCTAATCTCATCCCATCTACACGGAAAACCATCTACTTGTTATCAATTAGCCAATTTTCCCAAGATACTGCAAGCTATCTTCTAACCACTAAAAAGGAACCTATTAGAAATTTGGAAGCACCCAATTAGAACTTCCCCTGCATGACGGCAACAAGTAACAAGGATGCCACCAGCAATTAAAATCTCGGCCGCAAAATTGAAGCAAGTATTAGCCTGTTTGATATTATATGATGCATCATCCACACCAAAAAAGATTAAATGGGAAAAGAGCGGGACAGAGAGGAGGGCCGTACCCAAGAAGCGGCGCTCGTTGGCGGCCTTGGCCTTCTCGAGCATCTTGTCGAGGTCTTGCTTAAGCTGGGCGTCCCATTTCACCAGCTGGTTCACAAACACCGCTCCTAATCCCATCCCTATCACATGCTCCCATGGATCTGCCCAACCATACAATCCGTAAATATTCAATTGATCGAATCAAAAACAACCAAAATAATAATAATAATAATAATAATTAAATCTTTACGACGTACGGCGCATGTAGGGAAGTTTGCGGAGGGCATTGGAGTACATCTGGGTGCCCAGTCCCAGCAACGCTCCGATCACCGTCGCACTTAACGCCATGTCTATTCCACTCCACAGACCCCGCCGCCGCCGCCGCCGCTAACCCCACAACCGGCTTCTACAGTTCAGTAATAACTGACAACTAATAAAAAAGGACTTCCGTTGTGTTGTGAACTATCAACGAAACGCACTTGCTCCGGCCACGAAGCCTTTTCTTTTTTTTTAAAAAAAAGAAAAAATTATTCAAAGGAAAATTTCTTTTTTTTTTTATTTTTTGTTTAATGGGCCTTCAACCCAATATTAGCCCGCGGTCCTTTCCGGTCCGATTCTGGGCTTGTTTGGGCCCGCGGTCATATCTATATTTCACGCACTAATTTTAATCATAAAAAACCAAAATCCCCCCAACTCAAAGAAAAAGGAAGAGTTGACCCGAGTGGAGTTTTATTATATATAATTGGCATGGCAACCACATAAATGTTTATAAAATGTTATAGAATGTCATAGGGTCAGACCACCAAAATACCCCATATTTGAAAACAATAAAGTTAGGAAGATTAGGTGGTAGATAGGAAAAAGGGACAAGGCACGTAGCGGCAGCTCTCAGGCAAATTTTGCATCTTTTTATTTTAATTTATTTTTTAAAAAACTCATGATATATATATAACTAACATAAAAGTACACTAGTGATAGTAAAAATATATATGTAATCATTAAAAAAGTTATTACATACTTGTACAGTTATTTAATTAGTTTGTATTTACATCATATTTGCCGGTGTGCGCAAATGTTAGATTTTTCAATAAAAGGTGAAAGAAAAAGATATGGATCCTATACAGAATTCACACTCACTATATCAGTATGTGACCCTTCCCTATGAATTTTGTGGCACTCCATTGAAAATTTGGTATGGGCCCTATCTGAATATTTGTAAAATTGTTATTTTTTTATTTTAATGTTAAAAATAAAAAATACCAAGTTATCTATTATTGGGAAAAAAATGAGCATAAGTAAAATTTTAGAAATATCAATTTTTTCTCTTTAATATATACAAAAATTAAAGATAAATAAATAATAATATAATATCAACTTTTATAATAAATGATAAAACAAAAAAAATTAGTGAAAAAAATTACTTTATATGCCAAAAATAATAAAGTTCGTGCCTAAAAAAATAACTAATATTACCTTTATAAGATTGGACAAAAATCCTAAGAGATGATTAGATAAAGAAAAAATTTATTACATTAAAAATATTGTTTGAATAACTAACTAATAAAATGTTCGCCCATAGTGCGAGCCAATTTCTAGTTTTGCTTACTAACAAGGCGAAAGGACGGGATAAGTTGAGAGAAAAAAAAAAAGAAAAAAAAGGAGTAGAAAACTTACAAGATGTCGTGCCATCACTTAACTTAACTTTATTCAATTATATATTTTTATTTTATTTATTCCACTATTTCACCAAAAAAGAGAAAAGTACAAGCTGTCACCCCCACCTAGTCAATGAAGCTCCTTGGTGTCATTTGGCATTGGCCATTAAGCCATAGACACACCAAAGGGATAAACCCTTTTTTTTTTTTTTTTTTAGATATAAATGCTCTCTATACCCGTCTAATGGTTATAGAAAATACAAATTAAATATCTTTTTTATTAATAAATATGCTTATTAAAATTTTTAAATCAATAAATATACGAATTAAATATGTAAAGTGTATACTGTTTGATAAAAAAATTTTCAATTAGTGTATTTAATAATTTTTTAAATAATTTTTGTGAAGTCAAAATTATTTTGTTAATAAATTGATCACTTTTTGTCAACAAATGAATTAATTTGATAAAAAAATTAAAAATTTAAAATTCAAATAAAATTTCAAAAACAGTTAAAATTCATACATAAAAAAATAAAAAATTTAGAACTAAAAAAATACATGCCTTCACTAGTGTCTCCTTCGAAAATATATTTCCAAACTCTCTTGGGTTGGGAACTCTCCTCTGCACTGCAGTCTCTCTCAGCATTCTCTCCGCTAAAACTCGTTTTTGTGAGGTTTTCTTGGATCTACTCTGTTAGGACTTGAGGAGCTTCTCTATAACGTCCAAGACCCATTCCCTAACTGCTAAAAACGGTGTTATGTGACAGCACTCTCTTCCACACATTTCTGTCCTCATCATTTCAAAACGGATTGTTCTCCTCGGAAGTAAAGTTTGACCATGTTGAACAATTAATAAATGGGCTAGCAACAGTTAGTCCAACCAACAACCACATAAATATAAAGTCGATCCACCCAAAGTGCAAAGACAAAGGATTAAAAGGGAAAAAAAAAAAAAAAACAGAAGCAAAATCCTGTCTAAAGTACTCCTCTCTTGTTCGACCTCCTTTTCTCTCGACTTGTACAAGATATACAGGAATTGATGCGTGCATCATTGTGAGAAAAAATACTAAATATAATGCTAGGTACATCAGGAGGAACGGAGGGAGATACTATGATTATTATTATTATTTTTTTAATCCAAAGAAGGGATGAAAGCCATATTTAGTGGCTATAGAGTGGGGTAAGGAAACCCCACAAATGTCCTCCAAAATAGGCTGCAAAACACCGGGCTAAAGGAAGTAAAGAATTCATCTGGTTGATCCAACGCTGACTTCGCAAGAAAATCATCCATTATTCATGCACTCTGTGCTTGCAGGAAGGCATTGAACTCCTCCCTCGCCTTGCGCAAACGAGGTGTAATGCAAGAAGCCGGCGAGGCAGGGTTTGATCTCGGGGACGAAGTTGAAAACCGAACTTGGCGAGAAAATTCAGGGGACTTCCTGGCTGATGCTCTTGTCGAATTATTCTTTAGAGCCCCTTTACGATCCCTATCGAAAACAAATGCAGCTGCAACTGGTGAAGTTGCATCATTGACACCAGCTCGTATCAACTCCAGCGGTAAATCAAAGTAGGAATTCGTGGAGTCTCCGTCTCCGTGGTCATTTGTGATTGCTGATGAAGCCCACGAACCACATTCAAATTTTTCCAAAGAAACGGTCCTGGATAATATGTTTCCCGGTTCTGCTGGCACTTGAAACTCCTTTTTGGGTCTCACTGGCTTTGTCTTGCCAAATCCTGGAAGATACAAGCAAAGTGCCCCACATTTGAAACTCTCATCATTGGAATCCATGCTCCTAACATTAATCTTGCTGTCTTCCTTGTTAGCCTCAGGTTCGTATAGCTTTTCATGATGCTTGCCGCCGTGCTTCGCAGCATTATTTGGCTTGTTGAACCAGAAATCAAGCTCATCAGACTCAGAAAATGATATTCTTTCCGCACATGATCTGCTCCTTTGCAAGTGAATATCCGGTTGCGGGGTAAGATGAGAGGCACCAGCAAAATGTCGTCGAAGGGTCAGATTCTCAATTTGACGGGGAGATGCTTGGCTTTCATTCTTCCATCTCTTCTTCAATAGAGCGAAGCTGAATCGTGGCGATGAACAGGCTGAATTGGGTAGGCTGCAGCTTACGGGTTTGGGTTTCACGGAGAGTACAGTGGGTGATGACTCTCTTAACGATATTGGATCCACCAGAATCTGCTTTTCGTGCTGGGGGCTGTCTTTCATTTTGAAACTTCCGGCGGCCTCCCAGATGCCAAGGAATTTCGACTCGGAATTTTTGGTTCTCAGACCGAGACCGAACTGGTTGTAGGTTTCAACTGTTGGTTCTGGGCTAATGTTTGGAGTGGGAAACAGAACATCTGTAGCTGAGAGGACCATTTTGTGGTGGGGCCGCAGATTGTTCGCATGAATATAATTGCCTGAAAACCACTTATATATAGTCATAGGAGTTGGCCTGGAATAAAAGATACGGCCAAGTCACGACGTGGGCAGCATGTTCTAAGTGATTTCCATGTTTATGCCACTACTTGCACTACTTAAATGTGTCTTAGGATATTAACCTCTTGATATTTTTATTGGAGCACTCTTACATTTTTTTAAAAAGGAGCTTTAAAACAATATTTAAATATAATTAATCAGATTTAATATATAATTAACTGAATTGTAAATATAATTAAATATAAAAAATAATATTTTTTATATTTAATTATATTTATAATTTAATTAATTAAATATTAAATTTGACTAATTATATTCATATATTTTTTAAATTTTTTTTATTTGAACTCTAATTTTTCCCTTTCTAGGAGACACGCTGACTTTCATGTGATGGCAGAATGGGATTGATGCAAAGATGATAAGTTGGAGTCAATGCCGAGGTGTTGTGTTTGTACTGCATGTCGGCCTGATTTGATATACATAATTTTTCTTCATGTTTTGGTTTATTTTCTTCATGTTTTGGATATACATAATTTTTCCAGTAGATGATGTCAATACATCCCATGCACTTTAAGTTACATGCTAAGCACGAAGGGAGAAAAAAATAAAATAAAAACAGAAGATAGTTTCTAAAATGAAGATTTACTTTTGAGCAATACAAGACAAATTGCAAATTTTGTTACATGCCTTAAAGCCGTGCGTAGAAAGTTCCATGCCTTAACGATTGTCATTTTTTGGTCAAAAAAAAAAAAAAAAACGATTGTCATTTTGCTTTGTTCCACCCTTTTCCATTTTTTTTTCTTTGCAAATTGTGAATTGTTTTCGTATGGTTCCCATATTTCTTAATTGTTGGTAGTTTTAAAACCATGCATAGCGCGAGTTTATTCCTAATAAATATATATTATCAAAATTAAAAGAAAATTAGTGTAACATTTATGTAGCAGCATCCACTTAATTTTAGTAACATTTAAGTATTTGGTTCAAATTCTAATTTTCTTAGTAGTCTCTCATGATTTGTAATACTTGACATTAACCTAATAGTTAGTTTGTTGTCTTTGTTAGTATTTTAATAGAATAAGAACTTTAATATGCATTTGATTTACTTAGTTTAATCAATTATTTTTTTTTTGAGAATATTAATAAATTAAAATTTAATGTGTATTACAATTTATCCAATTCATATTAACAGTGATATATATATTGGTGTAACAAAATACTCATAATTAGCAAATTAAACTAAATGAGAAGAAAAATGTGCACAATTTCTTGTCCTGTTTTCGTTCTTGATATCATTAAGCAAGTTGAAAAGCTTTGACAAATAGCGAATATAATTTTGCTAACCACTTGCTAATTAATCTGACAGTCAATATATTGCCAATCTCTAGTTGGATTACTGCTGGTACACCCATTCCCCCGTGAACTTCCACTTTATCAATAAAAAGTTATGATGGAATTATCAAAAAGAAATTATTGCCGATTTGCATAACTCTCTGTCTCTACCTCCCTTAATTTGTAGATGTAATATTATTTTTACAAACAAATCATGTACAAATACCTTTTTCACCAATCACTTCATATCATTTTGGATTAGTTATGAAATCTACCGCTACAATCACAATCTCATTAATCTCAAATGTTTTATAAAGTTTGCTTACGGAGATATCGTCTTCCAAAAATTAGCTGAACTTGATTTGCAAATATAACCCTAAAAACAAAAAATTAAATTATTTCATATTTGCTAAAAAAACAAACCTCTTAAAAATTTCATAAAATTCTAAGATAGATTTATCATAGTGCGTTATTAATGAAATAAGCTTCACCAACATTCTCTACCACGCTCAAATTATGGACATATTTATTTGGTTGTTTGTTTTACTAGGATATTATGTATTAGGCAGTTCGCTAATATATAAGTAACACCCGCCATCTTCTCTTTATTTTAAATTAAAATTGTTGTTGTTAGCTTCAACAGTGTTAGTTAGCTATGTCATCTGTAAGGTTTAATTTTCATACTTAGTATTTTCTCTCCTAGATACGTATCTCATCTCTATTTTGAACCTTGTTATCATCCTTATTTATAAGCTACAAAATCTCTCATATCCAGCTATATATCTTGAATAATATTAAATGAATAACTCATAGCAAAATTTATCCAAAAAATATATCTACTAATTTATTGTATCAAAGCAAATAGCTTAACAGCTTCACATGGCTTCTAAAACAACCCAAACAAATGTATTTTATTCTTCTGTAGATCAATCAAGCTGCTACTTCTCAAAATTCAATCAATATTGTTGCTATCAATGCAACATCTCAATTGCCTTTAAAATTAACCACCTCAAATTAACCATCCTAAAGAGCGCAGTTTATGTCTCTTCTTATAAGATTAAATCTTGTTGGCTTTGTTAATAGGCCATGTCCTTGTCTAGCAAAGAAAATCATGCGAGGAACACATAAGGTTGACAACCCAAAATACTTGAATTGGGTTTGCCAAGATCAACTTATTCTTCATGCGGTCATTGCATCGGTCTCAGAAAAATAACACTCTCTAATTATTTCAGCTCCAACTTCTCAAGAAGCATGGGAGTGTCTTCAAAGGCTATATGCCAACAAATCTTGATCTCAAATTATGTCTCTTAGGGAACAATTCATTGAACCACGAGGTTCCAAGTCTATATCTCAATATCTTTAGTCTATCAAAGCTATTTCGAATGAATTAGTAATAATTCAAGCACCTGTCCTAGAAGAGAACTTGATTGCACATATCCTTAATGGGGTTGGACCCCAGTTTAAGGAGCTTATAGTTGTTATTCATGTTAGATATTCATCAATCACCTTCCAAGAGTTGCACGATAAACTTGTGGATTTTGATAGTTATTTGAATAAGGAAACGTTAGGTTCTCTTCCCGTAACAATAAATACTGCTCGTCAAAGAGGACACTGATTGGGTAATTCCTGTAAGTGCACAAGGCCGATTGTAGAAATAAAATCCTGACAAATACTCTAGGTGTCGAACCCACAGGTACTACTAATTAAACTAAACAAGTGCTCTAGGTGTCGAACCCATAAAGTACTACTAATTAAACTAAAACTAATTAATTAAAATTAAAATTTAACCAAATTAACTATTTGAATTGAAAATTAAATTGAAAATTAAATGAAGACAAATGACAAAATCAAATTAATTAAAAATTAGCAAATAAATTAAAAAGTTGAAGTTTCCAAATATGAGAAGTGACTTTAGCTTCGGATTTTACTTAGTAGAGTCAAACTAAATTAGTGTTTCATGGGTTTCGTGATTTGAATGTCATTTTTGCTACTATAGCTTTCGCTTTCTCTTGAGTAATTAAGTTGTACCTAACTTACTCGCAATCTTTTTCTGAAATTATATAAAAATAGATTAAGTCCATTAAGGTTAGAGAACTCATCGACATCATATAAATTTCTCATCTCTCGATATCAAAATTTATATATTTATCTACTTAGTGTACGGTTAGTATTTCATCTCCTGAAATTTTGACACAACCTAAATATTTACTTCTATGGTAATAAGACATAAAAGCAACATTAAACTCAAAGTAAATAAATCAAATCCAAGTTTTTAATAAATAATATATTAATTCAAAAGACAAAAAATAATCTATAAAAACCATAGTTTTAAAAATCGGACCGGACCAGCTGGTCGTACCGGAAAACCGGTGAACCGGGGGTCAGACCGGTTCGATTTTCTGATAAAACCGGAATAGAAAATGAACCGCCCGAAAACCAGTGAACCGAAAAATCGGTGAACCGGCCGGTCGGAACGAAAAATCGGTAACTCCAAAACCGGTAAACCGGCTGGTCGGACCGGTGAACCGGTAACCAGGTCACTTGGACCAAAACGACATCATTTTATTTATTTTTTTGGATTAAAAATGAGAATAAATAACACTTATTTATATTAATAAAGAATGTAATATTTTTGGATTATATATTGACTTTATGATATTTATTTTTAGATATGAATATTCGATTAATAATTCTATAATATTTTATTTTTGATATTTATACTTATTAATTTATTTAATTAGAAAATTATCATAAATATCTTGTATTTTAATTTTATTTTAAGTTTAAGTAGACTCATATTCTATTTTTTATGATTATACTCATTATTTGTTATTAAAAAATAAAAAATTATAAGTATTAATTATTATTTTATCAAATCAGAATTGACCCGCCGGTTCAACCGCCGGTTTTCCGGTTGGACCGCTAAACCACTAACTCAGTCTTCTCACCGGTTTAATAACCGGTCCGGTTTTTAAAACTATGATAAAAACTAAGTAATTTAACCCCCATAGTTAAACTACATCCTTTACCTTAACTTGGGATTTAGCAATATATACTAAAAACCAAAAGATCAAAAGCTAAACATGTAAGTAAAATCATAAGAACAAGAAGAAAAAAAAAAAAAACTCCGTTTCGATGCCCAAAAAATCGAAACTCAAGTCACAGTCTTCAATTCTCTTCCACTTTCTCTCTTTACTTCTCCTATTTTCGGCTTTATTTTGCTCCAATAGAACTTCTACTAACTTCTGCCCACGCTTTATATATATAGTCTTGAAAGTGTTGTACGTAAAAGACTTAAAATTTCAAATTTCAGTTGAATGAAGATTCTAAAATTTTGGATAGTTTTGACCCTTTGACTTTCAACCCAATTTTGACCATCTTCTAGATAAAATCTAAATTTGGTTAAAACAGTAAAGTTGTATCTCTATCTCTTAACTTTAATTTAGCTTAAGAATCGCGTAATTCTAACTCGTGGAGACGAAGTTATAGCTGAAAAACCGAACATTATGCAAGGTTGAAAAATCTGCGTAAAGAGGACCAATCCAACGTTCAATTACTTCTTTTTGCATCCTTTTAACCTACAAAACATAAATAGTAAATAAAAGTAAAATTTGCCGATAAATATAACATTTACATAAATAAATATTAAATTAAAAATAAAATTGCAGGTAATATCTATGCAAATATTAGACCTATCAGACGCGAGTTCTCTAGGCAAAATTTTTGTTGTTATAGCTTTAAACCTTTTTTACTGAACTCTCACTAGGTCATCCGTTCAACAATCCTTTAACAACTTGTGGACATAGTGATGATACTATTGGCACCAACAAATTAATCTGTCAGATATGTAATAGACCAGGTCATGTCGCCAAGCATTATTACCGTGGCAAGGAATTTTTCAGTAAAGATCGATGGCCAATCATGTTCAGCTTGACACAAGAAAATATAATTACTAAGTGAAGAAAGCGTATTAGATGGTTGATTCTAGAGCCTCACATCACATGACTAATGATCTCAATAATTTATCAATTTTTTTAGGTATGACAGTACATATTAAATATTTGTAGGTTATGGGTCAGGTTTGACTATAACTTATATTGGTTCGACTATATTATCTACTTTCAATTGTGATTTTCAACAATCAAATAATTTATGTGCTCCTGGATGAGAAATAATTTGTTGACTATGTCTCAATTATGTAAAAAGAATAAAGTCTCAGTGAAATTTCTTATTTTTTCTTTTTGGCGAAAAACTTTAGTACGGGGTGTTAGTACTACAAGGACCAAAGAATGATAATGTCTATATGTTACTATCAGAAATTTTGTTTCCTGTCGCAACCAGCACCTTGCCATGACCGTATCCACCATTTATCTCTCATGAAGCCTGGCACTAGACACTTGGCTATCCATCTTTCATTTTTTTCAGCATGTTATTAAGTATTTTTCTTTACCATGTTCTTTTTTAGATAAGACATCTTTTTTATGCAATTTCTGCAATTGCAATAAAAGTTATAAACTTCTTCTTTCTAAATCCACAATTACTAGTTCCCATCCACTTGAAATTTTATATTATGACGTGTGGGGACTTACCCTCTGTTGAGGGACTTGATGGGTTACGATATTATATCATTTTCATCGACCATTAAACCAAATATATGCGATTATAGACCCTACCCTACAAATCTCATGTTCGTGTTATTTTTCCTCAATTTAAAGCGTTTGTTGATAAACAATTCTCTACCTCAATTAAAGAGCTATATACAAATAGTAATGGGAAATTTATGGCGCTTAAAAATTTTCTTTCATCAAATGGGATTGCTCACCTTCTTACATTGCTCCATATATCCAAACACAATAGACTTTTTTAAAGAAAACACCATCACATCATAGAGACAAGCCTTACTCTTTTTCACCAAGCTCAACTTCCATTCAAATTTTGGCCATATGCTTTTAAGGCTGAAGTTTATTAAAAGCATATGGCCAAAATTTAAATGGAAGTTGAGCTTGGTGAAAAAGAGTAAGGCTAAAGTTTATTTTATTAATAGACATCCAATACCCATCGTTAACACGGATACTCCTCATATCCAACTCTTTAAGGTCCCACCAAATTATGGTAAATTGAATGTATTTAGGTGTTTGTGTTACCCCTAGCTAAAGCCTTACAAATCTAATAAAATGGCACCAAAATCTTATCCATGTATTTTCTTGGGCTATTCCCCAAACCAAAGTGTGTTCGAATGCTACAATATCTCTACCAAAAAAGTTATTGTATCTTGTCATGTAATATTTAGTTAGCATATATTTTCATATTCAACAATAAATCTCACAGAAGCTTGAGAAAATTCTTCGTCGGCATAGTCTTATATTCATATGCTAACCTTATCCCACTATTTACTTTCTTCTTCTCCAGTTGTAGGTAATCAAAATTTCAATGTTTTGCCTGCTGTGCAGCCACCTGCATCTAGTCCCTCAACTGAAAATAGCTCCTTCACAGCTGAATGTTCTTCTTCGTATATCTCTGAGCTAGCAACAACCACAAATTAGCCCCCACAATGCCTTCATCCAATGGTCACCAGATTAAGAAACGACATTATCAAACCAAAAGTTATTTCTTATGTCATAAAGCACCCATCTCCAGCCACTTTGGAGCTAACAGGGATCAAGTAGGCATGTTAAGATCCCTTGTGGCATGATGCTATCCAAGCAAAGTATGAAGCACTTCTCAAGAACAGCACTTGGACTGTGGTCCCCTTTTCTCAGGTTTATAATGTTGTTGGGAATAAGTGGGTCTTCTACATCAAGAGGCTTCCTGATAGGTTTGTTGATCACTACAAAGCACAGCTTGTAGCAAAAGGCTCTTAGTAAAGACTCGGACTCGACTATTTCGAGACATTCAACCCGATAGTCAAACCTACAAATATTCGACTGGTTTTCCCACTAGCTATGCATCACAATTGGTCTCTACGATAATTAAATATTAATAATGCTTTCCTGCAAGGGACACTCAATGACACCATCTGTATGGTGCAGCTAACAAGTTTGTTGATTTGGAGCATCCTCATCATTTGCACAAACGCAATAAAGCTATTGATGACCTCAAACAAGCACTACGAGCTTGGTTCAAAGAGCTAAGTACATTTCTTCTTCAGTTGAGATTTATTAATGCTGTATTAAATGCGTCTCTATTTGTCTACTCTGAAAAGGATGCATTAATATATTTGTTTATTTACGTGGATGACATTGTGATTATTGACAATAATAATACTGCCATCTTATCAATTTTCACTACGTAGTCTCAACGTTTTTCTCTCAAAGATTTGGAGCCTTTTAATTTCTTTCTTAGAGTTGAGGTTGTGTGCACACCAATAAAATTGTTTTTAAGCTAACATTAATATATTGCCCGTCTCCTTAAGGAATTTGGGTTACTTGAAGCCAAACTTACCATGCCTTTATCATCCTGAGTCAAATTGAAGCTCAATAATGGCACATAACAGTTGATAAAACATCATATTGCCAGGTTGTGGGGGTTATTATAATATCTCTCCCTTACCCAGCCTGACCTAGCATACTCTATTAATAGGATGTCCCAATTTATGCATTCTTTCACAGTCACTTGTTGGTCATCATTAAAGTGTACTTTACGCTATCTTAAAGGCACACTCTATCATGGCTTATTCATCCCTCGAGCCTCCCTATCCTCGATTTCTTTGAATACTTTCTGTGATGTAGATTGGGGAGGGGACTTAGATGATCGCACATCATTTTTGGTTACATAATTAAGCTTGGCAATATCCTAATTTCATGGAAATCTAGCAAGCAGTGGAGTGTTGCGCAATCATCTATCGAAGCTAAATATCGTACCATTGCAAATACAACAGCGGGAATAGATTCGATAAAAAAGTTGCTGGCTAAACTTCGAGTTACCTGCTCACTTTCTTCGATTATACATTATGACAATCTTCATGTCACATATCTTACGACCAACCCTTGCATTAGACTACCATTTTTTCTGCAAGCATGTTCAGCAAGGCACAATTTTGGATATCATACATTGCCACTGTTGGCCAACAAGTTGATGGTCCAACAAAAGCTCTATTAAAGGTGCGATTCCAGTCATTACGGTTCAAAATTGGTGTGATTGACACCTCCATCATCTTGTGAGGTAATAAATAACACTCGCCATCTTTTCTTTATCTCAAATTGAAATTTTTGTTGTTAGCTTCAACAGTGAGTTAGCTATCTCTTATGTAAAGTTTAATTTTTGTACTTTGTAATTTTCCCTCTTATGTACTAACCTCATCTTTGTTTTGAACCTTCTTGTCATTCTTATCTGTAAGTTACAAAATCTCTCTCATGTGCAGCTATATATCTTGAATAAATGTTGAATGAATAACTCACTGAAAATTTATCTAGAAAATAAATCTCCTTTATTGACATCAAAGATGATATTAATATTATACTACAAGGACGATATTAATATTATGTTATGTACATTCAATGGGCTTTTTAATAAATTTAAAAAAACAAAAAGTATGCTACCTGTTATACGTAATTAGCCATCTCCATCCCCCGATCTATGCGTTTCCCTCTGTCTTCATCTCTCTCCTCTTTCTTCGTTTTAGTTTTGACATACATTCCATAAACATAAGAACAAAAACCCCACATACAAAGCAAAGTGGACACCACTTTGAAGCCCCCAAACGGATCTCCGTACACCAGCACCCCTCCCACCACGTTCATGGCCAGCAACGCCGTGCTGCAGATCCCTCCGGTGAGCGACGACGTCAAGAACACGAGCCCCGCCGTGCCCATGAAACACATTTGCCACGCGGCAACATTGCCGAACACCGTTAACCAGTACCCCGCGAGCCCTTTATTAAAGACCAGGCTCTCTTTCCTCACCTGGGAGAACCCACCGTCTAATGCCATCCCAGTGGTGGCCAGACCGGTGGCTGCGATTTCCATCACCAGCTGCATTTCCATCACCATCGCGTAACAGTAAACCTTTCTGTATATCCTTTGTATGACGGGTAGATACAGAGCAAACAGCAAACCGGCCCCGAGAGTCGTCCAGAAGCCAATGAAGTATTTGAATGGGGTCAAGCTTTGAGGCCTGTCATCGCTCGAACTCAATGCTAAAATCGCAGAAGCTAGAGTCAAAAGGATGACACAATTGAGATTCTGAAAGGTGATCTTTTGCTTGACAATGACGACGGACAGAATGAGAGTGAAGACAAGTTGAGATGACAAAATGAGGGAAGCAGTGGATACAGGAAGATAAGAATTGCCCCACGAAAATAGAAGATTGTTTACGCCCAGCAAGAGGCCTACTAGGATTGATAAGGCCAGTGTTTTAGGAGTGAAGCCGCTAAAGGGCGGCCGGTCGGTGGTTTTAAAGAGATGGTAAGGGAGGTAAATAGGGAAGAGGAGGAGAGGGAAGCCACCGCATTGGACCCATGTGGAGACCCATTTGCTCGAACCTTTGTGGACGAAATAGAACTTTAGTAGCAGACTTGAGGAGACCGAACCCACGAATAGACACACATAATTTGCCGCCAGAAGGCACATGTATCCCTTGCTAGTTTTGTCCTTTTGGTCCTGTGTTATTACTTGTTGAAATTGAGTAGTCGTGGGAGACGACGACGATGGTGAGTTTCGTTCGACATGTGGTTGATCGTGGGCTGTTTTGGTGTCCATATTCTTCTTCTTGTTGTTGTTGTGGTTGAGATCAGTGAGAGAGTGGATGTGGGTTTCGGGAGGACCCGATGATGAAAGTGTTGGGTTTGTTACTATGGCATCCATTAATTAGACGTTTAAAACTGAGGGCATTGAATGAATGTTCTCTTCAGGACCTGACTATGGTTTACGAAGCGCAAGATTCCACCCCGTCAAACGTCAGTGATAATTTCCAGATGAGAAGTTGTGCTAAATTTTAAGTATCTTTATTAGTATTTTGAATAAAAATAAAATTAATAATTTTAAAATAAGATTAATAATTTTTAAAATAAAAATAAAAATTATTATTTTTTATTAAAAAATTATCAATTTTATTTCAAAATTATCAATTTTATTTTTATTCGGATACTAATTAGAATATCAAAATTCAGCATATTTTTGATATTCTTTAAAGATTCACGCGTTCATGATAATTTAAGATAGAAGTTATAAGACTAAGATTTTTTTTTTTGAAAAAAAAAATTAACATCATCTAAATCTCAGCTTTGGGTGAGTGAAATCTAATTTAACTTATATTTTTAAATATAATTTACTTATAATCTTATATAACATAATAATTGAGATTTACTTAAAATAAAAAATAATAAAATAAATCTGTATTGTATAAAATTATAAATGAATTAAACTTACACAAAAAGATAAATAAAAATAGCAACCACATTATATTAAAATTCTAAATAAAGTAACTGCTATTTTATCAAAAATAACAAAGTGATCAAATTTTTTAGCTTCGTTGCACGGATACTTGCAAAATACGACGTAGAGTTTCACGTGCGAAAAAGGATCATAATTTTTATTACGACATGTTTCAACATTTTCCTGAATTTTTATGCACCAAATTTAGATAAACTCAGTTGAGCCAAATTAAAGGGAGTGCAGTTTCTTTTTCCAAATTAATTAATTTTTATGACATTTCTTTTTATTTCTCACATGCATGACCAGAATTTATTGTTTTTTTTAACATAAACGTTGACAATTGGCTTTAATTGGAGGTGGTAGTCAGTTATGGAAATTATGTTTTGACTGGCTCTCCCTCTCTCTCCAACTCCTCCGTTTCCCATTCAGTTTGGCTTTACCAGATATACTGCCGAGAGCCAAGCAAAAGCATGCATGGTGTGTGGCTTGTTGCCAATCTTTCTGCTTTTTGAGGTCCTTCCCCATTTTTTTCTGCTTGCCTCTCTCTCTCACACACACACATATATAAGATTTCAATTAAATTTCAACATCATACTTTTAATTGGGTTCAGTTAGGTACTCCATTAAAAGTGTTAAAATCTTTTAGGATTCTATATGTATATGGTCCTGTAATTAGTCTACATTCAGTACGTATGCATAAAAAAACTAAATTATATCATGATCATATTATTATTATGTGTAATTTCATTAATATGATTTGGTCATTCTCTTTTAATTAGCCTTTCTTATTTCCTATAAAATTTTCTGTATAAATTCCTATAATCTGTTCAAGCTCAATAAAAGCATTTATTCATATTCTCTCAATTCTCTCTTCCTTTTGAAAAAAAACAAAAATGTTCAGAATATCTAGAGTAAATGTGATTCCCAGTTCCCACAACAAAAAATGGAAATATTGCGGCGTGTGACATATTGGTACTTTAAGGATTCACATGTCTTATTCCCAAGCACAACAATTCTGTCGAGGCTAGGTCTTAATAATTATTGTACGGGCAATAATACCGGCTTAACTAAGAGATTGGAATTAATCATAAGAAATACTACATAATTTTAAATAAGTAACAACGTCGTTTTACCCAACTGACACATTGTATTTATTAATTTGCAACCCAAACATACACTAATTCATCTCTAATTCCTTATATTAACTAAATGATTTTGTAATTTGGGATTGACAATAATTTGATAATTTTTACTATTAAATTGAAATTAAAATTAGACATTTTAAAAAATAATCGACTTATCAAACTACACTTTCAAAAATGAAAATTTACAAATTTAAAATAATATATAGTTAATAGCTCACTAAAATGAAAAATTAAAATAGCTTATCTAATTATTTTCAAAAAAAAAAAATTTACAAGCCACCTGATCCTAATGATTTATTTTATCCCTAGCACGGCGTGTAACTGGGGGCCACTTCTTTTTTCTTCCTTTTTTTTTTTTTTTTTTTTTGAGCGAAATACTGGGCGCCACTTCAGCTTGGGGAAATCGAGAATTTTTAATCTTTGTGACCACTGACCACTGTCGTCTCCTTTGTGAAGCTTCTTGGTTAGTTGCGAATTGAAAACCATAGCTTCTTTTTTCTCTCATCTTTTTTTTTTTTTTCACTCTTATCCTGTTAAAGATCAATTCGTTAGTCAATTGCAAGACTTATCTTTTAATAGCAAATTTAAACTTCAAATTAACGCTGATGATTTTTTTTTTCTTTAATTTTCTTAAATTTAAATTAACTGGTTAGATAAGAGAAATAATTGAGAAAATTAAAGATTCGAATCTTTAATTTCTCGTCTACTGGTATATTACTAATGTTATTTGAACTATAAATTCATGGCGATGAATTTACTCGTATGAATTTTTTTTTTTGTTTATTAAAGAACTTTTGCTTATAAGAGATGGGGATGATAAAAGTGAGATTTAAAATTTTACCTCCTCTAATCGTCTAGTCCAAGAAATCGGTGGTCATTTAAACAAATTTAATGTTGTGTTTAGATCGTTAAAAAGTAGTGAGAAAGAAAATATAAAAAAATAATTTGTGGGATAAAAGTAAAATTTAATTGTTTGAATTGATAAAAAAATTGTAAAGAAAAAATGTAAAAAATAATAAAATAATAATACTAATTTTTTAATTAAAAATTTTCAATTATTATCTTTTTTCGTCTAAGTTTTCTCAAACTAAACACACTTCACATAAGCCTAGGTCTTGCTGAGTAGGATCGCTCAATACTTGGAACGTGGGGATTTCTTTTCTTTTTACCTCGGGGAGATTTGGAAGCAAAAATAAAAATATAATATTCATGAAAAATGCCTTCGCTCTAACTAGGACGCCCTCCCGTGAATACTTGGGTATAGACATCGCCTATCAAGGAATTTGACCTACACGTCTGGACTTTGGGTTTAAGTCTAGGTCTTGCTAAGTGGTCTATTTAGGGACCGCTAACAATTTGGATAGGTCGCCTCAACAGTTCATTTAGAGTTTACTTGAGGACTCACCTAATAATTTATCGTATATACTCAAGTTCTGTAATTTTCGAACTACTTGCTAATAGATCCCTGTCACTCGTCAACATTCATCATGTGTAGAGTTAGAGTCTTTTCAAATATCATACGACGGTCAATATTTTGGTATATATATAAGTCAGTAACGCACGTCTAAATAAATAATGGATAAACTAATCAGCTTCTAGTATACGCTAAGAATTCCTTCCAAGCATCCTCTCTAAGTCCGATCCCCTCCTCCGTATACACACACCTTAAGCAGCTCCATATACATAGATGGAGCACCCACCTTTGGATTCTTGCCACCTTTGGCAAATCATGAGCATTTCACTGGGTATCTTTAGTTACTTTTTAATTTTTTACTGACTTGAGTATTGAAGTGCTTAATCAAGAGAAGTCTCCAACCCAAGCTATATTCTTTTGCAGATCTATAGACTAAGCTCGACGGCGGATGAACCTATAGTCAAAGACAACCATCACTTAGAAATCTTCAAGAATCCCATTAGAGATTTAGACAAAACAACCTATTGATTGATATAAATGAACAAAAAGCCATTGAATCCCTTGCGGATATGGATTTGTAATGTCATCACAAGATCACTGCTCCCAAATAGTTAATATGAGTTATAATGCTACGGATCAGTTATTGTTTGATTAAAGGCAATAGGATGAACTTGAGGTTTATAGATATTCAAACTCTCTTTCTTCTATAAATTATTATAAGATGCTGGTCTGTCTCTCTCTGTGAGCTTAATGACCTTTTTCTGCATTTATGTCATACACTAGTCTATCTAATTATTTTTCAAACATAAGATATAAATACAAGGAATTAAACTGATCTATCATATCCTATATCATCTTATGCATGATAACCTAAACCAAACACAATACCCATATTTAAGTTCGTTTCTACTTTGCATGCAAGAAATTATTATAGATCTCACCTATTCATAATTCAAGCTTGCCAACAACTAATGCATTGGTTATTTATTCTACGTCTACATCTTAAACTAATTAAATAAGGAGTTTATTACCAATAATCACTTTTTACCTTCTTTTTTATATTTACCGTTCGAAAATCAATATATCAACACTTTTCAATAACAAATTTGTAATATATTTGACTTTTAATTTTTTGATAATCAATCAATACATCTAAAGTATAAGCGATTGTAAAAGAAAAAGTAAAAACGACTATTAATAATAAAATCCATTAAATAATTAATTAGAATTCGATCATTGCAGTAAATTAATGTAAACAGAATCCAACATTAAAATCCCAAAAGAAAACTTAATCTCAATTTACGTATAAAATGACCTAATTAGACATTGACCATAAAATTATGCTTGATTTTTTTAAAATATATTTTATATTTCAAATAAGAAATTGTAGGGATATATCCTACAAAATATTTCAAAGTTTGGTTCAAAGGTTTCTGGCCTTAAAAAAGGGAGAAAAAAAAAAGAAAGAAAAACACCTTCACCATGAAAAAGGAACTAACTATTAATTGAAGAATCTAGAACGATAATCATATTGATACTGAATTATAGGATGGGACAACCTCATGTGCTGAGGACAAAAAAAAGACAACCTCATGTGCCTTCTTACAATTATTATTGTAATGATTTTACCATTATGTGGTGAGGGAAGTTTTTTTTTTTTTTAAATAATGCCCTAGCAAAAGTCACACTAAATTTGGAAATGATTTTAAATACACATTAATCTTGTAATTTGTTTTAGAACTTGATATACTGTGTCCTCGTTATTATAATAAAAAACCCTGCATGATCCTAGTTTCGATTTAGTGGGAAATATTTATTTTATTTACAAATACTCAATAGTATTCCAAATCATTTTTTGAATCTATGACAAAAAAATGCTAATATTTTCACCATTTAAATTAAAGCAATTTTAACTTGAAACAAAATATTTAGGAAGTTACTAATATAATTATTAACTATGTATTATATTCTATAATAATCAATTATAATCGTGAACTAAACTAATTATTATAAATCTAGAATGAACAAAAATTATAACATAAGTACTAGGCATATTTTGGATTTGTGTTTATGTCTCGTGAGCAAATTTTTGTCCCTATTGCATTTTTCCTTCCAAAAATTGAACACTAAATAATTGTTTTAATCCAATGTCAATTGACAACGCTGGCATTACCATTTGTAGCCTCGAATAAATTCAATAAGATCAAAGAAAACATTAATCCAATAAGACAGCGAGAATGCTTTATGGTAGCAAAACAAAATTAACAGTATTAAATAAAAAAATAAAAAAGGAAACAAAATAAATAAAACAAATAAATAAAAAAAACGTTTGGCTCATAGCCATAGACATATAGTAAAAACGCAATTAAGTATTTTTATGATTGTATATAAATTTTACCTTAATTATTTATACATTTTATTTAAAAGTGTGTACATTTTATATTTGTGTTCTATTACGTAGCTGAAAGAAATTTATTGAAGAAGTTTCTGTAATACAATTTACTAAATTTATTATGTAAGTTGCATTTATTACAAATCTAATTAAAAAAATTTACTATTTATTCGTTATATAATAAATTGATAAAATTACAAACAATTTTCAATTGGTTACGTTTTAAAAAATTTTTTCAATATTTATATTTCGGCTATTAACATTTTTTTATATTTATATTTATATTTTTAAAAAATATAATTCTTTAATCACATCTCGTCTGTCCTCCATCTGTCTTTCACGCCTCCGTAATTTTTCCTTTATTAAAAAAAAAAAAAAAAAAAAAAAAATGATCGGACAGTGGTGTCCCATGAGAATGATGCTGGTGGGTGGGCCCTTTCCAACCATTCTTGCTCCTATGGTCTGAAAAAAGATGAAGCTTCCTCGTTGTCTCTCTCTCTCTCTATTACAATGGCTTGCAAGACTGAAAGTAAAAGTCGCAACTGGGGCTTAACTTGATGACGTGTCTCTCTCTCTCTCTCTCTCTGGGTGAGGTAGGAAGACCCATTTATTTCCTTTTCCAAGTCTACTTCTCCTCTTTTTGTTCATTTTTTGTGCAAATCACACTCAATTTTTAGAGTCTAATTTCAAGGTAATTCTTTGAAGTTTTTGAACAGTAGGAGGAAGCGCTTTTGAGATTGGACTTCTCAGTGCGTGTTGTTTGGTTCCTTTGTATCTTCTTCCAGAACAACAGATATGAATAATTCTGATCAAGAGAAGCAAGATCAGAGGTAAACTCCATCTGGGTCTTTCTTTTTCTTCTTTGGTTTTGCTTCTCTGAGTCAGATTCTCATTGTTTTTAGTGGGTTTGGCTTACACTTTTGTTTTTATTTTGTTTTTTTTTTTGTTTTGTTTTGATCTGTTCCCTTTTTTTCACTCTGTTTTGGGTTCTTCTGATAGACGAATTCTTTTGAGAGTTTGGACGAAGAACATTTAAGAAAATTGGTGGGGTTTTATTTACTTGCCTTTTTTTTTTTTTTCTCCGTGTGGCTAGTTTACTGCCAATTTGATGTTGTTAGTTCGTCTGTGGCCATCTATGCTTTCACTTGTAATCACCGAGGAGTGGATTGCTTAAATTAGAATTGATTGCCGAGACAATTTCCACTAATTGGAAAAAAAAAAAAAAATGCTGAAGCACGAATTTTTCATTAATGGAGGAGCAAGTCAAAGTCATGCTTAGAGATGGCTTGCTCTTTGTTGTTAATAAAAGATATCTTTGAGAAAGTTTACATTTGACCCAGAAATCACTTTTACTGGTGATTTCAGTTGCTTGATTTTGTTTTCCTAATGTACACATGGTCCCTTGCCTTTTGGGTGAGTGCAGCCTAAGTGATCTCTTAGGAACCATTAAGGACTTGATTTTGGATGTTGTGGATTGCTTAGATCATTTAAGTGTCGTAGATTGCTTAGATTAGTTTAAGACAAGTATATTTTGGTTACCAATATGAGCATGCAAACATAGGCCACAGACACGTGTGCTGCTGCTCCAGTTGAAGGTGGTATGACATCAAATTTGGTTGTGGGTTTTCCTTATATGTTTGTTATTGGTTTTCTCATCAGGACAAACGCTGGCATGGAGGATAACAATGCAATGACCATTGAATTCCTACGGGCACGACTGCTGACTGAAAGATCTGTCTCAAAAAGTGCTAGGCAGAGAGCCAATGACCTAGAGAAAAGGGTATTCTTCTTCACTACTGTACTCCCCCAGAACCCCCCCCCCCAAAAAAAAAAAAAAAAAAAAAACAAATGGCCTCTCATGGCACTGTTGTTACTTCTGATTTGTCTGAGAATTAGGTTGCAGAATTGGAAGAACAGCTGAGAATTGTGTCTCTTCAAAGAATGAAGGCTGAGAAGGCAACAGCAGATGTTCTTGCTATTCTGGAGAGCAATGGGTTTAGTGATGTTTCTGAGACGTATGATTCACTTTCTGATCAGGATACTCCCTGTGAAGCCAGAGTGGGTAATAAACTCTCTAAAGAAGAAAAAAATTCTGTCAATTCAAAAATAAGAGAAGATGAGTCAGAAGAACTTTCAGTTTCAGATCTTGATTTTTCCCCAGAATCTGGTAGAAGCTTGTCTTGGAAAGGACGAAAGGATAGTCCACGTCCCATCGAAAAGCATAGGGATCCACCTTCGAGAAGGCGAAGCAGTTTTACATCTACATATTCTTCCCCAAAAGCTCGCACAGGAAAGTCATGTCGCCAAATAAGGCATAAAGAATCAAGGTTAGCTCGTGTACCTTGTCCTTATCTATATGGAATATAAATAATGCAACCCCCACGTTTTGATATCTTATTTCAAATTCACGAGGTAAAGAAATAATAATCATGCATAAGTTTTGTGTGAAGTTGAGCCCAACAATACTATCCCAATTTGTGCTTATAACACTCTTCTGGACTAGAATGTTTTTATCTTATAACCTAACATGGAATTTTGTTCAGCTTGTCAAGTATTATCGTACTGCAAGCCGCCTAGATTTGTGTCTAAATTTTGCATCTACCTCATGGATATCTTCCTGTTAATTACTTTTTCCTCACCAATGTACATAGGGTTTTTATTCATTCGTTATTTATGTTAGCAGATCTGTTGTCGAGGAACCTAAAACCAATCCAATCAAAGTTGATACTTCTAAAAATGGACTCACTACTATGGAAAATATTCCACATGGCTCAGATGTTGGGCCTGACGTGCCGGGAGTAGTTGAAACCATGAAAGAAGAAACTTTATTGCGAGGCTGCTTAGAACATGAACAAAATTTAAGCACCAACCTTGATTATGATGCAAATGGTGGAGACAGGGACATGGAAAAGGCCCTAGAGCATCAAGCACAACTCATTGGCCAATATGTAGAAATGGAAAGGGCTCAAAGAGAATGGGAAGAAAAATTCAGAGAAAATAACAGCAGTACACCGGTATGATCAATCAGCAACCCATAGACCATTTGATTGCTTTGAAATCTAGTATGTCACATCTTTCAAAAAGAAACTGATTCTCTGCACAAGTCAATCTATGCATATACTTCTGCAGAATTACAACCAGCAAATGAGAGTGAGGGACATTTAGCGTAATTGTATAACAAAGGAAATAATGCTATGCCTTGTCCATCCAATATACAGGACTATTAGATACTGAAATTTGTGTCTCTTGTACACAAATATGTAGGATTCATGTGATCCTGGGAATCGTTCTGATGTTACTGAGGAGGGGTACGAGATCAAGTCTCGAGAACTGCATCCTACTGGGACGATTGCCTTTCAAACTTGTGGCACAAAGCCAGAGATTCAAGATTTATCCAAAGTTTGGCCTAATGATGTCATACCACCCTCACATGTTGACATGACATGCGCACAGGACCAAAAGAGCAGTAGCACACCAGCTTCTGAATCAGCAGGTACACCAGCTTCTGAATCCGCAGGTACACCAGCTTCTGAATCTGTGACTCGAGGTTTGGAATTCCCCATGGCCAGGGAAAAGCAAAATCAAGAGAGTCTTGGAAAGGACCATCACTCACCAGAACACAGCTCCTATAACGATCTGCATTCTCATGGCGTACATAATTCCCCTGGGAGTCTATCTACTCCCATGTCAACCAGAAATTCGGATAGTGGATTTGAGAACAGGACATCTTCTGGGAGCCAAAATGAGCTCTATGCATTAGTGCCGCACAAACCACCTGATGAGGTGGGTGGTGTGCTGGAGGCACTCAAACAAGCAAAGCAATCACTGCAACATAAAATCAACCGGTTCCCATTACCCGGTGGTGGATTGGGTGGAAGAGCTGCCAACTCTTCTGCACCTACTACATTTTGTGGAGTCAAAGAAGATATTCCTGTGGGAAGTGATGGACTTTTCAGGCTACCGACTGATTTCTCAACTGGAGGCAACACACGGGCAGACTTCCTTAATTCAAATGCTTTATTGGGAAATTATTATCCAGATATAACAGTTCCACCGGCTGCCAGGAATCCATTTGTGACCAGCCCTTACTTGGAAAATAGGTCAGGAATTTCTTCTGATGGTCGATTTGTTACCAGTGGATATTTGGAACGAGGGTCAAGAATCTCTACTCAGAAGCGACTGTTTGATTCTTCTCTGGAGAATGGCCTACCCTCTTCAAGTATGTACAGCTATCCTACTTATCCCATTGTCCCCTCCTATCCTGACCCGATACTGCACGTGCCCAGCAGACAAGGACTCTCAAGCCCGGTTCCAAGTAAAAAATTCTGATGGGCTTTTAAAAATTACCTTGTATCATGAAGGCTTCAAAAATAGCGATTTTGTAGTTCAGTAGCGAATGCCATGGGCTTGTAACAGGCATAGCTGTTTGCCCCTTCGGCTTTGTTGTATTATCTGTTGTGGATGAATGTTGAGGGTGTAAAGAGAAGCAATCATGCTTTGTATTTTTCAGTCTTGGTTTTGTGTTTGGTGGTACAATTGGAAACGAGACAGTATGCAGATGCGATTGGCATAGGTTTTCTCCTACTCGCTCTTTTAATCATTACTCTCTCTGTCAACAGCAACATTCCCTGTCTCCACTGCTGCCTTGTGCCAATCCATCGTGGCTTCTACCAACTATGGGGTTTCTTAAGATTAATACAGATGCTGCTTCGTTTTCGAATTATGGCGGTTTGGAATTATCGTTAGAGATCGTAGTGGAAGGTGGTATAAGCGTTGTCTAAAAGCTTGTCTGGTACATATGATATTGATGTTATTGAATTATTGGCAATTCATATGGGACCTCTGATTGAGCAAGATTGTGGTGGAATCTGATTGTGTGCATGCTGTTGCTGCCATTAATGAACCGAAGTCTGAAACCAGTTTACTACACCAGCTGGCTGCAGATGTCCGAAGCCAATCTTCCACTCTCACTGTTTTCCGAGCTCAATATGTTCGTTGTCCTGCCATTGGTGTAGCTCATGTTTTAGCACAGGCTGCTACTTCACTAGTTGATGTGTGTCCGGAAAGGCCCTCTTCCATTATTTTATCTCATTAACTTGCACAAGATCGCGGTACCGAGAATTTATGATTTTTTTTCCTTTTATGTGGGAGAAATAGGCGAAATTTAGTAAAATAGGTTCGTAAACATAGTTATGTATTCTTAGGATATCTTTAGATTATTTTTTTATACAGTTTTGGTTAGGTCAAACAATGTTTCTACTAATTTAACTAAATCTTGTCTAAATAGGAAAAGAATTTATGATTTTTGTCTTTTTATATGTTTGAAAAAAAATTTAGTGAAGCATGCATGTGAATATACTTCTATTTTTTTTTAAGATATATTTGAGTGTCTTTTTATTATTATTTTAATTAAATCAAACTACTTATTTATTCGTGTAATTATTTCTTATAAAAAAAAGTTTATGTGAAATAAAAATTAAAAGTTTAGAACTGATTTAAAAACTCAAAAATGTTTAAAACTAAAATGAAAAAATCTGATTATTAGGTTAGCCCTCTCAACATCTCCACCAACTCAACATCTCCACAAACTTTGGGAGATATTTATACTCACTTTATTAGATATACACTTCCAAGTTCCAACGCATCGGAATCTTATGAAATTTGTCTTTTTTTCTTTGGGGATATTTGAGTAGTTAAAAATTTAAATTTTTATTAATAAATTTTCAGTTTAATTTTAAAAAGAGATATAAAATTTAATAAAATATAAAGAGTTACTTTTATCAAGTAACTCATGACCTAACAAAGTTTTTAATGAGAAAAAAATTTACAAATACCGCTTTGATTTTTTTTTTTTTTTTTTTTTGAAGGAAGTGTTAGAGCAACAATAAAAAATGAGCATTGCGAAGGCAATGTCTGAAATGGTTCACATATCTTACAATCGGCAGCCACTCTCTGGCAACTATTACGGCCATGCGCAGTCTTCGCTGCTTTGGATTGTTGATCACATACATGCATCCGCGGGATGCAGCCAGCCTATAAAAGTTATCTGATACCTAAAAGAGGGATAGAGAAAAGGCCGATAATAATATTTTCTAATTAAAAATTTTGGATTCAAGTCTTATAAATACAGCCATATTAAATATTTATTAAAGAATTTTTACCGTCTTTTAAAATTTTGTTCGAATTATTTTAAATTAATCAACCCAATAAAATGAATATTAAACGGTATCTAACATACAAGAAAAAGAAAAGGCAGATAATGAAAAAAAACCAAAAATACCACAAAGTTGAAGAGGCAGATAACAAAAAAAAATCACATAAAGTTGAACACATTAAAAATTTGCCCGGTGCAGGCGGCTGCCCATCACGCACCAGAGCCTGCGGGCTCATTCACTCATTATTATTTCAGATTCATTGGGCCCAAGCGATATTGGATAACTATCAATACTAACCTAACTTTGCGGAGCAATACAAGTTGGCGGAAGAGCGATTTAACAGGTTTTATTACGAAGAATCTCTTTGCGTACACATAGGAAAAAACAGACGGAGGTAAATGTATGCTGATTGATTGATTATTTTATATAATTAGATAATTAATATTTATAATAAAAATTAATAAAAAATACCTTCATATTAGTGACAAATATGAATCGCTTGCCATATATTTGTTTTACGTTAATTTTTTTTATGTCCATTAATATTTTCAAAATTATGAAATAGTAAACTTACTCTTACCAACGAAAAAAAAAATTCTCTTCATGACACCCTAATAGTTTAGATTCAAGACTTCTATTATTAAAAGTCTTGAATTTAAATTTTGATAAGAGAATTTGTAGATTTATAAGAATGAGAAAAATTACTTATATTATATAATTTATAGTCAAATAAATTTCTTAATAGTTAGAAAAAAAAAAACTTATTAGACACAAAAGTTATGAAGATGGGTAAATATTACCATTTTTTTTATTACTTTTTCTGTGTAATAGCTTCCCTATGAGACTAGAATCAAATTCAACATTTTTTTTTTTTTTCTCTAAGGAAAACTGGGATGAGACATGCCGTATGCTGTCCTGATACCATGAAGCATTGCTTATGCAAGACAATGCAAATTTGGCAGTAAAATGAGTTACACTGTTCAATTGCCTGTTAACACGTTTCACGTCAAAAGAGCTGAATACATCAGCTTAGAGCTAAATCCATGAAAGTCAACAAACTTTGGCAGGTGATAATCAAATGATCAATAAAGAAAGAGAGTGATATCATATGTTGTTTGACCCTTGAAACTTCTTCTTACGCCCAAATAACTGAAAGCTATTTTGATTTTTTTTTAATACCCTTTTGCCCCCTTCTCCCTCCTTCAAGTAGTACATAATAAAAATATTATAAATCAACAATATGTCTTAGGTGATTAGGATTTGATACTACTTAATTATAAATTTTAAATTTAAGTTTTATGAATACAGTTATATTAAATATTTATTAAAAAAATTTTATCACCTTTTAAAATTTTATATAAGTCAATTCAAATTAATTAATTTAATAAATTAGATACTAAATAATCTCAAATAATAATAAAAAAAATACTATAAATGGTACTAGAAATTAATTCTGCAACCACTTCAAATTATGACGTTTTCCAAAATGAACCTAAAAGAAAGGATAGCGGGAGTGGCATATCACTCTCAAGAAAATATCTCTGCTTTCCAACTTCCACTTGCGGCTGACACATATAACGTTTTTAATGGTCTCCCCTGGTGCTGATTTGAGGCTTCATAAAAAAATGCATTTTCAAATTAAAAAAAAGTTATAAATCGTTATGCCATATAGTGGATTTCATTCTCACGTGTTGACCTTTATACATAGAATTTTTATTAGTAATTCTATAAATTAATGGTCTTCTGACATTAAAATGTCTTCTACAGTGACTTGCTTCATTACTAGTCACAATTAGATGACCCTTTTTTTTGTCGAGAATCCACAATTATATCACTTCGTTGCGAATTTATCTGTATATAATTTCCAATGTTTTTTGCACCTGCATATTGAAGTGCAGAGAAAAAATTCATCCATTTTTTTGAATTAAGAAATTTACTAGTCTAGTCGAACAATACGAGAATCTAAATTTATAAAATGATAAAAATTATAACTACTAGGATTTTCATTTACCCAAAAAAAAAAAAAAAAAATCTACCAATTTGGACATTTACTAGTACATAATATGCCCAACAGCCGTAAAAATTTTAAAACGTAAAAGATCTCTACTTGTTTTAGCAAAATTTAAGAATATATATTTAGTTCATTAAACACTTAATAGAAATTCAAATTCATAAATTTTAACGTTACAACGAATGAATTTTGACCACTAAAATACAACATTGGGCTGTCAAGCGTCACTACTGTTGAAACTGAAATAGAGTGGAGAATCTTGTATCTTTAGACCTTTTGCAAATGATACCAATTGCTGGGAATGTTACTATGACACAAAATATTTGCAAATGATACCCCATGATCGAGCAACAACCAAGTTCCAAAGTCCGAAGTCTTCGCTCGTAAGAATATTTTGGAGTAATTCTTTTTGTAAAATGAGCCATATCATGTGGCGGAAGTTACGTAACTTCTCCACCCAATTGTGACTACCCTCGTAACTCCTCCTAATGCCATTCAGTTAGCAACCCAATAAACAAGAACTAAAATAATTAGAATACGTAGACACAATCAGAATCAAAATAAATAAATAAAGAGATTGGATCCTATGACACAATCAAAACGCTAAATTAGAAAGAAAACCAGAATGCACCTTTTTTCCGCTTATGGTTACCACCCGCCGTTGAAAAAAATCCTGCTTTTTTTTTTAATATTAGATTATATTATATTATGCTTTGTTTTCCAATTAGATGGGAGTCACCTTATCCAGCTTGACACAATCAATACATATACGTGGCAAAAAAAAAAAAAAAATTGCTTTACTTTTTCTATCAAAGAAGAAGTTTGTTAACTTTATTTAAATAATTTTAAAATAATATGAGTTGTTAGAAAATTGATTTTATAAAAAAATAAATTAATTATTAAATATTAATAAATTAAATTGTACCATTAATTATTACTGTTGATATGAAGTGACGTGTACTCTTCTGCCAATTTATTTGTGCTCCATTTCACAACTTGTTTAGGAAAAGAAAAAAAAAAAAGAACAAAATGCTATTTGCATGTGTCACGAAGCTGTCAAAAAAAAAAAAAAAACCCATTTGACAGTATCAAAGTCCAAGTTGTGGTTAGTCAAAAAAAAAAAAAGTCCAAGTTGTGGCACAAACGTAATTGAGTCGGTCAAATTGCAGTTCTTACTTGTTTTCAAGAGCGAGATCGGTTGACGTCATTTTGCAAAAGCATTTGATTATATGTATACAAGAAAAAACCGACGTAGAAAGATTAATTGTTTTACGTGATTAGTTGATTAATATTTATAATAAAAAATTAATAAAAAATATATTTATTTTTATTACACAAAATAATTAATTAATTATATAAAATAATTAATTGATTATCATGCGTATATTTTATATATACTTATTTTCTTAAGTATATTTTCCGTTCACAAAAGTTTATGGTAAATTACACGTGTATTTTTGTGGTAAATGAAGCAATTACCATCAAAATTGTCACTACCCTACAAATAACAACGATTACATTGGCGACAATGTTTTATCTTTTTTTTTTTCCAACTGAAAATCTTGCTAACATGATACGTTTGAAAAAACAATGTTCAAAGGAACCACAAAAGCTAAGTCCTCGAATTAGCTTTTAGTTTGCACTGACTTTTTCCTTTGGTCAGCTTTGTCTGATCACGTTCAGAACCCAAGTAATCGCTCTAACAAGGACTACCACTCATTAGCGGGTTCTCGTAGCCAATCTAACAGGGTTGATTAAACTGTAAGACTGTAAGTTATATAACAACATAACCCCTTTTTTATAATAAATCACAAAATATCCTCTTAAGATTTAAATGAAATGAATCTAAGTATTTAATTATTAAAGTATTCCCCTTAAAGACAAAGATATGCGTAGAACCATGTATAACTTTTCTATTAAGAAAACAAGCAATATTTGTACTTTACCTAAAAGATGATTTTCGTAAACAAATTTATTAAGCATGTGTCAGTCAACCAATAGGATCACCGGTGAATAATCAAAATTATAAAGATGATTTACCTAAATCTAGATCTCCCCATTATTTAATGTGTTCGTATTTTATTAGAAAGATGCCTGCAATTTGCTGGTTCATTATTAATTGCTTTTTAGAAAATTTTATTTAATGAAAGCATTTCGCTGGTAAATAATCAAATCAGTTGTTTTGTTTGCATCGGATGTAACATGTAAAAAAAAAGCGACAAATAATTTTTAAATTACCCTAAATACATGGTTTATGGATGGACCTTAAAATATTGTTGGTGCTTAGATATTATTCAAGAGTCGGATCAAAAAATCTTCTCCCAATCTATTAGCAGCCATACAAGTAAAACTAATTTTGTTATCCGTCAGATATTTTGTTTTTTTTTTTCTTTTGTGCTAAAAAAATTGGATATACATATAACATCTGATAGTACATAGTTCATTTTCATGTAGTAATGTCGTATAATTTTTACACAATTTGTTTAATAAATAAATACATTTTTTTTATAAATGATATGTCTCCTACATTCTGGATATAAAACTAATTTTCAAGTCTTAATAAATTATACCAAAGAGAAAATTGTATTATTATCATTACATACAGTCACAACATAGCTCATAAGAAGAAAAATGAAAAGAAAGAAAAATCAGAAACATCAATTTACCAACCATAAACGGGCAATAATAGTAAAACATACATATCTCTGCACCAAAATTTTGCTTTGGAAAAAATGTGCAACAAAAATCTGACCAAAATATATGATTTTGTTTTGAAAAATTAAATTAGATGTGAACATATGAAAAAAAAAAAATTTGAAACTCACATATCTAAATGTATAAAATGCATTTCAGAATCAATAAAAGGTGTAGAAGCATCAACATAAAGAGGAGAGGAATGATCTCAAAAATATGAGTGCTCACAAAAGAGTAGATGAAAATATATAAGAAGAAAGTGAGGCGATCTGGTTTTTGTGCATAAACATTAATAATTTTATTTATTTAAAGATCAAAGAGGTGTTATAATACTAAACGGTGGTCATCAAGTCTGTCTACTAAGAGAGAGTCATTAAATAACGAATAATGTAAAAATCACGTGAAAGATGAACAACCATTATGCTCAAATTGATTTAAAATGAAAAGAGAGCCGTCCCACCTTATGTATGTATATAGTTTGTGAACATAAGTTTGCGAGGACCTACCTAGATATGATGGTTTATAATTGAGACTTCTAATTGAGATATTTAAGATTTTGACTTCTAGTTCTTTTTTCATTATTGTCTTTCCTTATAATAGTAGATTAGTTCCACTAAGATTAAAAAAAAAAATTGTTCTCCCATCATTAGTACCTTTTCTTGCGATGGCAGACTAGTTCTACTAAGATTGAAAAAAAAAAAAAAAGCAAAAGAAAATATGAGGACAATATAGGAATGGGATCTCATTAAATCTCACATTGTAGAGTCTAAAAAAATTAAAATGTATGTATTTATATCTTTTTGTTTTTTTTTTTTACAAGAAAGCTTTTTATGCAACTTGAACATGTGATCTACACATAATAATAGAATAAGTTACCATTATATTAATATTTGCCCGAATCTTATGGCAACAGATTAGGAAAAAAAAATGGTCACAACAATAATAATTTTGCAAGATAGTGAGGTGAACAATGGTTAAATATTAATTAACAACTACTGATGACGCGCCCCCCGCGATGGCCAGCGAGTGCTAAACCATTGACAGTGACCGCTGTGGCAATTGAATTGCGAAGAGGTGCCTTTTGAGAAAAAAGAAGCTAGCTAACAACTTGATTCCATGAAAAAATATAATAATAATTATTAACCTGATTTTTAACAATATTCCTCTTGTTGACCAATTTTTCGGGCCTTTTAGGTACCAGAAAAAAAAGACAAAATATTTTCCCTAAAATGAATCGCTGCACATATACTTCTAAAATAATCTATGTCTATATCGAACATATGTGTCGAAAACGACACTCATCTAACTTTTCAGACATGTGTCTAAATATTTCGAAATGTTTCTAATAAAACAAAATAAATGAATTTTTGAACACTTTTAATTTTCATCTCGAGAACATCCAATACACATATAGCATACTTTTAATACATATTTTTCATATTTTTAAATAGTATGTTATAAATTAATTTCAAATTTATCAAAATCATACACATAATATTTTTTTTGATAAACTTACTCATGCACAGTTAGTAGAAAAAATTCATTATTAATAAATATTTGTTATTTTATCAATTATGTTAATTGCTTTAATTTGTTTGAACCAATTAACTATTTTAATTTATAATTTCTTAAATGTTATGTTATATATATATATATATATATATTCTTTTAAAATTCTTTAAAATATTAAAAATTATTTGTTGAAAAAAGTTTGAAATTTATTAAAAATATTTAATATATATATGTATAAAATCTATTATATATTTTGTCTATGCTTTTTGAAGAACGGACTCTAAGTTAAAAGCCCTCAATGTCATGTAGTCATGCTAGTCGTCCTCGTCATCTTCTTTTTATTTTGCTGGGAAGGAAAAACAACACAGGGTCATGAGTCAGCAAAAAAGGTGCCAAATGCCCATTTTGACTTTGGAGAGCAACGTAGGATGACGTTGGACACACGCCAAATTGCCACCCTCCATCAAATGAAAATGATCGATTAAGTAGATTAAACATGCACTTTTTTACTTTCAGACTTCTAAGGGCAATATATATCAAATTTGTTTACGATATTTTAATAGATATTAAAATGATTATATATCTTTTTAATTGTATTTACAAACTTATTTAATATTTTTAACCAAATTCAAATATCCAAATATTTCCCAACTTGTTTTTAAGTTCATGACCCATTATTTGGTTACTTAAAGTACACCAGATATATTAATTTGCGATTTCCAGAGAATTGACAACGTTTTGGTAGAATTATGTTTAAATGACTAGACATGAATATCTTTGGTCTTTTGCATAAAAGGAATATGTTCTTGCCCATCATAATGATCTTTTACACGAAATGATCAAATGCTCGTTTGTACACATGCACCGCTGACTAGATTTTTGGTTGTTGGATGGGGTGGGTGGGTGGCCGAAGGATAGAGCTCTGCAACTTTAAAAGATTTATGCAACCGGTCGGAGTCTACATATGTCATAATCCAAAAGGAGGAAAAAAGTAAGCACTATTATCGAATCTTATGTATAGCTCCGTTAGTTGCAATTTTGGCCCTTAAAGAGAACCAAAAAAAAAGATGAAGTCAGAGTAGTTCTTGGATCTAACTGAAATCAAAATATCTAGATTTTCAGTACACAACATAGTAAAAAGCGCAAGTATGAAAAAAAAAATTAAAATAACATCCTAAGGTTTTTTGAGGAGTCATTGAGGAAGGTAAAGACTTGAATCTTAAGTCCCTCATTATTTTTTTTTTTAGACATAAGTTCTCTAATAAAAAATAGATTTGGTTATTAATATTACATAAGAAGGTGTACGTTAGGCAGATATCATAATTCATAAGTTTAATTTTGTCCCTTACCATATAGTTAATGTGAAGGATACCATGATCCAATAATTAAAGATGTTATTTTATTTTTGACAAAATCTTATTTTTACTTTGCAGAATATGATTTGAATTCAGGATAACATTCATTTAAATTCTAAATTTTTATAATTAAGTTTTAAATCTTCTAATATTTTCAATTAAATCTTATACTTTTTAAATTTTTTACAATCGTATCTTTCTATTGATTTTATCGTTAAAAATGTATGAATCTATTTAGTCAAAAATATTTTTAACAATCAAACTAAAAAAAAAACTTGATTGTTAAAAAACTTAAAAAGTATAAACTCAATTAAAAAAATTAAAAAAATTAGAACTTATCATAAAAACTCATAAAAATTTAAGACTTTGAATGGCTTCTATCACATTTGAATCCTAGCTGCAAGAAGGAAATGCATGTACTAATTTTCTCACCAAATTTAGTGTTCAGGTGGCTAACAAACAAAGAAGTACTCACGAATCAACTTCTCTCAAATTTACAAGTGGCTCTTGAAAGCGAGAGAAATAAGGCTGTCTTCTTTTTTCTATTTTTTTTTTAACTGTCCAGCATTTAATTTATTAGACTGATTAATTTAAATTAAATAAAATTTTAAAAAATGACAAAAGTTTTTTAATAAATATTTAATATAATTTTATTTTCAAAAATTAAATCTAAAATTTTTAATTAAACAACATCAAACTTATACTATCTAAGTTAATACCTATTAGTTTTTATTTTTCTTGTTAGTTATTAAAATTGAATCCTGGCAACAGCCCACCTCGTCCTCAAACAAGTATTTAGAGCCCAATTCCCGGCCTATATTCTCACTTTTTTCGCCCTCCCTGATTCCCGTTTTTCTTTTTTCTTTTTTTTTTTTAAAAAAAACAAGCACCAAATTTTCATAATTATTTTAATCAGGTTGGATTTTAGACAGTGGTACTTACCACTTCTGAAGTTCAAAAGGCCACTAACTCCAAGGCTTTCAGATCTCTCTAAAATCTGATAAATCTCCTCCTCTCTCTATCTCTCTGTCTCTATATCTCCGTGTCGCTCTTGCACGGCCCCTGCCCCTGTATCCCATAGGCGCTGCTTCAATCTCCGGATGGCTTTCGGTAGTCCAGGCAATAAAACAGTTGCTGCGCTTATCGTTCGGCAGAGTGGCGCGCGTACCTGATACGTCGCCGCTCTCGCCTCAGCTCTTATTAGTTCAATTATGAAGAAACTTTCCACTTGTTCTTCTTCTTGTTGTAGCGGCAGGTGCAGAGAGTGCAAAATTCCATCAAACTAACTGTTTTCGCTTGTGAATGGGATACTGATTTTTTTCTTCTTTTTTTTTTTATATAGTTTTCCTCAATTTGCTTCCTTAAATTGTTTCTTATACTTTGTTTTTCAACTGAGAGGAAAAAAATTAATAATAATAATAATAATAAGAGAAAAAAGGGGGAAAATGATAGGTTCAGGGATAAATCTGGTGATGACAGTGATAGGATTCGGTGTGAGCACCATGTTTATAGTCTTCGTGTGCACGCGTCTCGTTTGCGCTCGTATTCACTTGAACGCATCACGCCGCCCCTTTCACATTGCTTCCAGATCTGATCTTGGCATTGTGAGTTTTTCTTTTTCTTTTTTTTTTATTTTTATTTTTATAGATTTTATGATTTGCCAGTGGAAGTTTTTTTTTTTTTTACAATGAAAAAGAAGAACTTCAATTTGTTGGTGAAATTTTATTTATTTGTTTTATTTTTATTTTCCTCCCTTATGCTTCACAGATTGGCCTTTTTTTTTTTGTTTTTGGTTTTTTTTTTCTTTTCTTCTTAATGCTTTTGGTTGCAGTTGGAACGAGGACTGCATGGGCTTGAGCCAGTAGTAGTGGCCAACTTTCCTACCAAGAAGTACAGTGATGTGCTTTTCTTGGCTTCAGAAGACGCTCAGTATGGCCTTCACTGCCCTGCTTTAAATTCCTAACATTTTTATGTGATGGCTTGTATAGTGTGTGAATGGTCAAAGATTTTTTATTTTTTATTTTTAATTGAAATCCATGTGAATGAACTTCATTTTTCTCCAATTTACGAAAAGAAAGTGAAGAATTTGAATTTTCTCCCGTAAAGGATGAGGGAAAACAGCTCCATTCAGGTGTTTCTCTTATTTGTCCTTCTGTATATTTGGAGGATTATGGAGGCTTGGGTGACAGCAGCAAAATAGGTCGATAATTTCTTTTCAAAGCTGGTTGAATGTTTTGAAATTGAACTCTGTAATGTTTTCCATATAAGAATGGAGCCTCGCCTGTGTAAGTTCTGTGGTCGGCACAATGTTATCGTAACTGAATCTCAGAGTTTAAATTTATTGGCAAAATCTTGCCTTGAATGTTTGGAAACTGGGATGAGTCTTGCTTTGTTCAGTGCTTCGAATCCTGGATTTTTAGGCTATGCATTTCTGTTCCAACTTCCCAAGTTCCTAATTTATGATCATGTCGTCTTATAGGGGCCTTGTAGCTGATGATTAAGTATTAGGACTTAATTTCATTGATACTTCATTGATTATATATGCAGGTTGAATATCGTGTAAAGGATTTTATTATTGACTAAACACATCGATATAAAGTTAAGGTTGTGAATTTTATTCTTCAGTTGCTATGATTATGCTAATCGGAGTTGGATAGTCGAGCATCTCGACCAGTCTGACCAAATAATTAAAATTTGTTCTACAATTGGGAATATGCCTATGCCAACATATTTCAGAAGACCAAACTTGCCCCTTTTGTCCATTTAGGTCTCAATCTCATGGGCTTTTTGGTTTATGCAATTTAGGCATTATAAACTTCTTTGGCCTGATTGACAAGATGACCCAATTACTTAATGATTAGAAAATGAATCCACATCTTTTGAATATGAAAATTTATAAGGATAATATTGGAACATTTTAATAGCAGAGGCTATTGTCTCTTTCCTCACTTCTCCATGCAGGTCTTTTTAACCTTCTTCCTTACGTAGAGTCTTTTCTGCTGTCACTGGCTCTCAGTTTCTTTTAGAGAAGCCTATAACAAGTTATGTTGCGCTGATCAGTGATTTCAATAACTTATGCATAGGTATTGTTGTTCTGTGCATGTGGCTGCAACAGAAATACTCCTTTATTCTGAGAATCTGTCTAGACATATGCCACGCCAGTCTCTAGTTGTCCATCATCCTTATGCAGTTGCGGGTATCTAACTCATTTAGATGTATGCATTCTTTGGTTACTTAGCAACGCTTACCACAAGCTTTTAAAAACTGCTGTAAACAAGCATCTGAAAAGGTTCGAGTGAATTATTGATATAATATATAAGTCACTGTAAAGATAATGCTGAGTATTTAAACGGAATTTACACATCCTGTGTCTATTTGTGTTATGAAAGTCTTACATTGGCAAAAACTCATGCCAATGCGTAACTTTGCTTATGCCTCATGTCTGGTAAAGGAAATCTTTTGCTTGATTTGTGCATAGCTATGTCTATGCATCTGGGGTAATTTAATTGGTGCAGCCTAATACGTCATATGCTAAGGGTGTATGCTGTTTCCTCAGCATTTCCTTCCTAGTTCCCTTCTGGTTCTGATTGAACTCTGCAATTGTATGCATAAATGAAGAAGATCACCGGCACTCTGCTTTGGTAGAAAATATAGGAAATAGAATGTCAATATGAACTTTCTTTCTGTAGAGTCATTTTTTTTTTTAAAATTTCCTTGCCCCCTTTGCCCACTCCAGTTAAATTCCTTGCTTTTGATAAGGAGGAAGGATTGACAACTGAAGCAAATAACATTCCAATACTTCTTGACAGTGGCATATTATAAGAATGCTTTATGGTCAAATTTTTTCTTGTTAGTAAACACAAGCTTTTATTTATTCTTGTTTATTAATTTGTTTTCAATCCTCAAAATGTGTGGGAGCTTTGTGCACTGTGAATGCGCTTTGTAAATTTGCCTTCAATAAAGTTTTGAGTTGTATGTTGCAGATGCACGGTTTGCCTTTCAGAATACCATGCTGAAGATATCCTGCGAATCCTTCCCTACTGTGGGCACTGCTTTCACGTAAGCTGCATAGACATATGGCTCCAACAACACTCGACTTGCCCTGTTTGTCGATTATCATTACGTGAATTTCTTGACAAAAAGCGCACAATGCGACCTTTGTTCAGTCCAGCCACCCGCATGGAATATGGGGCGGAATCATTTGATATGCATTCTCGTAACTGCTTATCGAATGGACAAGGGCGCCCATCAGGAACCCATGACAACTGTGGGATGGAAACCATTGGTGGGAATCACTGTGCATCCGTGGTTGATGAAGCAGAAACCGGGGAAAATTTATCCCCGTTATCTGAGGATAATCAAATCATGAAGGACCCAGAATGCAAGCACCTAGAAAGCCCGTCAAATCCCTAAATCCTTAACCACAGAAATGTGAGTTGCAGTGACTGAGCCTTCAATAGCAGAGAGTTCGGATGTGGTATATGTAGAAATGAAAGCAGGAGTTGTTATTCCAGCTCCCAGGGAGTGTTTTCGTTTTTGCGTTTGCCTTACTGTAAATAATCCAAAAGGCCATTGTTTTCCATTTTTCCAATTTAATATTGATCGGTTTCTGGGCAGTTTTGTTAGTTTGGATCCAAGAATTAGAGTCAGTCCAAGAACTGTCGAATAAGGTATCTCTCTCTCTCTCTCTCTCTCTCTCTCTCTCTCTCACCCACTCTCTCTCACTGTGGGTCACACGTGTTCCCATATAAGCGCACAATGTCTGTTGCCTTGTTTGGTTTATGTCTGGAATGTTGCTTTCGATGAGCTGAGCAAATATTGGCTTGAGGTTGTATATAGTGTATAAACTGGCCCAGATGACTTAGGTGTGGCGACGTTTCCTTAATTTTAGGGATATTAGAATACTTATAAAGTCTCTTACTGAATTCTAGATTTTAGAATATTAGAAGACTATCAATCTCTAGAGTTCAAAAACAAAAACCTTAGTGAAGTAAAATTTTATCTAACCAATTAATTATTACCAAAAATTTTATATAATTGAATAAACGTCACAAAATTTTGGCAATGTATGTTGCTATTTTTAATTATCAAGTTTAGTTTATCATTATTTCACTTTACTTTCAAATTTTTGCAAAATTTAAATTGAAATTCTATAAATATTTGTAAATCTGGTTATCTTAAAACATTATCATATTATCGATAACAACAATTATGATTAGAAACTCAATTTTCCCAATCATGAAGTAATAGATTTATAATTTATGCAATTCTTGTTAACAACTATTCAAATACGTTTAAAATAATACTTGAAATTTATTTTTTTAAAAAACATAAAACATAAGCAAATACTTTCCAACAATTGTAATAAACTTGCGTGTACGTGTGTCTGATACAAAATTTGGAATTAAAGAAGAGATCTAATTAATTTGGAAGTTTCTAATACTCTTATAATTAGGCAAACGCCGAACACAAACAGTAATTTAGTTTTCTCTCAGCTTCGGTAATAATAATATAATATACTAAGGTTATATTCATGCAATGCATGAATTTGATATTTTGTTATGTAATAGCAACAATATAATTATATATCAAAATTGATGTTCACCTTTTATGTGGAAAACTAGTCAGGAAATTAGAATTTTTAATATTCTTATAATTTAAATTAAATTTATTAATATTCTTGATCCCATTTCATTACTTTTGTTGGTTTTGTGTTTTAGACCATCTATTCAATTCGAAGCTAATTTTTCTACCATTTTATTTATTGTCATTTTTTTAAATATTGTAAACTGCAATAATTTTCGACAAACATAGATACTCCACAGTGTAAATATTATAACAGTCAAACGAAAACCAAAAGTATTTTTAAGATAATAATCAAGCAGTTGTAGGAGTTTTGTTCATGTTTGTAAGTAACCAAGCTTTTCTTTTAAAGAACAAGAATATCATGTAAGTGTATATAATGGATACATAATCTAAATTTTAGAGAGATAGTAAAAGGATCTATTATCATACATAGAGAGAAAGAAAGAAAGAATCTATAAAAAATGTTATAAATTTAAAGGTAGCAAAGGACTCACGTTGTTGTCATATTTCTTCTATTACACTATAGTTGTGTTACATCAATCGAGAGATAGACAGTGACTGAGAGATAAATTCAAAGGGACTTAAATAAGCTTTTATTTAAATTTTTAAAAGAGAATTTATGAGTAACCATTTTATTACTTTAGATTGTTAAAAGGGAATCAAATAAGTTTATATTTTTAAAGGTGAAAATTTATATGTACTTAAATTAGTAGTTTTTCTTTTTCAAACAAAAGTTAAATGCTATAATTTTTTTCTTTATAAAAAAAGGGAAAAAGAAAAAGAGAATTAAGTTTTGATTTTATTTTTTTTTACCTTTCAAGAAAACAAAAATTGAAATTTGAGAGAAGTTTTCTTTTTTTTTTTCTTTTTATTTCCTTTCATTTAAAAAATTTTCTCTTAATTTCGACTATATATATATATATATATATAAATAATAAGACTGAAAAAAAATTTCTTTTTGTTTCAAAAAAAATATTATTCTAGAAAATATTTTCCCAATTTTCTAGTGTTTGTTACATTAAAGAACTAAAATATCTAATTCCTTTTTGAGGAAAATGACATCTAATAAAAAATTGGGATGTCATTTTTCAGAGTCTCAATGACACGCAGAGTCGAGAGAAAGTGCGAGAGATTAAAAGCAGGCCTTCGGCCCGCCATCGCCGGCCCAGCTCCCCGGCTCATCACCGAAGGCCACCAGTTGACCCTTCTTTTTTTTTTGTTTTTTTGGAAAAAATCTTGGTAGCTGTTTTTTAAGTAACTTCTGTAAATACATATACGACGTCATGTTTAAAAATTATATGATATATTAAAAAATTATATAATATATAAATTTTTTTTTAATAATTAGTTAAATATCGTATAATTTTTTTTAGCACGTCGTAACAAGTTATTTAAAAAAAATTGATTTTTAATGACTAATTATATGTTGTATAATTTTTTGTAACGAGTCATATAATTTTTTTTCAATTCCTCTATTATATTGTATAATTTCTTTTATCGGATGGTATAAAACGGTTACAAAAACTATTTAAGCTTGGAAGCCACTTAGTCAGGTCCTTGAATTTGAAAACTATTGGAGACTCCAACACCACTACAAATAAAAAAATGAACCGCATATTTTTTGCATATTTTACTAAATACTAAATATTTCTGTATAATCTAACTCTTAAATAGATAGATCTGCTATTATTAGGTGGAGGATTACTTGCACGCCTTTTCCCTCAAATCTCGTGTTTTTCTTTATCAGGATTACTGGATGATGTCCGTTGATTATGTGCTTGGAATAGATATGTAAATCTGCAGCATGTGTTGTATGAGAATAATTTGTGTGCTGGCTATCTTACTAACTAAAATCATGATAGACCGTGGCTCGGATGATGGTTATTCTCCTCCATCCTTTTGTGGGAATTTTGTCAAACTTTGATGGTGGCTAGTTTGACATTATTTTTGTTTACAAGTAATTAGTATTCTTTTGCATTTGATTTCTTATGCAACGAAAAAAACACATTTTATGGTAGCAGAATAAGCAGCTTAATTTTTTTACCCATGCAATATAAATCCAATTGATTTTTTATTATCAATAATAATAATAATGAAATTACAATTTAATTATCCTTTTAGACAAGTCAAAAAATAACCATCACAATATTTTTCCCAAAAACAATAGTACTCTTTTTTTCGACCAAACTGCCTCAAAGACACCCTCTTCTTTTCCTTTTTTTTTGGTCGGAACGACATCCTTTTCTTTTTTTCTACATTTATGTGCAATATATGAAAGTTTAGAATCTACCATTAATAGGAGAGATCTTGAGTAAATATGTTAATCTGTGACTCCTGACATTAATTCATATGTATAATAACCAACATAACTGCAGCGTGCTTTTTCTTGTTAAATGAAAAAAATTTACCATCAATTGTTTGACTCTTTAATTTTCCTTTTTATGCCAAGTTGACTCTTTGTCATCAGTTTTCATATGGTTTGAACTCTAAATATTTGCCTCAAAGAAGCGTCGACCGTAAAAATGTGAATTTCTACTGTCACCGTAACATAGCACCATGTCAAGCTGTCAGCCAGGTTAATAAAGCGCTAGTTGGTCAGATGATCCACGCCCATCTTTTGCGCGGCGGATGGATCTGTGACCAATACGAACGGTCACCAAAGAGCGAGGCTTAACGTGACACATTAAGCATTTTGTCAAATTGGTACGAACAAAATTTTGTTTTTATATACATGCGCCATACACACAAAAAAAAAAATATATTTTTATTTCAAAAAACAAAAAAAAAGAATTCATTTTTCGGAAAAGATAATTGTCAAAAACTATTTCATACAGAATGTTGTTTTTCTACGAAACAAACAATTTTTAATTGGTTCCTCCCCTTTTACCAGTGTATTAATATTATCCAAATTGAAAGAAAGTCAGTAAAATGCTTACATGACGGTTTTGCTTAATTTTAGGACTATCTAAATATTTGAGTTAAATTCTAATTTTTTACTAGAATTTTCATTATTTGACATTAAATTTATAGCTTCTTTGCAATATTTCTTATTATTTTAATAGAATCAGAAATTCAATATACATCAATTCTACTCAATTAGGATCCAAAATGTTTTACAATTTTTCTAATCCATGTTAACCAATTTTTTTACATATGTTTAAAATATATGTAACATAAATACTCATAATTAAGGAAAATAAGAGAAAAAATGGTAAATAATTTCAAAAAAAAAATGAAAATAATTCTAATTTTCTCTTTTTTGTTTTTAAAGAGAAAAAAATTTCCAAGTTTAAATTTTTTTAAAAAAAGAAAAAAAATTATAATTTAAATATTTTTCCCTTTTTGAATTCTAAGTTTAATTTTTCCTAAACTTCGGCAATATACACTCACATATAGATATATATACTAGTATAAAACTACATGATATATAGATTTGTCATATTTATTTAGAAGTGCATTTTTATTGTGTTTTATTCAAACAAGAAAAAAAAATATATATACTCAAATTGTAGGTATTTTTTATTTTTTAAAGACAAAAATAAATTTGAGAGTATTTTTTATTCTCCAAAAAACAAAAAGGGAAAAACTAAAAACAAACTTAAACTCTGAGTTATTTTTTCTTAAGAGAAAAAAATATAATTTTGGAAATACTTTTTAACTTTTGCCCTCTTTAAAGAAATAAAGAAAAGAATTTAAAATTATTTTTTTAAAAAATTATTATTATGGAAGTATTATACGGATTTTAAATATATGGGAAAATTTGTTGATATGAATTAGCATATGAAGACTTTGACTTCTGAACTTATTCGTTATAATCGTTAACTGTATACTGTTAATTTTATACTTGATAATTGTCGTAGTTGGTTTAGGGGAAGTCCGCTCGAATCCAACAGTACTCGAACGGTGAATCCTTTCCTATGAGTTTAGTTAAATAAGATATATAAATGAGATTATTCTGGTTTCAATTCACAAATTTAATGACTAATATAATTAATCTTTTCTTATTAGAAAAGGTTAAATTTCAATAAATGTTAGATCGTAATTAAATCAATTGAATAAAAGTTAATTAGATGAATAACTCACTCACAATCTTACGTTTTATATATACGAGGTTTACTTGAAATGAAAAATAAAAAAAAAATAATTTTATATGGTATAAAATTATGAGTGAGTCATTTACTAAAAAAGTGAATATAAATAGTAAATATTATAGTTATAATTTAGTAGTTAAGAGATTCGTTCGAATCATGAGATCATGAGTTTGAATCCTGTCAAGACTTTTAGTAAGGCTAAACGTACATCCGTCCTGAGAATGACTTAGCAGCCTTTATTGGGTCTCGGTAGTATACTCCTATAGTAATTCAGTATAATAGCTCTAGTTTATTATGCACAATAAAATAATGTACTCCTCTCTAATAGGTCTATGAGATTCTATCTTTTGCTATTCTATTTTTTTGCATTCAAAAAAGAAAAATTGTAGAAGTCTACTAATAAAAATTAGAATTTGAATCAAATATTTAGCTATTCCGAAAATTAAGTAAAGATTGCCACATCATCCTTTCACAAGATGCATAGCTTTCAGCTTCCATAATTAATATACATTAATATTAATTAGACCAGCACGATGAGAAGTGCGGGTTTATTATATTTAATAAAAAATGTATTTTTTTAGTGTTTATTTAAATGAAAAAAAGTAAAAATATACTTAAATTATGAGTACTTTTCATTTTATTAAAAAAAAAAAAAAGAATTTGAGAGTAATTTTGTTTATTTTTAAGAAAACATTACCTGGCCAGCGAGGGAGACATATACCAATACTTACAATGACTAAATGGACCACTATTCCAACAACCAATTGCGCTAGGAGGTGATTATATGTGCAAATCCCGCTATAACAAGAATTGGACGATTGCCGTTGAGGAGCATAATGAAGGACGGAAATATGTGGCTACCCTTCAAGTTAGGGTCATTGTAGCTGGAAACAATCAAATCAAACCAAAGAGTAGACGGCGATGGAAAATAACTTGTTGATTTGGATACCTTATCACACTATAAATCTCCGGTCATTTCAGTTTGACTTTCTTGTCCACTCTAATAAAAAAAATTAAAATGGGATTCAAAATAAAGTATCTATGCTTAAATTCATCCATGTCTGTCGGCAGCTTAATTGGCTTTAATTAATGCCGTGTTGGAATTGTGATATTTTAACGAAAAATAATTATAAAAAAAAGTTATAAGAAAAAAATATTATAAAAAATAAAATTTTATACTTAAATTATATAAAAATAATAATAATAAAAAGTGTATAAATAAAAATACATAAATATCCCTACAAATAATTAAATAATAAATTAAAATTATAAAAATACTCCTACAACTAATTAAATCAATTGGGGCTATTTTAGTCATTTGGCTTCCATGCCTTTTTGTTTTTTTAATTTTCCAATCGGTTTTATTTTTTCTTTCCTAACACCAGCAACTTTTTTTTCTAATGCTTTCCAATCAACCAAAAAAGCCTTGATTTGTGAGTATTTTTTCTAATTTTTTTCTCACGCATTAACCAAACAAACTATAAATGGTCAACATTGCAAGATAATTCGAGTCGATGATGCCAGAGGATCATGAGAAAATGCAAAACAAATGCCCATCGGAATCCTTAAAATTACGTCCAAAACTGCCAGGGTTTGGCTTTCCTTTGGCTTAGTCATCGATATTCCATTAAGGGAAGGGCATTTGAGGTGGAAACCTCCCCATATCATCTGAGTCGAACTGGAGACAACCCGTTGTTGTAAAGCATCTGGAGAAAGACAAAGAGTGTGAGTTTCTGTCAGAGAGACTCCATTCCATACTTCTAGTATATCATAATTATCAAAGCTGAAAAAGTTAGTGAAACGCTTAGGTAGCTCCCTTTTCGTAATTTTAAGCATATATAAGTATTTGATTCAATTTCTACTCTAGTAGTAGACTCTTATAGCTTGTAATATTTGACATTAACTAGTTTGTAGTTTTTCTTACTATTTTAACATAATTAGCATTTTTAACATACATCTAATTTATTCAAGTAACTCAATTAAGATTTAATATGTTTTGCAATTTAATCAATTCATATTAGGGTTTAAATATGTAGACCGGTAAATAGGTTTGACGTTAAGGTAGATAATGTTATCTTTTTTACATATTTTTATATGTCTGTTACACATTAATTTTAACAATATTACACAATATAAGTAAGCAATATTATAAAAATTGACAAAACTTATAATTAAAATTGACATATAATAGAGTTATAAATAATATATATATAAAATATAACTTTATTACTGCCTCGTCAACTTTTGCCCCGTCTATCTGCAATTTCCTTTCATATTAACAACTTTTCACATATGTCAAAAATCAGCACAAGGCAAATATTTCCAACGAATAATTTTTGAAAAATAAAAAAAATGATTCTTAATTCCTTTTTTTCAGAGAGGGAAAAACATATTTTTAAATATACTTTTTTTTCTTAAAAAGAAAACACCCACAATTTAATTCTTTTTATTTTGTCGTTTTGTTTTATTAAAAATAAAAAAGAATCTTAAATTCTTTTTTTTTGTTTTTTAGAGAGGAAAAACCAAAATAAAATTTTCCAAATTTTTTTCCTTTAAAGGAAAAAACTAATCATTATTTAAGTTTCTTTTTTGAAACTTTTTTTTCTTAAAAAGGATAAAATTAATCATGAATTCTTTTTTCTTTTTTTTGCTTTTGTATAGAGGAAAAAATTAACAAAAAAATATTTCCATATTTAGATTTATTTTCTTAAAAGAAAAAAATACTCATAATTTACATACTTTTATTTTCCTGTTTGTTTTCTTAAATAGGGAAATAAAATATAAGAAAAATGCTAAACTCAATAAATATGACGAAACTCATACAATACGCTGACCCGCACGTCACGAATCCAACACTTACGTTTTGATTAACTGTCGGTTATTTGGAGATAAATTTTTTAGCATCATTTCTTTGGTATAAAAATATATTTCCTTATAGTCGATTGATTGTTTAAAAAACACAAAATGATGATATATGAAATGCGAGCAGCCAATTAATCACATAGTAATTGCAACTGCAGTTCTGTAACACACGGCCATGATCAATTATTCAAACCAATTCAAATCCTGCTCTTGATCGCAGCTCTAAGAGGGTTTTTCATAACTACAGTGAACTCCAGCTTGCCAGAGAAATCCAATTTGGTATCGGGTGGGTACGCAGTCCATTCGAACTCTTGAACCATCCTTGCAATCATTAGTTGCAAATGCACTGTGGCCAGGCCCAGGCCAGGGCATATTCTCCTCCCCACCCCAAACGGCAGCATTTTCACTCCGGTCACACCCGTAATGTCTGCATCCTCATTGCCCGAAACGAACCGGTCCGGGTCGAACTTTTCGGGATTGGACCAAATGTTCGGATCCTTCCCTATACTTGGGGTGTAGATCTCAATATTTGCATCAATTGGCATATCGTAGCCAGCCAAAGTTGTGGGCTCAGTGACTGCATGGGTAAGTACAAAATATGTTGGCGGGTGCATACGTAACACTTCTTTGACTACAGCCTGTAGGTAGTTCATTTTGTCAACATCCTTTTCGTCCACTTTCCTATCACCCACCGTCAATTTCATCTCTTCGTATAGCTTCGCCTGAACCTCCGGATTGGCAATCAGCTCCGCAATAGCCCACTCGACGGCGGTGGCAGTCGTGTCGGTCCCGCCATTGAGGAACTCCGAGCAAAGCGTGACGAGCTCAGCGTCTGTCGGCGGCGTGTTTCTTCCGTCCACTTGTAGGTCGAAAAGGGTGTCCAGATATGAGAATGATATCGCCGTCTTGTCCGATCCTGGATTTTTCAGAGCTCTCCGGCGCCTTTCAATCAAAGAAACCATGAAATTGACTTGCTCTTTTCTAACTTCTGCCACCCTTTGTCTTTGCTTGGAGAAAAAAGGGCTTAAAATTGGAAAAAAATCATCAATTCTGGGCTCAAGAACGATCAACACTGACTTCATTACCTGGTCCATTTTTTCTACGACTTCTTTGTCCATTTCAGCTCCGAAGCACATGGCCAAGAGAATGCAAAACACGGCAAAGCGCGTGTTTTTAATCACCCCAACGGCTCCGCCGTTAGCTTTAGCCTCGGCTCTAAGCCGATGGATGAGCTTGTCCATGGCAGCTTCTCTCACACTGCGAAACTCCTTGATCCTATTTGAACTGAGCATATTTTGCACCATGTTCCGCCTCAGTGACCGCCACACGCCCCCGTAAGTGGCGGCATTGACGCTGAACTTGTTGCAGCTAAAGATGGCTCTTGTCGGGTTTTCTGGTGGCCTGGAGGCAAAGAGAGGACCCCTTTTAACGAGTGCTTCGTGGACTAAATTGGCATCGCTTACTACTATCAGTGTTCTGGTTCCCATCTTTAGAGTAAAAATGGGACCGTATTTTGCACGCAAATCATCCACATAGACAAAGAAAGGCTTCCCCGAGCGGGCGAACTGGAAGAGGTTGCCAACGATAGGCCAACCGGGTGGTCCCGGCGGAAGATTCAGGAGCTTATTATTGGACTTGTTCTTGCGAGAAAGCAAGAAAACAACGCAGGAAATGCACAAAGCAAGGATGGTAAAGAAGAGATGAAAGTCAGAGGCGAGAAGATAAACATCAGAAATACCCATTTGCGTTTTTGTCAATGGAATCACCAATGTTGATGAAGTGTAAGTAAAGTGGTGGCTACCAGAAGAGCTATATTAAAGGGAAGAGCATGAAATTTTCGGTGAGGTTTTATTTAATGATGAAATTATGCTACCAGAAAACCGCGTGTACAGGTAGATATTTAATGCAGTATGAAGAAGATGGCGTGCAAGTGATCGCTGATGTTACAGTATCGTACAGGATTGAGCCAACATATGGCTACTAAACAAGACGACAACACGACCACATTTGAATAAAGTCTAAACTTAATTAACAAAAATTAAGTTAATGGATCTTCACTTTAAGGACTGAAATTGAAGCTCTTAATACCGAGGATTTACTTAGTTAGCAACTCGGTGTACGCTTCTTCACATTATAGACCACAGTTTCGAACATAATCGTGAGAAAATAATTCTTAGCGGATCTACTGTTCAACCCCACAAAAGATGTGTTCCTGTTTAGCATGAAAAGACATTTCATGTTTGTATGAGATAAGATGTGAGTCAAATACGACGAAATTCCTCCATCGTTACTGTCACATACAGTGAGATAGGTTTAACCGTGTTGAAAAGTTGAATTCGCTACAGCTTTTTTAATAATTCAAGTATGGATGTATTTAATTGAAGGTAAGAATATACGAGCAAGTCAACAACGATAGAGAGCATTAGAAAGTCTAAATATACCTTGCACACATTATCCGCCCTCAAGAGATACAAGAAAAAGAGTGTGCAGTACTATACATTTATAGAAACATGTACATGAATATTTCCATTTTATAGTGTATCTGCATAAATAAAAAGGGATTGAGCTTGAAAAAGAAAATCAAGAGTTACTGTTTAATCCAGATATAAGTACAGATAAACATAACATCTCGTAAAATAGACCAATTCACAACAGTATTTTGAAAAACTTTTTTATTCCACTCTGGCCAAATAGTTAATGCCAAAGCAAAGGACATAGCTGCCCAAACATTTCTCGTTCCTTTTGTACTTGTTAATCCATTCTATTGCAGCAGGTGTAAGTTCACAAAAGAATTTGAGATATATCAACTTTGCCCCCACCGTTCAATAACAGGGCACCAGAGTTGCCACCATTTGAATTTGATATAGTTGGTTAAAAGTTGACTTGTGCAATCATTTCATCTTACTCATTCCTTTTTTTCTTTAATATAACACACACATAAATTTACATTATATAAATTTATTGTACTTTTTTATTTCATTTTGACCCATTTATATTTCAAATTAAGATAATTTACTTACTTTTTAAATAAATCAAATTAGAAATCCTTGTTATCCTTACTCATCTATGATTTTAAATAAACTTAAGATTTTTTTAAATAATAAAAAAATTTATCATAAGTATATTAATTATTATATCTGTAAATCAAGATTGAAATAACATAAGATTATGCATAACAGGCGCAAATCTTGAGCTCAAAAATTTGCGCGTAAACTGATTACCAGGAACCTCTCAAAAACCTAAAAAAGAAGATGGCTCCAAATCTTGTCCCTCGAAACCTTTCCAACACCCGACCTTTCACCTTTCCATCAGCCAAACACCACCCTCAGCCATGCTCCGACCCCCACCTCCTTCCAAACCCAGTACCTTATTCCAATCAAGAAGTATCCATATATGTTGAGAACTTGCCAGACAATTGGGATAACCGTGGACTAGTCAAATTGTTTTCTCGTTTCTCCAAGATAGTGGATGCCTACATACCCCAAAAGCGCTCTAAAAGGGGACTCAGATTTGGTTTTGTCAGAGTGGCTAGTGCCAAAATTGCTGCTGAAATAGTTCAGCAATTGAAAGGGGTGTCAATTGGAAACCAGCTTATCCGGGTGAACATAGCAAGGTTTGCACGGGTAAGGAAAATGCAGATTGTTGATGATATACGCAGCCATAATACCACAAATACTAGAAAGTTTCCTAAGCCAATATTCATTCCATCTCTCAGAGATAAGAGGATATATGCCACTGTTGCCAAATCCCCTAGAGTTCCAACTGATGGAAGGGAGAAGAATTCTTTGCAAGAAGTTGCCGAGAACAGAGGAAGAGTGCAAGCTGAGAACAGAGGAAGAGTGCAAGCTGATGATTTCGATATGATTTTTGATAAACATATAGATATACCCACGTGGATTCAAGATAGTCTAGTGGGGACCCTAGTATCTAGAGAAGCAGGGGTCAACTTGCATGAAGCAATGGCTGCAGATGGATATATTGGGTGTCAGATTCGGAGCTTAGGCGGTCGACAAGTTCTGTTGTCTTTTGCAGATAGCAGTTCCAAAGAATCCTTTTTGAAAAAGAGTCCTGAATGGCTTAGCAAATGGTTTCAGTCTGTTAGAGTCTGGACACCAACAGATACTGCAGAAGAAAGGTTGATATGGATCCGCTGCCATGGGGTTCCAATTTATTTGTGGAATACTTCTTTTTTCTCCTCTCTGGCTTGCCTCCTTGGATCATTCATTGCCTTAGATGATGATACTAGAGAAATCAATCGTGCTGACATGGCCCGATTCCTAATCTCTACAAAATCTCATGAATTCATAAACAAGACTGTTCGGGTAAAAACAGAAAAAACAATCCTGAGAGTTACGGTGACGGAGGAACCAAACAATGTTGGCCTCATTGACAACTGGTCAGTCGGTTTGGGAAAAATCATATCTCCTGAATTTTCCGGCGGAGAGTATGCTATAAAATCGAACTCACCTACTGCAATTGAAGCAACGCCGTCCAACATTGGAAAATTCAATATGTCGTTAACTTCAAATTTCGAGGTCGGCGTGTTGAGTCCCAAAGACAACAATGGTGATTTTGGAAGCCAAGAAGTCAATTGTCTCAATGTGGGCCTGGGTCTCAAAAACATATTTAGACCTTTGTCTCCTTCCATACCTTTCCTAGCCCATTCGACCACTAAGTCCCTCAAAGACCCACTTGACCTTGACCCAAGTAATTCTCTTGTCCCTACCTCTGTACCACATAGCTTAAGCCCCACCAAATCTTTCCAAATTATTCCAGAAATATCCGATAGCTCCTCTCATCCCCTGTCCCCTACTATCCCTCAACCTTCCTCCTCAAAGCCACGCAAAAAACGAGCCACGTCTGTTAATCTCTTGGTCAAGAGAGTAAATGAACCCAAAGAATCTAAGGGAAAGAAGCAACTTGAGATTCAAAAATTGAGTGAACATTCTGGGGAAACCACAGATTTTTCAATCAGTGATTCAAACTTTCAGAAAAGAAATAAGGTGATTTTGGAAGAATTGGAAGCTGTGGCAAAGGTACCGGATCTTGAAGCAACACGAGAGATGGAAGCTGTGCTCACATGGGATATTGGTCAGCAAGTGGGGCTCAATTTTTCAGGTGACTCCTCTATATTGTTGAGAAAATTGGTGGAGATGGATGAGATGGAGGAAAATCAATGGAAGGCACAACTAGAATCTGGAGGTCAGATTGCACAGTCAGTGTTAATCCTGATCTCTTTGGGTGTCAATTAAATTGTGATGATTAAGGCCATTTGTTGGAATGTTAGAGGTCTCTCAAGGGGATCCAAAAAAAGAGCAGTTCGGGCTTTAATTCACAAAACACCAGCTTCTTTTGTTTTATTGCAAGAAACAAAAATGCAAGAAGTAGTAGAAAAGAATGTTAAGGCAATATGGGGAAAGGGGGAGTGTGGGTGGGATTACATTGCAGCAAGTGGGAATTCAGGTGGCATTTTATCCATATGGGACTCAACAAAGTTTCAATCTGGAATTGTTGTTAAACGCTCTAGATGGATAGCTGTACATGGGTTTTTTTCAGCTGCAAATATTCATTGTGTCGTGATCAATATTTATGCCCATAATGATGACGTAAATCGTAGGAGTTTATGGGCTGAAATTGTTGACCATTGCCAAACTGTTAGTGTTCCTATCATACTTGCTGGTGATTTCAATATCACACTTAATTTGGGGGAAAGAAATAATTGTGATAGAATTCTCAGTATATGAATGAAGGAGTTTGCAGCTTTCATTGATAAAATAGAGGTTATTGATCTGCCACTATTGGACAGGAAATTTACTTGGGGGAACTCCACGTCCATGAGTAGATTAGATAGATTTCTAATTAGCCCCTCTCTTTTGTCCTCTTTCCCTAATATTAAACAATGGGCTCTAAATAGAGAGCTCTCGGATCATTGTCCGATTTTGTTGGAGACAGAAAAGATAAATTGGGGGCCTAAACCTTTCAGATTTATGAATTGTTGGTTAAGCCACCCTGGTTTCTTGGATATGGCTGAGGATGTGTGGAATAGACTAGACGAAGAGGTTGAGGGGCCAAACAAGGCAGTGAAGAAGTTAAAGTTACTCAAGCAATACCTTACAAAGTGGAATAAAGACACTTTCGGAAATGTGGAGGTTGAGATTAAGGCTTTGGAGGATGAATTGGCAGAGTTCGACAAAAAACAAGAAGGTGGGCCTCTTAGTGAGAATGAGTTACTCTCAAGGAAACTGGTTTGGGCAAGGCTTCAGGAAAAATATAGTATGCAAGAATCTATATGGAGACAAAAATCAAGGGTGAAGTGGATACAAGAAGGAGATCGGAACACACGTTATTTTCACATTATTGCTTCTGCAAGGTCCAGGATTAATTATCTTGGAAGTGTTAGAGCTAATGGTGCAGTGCACAAGAATGTTGAAGATATTCGAAGGGAGGTGTACAAGTTTTTCCATGACATTTATCTTGAGCCATTTCCTAACAGACCGCATGTTGAAAGTATTGGGTTTAGGAGAATCTCCACTGAATCTAAGCTTAGGCTTGAAGCTCCTGTTTCTGAGGAAGAAGTAAAGAATGCAGTTTGGAGATGTGCGGGAGATAAGTCACCAGGCCCAGATGGATTTAATTTCAAATTTATAAAAGCAGCATGGAAGTTCCTAAAAGGGGATATTTGTGCATTGGTGAGTCACTTTTTTAGCACCTCACAACTCCCAAGAGGAATAAACTCCTCTTTTGTCACGTTGGTTGCGAAGTCTTTAGGGGCCTCAAGTCTCACTGAGTATAGGCCAATCAGTTTAATTGGATGCCTATATAAAATCATCTAAAAAATATTGGCAAATAGACTGAAAAGTGTAATAAATGAAGTGGTTGGGGATAACCAAACTGGTTTTATTGAAGGAAAACAAATCTTGGATGGTGTAATGGTGGCCTCAGAATTAATACATGAGATGAAGAAGAAAAAGCAGCCTTTGATTGTTTTCAAATTAGACTTTCACAAGGCATTTGACTCTGTATCCTGGTCTTATTTGAATAGTGTACTATATTGCATGGGTTTTGGAGTTAAATGGAGAACATGGATGTCACAATGTGTCACAACAGCTAGAGCCTCAGTTCTTGTAAATGGCTCACCAACACAAGAAATAAATATGCAACGGGGTCTAAGACAAGGTGATCCATTATCTCCATTTTTGTTCATCATAGCTGCAGAAGGCCTTTCTCGAATGCTTCATAATGGAAGCAGCCGAAACTTGTTCCACGGGGTCCATATCAATGGGCAGAATGAAGCTTTCTCTTTGACGCATCTACAATTTGCGGGTGATACAATTATCTTGGCCAAACCGGAGGATAGTGGGCTTATGAATATAAAGAGAATCCTTCGTTGCTTTGAACTTGCATCCGGGCTAAAGGTTAATTTCTTTAAAAGTTCAATGGTGGGTGTTAACGTTGACAATGGATGGCTTACATCAATGGCTTCTACCCTTAGAACCAAGGTGGAAAGACTTCCAATCAAATACCTTGGGCTTCCTTTAGGTGCTAATCCACGAAAGAAAGTCATGTGGGATCCTATTGTTGCTAAGATTAAATTGAAACTAGCATCTTGGAAAGGGAAGCTTCTCTCCACTGCAGGTAGACTTGTCCTAATTAAGTCTGTTATTTCTTCTCTGCCTTTGTATTACTTGTCAATCTTCAAAATTCCTAAAGCTGTTGCTAAGAAAATTACATCTTTACAACGTCAGTTTTTTTGGAGTGGAGATATTGAGAAGAAAAAACTATGCTTGGTAAAATGGGAAGTCATTTCTAAGCCTAAAAAGGATGGAGGTCTTGGGGTAGGCTCACTGCTTTGGAAGAATCAAGCATTATTATTTAAATGGCTTTGGAGATATGCTAAACGGGAAGATTCTTTGTGGGGAAGGTTGATTGATATCAAGTATAAGAATAATTTGGACTGCTGGTGGCCGGAATTTGATAGTAAAAAAGTGTCCAGACTTTGGGGAGACATTATTAAAGCTGCCAACTCTGATGCCGTTACAAAGAAAGTGGTGGGTTGTGGAGTTAGAATATCTCTTGGGGAAGGGAAAAGTGTGAAGTTTTGGCATGATTTTTGGGTGGGAGATTGCACCTTAGCTGCAAAATTTCCAAGACTGTTTGCATTATCTTCTAATAAGAATGTAACAGTTTTTGATAGTGGGACTTGGTCTAACGGGTCATGGAGGTGGAACTTGAGTTGGAGGCGTGAATTACTTCAAAGAGAGACATCAATAGTAGTTGAGTTAATGACATTTATTGGCTCAGTAAAACCATCTCCCTCTATAATGGATACTTTGGTCTGGAATTTTAGCAAATCTAATGCTTACACTGTTAAATCTTTTTATGATGAGTATTCTAAGCTCTACTATCAAGGAGGGAACAGCAACCTGCCCAAGATTTGGCTTGGATTGGCCCCACCGAAAGTTGAAATTTTCACATGGATGGCATTTTTGGGGAAAATCTGCACTAAGGAGGCTTTGCTTAAAAGGGGAATCTTGTTAGATTCTCAGGTTCAATGTTGTTTTTACAATGAAGAGGTTGAAACAACCTCCCACCTACTTTTTCTTTGCAGGTTCTCTTGGAACGTGTGGTGTGCTGCTACAAGATGGATGGGATTTTGCTGGTGCACTCCTCATAACTTGGTTGACCTTTTCTATCAATGGACTGGACTATTAAATGGTAAAGTTTCAAAGAAGGTCTAGACAAGTCTCTTCTTTGCCATAGTTTGGACCATTTGGTTAAAAAGAAATAAGAAAATCTTCCAGAAAAAAGAGGTTGATTGGTTCATTTTACTTGATGTCATACTTAACAGAGTTTATTTGTGGCTTAAGGCTTCATCAGAAGACCTTCCGTATCAAGCTCAACCGCTCATAATATTTGCTGTTGCTTAAAGGACCTAAATTCATGTTTATAGCAATGCTTTCCTAGCTCCACAGTTGTCAACTTCTTGTGGGGCCTTTAAACTGATCTCTAGTTTTGGGTTCCCTTCTCTTGTACATTTTGTTATTTAATAAAATTAGTTTCAACTAACTTATCAAAAAAAAAATTTGCGCGTACATTCTACGAATTAATTAAAAGTTACAATGATGAACATCGTGCAAGCTTGTTAGTGTATGTCCTTGTCTTTTAGTGGTATCACAAAATTTCTCCTGCTTTGCAAAAATTACACTTTATTTCAGTTTTTCATTCTCTTTGGCAATTTGCTTGCTTGGGACTTGGTTTATTTTAGAGTAGACGATCTTGATATGGACAGAGTGAAAGAAAATTAAAACAGTAATAGTGCATTATGACTGTAGCAATCCCTATAACAACACTTGCTTGTCGAATTTGAGGACGGACAGCTTAGGAAATTGACGTAGGACGAAGAAACAAGAGAATAATTCGAGAATCCACACAAAAGATTAAAAAAAATAACAGGAATTCACCCGTAACATGTAGGAATTCACCTACAAAACAAATAAAAATCACATTCGTTTAAAAAATCAATCTCAATTAACAATTAGCATAAGCAGACTGGATAACAAAGTTTAACCTTATTTATAGGTTATACTGACTAAACTAATTAGGAAAATAACTAGTTAACTAAGGAAAATAACTCTAACTAAGAAATATTCTAAATATAATAGTATAGTGTCTAACCTCATAAAATCTAAATTATCATCACAAATACAATATATTAGTAAATTACTATGTAATAGAAATCTTCATTCTTTATTCTCCATCATTCTCTCCTACTTGAAAAAAAATTCGTCTTCAAATTTTGAAGTATTAAAAAATGAGAAACAAAGGATTTCGAGTTGGATGAAAATCGTTAGGAAAAAGTGGTGGTGACAATTACAAAGCAAACTTCAAGAACTTCACAAAAAAAGTCGCAAATTGAAACTTTAGAGGAATAACAAAATCAATTACTTCAACATGTGTAGTCTCGCTACTTATGACTGTAGCGGCAGATTTATTATCAATCAAATCAACTTCTAAAGGAAAAGTCACTTATGTCATTGTTTCACCAACAATTGGATTAACTTCTTCAAATATAGTAACTTCAACTGAAAATTCTGACTTCAGTATTTCTGGCTCATCTTGATCAATATGAGCAATCATATTTTGAATAGCATGAACAACAATCTGCTAATCAGATTGAAGGTAGCGTATCTTTGCTGAAACATTCTTAAACAGGCAAAGGTTAACCTTAGAAGTACATCTTTTAAATATATTTTCTCCTAACTAACGAGCGATAGGTAACAACTCTTTGCCCCTCAACACCCTAACTAACAGCGTGACAAGCAAATCATGGGAGGTATGTGTACTTTCTTCTATTACAATGATCATAATCTTTTCCATAAAAATAAAAACTTTCTGCGAGTGATAATCCCTTATAGTTAGAAGAAAGTGTTGAAACATATCAACTATTAAAGCATCACATTCAAGGTCTATCATCGTGTAATAAGACGTCAATCTTGCAAAAGTTTCAAGAATTGATATGCGCTTACTATAGGAGCCGCTACTATAATCATCCGAATGCAAAAAAGATGACACAATCAACTGAAAGATTTCTTTCATAATATCATTGTGAAAAATATCATTTGGAGCAGTTATCGTTATGATCTCATTTAAGCATAAAGCAAGTCCAACCCTAACATCAAAATTAGGATGTTTAAAGAGTTGATTGTCAGTCAATGCCTTCATCAAAGAATGTAGGGCAACTGGTGACATAGCTGATTGCTCCACATTTGACAAGAAATACTCAACTTGGTTGAGAAAAGAGAGTTAGCCGATATCTAGAGGGTGGCTTTGAAAGCAAAGTCCAGCATACCAAATCTGCGTTTCAATGAATAAACCATTTTTTCCATTCCTTTTTTTTCTTTTTTTTTCACTTTTTTTGTTGATTTTTTTTTCTTTCAAGAAAGACAAACAATTTGAAACCTTTTGTTCTCTTTTTGCAACAGCAAACCGAAAATCAGAAAATTCCTTTTACTTTGTCTTCTTTTTTTTTTTTTTAACTGAAAATAAGTTATCTAAAATGTCAAAAACAAAAAGAATACAAACGTTAAAGCATACAAGCACTGCTCAACCCTATGCCAATACAGGATTTGTAACTCCGATGAACTACTCGATGGAATGGGGGGTCGCACTATTGGAATGTCGGTAATCAGGAGGAGGGCAGTCTGAGAACAGTAGCTTTGGCGATGTGAGTTTTGTTAAGTGAGAATTCGATGAGGCATAGAGGCAGAGAGCAGGAGAGGACTGATGGACAGTGTTGTGTGGACAACATCTTGACGCATTGTAGTAGAGTTGGGACGCCGGCGAACCTTTCTAGACCAGTTTGACTCAATGACAGAGCGGTAGAACAAAGACGAAGCAGGGTACTATGGTTTGATTCTTCGGTCATATCCAATGAGATGCCAGCGCGTGGTACTTGGAATCTTGTAGATCAGCGATCAGTGGTTCCGACGGGCGACGTTTGGGTGGTGCTGGTGGCTGGCGGGACAGACCAAACTTATGTTTTTTTTTTTTTGTGATTTTTCGGGATTGAAGGCTCTGATTTGGGAATAGGATTTAGAAGCTGAAACAAGAGTTGAAACAAGAGTTGGGAGCACTTTGAGTTGTTTTGGATCAAGATTTGTTCTAATATCAAACTGATATAGAACAGCTTACCAAATTACTGTAAGGAAAAAGAAGAAATAATGGAAATCCACCTGTAACATGCAGGAATACGCTAGCAAAACAAATAAAAATCACATTTATTTAAAAATTTAATGTCAATTTTCAATTATCATAAACAAACCGAATAACAAAACTGACAGTTAACCTTATCTATTGACTAGACTGACTAAATTAATTAGGAACGTAACTAATTAACTAGGAAAATAACTCTAATTAAGAAATATTCTAAATATAATAGTATGATATCTAACTTAGTAAAATCTTAATTATCATCATAAATACAATATATTAATAAATTACTATATAATAAATATCCTCCTTTTTTATTCCTTATCAAAATCATACCCGAAATTTTTGCTCTTATGACCTGCAGACTTATGGCTTCTTATAACTTGCTTGATGATTATCTCTGTTCATTGGTTAGAAGGAAATAAAAGGTTTTCCCAAGTTCCAACTTCTATATAGGATTAAAAGTCATGATTATGATTATGATAAACTATTTTTAGATCCAAACAATATTTAGAGTCATGATTATGATGTTAGTGTCATTTGTGGTTACTATGTATGGATTATATTTTGGCATGAATGTTGCGGTGCAAACTAATGCATGACTGCAACGCAACTAGGTCAGTCAATTAATTGGGTAATCAACATTTGGAAATTAGGCTGACAAAGATTGCTAGTATTCTATTTAAAGTTATAGTTTGTAATAAGGAGGCCGTTGAATATTTATCCAAATATATATATTTAGAAGTTTTTGTATAGTATATTTTCTATAGTTAGTCACTGGAATATATATTTGTAGACTGCATTGTCATCTGCATGCATTCGTGTGCTATTTTTTCTAAAGATATGCAGATACAAGTAACAGTTATTTGGGCTCTTTGAATGCCATTAGACATCCTACATTTGCAGAATTATGTTGTTCGAAATGGTAAAAATTAATAGTCTATTCGCGCCCCCCCTTTCATATTGTCGTTGGAAGGCAACTGGTTGATTTAAGAAAAGAGCTGTAAGATACCAACTTCAATGATAAGGTATGTAAGATTTGATCTCGCGGATGCTGATAAGTGGTTTCAAGTGATTAACAAAGTGGAATTTTGGTGGTGAAGACCCTACTTTAGAACCACATGAACAGTTAATATTAGTCGAAGGTAACTAGAACAAATAGGTCAAAGACAACCAAAATAAATAGATCATGTTCAAGATCGGATTGCATAAGCTTTATAACGACGAAGTAATATTTGATGAATGAATGTTATTTTTAACAGTATATACTCTTTATTATATGTACTTATTGTTAAAATTATGGATATTTTTGAACAATATTTATGATATTTTTATTTCTATTGCGACTCAAAACATGACTTCTCTTACTTTTATTGTTAATAATGCATACTAATAGTGTTTCTTAAGAAAAGAAGTCCCTCCATAATTTTTTTTTTAAAAAAATACTGTTACTAAAAAAAAATAAAAGTTGATAAATAAACACAAAAAAATAGCAAACAGTAAAAATAAAAATACAAAAAACAAAAAACAATAGCAAAAGATTGACAGCATAATCAAACGAGTCCGTAATAAAATAATACAATTTCTTCACTTTTCTCTCACTTCATTTACTAAGTTTTTGCATTATGATACTAATATCTAAATTATTTTATTAATCATGTCCAACTCTGTCCCTCACTTTTGCATCTATCAAGTGTTTTCGTTTACAATTTCAGTCACAATAAGGATAAGAGAATAAAACAGAAATTAAGAGCGCGCAAAACAAAAGTTTGAATAGGAGAAATAATATAAAATTTAGTTAGACAACACATAAATTTTCTTTTTCAATGGGGCACTTGTTCCCAATATTTTGAACATGCATGGATTCATGAATTAAAGTTGAGTTGTGACTAGCAAGCATTTTTGTAATTGATAATGCAATAAACTTTTGCTTTTAAAAAAGCCGTAGCTAAGGCACTTCCCCCATTTTACGTTCACATAACTTCTCCATAATTATTAATCCCCTCAAAAATTCTACAAGTATTTGTTATTATTTTAAACTTATCATTACCTTTTTGTATTATTATTAAATTTTACTTATTTCTTTACATAATTTTTTTAATAATAATTGACTTAAAAGTAGTTCAAGACTACTTTTTGATATTTTTAGGCTAATTTTTTTAGTACTTTTCACTTTTTTAATTTTTTAGATAATTCACGTATGGAAGTATTTGATTGAAGGTAAGAATATACAAAAACATCATTCTGTCACTCAGTGCAAGAAAGCATAATACAAAGCCGAACTCCCTATTCAATCATTATTTGCCCTCAAGAGAAACAAGAAAAAGAGTTTGCAATACTATGCAGTAATAGAAGCACTAAATATAACCCCCTGTGACTAATTTCGATGCAAGGTCGGCCTGCATACGCGCTACGTCATGCAAGATTTTTTGCAGCATTTACTAATCGCTGAATTAGGTTGCAAAACTGCTACCTAAGGTCTACAGCACGGTCGCCGCGTGAGGTAGGCGCTGCCTATAATGTAAAACAGCAGTCTTTTCCCTTTTATGTGGCGATTATTGAATCACTGCATAAAACCGTTTATGCAGCGGTTATATTTATTTTACGCAGCAGTTTCATAATGTTTGGGCAGCAGTTTGGTTAATCTAATGCAGCAGTTTTGTAAGGTTAAGGCAGCGGTTCCTACAGTATAAGGCATCCGATTGCATTAGTTTAAGGCAGCGTTTTTTATGACTTTAGGCAGTTGTTTCGGCCTTTTTGGTAGTGGTTGCGCCATGCATTAGACGTCATACCTGTTTTTTTTTTTTTTTTTTAAATTATAAGGTGAGATTTTTATTTCATATAAGACAATTAAATATATTAAACATAGCATATGTATTTTTTAGGCTTTTAAACTCTAAATTCAAACATAAGTCATACATTACAAAATAAAAAATTATAAAAGAAAAATTTACAATATATAATTATAAAGTATTTAAGACTATAAGTGCCAGTACACTAACAACAAAACCACTAGAACTCCCATCATAAATCTGACCATCATTACCACCCACAAGCACAACACACTGCCAAGAAAGTTCATACATATTCTTCATGATCCTCATTTCCATCCTGTAATGAGAAAAAGAACAAAAAAAAGCAAGTATTAGTTCAACTTGATGCTGCCAAAAACAACAAGAACAAAAATATTATCCAAGTGCTGAAAACCATAACAAGCTACAATCTAAATAACCAATCTCCGTGATTGTCCCCTTGGGAACATCATTAATAACATATGTATGGTGCTGTTACTGTTGTTATCTATTCAAATATAAATAGAGGAAACATATCTTCTGCAATGAATTGAAAAAAACATTCAAATAAATGTCAAAGTAACAAACTTCTGCTGCTACATGTTGGCTGCGCGTATTCCCCATGAGTTAAAAGGATATGATTCATCTCAATAGTTAACTCAGCTGCCAATTAAGCAAATTACCAAACAATCGGATTTGGGAGTGTTAAAAGGCAAATACAAATATTTATATAAAATCACCATTAATATATTTGAATTGTACTTAAATTTCATTCTCATGCAAACATATGTAGAAAAAAGAAGAGACTAACAATATTGATAATAATGAAACTAAATCATAATGAAAAAAAAAAAAACTCTTGACTTTAGAAAAATCCATCACCATGAGCAAAACCCCAGAGGAATCCCAGAATCATCCCCCCCACCCCTGAGTCTAACAAGAACAAGAATATGATTCAAATATGAAAAAAACAAAACACATGGGCTTCAAATTTTATAATAATCTAATAAAGATCAGAGAGGTGAGAATGTTATGATTAAAGCAATACCCGATCACGAGGACTGTTATCAGCTGCTGAAGATGGATACAACAATGATTGGTTTTGCTGATTTTGGTCACTAAGTGCATCGCCGGGTGACTGACCTCCAGGAAAACACGTGGACAAGTTGAAATTGATATTCAATCCAGGATGTGATTGCTGCAATCCCAAGACAAGCATATGGATGAGTTCTTCTTTCTAAACTTCAAACTTCCTCTGCATGTTAGCTTCCAAATCTTCTCGAATCGAACGCATAAAGTCTGCTGGAACTTGGACAACATATTGAGGAACTTTCTATTGAAGTTGATGATAGTTGGGTTGTTAACAACAGAAAAGGCATCAATTAATTGCATTAGACAGTAGAGTAGTGAGAGTATTTGATAATTCATAACAACAAATTTTAAACACAAATGAGATTAATGTCAGCATAACAACAAAGAACATGAATGGTAAAAATTGCACGATAAAAGTTTCCAAAACTTATTATACAATCCATTGTTTTATTAACCATTTGTCTTTCACTCCCATTGGCCAATGCCCATATTAAGGAAGAGAGAATTTACCCAAACAACTAAAGATGTCATGTTCCAATAACAATTCAAAGTATCATCTTCTATATAAAGTAACATTAATGTAGATACTATATTCAAAACATCATATTATTAGATATTCCATTATTATAATCAAAACATGTTTTATTATTATAAATTATTGTGGCATATCATGCAACAAAGCTTACAGCACTAATTGAGAGTCTACTTCAAGCCTTCCAATCCACTAAAGATTCCCCACAGGCCACAGCTCTACTACAAAACAAGTACCCTTTATTTTTGGAGTTCTTGCCGGCATCTAGCACACTACTGTACCATTAAAGGATTTTCCTTTTTTTAGGTGCTCAACTTGGACAAGTAATAAATCGAACATCAACGAATATATGAGACATTAAAGCTTTTGATCTTTTTCCAATGACAGTCAAAGGAAGATAGGGATATTACAAAACAGAGAAAATTTCAATGCAGAAAAAGAAGAAAATAGAGTAAAAGGCCGAGCATGGGAACTTTAATTTTCTTTTTTGCTAGCAATGGTTTAAGTCAATTACTAAATCTTTCTAATAGTTCTTTTTCTTTTCCTTGGAACTTAAAGAGAGAGAGGTTTGCCACCTAGGATGAGACCATGAGAAGTCATGATCAAGCCAGGGGCAATCAAACGAAAACGAAAAAATTAGATGGTAACAACTTTCAGTTTCAGTCACCGTTGGCAATCAAACGAAAACACATGAAACAATATACAAAATAAGAGCTCAACAGATCAAACGTTAAAATTAAAAAAAAAACCTAAAAAGTTAGAAATAAACTGAAAAGAATGAGAGGAAAGGGCAACCATTAGCCGTTACTACCTTAAGCATACCAAGCACGGAAACAATTATGGATGGATTTCAACCATTAAAGACAGTTTCTAAGAAAGGCCAGCAATCCTGCAATGCAACAAAAGGGAAAGTGAAACCAATCATTACCAAAATACAGAGACAATTACAAGCAATGCAAAATTATGTGGCATTAAGCCTACAGGAATCTGATTCTCTTTTTTGCACTACCATCAAAATCAAAACCAAATAAATTTTTAGGAAGTCAAATGAAATCAAATACGATTGTCAGGCATCAAACTTTACTAATTAAAAGATACTTTGAATCAAAAAATAAAAATAAAAAGAAAAGTAAAAGTCAATTAGATGCCGGAAACTAGTACGAGTAGTGGAGTGAGTTAGTTACCTAGTAAAAAAGAAAAGCGATTTTAGATTTTGACACAAAAAAAAAATAATACTTTAAAAAAAAGAAAAAAAACCCTAATTTAAGGAGTGGAGTGAGTTAGTTACCTAGTAGGAGGAGGAACAAGAAGAAAAGCGATTTCAGATTTTAACAAAAAAATTCAATACTTAAAAAGAAAAAAAAAAAGAAAATTCAGCTTGAAGAAAAGCGATTTCAGATTCTTAAAGAAACGATATACAAAAAAGTTGAGTACCTTTGCTTTCTGAGAAAGATGGTTTTGAACGATTAAAAGATGGTCTTTGGATGATCAATTGAGAGATGGTTTTGAACGATTAAGGGATTTAAGAGAGAGGAATCGACGATCGATGGATTAGGTGAGGTTTTGATAAAAGAACCTTCGAGAATAATAGGCATTGGGGATATTCTTTACCAATTTCCATTTTTTTTTATTACAAAGACCATCTTTCTTTAGGCATCGGGAACACAAAAATTCTTTACCATTAGATTTACATTGACTTAAGTAGCGGCCATAAGCATAAGCAGTAGTCATAAACCGCTGTATTAAAGATATAAACCGCACTTTTAAAAACCGCTGCACAGTGATTGCTTCTTAATCTCCAACTTTTTCAGTTATCGGTCAAAACCGACGGCTAAAATCTTTTTTATAGCATTTAATAACCGCCGCTATAAAACCGCTACAACAGGCCTAAAATGACGTAGTGGCACTAGGGTTACGTAGCTTGGTTGACTATTATGATCTCGAATGTAATGTATGAAAATTGAGTCTTACATAGGAAGTATAAAACTACGATGTATCATTTATATGGACTTTGAGCTCTCTTACTTGAATAACTAAATTTGGACCCGTGATTCTCTCAATCACAAATATGTTTATATCAATGGTTTGTTATACTTGTGTAACGAGGAAAGTAATTAAATCATTTACTAAATATAAAATCATTATTTATAATTTTTAGAAATATGAATATGCATAAGGAAAATACTTAATAAGATTCTATAGGTAAGATCAAAGTAAAATTAAAGTGATATATGTCATTGAATGATTGAAATTAAAAAAAAAAAACAAATAAATTGTTATATGTTGTTTGGTAAACTGCCTAGTTACTTTCCAGCTACCTAAAGTTAACTGGTATGGTGAAGTCCTATGCATAAATCCACACCTCCTCTTTTTCTATTTTTGCTCATACCAACGGTTTATTATATCTCTGTTAACATGAAAGTAATTAAATCATTTACCAAAATAGAAAATCATTAATTATAGTTTGTATAAATATTAATGTGATGAATTCTCACCTGTTTTTTTCCATTTTTGCTCCTAAGCAATGAATGTTGTTTTCTTTTTGTCTAGCCTATTTTCCCTATAAATATGCAGCCATTGCCATTCGAACTGACTCACTAGCATAATAAATTTTAAAAAAAAAAAAAAAACTGCAGACGTTTTTTTTCATTTTGCCTCATAATTTTTCTCTTTTTTTTTTGTGGGGGATTATTATTATATCAACATGACAAGAAAAAAGGTGCAGCTTGCTTGGATTGTCAATGACAGTGCCAGGAAAGCAACCTTGAGGAAAAGGAGAGCTGGCTTGATTAAAAAAGTAAATGAATTTTCCACTCTTTGTGGAGTAAAATCATTTATAATCATATACAATCCGCAAGACAATCAATCAACGGTATGGCCATCCCAACTGGACGTGCAACAACTCTTGATGGAATTCCAAAGTAAGCCTGAGATGGAGCAGATGAAGAAAATGACCAATCAAGAGAGCCATCTCAGAGAAATGGTAGACAAGCTGCAAGATCAATCAGCAAAGGCCCGCAAAAAGCAAAATGTAATGGAGATGGACTTTATAATGCATAAAATCCATCAATATGGTGTTAACGAACTGGACATGTCTGAACAAGAAGTTGCTTTCAATTTGATAACACAAAAATTCCGTGAAATCCAAAAAAGAAAAAATTACTGGTGATTTTCGCTCCATGTATAATTTCCGTTATTAAAGAAAGTCCACTTAATATCTATAATTCCATATCTTTCTTGTTATTATTGTAAGGGACTTTTACATGTTTTGGTTGATATCTAGGATTCTCTTGTTCTTCTTTCCCCTCGATGTGGTTTTCATGCTTGATATATAGAACACTTCTTATTACATTATCATGTCTTAAATGATAGTTAATAGATGCAAGAGCACCTAATTTAGTTTCAAAATCGACATTAAATGTTTACTTACCTTTGGAGCAAAATAAAAGAAAAAAATGTTTACTTACCTCTTTCTATTACATTATCATGTCTTTAGCTACTTATCAGAATACACTAATCTGCTAAAAGTGAATGCAATTTGCAGCAAAATTGCAAAGACTCTAAATCAAATATTATGAAAAAAAAACCAAAAAAAATTTATTATTATTTTCTAAGAAAAAAGAAAAAATAATTAAACAATTTACCAAACCAATCGATCTAATCCGTAACTGCTAATGAGAGTGTAATTGGTTTTTAGTCCTATTTGGTAAATTACGGTTTTGAAAATTTTCAAACTAAAACTATGAGTTGTTGAAACAAGAGAGAGAGAGAGAAGAATGATAGGATGTAAACATACGTTACTAAATAAATCTACGGGAGTTCCAGAATTGGGAAACATAGTTTAATTATGGAGAAATAGCCGAATTTATCTTGGCATCTACACAAAATCCATAATAAAAAAATCACCATTTAGGTTTCTTAGTGATGTGAACCACGAAAGCTTTTTCTAATTAATGCAATTATATAATCTGTACCCAAGTACATTGCGAAATCCTCACATAAAACACTGTCGGAGGTGGTAATTTAGTAATAATTCAATGTGCTATTATTATATTAAGTTGGATTTAAGTTCTCTTATTATCGCCTACTCTAAATAAAAAAATATTTATATTAAGAGCGTTGTGTTAAATTTTAAACTCATTAATACGACAATCGAACGTAAAGAAGACTCACTCGAATTTAATAGTGCTTTAGTGATGGGTCCTCTTTATAAGAAAAATTGAATAAAAATATTAATATATGACCTTCAACTTTGGCACATAAGTGTAATGACTAATATATTTATGATATAAATTTTTTTTTTCAAAAAATAAAATAATAACCACTACAGAAAACTAGTAGCCCATAAAAGAAAGAAGAGTCTATTTGTATCAAACAAAGAAAAAGCACTCGGTCTTATATGAGACGCCTAAGTGATTAATATTTAAAACTTTTAGTTTAGACATTTTGATTTTAATTTTAGGAAATGAGTATAAGATTTATGAAAATAAAGATAATTATTTTAATTATATAACTCACGACACATCTAGTCTTTTAACGGTCAAAAAAAAAAAGGGAAGTAGTTTGATGCATGTATCTGATTTTAATTTCTATATTTGCAGGAAGAATTAATGAAATACCATAGTTGTTCAAAATCAGAATCACTGAAATATTGTAGAATGGAGATGATAGAGGTACTCCTTTCCATATAAATAAAACATTCCAAAAGAAAATTAATTAACTTTACTATTGGTTATGGAATAAAATTCATATGCCCAAAAATTATCTTGATATTTTGATGAACATCCAATTGCCACATCTAGATGTGTTAAAAATCTAAACAATTATGTTAATCAAGTCAATTAAATCATAATTGTCATTAGTTAAATTTTATATTATATATGGTAATTGCAACAGTATAACATTTTTTTTTTATTTGGTTACGAATTTTTTATTTTAAAGACTACGGTTATCTCAACTAAACTAAGTGTTATATACCTAGATAGACAAACACACATATATACACACACATACAATATATACATATATAAAGAGCTTTCCTAATTTGGCTCCCCTAACCAAGAATTCAAGTTAGTCCAATACTAAACGAGAACAAAAAAAAAAAAAAAAATTAAGGTAAGACTCTGTAAATTTAAAGTGTGAGCGCAACCAATTCTGTGAGACATAAAATTGGGTATAAAACTAGAGAAAATATAGCAAATACTACAAAAAAATATATATATTCCACCATATTGAAAAACAAAACAGGGGACTGCAAGAGTATAATTTAATAGGGCATAACATTCTAGAAGGTCATGATGGAACAGAAATTTATCGTAGAGTATAGATGGAGAGGCCGAGATTTTAGTCTAAGAAAATATCTAGAAAGTAACAAATTTACAATTTTGGTAATAATAATTATATTTTACATAATAAAAAATAAAGTGATAAAATTTTTATTACTTAAAATTAAAAATTTATTGCTTAAAATTTTTTTATATTACATATACTTTTTTAGATAAAAGTAATGGAGTTACATTTTATATTACATCACCGAGAAAGGGTGGGCAAGCTGGAAAGATTGTCACACCCACCCTTCACATATTACCAAAACAATCTTTCTAGTTTCAAGCTGTTGTACTCTTTTCTTCAATTTACAAATTTATATTTGTCATACAATTTCTGTTCTACTTATAGGAGTTGATACTTTACTACATTAAGTAATCTTTGTAGGTATGTAAATAAAGTATCACAAATTTCATCAAATATGTATTTTAATATTTTGACTAACAATTCTGTCCACATAAGGCTTAATTGTAACTCAAATCATAGTTATAGTACTAAAATGAAAATAAAAAATAATATAAGACTAAATTAAAAAAATCTTAAAAAATATAGAACTATAATGGTACTAATTCTCAGCTCATTTCGGGCACCACGTATAGTTTGCCTTCTAAAACGAAATTGACAAAGTATCTATAATTTCAAATCTTGTTGGCATTATTTTAATTGATTTTGAAATGATTTGTTTGAAATCTGAGATTTTCTTGTGCTTATTCTCCTTTGATGTAAGCAAGACTTTAATGGTTTGTTTGGATTATAAGATTTTAGTAAGAAATAAAATTATAAAAAAAAAATTGTTAGAATATAATGAGAAAGTAAAATTTTGTGTTTAGATTATATGAGAAAATAATTAAAAAAAAGTGTATAAATAAAATTACAAAAATATCTTTACAAATAATTAAACAATGAATTAAAATTATAAAAATATTCATATAACAAAAGAAATATATTAGTATTATTTTTGTGATTATACTTTTATTTTATTTTTTAAAATTTTCCTAATTGATTTGACAGCAGCACCTTGTTTACTTTTCTAACACTTTCCCAACATTTCCAAATATGTGAAAGTCCATTGGATTTATCAATTTCCTTCTCCTTTTCTTTTCTAACGGGAAACCGAACACAGCATTAGTGACACAATTGTCCTTAAAGGTTGGTAGGTCATAAGGACAATATCACCACAGGCCTCTGGAAAGTCCATGGGCTGGCCCAAGAGCCCAGAACCATTAGCCACGTAGCCTGTGGCCTGGCTTCTCACCCTGAACTCCTAACCCACCGGTTTCACCCAAGCTGGAGATGCCCAATTCCTACCGTCGTCTCGTGCAGCCTGTAGGGATAGTATATTGTGCACCTAAGCCAATCGCACACCCACTCTTCCCACCGTCGTCTCGTGCAGCCTGTAGGGATAGTATATTGTGCACCTAAGCCAATCGCACACCCACTCCTACATCAGTTGTCAAACCTTTTTTTTTTTTTTTTTAACTTTTCTAAATCTAAACCAATTGATTGAGGAGAAAGAGGACAGTTGAAAAAGTTGAGGGTTCAAACTCTCGACTTCACACATTTACTGAAATATTGTCAATACCGTTTAAACTAGAAACTCACAGCACATTAGTTGTCAAACTTGTCAGAAGATAAAATAACACTACACTCCCAAAACTCTTAAAACGTTCTCTATTTGAATCACTCCCATGAGAGCCCATAGAGGGCATTTTATTCCCTCTATAAATACTCGGGAGATCCTACACTTTAAAGGAAAGACATATTCTCAATATCCATCCCTCTCCTTTTCCATTAAATTTTTCTAATTTAAATATCAGAGTGCTAATGCTGCATAAAAACTCAATACGCTGTAGTTATGCCTTATTTCACATGTGTTCAATTTTAAGTTAATTAAATCCAATTTCAACAATGTTAATGTTCCTCATCAAAAGTGTTGGATTTCGAGTTAGTTGAATTGAATTTCAACAACATTGTTGTTCTCTATCACTACCCAAAAGAATGAAACTCCTCCTTCCTCGTTGTTTTGCATTTCATGTAGAATAAAAGGATTTTTGAATTAAAAAGTATGTATTTAAATTCTTTTTTTTTTATACCTAAGTTCATATTCTTTGATTTTTGCTACATGATTCATGTTCTTTGAGCGTACTTATTTTAACTATAGTCTTATTACATGTGTTTTGTGAGGTCTTTATTTTTTTTTATTTTTTATTGAGACATTGCTTTTTTCTCTCTTTTATTTTCGCACGTGAGAGCATGTTTAATTGGTTGTTTAAATAATTGTAGAGATTACCAACCAGAGCTAAGTTGCTAATTGCCTTTTGTCAAGGTTGATGAACATGTCATATAAACATTAACTTTTCATAAAAAGTGAAAAAAGGTGAAAAGTCATCAAAGATCTATATACTAAGATGAAACTAATGCAGTAGATACAGAGTGAGAGTGTGGATTGTGCAATATATGCAGGTGGAATTGTAAAAAAAAATAATAATAATATTTTTTATATCGAAATTGTAGATTTACATATTTCTGATAAATTACTGCATTTTAAAAGTTTTATTTTATTTTATTTTTTCTTAACAATAAGACTATTAGTACTGGGAGGACCAACCCAGTTAAGTCGCGTGACTGGCGACATGCACAAGAGAAAATGGTTAACAACATTTTTTAAAAATGTGATTTAACTTATTTTTAATTTTAAAAAAGAGTAAAATTACATAAATATGTATAATATAATACGTAAAAAATATATAATTAATTTAATAATTTATTTTTTAAAAAATTTAATATATTTTTTTATTTGATGATTAGATATTATATATCAACTTTATGATTAATTATACGTATATTACATAATTTTTCTCTCTTGCAAATTAGCCTAACCTGCCTTAAAAGCTTCACCAGATACGGGAGGCATATTCTGTACCGTCATTTATCATATTCCTTTTTCTTCCGTATTGTAATGCAATTTGCCTTTTTTTTTTTTTTTTATCAATTGTAATGCAATTTGCTGGACCCACAAAACACGCGCGTAATTCCCTGATTAAGCCCCATCTCATTCTTACCTACCGTACCATGGATTTGCCCTCTCTCTAGCAATCCTCTGGTCACTGTGCATGTGCACGTGACTCCTCCCCAGCTCCGAGTGGCAAGTGTTGGAATGTGTCTGGTCAAAAGCTCTCAAAGGCACGATTATTTGATGGGCCGGTAATTTTTGTACCGAATTATATATCGAATGAAATTGAAACTGTTATTTTTAAAATTATAATTGATATTTTTGAATCAGTTGTTATTTTTACATTTCAAAAATATCAGTCGCAATTTCAAAAATAATAGCTGCGGTTTCATTCGGTACAAAATCTCGAGACAAAAGTCTCGGAATACGTAATTACATTATAATAATAAATAACAACACCTTCTCATTCAAAGATTTATGATAATTTATTTATTTTTTATTTTTTTATAAATTTAATTATTTAATAATTAGTATTATTTTATTATTATATTAAAAATATTTAAATAAACTAACTAAATTTTTTTTTCACATTTAATTAAAAAATATTATAATTTATGTCGGGACTCTAGTAATTCTACTTTTCTAATAGGTGTCACTGTAATTGGAAAAAAACAAAGCTACACAACTGCAATGCCGTCAGCAACCTGCTCTCCTATTATTCTCAAAGATTTATTGCAATTTTTAAAAGGAAAATTATTTGGAAAGAATTGAAAGCCCTCCTCTCTCCCTGGCTGCGGTCTCCCTGAAATATAGTAATAAATAAAGGAAAATAATTAATAAAATTTTTGAGTTAAAATCGATTAAAATGATATAGATTCTACTTTTTAAAACAATAAATAAATTATTAAATAAATAGAATAAATTGTCTAATAAATTTAAGAAAAAATGAAAGTGTTCTAAGTGTTTCTGTTTTAAACAATATTCTGCTTGAAATTACAGTAAAATTGATATTTTTAAAATATTTTTTATTTTTTATTTTAAAAATTATCAATATTATTTTAAAAATATTTATCATAATTTTAACTAAACCACCAACCAATACAAAAATACTCAAAATATGTACGCGTACTCTGAATTTAATATCAATTGACAAAAAGAATTTAAGAAAAAATAAAAAACGAGGGTTGCCTGCCACAGTGCCACTTGCTTATTTTCATTAATCAAAATGACCTTCTCATCTGCATCCTTACCAGACATAACTTAACAATATAACGTGCGTGCGCAAACACAATTCAACAGCATTATTAACAACAAAAAGATTTCAGCCATGGACGCGTAGTTGTAGGTAACAGTGCATTTTAAATTTTTAGCATAACATACGTAAAGTTATCATCATCATATTGATATGCTTGGCTTGCTCTGCGTGCGTCCCAGGCCTCGGATCCTCAGCTCCTTCGTTAACTTCCACGGCTTCTCCGCCGCGGCTCACCGGAACCGGCTTCCTCACACCCTGATAAACTTCTCCTTTTCCAATCCCCACCGCCGCCACTCCAGCTCCTGCAGCCGCCTCGTCGGCCCCAGCGGCCGCGGTGGTGCGGCTTCTATATGGCATGTCATCCAGCCCTCGGGCTGCCGGAGGAATAAGTGCCAGTTACGGCGGCCCAGAGGGGAGGGCTCCTGGAACGTCGCGTGGGACGCACGGCCTGCCCGCTGGCTCTACCGCTCTGACTCGGCCTGGCTCCTCTTCGGCGTCTGCGCGTGCCTCGCGCCGGTTGATTTTCGTTTTGACGGAAATCCGGAGACCGATGCAGCTGCGGTCGTTGAGACCGATGATGCCGATACTAATAGGAGCACAAGTACAACTCCGGCGGATACGAAAAGCGATAGCTTTGCTGATTACAAGGTCACAGGTTAGTTGCAGAGTGTGTACAAGAAAGCCTTTTTAATGGTAAAAAGATGTTCTTTATCGACAAAAGTTATATATATATATATATATATAGAACCCCTTTTCCTTTTTTTTTTTTTTTTTTTTGTTTTGTTTGGAAAGAAATAAGTTCTATGTATGTTGTGAATTTGTGCGTGCGGCATGTAAATAAATTTGAAGGATTGGATGCAGGGGTGCTGGCCGATGGGCGATGCCTATTCAGAGCAATAACTCATGGGGCATGTCTGAGAAGCGGAGAAGAAGCTCCCGATGAAAATCGCCAAAGGGAACTGGCTGATGAATTAAGATCTCAGGTAATTCAATTCTACCCGTTTCGTATTTAACCTTCTTGCGGATTGTAATCGATTTTCCCATTCTGTTCCTTGAAAAATGAACTGACGGGCTGTTTTGTTAAACCATTGTTGGATATTTCAGGTAGTGGATGAGCTGTTGAAGAGGCGAGAGGAAATTGAATGGTAAGCTTCTGTCATTGTGGGAAGTTTTTGTGATTCTTATCTTTTGTAAATGGAGTGGTCATTTGGGGTTGTGTTGTGTAACTATGTTAGGTTTATAGAAGGAGATTTTGATGCTTATGTCAAGAGGATTCAACAACCTTTTGTGTGGGGTGGAGAGCCTGAGTTGTTGATGGCTTCTCATATTTTGAGGTGAGTTCTAATACTATTTCTTATTTCTGATTGGGAAACCTTTCCTTGCGTGCTTTCATTATTGCGCGGCAACAAATTCATGGGGCTACATAGTGATTATTCTTGCCAATGCCTGGAATAATAATGCCACATCTTCTCACTTCTTCGTTTTTACTTTTGAGAAAATAATGAGGAACTTATACAATTGAGTCATAATTTCCGGTTTCTTAACATGGGTTTTACTGTTTCATTAAAATTGTGTGCCTCACAAATGACTTCAGGATTTGACATTATATTGATATTTTAAGAGACATGGTCTCCAATATAGTCCGGTTGTGTGGACAGATTATCTGGAGAAGCTGGGTTTTCATGCTTGAGGAAGAATTTGAACTTTTTTTTTTTCTTTCGAATGAGCTATGTTGATGGTTTGAAGGGATCTTCAAAATATTATGCAGCATACTTGTTATTTTACTTCATTGACAAGCTTCATTCAAAATTGGACATGCTATGTTGATAATGAACTCACAACTCTTTGTGTTACTTGACCTCACCTTCATGTTTGACACGCCTTTTCGTTCACTCGCTCAGGACTACGATATCAGTCTTCATGATAGACCGGAGATCAGGTAATTTGGTCAGCATATCAAATTATGGTGAAGAGTATCGAATGGATCAAAAAGGTCCTATTAATGTACTGTTTCATGGATATGGTCACTATGATCTATTGGAGACCTTGCCAGCCCAGAGCTACCAGAAAGTCAATGTGTAGGAATCAGGTGTCGTTCGTAGAGTTGTTACATGCTCAGGAGATTTTTCTCAAAATAATCCCATTGGGAACCATTTGTTTTTCATGCCAGAAATGTTTCTGGTGAAACAAGAATATCTGTCAACTTCGATAGCAATGCTGTAACCTCTTTTACTAGAATTAGGCTTGCAAAATTTTTGTAGGTTGCATAGTTATTACTTCAATTTTAAACTGATTACGTATAAAAAGTTAGTAAGTCTTTTTTTTGGTGGGGGGGGGAGGGGGTGGGGATCTGAACACTCTGCTTCTGCTGCAAAGTGGAGTGGTACTGTTTTCATATTTCACATAATGAATTTGAAACTTTTTGTGCTTTATAATCTTTTGCAATGCCGTGTGGCATACTGTGGATTTCTTTCAATATCGCTGAACTGCATGAAAGGCCTAACATGAACTTAGGCTTGCTGCAGTATAGCTGCTTTGTTTGTGGGAGGAAGAGCATGATTGTTTCGATGACTGTATTTGTCTGCAGGAGGTATCATTTCAGTATGGATGATTAGTCTGTATGTTGAGGCGCTTCCCTTGCCTGTCCATGGTTGCATTGTCTGCCTGGCATATGATGCTTTCTTTTTGGAATTTGATGAATGTACCAGTGAATGTTTGATTTTACTATTCTGTTGCCGATATATATCTGCTGCAGGCAATCCTTCTTAAAACTGGCAAGAGGTGGAAGACAAACTTACATGCCTGACGTTTCCATTGCTTCGAAACATTTCAAATTTTTTTGATGCTTTAAATAGCACAGCACACGTGCCTATGTTACATGTTAATGTGATTTAACCACAGAGGAAAGTTCCTTGTTAACAGAAGACATAACAGATTAACAAGTGAAGCCTCTTCCTCGGGACATCGACTTTTTGGTTGAACTTTGATGTAATATTTTAGTCAATCGGGTGCTTAACTCCATTACAAAGGAACTAAACTATAGAAAAGAAAATCACATGAGTAGAATCTGCTTGTTAACTCAATATCTCCATCGGAGCCTTTTGACACCAAGATTAATTTTAAAAAGTAACAGTTTATTCTCTTAAATTTTTTTTTTTACAAATTTAGCACGTTGTAATTTTCTATTAACAAAATCTGTCTGTTTTGATGATATGTTCATAGGAATTTGTTTGTTTGGAGGATATGACAATCATACAAGTTAGTGTCTAACAACACGTATAATTGTCACCTATAATCTTCTCACGATTAAATCCTCTCAAAACGAGCAGGTCATGTCTTCTTGTTGCTTGGAGAGAGAGAGAGAGAAGGATTAGTGAGACAACTTGCGGAATTTTCAGTTCTCAAATCTGATCTATACCTCAAACAAGTCCTCCAAATGGCAGCTAATCTGGAGTGCTCGCGGTTATTTTTAACCCTATGAGCTAAGCTCTCTCCTTGGACGGAGTGAACTCATTAGAACCAAGATTTGGGAACCAAGGATTGATCGTCCTTGACATGCCCTTGCGCACCTCGCACTTGTCTTTTTTTTTTGTTGTCCTAAAAATGAGAGAGGGAAGGCAGTGCTTCAATGGTCTTGCGAAAGAACATTAGACTTTTCGTCTAATGATATGGGCAACTTAAATAGTTGTAATATAATTCATACTAGGAGAATGCCTAAATTTAACTCTACGGCTCGCCCTTGTTGGAGATGAGAATGCATTGGCCTAGTTGAGGATTGATTGACGAGGCTGGGCTTGAGGCTCAGGTTGCAATCTGATAGAGGAAGAAATGGAGAGAGCAAAAAAAAAAAAAAGATACAGAGGAAGAAATGGTTAGAAATAGTGGCCGATTTGCTAGAGACCTGGTGTATTCTGGGTTGGGCTGGAACTTTTCGGCTTCGAGCTTGGGCTCAATATGATCACTGACTCCTTTATAAAGGGGAACAAGTTTAGTGCACTCATATTTCATGATGGGCTCTCTCCAACAGGGCTGAGCTGTGCATGTGAAAGGCATCCATTGCAAATCAGTTTGCCAAGGAAGTGCAGGATAAAAGAACCAAAAAAGAAGAAGAAGAACAAAAACAAGTGAAAAAAAAAAAAAAGAAGGTAAGTACAGGATATTTTTCATTTTTCATTTTTGTTGTTAATAACTACTGACTAGTAAGGCTTATTAAAAAAAAAAAGAAAAGTTAAAAAAAAAATAGCTACTAACTATTAAGGCTTTCCTAAATCCAAAAGCTCATATGCTTTAGCTTTACCACATTATAATGATTTGCGATAGGATGGTGGCAAATTGAATTGGATAGTTTTCTTTTTTGTTTAGTCTATTAAAAAATTTATTAAGTTATGAAATACATAATAAAGTTATTTTTTTTTTATAAATCTCATTTCTTTTTTGTAATTAAAATTTAAGACGTATAAAATAAAAATATAATTTTTTACTGTTTTAAAGGAAAATTGCCACAATCCAATTCCTAAGTCGAAAACAAAAATGTTTGGCGATGGCGGAAATTAGTTTTGTAAGGAGTCTACACACACAAAGAATTGTGTGGATTAATGAATTATAATTTAATTGGTGCTTTTCTTTTTTTTTTTTTTTTACATTAAAAGTTTTAAATTTGAGTGATAATTAAAAAAATAAAAATAAAAAAAAAGAAAAACTTAAAGGAAAAAAATGGAGGGCTGGCTTCCACCTTATCAGGCTTAAATATCCCATACCACACTTGACTAGAAAGGCCCATCGCTCTTCGCGTATGTATAGCAGATTTATTTTTTTAAACTGTTTAATATTTAATTCATTAAATTAATTAATTTGATTAAAATAATAAAAAATAATAAAAAATTTTTAATAAATATTTAATGCGACTGTATTTTTAAAATTTAAAATCGAGACCTTTAGTTAAATAAAGTAATACTCTTATTATCTGAATCAGTGCAACTGACGTGTAATAGATTTTTTTTAGTGAACGGAACCATCAAACGAAAACATGGCTTTAGCTTCGTCGTCGATGAAGACGTCCTCCGTCATGTCTGCGGTGGCTCTTCAATGCTCCCCGTCTCCGTCTTCGCGCCACGAGTGTTTCTCTCGCGGCATAGCCAATCAATTTTTGTCGCTCCGACGCCGATGCCGCTGCGCCACTTCTACTCTCGCTCTCTCCGGCCGCCGTCACCAAAACCTTGCAATTGCTTCTTCTTCTTCGAACAAGAAAACGAAGGTGAGCACACGGATTGAAATTAACCCCTTTCATTTCACAAACATTTTTAAAAAAATAAAAATAAGGTAAAAAATTGAGAAGATATTGTTCTTCTTCTGATTTCACTTCTACTCCTTCGTGGCTTGTTTGATTTTGAGTAACGTAATTGTTCTGTTTCGAATTAATTAATATAAGTTAGAAGTCACAATTGATGTGCTTAGCTTGCGGTGGGCAAATGTATATTTAATTTTGAACGGAATCATCAAATGTGTAGTAAGCCAAGCTTCTTCGCTGTGCTTTGTTAACAAAAAGTTAATGATTAGTTCCTGCGTGAAATTGTAGTGATGCTCATAAGTTTTATGTTTATTGTGTATTTTGATCGTAGAAATCTGTGCCTTTTAAGAATGGTAGTGAGATGGATGAAGATGCCTTTGAGGCACTCTTTATCACGCTGGAAGAAGACATTAAGAATGGCGACTCGTTGTTTAGCGATGATGGTGGTGATAATATGAGTGATGGAGACCTTGATAAACTTCAACGCGAGTTACAAGAGGTGCTAGGAGTTGGCGATGATGATGATGATGTAGGAATGATTTACTCGGAAAGTGATGGTATTGTTGAGGATGATAATGGTGCTAGAGAAGATGATGAAAAAGAAGAGGAAGAAGGAGAGGAAAGACCGATGAAGCTCAAAACTTGGCAACTTCGACGTCTGGCATCTGCTTTGAAAACTGGACGCCGCAAAATCAGTGTGAGCATCATTTTTCAATCCATTTATTGCTGGTAGAAAATTAGCGCTGCAGGCTCTGACTTAGAAGTCTATTGGCGAGCATGTATGCATCCCCCCACCCTCTTTCCCCCTCCTCTTAATGTCGGTTGTTTATTAAATGGGACATTCCTCTTTTTGTAGATCAAAAGTCTTGCTGCTGAGGTTTGTCTTGACAGGGCTGTTGTTCTCCAGTTGCTTCGTGACCCCCCTCCTAATCTGGTCTTGATGAGTGCTGCTTTAACAGACAAACCTGCCCTTCAATCTGTGCCAGAAAGTAAGCCTGTTGAGACTGTTCCTGCAGAAGCAACAACTGCAGATGCTTTGAAATCTGAGAGAGAGGTGAAAGTGCCAGTTCATGTAATGAGGAACAGATGGTCTGCTCAGAGAAGACTTAAGATAGGCCAAGTCTATACACTTGAAAGAGTCTATAGTAAAACAAGGCGACCCACTGTAAGTAAACGTTTTGCTGATTGTGAGGATATTGTTAGTGGAATATGGGTCAGTTACAGATATAACTGTGGGGAAATGAACTAATTAGTGGGTTAAATATGCTGGTAACAGAAGCAAGATAAGTAGGATTAAGTTTAGATTCTTCTATTTGAGTTTATAAAATCATGCTTTGAAAGCAATTGTTAAGGTACGGTCTTACCTTGTAGTTTATTGAATTTGCTATTGCCGAGCATCAGTATGATCTGAGTTTTTGGTTTGGTGGACAATCAAGGTTTGATTCCTTATTTGACAACAATGCAGAATACGATGATTGACAGCATTGTTCATGTGACAAACCTTCCCCGCAAAAGAGTTGTGCAATGGTTTGAAGATAAACGCAATGAAGATGGGGTCAAACACAATCGTCGTCACCCATATCAGAGGTCTGCCTCTGAAACCGTGTCTTCTTGTTGAACAAATGGTATGTCTGTAGCGAATCTGATGGCATTAGGTGGGAATACATTTGAGCGTTTATGACTTTATGCTCCATTTGTACCATTTCAAACAACACTTTATAGTAAGTTGCAAAATTTCAAGTTTTTGGGATGAATTACCTTGGTGATGGTTTGCCTTCCATTGAGTACATATCTAAGCTCTGAACTATCGTTCTTTCCTGTTCATTATGTCATTGACCCCTGATTTAAGTCAAGTTTCATTAAGTGCTGATTCAGGTTGTTGCCAAGTTCCCAAAGGTTTTACTTGTTTATTTGGTTACGTTGTTGATTATTGTTACTAATTGCATTTCTATATGCTTGTTGATCCTTTTCATTATTATCGATCCTTCATTTAAGTCAAGTTTCATTAAATGCTGATTCTGGTTGTTGCCAAGTTCCCGAATGTTTTACTTGCCTATTTGGTTACATTTTTTATTGTTGTTGCTATTATTTTTGTGTGCTTGTTGATCCTTTAGACAATAGACTTCAATCCGATCGTCCTGGAGTCGTCTCTAGAATTGAGGCTGCTCATTGTTAAAAGGAAAAATCACAACAAATAGTTCTTTTTTTTTTTTAATGGGTAAGAACAAATAGTTTCTGAATGATAATATATCTCCTCAATTTGAAGATTTCATTACAAAAGTTTGACCGGCCATTTTCTTTAAATTATCTGCGAACAGGTCCTCAGAAAATGGTACTAAATGAACCACGATAGCATAAATTCTCGGAGATGTAAAAGGAAAAAAAGAAAAAAGGATGTTGGTTGTTGAATGGTGCAGAGATGCAAATTCTGAGTCAAGTATTTTGCTAAGAGTTGGGGACGAAGCTGCCCACATGACCAATGCCCGAGATGAAGAAGGCGAAACACTGAAGAAAGAGGAAAATGTAGTAACGGTTTTTCCCAAAGGCAAGATCTTGGCACCCACAGAAGAAGAGGTATGCTCCAACTCCAAGCTCTAGCAAATGGAGTCTGTTAACCATTTAACCGTGTAGAGGCAAACAATTAATACATTGGCAGCAACACATATATTAGACAGACTAATGATACGTATCATATAACATTTCAACTCTTATTATTGTACAAAGATTTAAATCATAATATAGATTTGCGGATAGTTATCATTATTCTATTCTACTGTTTTATTAGAAAAGAGTTAATATTCTTAAATTTTAGAATTTTGAGCATTACCTTTCTCCAATCCTGAGGCGGGGCTTCCTGAAACCTTTGGCAGTGACCTTTTTCTTGAAAGCATCGCCCAATTTCTCAGTGACCACCCATTCGTTTACTCGTCCTGTCTCCAACAATCCAATAAATGTTGCCTTTGTCCGGTGCAGAGACATGACATTCTCAAACAGGACCCAGAAAATCAGTAGATGGATTGATCTGCAATAATATTAACGGACAACCGGACATGTCTGTTAGTATGAAATGCAACCATAAACTAATCAAGGAAAATAATAATAATAATAATAATAATAAAACGAGGATTAGAGAAGGAAACCTTGGAGTTCCGACGGCATTGAGAAGAGTAATGATAGAAGGAATATAGACGGCACCCCACTTGGGGACTTGTACTTCAGGAACCAAAACTGTTGCCGGCAGAACAACACAGTAAAATACGAATGTGACGATATGAGCTACAATCTTTCTAACGAAGAAGAAACTGTAGATCAGATAGAACTTCTTCCACAGTGACACTTTCTGCATTCAAATTAAGTCGATAGACTATTATTTTGTCAGATAATTGGAAGATGGACTAACAATTTGGTCTCACCTAGGAGCATAGATATACGCACCGTATTTCTTACTATCTCCATGGCCATCTTCTTGAAGAGATTTGCAGGCCCACAAGACCATCGATGCTGCTGATACCGATACGCTTTGAAAGTACTTGGCAGTTCATTTTTCACCTATGTTGTACAAAAAGAGACCCAAGTTAATTTTCCACTAGATTCATAATCAACCGGCTTTCAAAATCAAAGAGTTATAATGAAATCAAAATTTGTGAGAGTTGTAGTTTATTATTTATTATTTTTGTAAAAGTCTGAGATGAAACACAAGAATAAGTTTGAGAAAAGGGTTTTCCGTAATTTTTAGATAAAAATCAAAAAGTTTTTTTTAGGAGTATTTGAGAATTAGATTTGAAGAATTAAGGACAATTTCAAATATGCAAAAATTCAATTCTAAAAAAATGTTATAAAAATTGAACCGGACCAGTCGATTTGATCGGTTTAATTAAAAAATTAATCCCAATTTATTCGAGTCGGTTAGAACCTGAACAGTGATGTAGAGAGTTAGTAGGCTGTCATGTTGCTGAAATGAGTAAGAAAATACTGAAATAAATTCTCGTCCCCCTCCACTAGGTCAGGTCCTCTTCTTCTCTCTATATGTACAATCAATTGTTTTATTACTTCAAAGGCACGGCTCCAATCTGTCCTTCTTTTTTTTTTTTTTGGTGAAATTTTTTTAGTTTATTAATAATACATTAATATTAAAATTTTAAAAACATAATCTTGTTATTAAATATGTAAAATTAATTCATTATTTTATTTTTTTTATAACTTAACATTAAAAAATTGTGATATACTAATATTTTTTGTTTTTATATTAAATGATAAATAACATATAATTAAATCTATTAAATATTATGTTAATATTTACGAACATAGTATTGAATCTCTATCAATATTTTATATTAATCAATTTTAACATACAATAAATTATGTTAAAATTGCCTTTTCCTTAATTACCTACCTATCTTTATTTTTTAATATAGTAATTAATTTTTAAATTTTACGATATGTAAATTATAAATTAAGTATAAAAATCTCTCAAATATAATATTATAGTATGTATAAAACTTATATTTTTGTATATTATTACTCTTTATCCATCAATATATATATATATATATATATATATATATATATATATATATATATAATATTGATTTTACCAATTCAATTTCGGTTAAACCGGTTTAACCTTAAATTTCTAAACTTTCCGGTTCTATAACTGATCTGATTCTTATAAACTTGCTCCAAATAGGAGTGTTGGCTGATTAATGGTGTTGTCATTTTGCAGCCAAGATCAAGTTTAGAATTCAAGTTTCAAGTTTTAATTTGAGTTGTTGAAATTTGAATAAGTCTAATTAATTTATCCAAAATTTATGTAATTTAGTTATTTAACAGTTTTATCTGTAATTTTAAATTTGAAATTTTTTTAGTAACATTTGAATTTATAATTGGTTTATCTTATAAGTTTTTTTATATAAACAAGTTAGTTTATTAATAAAAGTTAGAAGAAAAGGAAGAAGTCAAAAAAAAAAAAAACGAAAAAGAATCAACTAGCTTTGCTTTGTGTTGTCACACGACATGCATAAGATAAAAACTAAGAAGAGGAATATATATATATATATATATACTTTGGCACTAGGGGCTGGAGGGGTTTTGACCCCGCCAGCTTCATTTATCCACTTTAATTGGGCGTGGGGTTTTTGCCTCTTTGAATGTAGTTCTTATTAATACTTAATAAGTTAATTACTAATTATTTCTGTGTTTCCGAAACAATAAAAAAAAAGAAAAAGGGAAAATACCTTAAGGTCACCTAGATATACGAACTTCCAGCCTTTAAGGCTAGCCCGGACGGCCAAATCCATGTCCTCGACTGTGGTTCGATCTTTCCATCCTCCAGCTTCATTGAGTGCTGAAATTCTCCATACACCAGCAGTGCCTGCATCAAGTTCTCATATTATGATCTGCAAGATCTCACTATCAGGAGAGAATTGAAGGACTTTTTAGCTCGCGTTGTAAAAAATAATCATACCATTAAAGCCAAAGAAAGCACAGGTTGAAGACCCAACTTCTTGCTCCACCATGAAATGGTAGTCTAATGACATCTCTTGCATCCTTGTCATCAAGCATTCATCAGCATTTACTGCAAAACAATATCCAGAATTAAATCAACTATATAGTGTTGGTTTTGAAGTTTTGTTAATCAGCGATGTGGTGATTTATGTTGAATGAAAGCATCACAAAAGCTAAAAAAAAAAAAAATTGGGCAACCTGTTGCCTGGGTGTTTAACTCCATATTCATGGGCCAAAACCCAGGGGTCTTATCTGATGGGACCAAAGAACAGATGGGCCTAATGTCGGTTCAATGCTTGCACAAATATCAGTGGGCCTAAGGTTCCGCTTTCGTAATTACGGAATAATTTAAAACTGGCTGCTTAACTCAACTAGTTGATAAGTCTTGTATCAAACGAAAAGTCAATGATTCAACTCTTGATTCTCTCATTTTCGAGTGAAAAAAAAAAAAAAAGAAAACAATTCAAGTCCAATCAAATTAATGGACCAAATAATTAACCACCAAATTCAGTTCCAAATTCCCCAACCCCCAACCAAAATAAAAAATGTAAACCCAAAAAAAAAAAAACAAAGAAAGAGTTACCAAATTTCCAGCGAGCTTGAACAAGGGCAACATCAGGGTTGTGAAGGAGAAAAGGGATGGTGCGCCAAAGAAAGTCAGGTTCAGGCTGGAAATCTGCATCAAAAATGGCCACATAGTCGCACTGTTTAACGTAGCCGTGTTTCATGCCCTCTTTAAGTGCTCCTGCCTTGTAACCATTCCTGTTGTCCCTAATCTCGTATTTTATATTTATGCCTTTGCTTGCCCACCTCTGGCATTCCATTTCCACCAAGCTCTGTTTTGTGTGTTGCAACCACAAAACAATCGGATTAAACAAATTAAAAGTAATATATATATATATATATGCTATATAAAGTAGTTATATTTTTTTTGTTACTTTTTTTCCGGGGTTTTTTCAAAATTGTTATCGTAAACTATAACATATATATAAGGCAGAGAATGAGATTAAGTGAGATGATGAAACCTTAATTGCTGGGTCTGTTGAGTCATCAAGCACTTGAATTATTAAACGATCGGACGGCCACGAAAGCCCGCATGCAGCTTCAATAGATAATTGGTAGACCTGCACAGGATGTAACATTAATAAGTGTAGGAGTAAATCAAGGGAGACCTGAACAGAGAAAAAAAGTACCTCTTTCTCATTGTACATTGGAATTTGCACTAAAACCATTGGACAAGCTGAGTTACCAAGCTCAACATCCTGCTGTATAGGCCCCCATTTGTACCTCCCGTATGGTTTCCTCCCAAACAACTTCACAAAAACTATTACGATGCCCATGTACGCCCTCTCAATGAAAAGCATTATTGACATGGTCAAGCTCAGAACCACCAACAATTTCAACAATGGCACGATTAGTGGCGCTTTGAGCACCTGCCAAATCAATCCGAATTGGCCTGTAACATCGTCTCGAACGCCCCAGAATGTATCAGGGAAAACATTAGCAGAAGGAAGGCGACCCATGGTATACTACTAGGTGCTGACAAGAGGTACAGAAAGGCCTTAGCAATATCAGTATGTGACCAAATTAGATTCTGTGCTTGGAAATATAAAGGGGTATGTGTCCTTTGCGAAAAGGGCACGAATAACTTATTTCTCTCTTTGCTCACCCTCACTTTGATTTTTGCTTTCGAGTTACGTTTAGACAACGTGGGAAACGCTAGCTGGAATGCTGTCAGTGACTTGAATATTGCTGAAGCAATTCACTTACTCCATTGCTTCCCGAAGCAGACCCATATGGACAGTGGTGGCACTTTTAAGATCACAATTCTAGATCAAACAACTCAGGGAAGGACCAAAACCTGGGAATCAATAAAAACCCTTTTGTCTTTCTTTTGAGAGAAGAAAATATGATCGGCATATCATAGACTTCCCTCAGCTATGTCTTTTAAAGGGGCGTATAGTGTTAGTATAAAAAGAACAGAGGCCCTGATATCAAAACAGCTTGAATAGGAGTTAAATAACACAATGCTACTCAAACAGACAAAGACTGCTGATCCGAGCCACTGTTCCTTTTTAGTCCATTATTCATTCGAGCATGGATATGGATCTTGAAGGAAAATTTATCGGAGAAGTTTCTATAATGCAATAACTTTGAAATTTTTTGTAGCCACATCGATAAAAAGTATAACCAGAAAATGAAAAAGAATTATTATTTTTTTCATTTGACATTTTGTTATTGTAATTATAAAAAATTCTAAACTTATTGTATTATAAACACTCTTTCGACAACTTTTCTTCTTGATATATACTTTTTTCGTATCCAATTTAAGGTTTTTACCTACTCAAAACTAGTTCACCAATCGCTTTCTTTCTCCTTTTGGGATGGTCAAGTCCAGGAATTTTTGTTACTGATTATACATTGAATCTGTTGTTCTTTGTCAAGAAGCAACAAAGCTAGAAGAATTTGTACATTGATTATCATAAAAGGCATTTGCTGTGACGAGCATCAGTGAAGACAAACTATAATTTGCAAGAACCTATAAGCCTATGGTTAATTGGTGAAATTAATGATCTTATACCCACAATAATCACTACACCTTTTTTGGGGCATCGCCTAAAGATTTTAAGCTTGGTATTTTGCAGTGATGGATCTAAAAGTTTTAGTCAGTCAGGTAAAAATGTTTATGGCTTAGAGAACCGACCTTGACGAGTTTTAGTACGTATGATCAATTTTAAATTATTCAATAATTAGGCTGAATATCATGTCGAAATTGGTGTCAATTGATGAGTTTTAACGAACTAACTCTTTATTAAGCCGAACTTGTGAGTTTTTTTTTTTAATTAATAAATCGTTTAACTTTTTATTTATGAACCAAAATAATTAAATTTATAAAAAAATATATTGTTATAAATAATTAAATTAACAAAAAAATGTCAACTTTAGTAAAACTTGTTAATTAAAGGATAAAAATGTTTAATTTTAGTTACATAATTGTAAATATATAACATATAATTTAAAATGAGACAGCTAGAGCTACTCTAATACAATAAACTACTTTCCTAAATAGTTTTAAACAATTTGTTCACAAATTTTTTTGAGTCAAAGTTGTTCACAAATCCAAACAAATTGAATTTGCTCTTATTCAGGTTGTCTCGTAAGCGATTCAGGTTGCTCTTTCTGTACTCTATTGCTCTGCGCACTGATTCATTTGATATATATAAGCATCTATAAAGCCATTATTGGCTCTTCGTTGATTGCTCTTTTATAAGCATAATGCTCCCAATAATTATCGATTTATCTGATAAATGTTCCTTGATACTTGGAAGTTGGAAGTCATTAATTAATATACTAAAAATAATGATAAAACTTTATCTAAATAATGTGGCATGGTACAAAATTAGAAATTGATGATACATAAGTTAGGTAGTAGTTAGAGCCCATCGCCTCCGTCCTAAAAGATTTATTTTGGTACGTGGGAAAAATAATTTTTTCATAAAATGGAAAAAGGGGGAGAGGGAAAAGAGAAAATTAAACAGAAAAAAAAAAAAAAACCTAAAAGAAGCAAACTTCGTGTACATTCTTCAAAGGCCGACGCAGCTGGAAAATTGACAGCACAACTGTAGGATCACGGCAACAATTTAGCAAAAGCGTAGCAAAAAGAAATAGGCAAATAAATTATACAAATACATTTTTCTTTAATCATAATATGTTAAGAATTCTTGTTTGGGAAGACGTTTCCAGAAACAAGACATTATATGATTGAATACAAACAATTTTGAGGTGGCTCTCTGAGTGGTATAGTAAGAAATGGGGTGGTGTTGATCTGGTTTGTATATTGTCTTTGTACAGGCGTTTTTGGGTTGCACCGGGGGATGCTATATTCCTAACACCATTTCTATATTTTATTTTGAATGTATTAATGAAACTGTCTAATGTAATGATAAATCTCGTTAATGTCATAAGCATTTTGTAAAATGTATTTGTAAAATTTGTCTCCAGATATACCAATTAAATGAAACACCAAAATAGTTTTGTTACTAAAGATATTAAGAGTTTGAGTGCGAGTTGAATTCATAAAAGTATTAACAAATAAAAAAAATATTTTTTTTTTTTTATAAAAGGGTGACAGCCATTTTAGACCAATTACCTTTTACTGTATCTATAAGACGGATGAGGAGCCAAAAAAAAATGCAAGGAGATACAGAGCAATCAACTAATAAAATTGTATAATTAACTGATTATTATTTATAATAAATAATTGATAAAAAAATAATACGATACTAATAATTTTAGTAATCTTTTATTATAAATAATAATTAATTAATTATATAATTCTACCCATTGATTGTTTTATAACTTCTCCGCACATGCTTTTCACGCGACTGTGTATTTGCGCTTTAACGAAAATTATCCACAATAATTCCAACATGTTTGTGTGTACTTTTGCCCGAAATACTAATCTTACGTGATGCCAAATCACCTTGCCACCAAAATCCACATGTTTTACGGAATCACCAATGAGGACTAAATTATGTTGGATGTGCCAATCTACCTCTAGTCTAGGCAGTAGAGTCAAGGTTTCTTAACGATACATCACCAGAAGGCCAACCTGTCCTGGGGCCCATATCCTGATGGAAACATTTTTAAAAAATGAAAAAGAAAAAAAAGCATACATTGCCTAATAATTTGATGATAGCGAGAATGATGTCAAGCCTGTGGTGACCACCCATTTTTCTTGTAACAAATTTATCTATGATATTTTTGTAATTCACAAAAATAAAAGCTTACTTTTTATGAAAATTTGAAAGCGGTGGTTGTTTTTTTTTTTTTTTTTTTCTTCTACTAGCTTGAGTGATTAAGGGAGTCCACTTAAGGATATTTTGGGATGGTGAAATTAGGCAGTGGTTAATGGTTTGAGAAACACTTTCTTAACTAATTGGGCTAAAACCCATTCTGGTGGTGGTTTATCTCTAGTAGTTTGATCTTTATCAACTAATAATTTTTATTGTCTAAAAAAGGGGAGCAGGGAATCATGATTGTTGTAAATCAAAAAATAATTGATAAAGATCAAACTACTAGACGAAAAGGTGACGGAAAAAAGTTGCCAATAAGACCACAAAAAAGGCCAGCACTGTTTCCAAATATCTTGAAAGAGCGCAAAAACATGTATTAAGTACGTAAAAACATGCAGTTTAAAGACAGTAAACAATTCTTCAGACAACCTCTTTGTAGCCAGAGTTTTTTTTTTTTTTTTTTTTGTCCATTGTTACCATTTTTGGATCTAAGTTTACCCTTCCCCAATTGCTGGCTTGTTGAAGGGGAGAGCTTTCTAACCCCGTGGGGGCCAACAAATCACGTGTGAACATGATCCAAAAATAGTAACAATGAGAATTTAGATGGTCAAACCTTGGTGGTTAAGATTTACATGAGTGTTAGATGGGAATGATAGGTGTAATGTCTAGCTCAGTGAAAGGATGGACATACAAAGAGAATTTCAGAAAGACAAAGTAGCTAAAGTATCATTAACTGAAGTCCAAAAGCTTCCATGGTAGCTCTTTGAATATCAAGTGCTTATTAATTTTTTTTTGAGTAAATTTATTCATGATTTAATACTACATCATTTATTTGTTTATTTTTTATTTTAGAAGAACCTTAGTCATTATATGATATAAGATCATGAGTAAATTATACTCATTAAAAAATATGAGTCAAATTAAAAATCTCTGAATATCAATATTCGGACAATGATAAATAGTTTCTATAAAATGTTCTTTTTGTGTGTATGATTTTTGGGTTATTGGAACTTATTGATGCCGGGAGCGGTTTGATCAAAAAGGCTCTTGTAGAAAGGCCAGTAGAATCAAGTTTGCCCAACTTCGTATCCCAAAATCAAAAATTTTCCTATTTAACACTCCCTTGTTAACTTGCTTCCATTCGGCCACACAAAAGTTTCATTAAAGAATTGCTCAGGACGAATGGATTTTGAGGCACATCAGCCATAACAATTGGCAAGAAACGCTAGCTTCAAAGCTACTAGTTCCACATTGCCGTTGTCCCCTTTGAAAAATTTTTCTGGATCAGATAAGTTCCTCTAAAGCAATGAAATATGTTCAATTACCCTAACCATGAATTTGTTTGCAAATTAAACTGGTCATGTCAATGTGCGATACGGGTTTCACTCCATAAGTTTTTGATACAAGTAGCCGGAAGCTGCGTGAACCAGACATCCATGATTCAAATCTCACCCATAATAGAAAGGATAAATGTATATGTTCGGAGAATATCTAATGAGTGTCTGTAATACAATAACTGTTATAGAAAATAAGAAAATTAGTTGTAAAAAATATAAAACAAGAAAAGCAATAATTTTTTTCTTTTTTTTTTTTTTGCACAATTTATGAATGTAATTGCAAAAATTTTAAATTTGTTGCATTATAGACATTTTCTCATGTAATTTTCTTGGACCATGTATTAGAACTCTTATAGAAAACTGTAAACGTGTTTTGTTTATTATTAAATAAATAAAAAAAAAAGAAAGGATTGGCAGCCACCAATCTTGAATTCAAGATTGGCAGCTGCCGCCAATCTTAAATTCAAAATTAGTGGCGTAAAGGGTTGGTGGCACAGTCCTCTCTGGAGGACCTATAAAAAGGTCCTCCAGCCTCAGTTCAAAGATCATTTAGCAAATCTGTAAATAGAAAAATTCAGAGAATTTGAGAGAAAAAGAAAATTTATCCTTTTCTTACGTGCTTTTACTCTGCAGTATACTCTCCTAACTCCTTTTTGAGATATATTTCAGGGGTAAACCTAAAAAATTTGCTGTTTCCATTTCTAAAATTATTTTTAGGTTTATATTCTCGGATCGCTCTAAATATGAATTTCTGAGAATATAGATCTAAAAATATCAAATTATTACAAATCCGGCTATGATTAAATTTCATACGGCCCTCAGCAAAATCCAGGCAGCTCATCCGAGAACAAATCCCTTCGACCCTCGGTAAAATTAAGTCAGATCGGCTCAAATCAGGTCTCTGCGGTTCTTAACCGTAGTCAAAACGTCCAAATCAGATCCGGTTTCAGTTTACCCAGTTCAAGAAAAAGCTGTGGAAATTATTTCTGTCAAAATCAAGCTCGTGCAGCCTCTGACGAAGTCAAAAAAGGAATACTAATCGGAGGATCTACGGAGATCGATCCCACGTAAATTTTCTTTTATTTTTACAATTTTCAATTTGTAATTTATTTTTATATTTTTGAGTTTAATTGTTTTAGACTCGAAATTTACCCGTTACAAATTTTTGACACGATCGGTGGGACATCTTCACCTCCCATCTCTTGTTCCTTAAAAAAAAAAAAAAAAAGATAAAAGGGGAGCCGAGAAAAAAAAGACAAAAAAAAAAAAGAAAAAGACAAAAAAGTAAAAAAAAAAAGTATAAAGTATAAAGTAAAAAAAAAAGTAAAAAGTAAAAAAAAAACGGTAAAAAAAAAAGTAAAAAAAAAAAATTTACAGGTGTTCAGCACATTAAATGGCACCAAAAAGGAGTACAACTGCTGCCACAAAAAAGAAGGCAACTGCTCCACTACCTGCATCAACTACCCTACCTGGGTATGCAGGTCAAGAAACCCGCGGACGAACACAATTTCTTGTCGTTCAAACCAGACAAAATATCGAAACGGAGAATCCACAGCTTCCACAGCAACAGGATCTCTCCCCTGACTCTCTTGCCGCATGGAGGAGTCGATCACCCACCCCGATCGAAGTCGGGGGCAACACGACGAAGCCTGTTCAATAAAATCCAACTCACACAGAAGAATCAGAAGAGTTCTCTCCCCCAGTCTTTCCCGGAGCCTCATCTATTGCAGTCATGATGACCAACACAACCAGCACAGAAAAAAGGATTTCAAAATTGGAGAACAAGATTTTGCGGCTGATCAGAGTTGTAGAGGAAAAGGATCAACAGATTGCCGCTCTCAAAGGAAAGGCCCCGATCCAAGTTGATCCTGAGATTCGCGAGGAGTAACCATATCCACCCGGTTTCACTCCAGAAGCCACATCAGCCGACGTCTTCACTGCAGAAAAGCGACCAGGTAGTTCTACACAGCTGCCACCCTCAAATTCTGTAGCTTCGCTATCTGTTCAACAATTGCAGAAAATGATAGCTAATACGATCCACCTGCAACAAGCTACATCCTTCCAAGGATTGAAACTCTCAACATGCCCTTGGGCTACCAACTGCCCAAATTTCAACAATTCGACGGACGAGGCGATCACAAACAGCACATCGCCCACTTCATTGAAACCTGCAACAACGCAGGGACTTACGGAGATCTCTTGGTTAAGCAGTTTGTTCGTTCACTCAGTGAGACCGCTTTTACCTGGTTCATAAATCTTGAACCAGAATCAATCGACAGTTGGGAGCAGGTACAACGAGAGTTTCTCAACAGATTTTTCAGCACTTGAAGGACGGTAAGTATGATGGAGCTTACCAGCACCAAGCAAAGGAAAGGAGAGCCCGTTGTCGAATACATCAACAGATGACGTGCCCTCAGCTTAGACTGCAAAGATCGTCTGACGGAGACTTCTGCCGTGAAGATGTGCATCCAGGGAATGCATTGGGAGCTGTTATACATCCTGCAGGGCATCAAACCCCGAACCTTCGAAGAACTGGCGACCCGTGCACATGATATGGAGATAAGCATCCAGACTTCCGGAGGCACAGTTCCCATCAAGTTAGATCAGCAAGGGGGCAGAAGGGAGATTAAGAAACCCAACAGCTCCGGAAAAGGAAAAGAAGTAATGACTGTTGAAGCCGCACCAGTAAAAGTGGGAGCCAAAGCTAAGGTAAATCCTCCAACTCAAATAACTCAGCCAAAACAACAGGAAAGGCGGAAGGTGACATTGCGAGAGTTGGAGCAAAAGCAGTATCCATTCCCTTACTCAGACGTCCCCGACATTCTTGAACAACTCTTAGAGGCAAAACTGATCGAACTCCCAGAGTGCAAGCGGCCAAATGAAAAGGATCGAGTCAGCGATCTGAGATTCTGCAAATATCACCGGATAGTGAAGATTCCAACCATAGAAGGCCGAACTCCCACAATGGACAATGTTCTTTGATGGTGCAGCAAGGCGTGATGGTGCTGGTGCCAGCATAGTATTTGTCACTCCTCAACAACAAATACTACCATATGCTATCATTCTCGGTGAGTTATATTCAAATAATGTTGTTAAATACCAGGTTTTAATCATTGGTCTTCAAATGGCCGTCGATATGAAGATTCCAACTATAGAAGTCCATGGAGATTCCCAGCTCGTCATCAACCAACTTACAGGATTATATGATGTCAAGAAAGAGGATCTTGTGCCTTACCATCAACGTGCTCGACAACTAATGGATGAACTTGAAAGCATCACTTTGGAGCATATGCCTCGACGAGAAAACAATCAGGCAGACGCGTTGGCTAACCTGGCCACTTCTCTTGCAAAGTCAGAAATCCAGGCTACAGTTGTTGCTGTATGTCAGAAATGGATAGTGCCACAGAAGGATGATGAAGAAACTACAGCAGCCAACGCTGTATCTGTACGTCTCGCGGAGGACGAGGATTGGTGTCAACCAATTATTGACTACCTACAGCACGGGAAGCTGCCCAAAGATCGTCATCATAAAACAGAAATTCAACGACGAGCTCCCCGCTTCATATATGTCAAGGATGCTCTGTATCGAAGGTCTTTTGATGGAGTTTTACTTCGTTACCTAGGCAATGAAGAGGCAAAACAGACTCTCACTGAAGCACATTCTGGTGTTTGTGGCGGACATCAATCAGGGTCTAAGTTGCACTTTCAGCTCAGAAGGATGGGATACTACTGGCCAACTATGGTACGTGATTCAATTGAGTTTGCTAAAACTTGTCAAGCTTGTCAATTTCATGCCAATTACATACATCAACCACCGAAGCCACTGCATCCAACTGTCTCATCATGGCCCTTTGAAGCTTGGGGTCTTGACTTAGTGGGGCCATTGCCAAATTCATCCCTGGGTCACATGTACATCCTCGCAGCAACCGACTACTTCTCAAAATGGGCTGAAGTCATTCCACTTAGAGAGGTAAAGAAGGAGCATGTTGCCAATTTCATCCGGACTCAGCTGATCTATCGCTATGGAGTCCCTCGATTCATCATCACTGATAATGGTAAGCAGTTCTACAACAGCTTAATTGACAAGCTCTGCGAGAAGTTCAAGTTCAAACAGTACAAGTCATCCATTTACAATGCCTCAGCAAATGACTTGGCTGAAGCATTCAACAAGACCGTATGCAACTTGTTGTGGAAGGTAGTATCTAAATCCAAAAGAGATTGGCATGACAGAATTCCAGAGGCATTATGGGCGTATCGTACAACTTACCGGACTCCAACACAGGCGACGCCATACTCACTTGTCTACAGTATCGAAGCAATACTGCCGTTGGAAACACAGATTCCATCCCTGCGCATGGCTGTTCTGGAAGGACTCACACAGGAGGAGAATGCTCGCCTACGTCTGGATGAGTTAGAAGCCCTCGATGAAAGGAGGTTCGAAGCACAACAACAACTTGAGTGCTACCAAGTCCGGCTCACCAACACGTTCAACCGCAGGGTCTGCCCTCGATCTTTTCAAGTTGGAAACCTTATTCTTGCAGTGCGACGGCCCATCAACATGAAGCATCGGCCTGGTGACAAACTTACTTCCAAATGGGATGGGCCATACTTAGTGCAGGAGGCCTATACTCACAACGCTTACATGCTGTCAGACCAAGAAGGCATCCGAATTGGCCCAATCAATGGTAAATTTCTGAAACAGTATTATGTGTAAATATGTTTAAAAAAAATCTAAAAAAAAAATCAAAAAAAAAAGAAAAAAATCAAAAAAAAAAGAAGAAAAAAATAGAAAAAAAATCAAAAAATAGAAAAACAAAAAAAAAAAAAAAAGTTCGGAAGTCCCGATCTGAAAGTCCAAGCGAAAATCCAAACCCGAAAATCCAAACCCAAACACTTGAGCCTAATTCAGAAAACTCAAAACCCAACTCAAAAGCCTGAAAACTAAGTCCAGACTCAAAACCCAAACACTCAACCCAAATCCAAAAATCTAAATCCAAAACCCAAACACTCGACCCAAATTTAATCCAAAACCCAAATACTCAACCCAAATTCAATCCAAAACCCAAAACCCAAAAAAATTCTAAGTTTCAGACATAGTCCAGAGCCCAAGTTCAAAATCCAATACCAACTCCTAGCCCGCATGAGTATAAACTGTGAACGGCCAAAAAAAAATAAAATAAAATAAAAGCGACGGAGGATTTGAGTCTGAAACTTAGCATCAGTCTCAACCGATCTTCACCACACACCAGACCTTTGCTCCTCTGCCACAAGAAAGATGGAACCAGTTGCAGAACCTCAAGATAAGGGAGAAGAAAAGTCACCCCGCACAAGATGGCAATCAACCATGACACAACTGTAAATTTTGGAGGAAGTCTTCCGCAACAATGGAGGTATTATGCCTAATGCATCTCAGATTTACCAACTTGTCTCACGATTGCGTCCGCGCGGGGCAATCGAAGGAAAAAGTATGTTTTATTGGTTCCAGAATCGGAGAAGCAGGAAGAAACCAAGACTGAGAGCTGCTTTTTCCAAAGAACAGTCTGCCGTTCAGATGGTAGATCTCACCGGTACAACTTCGCCCTCAAATGAAGCAGGTCCGAGTTCTACCACTGCAATGGTCTCTTCAGGCTATAACGATCAAAGTAGTAGCCTGTGGAAGCATGCGTACCGGTCCTGGTGGTCTTATGGAGTCAGTCAAAAGTTCATCTCTCCTAGGTACTTAAGTCTAAGAGGACTTTTTCTAGCAAAAAGGAGTCATCCCGGCGAAATTTTGCCTCTCTTTTCAGAATATTCCGGCAGCATCAACCAGCCGAAAAGCGACGTCAACATCATCGGCCCACCAGACGAGGCCGAGCTTGACTTGGAGCTGCGCCTCGGGCCCCGCTAGGACGGCTGACAAGATAAGGTGCAACGACTTTGGCAGCACACGGTAAGAACTTCTGCAGCACAAGGCAACGACTTCTGCAACACACGGTAACGACTTTCGTGACACGCGTCAGCCGCTGCCTCTTTTGTCTCTTATTCAGGAAAGGGACGTGGGTGACCTTACTCGATTCTGCGTACCTTCTTTTTGAATTTTCAAAAAAAAAAAAATCTTTATCGTATGTATATATATATCTTGCATTCCCGAGTTGTAATACTCACCCCTCAGTTCTTCTTCTTCTCAAAAGAAAATGGCTAGTCTCTGTACTTGTCCCAGGAAGTTCTTTGATCAAGAAGTTGGAGGCGCACGAGCTAAGAAAAGAAGGAGTAGTCTTCCTCGAGGGATCCCTAACGTCATCGGTGTCATGAAATTCCAACTACTCTCCTTAATTCACATCTACTACATAGGGATGAGACGCTGCAATCATCCTAATCTTCCTTTGGATGCGGCGATGTACGGGGAAGTTTCAACTACTCTCCTTACGTCGGAGCATGCGTACTGGTCCTGGTGGTCTTATGGAGTCAGTGAAAGGTTCATCCCTCCTAGGTACTTAAGTCTAAGAGGACTTTTTCTAGCAAAAAGGAGTCATTCCGGCGAAATTTTGCCTCTATTTTCAGAATATTCCAGCAGTATCAACCAGCCGAAAAGCGACGTCAACATCATCGGCCCACCAGACGAGGTCGAGCTTGACTTGGAGCTGCGCCTCGGGCCCCGCTAGGACGGCTGACAAGATAAGGTGCAACGACTTTGGCAGCACACGGTAAGAACTTCTACAGCACAGGGCAACGACTTCTGCAACACACGGTAACGACTTTCGTGACACGCGTCAGCCGCTGCCTCTTTTGTCTCTTATGCAGGAAAGGGACGTGGGTGACCCTACTCGATTCTGCGTACCTTCTTTTTGAATTTTCAAAAAAAAAAAAATCTTTATCGTATGTATATATATATCTTGCATTCCCGAGTTGTAATACTCACCCCTCAGTTCTTCTTCTTCTCAAAAGAAAATGGCTAGTCTCTGTACTTGTCCCAGGAAGTTCTTTGATCAAGAAGTTGGAGGCGCACGAGCTAAGAAAAGAAGGAGTAGTCTTCCTCGAGGGATCCCTAACGCCATCGGTGTCATGAAGTTCCAACTACTCTCCTTAATTCACATCTACTACATAGGGATGAGACGCTGCAATCATCATAATCTTCCTTTGGATGCGGCGATGTACGGGGAAGTTCCAACTACTCTCCTTACGTCGGAGCAGACTTGGGAATCATCACTATAGTCAGTCTCTCTGTGTGCCGGTTTTGAAGTTCAAAAGTTCTGGGCCTTCCTCTTGTGGAGGTTCAAGTTCTTTGCCTATCGGATCATCCTCACCAGAGTTTTGGAACTTCAAAAAACCTTTGTCAGCCTTTGCGAGCCATAGAAGCTCGAACTCACCTGAAGCCAAGACTTCAATTTTTATATTGGCTGGGCTGCTAACTTTCTAAGGATCGTATCTGTTTCCTGTTGAAATCCAACAAAAGCAGGTCTAGCTGGAGATAGAAGGTTTCAACATTCAATGATCATCAAGACATCTTAAGTTTCAAGCTGGACTTCAAGATTCAGTTCGGATCACGTCTGTAAAATTCTTTCTTACCGACCCTTGAAGAGAGGGTATTTGTAAACGTGTTTTGTTTATTATTAAAAAAAAAAAAAAAGAAAGGATTAGCAGCCACCAATCTTGAATTCAAGATTGGTGGCGTAAATTATTGTCACCAACGGGTTGGTGGCACAGTCCTCTCTGGAGGGCCTATAAAAAGGCCCTTCAGCCTCAGTTCAAGAATCATTCAGCAAATCTGTAAATAGAAAAATTCAAAGAATTTGAGAGAAAAAGAAAATTTTGAAAATCTCTCAAGAAAATTTCTCCTTTTCTTACGTGCTTTTACTATGCAGTATACTCTACTAACTCCTTTTTGAGAGATATTTCAGGGGTAAGCCCCAAAAAATTTACTGTTTCCATTTCTAAAATTATTTTTAGATTTATATTCTCGGATCGCTCTAGATCTGAATTTCTGAGAATATAGATATAAAAATATCAAATTACTACAAATCCGGCTGGGATTAAGTCTCATACGGCCCTCAGCAAAATTCAGGCAGCTCATCCGAGAACAAGTCCCTTCGACCCTCGGTGAAATTAAGTCAGATCGACTCAAATCAGGTGTCTGCGGTTCTTAACTGTAGTCAAAACGTCCAAATCAGATCCGGTTTCAGTTTACACAGTTCAAGAAAAAGCTGTGGAAATTATTCCTGTCAAGATCAAGCTCGTGCAGCCTCTGACGGAGTCAAAAAAGGAACACTAATCGGAGGATCTACAGAGATTGACCCCACGTAAATTTTCTTTTATTTTTTTAATTTTTAATTTGTAATTTATTTTTATATTTTCGAGTTTAATTATTTTAGATTTAAAATTTGCCCGTTACAAAAATATTGTATGAAAAGTTGCCAACCTAAGTTTTAGAAAGTCTTGGACACATTTATGGTTAAGAATTTAAAGTTCTATTTTTAAGATTTTAAATTTTTATTTTGGAGAAAAGTACAAAGGTTTCATATTCTAATTTTAAAGAAAAGTATAAAATTCATAAAAACGAGGGGAGTCACCGCACGACCCATGGACTTGGTAATTCACAGAAAAAATTTGAAAAAAAAAAAACAATAGAAGGCCTTGGACAAATACCTACTACACTAGGATAAAAACAAGACTTAGGGGGGAAAAAGGAGAGATATTCTAATCTATAAATTCTGGAAAGAGACTTCAGCCGAACTCGATCGATTTCTTGATTGAACGGTCAAAAATGTTAAAGTTTGCTTTCGCTGTCATCTGCTTAATATTTTACGTCGCCTCGAGAACATCAGGAGAACTAATTTTGAATTAATTTGCGGTGGGAAACAACTGAACTAGGAAGGTGCATACTTTAGAATAGATAACAATCTTATTCTCTTCGATTAACTTGAGCAGGTATGTAACCTAAAAAACATAGAAAGCAAGGAGAGATCGGATAATTTAGCAAACCCACGCGAGAGCAATGAGATATGTTCTTTATTTTTCCACACGGTTGTCCCTTGTAATGTAAGCAACTTGCGGGCTGCCGCAGCATATAAGTCATTGGCAAAAGTTGGGAATATCCCATTCATAATATTCTTTGCCAAAACCCTCAATTGATTTATCTCGTAGGAACAAGTCTTACTAACTTACGATTAGTCTAACTAACGGTAAGAACGAACTTGAGATGTGTAAATTAGATGCACGGTTTCAATTTAGGTTTAAATCTCCTCAAATGCACCATGAAGCAAGTACCAATTTCAAGTTTGCACCAAAGGAGTCTCATCATAAATAAATAAATAAGTCTTAACAATTGACGAAATGGACGAGGTATGAGAATGAAAATTACAAATGCAAGCAGCAAAAAATTCCATTAAAATAACAATCCAAGATGGGAACAAAACATAACAATCTTCGGATCCCTCTGTCCCAATCTGAAGGCAAAGCATGCAACTGGGGCAATTTCGAACATCTTTCGATAGTTTTTGTGAAAAATTAAGCCTTACCGCTGTTCCAATTTAGTGATCAAAGCATTAGGAATGATGTCAAAGCCTAATTATTGATATTCCTGGCTCGCTTTTGTGATCTGTTTAAACCCACGTACGTCGTTCAGTTCTCGACTTCATATTCTTTTTTATACATCTGTTTCTGGTGAGGCGTTGTGGGACAAAGGAAAAATAGCACATCAAGTAATGATGGAGAATATTCAAACATCACGACTCCACGTTGGAAGATGTATGATTTAATTTCTTAAGGCTTAAGGTACCGCTGTCCACGTCGCTTCCAAATTTCAATAAGTGGCACAGCAAGAAGTGAATCGTCGTTTGTCAAAAAGCTGTGCCAGACGCCATTGATATTGGACCGGGCCATACTAGTAACAATTCAACTTTATGCGTCTTTTGGGCAAACAACATTGGGCAAAATTACAGTCAGTAATGTTGATGTTAGCTGCATTGTCGAATAGACCACAGTTGAACCGATTTATAAATCTGCAAAAAATGATTACATGGAAAACAGAATCTAGGTGCATTTAAGCTGATAACTTATTACAATAGATGAACAGCTTTACATAATTCAAGAAGACTTCTAAACATTCCAGTGAATTCTAAATAGAAGCCAAACTCATCCTAAAGTTCCTGAAGCTTTCATTCAAGGATCCTGTCCGGCATCCGAAACTTTAAAATCGACGACCCTAAAAGTAAGGAACTGATGAAGATTGACATTGAACATTTGAGCTCCAAGCTGATTGAAGTAAAAGAAGAAGCTCAAGTTTCTGCTGGAGGTAGTTAGAAGCATCCAAATTCTGTTTTTACTGTAGCAGCAAGGAGTTGGTGTTCAATGCTAATGTTCTAACACTTTTAAAGTTTATTTTGATATTTTGTAATGATCTTTTAGTGCAAAGTTAGAATGTAAATGTTTCCTTTGCCTTGTAACCAAGCAATCATTCTATTTTATAAAATATGGATGTTGCTTGTGAATTTGGTTTTACTTAGCTGTCAAGCCTCTAACTTGTCTACCTATGGTTTGATTGTACTCAAGTATGAGTTTATTATACTCAACTCTTGTAAGAACATGATGTATAAGTTAAAATACAAGTAATGGGAGTTAGTTAATGCCCCATTCTCAAGCTCTCTGCACTTCTTCTTCTGGCAATTCCATTTTTTTGGTTTTGTAAAAATCTAAGCTTTTGCAACTAATGCTTGGTTTTCTTCTTTATAAACCAACAAAGAGTAGTATCAAAGCTTACAAGGATCTTAAAGGAACCTGTGAAAGTGTAAGATACACGAAAGTTTGTCAGGCAAACACCAAATCCGAGAGGAATCCTTTTTGAGAGTTTACTGCAGCCATTAATCCAAAAAGTCATGGCATCTTCAAATTTCACACTACTTTTACCATTTAAGTTCTCAAAGAGAACTATGTACAATAGACAGTGTTTATAAGGGATAAATATTTTTAAAGTCCTAAACCTTTAGATTTTTTTACGTTTGAGTCCTAAACCTTTTTAACATTTCATTTGAGTCCTAAATCTTTTAATTTTATACTATATCAGTCCTTTAAATTACGAAAAGTAGTCAATCTATTAATAAGTGAGTTTAATTTAATAAAAATCATTTAAAAAAGCTTAAATACATGAATTAAATATTTTTTTCATCAACAAAATATGCATATTAAATATTTTTTAATCAACAAATATACGAATTAAATAGGCAACATGCATATTTTTTCATAAAAAAGACATTCAATTCATATATTTAATCTTTTTTAAATAATTTTTTGTAAAGTTAAAATTATTTTTTAATAGATTGATCACTTTTGTTAAACAGAGGGACTAATTTGGTAGAAAATCAAAAAGTTTAGGACTCAAATGAAATGTCAAAAAGGTTTAGGACTCAAACGTAAAAAACTTTAAAGGTTTAGGACTAAAAAAATCATTATCCCGTGTTTATAAAGACATATTTGAAGGCATATGACCTCTGGAAGGTCACTGAACATGGAGCTACAATTCCTGAACTTCCAGCTAATCCAACTGTCACTCAGTTGAAGAACCATAGTAAACAAGTGGCCAACCAGTTTAAAGCCTTGTCATGCATTCAAACTGTTGTGAGTGAAGCTATTTTAAATAAGATCATAGCATGTGAGAGTGTTAAGGAAACTTGGGAAAAGCTAAAAGATGAATTTGTGGGCACCATTGGGTAGCGGAAGCACAATAACAGACACCAAAAAAAATAAAAATGTAAAAGAAAAGAGAAGAATACACTAATATAACATGATTCGGCTTAAAGTTTATGTCCACAAGCGAAAACGGACCAGAATTTTATTAACAAGTACATAAAGAATTACAGTATCTCACAAAAAACTCTCTATACTCAAAAACTCGATATACTCAAACAAACATTCACTGTATTTATACGAACCTTATAGTGCACTAAATACTTAATAATACGAAACTTGATATTGGTGACAAAAGTCTCTAACCCTCTCGGTACATTCGATAACTCTGCAATTGACCTCTTATATAAGTTCTGGAGAGAAAGAGATAAGAACGCGATCTCTTAAAAAAATAAGAATACAATCTCTTAAATAGATGAATACATCATCTTTTAAAGAGATAAATACAATCTCTTATCTTCAACCAATTTGGGTTCGACACAATAGGCATAGACAAGACCAAAGCCCGGTGCTGTTTCGTGGACGTTATTCTCAGACTTGCCGCTGAATGCTTAAAAGTTTGGGAAGAGTCTAAGGAGGGTCATCAAAGGCGAGCTCGAAGCCAGATTTTAGTTGGATGGGCAATGCCATCAATGAGCTGGATTAAAGTGAACTCAGATGCTTCAGTTAGAGGTAACCTGGGATTGGCCGGGGATGGAGGTTTACTAAGGGATTATGTTAGTAATTGGATTGAGGGCTTCACTCTGAATATTGGTATTGCTTCGGTGTTAGCTGCTAAAGTTTGGGGGGGTGTTTCAAAGTTTGACATTGGCTTGGAATAAGGGCTATAAAAGGGCAATTATAGAGACAGATTCCTATACTGCCTATCTCGCTATCCCAAATGGCGTTCCTCCAACCCTCCCACAAAGGAATATGGTCAATGGATGTCGGGTTACATTAAAGAGGGAGTGGATAGTTCAAATTCAACATGTGTTTCGATAAGAAAATCATACTGTAGATTGGCTTGCTTCACGTGCTATTACTCAAACGTCAGGTCTTTCCATTTTGGAGGAGCCTCCGACGGGTTTGCTTTTTATTTTATCTGATGATGTAATTGGTGTTCCATCATGCTGTAATTAAGAGTACCGTAACTTTTCAGATAAAAAATTGTCTGAAAAAATTTTTAAATGTAATTAATCGTATTTAATTTATAATTGACTCAATTTTAAATGCAATTAAAAGAAAAGAGAAAAAATTATTATTATTTTTTTACAAATAAAATTTAATTGATTGCACATAAAATTTGATTAACTATATTCAAAAATTTTTTTGATATTTTTTCTTCTAAAAATATATTTTTTTTTTGCTGTAATTAGTCAGTCATAGACTCTGCCCTCCTTGTCAACTAAAAAAAGAAGATAACAATAATTTGCTGTCATCAGAATTGGACCAAGCATGTTCAGACAATGAAGAAACCGTTGGCAGAGCCGGCATTGTGGAAACGTAATCTATATACACTCAACAGTCAACTCTTACTTTTGACTCCTACATTGATAATTAAAAGCTTCCAAATGCTTAAAAGACACATAGTAGCTTCCAAGTGCTTTAAAGACACATAGTTTTGGCTATATATATATATATATATATATATATAAATTATTGAAAAAAATTTCATAATACAAAGCATTGAGAATTTTCTATAACTATATAAATTAATTATATAATAAATAAATAATAAATTTTTTTATTACACTTATAATTAACATTTTTACATAATAAATCTATATAATTACTGTACCGAAATTTTCTCCTCCGGACATGTAAGACATGCAATGGAGCCCGTTTTTCACCTTATGAGGTTGTTTGGCCGCTGGTGCCTCTAAGATTTTCTCGCATCTTGTGTCACTGTGATTTGCTTCAGCAGTCAAAGTACTTGACTCTTGAGCTAATGAGTTAACTAAAGTCACCATCCCTCGAAGGTTGTAACAAAAATCTATCTCCGTAGGTGCTGCATACAACAAATAAGCTTTGACTTTCATGCCACACCAGATTATCTGCATTGGGCGCTAGCTCTTGTTCTACAAATTGCTGTTTTTTCCTTTTGTTTTTTTTTTGTTACTCTTCCTCGGTTAGGCCTCCTCTACCACCCCTGTTCTCTGGTCCAGTTGAGGACCATCTCCTTCTTTCCGTTTCCCTATGGATGCCTAGAAACGAGAGCTAGAAGAAAAAAAAAAGATGAGATCTAAATGAGTTAAAAAGAAAAGAAAGCACTTTTTAAGATCAAGCCAAACAAAATGTACGTATGGTAGACTTATGTTTAATTTCTACTTCAATCAACTATTCCATATCTTACCCAACTTCACAAATATCTCGCTGAACTCCGTAGAGAGAGAGAGGGGGGGAAGAGAGATAGAGATATTTGAGAGAAGAGATAGATGGCGGCAGAAGCTCCAAATGCCATGAACATATCAACAAAGGATGAGGGAAATGGAATCGTTGAATCTGCATTAGAACTTGATGCTGGAGCTATGTTCGTCCTCAAATCACGAGGTTAGTGGGAAATTTTTTTTCCTTTTTTCTTTTTCAACACAATCTCAAATCTAACAGGACCATTTATTGGGAATTTTTATAATTTTATACCTACAAACAAGTTTTCATTGTTGTGAGAAAAATTGATGGTAGGATCATGGCTGCACTGCGGATATCACTTGACAACCTCAATTGTTGGCCCGGTGGTTTTTAGTCTTCCCTTTGCCCTGTCTTTACTTGGCTGGGGCACTGGAGTTGTCTGCCTGACCCTGGCTGCTCTACTGACTTTCTACTGCTTCAATCTTCTATCTGTGGTCTTGGAGCACCATGCACAGCTCGGGAAAAGGCAGCTTCGTTTCAGAGACATGGCCAGAGACATTTTAGGTGGAAACTCTCAATTTATTCACTTTAACAGGCTTGGAAACATTTGCAGTCACTAATGAATTATGATTTATCTTGGAAGCAATTGGAAATACTGATAACTTAAAAGAAAGCTGGCATCTCGGTGAATTGTGTGTTGAATTTTGTGTCGATTGAAATTGAGACTGTTATTTTTAAAATTAGAATTGATATTTTTAAACACTTGTTATTTTTATATTTTAAAAATATTAATTTCAGTTTTAAAAATAACAGTTGCAGTTTCGTCCGGGACAAATCCCTGAACAAAACTGTAAGGACATGTAACTGCGCTCAACTTAAAATTAGTAAACATAATAAGATGCCCCGGAGAATAATTAGTATAGATCATTTGAAAGATGGTAAATGTTTCAGGACCCGGATGGGACAAGTTTTTTGTTGGGCCACTGCAGTTTATAGTATGCTATGGTGCCGTTATTTTGGGCGTTCTTCTTGGAGGGCAAAGCCTCAAGGTTGGTCTACAGTAAAGTAATCACGTCTGTTTTCTACAACACGTTCTTCAGAATTTCCAAAGTTTTTATGGAATTACGTCAATTTCAAGGGAAAACCAGCAAATATATATCCTGGCAAAATGTTGGAGTTTACTTATTTGTGTGAGCATATATATCACAAAATTGCAGTTCATCTACTTGCTCAACAACTCAAATGGAGAAATGCAGCTGTACCAGTTCATCATTATGTTTGGGGCTGTGACACTCTTCTTAGCACAAATGCCATCTTTCCATTCCCTAAGGCATATTAACCTTGTCTCTTTGATGCTTTGTCTTGCTTACAGTGCCTGTGTCACGGCTGGCTCTGTTTACATTGGTAAGAACACACAAGACAAGACATTTTCAGAAGTTCTTATGTATATACCCGCAAAATGGTAATTCCATGTGCAAAAACAATTGATTATTCCGCAGGGCATTCCAAGAATGCACCTTCCAGAGACTACTCAGTAAAAGGGGTTCATGTAGATCGGTTGTATAGTTCCCTTACTGGGATTTCAATCATGGCTACTGCATATGGATGTGGAATTGTTCCTGAAATACAGGTATCAATTTGGTTCACATTTTCCCCCTTTCGAGTGGAAAAAAAATTATAATTATGCAAAATTTTAAAATTAAATTTCAAGGTCATGCCTGAAGGTAGCCAAATATTCATATGATAGTGTGTGCCCCCATCATCATTTTTTTTTTTTTTTTCTGTTTTTTTCAGGCAACCTTAGCTCCCCCGGTGAAGGGCAAGATGTTCAAAGGCTTATGCATCTGCTATGCTGTTATACTCACTACATTTTTCGGTGTTGGCATCTCCGGTTATTGGGCATTTGGCAATCAGGCAGCAGCAACAATTCTTACCAATTTTATGGGCGATGGCAAGCCATTGCTGCCTACTTGGCTCCTTCTTATGACCAATATTTTCGCACTCACACAATTAACTGCTGCCACTGTGGCAAGTTCCATTACCTTCCCTTTATTCATGATGACGAGGAGCACCTTATTTGGTGGAACATTTTCTTTGCATTTTTTTGTCTTGAGAGGTCGTCAAAACATATATTACACCTAAAGTGATAGGGAATTTGAAAGAAGTAAAGTCGAACTCCTAATCACTTCTTTGATATGATGTTAACAAATCAATTGTTCTAGACAGCTAGTTAATAGATTGCTTGAACGAGGAGTTAAAACCCAAACAAGTAGTCTCAACGTGACATTGTTGGTTCTTGAACAATGCCATGAGTTGTACCCTTTAGACATGGGGTCTTAATCACACATATACGATAAGCTCATCCCTTTACCATTAAACCAATTCCATGCGGGATTACTAGTGAAATGTCTCCCTACCTCAATTGATTTTATTGTGCTTGTTGCAGATTTATTTGCAACCAACAAACGAATTGTTGGAGAAATGGTTTGCGGACCCAAAGATGGACCAGTTTTCGATCCGCAATGTTGTGCCAAGGTTGATCTTCCGCTCGATTTCAGTGGTCGTTGCTACATTACTTGCTGCAATGTTACCTTTCTTCGGAGACATCGTGGCGTTCTTTGGAGCATTCGGGATCATCCCTTTGAATTGCGTATTGCCAGTGGTCTTCTACAATGTCACGTTTAAGCCATCCAAACAGAGCCTAGTATTCTGGGGGCACACATTAATTGGTATGGTCTCTTGCATGTTGGCCGTAGTTGGGTCAGTAGCATCTGTTCGGCAAATTGTTCTTGATGCCGAGACATATAGCCTCTTTGCTAACACGTAGTTTGTTATAGTCCGATTCCGTTGTGGGGTGACTCCACCCTGTTGGCGTCAAAGTGAAAGACTTGGTCTCCATAGTTAGTTAGTGTTGCAGGTTATGGTTCTTAATTTTTCGCTTCCATGTTTCCCCATTATTCCTAGTTCATAGCTCCCATATTTCTCATGTTTCCCACTAGTTATGCACGTTGAGGATACTGCATTTAGTTGTTTGATTTCTGTCGTGCGAGAGCCTATATAAGGCTTGAATGTTGATGTGTAAAGGCACCAATCATTGTCCAATAAATTATTGTAATTGTTTTTTAGCAATTTCGTGCTTCCTTGTTCCAAAATTGTTCAAAATAGCTCGCATTCAGCTAGACAACAAGGTGGTCGACGAGGCCACAAGTCTAACCCTGAACATAACATAGCGTAACCATTATTATTGCTATTTTATTTTAGAGAAACATTACGTGGTTAATCCTTAAAGAGGACCAAACGTGTGCCCTTTTGGCAGTCAATCAAATATTTTAATTTTTTAAAAAAATTTTTAAATTGTTTCTAAGGTAGGATTTGAAAACAAAATGGACAAAATAGTAACACTACCTTAAATTTATTTTGTGGTTTTGTCCGTGTATATATATATATATATATATCTAACGGTTTTTTTTTTCAATAAATAAAGAGTTGTTCACATACACTAATAAACAAAAAGAGAAAATGGATGGTAAATTAATTGAGTAGTGGTAGGTGGCAACAAACCTCTTTGTACTATACTTTCAACTATATTTTACAATTCTTTTATAATATAATTACAGCATGTGATTTTAAAGTTTACTGACATAAATTTGTACTCAAGGTATAAATAGTGGCTCCTATATTATGTTATACACATTTAATTATAAAGTCTAAATCTTCATACAATTCATTTATAGGTTGCAATCTATTTCTCAATTGTCATAAAATTTAATATAAATATTGTAATATATCTTTATACTATTGTAAATTGAGTAAGTGTCTTACTTATCACAAATTAAACAAAAAAAATTGTGAATCCAACAATTAAAAGTTCTTTTATTTACTTTTAATAGCAATATTTATTTTATTTCACTTCACAACTTAGTTTTAGATTGTTATAAAATAGTCATACAGTTTATCTGACGTTATATAATAATTTATATATTTTTAAATTTTTTAATACACTCGTCTAACGATTCATATTACCACTAGTTATGAGATGTCACATAGTATTTTAAAAAAAAAAATTAATATTATTAATGGAGACTTTGCATTTCTGTTTTGTTTTTTAATAACTAATTCATTTTTCATCCTTCAATTACGAATTGCTTGCCTATCTGCTAGCTTCCAAATTACACATTTAAATAGTTGTTTATAAATATACATCCAGATTGATTCCATATAATGATAAGCCATGTAGTCATCCTCTTCATTTTAAAGAAAGAATGCATATGCATGGACAATGTATGGAACGAGTTCATACGCATTTGCGTTAAATTGACGTCAACGACTTTAGTTTTTTATTTTTTATTAAAGTTTTCCGTTAAAAAATATTTTATTATTATATACAATGAAATCGATTTGACATGTAATAAACCGTAAAAAATCCAATAAATGGCTTGTTGCACATCTTATTATACAACACGAATAGAATGTTCAACAAATTTTTTATTACTTTTTTTAATTATTTGTTACGCATTCAATCAATCTTATTATACATTCAATTAGTCTCATTGTACATCTTATTAGTATTTTACGAGAAACTTAAATTTTCTAAAAAATTTATGAAAAGCATGTGAGCCTTACTCTACCACTCACTCCCTCCCTCCTTCATTGCTTTCTCTATGTCCATTTAATTTTATCGTATTTTAAAATGGTTCACAAAGTGCCCCAACTAATAAATTTTGGCTCAGTTGGCAAACCAACAACTAAATACAACATGTTCTTTTTTCTTATAAATTTAGGAAGTGTATATACTACTTAGCTTAAAAAGATTGTCAATTATGGAGCTAAAAAAAAAGAGAGAATTTTTAATTTAATTCATTTTTTTAAGTATTATTTATTCATAATTTTATATATTACAATAAATAAGGTTCACTTAAAATAAAAAATAAAAAAATAAATTTATATGATATAAAATAATAAATAAATTATATTAAAAAATAAATAAAATTAGTAAATATAAAAAAAATTGTCAAAGTGGCAATGACCCAACCAAGAAAAAAGGGGTACATACCAATTTGGAAAACAACCGCAAGCTGGAAAATACCAATTTAAAAACTGCCAAAGTCACCTGGAAAAAGGTATATTCTGTACACTGTGCAGCACCATGTACGACAACAAATTGCCTAATTATTAGTCAAAAGCAAATCAAAGGAGTGATTAAGACATTCATCGCTTAAACGTCGTCTTGAGATAATGATTTAGTAGTGCAAAGGTGGAGATCTCAAGATTTATTAGTCCAAACGACCGGACAAAAGGACACAACTACTGTATGACTACTGTTGTACTTAAGTGTGGCACACACCAGACCAACGCCACAGTTGTTTGTTTTTTCTTTTGGACCTTGGCGGGCCATTCCAATTTAGATTTTACTGAATTAATAATCTTTTGTTTCAAAAATATTTGATGGAGTCCTTTAAATAGAACTAATGTATGATCAAAGCATCACTTGAAAAAAATTAAGATTAAGAGTCTATTAGATGATTAAAATTTTAAAAAAATAAATAAATTATTAAAAGTCGTTGAATAAATTTTTAACTATTTTTATGTTATATAAAATATATTTATATGCTCTTTTTCTTTTCTTTTTTTTTTTTTTTTTGTACTTCAGCCTCCATAATTGTTTGTCTCGGACTCAATTGTAGGGGTAAGAGAAATTTTATACTCTTACCGCTATAGTAGTAGTTTAAAATTTATAAATTACTACTAATTCAACGACTGTCCAAATCAATCTATCATTTTATAAATTGGTTATAGGCACTTTGAATAATTTTTTCTGTATACAATAATCAATATGAAGAGAGTATGATAGAACACAACTCAATTATAAATATTATATGTACATGCAGAAACAAGCTCACTACTACTTGTCACCATGCATAAAATTGATAATCTAGCACATATAAAACAAAGACGAGAGTTTTTAACTCCCTAGAGGCTAAAATGTGCACGAATCGAATCGATTATCCACAGTTTTTAGGATTTTAAAAGTGCCACCAATCTGCCCCAGAGGATTTGAAAAATTGAAAAATTAAAAACTACAGTAAATTTTTTCTTTGCAATTTTGACGATATAGGTTAGACAATTTTTAACGAGTTAAACAGTTTTGAACAGTCTAATTCGGTTGCATTATTCTCTCGGGTCCCGCCACTAATGCTGGGTCCGGCCCGGCTGCCACTACGTGGTATAGACCCGGAACCCGGACTTTAAAGGTTAAATCTGTCAAAAGACAGATTCCGCGTTCCTGCCATTAATGATGGTGACCGATCTAGATTTTTCCTTCGGTCCGCGCGGACTTTAACATCTTATTGATTACAATTTATTACATTATCAACTTGGAAAGTTTTATATAATTCAATAATTTGCATCTTATCCCAAAGATTGATTATTCTTCCGATATGGAACGTTATTCTTTTTCTCTTTCATATCAAGCCAAATCCCAAAATTAATTTTACTTCCTTTTCTCTTCAAGCAAATGGTTTAAAAAAAAAAACTAGAGATAGAATACTTATTTTAAGGCAATTACTCCCTAACCAACGTAAACCATACCATTAACTTCATTGCTCAAAAATAAGACAAGAAAATTAAATCGAATATTAGCTCTAAATGCTACAATAATTTTAACAATATAAATTCGATCACTTATTAGTTGGAAAATAATCAAAGTTTCATTTAAAATAGATTAAATATAATCTTTGAGATTTTATTTTGACTTTCTTTTTTTTAAGAAAATTTAAGCATTTATTCTCAATGAAAAATATAATATATTTTCCATTTTAATTGTATTCTTTTTTAATGACTCATAACATGTTGTTGTTCTGAAAGTAAGCGCTGTTATTTTATTCAATGACTTATACGTTAATTCAAAAGAAAATTCATGTTATAATATAGTATGAAAATTAAAAAAATTCATATACCAATGATTTATCATAATCTTAATGATTAATATATAAGAAAACGAGGTCGATGGAAGGTTTTACAGATCTGTGAATATGTGGTGAGATAGAGGCAATGTTTACTAATGAGCATCTAACTTTCGTTTTAACTACCCATAATACGTAGTATAATTGTGTGTGTATATATATATATATATATATATATATATATATATATATATACTTTTGACCGACATAGTTTGTCATAAGATCGTAATAGCCATTTAGGTAAATAATTTTTTTACATAAATAATAATGCCTATATGGTATCAATTGTATTAAAAGATATTCAAAGGCCTATCGGGACAATAAGTGTTTATAGATAAACTTTTGTTAATATTTTTCATAGAAGGAGTTGTAGACTATCCTTTTGGAGCAAGAATTGAATTTTCGATGAATAGCACATTTTCTTTTTTGTTGTCGTAACTAAGCTTGCAACCACAATATTTGTATTTTTAACATTATATATCATATAAATTTTTGTTTCCTTGGTCAAAATTATTACAACAGCTGTATAACAAATGATTTTTAGTTCAAATGTATCGAACAAGAAAAAGAAAGAAGGAAACAAAGGAAATGAGGGCAGAAACCGAAATAAGACAAAGCCAGGGGCGCATGCAGGAACAAGATAAGCAGTGTGGTCCGTCGTTATTATTAGGGTAGCAGTGGGTGTCATTGTTTTCATTTAAATAAAGAAAAGGAAAAGTTTAGAGATAATCATCTTGTGAAAGACAAATGATAAACGACATTATAAATAATATAATAGTTTATACTATATACATAATAAAATTAAATAATATACCAGCCAAAGTAGTAATTTATATCCTGTTTGGTTTTTTTTAAGAAAGCTAGGAACAAGAAAAACAATATATAATTATTACACTATTATTTTCTTACAAATTTTTTTATAAATTATTATTTATTTTTTTAATTATTTTTTTCTCAATTTTTTTGTCTATTCAAACAACATATTTTTCTCTTAATTTTTATCTCCATAAATTACCATTATTTTTTTTTCATTATTTTTTTTTCACTTATCTAAATAATTTTATTTTTTCACAATCTTTTTTTTACACCTTCTTTTCAATCTAAATACACTGATGAGTTGACATATTTCTACATTAACAATCTAAATTCGGATTTCCATAAACACAATTTTCCTTCCGATCTCATCTCACATCTGCGATTGAAATACTACAATGCACCGTTTTTATATGTCTCTTTTTTTTTTTTTTTTATGAAATAGTTACAGAAATATATTATATAAAAAATTTTCAATAAAATATAAAAACTTTTCACTGTTCATTTATATTCACGTCCATTCACCAAAAGAAAAAAAGATGGATTAGTTGGCGAATTCTACTCGTTCTCAGTCTTTTCTACCATTTTCAACTTTCACTTCCCCGTCTTTCCCACTCCATGTGGCTCTAGTCTTCTTCTGAAGCTCCTTCCCCCCTAGCCACTTTCTCTTTCTCTCTCTGAAAACTTCACGCGCTAACGCACGCATTCACTTTCCCGGTTCCAAAAGCTCCACCTTTCACTTCTGTTCATGTGATCTGTGAGTTTTCTACTTTTTCCATGCTCTTTTATGCGATTTTTGTCGTTTTTGTTCTCTATGCTCAGATGGGTAAATCTCATAAGTTGATTTCGGATGTAAAGTTATTTCTTTTTTTTTTTTTTTTGCAATTCTTGAAATAGATGTGTGATTTGTTGAATTATCGGTTTTTTTTCTCTTTTTTCTTTTGGTGTGGATTTGTCCTGTGCTATATTGTGGAAGTTTTGGTGAATCGTTTTTTTTGGAGTTTTAAGATTCAATCAATTGTGCTTTTCTGACCAGAGGAAGCGATAGCTTGGCAAAATTTTGTGGCTTTAATTTCAAGGTATTTCTGTGGAACTGCTCTTCATATGGAACTAATTATCTGAATTTTGCTTTTTTACTAAGTCATATAACTCATGTGCCTTTCTGGGATATTTCTCTGTTATTCGTTTCCTAAAAGTTTAGATTCGGGCATTCTTTTTTCTGAATTGGCTTTTTATAGAAAAGAGTAATGTATATTTTCATCAAACTGTGATTGCATCATAATTGATTCATGGATGCTAACTATGGAACTAATTGATCTCACTGGGGTATTGCATAACGCCAAAGTTTTGCATTTTATCGTATATTTTTTTTACAGGCTCTCTTGGGTAAGAAATGGTTGCGGATTCGTGGTTTCGTAGTCTCTGGAAAATCCCTCGGAAGCCGAGTTCGGACTCTGCGAAGGCAGTGATCGGAGTTTTGGCCTTTGAAGTTGCAAGCTTGATGTCTAAGCTAGTTCATCTCTGGCAGTCTTTAAGTGATAAACAGGTTTCAAGGTTGAGAGAGGAGATCACGAGTTCGGTCGGGATTAAGAAGCTTGTATCGGACGATGAGGAGTTCATTGTTGGTTTGATTTGTGCAGAAATGATTGAGAGTACAGTGCAGGTAGAAAAATCTGTGGCCAGATTGGGAAAAAAATGTAGTGATCAGAGTTTGAAAAATTTTGAACACGTTTTTGATGAATTGCTCAGGATAGGTGCTGACCCATATGGGTGGGTATTTAAATGGAAGAAGATGGATAAGAAAGTTAAGAAGATGGAGCGTTTCATTTCAGTCAATGCTACTTTGTATCAAGAGATGGAAATGCTTGCAGATCTTGAGCAAACTGTGAGGAGAATGATGGGTAATGATCCTGAGCCAGATAACCTAATTGACTATCAGAAGAAGCTTGTCTGGAAGCAGCAGGAGGTGAAGAGTCTGAGGGAGATCTCTCTTTGGAATAGAAACTATGATTATGCAGTCTGCCTTTTAGTAAGATCTCTTTTCACAGTATTCAGCAGAATCAATTATGTGTTCGGAATTCATCCCCTTCTGTATCCTCAAGTCTCAAGCAGTCCAAATTCTGATTACATTTATCGCAGCCAGTCAGTTTCTACATTATTGCAGTCTTCGGTACATCCATCTGAAAATAGTAGCTTGCCTAGATTTTCTTCTGGCCCTCTTGGTAGGTTTACTGTGAATTCAGTCCCGACTTCAAAGTCAAATAGAACTAAGAATATCTATTCAGGTCCCTTTGGTGGTTCAACCACAAAGTCAGGGCCCATCTATGGAAAGAATAGCAATGTGAACTTTTCTTCTGGTCCACTTGAGAGGCCGACAGCAATGTCTGGCCCAATTGCTGAGATAACCAAACGCAGCAAGAAGATATGGCAGACTCTCCAATCGCCGGCACTTCAGGGAAAGAATCTACATTCAAAAGCAAATCGATTGACTCAAGTTGGACCTTTCAAAGGATGCATGGTAGCTGGAGATGGTTCACCCATTGTCAATTGTCACATTAGTTCTACCAGTATTCAATCCAGAGTTCTTGATGGAGCCAAAGAAAGTAATCCTGGCCAACTTCCTCGGGGGGGCATAACGCACACAAGTCCAACAATTTTTAGTGGCCAACGCAAATTCCTTAATGCTCTTCCTGAAACCCTTGGCGCTGCTGCTTTAGCACTGCACTATGCAAACGTTATTGTTGTAATTGAGAAGCTTGCTGCATCTCCTCACTTGATAGGTCACGACGCAAGAGATGACCTGTACACTATGTTGCCAGCAAGTGTGAGAACTGCTCTGAGGGAAAGGCTAAAGCCATACACAAAAAGCTTGGCGTCATCAGTTTATGATACTGTGCTTGCTGGTGAATGGACTGAGGCAATGGCATCAATATTGGAGTGGCTGGCTCCACTTGCTCATAACATGATAAGATGGCAGTCTGAGCGAAGTTTTGAGCAGCAGAACTTTGTTTCCAGGACAAACGTGCTTCTGGTGCAGACCCTCTACTTTGCGAACCAAGACAAGACAGAGGCAGCAATAACCGAGCTTCTGGTTGGTTTAAATTACGTTTGGAGATTTGGGCGAGAAATCAATGCAAAAGCTTTGAAGGAGTGTGCTAGCAATATGGTATTTGATGATTACCTGGAGCCAGCTAACTAACTTCGTTGTCAAGGTTGCAACAATGACCAATGGGATCCTGGACGCCTCACATTTGCTCGATTCCAAGTTTGTTTATGGCAAGGAATCTGCCATCTGTCTGATCTACGAGGCTTCTACATACTTCCAAACAGATTTTTAATATTTGCATTCTGATGAGAAGATTAAAATCCACGTCTTCACTGGAGTTTCCTATGCCTGGAGCCATATTATTAGAGACTGGGAAAAATATTTTGGGTTTCGGTAGCTCTACTGTGTTTGTTTTAGTTTGTGAGTGGAGATTTTCCTCGTTTAGCCTTCGAAAGAAGTAGCTGCACTATGCTCTTTTAAGGTTAGTTTAGTCCTATCGAGCTCTTACTGGATGGTTTGTGTATATTTATGAACAATGCCTGCCTTTGCCAATTGTAAATTAGTCTTATAAGACCCCATTAAATTGGTATAGAGGATTTCGAGCATCCTGCTTTTTTAGTGGGGATAGTCAGTGACGTTCTGCCTATGGCTCAAGTATAATGAAGCTGATGAGTATGGTTTCGTAAACACACTTTGGAATTTAAACCCGGTCGCATTATCATGCATTACAGGCTTAATAGTGGCCTTTGTATTTTGAGGATGCGTCTTTGAGATATAGCTTTTCATGTCATGAACTCCACACTGCTGCCAAAAATGTGAAACTCCACTTGGGGCAATTCCTTCTGCGCTTGTCACTCCAAAAATTGTCTGGTACCTATGTTATTTGGGAGGAATAATATCCCACATTTTGTGAGAGAGATAGAGTTCAAACCTAAGAAGCACATCTACGGTAATTTAGCTGCTGTGTTCGTGTTTGATATGTATCGTACACGGTATGGCATGTGTCTGACGTGCTAATAGTATGTCCTCTTAAAAAAAGTTTTGGAAAAAGTTTAGATGCAGTTTGAAAATGTGAAAGATACATTTAAAACATGTTGATGGAGGCTTTTTTTTGACAAAAAAAAGGTAAAAAAAAATGAATTAAAAAAGAAGAGAGAGGAGAAAGTTGTTTGTTTTTGTTCAAATAGTATATTTTCATGTATTTGTATATATTATACAGTTTATTTTTAAAAAAAATTTTGACAATTAAACTTTAACTCAAAGTTACTGTTATACCAAAATTTATATTATGTATTTATGTTTATAAATAATACAATAATCAATATTGAACAAAGCATTTTTTGTTTTTTAAAGATTTGGGTCTCGGAAACTCAGTTCAAGAAATGACTTCAATTTCAATAATCAATAACATTAAGAGGACAAAGAATAGAATATTATATCGCGAGATTATCCAAATTGGGATTTGAGGTCACTAAGGTTCCTTTGTTTTTACGATCACTTAAACATTTAACATAACTGTCATGTACGTAAATCTTAGCCCGCCCAAAAAAATAAAAAATAAAAAATCTTCATCTGTACTGGATTTCGTTTGGGACATGATGCTACGCCTGCTGGCAGGAATCTAAAAGAATTACAGGACTGACGAGGAAATCAAATCAAAAAGAGCAAAAGAGGAAAATATGTGCAACAGTGCAAGTCACTTTTACTTGAAGACAAAATAAGCCAACTTTTCTGTACGAAGTTACCATGCATAAATGCCCGGTCAATTTTAACGTTCAGATTTCAGACGAGACAATTCCACAAATAATTTTGGCAGGTATCGCTTGAGTTTTCTGTTATTTAGCTTGAAACAGAAAATGAAAACAAATAAGGATAATAAAAATTATTTTGAGTATACCCTAGGAGTATGATGGCCTGAGCCGATGTGAAAGATTTTATATATGAATGGTGCTATTTATCACGAACCCAACGTCATGAAATTGTACGAAAAGGTACTTACATTGTTCTAAGTAGAAGTTGTTTAATAGTTTTGGTTGAATACTGTTAAATATATTAAAAATTATGTTATAAAATATTTTAAAATGTATAATTATAAAAAAATTATTAATATTCTTAAAATTGTGTCATGAAATATTTTAAAATATATAATTATGAAAATAATCATTAATTAATAATTATTTTTATAATTATATATTTTAAGATATTTCATGGTACGATTTTCGAGATATTTAGCATTACTCGTTTTAGTTTGAATTTCTTTTTTTTGGATAAAAACTAAATTTTTTCAAAAAAATAAAATTTAAATAATATTTAGTATTACCATAAGTAGTATTTAGTTTTATCATAAATATAATTTTTATAATAAAAAAATAAATTTTAAATAATATTTAGTGTTACCCTAAATGCACCTAATATTATTATGATTTCCAAAAAAAAAAAAAAAACTAATTTTGAGTTTTTGAATTACAAAAAAAAACTGAAAAAAAGCACCTAACTGATGCAGTTGTGCAGTTTCGTGATATTGGAGTTCATGCCTAATATCATCATTCTTTATATATATGTATCCCGAAATGAGTAAAAAAATAAATGTAAAAGTTAACGCATCACAACAAGTAATTTAATTTTTGCAATGAATCACTTAAAATTGGCATCAAAAAATTAATTGAAACAAACTTTCATATTTTGTTACAAAATTTAAACTAATTGTTTTAAAAATAAAAATGTCTGCTCAAACGCGTCGATTCTCATATATATTTTTACTCATCTCTGTCATTTTTTTCTAAATGTAAATACCAATAATGCCATCAATTTATGCTATTTTAATTTTTATCCGTCATCTAGTCCAAACATTTTCTTGCATAAAATGCCAAAAATTGCCCTTCATCATGCAGGGCAAATATTTATTTATTTGTTCATTTATTAAAATAAAAACTTAAGTAGGTACATAACAAAACAAAACACGACGACATGCGGTTGCCTATCCTTTTGAACGGTAAGCGAACCGAACCCAGACGACTGCAGGCCCACGTCTCTATCAACAAACACACATCCCTCTTCTCTCGAATTCGAACAAGCGCATCTCTCTCTCTCTCTCTCTCTCTCTCTCTGCCCCGATTCGCCTCACCGCATGGCGGCGTCACGGCCGCGCCGATCAACATCGTACAGAGGCTCCTCGCCGGAGGAGGAGAAGTTAGAGGGCACCGGCAGCTGGGACGACGCCCTCGATTGGCTCAAGCTAGATGTCCCGGTGCTCTTTCTCTTTATTACTCTGCATGCATTTTATTGATCGTATAATTATTTATTTCTTTTTGGATTCTTGAATTTATTGCCTGCTTGTTAATTGGATTACTTGTTTCTTCCTGGTTGAATTGCTGTTTCTTGATTGAACTCGTTTCTTTTTGGTTTTTTCTTGAATAGGCGCATCCTCTTACGCGCGTAGTTTCTCACCGTTCGAACTACAATTGCTTGCTTGAGTCGGAGCAGGTTACAGTTGAGGTACGTTTCTGTTGGTTTCGTCCTCCATGTTAGCTTTTTGAATTGCCCTAACCTAATATTGTTCCTTAATTTTATGACGCATTCTTTTGCAACTGAGATTCCTAGATCTCCTTTTTAGAAGTGACGGCACCAGAACATGCTTTAGATAATTCTTGGTTTGACACTCTGTTGTATGTGCTGGGTTTACATATATGTGCATATGCATGTGTAAAATCCTGTCCTCTACTGTTTAGTTGGAGTTGGGTTGATTGCATTTTGGGCAATGTATCAAATTGGCATATTTGCGTGTATGGCAGTTTTTAATTTTAGACATCACTCATGAAAATGTGGCTTGATGTGCTATTTTTTGCTCATAACAAAACTAAAATGTGCCTAGGAAAGAAAGATCATTAAAGAACTGGTCATTGATCAAGGAGACATGTATCTTGATCCAGTGTGATTAAAGGTTAATATTTAATAGAGATTTTGAGGTATCTAAGAGATGACTTCCTTGAAGCCACGTGGCACTGCGTATCTTTTATCGCCGATTGTCTACTGATGAGTCATAAATGGAAAACATCTTTAAGATTGTCTTGTGCTGTTTTAAAGTTATCGTGATATTCGTTGTCAATAAATTTCCATAGAGTGCTGTCACGGTACCTTCTTGGCACATTTGGTGGCGTCATCAATTGTTGAGATTATCCATTTTTGTTGAGCATATGCATGGGCATGCAAGTTTAGAATTCTCTCAAACAGTATTGGTTGCAGGCAATAAGTACATTTTATTATTATTATTATTATTGTTATCAAAGCCTAATTGCATCTCCACATGCTGAATGACGTGGAGCTGAAATTGTGAATTATTGACAGAGATATTGTCCAGTGATGAGTCTTAAATTGTAAACATCTTCAAGATTGTCTTGTGGTGTTTTAAAGTTGTCACCATATTTGTTGCAAATGAATTTCTGAAGTGTGCTGTCACGGTACATTCTTGGCGCATTTGGCAGGTCATCAATTCTTGAACTTGTCCATATTTGTTAAGCATGTATATGAGCATGCAAATTTAGAATTGTCCTGACACAGCATTAGTTGGATCCTTGCAGTCAGTCAGGACGTTTTTTTTTTTCACCAAACCTAATTGCATCTCCACTGCTGAATGACACAAAGCTGAAGTTGTAATTTATTGATAGAGATAAAAGTTTATTACTGCAAATGCTTGCAAATTTTAATATGCAGAAAAATAGATATAGTACAAATTTGAGCAAACAGTCATCCGCTCATAATTCAGTTGTACACATGGTACGAGCTTGCTATCCTGTCCATGGTTCCCTTAAGTACCATTTATTCTTTAAATGAATGCTAATGATTCATAGCTGCTTAATTGCCTCAATCTTGCTTTGAAAACAGGATGTGTGCTTGGATCCACATATCATATATCATTATCTGATAGTGAGGCATATGTTTCTGACAGTCTTGAAAGGTGACATTATAAAATACAGTCAGCGGCTGTTTGGACACCCTATTGATACTCATTTAGATACACCAGGCATTAGAAGTCATTTTTTCCCCTTTTTGTGTAGCAATAGGGTATGTTTTCATTGGTGATGGGGATTTGCGTCATGGTAGGGGACCAGTTTAAGTTGCATTTTTGCCCCCTTTTATGATTCTTGTTGATTTTCTATAAAATATATGGATAAAGTTGATTTGAATTTGCTTTCAGGGACGTGGAGTTTTCCTTGTTAATACTGATCAGGCAGGTACCTTGTTAGTGACTAATTTTCGTCTTATTTTTCTGGTAAGCTGCACTGTCTCTCTTTTACTCATGCCTTGATGTTTGACATAAAAGAATAAGTTGCTCTTCAAGTTGCAATTTTTTTTTGTTTAATTTTTTGATGATTGGTTAAGTTTTTTTGTACCATTTCTTTATTCAAACTTGTTAGAAGAGAGCGAGTGGAAATTTCAGTTACTTCATCTAAAAATATGCTTTGTGCTAAATCTCTTGTTAATTTTTTTGATGGATTTTAATTTTGGTTGTGTTCTGAGGCATGCTTCTCTTATAGATATTATCCTATCTGATTTTTTTTTGGTTATCTTTTCCCTAGAATGAGGGAACTGAAAATGTTATTGCACTGGGCACAATTCCGCTGATGACGATTGAGAAGTTTAACAAAATGGTGAGTCTATGCTCTTTCATCAATTTATTTGTTTGCAAGTACATCATCCATGTTAAACATGAGTTGGCATAATTGATTAACATAGTAAAGTTTTAAGTTTATGCTTTATAGATGCTATTTCAGAATTGCATGTTCTATATTTTTTGCCCCTTTACATGTGTTAGAGATGAATTTTGTTAAAATTTGATGCACAATTGGATTAACATTGGACTACATAAATCTTAATTTCCCTTCCCAAGCATTATTTGCTGTTCTTTTGTCTGCCTAATTTATTTTCCAAATTTTGCTGCTCCAGCTTTCCAATTACCTTTTCTTATCTTATGTCTTTGTTCTTCTCCTTTCTATCACTGTATCTTTTGCATTGGTGGTTGCATTTGACTACATTACACAGCAGCAGTGAGACCATTCTAGAATCATATTACCACCTAACATCATAACATTAGTGTGTCCAACATATATATATATATATATATATATATAGATCCTGATTGCGGTGTTCTATTCTGAGATGTTCATGTCTGCTCCCCATATTCGGAATACATATTGGTCTATTAGTTGGTGAATATAGTATTTTCAATCATGTGGAATGGCTGCACACTGTTCTTCACCAAGACTGATTGGCATCAATGGAGTATTTGATTTTTCCATTGATTACCTGTGATGTAATTGATCCTGGCCAAAATGCTGCTAAAAAATATTGTCACCCTTTTGCTCACAAATCATGCAATGCTAATTGCTAAAGTAATTTGGAAAAGAAATGATGCTATTTTAGGTTTTCCTACCTTCTCTTACATTTGTCCATCAATCTGGCCTATGAGACCCATGGCGTCCATTTAAATGTCCAGTGATTGTTGGAATATAGTTTTCCTTTACATCAATGCTGGCATGTTTTCCCTAGTCTTCTATCCTTTGGTTAATTTTCTCTTCTTTATGGGTGAAGGTCTTTGTTAACTGGTAGCCCTTATCTTTCCTGTTGTGGACAAAACATATGGGAGCTGATTGGTGTTTGCCCAACTCAACTCTTCTGGGATATCCCCTATTCTAACAAACTGGCAGCTACAATGAGCTGCTGTAGGCCATTGATAATTCAATCATTGCTTGCTTTCTGCAAATCTTCTGAAAAGATGACAGTCTCCATCTTCTTGTTGTTTGGCAGTTTAACTTGTTTTAGTATTATTGACATGAGTTTTGGTTAGCATGTGAAATGCTTTTCCTTTATGGCATATGCTCCTCTGGTGTGTAAAAATTTATGTATTTCTTTTTGGAATTCATAAAGGTTGTGAAGATTCAATCGGCCCCTCGCCAATCGGACAAGACTCCATCCCAGCGACTTCTCCAGGTCATTGGTATGTATTTTAATGATTTTCTTTGGTTGATAACATACAATTTTTTTTTTAAAAAATTTATTTATCTATTTTCGCTCTTTGTATGGGATTTGGAATATATTTGATTATACTTTGGGCATGAGACATTGAAGTGTTTTCTCATTTGAGTGCAGTGATGACGTTTGTTATGCAGCTATTCACATGGTTGCTTAATGCATTGTCACGTTAAATTCCTCTATCATGTCTATCTTGCACAGAAGTTGCTGTTTTCTTAAATATAGGTGGTCCTCATTGACATTACTAATATAATTAGTGCTTTTCTTGATTTTTGCAGGAAAAGATATGAGAATAATAGTCTTTGGTTTCCGACCTAAAACAAAACAGGTTATCTTGGCTGTTCACATTTTTTCTTAACTCCTTTATTTTTTCCCTTCTAGATGTTTTAGAGTCTATCTCAATATTGTTGTTTGATTTGTATACTATGCATGAGTAGTGAATTTAAACAACCATAGAAATGATGCCTTCATTAACCAATGCCTTAGGAATTGGGGTTGATTAGAATAATCTGGTAACATTTGATGCAAAAGAAAATGCTTTGTAATGCGGTGTCTATTTCTGTTGGTGATAGTTCAAGTTTTGACCCATGAGCGGATGGAGGAGTTATTGGATTCATACTCTTTTTTGTCTAGTTCAATCCTTGCCCACTCTTTCTCTCTTCCCACATCTCTTTTCCCATTCATAGATTGATGTAAGGCAATGTTTATGGAATAGAAATAGAAAAATTTATATTAACTTGGACGTAATTTTTCTGCTGGTCTGTTTGTGGGCACTGATGAGTAATGCTTGCTGTAGCTGCCCTGATTTTTAGGTTTGTGTTTATTGTACAGAGACGTGCTATATTTGATGCATTACTCAGGTCTACAAAGCCATCAGGACTCGGGGATCTTTATGCCTTTGCTTGTGGACCTTCCAAGTTCAGTAATATTAATCCCAAAGTTCGACTGCTGAATGAGTATTTTCGCCTTCTTGGAAGAGGCTCCTGCAATGCATCAATTGATATGATTCAGCAGGGATCATATACACTAGCTAACGAATTGTGGAGAATCAGTAGCGTGAATTCCAACTATTCAATGTGTGAGAGTTATCCATTTTCCTTGATTGTTCCGAAATCTATTAGGTAAGAAACTGAGATCCTCAGTACGTAGTGAAGGGGTGAAATTTTTGAAAAAGAAAGTAGAGAAAGTAGAGAGATATGTTACTTCTTTTTTCAGCTCTGGAAGTTTATACAATAAAGGCTTCATAAGGCTGAAGTTTGCAACTACTGACTTGAATTGTTAAATTCTAGTGAAGAAGAAGTGCTCCAGGCGTGCACTTTTCGTGCAAGGTGTCGCTTGCCTGTAATCAGTTGGTGCCATCCTGGTATGAATTAATCAGATCTTTATTAATTTGCTTATCATAATTTCCATTCTAATATTAGATACGTGTCAATACAGAAACAGGAGCGGTCCTTGCACGTTCATCTCAACCCTTAGTTGGTCTAATGATGAATATGAGGAGGTATGTTGACGTGTACTGATGTTTTGCTGAATGTAGCCTTGAGATACTTTTGATATTTGTTTGTGGTTTTGTGTTAGTTCACAACAATGTGTTCATTCACAGTAATGCAGATGAAAAACTTGTTGCTGCGCTTTGCACTCAGCTCGGCGGTGCAAGAGGGGAGCGGAGGTAGGGTTTATTCATTTGCCTTTTCATGTTTTAATTTACAGAAGTTTCTGTTTCATGTGCACTATTTCCTTTATCTTCATCTCTTCCTTGCCTTCTCTCTCTCTCTCTCTCTCTCTCACACACACACACACACACACTCAATGGTTGTATCTACTTCCCAATTCTGTCCTGTTAAGTTTTGGTGGTTTATTGCTCTGGATTCCATTTCCCATTTTTCTGTGTTCTACATATGACAAGAACGTTCATCAAAAAACAAATGGCATTAATGGACCTCACTTGAGCATCTGCTTACATTAACAAATAATAAACTGAATGTGGACTTATCAAATATGGGACATTGTAATGTCTTTCTACCTTTTACAGAAGAATTGGTCATATCTATCTGACAAGAAAGCTGAAATTTTATCAACAATTTACTTTTGTAGGGGGATCACTTTTTTTCTGAATCCCTGTGTAACGAATTACAAAAGAAAGTCTTTCATCAGAAATGTGAATTAGGAGGCATTGGTCAACCAAATACGAACCAGAGACTCAATCTTGATATACCTTACCATGAGATGTACTGGCACCTAAGAAAGCTGATATTTTAACCACCCATGGTCAGCCTTGGGGTAGGGGTGAACTATGGATTGTGTGGGTTAGACTCAAGGTCTTAGACTTGAATCCCCTTAACTGCATTCCATGTTTCAAGTGGAAATCGCTGTGGTGAAGTCATGCTATTGCTAGCAAGCCAGGGTTTTCCTGAAAGAGATTTTTTGTCATCAAAAACAAAAAAGAAAAAAAAATTGTTTTAATACTTGTTAGTGTTGCTCCTGATTAATGTGCATAATTTACCCTTTTTACCAAAAATAACGATACTTCTTAAGTAATTCATCTTCTGAATCTGTGACAATCTTTTGTTGTCATGCCTCCCTCCCCTCTCATCATAGGAAATTGTACATTGCCGATGCAAGACCTAGAAAGAATGCTTTAGCAAATGGGGCAATGGGAGGTGGTTCCGAGTCATCTTCTAATTATTTTCAATGCGAGGTCTGTCAAAGGTTTGAAATGTGGATTGTTGTCTTTTCTTGGTTATCAAATTTAACATCATGCTGTTCACTAATATCATGCTCCTTTTTGTTTCTTCTGTCATCTGTAATTAGGTAGTTTTCTTTGGAATAGACAATATACATGCAATGAGGGAGAGTCTTTCTCGACTCAGAGATTATTTAGATACTCATGGCAGGACTTCATCGGACGGAATGTTATCATTTTTGGTTAGTCTATAAATCTCATTAATGTTGCTATATGATTGCCATTGGTACTCTGCCTAGCTAAAAAGGGAAAAACTTGCTGAAAATGGTGTTTTATTAGTCAAATATGCGTTGCTAAAGTTAATCCATGAGACTTGCATAAGGAATTTGAAGTCGTCTCCTAGTTTTGTACGAAGAGCATACATGTTTCGCTTGTAAACCAATCTGTCACCATGGTCAAGGATCTTGTCCTTTGACATCAGCAAGAGAGAACTAATTAATGTCTCTGTTTGCTTATGTCTCTTAATTTTATCATTTTGGATGGAATGCTGAAAACCAAATCGATAGAGTTGTAGATTTGGGCTTTGGGTGAAAGATAGAGGTCTTTAGTTTAAACACAAAATTAAGGGGAGAAAATAAAAAAGGCGACTTACAGTCTCTATGCAGTGTCTATCAGCCAGTATGTGCTGGAGACGACATTTTGTTTACAGCGCATTCTTTTCCATTTGATGCATAGAATATTCCAATTTTGGTTTGCTTATAAAATGACGTACATGACTGAATTTAACTTGCTTTCTTCAGACATTAGTTCACCTTTTTATCTGAAATCTCATCTTATCTAAACTTTTATACTGAGTTTATGCTTTAAGCTTATTTAGGAAGGTTCCAAAGTAGGGAGTTCTTGCCATACTTGATTGCAAATTTTAGAAGTATTAACTTATCTACTAGATATCATGAACTTTGGCAAAAATTTCTTGTTATTGGATGCTTATTTGCAACATGCTTCTGCGTGACAGAGACATGGCGGTTGGACCTGGGGTGGAGGCAATCTCAGCAGTATGTCAGCTTCTGTATCGTCCCTTGGTGACAGTGGTTGGCTAATACATGTCCAGAGTATCTTGGCTGGTGCAGCTTGGATTGCCGCACGCATTGCTTTGGAATCAGCATCAGTGCTTGTACACTGCAGGTCGAATAGTTTGATGTTTTATATTTATTCTTCTTGCTCTTTGCCTTCATGTTGAAAGTTGAATTGATGTATGACGTAGAATGTTAGATCTAGTTTTCTTCTTGTGAATAAATTGTGTTATTTTGGCTGCCATTTGATTAAGGTTTTTGTTTTCTTGCTAAGTCCTTCTCTTCCATTTATATTTTCTTGAGATTCTTATTAAGTGGTATATTTTACATAAAGAGAAGGAAGAGTTGAGGTATTTGGAATTGTGAAAGAACCAAAGGGATTGACCAGTTTAATTGGTTTGCCAATACAGGAGACTAGTTTATTTTCTTGGCAGAATTGCTCAATATTTAGAGACACTTTCAGTTGTTTTAGGTTGGATATATGCAAATTAACATGATTAACTTTATGGTTGCTTAAAGAAGGTGCATATGATTGTAATCTTTTACTTTGCTCTTGGATTGCATGGGACTTAGGTGGAATTGTTTATACATGGACCCAGCAGGTGTGAGAGCTTAACGTTTAGATGAATTGGACTTTTTCATGCCTTTTTTTTGGGGGGGGGGGGGGGGGGGTGGGTGGTTTACCATTAGAAGAAAGAAGAATTCTTTTTCCCATCTGGTGTTGAGAAACTTAGTAAAAAATGACTAGTGGGTTGAGAATAGAAGTTGGAACTAGATTGATAGGGTTAGGATATTGGAGAAAACCAAAATTGTCAACAAACTTTGATTTGTTCTGATAAAATAGCAAATCTGAAAATCTGTCCAGAAAATAAATCTATTTATACTTGGGTTATGATGAGTAAGAATCTCTACCCTTGATTAAATAAAACCCTAACTAATCCTTGTCATCCATGTAATTAAAAAAGTCACATGCTAATCACACAACTTCTAATTAAAATTAATATATGAAAGGAAATAAATAACGACCAAAACCAGTCAAGCAGCCAAAATTTTGTTAAATTTAGAGGTTGCTAATGATAAAAATGTGTTAATGATAAAATTAATAATATGGCTGGCCTATGTTTATTGGCTTGATACTGGGCTTCGAGAAAACGAAACTGTGGGTGGAAAATTGTTTTTCCGTCTAAATATTTGATGGATGGTTCAATTTTAAATTAGACATTGAGGATTTTGGAGGAAACGAAAGAGGCACACTTGGGATTGATTCCTTGCTGATGACTGTTCGATTCATATGTTCTTTGCTACGAAGGATGTGCAGACCCACAACCCAGTTCTTTTTTTGTTTTTGGTTGCAAACAAGTGAAATATTGTTTTCTATTTATCAAGGACAACAGAGCCTTGTGTTTTATCAATTTGTGTAAAATTCAATTGAAAACAAGAGCTATTTGATTTCAATGGTAACTTTTTCCACAATAGATTTTAGTCCGTTTACCTCTTTGTTGACCACAAGATTCTGAGTGGTCCATCACATGTTAAGAGAAATACCTCAGTTACTTTTGCTTTGCAGCCATGACCTGGTTTTAGCATGAACTTGGGCAACTTCCAAAGTTTTTTATTGGAATAGGGGCTAAGTGCCTTGGCCTTAGGTTTGCATAAATTTTAAAAAATATGTCATGGTCTTAGATGGTTCCCCTGCATCTGATGTGCTACTTTCTCTTGATACTGTGTAGAAACTGAGTTCCCTACGTATCACTCTTTTGTGCAGTGACGGATGGGACAGAACCACGCAGTTGGTTTCACTTGCTAATCTGTTGCTTGACCCATATTACCGCACATTTTCAGGGTTTCAGGTATATTGCATCAAATTATGGGATTTTCTTTCTTGACTGAAAAAACTTCCTGTCTATTTTAAGCTGTGGTTTTCTTAAGAGGAATAAATCTTTTTCCTCGTGTTGATTGCAAACAACCATGAGATGAGGCACATCTTTGATGGGAGATTTGTGACAGATCCTTCTCTTTTATTTTCTTGTGTCAACCCCTTCCGCTTTCTAAACAAGTACCCGCTTTTTAAACAAGTATCCAAAGAAAAAAAAGGCAAAAAGTTATCTTCTTGCTGTCAGGAGAGTGGTGCGCAAATTATAGGTCAAGTACTACGTGTTTAGTTTGGGGGATTCATATTTGGATACTAATTATTTTTCCTATTCAAAATTTCTTTAATTAATATAGGCACTTGTTGAGAAAGATTGGCTAGCATTTGGTCATCCATTTGCAGATCGTGTGGGAATGCCAACTATTCCCGGGAGCAGCAATGTCGCTTTTGAATTAACTCGGCAGTCTTCTGTTGGTAGTTATCCAGCTTCACCCATGCGCCAATCGTCAGGGTCATTCTCGTCTCAAGCTCCTAGTTCTTCTCATTCACAGAACAATCGTTCTCCTATATTTTTGCAGGTGTGGATTGATATTTCCTTTATTCTTGTGCATTTCCTGCTGATTATGATGACTGCTGTTAGCAAGTGGCAACGCATAATTGATGCGAACTACTGTGGGCAAATGTGGGTCCAATTACTAGAGATATGTGCAATCTTTGTCTACGTATCATAGATAATGTGGTAAAAATAAGTTGGTTTAAAGAGCACAGCTTTTTTTTTTTTGGGATTTTTTCTCTTTTTGTGTCATCAGAATGAAAGGACTTCAAAAGATTTCTGTATAAAAGCTTTGCAGTTTGGACAGCTATTGGATGTTCTAAATGGCAAAGCCTAGATATCCAGAGCTTCTTTCCTGAGAATGATGCTCAATGCAATTGGCGTGAAGCCCATTGTCTTGTATTATCTTCGATTCCTTAACCTTCTTTATTTTCTCGATGTTGGAGCTAAAGCAGATTCAAGCCTTATTTTTGAATCCTACTTCTATCTAGTCCTGAACATTGTCCAAACTCTTTCCCTGATTGTGGGCCAACAATTTTCCCCTTGATGGGCTACAGATGTCCAGCGCCAACACGTCTAAGGTTTCAAAGCTGTTGTTTGGGCCTCTTATATGCCTTCCATTCAAGCTTCTTGTTTTTTTGAATGAAGGGCAGCAACATGTTGCTCCAAATTAGCGGATGTGAGGGAAACTTTCTGGGGGAATACTCCTATGGAAAGAACTTACAAGTTTTGGGGGTTTTCTTCGGGGCAAGGTTTACATCTGAATGGCCACCAAGATGGATGACTGTCCAAACAAACTTGATATGTAGCAGCAATATAGGTGTGGTTTAAAAATTCTGATTGGAAACCTAAATAAGCATTGTGGCACCTGGGAACCGGTTCCCCGCCTGAAATCTAATCGGAATTCTGTTACTAGATTATATTGTATGACTTTGGGGATCTATTTTTGATAGGTGTTATTTACAAAGTATTTTGTTAGTCTTTTAAAGGGAGAACTTACAGTTTGCTGTTGGGTGTGTGTTCTGCAGTGGGTTGATTGTGTTTCACAATTATTGCGAATATATCCGTTTGCTTTTGAGTTCTCCTCGGTATGTGTCTTTCATTTGTACATGAGTTAAATGTCTAAACAAGTGCATTTCCCATATATTTTTTTCTCTTACATGTTTATTTTGTGGCAATATAGGCTTTCCTGGTGGATTTAGTAGACTCTGTGCTTTCATGTCGCTTTGGGAACTTCTTCTGCAACAGGTGATGTTCCTTTCTTTTCTCCTTTACTGACTTGCTATAGTGTTGCCAACGACAAATTCAGATCAACAGTTAGATTTCTGGCATGCATTTGCTTGTCGGTATGTGGACTAGAGGTGCCAAAATCTAACTGACCCAAATCCGCACGGGAAACATTTGACCCGACCAACCCAGCCCGAAATCTGAAAGTAATCCAACCTGATTGACTCGAACCCGAACCCACACTCGCTCAAACTCGACCCAAAAAACATGACTTTCTCTTTTGAAATCAAACTCTTTTTTTTTTTTGGAAAAAGACAACATATTATTTAATATTTTCTTATAGTTTACTTATTACTTTGTCTATAGATAACAAGCATATACACTATATATATACATGCTAATTCAATTTTATACATTATATATATATATATATATATATATATATATTATTTATATAATTTTTTATTTATTATATATTTAATTATTTTGAGTGGCAAGTGTTGGTGTAACGAAAAAGTTATTCCTGGTGGTCTTGGATTCGAGTTATGGAAATGGCCTCCTTGCGAAAAGAAACTAGGTTAGTGCTTTATACATCTAACATTTTCCCTGGACCCCACAATGTGGGAGCCTCCCATTTTTTATATTTATTTTATGTTGACATTAGATTATCCATTTTATATAATTATCGATTATTATTTTTTCATATCCACAATATTTTACAATTTTATCCACACACACAGACAACCCCACCCCCCCCCCCCCAAAAAAAAGTCTTTCTATACAGGTATGGTATGTAGTTTCACATCATGTGTCTAGCATATTTCTATAGTTTTGATACAAATTAATATACAAAAAATTTTGAAAATAACATAATTTCACCTATTTTAATAATATAAAAATAATAATAATAATATTTAAAGTGTATATATAAATCATGACTATAATATATATAATTTTATCTATAATATGTAATGTTTATAAATAATAACATAATTCACATATTCTTGTATATGAAAATAAAAATTTAGCGAAAAGGGAAAAATTATTTTCGTAAAAATTAGCATGTCGACCCCGTGGGTGGTCCGAACCCAATCCGATTGCGACATGACCCGCGAGTAACTTGATCTGAAATAGCTCATACCCAAAGTTACTCAACCCGAACTCTCCCAACCCGTCCTGCTTAACAGCTCTACTGTGGACGTTTAGCAGGTCATATATTTTTTAAAAAATGAAGGAACATTTCTTGTAAACAGGAGAAATAGATTGGAATCCCAAAAGCATATAACAACACATTCATTTGTCAAGCTTCTGAATAGATATAGAAATTACAAGAGAGCAGTGTTTTTTTTTTTCTCTCCTCTATCGTATAAGTCGTCCTGTGTAGCTCATAGTACAATGTGTCATCTTTGGATATCTTTGTAGGATAGACCAGTGAAGTAAAATCTACCAACATAAAAAATGGAAACAAAGGTGAAAATTTATGTTATAATAGACCTCATTCCTGTGGAGGAATGACCTGCTCATTTTGGTGCTCATTACAAGTGTCCTCAATAATTTTGGATGGCATTGACATAGGCCTACTCTGTGTCAGACACTGAACTTTTGTTAATTGATCTCTTCCCCTCACTTCTAAGTGCACTGAGCAATCTGTGGTTCCTTGTCCGTTTGTATGAAGTGTTTGTAGAGTTCTCTTGGGGGTTTCTTTTTTTTTTTTTTTCGGTGTCTGGAGATCATATTCTTAGTACCTTGTTTCTATGGGTTTCTTGTCTGAAATTGCATCTTTGCAAATTATTCTCGATGCATACTTCTTTAGGCTGGACTAGCAGCTGGTTTCTGTTTAGGCTGCTTTAAGAGGGTACTTATCAACTAATGGTGAATGTTAGGTTTGTAACTTTAGTATGTGTCTTGTTTGTGTTGGACTAGCAGTGGCTAATAACCTTTTGTGTTGGGAAGTAGAACTTAATATGGTACACACAATGAAGTAATTGAGCTGTACAAGGTTTCAATTGTGGTGAAGTATCTGTTTCTGAGTGCTTAGTGTCAATTCCAGTGAAAAAGAGCGGCAGCAAATTGGGGTTTCTGAATCTTGTGGATGCTTGTGGGCTTATTTGGCTGATTTGCGATCTTCAGAGGGAAAGTCTCATGTGCACTATAATTTCTTTTATGACCCATTAAAACATGATAAGCGATTATTACCTCCGGCAGCAGCTTTAGCTCCAAATCTATGGCCGCAGTTCCATCTTCGATGGGCTTGCCCCGCGGAAGCCCATGCTGGGGAACTTGAAGATCGATGCAGAAACATGTCCACGAAGTTCTTCGAACTACAGAGGGTAAAAAATCTTTACTCAAGTTCTCCTGCTGCTACATTTGAGGTTTCCTGTGCAGACGATGAGTTTTCTTTACTTTTTCATGGTCAAACGGGAAGCTGTACTTCTCCACTAGAACTCAGATATTGTTTGCTATATCGACTGATCTTTCTTTTTCTAACCCCTTTGTTTCTTTTCCTTCTTTTTCTGTTGCCTCCTTAGGCTGACTTTTTCATTGATCTCTCAATAGATTCCTAGTCTTAGATGGACTGTGTTTTCCTTTGTTTAAACAAATTACTACAGTGGGCTATTGTAGTAGTTTTGGCTTTTCAGTAACACAATATTCTGCCTTTGATGTTTTCTTATGTTGTATGTATCAAAATTGCAACAGGCAAAAGAGGTGGCAGAAAGAAAAGCTAAAGAAATCACAATTGCCATGGAATCATTATCTGCTGAGTTGAAGAATGAGAAGCAGCTCAGTAGCTCTGCTTTGGCCTTAGCCAGTAGGACAAACAAAGAAAACATGGCGATAAAGAGGGCCATACAGTCATTGGGCTGCAATGTTCACTTTAATAGTGCTGGTGATACAGCTGTAGATATTGAAAGCATCACCAGGGAAACTCCTCGAAAATACTCTACTTCACAAAGAGAATCTGATGGCACCGTTCAGCATGATGAGCAGTCAGATCTCTCTGTCTCCATCAGTGTTGTGGCAGATGATGTTTCTGATAATCCGTTTAGTCGAGTGTGTGAGACATTATGCCCGTTACGCACACGAGAGGGAGGTTGTAGATGGCCTGATGCTTCTTGTGCCCAACTGAGCAGTCAATTTGTTGGGGTAAGGGCAAACTTTGATGCATTTGATAGGCTTTCTATTTATGACAGTTATTTCAAGACAGAATAAAGACTCCAGAGATTCATCATAAAGATGGGGTTTACGCTTCGAATTCTAACGTAATAATAATCTCGAGGACTTTCTGTGGAGGGAAGGATTAGATAGCTTTAATGCTTGTTGGTTGCTCTCAGAGATTTATCAAGGCTCTCAAGCAATGCAATTGTAGGCCGTGGTAGTGATACACTGAGATGGGCCCTCGAATTTTGGTGGATCCCGGGAATGCTTGTACAGAAGAATATAGAGTTAGCTGTAAAGCATACCTTAGAATATTCTTTACCTTACCGGAGAATTGAGGAAGAATGCCCAAAGTGATATATAGAAGGTCTGCAGAGGAGGTTATGCCTCTCAATTTTCGCTGTATTGCTTTGAGTATCTGCTCGAAAAAATTCTGTAGAATCAAACATTTTTCTATTTCTTTTGCCGTAAATATACACCAAAATTCCAATAAAATTTTGTGGTTAATAAAGAAGATTCTTTATTTTATTATTTAGCGTATGGCCTGTTGATGTTTTTGAATTTATTTGGTGACTTTGGTCTCGTTATTTGGTTGTTTTTCATTGCTAAGAGGACAACCGAAAGTGTGAGTATAAAGGCCTTGTGCCAAACCTACTGCTTTTCTGTGTTTTTGTTTTTGTTTTTTTTTTTTGGCCATGTTCCCTTCGAAATATCTAATTTGAGATCTGAATATTTTCCTGTTTCTCCCATTTGAGGTCTGAAATATTTATGAATAATGATATTTTATTTTCAATATGATAGTCTGACTAAGTTGTGTGAATAGATTTTTTGCTAATGAAGACAAATGTAATTCAACAAAATGAAAACACTAAAAGACAATTTTTTAGCCTAACTCAGTTTCTTTCTTCTTTGTTAGGGTATTCTTGCAGCTATTTTGGTAAATTAAGTCTGGAAGAATAGCAATTCTCAATATTCACTGGCTATTTATCATGCATTAGATGATGGTTTTTTTTCTCATTTAAATTAATAGACGTAGCTAGTCGATAATGTATGAACATCTTGTAACTGGCATTCTATGGTCTCCCAATCCGCTAGTCTTACAGATATAGAGGCTGTTTAATTTAGCTTTTGGGTTCGGCTTTTTCGCTGTTCAACTCTCAACAGCAACCTTCTAAGTTCTAAGAAAAAAAAAATTTATTAAATAGTTAAATCAACAATCAATAATATTAAATAGACAAATCGATCAGGCTCATAGTATCGATAGATCTGTCAGTAGGCCTAACCATGGGCCACATGTGGAAGCCCTTAACCATATTGACCACATACAAAAGGCAAAGCTGCAAAGCCGCAAGGAGGATCACTCGGAAACATTAAGAACCAAAATTTCCAATTCTAACAGCAGCTTTCAAATGTATTCCATTTAACATTATGGAGAACAAAGTTTTATGTAAAACATTACAACTATGCCAGCGGTGCCCGTCTCTTATGTTCTGTCAGTAACATCCAGAAATTTGACAGAGGCTTACACAGATTACCAAAGAGTGGGGAGTCCAAATTATGAGAAAATGTTCTCCTCTTGCTGGAAAAGCATTCAACATTCTCGACGGCCTGTTGAAAATTGAATTGGAAACAGACAATAAATTGTCATTAATTATTTGACTAACTTAATAACAATTATTATTATTATTATCATCATCATCATAGTATTATTGTTGTTATTATTATTATATTATATAAGTAGCAATATCAAATGAAAATAATTTGTCCTAAATTTTCATTTTGTTTTTCAACTTCTACAACTACCTGCTAGTTTTGCCAAACAACATTTTGTTTATCTATTATCTGCTGTCTGCTTGCATCTGCGATCTAAGGGTTAACTGTTAACTGAAATGGACCCTAAGCACTACTCGTCATAGATGTATTAAGTATGGACACGACAAGCATCAACTAGTAATCCAGTCCAGTCATGTTCACATATCACCAAGTGTTAATTATGATGTCTACATGCCACAATTGCCACATTCAACAAAACACAGCCTTGTAATCATTCCTCATCTTCAACTGGTGATTGATACTCATCAGCAGACTGATTGTCATCATTCTTCTTCGCTCTCTCCTTTCTCTCCTTCCATCTTGCCCATATCCAGTTCAGGATAAAGAACCCACCAAGTGCATAAACCTGTAAGGAGATTGACGTTTGTTTAATCATGATAGGCATTCACAGTTCAGAATGGACCAGCCAAGGTGCTCAGAGAGTGAGAGAGAGAGAGAGAGAGATACTTATAAAAAAGGCGGTATGCAGAGAGGGAAGGCTAGGGAATTTAGCCAGTGATACATCGGTCTATTTATAAGCAAGTGACACCGAAAACAATGCAGATGTAGCAAGAATTACCAATAATCGCTAAAATAAATCATCTCAACACATAGCACACACTGCTAGCCTACAGGCTTCCCAAATGACTTGAGCAGTCGCAAGAGGACCAGTTTGAGGGCCCTACTCCTAGTCTTCAACATAGATAGCCATAACATGATTTCAACAATCCGCAGCTCTGCATACCCAATAACTTCCATCTTAGTTTAGGGCCAAATCAAACTGTGAATCTATCCATAACATTAATGCCCATATCAAAATTAAAACCAGATCTTCTTTTATATTATTTGACCATTAGATTGTGTATAGGTTAAGCTTACTCATCGATTAATGCCCATGTCAACGGTGGATGGGTAAAACAGACGCATAAGAAATGAGTTGACATATAGGCCCGTCTATATCCTCTTGTATGACTAGGGCTGTTACCAAGCCGAGCCGAGTTTCAACATGTTCAAGCTCGGCTCGTGAGATGTTCACCTGAGCTTGAGCTCGACTCGAACTCGATTCGAACTTTAATATTTGAGCTCAAGATGGGCTCTATAGTAACCATAGAGCTCGAGCCGAATTTCCCAAATTATTGTTAATCCAAGCCAGATAAGCTCGGCTCGTTTGAGTCAGACTTTTTAGTGGCAGCTCCTAACTGGGTTGACCCGCTCCAACAATGGACCCAGACCTAGGCCTCCATTGTTTCAGATCAAACTCTCATCTTCACACCACAAACACCCACCCAATTCCAAGAACAACAAAAAACAAATCAAACCCACATTTTTTTTTTCATTCCATAAACAAAAATCGTCAGATAAACAAAACAAAAAACAGAAAATCAACTCAAAAAACGAGAATCAGACAAAATAAAGATGGGGGAGGGGATCCTTGCCCGCCCAAAGCTCAATCACATAGAATCTAAAAGCCCCCCAACCTGTGTTCTCCTCTTCACTTCACTTCACTTCGTCACCTCCCTTCCAAACAAACTCCCAAAATATAAAGGCCATCCCTGCTGGTTGTCTAATTTATTATCATTCCAACCTGTGTTCTCTTCTCCTATACGCCTATCTACAAATTAATTTCGTACCCTCTTTCTCTCTCTCGCTTATATGTCTGCAATGTTTTCAAAGACCAGAGATGGGAACTTACCGGGTAAATGATTAAGGGATCCGAAAGTCCCGACTTTTCTTCGACCTCGAGCTTCAATGGAGGAGGAGTTATTGGTTTAGGCTCTGCGAACCTTACCGCCTCCGGTTCCTTTCTTGTGCTAATTTGTTTTGGTTCCTCTTCATCGTTTGCAGTAATATGATGGTCAGGTTTTGGCAATCGGAAAAAAGGCGGAAATTTGAGCTCAAATTTTGGAAGAAGCGAAAGTAAGTTCTTGTTGTTGGGACGTACGTCTTCTGGGTCTTTCTCATTGCTCATTATTATTGGTTTGGCATCACCAGCCGCCATTGATGGATAATTAAAGCTTGCAATTCTTATTAGGGGTTTGACATGGGAAGCAAGGAAATGAGCACATATAGCATTGAATTATTTGGGTGATTAGGTTTTCGCAGCGGTGAATTTTGGCTTCTTGAATTCGCTAGACCGCCGCCGATTTTAGTCTCAACATTCTTTATTGTTTTCGTAATAATAAAAACTTATCCTGACACTAAAGCAACAATAGATGTATTTTATATCATTTTAATAATAAATAATAAAACAAAAAATATCGTTATTTTTTTAAGTTAATATTTTTTTATTACAATTAATATATAATACATTAATTATTACACTATGAATATTATTCAAATAATTTTTTACTTTGGGGGAACTCATAAAGATAAAGTAATCAAGATCTACACAATTTATCTAAAGTGATATTTATATCATATTATTTTATCTATATGATATTTATATCCAAAACTCGTACCTTTTTCCTTTTTCTTAAATCATGTTCATATCATGAGACCTCTAAGTTTTCGTACCATTATACCTAAGTCGAATTGTCACGATGAGAAGGAATTACAAATTAATAACATGGTCCGACATGCATTTAATTTATAAAATTATATTTTTTATTTAATAATTATATATTTTTTAGATTATTCATTTTATAGATATTATTTATCATAAGGAATATAACTCGGATATGAAATCATATGCTTGATTCATTAAATCATAGTTTTACTAGTCAATAAATTTTTTTAAGTCAATTGACTTTGATTAGAACTAACATTGAAAATTTTCAATTGTAGATATGACTAACTGTATTTGAGTAAACAATTTAGGATAAAAGGAAAGTAGAAGGATAAAAATAAGACAGTCAATTCTAGATATGGCTAACTGTATTTGAGTAAAAAAATTAGGATAAAAGGAAAATAGAAAGATGAAAATAAGACAGAGTAAAATTGGAAGAAAAGAAAATTTTCAATCGTTTGTTATATTTAGAAAAAAATTAATGAGAGAGAAAAAAAATAAAAAATTATTTTGTCTAATAAAGAGTAGAAAGTAAGAAAGAATAAAATAATATGTATTAGAATATCAATTTTACACTATTTGATTTATAGATTATATATAAAATATTTGTATAAATATAGTTTAATAAGTTTACAATATTTACATAATTTTTATCAAAATATTTAATGAGATTTTAAAAAATGTAGAGATTTTTTTTGTTTTAGATAAATTTATAGTTTTTAATATATAATAAAAATAATATAATTTTTTAATTAAAAAAATAAAATTAATAATTTTCCTCTTAAATTTTAAGCGGGATAATTTTAGTGAGTTAATAAAAAAATATTAATTTTTTTTCTCCACTTTTTGCCCTTTAAAAATATTTCATAAATATAAATAGTTATCATTTTTCTCTATTTTATTCTCCCTCCTTTTTCTTCTCTCTCAGACACAACACACAACGCAAGTGTAAAAAGTCAGTTGGTTCGGGGTCGGACAGGGCTTGAACGGTGGGCTTACGTCTATTTAAATTAATTCAATTAGTTAAAAATATGTGCTCTTAATTATTGATGCGCTGGTAATTTTAATTAAAAAAATAAAATAAATTAAAGTTGAATATTTATTTTTATGATTGAAAAAAGTGTCTTTTAATTACGAAATGAGAAGTTCAATTCCAACTGATTTTATTTTTTCTTCTCCTTATATGTCTAATAGAATTTTTTGTAAACTAAAAAATAAAAAAAAATATATTTTAACTTCTTTTTGAATAAATGTAATTTACTCGTAATTTTATATTACAAAATAAATATGATTTATTTAAATAAAAAATTAAAAAATAAATTTAAATAAATTATAAATTAATTTTATTAAAAATAAAATAAAATAAAATAAAATTAACGCACCCACGGGCGGGGGAGAGAGAGCATGAGGAGGGCAGTGGAAGAAGAAGAGGAGGAAGAAGAATCAGGAAGACGAGTGGAGACGACATTGGTGGAAGCGGCGATAAGAGTGCTGAACACGGCAGACCCATTTGAAAAGGCAAAGCTTGGAGACTCCGTGGCTTCCAAATGGCTGCAAGGTGGCTTTTCTGTAACCTACAACCCTTCTCTCGACTTCCCCGTCCCAGATCGCCCCGCAAGGCTCACCAACGTACACCTTCCTTGAATTCCTCTTTTTTTCTTCATAAGAATCCTTTCATTTCCCTCTTTCTTTCTGTGTTGTCATCAAAATGTTCGATAAAATGCCTTAAACAAACAAAATGACCTTTTTTGTTGAAAAACTGGCAAATAATAATAATTGCAGGTTAAGTTGGTGTCGCCGAGTTTAATGCCAAAGCTGGGGAAAGCGGGCAGCTTGCAGAGCAGGCAGGCCATTGTCCACAGCCTTGTCCACACTGAAAGTTGGGCTATTGACCTGTCTTGGGATATAATTGCTCGGTTTGGTAAGCAAGAGGCTATGCCGAGAGAGTTCTTCACAGATTTTGTAAAAGTGGCGCAGGATGAGGGAAGGCATTTCACTCTACTCGCTAAACGGCTGGAGGAACTGGGCTCTTCTTATGGAGCATTACCAGCTCATGACGGCCTATGGGACTCGGCCATGGCCACTTCCAAGGACCTTTTGGCACGTTTGGCGATTGAGCATTGCGTTCATGAGGTGCGTGCTTGCCCACCCTCATGGCTAATTGTTTGGGTCTAGCACCACTATCCCGTCAATGGCCAGCCTAGTATCATTTTAGGGCTATGTAAAGGACGCAGTGGCATGTGTGATGTTCATTTAACATCTCGTAGTATGCTTTCCCTTAGCTTTACGGTATAATTGTTTAGCTACATCTTCGTTATTGATATGTGAATCAGAGCCTTAGATGGCCTCTGCTAGCTTTCATGGATAGTGGCTTGACGTATGGATGCTGAAATTTCACAAACTAATTTAGGCAAATGTAGCAAGTGTAAAGTACAAAAGGTTTTTGTTTATATGACTCAGTAAAAAGGTCTTAAGCAAAATTTTTTAATGTCCCTAAAATTGCTCACCGGCCCTGATGATAAAACTTTTGATTCACATGGAGAATGCAATGGATATGGGTTCAGGCTTCTGAGGAGCATCTGTAATTACCTTAATTTTTCTCTAACATCTACTTATTTCTACGGTTTGATGAACTGATGGAGTTGAGTGCAGGCAAGAGGACTTGATGTGATGCCAACAACCATCTCTCGGTTCCGCAATGGAGGCGACAATGACACAGCTGATCTGCTAGAGAGAGTGATTTACCCAGAAGAGGTTACCCATTGTGCTGCTGGAATAAGGTGGTTTAAATATCTGTGCTTGAGGACTAGAAATCCTGCTTTGAGTAGAGAAAGGTTGTTATCCGGAGAAAGTGGAGAGAAAGAGAATGAGATCACGGTGGAAGAAAATGAAGAGATGATTAAGAAGTTCCATGATTTAGTGAGGAGACACTTTAGAGGACCACTGAAGCCTCCCTTTAACCAGGAAGCAAGGAAAGCTGCCGGATTTGGTCCCCAGTGGTATGAGCCACTTGCTTTCAAAGATGTCAGCCCTGAATGTAAGATAGAGAATTGATTTGGCTAGCAATTGGACTATCCTCCGGACGGGAACCTCTGCCAAAATTGCAACAATCAAAGTTTAATGAACCAACAAAAACAAAACTAAGCACTGTAAGCCTACTGCATCCTGAGGTTTCTTTCTTGTTAATTGGTTCCGAGTAAGACTCAAATTGGATATCTTCAGCCCCAGAAAAGATTGCAGTACCAATTGAGTTACTATTATATTTGTTTTTCTACGTTCTTTAGCTGTTCAAGGTCGTCATCGCTTGTATGGGCTGTTTGCCAACGGATAACAGTAATGCACGATGAGTTCCTCGTATCCTACGGATTGATTTCGGTTGACATGGGTATGGCTCAGGGGATAGAAAGCCACGTTATCATGAGGCCCATATTTTGTTCGGCCGAAACAACGGGGCCAATGCTTTGTTTCAGCTGACAGAAAAGGCATTGGACCCGCTCAATGTTGTCAAGGCCCATATTACCTTAAAAGCCTAGGCTATACTCAACAACTAACCTCATAACCAGCAGACACTGTTGTGGAGAGTAGGAATCTGTTATTGTTTAATTAAAAATTTTGAGTTCGAGTTTATAGGGATGTAACCGCGTTAAATACTTACCGGAAGATTTTTACCGCCCTTCAGAGTCTTATCAGGGTCTATCCAGATTAGTCAACTTATTGAATTAAATACTGAACGGTCTCGGATAAAAAAAAAAAAAAACAAGAACAACTGGCCTCATACGCATACTGAAACTTCAGGATCTCAATGTTTAAAAAAATAAGTGAAACTAAAAATCTTCTAGATATAACTCATTAAGTTTTTTTTATACATATGTAACTCAAAAGAAAAAACAAAAAAAAAACTCTTATCATTTTTGTAAAGTGGGAAATAACTTCTTCCCTCTTTATATTCGTCACAGAATCATTTTTGTAAGCTAGAAATCTTCTCTGAATGTAGTTTCTTGATTGCATATATTTAATATTTAAATTTAAACAAAGATATTATTTATGATTATTATTTTTTGTATTGTCGATGAGGATGAGTTTTAAAAACTCAACAGTCAGACTCGTTTTTGCCATTAAACATCCAAATAATGTATCATACAGTAGGCGATAAGTAGAGCACCAAAGTAAAAATTAAAAAAAAAAAAAACCAACTGTGCGATAGAATTTACAGTTTAATCTCGAGAAATAAAAATTCAAAGCTCCATTACAAAGGAAATAAGAATTATTAATTTAGATCAAACTTTTATCGATCTTACAATTTAGAATGCAACTACTAAAATCTTATTTCAAAAAAATTTTACACGGATCATAGGCTACATTTATATTTTTTAAAATTTTACAATTCATATTGAGATTTTACCAATTTTGGCGAATCTATACATGTTTCTGTATTGACTATTGTAATTTCTTTTTTTTTTTTTGTTGGGGGGGGGGGGGGGGGTTGGTGTATGAGTAAGCTTCAGAGAAGGAGCTCTGAAATCAATAATTGGTAAAGTTTTACCATTACCAAATTATTATTTTTAAAGTCATGTTTTTTTTTTAGCTTTTCCACGTACTACTGCCTATACCTTCTAAACTACAAACTCTTAAGGCATTTTAAAGTCACGTTGGATTTGTTAAAGAAAGTAAAATTATAAACTCATTTATATGTTAACCCTTATTTATATCCCTCAAATAATCGGCTTAATGATTAATTTTTCCCATAAAATTTTTTTGTTTATTACTTATTAACCGTAACTTTTTTTTATTAAATATTGTCCATCATGTTACTTCCATCAAATAAATTATACTCACTTGTTACTTTTTTCATTAAAAATACTGACGTGACACCTAACATATGCCATGTCAGACCCACTATACCACTTTAGCATGCCACATCATCAGAGGATAAGGACATGGTAGATAAAAATTAAATTTTTTTATATTTTGAGAAATCAGGAAAAAAAAGTAAAAGAAAATTAAAAAAACAAATTCATTTCTCTCTCAACCCTGCTCCCTCTTTCTCCTCCTTTCTCTCTCCTCGCCCCTCCCCCTTCCTCTCTATCCTGATCTCCATTGTTGTCAAGTTCTGCCCGATCTCCATTTTTGTCGATCAAGATACCCAGTACCCAAAAGCAAGAAACATTCTTTTCTTTTTTTTTTTTTCTTTCCACAAAGAAACCCCCCTAATTCTTAGTTTTGTTGTGCTTGCGTAACGTAAAGAAAGAAAAAAAGCAACTTTATTTGTCCGCCATAGCCACTACGCACCCCCAAGAGAATTTATCGAAGAAAATATGACTGATGCACTGACTCAATTTACTCAGGAGGAGGCCTCTTTTTCTTTCTTTCTTTCTTTTTTTTTTTTTTTTTCAATTTCTGCTTTTCATTCTTCTCTCTTGAATCTTGACTTATTGTTGAAGAAAAAGGATGGAGCATGTCACGGGATTTGTTGCCTTTTTTTTTTTTTTTGAATCTTGTATCTGGTTTTTGTTGCTGAACCATGGAAGAAGAGGGAGTGACCCTAAGAGGAGAGAGGGAAAGATCGAGGAGAGAAAAATGAATTTTTTTAACTTTTTTTTTATTTTCTTGTTTAATTATGACAAAAATTAATGAAACAGTTTTAAAAAATTAAATTTTGAATATGTCACATCATCATCATTTGATGACATAACATGTTGAAGGATGAGGCTATTTACACGAAAGAATCAACTGCATACACGCAAACTAAAGGCATTATTTTTTTGTCTTTATTATCCTATTTGCGTGTATAGAGTAAAAAAGTACGTGTAAATAACATTATTTCATGTTGAAATGGCAATTTTAATCTGATGTGACACTTTAGATGTTATGTCAACATATTTAACAGAAAAAATGACAAGTAAATATAATTAGTCTAATGGTAACGTGATGGGCATGAATTAATAAAAAAAAATGTTATAGACAATAAATAATAAATCACCAAACATTTTTGATAAAATTAATCATTAAGCCCTCAGATTTCTATCTTCAAGGCTTCCAATTTCAATCTTAAGAGAGAAGGTATGGAATTTTTAACAATGAAAAGAGCTCAAGTAAGCCACTACTCAATAGAACTCTTCGTGGACAAAAGGAGAATTATTTATAGAATGAAAAATCATATCCATATTGCAGCCTATGACTTACAAATGGGATTATACTGTACGGTAATGATTCTATTATCGTGTTTTTCTTGTTATTTCCAATAAATTGACAACCAAGCAATTTAATCCACTGATGATTTACCAAATGATACATCACAACAAATTGCGGCAACAATCAAAATTGACAACAGAATTCCTTTTTTCTTAAAAAAAAAAAAAAAAAAAGCCGTGCGAAACTCAATAACTAACCTTTAGGAAAGACATCCTCTGCCATGGCTGAACGCTTGGCAACCAATTGCTACTTCGAGGGCTTTTCTAATGTCACAAAAGCAGTCTTTGGATATCACTGAAGTTAGAACGCAAAGCTGAAAGAAAATCACCTGCAGATAAACGATTTTTAGCGTCAAGAACCAATGCTCTAGCCCTACAGATCATAGTGAAATTTCGTCATCATAGCAACTCAGGCAGCAGCCGTAACCGTTCAACTAGAATAACAGCTTCCTCAAGAGACAATGAATCGCCATACCAAAGGATAATATATAAATATTGAAGAAAATAAAACATATAAGACTCAAATTCATCGGCAATTTGAACAATTCCAGCAATACGAACCTCCAACTTTGCCGTCAAAAACACGATGATCAGCAGATAAAGTCAGGTTCATTTTGTTGACAACAGCGGGCCTCTCGATCCCTGCACAATAAATCCACGTTACATGATTCGATTACGAAGTGACAATACTATCAGGCACAAGCTACAGGCAGCAAATACTCACCATCACTTCCAATGAGCGGCTCAATGGCTTTGTTTCCTCTACCAACAGCTAGAATGCCAGCCTGCAATTTGCAGTAAAGTGTTACACATATACAGAGCAAGCTAAAACTATGATTAGTAGACTAGCCACAGTTTTCTAATACCCTTATTTTGTTTTAAAACAGTCGAAGCCTTAATTTACAAAGAGCCTCGGTTCTTTTATTTTTTTGCAGTGCAGTCTCTGAATAAAGTTTACAAGAGTCAATAACAAGAGAAAGAACACTTATGCAACAGTGAAAATAAATTGCCAACTCTGAGAACAAAAAAACTTCCCAAAATAATTTAGATCTTAAATAAGAGACCAGAACACATATTTTGTAAGTATATTATTTTGACTATTTTAGTTGAGTCTGTGAGAAAAATTGGTTGGAACAAGTTCCTTCCTGGTTTTTTAGTGAACAACGATGTTCAGAAGAACTGAGTGGGATTAAGCTCCTGCTCAAATTAGCCTCCCATTGGTGGATTCCAAAGGATAGTAAAGTTGTATCCATGCCCTTGGACCTACTAGGCTACTACCATACAAGCGCAGATGCGTGAGGAGGGAGGATTTTTTTGGGGGGGGAGGGGGGGGGGAGGAGAGAGAGAGAGAGAGAACCTGTGGGGGGTTTATGATTGCAGAAAAGTGGTCTACTGGATACATTCCCAGGTTGGAAATACTACAGAGAAAAAAAGATTCAGATATTAACAGAACATTACAGGCAAGGGATCTAAAAACTAGAGACTACAACAGATATACCTGAAAGTCCCTCCTTGATACTCATTTGGTGCCAGCTTCCCCACTCGTGCTTTCTCAGCCAATTGCTTCACCTTAAGGTCCAGGAAAAACACAATATGATAATGGTGAGGCAAACAGAGAACTTCAGACTCAAAAACCTTAACTATTTTTAATTATTTGGACAATCAACTAAGACACGGGGATAATATTCAGTTGACAAGAATTTTCACCCAATGAATGATCGTAAGTACAGTCTCACTTGAAAAAGAGAGCAGCATGTTCTTCAAGACTAAGCAATATTTTTTGATAAAACAAAGAGTTAGAATTTAGGAATATCAATAAATGCATTATCATTTTCCAGGATTCTAAGCAGCAAGCCAATACAAGCTCCAAAGTACCATATGTGACAAAATAGTGCATTTAACATAAAAACAGGGAACAAATCACAGTTGCTGTAGAATACCTCTAAGGAAATTGCTGTGATGGATTTCTGATCCGCATTCCTAACAATAGGAGTCAACAAGCCCTGCACATAGGTAATGCACAGTGAAGCATCAAGTTCCGTATGCCTTTAAAATGACAGAATTTTTGCACCATACCTTCTCTGTAGCTACCGCAATTGAAATGTCGACCGAGTCGCACAATATGATCTCCCCTTTCTCATCATTCCAGTAAGCTACCATGCATTGATGAAACAGATACATGATATCAGAAACAAACATTAAGTGTTCTGAGTTTTGTCGCATGAAGAAACATGTTCATCAGCATGTGTGCATATACCAGTAGCATCAAAAACATTTCACCATAATAACTGCGTAATTGAAAGAGAAACACATCCTAAAGTAGGATCAAAGGGTCAAACCATGGTGTAAAGCGTGAAACAAATGGAAAGGCTTCAGGGATTAATTATTCTCCCAATACGCAGGCAAATCTAGTAAAAAAAGTTCCATGCATTGGGTTTATCTCTGGACTAGTATCCAAAACAATTAACAAATATCTTACCATTAGCTTCTGGCACATTTCTCAGGGCAATTGCCACAGCTTTGATGACAATGTCATTTACCGAGACCTTGATATCATGTTTGTCTGCAAATACAAAGCAGAAAATATAGAATGTCTGCCATTCGTCTAGTCACAAAAATTAAAATAAAAGTCTGCCAGAATTCAAGACTCCAATGGAACAAAACAAAATTCAAGTTCCATACCTTTAAGTTCCTTTCTAAAAGAAAGAAGTGCATCCAGTACAACATCTGATAGGCATTGTTGACATATCAGAAACAACAAATTATATAACCAAAAAAAAAAAAAAAAACAAGAGGCACAAAACCATACACCCTAAAGTGTGTGTCTAACCTGTGGACAAGTACAAATGTGGCATAGTCTGTTTTGATTCCAGTAACCTCTTTGCTATAACCTGGAAAGCAATGGTACCTTGCGGATAAACAACATTTCACTAACAAAGATGCAAAATGGATTCTCAGAAATTCCGCAAAAGTAAATGCCAAGCTCTAGTATGTTCCACAACATAAGATTTGCAGGTCAGATCAGTAAATAGAATGATGAAATTTTACATTAATGGTGTCATTGATACAATTCCAATCATATTTAAATCAGTAACTAGGGAACAACAAAAGGCAAATTCACATCCTTATATAAGTCCACTCAAAGTATGGATCAAAGACTAGATAAAACCAGATGGGCGTGAAAAGCTATGCATCTCAAATATTTACACAAAGGCACAATGAGCTACTAATGGCAAAGAAGAGAGCAAAAACCATACAGTCACCACAATTGGCCAAATGCCATCTTTAAGTTCAGACACGTCATCAACATTCAGAAGAAGATGGTGCTTTGGATAGTTTATTTTTTTTATTATGGACCTCAACCAAACTACTTTAGAACCTCAATCAATTTAGTTTACTAGGGTTAGCTATGGTATTGAATCTCAGTGCAAACATTTTTTCTTTAAGCCAACATATATGTGTATGAACGGACTTCCAAATGACACAAATTGCCCCTCCCTCCATAGCAGAACCAATGATGTTTGCAAACCATAAGAATATATATGCTTTTCTTTTTTCTTTTTTAACATTTTCTCCATATTGTTTCACATGAAGTGCATTAATATCTAGTATCTACTCTTTCTTATCTTGCTACATGCATTTCAGCATCCTACATTCAGCTCTTGTCATGGTACAGAAAAAAAAATTTCTGCTTAATCGTACCTTGCGAATTTGAGTGTTTGGCAAATCTTCAAAAGAATCTAACTGTTGCAATTGAGACTTTGATTCCTGGAAAGCCACCTTAGAAGGTTGTTGGCCCCGTTCTGGTGATGGAGATCTGGTTTCCTTAGGTGAAGATTTTTCTGAAGACACCTTCCCTGACTTGATTGCAGCCAGAACATCACTCTTTAGCAGAGTACCATGGGGGCCTGATGCCTTTAGCAATGATGTATCCAGTACATGTTCAGAAATCAGTAATTTAGCAGCAGGACTGATCCTTCTAAAACTGGTCTTTGGTTCTGAAGATTCATCTTTAGAGTTACGATGGATCGACTTCTCCTCTTTGATCTGCATGCCACCAGTGACAGACTTCTTTACAGTTTCAATATTATCATGATCTTCAACCTTGCAAAACAACAAACATCAGTTTTCTCACCTGCCTTGGGTGACAGAAACTAACATGTCAACACAGAAAATAGAGGTGCTAACCAAAAAAAGGTTGCAACTTACTATTACTACAATAGGTTGGCCCACAGCCACATCCTTAAAACCTTCAGGCGCTAGTATCTTAGCCACATACCTGCACTTAACATTTACACCAGAGAATGTGACAATCTAGCATGGTTACACAAGTTAAAAATTTGTTTTTTTTTTTGTTGGTATAAATCAGTTAGAATTTCTTTAGGTGTATGATAAATATAATGTCGATGGAGCCACAGATTAACACATAGAAATTAAACAAGCTAAGATGAGACCATGACTGTTCCAACCACTTTGAGTCTCTGACATCTGCTAGAAACTACCTAAGCCCGCCTACCCGTGGTTAATTTGACAATTACTAAACATATTTGTCACTACAATCCAAAACCAATGGAATATGATTTACTTAATTCCTTTTATTGCATGACAGGCCTAACCTTCTTGATATTTATCTACACATTTGTCATTGCCTTTTGCAATTATGGTATTATCAAAGTTAAAAATGTATAAACATATACACACAACAACAACAGCAGAAACAAAACTTTAATCCCTATAAATACACACACTCTCTCTCTCTCTCTCTCTCTCTCTCACTTTTACTCAATCATTAAATTACAAAGATTTTTATCATCCTGTAAGACATAACTGGCCAGCCATCAAGACTTAACAAGTTCTGTGGCCTCCAAGTCCACATTCAAAGGCAGCATGCCTCCTAACCATTGCACTACACATGATCCAAGAGACCCAAAAGGAGATTGTCTTGAAGAAAATGACTTCCTAATTGTATGAAACGTTGTGAAGGAATGACAAAAAAGATCTCTCAAGCAACATTTGCAGGTACCCTAAACACTCCAAATGCATCTTTATGTGCGAAGACAATGAGGATCCACCTCAGTGTTCAAGACTAGGTGCTAATTCCACATTTTCAATTAGTATCCAGCAATTACTCACCTGGTCACCAACTTCCCAAATTTTTTAATCCATATGACAAACGAAGAAACGTGGGTTAAAATATTTAGTTTGTACCAGTTCAATCTGTCTACAAAACAACAAAAAATAGTGCCATGTTATAATTTCCAAGCATCTGAAGTCACTATTAAGCTTTTCGCTGGATAACTGTCCATATTCCCCATCCCCAACAAAAATCTGAAAGTACTTGAGTACAATTTGGGCCCTCTGTGGACAGGTAATATCTTTTCCTTTCTATATTCTTTAGATACCATACCATAGCTAAAGGACTTATTTTTATAATCTTCGTGTTTTTCTTCCGTTGGGACAAGTGATATAACCATTGTCTGTTTCTGTGCACAGCCCTAACAAGCCAGTAGTGCAATGAGTGCTCAGACCATAAAGAAGATGTGACTTAGTGTTGTGTTTCCCCGCATCGCAATCAGCAGTTTGCTCTTATTAGATATTGCTTCTCACTTTAATTGACAGTATAAGAATTCCCAAGAAAGAAAAAGAAAAGGAATTTTACCCCTCTTCAAGGCATTCGAATTCAATGGTAGCTTTGTCAGTCTCTATTTCACATAAGACATCTCCCATTTCTACCTGTTAAGAGGAGAAACATCATAAAAGGAATCCATGACAACTTGGTCAATCAGGATGACTTGAACACACAAAAAGCCATTCAGCAATGAATCTAATAAGTTAAGCCCAGGAGTGAAAAAAAAAAACCTTATCTCCTTCTTTTACTCTCCAGTGAGTAATGTTGCCCTTTTCCTGAAAAAAATAACATAGAAAACCAATTGAGCTTTTATAGCATAAGGGGAAATTTGGGAGAGAGAGCCCAGAAATGCCTAGATGAATAATTTCTCATTCCTAATTCCTACCATTGTTGGGGATAATGCTGGCATTTGAATTACAATATGAGGAGGAGCTTCAGATGTGTTGATTGCAGACCTTGTTTCCTTTTCCCTGCCTTCATTTTTGGCATCCAAGTTAGTTGATTCCACACCACTACCAACATTTGTAGGAACATTGTGGATGTCATCTGCATCCTCAACCTTGTAAAGCCATGAAACGAAATTAACCACCCAATACCGAGGAGACACAAGCCCAACAAAATTACCAAACGATACAGCATAAATTTTAGATGCAAAATCCTTGTAAATGGCATTAAAAGGTGAAAAAAAAAAAAACTAATCAGCTGATAGCAAATAGGACAAAAGGAGAGCTAGTGCCTTAGACTCATGGTAGAGGTGACTAAGACTAGAATAACAAAAAAGAAGCTGGAGCCTTAGGCTGGTGGTAGATGTAAAGCTATCCAAGGTAGGCACCAAGATTAAAATACCATCAACAACATCTAAATTTGTAAAAACCAAAATAACCATCATAATAGAAGAACTCTATAAGGAAGAACTAACTTGGGATACTAATCAAAAGTGTTCAAATGGCACAAGATAAGAACTCTACCAGCATAACAAAGGTTTTACTAGAGCTTCTTAAATGCTAAATCAATGTGTTTAGCAACCATATTTCCTTGTTTGCTCAAACCTCCCCCCCCCCCCAAAAAAAAGAAAAAAAAACAATTCCTTAAGCTCAGCAACAGATAGTAAACCAAATGAGACAGGATTCTACAACAGATTCATCACTGCAAAATAAATAAAAATTTGCAATTATTAACGTGAAAGAGTTCAATAAGAGTTATCACTATTTACCGTTATGGCAATGGGTTGTCCGACAGGCACATTTTTTGAACCTTCGGGAGCTAGAATCTTAGCCAAAAACCTGCACTGAAAGAGCAACTATAAATATGATGATTGGAAATCCAAAAACTCAGGTAGCTTAGGCATATGCAGTCAAATCCAAGAGGGATGCCATTATACCACGTGCCAGAGAAAAAAAAAATGAATAGAAAAGTGTTTCAAGGGAGTATCTCAAAGAAGGTGGACAAATAGCAACGACTGCAATAAATTACGGTTACCAAATGGTTTAATACCCTGAGACTACAGGGTGAACTATCGACAAATTAAATTGCTGCAAAAAGAAGACCCCAAACAAAAGGCAAACATCTTAGTAACCTACAACACAAAAGCACACATGGCATGAAGACATGGGAGCAGAAGATCAAAGTTTCAAGCAAAAAGGGATATATATATGTGTGTGTGTGTGTGTGTGTGCGCGCTTGTCCATACCATGCGTCATATAAAGTTTGCACCTTCATGTGAATTTGTGACTACATCCTCTCTCTCTCTCTCTCTCTCTCTCTCTCACACACACACACACACATAGAGACACGCGCAACCCAAAATCAAGCAAATGATTTCCATTTATACTTTTAAACTAATCTCAATCTTTAAAATATTTAGAATGGTGGTCTGCTTCAACCCAAAAAAAAAAAAGATGAGAACAGTGGTTTGGCAATAGAAATTAGTTTATTCTATCTTTGGCATGTTTTTCCCTTTTTTTATTACATAGTTTATTTTAAACTTTGGCTGCAATTATATTGTTATGGGAGCAAAGAAGTTGAAACTTCTCCAAATGGAAGCAAAATGTCCCCAAGAGAGAACCATCAAACCATCCAGCTTTATGGGTTAAGGGTCAAATGATTTAACAAGACTAAGAAGCAGAATAATAACATAAAAGCAAAGGATTTACGATTTACCCTTCTTCAAGGCTTTCAAACTCAAGTGTTGCTTTATCCGTTTCTATTTCACACAGTATATCGCCCACTTCTATCTGTCAAACAAGTTCAATGGGCCATAAATAAGAGCAAAACTATCTACATTCAGTCTTGGAAAAGGATTTATTTCAAAGGCCACTTTGGAATTATATCAACATGGACATCTTTGACCATGAAAGCCCAAGTTTGAACCAAATTTTGTTTATCTATTACCTTATCTCCTTCTTTCTTCCTCCATTTTGCTATATTGCCTTGAGTCTGCAAAATTGCAATGAAACCTTGACTTCTCACCGGACTGAAGAAAACCCAAAAATGAATATTGCACATTTCATATTACTCTAAGACTGCATGCCTCACCATTGTGGGGGACAAAGCAGGCATTCCGACAACCATATGAGGTGGGAGCTCTGAAATAGCAAATAGATCAGTCATATGAATACAAGAAATAATATATCCATCGGCAGACACGGGTATGTAAACTTTATCTCTTCCTAAACCTCATGTATAGTTATTGTATGCAAAAAAATTTTTCATTGGCATCGTGATAGAAAAAGCAAGTGGAATTTGATTATCGGTACCATATATATATAAAACTGCCAATGATTTTTAAATGAATCAGGTGATATACTCAAAACTAGGTTGAGGATCCCAAGTAATCTCACAGGCAGCACAAACAGCACAAGATATTCTTCGAATCAGGTGATAAACTGAACAAGAACATCATCATAGCAATAGGCCTAGCACATCAAAGAAGTACTTCCTATTTTCTTCATAAAATGCCTTATACCGCAAGTCAGTTCACAGCAGACAAAATAAGCATATTTTATATCCACATATTTCAGAATGTTTAAACGATTCACCACTTTATAACAAAAATTATGAACCTTGAAATGGAGGGAAGTCAGTCAGTTAAGAACTCCATAGTTTATAGCTGGCTTCTGGATAAGGCCTTTCCCTTTTACATTGAGCATGGAACTACAGTCAATCCTACACATTTGGTTGTTCTTTAAGAGCAGTTACTGATACACGACCTAGTTAGCTATGACTCCCATCCATCACCGAATGATTGTCATGTACTAGAATCCATATTCATTTCATTGAATATTATCACAGAAGGGACCAAACTGTCTTAGCAATGAACAGAACAATTTCTTCAAACCCTAGCCATTTAGTAGCATCAACTGGAAAATGTCAAGATGACAGCCGTTCAACTTACCACGAAAGTATCCATCAAAATGAAAAAAACATGCAAGGAAGTAAAGACAAGAAAATTTCTCAATGATAAGCAAAATTATAAGAGATACATATGGAATAGAGAGAACTTGCTAGTAACGCGAAGACCGCATGTACCTGCAGACGAGAAATGCTGCACACGAATTCGCCACTGCAGATGGCAGACAAAATCAGAGAAAAAACATATCTGGGTTCTGGGCAGAACAACCACAATGCAATTCAACACTAACCGTGAGCCTTGTAGCATTACCATGTCCTTCAGTGACCATCGGCAACGAAGCAGGCCTGCCAAATAAAAATATAAGTGAATTTTCTGTGCGGGGGGGGGGGGGGGGCAAGCGGAGGAAGAAAAAGGATGAAATGAGCAAACACAAGTTGCAAAATAGTTTCTCCAAGTGAGACAAAAACAGCAATCAAAGTTGACTAGAAGTCATGCAATAGCTTTAACAGTATCAAGTTTCTTGATTGCAAATGCATAAATTAAGCATTCGATTGTAATTACACAACAAGAATAAACTCTATTGCCTTTGCAATATGTTATGTTAAGCAAGCCCAAAGCAAAAAATTAAAAATAAATTAAAAATAAAAACTCCAAGTGATTCTTTTCTGTCAATATGCTCCAATTGCATCATAGGAATTCCAAAAAAAGAGTTTGATAAACAAAAAATCAAATGTATTCAAGTGGGTGGTTTTTGCGGAAAGTATCAATAAGTAACATTATGGCAAGAAAAAGTTTGATTCAACGGGAAAAGAAAAGGCAAAAATTGGAACAAAAATATCATTTGATTCGTCGATCCTCAAAAAAAGAAATAAGCAAAGTTCCGTCATTGAGTGAGCCCTTCACTTGATGAAAATTCCAGAGCTTGTGGTAGTATTATTTTGATTTTGGATGTCCCATGATCCACCACAATTTCCAAATTGTATAGTGACCAAACGGAAAATGACAGTTGACTGGGGTTCCCATGCCCTCAAAAAGAAACAATGGAATGCTAACTAGCCACTGCTCATGAAAGAATTCAAGTAATAACCTTGAAAAAAACCATTAAAAAAAAAAGACTAAAACCATATAGCAAATTTGTGAAATGACAAACGGAAGAGTCAACAGAAGCAAACCTAAACAAAAAGCCATTGTCATCAACAAGAGAATATTGTCTCCCAGAAAACCTGAATCAACAAGTTACAAAATATAAGCGTCAACATAAATCAAACCTACAAATGCTCCGTGATATTAATTAACATTTCTGCTAAAATATGAGTTCGACCAAAGCCCTAAAACCATCAGAATCTCCATCATCTCAACACAAACAGAACCAAAATAGACATTAAATTGCAATGAATAAGGATTCCAATCAAGAAAAGCCGTAACTCTAAAATTACAAGAAACGCAAGAAAGTGGAATTGCAGAGAGAGAGAGAGAAATATGAGAGGATGTGTACCGAGGAAGGGATCCGCCGGAGTAACGACAAGCAGAGAGCGACCGAGCTCTTAACAGAGAACAGGCGCGTGGGATCACCGGATGCCTGAGCCGCGAAAGCGCCATGGCCTCTTTTCTCCTGTCTTTCCTTCTTCTGCTGAAACGGAGATTATGGAGGGACGCAGAAGGATTTTTGTTTTTTTTGTTTTTTTATTTTTCTGTGTTAGTTCTTAAAAAACTAAAAAAAAGGTGCGTGTTTTTTTTTTTTTTTTTAGGTTTTAATTATTGACGGAAGATGAACGAGCAACTAACAGTCAAATTTGGTAACTCCAAAGTTTCAAACATTAATTGTACCTTAAAAACAAGCTAATATTATTAAAAAATAATTTCTAATTTAATTGCACATTTAATCAATATATATTTTATATTTTCTTCATCATATCACTATGTATATTTTATTCTACAAAACCTATTTATATTTATTTATCAATGAATTCATTTTAATGCACTTCATTGATTGTGAGGTGCCCTCTTTAAAATTGAAATTTCCAAATTTGATTTTCCGCCAGAATTAATTAACAAAAGAAATTTTGTATACTTTTTTTTTTTATTGCAAGGAAGATAGTAAGAATAGAAAAGAAGATTTAAACACAATATTTAAAAAGTTTTAAATAAATATTTCAATTAATTTTACTAAAAATATGAGATAAATCTTCTATACTTTAACACTTTTGGATATTCTCAAATTTCCTTACAATTTTATGCAAACATCAATTACCACGGGGGAATTTATGATTTTTTTTTAAATTTATTTAGAGGTCCATTGGATTGTGAGTTACACAATAAGAGTAATTTTTTCTTTTTATAAATCTCACTCTTCTCTTATTAAAATTTAAATTTAAGACCTTTAAAATAAAAATTTGAGTTCTAATTACTTACTGTTTCTAATAAACTAACTTATGGTTTTCCAAAGGAAACAAACGTATTTTATAGCGTCAAATATGATGCCATTGTTAATAATCCCAATAGTTCACTTCCTAAGGAAGGGTCAGACTCTCAGTACTCATTGTAGTATAATAGTTATACGAGTCATGATTCTGAATCTTTATCATGGCCTTGCACAATTGCGGAAGTGATACTAAGAAATTTGTTGTTCTTTGAGTTTAGTGTCGTTGAAGGATATGTAAAATATTAATCCTATTTTTCCTTTTATTTTTGCAAAAAAAAAAAAAAAAACAGTTGGCTTCCTTGCCCAAGTGGGTGTATTCCCCCACCCTGTTATAAAATAAAATTGAATACTGATCTTAATCTTGACATGTGATGCTACCTGACAGTGATACCAGAACCAAGTACCTATAAAGAAGCTAATCTTGTATGTAAAAGACAATAAAAGATACACTGTCAAAAAAAAAAAAACAATAAAAGATATTACTTTATTGGGTTTCATCTAACTTCGTTCCGTTTATTTATTCATTTATTTTTGACCAACAGAAAAGATAATATTGTATAAATTAAAAATACAGAGTACAGTTAAGGCCCAAAAACCTTACATATAATAATGCCCAACAACCCAAACCAACCCAAATAGGTCCAATAGGGAGACCATTGGAGCAAGCCACAGTAAAGACAAACACCCGGACCCAAAGTTCAGACACAAGCCAGCCCACAGATCGGGGCCACACGGCCCAATCCAAGTAGCTCCACAGACACCTCTCATTGAGAGAGGTTAGCACCAGCGGTCGATGGTGCGAGCTGCGCCGCCATACCAGCGGCTGAAACGCCAACAAACTACAACCAAATATCGAAACCGTCTAAAACCACAGCAAGACCCTCAGGAAACACGAGGAATCAAACGGAACAACCGAAGCAACACTGCAAACCACATCGAAACAGCCACCCCGAGGCACAAAAGGGAAGCCGAAGCCGCTGAAACTCCGCATCCTATACAAGACCCGACCGGAAGCTAGCAAAAAGGAGCCCCCCCCGCCCCCACGCCGATCGTAAAGATGATCGGGGGAGGCAGGAGAGTAAAGCCGCGAACACCGAAGACCACCAAAGCACAAAAATATTACAGAAACACAGAAGACAGAGGACCAAAATGCAACCCCAACACGAAAGTAAAACGAAACCCGACGAGGAAAAACAACCAAAAAAAATGGCCACCGAAAACCGACGGAGCTCCACCAGGGGAGCAGTCACCAGAAAGTCCTCCTGGCGCAGGTTAGCAACTAACCTGCACACGATAACGACTTCTAGATAACTGTTTTTGCCACTATTTATTTATTTATTTATTTTACGGAAAAACACCAGGAACATCAAATTTATTGCGTACAATGTGATGATGAGAATTTGAGATGCATCTTTTTTTGTTTTTTTTTTCCTGCTGGTTTATTAGTGTGACAGATCACAAGAGACTTGACCCCTTGTTTCTTTATTAGTTTTGAGGTGCATCCGCCGGCAGATTGCGGATAAATTGGACCACGACTTTAGCAGCATTCAGTGCTGCAAGGGGTCCAAATATATGAATCGCATTCTCTCGTTTCTGTCCTCCGGCCAAGTCTGACAGACCTCGGATGACGATCACTGGGAACCCATTTGACAAGCTTGTCTGAAGAAAGCACAAGTAACGCCAATCAGTTTGTTTTGCAGTAAAGTTCTTGCTAGTCAAAATTTTTGCAAGAGCAAAGATTATAAATACGGTCCAAGCCTAGCTTAGATGACTAGCCCCAGCTGTTTTAGCAACTGGTAATTGCGTCTGCCATATTGACCATTGTTGCAACGGAGACAGTAAAGTTATGTACAATTTTACTCTATTAATTTTAACAGCACCATTATATAACTTAAATTAAGAAGATACAAATAAGTATGCAGTTGATTAAATATATTTAATAATTTTTTTTACTTAATTTAATTATTTAATAATTTATATTATTTTGATCTAAAATAATCTACACCTACCAAGCATTTCACTAATTGCAATTGCTATGTCTGCTAGCAGTCCACAATCAAACTTTGAAACCCTGAACAAGAGCTACATGTTTTATTGTCAACATGAAAAAAGGTTTACGTTCTAGCCCTATACTGTATTAGCAAAAATAAATTTTGAAATTTTGTTTAAAGACATGAACGTTTAAAATAATACTATGTACGTTTAAATATTAGTAAGTAATCATTTTTTTTTTTTTTGTTTGGAAAAAGAGAGCAAGGATAAAGTAAGGCAAATTGTAAGGCGTGTAACAAAGCTCTTGACAACAGAGGAGATGAAAAGAAAAAAGAAAAAAAGAGAAAGCGTTACTCAGCAACTAAATTGGAGAAGGAATACACTTGCTTTACCATGACTACAGCAGCACTCTCCATGTCCACTGATGAAACTGAAAAAGTTTGATAAAGAAAATCTCTGTAAGCTGCATTATCCACAAAAATATTGGCTGTTGATCCCCTAAGTCCAACAACTAGCTTTGGCTTTCGTGGAAGGCACAGACTTGAGTTCACACACTTCTCCAATTCAATTCCCTAATGCAGTACAATCAACATTTTCACTGGTTACCTTTAAGGAAAAAAGGTTCACTATAATCAAGATTCCCAAAATTTTGCTGACAATTATTCAATGGGGCCAAGGGAAAGTAGCACTAAGGGGAAGTGATATCCAACCTCCAAACTAGCAGCAAGCCGAAGCCAATGCTCAGTTATTTGTGTCCAGAACATTTCTGTGGCAGTATTAGGCTTCCCCATTTCAGAAAAGAATTTCTCATAACTGTATCCAATGTGCCCCAAAAGATTCATTCCATCCCCTTTGGGTACATTGTAGCTTCCAAAGTCCATGCTACTGACATCGTTGCTAGGCAATGACACATTAGGATTCTGCCAATGAACCAAATGAATAAAAAAAAAACAGGGAAAAAAACCCACCAAGCTAAGCTGAAACAGCTTTCATACCGAAAAGAGCAACATGAAACGTAATAGAAGGAAATGAGAGGAATTATTTAATTTACCAGCCAATCCCAAATGCCAGTGTGAGCAAACTGTTTGGGAATGGTGACATCTCCAATGGACATGGAATTATTTACGTTGCCAGCAATGCCAAAATGGACTATTCCTGTTACATCAAACACATCCAACATTTGTTGTGTTGCTGCGGCTGCATTCACCTGTGATTAAGTCAGGAAATAATTTAAAAGTAAGCTAGAAGTGGAAGCAAATGACAGAAGTAGTAAATATTTTGTGTCTGTACTTGGAGGCGTTAGAATTGCCACTTTGTTGTAAACTTTAAACTAGTCTTTAAGCTAGCCTTTAGCTTGTAATTAGGTAAAATGTTGCTATCATCTTTTGTATCACTTAGAAAGTGAAGTTTACTTATTTAAGTATCATTACTTGCAAAGTTATCTTAAACATTATGAACTATACCTCTTCTAATCATTTTAGTTTGTCTTTATTCTTATAAAAACCCCTATATAATGGAGCTTTTAAATTAATGAAAATGTAATCATTTCCATCTTTATTTCCTCAATCATGTCTTTAGACATTTTTCTCTACAACAAATGGTTTCTTTTTTCATTCTCTCTTGCTCTTGTGTTCTGTCCAAAAATGGCAGCAAACACTCCTTGCAGTTTTAGTTCAAAAAACCTCATGCTCTTCACTCAAAAAAGCAATTAACAAGTAGTTCCTTGAAAGAATCTGTTTAATTATAGCCTTCTGTTAGACTTTAAATACTGCTTCAACCTTACAATGCTTAGCGTACCATTTCTTATGCTAAAAAACGATGACAGGCTATAAGGGTATTTCTCAGGTCCAGTGAGACAGCACCAACGTGACAGATCCACATAAGTTTATTGTTAAAAGGAGAGAAAAATCATTGCTTACCATTCCAACCCCACATCTCACATAGATAACTTTCTTTCCCTCCACCTTGCCCACTCTGAACCGTCTTCCTGTAACATCAGCAATCATTTTAACTTTTTTTTTTCTCACAAAAAGAAAAAAAAAAAAAAAAAAAAAAAAAAGCTTACAATACAGAGAAATTTCTCACGTCCAGTGAGACAGCACCAACCTGACAGATCCACATAAGGGTATTTCTTAAAAGGCTTGAAGGCTCCAGTTGCAAAGAAGGCTGCTTCTTCAGGTGGATAAACTGTTATGAGACCCAAGTAAGGGCCCTTTCTATTCACTTCCTTAATTACAGTGAAAACTTTTATCCTGCTTGGTGGAATAGCTAATACATTGCTAACTATCAAAAGGAAAACCTGCATTAGGAAGCATGTTGTAATGTGTTTTGCCGCCATGGTTATGTTCAGCAGTCCATGATTAACTGCTACATGTAGCATTTTGTTGGTCAAAGAAGTCAGTGTCATACTGTCATTATACCAAATTTTTTATTTCGTTGCTGACTTCTTTTCACAAAATAATACATCGCTCGTTTTATTAGGTCACCTGGAAAAAACGAGCAAGAAAACTAAGTTTTCAGAATATATCAGTTAATTTTTTTATTGGTTTTTTGGTCCACAAGAAGGCATCTTGATGACTACCAATTGAAAAGGGCTTCCAGTTGACTGGGGTTCACCCGATTCAACAAAAGGGTAACGTGATCATCTAAAAAAAAAAAAAGAGCGCCGCCACAACTCCGGGGCAAAATTTTTTTAATTTTTACTTGATTATTGCGTTAAATTGTAATAAATTTTTATTTTTTTATAATTATAAAAATAAAATATATAAAAAAAGAAAAATTAAAATACATATTATAATTTTACTTTATTATTAAATACATATTACAATTTTACTTTATTATTTCATAAAATATTAATATGTTAAAAAAAAAAATTTTGTTACAATTTAACAGCTATCGGACAAAAATTCAGACTTTTTTTTTTTTTTTTTTTTTGTTAGAGAGTAAACTTTCTTTCTTAAAAAAAAAAAAAGAGTCAGACTGAGGATAAGCTTCCGGGGCCCACCTCCCTGTCCAAAGATATATTCTCTTATCCTGACGAGTGATGACAATGGAAGGAGCAATATTACATTTTAAAAAAAAAAAATTATCTAAAATATTATCTCAACACAATTAATCGAATTTAATGTATAATTAATTAATTTATAAGGATAACTAAATACAATCAAAAAAATTCTTTTTGTAGTTAATTACATTTACAATCCAATCGATTGTATATTAAATTCAATCAATTATATTCAAATAATATTTCAAACGCTTCTTCTTCCATAAATGTAATTTTTTTCCGATGGAAGCCCATATCCATTTCACGTTGATATCATATCAAACCGATATAAACTCAATAGAGCTTCTGTAGCTTACCGGTAAACAAGCTTCAAAAGGCATTTATAAAAGAGACCTTTTCTACGGGGAAACCCACACCCACCCTTATTTTGACAACCGCTCATATCTTCCACTAGGAATTTTCTTGTTTGTTTATCCGTTAAACATTCTGAAGGGCAAATATCCGTAAAACCGTAAAATTACTCAAATTATAACCCATAAAAGTCTCAAGTTCTGAGGTACGAAAACGACCTTTTTGTCAAAATCAAGGATAAAGCAGATAATAAGATTGATCCCACAATGAGAAAATCATGTGTTTTAGGATGCCTTTTTTCTTAAAAAAAAAAATATACTTAGCATTTTTTTTTGTGATATTTAAAAAAGTGCATCGCAAATATTTTGGACATTACAATCGCAAATATTTTAGACATTACACCTATTGACCGAAATTAGAAGTCCCTTGTTGACTATTTTATTTAAATTCCCTCATAATACCCCACCATCTGACATCCACACTTCAAACTTAGGAATATGCCAGATCACCAGCTCATGTAGATGTATCCAACACTGAGACCTAGGAACAATGTCCTGATTCTTACCACGTTTAAAGTACATCAACAGGAACACACACAAATGTAGATGTATCATGAATTCATGATGCATGGTCCGAGCCATGCAACATCTCATTCGAATTGGCTTGAGAAGCTACAAAAGGGGAACTGCCATTGTTTGCAGCAAAATTTCAAGGAAATAAAATTGTCACTAGTGGGTTGAAATGTAAAGTACATTTTCATTAATCACGAATCTTAGAGCTCCCTAAGACTCCGAAATCAAGATGCGTTAATCTGTTACGTGAAATGCAAAAGGAGAGAAAAAAAATAATAAAAAAAAAAAGAAAGATAGGAAAGAACTTCATTACAGAGTCATTTCTAAGGGAAAGAAGAAAAGGGAGCTCGAGTGAACTGAGCAACTTGCCCTTCGAAGAAGCTGAATCTTGAACTTTGAATCTCCAAAAAATAAATAAACCTTGGGGTTGTTAACTGTTACAAGATTCCCCACATTCCTCTAAAATATTGTGTCATCAAAGAATGTTTTGTCAAAGACACAAACAGGAGATTTACCGGTTTTGAAGACCCTCAATTGCCTTTTTCCACTGCCATGCTCTTTGTTTTGCATCCTCAAATGATAGTACCTTCTTTGGCTGAATTAGTATAGACATGGATCAGAAACATAAAAGGGAAACGATGAAGAAAAGGGAAAGGGGTGGCGGGAAGGCAGAGAAACAGGAGAACAATCATTTACATATACAAATTTATGGTCCTTAAATTGTAGTGACCTAACATAAGATGCGATGCGAAGCAAGCTGTACAAAGAATTGGAGAAAAAATCGCTTGTATGCCGCTCATATTATCCCAATGGGCAACAGTTTTGTGGCCTGACCATAAGATTAGTAATTGTAATGATATCAGGCACCGCCCCTCCCCCCCCCCCCCCCCCCCCCCCGTCCCCCGTGCAAGGAAATGCGTTAGGCACACAATAGAACAAAACAGACTTACCGTGCATATCTTGAAATGGGAAGGACTTGTAACTTGGATGCTGAGGTCGTTGGAATTATCAGACCAAATTATGTTGCCCTTTACCACCAACTTTGAAGGGTCCACATAAATCAATTTCGGCTTATTGGTAAGTATAAGCTGCACCTTCTTGCTTGTCAGTTTCTGCAATTTCTTCACCATTGAGATCATTAAAACGGATTCACCAGGATCCAAAAACTGTTGCCTGAAGACATACAGAGCCTACAGTTAAGATACATATAGTGGATAGCCATGGAGAAATTATGTAAATACCCTAACTTTTGCATCCACAGATTACTGACATTCAGCCAGCAAAAGTTTTATAGAAATGTCTTAGGGCTTTAAAGACATTGGAACAAGGCCAGAAATACAATTCAGACGAGAAATTTGCAAGTTGCAAGTCAAAACTCTTTTAGACCCAACATCTGTCAATTTTATTTTCATCACAAAACTTGCATCAACTTTTATGACACATTCTCTAAATAAACAATGATGTTTCACTTTATATTCCAATGTACTGAGTTAAACAAATTATCTGCTTAAAAATTCTATTTCCATGAATGGTGCCTAGAACAAGCTTAGTGGTGGCATAATATCCAAATAATGAATTAAGAGCATACTGCAAATGTGAGAGTCTTGTGCACTATGATACCCCTTTCTTTTAGATAGATAGTTGCAAGGTAAATTTTAACTGCTGAACCTCGTGAAAAGTAGCAAAAGGAATGTCGTGTCTGAAATTCCTTCAGGTTATAGACAATAGAGTTTGCAAGCAAATAATTATATTCTTGCTGAGAGAGGGGAAAAACAATTAGTTTGAGGCAAATGCTATCCGCAAAACAAAAGGCATTAAGCCACTACCATTTGGAATCAAAGGAATCGATTGAGGCAAGTCGAGTAATATGACCAGATGCTTCAGCAGCCACCACTACTCCGACATTCCCATCGTTTTGACTAGCAAAGGTATCCCCTATGTGTGAGGGATTCCATGAGGATTCATTATCATGACCCACAGCTGACTGTGCCTGAAAAAAGGAAAAACCAGCTAATAAAAGAACAAGAATTGAGTCTGACAAAAACAAAAAAAAAGACAAGAAGACCCAAATCCAAGTATAGCTGATAGATCAAAAGATCATGGTCACATACCATTGGCTCCAAGGCAAGTGCTGGGGGAATCTGTGCTCTTAAGTTATTCCAGTCCACTCCATTAAAGAAAGGATGCATCTTAAGTGTAGTGTAACCATCAGGACCAGCACCTGGTCTTCTGCTGGGATCTATATCCTACATAATATGACAAGGCGAATAAAAATCTGCAGTAGAGAATTTCACCAACCATCATTCTGATTATTTGCATCTGAAATTCTGATTCAAAACAAAAGGTCTCCAGCAGTATTAACTTTTGTAAGCTATCTAAATACCCAAGCCTTAAGGATGACAGAACCCAAACCATTAAGTTTTTTACTACAAAGCAAGCAGGATAGAAGAAGAAGAAGACTATGAAGTTTTTCCTTCAAAGTTAAGGCCTATAAAGCTGAAATATTTTAAGAATATGGCTAAAACCTGTATCACCATGCAAATAACCTAAATGCTTGTAAGTTGTAACTAAATATGTGTCCCAAAAAGTTAACATGAGCAATGTCAAGCATATGTTCATACCGATAGGATGTAAAAAGCATCTACCCAATCTCAGAATTTGTTTCCATAATCAAATAAAGTGTATATAAGCCCACACATATCTTCCAGATCATGGGATAAATCCACACTAAGAGATCAAATAGTTTCTGTGCACGTTTTTATTCCATCCGCAATTGAGTAGAACAGCTAAAAGTAACCATGAAGATCAGAAATCATAAGCAAAATAACCAATGAAAAATGCAATGAAGCCTAAAGTTCTAACGTGCAAAAATTTACATAGCTTACCAATAAGCGATCAATTATATCTCTAGCTTCTTCTGAAAAATAATTAGGAAATCTTATATCACGGGCTATAATTCTTTGAAATATGAGCCATTCACTAGCATCTTTGAAAGGAGAAGTTCCCGAAAGCATCTGATACAGAGTGCAGCCAAGTGCCCAGAGGTCATTTCTGTAAATTTTGGTTTAAAACAATAAACAGGTTATCCCACAAGAGGAACACATATCAAGAAGGAAGCTCAACGACAACTACAACCAATTGAACCAACCCATATGTTCTCAAAAAGGGATTATACCCAAACCCAAATGAAGCATAGAAGTTTATTTGGCTTATAAACGTAATATAGATTAGTTCATCTGGCTAGAACATTTAAGGAGGCAAGCCATTACCCAAAAGTTGCAGGAGAAGAGTTCAGGACCTCTGGAGGTACATAAGCAGCTGTGCCGACAAACGTGCAAGCCTTATCATCTGGACAGAGCATCAACTAAAAGAATTTTAGCCAGAGATTGAATGATACAGTAAATTGTTCAATACCGTTGAGACTATAATATTGCCTGAAGCTGCATTTGGAAGGACAGTGATTCGACTATCCTGCATTGGCTTCACGCTTCCAAAATCAGCAACTTTAATATGTCCGTCCGCAGTAAGTAACAAGTTCTCCGGCTGCAAAGCACTAAACTCTTAGCATTGTAAGAGGTCTGCTGAAATGTGCATATGTGCTAGGAAATTACCTTGATATCTCGATGTATTAATCCCATGCTGTGTATGTATTCAAGGGCATCTACAACTTCTGCAGCATAGAAACGAGCTTCATCCTCTGACAAGCGCCCTTTCTGTACACCCACAAATTAACTGGATGTATGACAATGTCCAGTGGAGCTAATATAACATGCCACTAACCAGGGGAGGTGGAGAAAGCAAAGAACATTCTGGTATTCAAAACCATGCAAAATAAGATTTCTGCTAAGCGATCTCTATATTGTAAACTTACTCTGGTTATTTGGTCAAAGAGTTCTCCACCTTCGCAGGATTCGAGTGCCATGTCTGTACAGATTTCATAGAAAAGACAGCATATGATAAGCCAAATAAGCAAATCCGTAACAGCCACTGTTGATGCTAAAGAAAAGAAGTACAAACTAACAAATGCAAAGAATTTAGAAACTTAGTAATATGTCTGTCAAAAATACCTACATAGTGAAAAGGTGTCCTGAAAAGTGAAAAATAGCCGGACAATTCCAGGATGGTCCAACTGATCAAGCACAATCCGTTCCAACTTCACATAAGCCGTTTTATTTTCTTTGGTGATGAATTTTTTGTCCATGATCTTCAAGGCATATATAATTCCTGTATCCTTTTTCTTTGCCCTTACAACCTAACAATAACAGAGTGCACTGTTGTCAAAAGAGAAACTCAAAGACAAACTAATCATAGACAAATATGAACTTCTGATAAATAACGGTAGCCAGCCATTTGCACGTTATAATTACAACTAAAACAAAGGGTGGGACTTGGTATGAAGGTAAGGTTGCTCCATTGTGACCTGAGGGCCAAAAGTTTGAGTTGCGCAAATAGATTCTTTGTAAAAACATGGGTAAGGCTACATACATCTAACCTTCACTAATATAGGAGCCTCGTGCATTGAGATGCTTATTTTTCATTTGCTAAAAAACATCATAAAACCTCAAAACAAGAAAAGAAGCCCTCAAATTATATGCCATACAAAAGATTTACTGGTTACTAATATAGTTTAGCTGCAGTTGAGACAAAGGAAGAAGGCAGCACAAAATCAACAAGGAACTATCAGGTCCACAAACATTAAATAAAAGCAAGAGCCCATGGAATGGTGAGGCTGAAAGAGAAGCTTAGAAATTGAATACTGTTATCTAAAGAGCATCAAGCATTTAAGGGAAAAATCACTCTGCCTGGATCAATAGCTTCTGAGATTACACTGCAAAAGTTTTCAATCTAAGGTTCTTTCCTGAAAAGTCCCTCCTCAACTAACATTTCTCCGCCATATTCCTCATAATCATTACTGACCATAAGAATAGCTAGAGTCTAGACAAATCAGCTTGCCCATTCTAAGGTCCCATTTACATCCATTGCACAATCCAAACTTAAACTCAAAAGCCTATAAAAGTAAAATGTTTTGCATGAATCGTCTGGAAGGCTGTTCTGATCTTCTGTGTGGCTGCAAAGAGAAAAAGGAGGTCCATGCCTGTTTGCACCAAAGAGACGATCAAGAATTCTTACTGATGTCCTAAAGCATGAAATTCAATTTAGCCTAATATTTGATATTTCATCCTCCAACTTGCCTTCCACTTCCTCATAAACCATACAACCCACTAATCACGAGAACGTATATTTTGGTGCCAAATTCAGTAACACCCCATCTGCCTTCGAACAATCTTTCCCTATGAATACAGACCCATTTTCTCATTATTCCAATTTCTACATGTTCTGCATACGAACAAAGTCTGCATTATCCGCAATACTCAATAATTTTCTGGTTAATATTCACTTTCATTATCAAACGATAAATAGAATTCTATTTATAAATTGGCATCAGGTAATTACAACAGCCACATAATTCAATGAATTAAGCTACCATATTTATTCATCATTATATCACAAAACGAGGTACTAAACACCACAACCAACCAAACCAACAGTAGAAAGACAAACTGAGAGACCCCGCATAACAGAGAACACAACCCATAAATGAAATTATCAGACCTTTGAATAAGAGCCAACACCATAGATCTTGCCCAGCTCAAAATCCTGAATGGAGAAATTCTCCTGAGGAGCCCTAAATGCAAAGCTCTTGGATCTCAGGGCATTCCCATTATTAGAAGAAGAGGAGGAGGAGGAAGAAGAATTGCTGCTTTGAATCCTTAGCTTTGAATCAAAATCTTTCTCCATTGCCAACATCTCTCTCTTTCTCTCCAATCAAATTATATGTACATAGTGATAGATATCAAAAGAGAACCCAACCAAAAAAAAAAAAAAGATGCCAACTTTCTCTCTCCAAGCCCCAAAAAAACCCAACTTTCCCTCTCTAGAAATCTTGGGAGGAGAGTTTTCAAGTCAAAAAAGAAGCCATTGGATCAGAAACTGAGGGAAAGTTTGAGTCTTTATATATTTTCTCTCTGAAAAAGGAGGAAAAGTGAATAAGATTCTTTCAACGACTATAAATAGGCATACGTGTCTATATGGATATACGTGTATAAATTAATCTGAATGAGATCAGCTTTTGAGTTTGATGATGGGTTGCATTGCATTTGGTGATAGCAAAAAAATTTCAAAAACCCCACATAAAAAGTTTAAATTTTTGTGATAATAAATATATAATTTGAGGACAGAAGAGGGAATGTCAGATTTGATGGAGAAGGAGGAGGAGAGGCTGGCTCTGGCCTCTGGCTATGGCTCCGGCTGGCCACACAGACACATTTGGTATGGGGGATTGGAGAAGAAGAGAAAGAGGCACATGGAATTGAATGATGAACCCCATTGGTCGATTTGGAAAATGATTTGCTGTCACCATGTGGATGCATATACCCGCAGCTTGACCGTATGATCAAATGATCGTAGATGTGTTGTCGATCTTTCGATTGATTCGATGATTTTGTTATTTACTACTCCACAGCCAAATGCCAAATTTTATTTTGAACATAAAAAAAAATTCACTAACATATATTAACCATCAGACTGACAGTTTAAAACTGAAATAATTTATTTTATATGTTTTATTTAGCATAACTTTACAAGAAGCCTCCATCACTCAATCTAATTGAGTTATATGTTAATTAATTTAGAACTATTGTTAAAAATAAAAGTCTTAAATTTAAATTTTAATTAAAATTAATTAATTAAAAAAATCTATTAATCCATATAGAGAAATTCATAAAACATCGGACTTTCTACAAAATGTACGCATCTCTCGTACGCTGAGTTTTTCAGTGCATATATTATGTTTTTCTCTTTTTCCCTCCGACATTAGAACCCGAAAATTTTGGAAAAATACAACCTAAAAGAAGTAAAAGATTGCTAGGAACAAACGAAATTTGCAAACGCCTGCACCATCCCCCTCTCACTGGGCTATTTGTCACTCTTCATAAAATCAAAAACTTGTAAATTATAATAGCAAAATTGTAATAAACTCCCATGTTATAAAACTCAACTTCCACATGAAGTAGAATTTCTATAACAAACAAACCTAACTTAATCATAAGTCGAATTAAAATGGCAAAATTGTAATAAACACAATTTGAAATCACTTGTAAATATGGATCTATTTCTTTTTACTTTTATTGATATATATATATATATTGATAAAATGACATTGAATGCGTATTTCTTTTTCATATATACTTTGAATTATATTTACACTAAAGTTCAATTTACGCGTTGCACAAATCATTTTTTTTTTCACAAATTGTAAATAAATTGATTAATCAAAGGTAATATACAATATATTTCTTATTCCATTAATTTTTATAGGGTGTAGGAGTGGTGTACACGTTCTTCAACCCTAATTTGAAATGTGATATAGTTGACAATAATTTTCATGAAGCATTTGATGGAAAAATAGTGTTGAGGAAATAATATCTATTCTTGAAGACATTCGTGTTTGCACAATAAGGATATTCGTGTTTACATAATGAAATAGTGTAAAATAGTGTTAAGGAAATAATATCTATTCTTGGAGACATTTGTACTTACATAATGAGAAGATTGAAAACAAGGATTCGGTTTCAAAATGGAATGGTAACACGACGTATAAAATTAAAAGGAAACTTAGAGATAATGTTAGAGAAAGTCATTTTTGTTAAGTAGTGTTGAATAGTAGTGAGTGGTATGAAATCATGCATTGAAGGGAGAGTTATCTTGTCACATTAGATAAGATGACCTGTACCTATAGAGCATGGATATTGTTAGGGATTCTTTACCTATATGCTTTGTGTGCAATAGACAATAGGGGAGAGGACAATGTGAGCTACATTTCACCCTATTACAAAAAGGAAAAGTATGTCAAAACATACTAAAACATGATGCAGCAAGTAAACAGGAAAATTCTCTAGCCAATAATAGGAAAAGAGCCAATGCCCGCTCCATTTCAAAAGGTTTGGCAAAGACAAGAAGAAAAAAAATAAGGACTGAATCAACTACAATGTAACGAAGGGGAGAGGAAGTTAACTTGTAAATTATGCAAGCAAGGACATAACAAAAGAATAAACCCACAAATGGATATAGCTAAGCCAACTGCAGAAACTTAGGATTGTGCTCAACCCAATGCACGCAATTCTAAACCACTCAACACTGCTTCAATCCAATATCCTAATCCAGCCATTCAAACACATTGCATGGTTGCTCATAGTCAACTCCTTAACACCAATGTTAAGCCACAACAGTCGGGGTGAAAAAATTGTTAGTAAACCAGTCACTACCAAGGTTGATATATATATATATATATATGACAACCAAATGACTACGTTGTTGATGTCCACCAAAGTGAATCTGTGGCTGGTACACACAAAGTGAGTAGAGATATTGAGTTCTAAATTTATGTCATATTTCAATGTTTAGGCACTAGTTGTTTTGAATTTGAATCGGCCAATTTGTTTTTATGTGAAAAGAAAAGGTGGACCAGCAAACCATTTGCCACAAAATCAAAATCCGAAAAGATAAAAAAATGCAAATTTAAACATATCCTCCCACCTGCTGAGAAGACTGTGAGTGCTATTCCTCCAGCTACAACAAATGTTGCAATAGGACGCGCCAGTGATGCCAAATCTGCACTTGGTCCTATTTTTGCAAATCCAACGAAGAAAGTGAGCATACAAAATGGAATAAATCACTAACTGCTTGTGGTGTAAGTGATTCTGACTATGGTATTGATCTTTTATCCTGTTTTCAAGCCAAATAATCAAGTGTTGTGTTAATGTTGCTCCAAAAAAAATTTACCATTCTTGAAAGGCGCATTAACAACTATAATGTTATTACACTACAAATCCTAGTGGGTCTCAATACCTTGAAACCACCTGAAGTCTGTGCAAAAAACTATTAATTGGAAGTAACAGCTATAATGTTATTACACTACAATAGTTACTGATGAGTTTTATATGGAATTAGTTATTTGTAGCTGTCGAAACTAGTTCAAGTTAAGCCAATTGACAATTTCAAAAAATTGGATTGACTGAATATTTAAAGAACCCATAGACTGGCAGCTTGTGTCCAAATTAATCCTGAATTGAAAAGGAATACAGAGCTTGACGACTCAAATGAAAAACTCAAAACGGTTAGGACTGCATTGAAAAAATTTTAAAGATTAGAACTAAATTGATACTTATCCTTGGGCTACTTATACAAAAACATGCATATATATATATATTTACGTATTTCATTATGTATTTGACATGTATTCTATTTTCTGTCCAAATCAATCATGAATTGAAATGGAATACAAATCTCTAGGACTCAATAAAAACTCAAAACGTTTATAACTACATTAAAAAAAATCTTAAAAGGTTTAGGACTAAATTGATTCTTAATCCCTTCTCAAGAGCCAAGGTCACGTTCTTTGTTTTTTTTTTTTTTTTTTCCCAATTTGTTCGTTAATTGGCTACCAGACGAAAAGGCTAATGCGTACTTCTATAGAATGCTCCTCATTGAAGCATTTTCCAATTCTCCATTCTCGATGATGATATCAAAAAGAAGAACAAGTTTTGCCTGTTCTTTCATCTTTAAGGACGAGTGCTTGTCTTATGATCCGACAATGGGACTTGGCTGACCTAAGGATATGATAAAATTATTTTTATTTTAATTCGGTTAACTTGACCCTTGGGTCTTAACTGAGCCGACATATTTAGTTTGACAATTTTGTGAACCAAGTTTTGTTAAGGAAATAGTTGGTCAATTATTTTATTTAACCAATTATTAAGTTTTCATTCAATTTGATTCATGAAATGCGTGAACGGGTTTTCAAAATTTACGCTAGTTAAAATATTAAAAATTTAACTTAGAAGCACACAAGATTTCTACTTTACAATTATTATCTTTATCAAAAGAAAAAAAAAATCAGAGGTTCTGAGGTCTTGTAACTCTCTCTATCATCTTGAAAAAAAATGGAGGGAGTAGAAAGAGATAGAGAACCTCTGACCCTCTTATGTCAGGACCTCTAAGCCCTACTTGCTTCCTATTTTTCTCAAAAGGTTTTCTCAAATTATTATATGTGAGTGTCTCATTAATTTATAAAGAGAAAAAAAATATTTTATTTTATTATTTTGAATTAGGCGTAGTATTTAAGTTCTAAAAACATTAAAGTGTGTAACAATTATTTTATGAAAAACAAATAGTTGATTATATAGGACACGATAACAATCTAAGAGGTTCTTTTTAATGTCCATATTTGTATTATTAATTACTAATGTTGTCAAAAAAATTTTAAAAACATTTAACAATAAATGTCAAGCACAATTTATTTAATCATGATTTTTTTTTAATACAAAGAAGAGATGATAAAAGCATCACATAGAGGAAAATTAAAACCATAAATCGCGTTAGGGTCTTTTTTTTTTCTTTGGTCTATTTGACAATTGACATAGAGAAGGAAAACTCCAGCTCTTATCATTATCTTTTATGTCGAAAATTCGAGCTCTTATAATCTGCGAAATTTCCTTAAAATGTAGGGTGCCAAAAACAAATGAAAGGAGCCCATTATTGGATGGAGTCCCACGCCCAGGTGCACTTATATTCTAGGGAGCTACCAATGAATGCCCGTAGGGCCACCAAAGTCGCTCTTGGGGTTAACACCAAATGGGGTGTCCTCCTTGATCCACAGCGCATTTGTGTTCATCTGATCACATCAAAACTCATATTTGTCCAAAAAACAATGGATGTGGCCATGTGGGGTCAGCTGAAATCGGCTGATTATAATTCAGCCAACGCATGCATGCAGACAAAAAGAGCAATGATACGGCAAGATTTAGCATGTCAAAGTCAATCAGATAACATGCACTAGATCGGAGCTTCTCTCTGGTCGAGTTTTTTTTTTGTCGTTTCAGTCATAATCTCCGTTGCATTCTCTACTGCTAGTGTCGTCGTACCAGTTATCCAAGCCGGTTCTGTGGCTGCTGAAATGGGTACTGGCAGTGGAGAATGCAATGGAGACAATAACTGAAACGACCAAAAGGAAACTCGACCGGAGAGGAGGCCGAATCTAGTGATGCTACTTCCACTGCTGCACCCTCTACTAGCGCCGCCGCCTCTGCCGCCATTGGCTCTGCCGTCGACGACCATATCCTTGCTGCCGCCGTCTTCCTCCGGTGAGCCGCCCCCACCAAAGTGATTCTCAGCAGGCTGTAGCTATATGTAATTCAAATGGGTGTTCTGTTGTTGCTTCTCAGTAGCTTGTGGCTTAGTTTTTGGAAAAATCGGTGTAGGATATATTCCATTGATTTCTGTTACAGGCCACCAAGGTAGGGTATGTGTTGCCAATAACATATTTGTTCGGCTAAATTAAGTCTAATTAACTATGCATAATTAGGTAAGTTTATTTATTATTCGATTTTTATTTTCGTTAGAAGATTATGTTTTAACGAACTGCATGCTTAATTTGTGAACGATCAATTTATGTGATATAAACCTTTTATCCGTGTTCTTTTTTTTACTTTACGGAAGTAATCTAACACTTTTACATTAGACTGACGTATAATTTCAAAGAATATTAAAACAACAACTTGTTTTTGTTAAAAAAAACATCATGAAAAAATAGAGAAGCAAGACAGCCAGATGTGATGGTGCCTTTTAAGTAGGCCAACCTCATCCACTTCCATCTTGGCCCAATATCCATTGGAAGATGAGCGATTGGAGTTGACGCTTATGGTCATGCCCCACAATGAAGATAAGCGATTGGATGATGATGATGATTGATGATGATATTAATAAAGCAAAATGTAATATTCGACGACAAGAAAATGATGAGACCAAACTCTCATGCAACCGACCAACTTTCAAAAAAAAAAAAAAAAAAAAAAAGAAAAGTTTCACATTATATTTGAATTGTTAGAAAATTATGAAAAAAAAATAAAAGAAAATAAAGTTATTTGAATTAATAAAAAAGTTATGAGAAAAAAATATAAAAAAAAAATAAATAATAATTTGTGAGAAAAAAAATAAAAATTTATTATTTAAATTAATAAAAAAATTATAAAAAAATAATACAATAATAATAATATTTTTTATTAAAATTTTTCGATTATTTTTTTTCTCATAGAATTCTCCCAAACCACACACATTAAGGATTAAAAGTAACATGACAAGACCAATATACATAATTTAACAACTCTCGAGACGTAGTGAAAAATTAGGGGAAAAAAAATTCCATAGCAATGTACATCTAGCCAAGTATGTATACTAAAAGTTCTCCCACCACAAAAATCTTCACAAGAGGGCAGAGAACCTATAGGACTTAGATGACAAGAACTTACCTATGGGATAACTGATGATGAACAAAGCCTAAAGATGACTAAGGTAAAACCAGCAGTCAAAATTAATTCCTTCACTATAAGTCCCAGCCGTCCTTTCGGCCATCAAACTCCCATTTCCGACCGGCTAAACTTCCATACATCTCCGAAAATCTCGTCAGGCAACGACTTCTTATTTTGTAATGCTCCTGCGTATTTCGGCTAATTGCAGCACCGGAAAATTTTGATGTATCTATTGCCCATGTAGGTCTCACGTAGTCAACAGTTCTTGATGAGCTTGCATTTGCATACAGGTAGTTCAATAGCACGTCCTCACAGTTAAAGAATTTGTCAACCAGTTCCCTCCCTGCCTTCGCTTCCTCACTCCAGTACCTCTCAAAAGCTACTGTACTGTCGATGAAAGCTGCACCAGTAAGAATCATGTTATAGCCTTTATGATGGCGGGCATATTTCTCACCCCTGTACTTCAAAGGACTTCCACTGATGAGTCGAGGATAGAACCCAATAATTCGATCTGGATGTTGGCGCCATACATTGAAACCTCGTTCGATATCATCGCAAGTCATCATAATGTCATCATCGAGCTCAAGAACAGCGTGAGTTTTTATCAATGAATCCTTCTTGAACCTATTATTCAATGAGTTCTGGTCTTCGACTCTGATCCTTACAGGCACTTTCGAGTCCAGATCACTTACTTTCGGAGGTATCCCTTTATTCCAAACAACAACAATCTCTTTAACTGAAGAACACCGTGAATAATGCTTCACACACATTTTCAAATTCCAGAGCCGAGCATCATAAGTCATTGTTAATAATGTGAACTGCGAGTAATAACCATTCAGTGGGTAAGCCTCTTCAGCACCATTGCCTCCATAAAGATATTTGACACCTGTGCACATTAGTGCAGCTCCAATGGTAAATATAATCGCCAAAACAAATCTTCCAGCCCAAGTTGTGGGCTTTATTTTCCCTCGGAGAGACAAAGGCAATCTGTTTAAGCGACTGCAAAACCGTCTGACCTTTGAGCAAAAAATGGCAGACTTTTCCCAAACTAGAACAGTATCACTTCTCTTTCCAGAAGAGTGAGGACACCAGTTGAGAGGGATAATGCACTTCACAGCTCCAATGAACAAACCTAAAACTGCAACAATTGCAGCAACGGCTGCAAGTGAAGCATAACCAAGAATAACCCGACGGAAAGGGTCTCCCGAAGGTACCCGGTCTCCATCCATAACCCCGATCCATTCACCGGAACTTAGCTGCTGAACATCGAGATGGTGGTAGCGGGCGCCATTCCAAGCATTTTGGGCCTTCTTGGGCTCTTCAAACCCCAAGGGAACTTCAACTTCTTTGTAATCATCCTTGGTAAGACGTTCCACTTTGAATACACGCACTCTTCGTCCATATGTTTCGCCGCAGTCTTGGCCCACACGATAAAGGTTCCCATTGAAAAAAAATGGTCGACCTCCATTTCTAGCTCCCATGCTCTTGTCAACATTATATATGGGGTTCTTTCTGTGTGGTTTCCAAGGTCCAAGAGGTGAGCTGCTGTACCAGATTTTCAGCTGTCCATTCTTTTTGGCTCCAAAGCCACTATGATCCGAGCCGAAAAGCCAATATTCTCCATTGTGATTAATGATAAAGGAGTCCACAAGGGGCCTTTTTATAAGAATCTTCTCCAGGGTCCACTGCAGTGGAAAATTAAGTGCTCGATAAAGACGGAGTTCCCCTTTCTGACTGCTCTCGGGTATCATGTATATCTGCAAGAGAAAGGAGATGATGGAACAATGAAATTAAGTAACAAGATTGCCTCTAATGTTCTGATTCTGGCACCATGCCTGAGTCAGATTTGACTCACCAAAAGAATCAAAGTGTCCAATCCTGCACCTCTTATCCTCAAACCTTTAAAATTACACTCTCCAGGTTGAACATCAATGCCATTATATCTAATCAGATTATCCACGATTAAAAGTTTAGGCTTTAAGATTTTGTATTTCTACGTCCAACATCCAAGAAATTGTGACTACCTAGATCAAGCATCATCCATTAAAAATTTCAAATGTTAATCTCGTTTGGTAGGAACCAATAGCACCAAATTCAGTGCTCAGCTATCCATAGTACATGATAATATTAAGCAACTTGGGTGCAAGTGAACGAATCTATGAATAACAACTTGAAGAAGACTTGCAATCTTACTTGGCCAAGGTAGTCAAAAACATATGGATAGGAAAGATGCCAATCCTCATCCAAAGCAATGCCCAACTGTTGCCACGTTGCTCCCTTGTCAACACTTTTTGCAACTCCAATATCTCCTTGCATGGTAATTGAATTCTTTGTTTCATAAAACAGAAAGAGTGTGTCTCCCTATATCAAGTCAACAAAAGCGAAACAAAGGTAAGTTCAAGAAAGAAAGCGAATTTAACTAGCAAACGCTCAAAATAATGTGTCTTCTCAGAAGCTGGAATGCAAATTGTTTTATCTTACACACAATGAAAAAGCATTGGACAAGGAAACACGCACACTTATAATTTAGCCAACCATCGTCCAAAATGCTAACTAAAACCCAAGATAATCAAATGAAAAGCTCATGTTATGACATAATGAAATCATACTCCAATAAGTACTCATAGCATCCACTTAGTAGAAATATAATGTTTGGGAAATATTAAGACATAATTTTCTCATTTGTGTCAACATCAATCTAAGTTCCAGTAGGATACAGGATCCATCAACCACTCAGGTTCTGCCTAACCAATATGTTAGAAAACTTTTTATGATTCTGCCTACCCAATATGTTAGAAAACTTTTTATGATCCAAAGGTCTCACCTAAAATGTTGAAAAGAAGAATTCTAGCAACTATGTACACCAAATGCCTCTAACTAGCCAACCATTTAATACTGTTGCAAAAGAGACTTAACCATTATCTGAAAAAATTTCCAGGTCAGCCTAATCACAACATACATAAGTCTGTCGTATGATGCCAGATCGAGTAAACAATCACACACACACCATAGTCCAGCAACCCAAAACATAATTGTGTCCCAAAATGTTCATATGTAAAGAAAATGCCCCCCCTACATGGTTCACTGCAAAAGCAAGTAAGCCAAGTTGCCACTTTAGAAACAATACAACAACTACCAAATGTTTAGCGTCATAAAATATACAGTTTCATCGTTTATTCATCATCATAAAAAATTTGATGCCACTTAAAAACAAACACAACATAAAAAGAAATATGTATATATACATAATAATGCAGTTCACATCCAGGTATTTTATTTATATCAACATCATTCAATGTTAAAACAATAGATATCCACACTAATAGGAGAGCCCTGTCTCAGGACCTTTAGTTCTTATTAGTGGGCCACAAAACTAAAGCTCCATCCCATGTACACAAAGTTGTTGATATCATGATGAGAAATGTTTTATCCCTGTATAGAGTATTAGGATGGCACAGTCCTTTTTTTTCAATTCTACTGGCAGGCTAAACCTCTTGAAACCAAACAAGAAAAAATGCTATGTTAAGAAGCCAAAAACAGGACCTTCTAAATTTACCCCAACTCCCTTGGCCATTAACTGGTGATGGACTTATCTATTATGTCAGTAGATCAAGAAAACTAAACACTTCATTCATAAGTCTCTTACGTTCAACAATTAGTAAAGTAACAGTGACAGCAACTTCCGGCAAGGTCGAAACATAAACTGATAACCAGTAGAAGACAATGATGCTGTCTTAACAATTTTAATACTTGACTCCTTGCCTCCCCACCTTCCACCCCAAAAAAAACCAAAAAAAAAAAAAGTGATTCATAAGTTCCTTTCTTACTCCTGTTGATTAACCTATCCTTCAAACAGGGACAAAATTCATCAGACTGATTATGTGTGTGATACCACTAAAAACTAAGCATTCAAAAGATTCTATGAATGATCAAAAAATCATCTTTAAAGAAGAAACGTATAAGAGACAAGGACAAGGACAAAAGAGCTCAAAATAAAATAATCGAAAGCAATAAAATAATCACCTGAACATAAACAAATGGATCAGCAACAAAATTACTGGGGAAAGAAGCATCAGAAACCGAAGCACAGGTGACAACTGGGTTAGCTACTGGCCATGCCGCACTCTCATTTTTCCACACGTTCATCTGTTCCCAACATTTGACACCCACATATCAGAACCACCATAAGCGTATAATTCAACTGTTACCCCTCCTTTTTTCTTTCTTCTTTTCACAGGCAAATTATCCACAAGTTTCGAAATTTCCAAGGAACAGAAAATCAAAAGCAAATCACAGTTTCAATTGGTTTAAAAAATTTATTGAATAAATCAACGGTCAAAATTTTTTGAAAAGTAGCAGGCAAAGAAAAAAGAAGCTCACAGTTTCAATTGGCTTGAGAGAGAAGGGAGAATCTCCATAGAAGACGCCAATGGACCACGAACCCTCATTGTCCTCTTGGCACCCAAATGAGCCCAAACCCACACCACCGGCACCACCATCGGCGCGCAAATAAGGCTTATTGAACGCCAGCCACGCGTAAAACATACCGATGGATACGTACAAAACCAAGCATCCCAGAAAGAACACGAAGCACGATGAGAACGGCGAGAGTACTAATCTATGGTGGTGGTGGTGGTGCTGCTGCTGCTGCTGATTCTGCCCCCATCTCCACCTACACCAGCACTTCATGCCCATGTCGCAGCAGCTCCCCGCCGCCGCCGCCGTCGTGCCATTGGGACCCGGTCCACCCGAACCGCCACTGGCAATCCCGATCCCGCCTCCCGCCGCAATTCCCATAAAGGCCAAAAACCAGAAACCGCCGGCTGTCAAAACTAAAGGCTTTTCTCCAAACAATCACGACAACATTTTAGGGGCAGCAGCATTTGTTTCCATGTCGTGTCTTCGGATTCAAAATAGCCCGCCCCTAAAAAATTGAAAAAGAAAAAAAAAAAAAAAAAAAGAATAGAGAAAAGCAAAATGAAGATCACTCAAGAATCTGCTACTTTAATTTTCTTTCAAAAATTTCTTTCTGATGCGTTTTTGGGTCTATTTCTAAAATTGGATGCGTTTTTCTCGCTCTAAGATCTAGAAAGAGAAGAAGAAGGTGGTGACGCGGGAGGAGAGAGAATAAACCGGAAGCTAATTTTCTTTCTTTGGGAGTGGGGCGGGCAGATTGCTCCCTGCCTGGCCAATCTATATAAGCAAGCAGTGGCATTGGCTACAAAATACAGACACTGTTTCCGAAGAAAAGTTATTAGAAAGACATCTTCTTAATACAATAAATTTTAATTTTTTATAATAATAATAAACTATATAATAAAATTATTAAGTTTTTTTTATAGATGTAATTGTAAAAGAGTATCAAATTCATTGTATTACCAACATCCTATTTAAACTTGTAATAGATCTCATTAAAATTTCAGTATGATATTAATAAATATTAAAATAGATAACAAATGTCTGTTGTTATTTAATTAAAGGTTTCAGATTAAAATTTTAAAAATATAATCATGTTAAATATTTATTAAAAGATTTTTACAGTCATTTGATATCATATCCAAATCAACTTAGATTAATTAATTTAATAGACTGAATCTTACACGGTTCGATAAAAAAATCAAAATGTTAGTATTGTCTCAAAAATTAAAATTGAAGTTATTAAATTGAAATCACGTAACAAAAAAAATGTATTTCTGTCTTGCGCAGCGGATCAAAAACGGCACGTAGAGAGTCAAAAAAATAGCAATAATAATAACAATTATTACTGTTGTTATGGATTATTGCAAGTAAATTGGAGATTTTCGGCATTTTGGTAATATTTGTCTACGCGGAGAAAATGGAGAGTACCTTTCACTCGCTGGCTTTGGATGACACGTAAAAAGTTTGGATAGGATGTCGACGCGTCCACGGTGAGCAAGCGTTGCGTGGACCTCTCTCTTTGCGCGTGGCACTTTTCTTGATTTTCGACTTTGATTGATTTTCCCTAGTTTTTTGCAATGCGTAATAAAAGGGCTTCTTTGTAGATCTAATGCGAAAAGGAGAATATTGCTCCTCTGTTTAGTATGGCAATTTCTCAAAGTTCCCAAGTTGGTGAGAATTATGTATACCAGCGTATTATTCCTTGCATCGTTATGTTCTTCAATCAGCATTGTCCTCTATCTCTTGTAATAAGGTGCTGAGAATCAAAAATTTAAATAATATTTTCATTTTTAATAAAAAATTTAGTCGTACTTCAATATTTTTAGATGAAGCAAACATAACTATAAAAAAAATTGATTTCTAAGAGCTGAAAAGGTGATGGGATTCCAATTCTAACACGAATCAAATATGTTATAAAATTAATCATTTACTTACCCATTTTGCTCTATTTTGATCATTATTTCACACCAAACGCCCACAAGTCGGATAAGCAGACAACCAACTCAGCTAAGCAACTTGAATTGAGTTGGTCAACTTTGGCACAATTGTCGATTACTTATTATTCTCGGTATCTCACTAATTGCTCCACGCCCCGTGATTCACGAATTTGTCGTCACCTTGATATGAATTTGTTTATTACAATTGGGCTTTTTTTTTTTTCGTTTCTTTGATTCAGTTTGTTTGTTGATTAATTAATTAATAAGTTGTGTTGGATAAGACTTCCTGGAGCAGGCGAAAGCTGGGCAAATCTTCATTCATTAGAATTAACTACGTCCACTATTATGCTGATGAATGAATGATGAAGTACTTCGAACACGGTCTTGTTTTAGGAAAATTATCAATTCCGAAAATGCTTGGTGGGCACAAACAGGAGGGCTTGGTGCGAGCATATAATAATTTAAATTATTAAATTGTAAAAAAATATATTAAATTAAAAAAATAAAAATTAAATAAATTATTTAATATTTTTTATATTAATTATACTTCTTATTTGTCTCACTAAATATATATACGTAACTAAATTTTTATAATTTGTTATGAAAATGTGTATATTTATTCAAAAATTTCAGATCCTACATTAGGAAAGGCCTCCGTGTGGCGGGCGTTGGATTACAAATAGTTTTTTATTTCCGAGTCTTCATAGTCAGACTGGAAAAGAGCATGCAAAGACTTTCTTGGGAACGATTTTGTGGACACTCTTTTTTCCACGTCAATCTGATGTATTTTTAAATTTTATGCTTGAAGAACTTTTTTTATTCTTTTAAAAATGAAAAAAAAAAAATGAATCTTACTAGTTAAGGAAGAAAGGAAAAAAAAAAAAAAAAGCTCTCTTTACCACTGACTGGATTATTGGCTACGGCTTGGAGAAGGTGTTAATTCGACGAAGGCATGCTTCAAATTTACGTTGGAAAATGGCCACGTGTCAAATTCTTTATTGGAAGCAGCCACAGGGTTGAAGTTTCTATGGTCTAGAAGACTAGAAAGAGTCAACATAAGACGGCCACAGTGGTGGATATATTTTATGGAAAAAATTTAATAGCAGTCAAGTGGGAATAATGTATCGAGAATGCACTGATCTAATGTGATCTCATGAAAAAAAATATTAAATAAATGAATGTGGGTTATTAAATAAATTGTACATCTTCAATGATCTTTCTATTATATTACTACATAATCAATATCATATTTTATTTATGAAAGAAAAATCAATTTGGAATGGAAGTTTCGTGGACATTAATAAGTACAATTCAATTTCCAAATGAAAATTCCATGGCAGGCTGGTTATGTGGGCCAATTCCAAACTCCAAAGACTTCAACGGCTCTATTCGGAAGTTTCTAAAATGGTGATTGAAAGGTACGTTTAGTTTGCAAGACTTTTCTTTCCTTTTTTTTTTTATGTTCCTTTATCTGGATGTATTGCAATTGAGTTTTGCCAAAGACTATTACATTTGAAATAGAGAGGATAGCTAACATTCAAATATTGAGGCAAGCCCTAATAATTTGGTTTCTGCGCTTCCCATCTAAAAAGAAAAAAAAAAAAAAAAAGGGTTTGCCCACTATTTCCATACATCCCTATCTAGCTGCACTGAGCATTTTGCTAAAGAAAAAGATTATGTAAATGATTTGTTATGTGTAGAAATGTTTGTAGTTATTAGACCAAGTAGTCATACTGTATAATTATCTAATTTTCCTGGTATAAACTAACATTGTGTTCGGATTTTGAGTATAGGTAAAAAGGAAAATAGTAAGAAAGAAAGTGATAAGAAAAAAATGAAAAGAAAACAACTGATTTCTAATAAGTTGTTTAGATAAGAGAGATAGAAAGTAGTGAGAAAAAAATTATTTGTTTGGATATAATGAAAAAGTGGAAGAAAAAAAATTTAAGAAAAATGACATGTATACCCCTATTCAATTAATACATAGTTTAAAGAAAGTGTGAGAGCAATCTAATAAATTTATACAACTATACTTTTATTCCGCTTTCTCGCCAAAAATGGCAAGAAAATTCATAATGTACATTTTCTTCAATTTTGGCACAAAATTCGAAGAATTTTCTTTCTCCACCCTTTCCAAACAATGGATTATTCCGCTTTTCTTTCTTCTGTCTTTCGTTTCCCTACTTTTTTCGAACTCCAAACAAAGTGTAATGAACAAAAGAGGGTAACTGTTGATCTTGGGTGTGCATAATGGTTAGTAAATTATTACTTTTTTGGTGTGGTGCCAGCTAACTTAATTAGTAATATTTTCTTACTACTTATTTTGAATGACAAAATTATGTAAAATTCAGTTAATTTCAACTAATTTACTCCAATTATCTTATTTAATACTGCAATCAATCTCATTTTACACTTTAAAACATTTACTAATTAAAGTGACAAAAGTTTGTATTTCTTTCTAAAATATATGAGAATGTAGTATAATTTAATTTAACTTATTCTACTACCTAAGATCATGTTTACGAAACAATTGAATTCATCTTAATTCATACATGCAAAAAATTAGAGCAAACAAGATATTGAAATAACTCAGTTTAATTGAATTATACCCTTATAATTCAATTGATTGAATTTTAATTGATAGCAAACAAGTTGCTATATAGCTGGTTGTGTTACTTATATTCCACTATGACCCAAAAAAAGATAAATTGTGTTTTTTTTTATGGTAAGTAAAATGAGAAAATAGGACTACTACTCTTACAATTTTATGATGAAGTATGAGAGTAAATTTAATTTTATCAAACATTTTAACAAAAGTTCAAATATAAAATTTTTGATCTAACAATAAATAGTATCAACCACTCTCGATCACATGATCAGTAGTTGAATAGAAGAATTGTGAACCTTTACTATTAAACTGGCACATGGTGGCTACGGCAATATTTGAAAGTGGCGTGTCCAAGACTTCGATCTCGGTGTTGATGGAAAAATTGGAAAGAGAGACTATTAGTTTAGTGATGATTATTATCAATTAAAAGCGACACATTTTGTTGGTGAGATTTTCGTTTGGTTCTCCGTTTCCCGGTGCAAAATGGGAGCCTTCATTTTCTTGGCTCGTTACCACATAAAAAAATGTACATGTGCTAGTGTGCCACCACCTCGGCTGGGGCAGTGGCAGGCTGGCAGCCTTCGTTTTATAGAAAGAGACGTTGCAAAAGCTTATAAAATAAAGATAAATATTATAAAAATTATTTTACAAAATTTTATAAAAAAGTTTAAATTATAAGGTAATATTAAATTTACTTAAAATTTAGTTTTTTAAAATAAAAGTGATATTATAAAAAAATTCTTTATCACATAAAAAAAATTAATTTGTGAAAAATAGTGAAAAAAACATTTGTGCTATATATCGCTTCTCACGCTTATAATTTTTGGCGAAAGCAAGTTCTAATCATTAGTGCTAAAAGTTCATTAAACTGCCTAATTCGATAAACCAAATCAATTAGACTAAAATGGAACTAAAATTTGCACCTGAATTACAGAGTTTCTTGTACAGTAATTTGTCGTCTAATTCACATGCATAAAATAACAGTGGAAAAAGTCAAATGCAACAACGAATGGTGCAGCACGATTCAAGGAGTTGGTGGGTTCAAGACTGCGATTAGTGAAGGTAATCATATTGTTAATTTCAGATTTCAGCTATTTGTTGATGTAGGAGTTTGACTAGAGATGTAGTAATGATGTCCAAAATTTTGCAATTAGGTCCATCATTGCATTTAAAAAAAAAATGCAATTACTAACTTCACCCAAAAAGTTTGCAGACTTGCGGGAGAACAGTTTAAGGACCTGTAGAGGCACATAAGCAGCTGTGCAAAATAAGCTATTTTAGGGTGTCCATCAGCAAGAGTTCTAAACTCTTAGCATTGCTAGAGATCTGCCGAAACGTGCTTATGTGTTAGGAAACTGCCTCGATATCTCGATGCATTAATCCCATGCCGTGTATGCATTCAAAAGCATCTATAATACGTTTAGTGGTCTAGTGGTTAGAAGATTTTATTCGTGCTGTACAATTATGAGTTTAAATTCTTATTAAAATATTTGGTAGAATACGTTTGATCTCATACAGTTGTATAATAGGTTGGAGCAAACTCCACTCGCAAATTAACTAGATGTATGATAATGTCTAATGGAGCAAATTAACATGTCATTAACCGGGGCCCACGCTCATTCTCACTAAAAAACTAATTCAATCTCTATTTAGCTGATTCTTAAATGCCCCATGCCACGAAAGTGATGAAATTATGAAATTGGCATGTAAATGCTATGCCAAGGGACCAAAGTTGGAGGACTGTATATTACATAAGCGACGACTGTACATCATTTTCCTTCATTTCCTCTTATCCTGCTCCCCCTTAAAAAAAAAAAAAAAAATTGTGGGCATATGCAAAATCTTTTGTTTTCGCATATTCAATCAAAGTCAGGTGCACCTTATGATGGACTTATCAAAAGCGCTGCAAAACCAGGGAGGAAAAATACTTTCCAACCACGTGACAGGACATATAATTCCTTCTTCAGGACCCAGGTCATGTTCTCTCTCCCCCTTTTTGTTTTTTTGTTGGCAATTTGTTGTTAATTAGCTATCATAAAGGCCAATAAACAAAAAAAAAAAAGATTTCTCAAAAAAAAAAAAAGAATATTGCAGATGGATACTTCGGTCAAAATGCTGCTTTTTTTTTAATTTTATTTTAAAAAAATTGAAAGTGAAATGTCAAGCTCATTTTATTTAATGACTATTTTGCAAATAAAAGACCAGTATCGATTATTTTTTGACCGATTTAAAAGTGAAATTTTGACATGGAATGGAAGACAGAAGGAAAAGTCTAGCTCTTTAATAATGTGTGTATAGGTGTCAAAACGGGTCATCGGGTTGGGTTCGGGTTGGGTCATTTCGGGTTCGGGTCATTTCGGGTCGGGTTACTTACGAGTCAAGTTATCTTCGGGTCATTTTGGGTTGGGTCACTTCGGGTTCGGGTCGGGTTCGAGTCAACCCACGGGTTGGCCACGTCATCATTTTTGATGACGTGACATTTTTTATTAAAAATTTTAAAATTTCAAAAATTTTACTAAAAATTCTTAAAAATCAAAGAAAATCATATGATTGAAAAATAATTGAAAATTTTTCTTTTAAAATATTTTTAAAAATTAAAATAAAATTTAAAACTGTATAAAAAATTTCAAAATATTCTAAAAAAATTTATAATTAAGATTTATATTGAAAATAGTATAATATATACTTTTTATAATATAAAATATGCTAAATTTTTTCATTTTCTTTTTTTGTTCCCTTAAGAAAAAAAAAAGTTCGAGTCAACGGGTCGGGTTAGGGTTGGGTCGGGTTTGACCCAAAAATTTTCGGGTCATTCGGGTTCGGGTCATTTCGGGTTAGGTCATCCTTCGGGTCGGGTTCGGGTCGTATTTTTTCGGGCGGGTTCGGGTCAACCCATCGGGTCGGGTCAGCTTTTGACACCTCTAAATGTGTGCAATTACGTCAAAATGTAGGGTCCCAAAAACAGATGAAAGAATCCACATTATCGTGAGTGCAATGAAAAAAAAACATGCCTCATTATTGGTGTCTGCCAGTGCCTTGAGTGCCTGAGGGCCACCAACATTGTTCTTGTGGCTCACCAAATTGGTTCCCTTCGCTGTTCGACAGCATATTTCCATCAGCTTGATTACAATCACAACTCATCTTTCTCCAAAAATATGGAGAAGGGTCAACTCTTCGGCTAATTATGAGGGAGTTAACGCAATGCATGCACGTGGACCAGAAAGATATTTCCAAATGTCTGAATTCAAAGGAGTCGAGCTCTGGGTAACAGGACCCTTCTCCTCCTAATATTCTCGCCAGTGTGCTGTCGCTGGCACCTATAAGTTGAGGCAAACTAAAGCACTCACTTTTGTAGGGTCTGAAAAAGAATCGACATACATATTCCTTTTGTTTTGAAAGAGAATTCCTCAAGTCCAGGAGTTTTGTTTGGCTTATGGACAGATTATATAATCCAAAAAAGCTGTATGTTTGGCACAAATTTTGACAAAAATTTAGATTGTTAAAGCCAATCATACAATATGCAATGAAATTCATGAAAAAATGGAACTTAAACAGTTGCATAATCTAGAAGTAGTGACCCGGCCAGGTGTGATGGTGCCTTTTGCGAAGGCCAACCCCATCCATTTCCATGTGTGCCCCAATATCCATTGGCAGATAAATAATTGCAAGCTGTGGGTCATGGCCCACAAAAAAGAGAACAAAGGACAACGTGCTTGCCAACAATTCTCCAGAGTCAGCCAAAAAGATAATAATATTAATTGAGACATATAATATTCAACGAGGACCAATATACCTTATCAACTTTCATAAAGTTTCAAGGATCAAAAGGTAACAAGACAGGACCAATAGACATGGTTGAACAACTCTAAAAATGTATCGAAAATTGGGGGAAAAGAAAATTCTAAAGCAATGTACATCTTGCCAACTATGGACATGAAAAGTACCCCCACTACAAAAATCTTCACAAGAGGGCATAAGAACCTATAGATGTAAGAATGACAAGAACCTAAGAGGAAGACGGATGATGAACAAAGCCTAGAAATGGCAAGGTAAACCTGCATTCAAAATTAGTTCCTGCACTATAAATCCCAGCCATCCTTTCGACTGTCAAACTCCCATTTCCGACCAGCTAAACTTCCATACATCTCTGAAAATCTTCTCAGGCAATCACTTCTTATTTTGTAATGCTCTTGTGTATTTCGGCTAATGGCAGCACCAGAAAATTTTGATGTATCTATTGCCCATGTAGGTCTCACGTAGTCAACAGTCCTAAATGAGCTTGCATTTGCATACAGGTAGTTCAATAGTACGTCCTCACAGTTAAAGTATTTGTCAACCAGTTCCCTCCCCGCCTTGGTATCCTCACTCCAGTACCTCTCAAAAGCTATTGTACCGTCAATGAAAGCTGCTCCAGTAAGAATCATATTATAACCTTTATGACGGCGGGCATATTTCTCACCCCTATACTTCAAAGGGCTTCCACCAATCAGCCGGGGATAGAACCCAACAATTCGATCTGGGTGTTGACGCCACACATTAAAACCTCGTTCAATATCATCGCAAGTCATCATAATGTCGTCATCAAGCTCAAGAACAGCACGAGTTTTTATCAACGAATCCTTCTTAAACCGATTATTCAACGAGTTCCGGTCTTCCACCCTGATCCTTAGAGGCACTTTCGAGTCCAGATCACTTACTTTCGGAGGTACCCCTTTATTCCAAACTACAACAATCTCTTTCACTGAAGAACACCTCGAATAATGCTTCACATACATTTTCAAATTCCAGAGTCGAGCATCATAAGTCATCGTCAACAATGTGAACTGTGAGTAGTAACCATTCAATGGATAAGCTTCTTCAGCACCATTGCCTTCATACACATATTTAACACCTGTACACATTAGTGCCGCTCCAATGGTAAATATAACAGCCAAAACCAATCTTCCAGTCCAAGTATTGGCCTTTATTTTCCCTCGGAGAGACAAAGGTGCTCTGTTTAAGCGACTGCAAAACCGTCTCACCTTTGAACAAAAAATGGCAGACCTTTCCCAGACTTGGACAGTATCACTTCTTTTTCCAGAAGAGTGAGGACACCAGTTGAGAGGAACAATGCACTTCACAGCTCCAAGAAGCACCCCTAATACTGCAACAATTGCACCAACAGCAGCAAGTGAAGCACAGCCAAGAATAATCCGACGGAAAGAGTCTCCTGAAGGTACCCGGTCTCCATCCATAACCCCAATCCACTCACCGGAACTTAGCTGCTGAACATCAAGATGGTGGTAGCGGGCGCCATTCCAAGCATTTTGGGCCTTCTTGGGCTCTTCAAACCCCAGGGGAACTTCAACTTCTTTGTAATCATCCTTGGTAAGACGTTCCACTTTGAATACACGTACTCTTCGTCCATATGTTTCACCGCAGTCTTGGCCCACACGATAAAGGTTCCCATTGAAAACAAATGGTCGACCTCCATTTCTAGCTCCCATGCTCTTGTCAACATTATAGATGGGGTTCTTTTTGTGTTGTTTCCAAGGTCCAAGAGGTGAGCTACTGTACCAGATTTCCAGCTGTCCATTCTTTTTGGCTCCAAAGCCACTATGATCTGAGCCAAAAAGCCAATATTGCCCATTGTGATTAATGATAAAAGAGTCCACTAAGGGCCTTTTTATAAGAATCTTCTCCAGTGTCCACTGCAGTGGAAAATTAAGCGCTCGATAAAGACGGAGTTCCCCCTTCTGACTGCTCTCAGGTATCATATATATCTGCAAGAGAGGGTAGAGAATGAAACAATGAAGATATGTAACAAAACTGGACCTAATGTTTGGATTACGACACTCCTATGCCTAAGTCGGGTTGTCAATACAACTTTAAAATTACACATCTTCACATTGAATATCAATACCCTAAATCAGATTATCCATGATTATGGATATAGGCTTTAAAATTGTGCATTTCTATGTCCAACATCCATGCTGTTATGGCTAGTTAAGTCATGCATGACCATCTGTTCAAATTTTTCATTGCTAATCTCATTTGTTACGGACCAACAGCTCCAAATCCAGTGCTCAGTATCCATACTCCATGATGATATTAAGCACCGATGCAAGTGGCCGTCTATGAATAACAACTTAAAGGAACTTGTGAACTTACTTGGCCAAGATAGTCAAAAACGTAGGGATAAGAAAGATGCCAATCCTCATCCAAAGCAATGCCCAATCGTTGCCACGTTGCTCCCTTGTCAACACTTTTTGCAACTCCAATATCTCCTTGCATGGTGATTGAGTTCTTTGTTTCAAAAAACAGAAAAAGTGTATCTCCCTAAATCCAGCCAACATAGGAGAAAGAAAGGTAAGTTCAAGAAAAAAAGAGAACTTATCTAACAAATGCTCAAACTAATGTTTCTAGTCAGAAGCTGGAAAGTAAATTACTTGGCCTTACATGCAATGAAAAAGTACAGGACAAGCAAGCACACAGATTTCTCTCATCGAGAGAGCAGAAAACAAAATTTACACCTTAGCCAACAATCATCAAAAAAGCTAACCTAAAACACAAGGTAATCAAATGGAAAGCCCATGTTACAATGTAAAAGCAATCATAATACAATAAGTACTCATAGCATCCACTTAGTAGAAATATAATGTTCAGAGAATACTAAGACCCTAATTATCTCATTTGTGGCAACATCAATCCAAGTTCCCCTAGAATAAATGACCCACCAACAACTCGGGTTCTACATAACCAATATGTAAGCAAACATATTTTGATCCAAAGTTCTCATATAAAAAGATGAAAAGGAGAATTCTAGCAACTATGAAAACCCAATGCTTTTGACTAGCCAATCATTTATTGCTGTTACACAGGGACTTAACCTTTATGTGGGAAATTTCCAGGTCAGCCTAATCAAACGTACATAAGTTTGTCATGCGATGCCTGATCGAGTAAAACATTATACACTTCCCTATCATGCATGGACAATGGTCCAGCAACCCAAAATGTCCCAACATAAGTATATATAAAGCAAATGCATATCCCAACATGGTTCACTGTCAAAGAAAGTAAACCAAGTCGCACTTTAGAAACAATTAAGTAAAGACAAACCTACCACTAAAATATACTATTTCATTGTTTGCTCATCATCATAAAAAATTTGATGCCACTTTAAACTGAATGCAATATAGAAAGAATTAATATATAATAATGCAGTCCACATCCAAGAGTTTTATTAAGATCAAACATGATGCAATGTTAGAACAAAAGAAATCCAAACTAATAGCAGAGCGCTGTCTCAGCACCTTTACTTCATAACAGTGGGCCACAAAACTAAATCCATCCCATGCATACGAAGTTTTTTATATCATGACATCAAATGTTTTATCCCCTTACAAAGTATTAGGATGATACAATCTTCTCTTTCAATTTTACAAGCAGGCTGATCCACTTGAAACCAAAAAAGATAGACTGCTATGTTAGTAAGCCAAAGAAAAGGACCAGCTTCCAAATTTACCTCAGGCTGCTAAGTTAATATGCAGAGTTTATTGCACAAACCTGTCAAAAGTAGTTCTAGTTATGCAGTTGATAAAACATTATTACAGCTATGAAGTTGATAAAACATGATTACAATGATGAAGGAGTGTCTTAGCATCCAAAAAGCTTCTTAAAAAAAAAATAAAAAACTATTGCTGCTCTAAATGGGCGAGTATACATCCACAACCCAATATATCATATTGTCCATTCATCAGCACCAACAGCATCAGAAGAGCATTAATGCAACAACCTATCTGCACGAGGAACAGGAATCCAAAAGAAAGGAAAAAAGTATCGATCCAGCAATAAACCACTAATTAACGTTAAGATATTAGTTGGTTAGATTAGATAAAAGAATAATTTGGAGAAATCCATAACAATTCCAGTCCGATTTTTCAAAGACATCCATAAACAACATCACGAAAGAGCCAGGATTTGGACGCATCCACCGTGCCAAGCACTAATATCAAAATCTCTTTCAATTACTTTTTCGTTTCAACAGCAATGAGAGGTTGGGGAATAAGAATCAAACGATGCCCTGCATCATGGAATTCTCCTTGTATACTACCAAAATTCTGAAGCAAGGAGAACACCTTATAGGACAAAAATGCACCTCAACTCCATTGGTCTATAACTGGTGATGGACTTATCTATTATGTCAGTTTATCAAAAGAGCCCAAAAACTTCATTTATAAGCCTCTTGCATTCAATAATTAGTAAAGCAACAGTAACAGCAACTTCCAGAAAGGTAGAAATATAAACTGGCAACCGGTAGAAGACAATATGCTGACTTAACAATTTTAATACTTGACTCTTCGCCCAAAAAAGTTATTAAGCTCCTTTCTTATTCCCATTGATTAACCTATCCATGAAACAGGGACAAATTTCACCAACTTGGTCATGTGTATGATACCACTAAAAACTAAGCATTCAAAAGATTCTATGAATGGTCAAAAAATCATTGTTAATGAACAAATATATAAGATACATGGATAAGGGCACAAGAACTCAAAGTACAATAATCTAAAACAATACAATAATCACCTGGACATAAATAAATGGATCAGCAACAAAATTACTGGGGAAAGTAGCATCAGAAACCGAAGCACAGGTGACAACTGGATTAGCAACCGGCCACGCCGCACTCTCATCTTTCCACACGTTCATCTGTTCCCAACATTTAACACCCACATGTCAAAACAACCATAAGCGTATACTTCAATTGTTACCACGAATTTCAAAAGAATCAGAAAATGGAAATCAAATCAATGCCTTCTACTACATATTTATATTTAAATTTTTTTAAAAATTGCCTCAATCACAAATTGTAACCGAACCAAGGTTCACTTACTCAGGGGAGGATATAAAAAAATAAACCAGAAAGACATCGAAGCAATTAATATACAGAACAACCATTAATCAAGGACGCAAGACTTAAGACGCCAATGCCCACATCATAATAAGACTGCAAAATTAAAACCCATATCCATCCAAAACCCCTTTCCCCTTTTCTTACAGTCACAAGTATGAACGGTGGTTGATCAGTGTTTGCCAAGCAGAAAAGATTTTTGTGTATTTATTTATTTTAGTTTTTTTTTTTTGGGAAAACGAAAAAGCAGGAAAATTGAGACAGCGACGAGAAACTTACGGTTTCAATTGGTTTGAGAGAAAAGGGAGAATCTCCATAGAAGACGCCAATGGACCACGAACCCTCATTGTCCTCTTGGCACCCAAAAGTGCCCAAACCCACACCACCGGCGCGCAAATAAGGCTTATTGAACGCCAGCCACGCGTAGAACATACCAATGGCTCCGTACAAAACCAAGCATCCCAGAAAGAACAATAAGCTCGAGGAGAACGGCGAGAGTAACACTCTATTATTATGGTGGTGGTGATGCTGCTGCTGCTGCTGCTGCTGCTGCTGCTGTTGATTGTGCTCCCATCTCCACTTACACCAGCACTTCATGCTCATGTGGCAGCAGCTCCCCGACGCCGTCGTGCCATTGGGACCCACTCCACCGGCACTGCCACCCGAACCACCACCGCCTCCTCCCCCGCCGGCACTACCAATCCCACCTCCCGTCGAAATCCCCATAACTTCCACCAAAAAAACTGACAAAATAAACGCCCGCTGCTAAAATTAAGGACTTCTCCAAACGGCCGCAGCAACAACAACAACCTCTGTTTCCATGTTTTTGTCTTCGGACTCGAATGAGCCGCCCCCCAAAATTGAAAAGAAAGAAAGAAAAAAAGGAAGAAAAAAAAAAAACAAAATGAAGATCACTTAATTGAGACTCGAGAGTCCTTTTTTTTTTGTTTTCTTTTCTTTAATAAAAGATTTACTTTCTCATGGCGTTTTCCAGTTTTCTGGTTTATTTTCCTAAAAGTTAGTGCGTTTTTCTCGCTCTAGAATCTAGAAAGAAAGAGAGAGAAGAAATGGCAGTGGTGGTGGTGGTGGAGGAGGAGAGAGAAGAAACGGGGGAAGTTAATTTTTCGGAGGGGGCGGGGGGAGCGTTACCTGGCCATTCTCCAATATAAATACTGCCCCCCCCACCCTCCCCGGCCCGCCTCCTCTGGCTCTGGGACCGCTCGCTGTGTTTGCAGAACAGACGCATGATTTGTCATGTGAAGCGGACCTTCTTTTATTATTTTAGAAAATGTTGCCGTTGTGTTTGTTTTATAAAATTTTAGTGTGAAAAATTTGAATTAAAAAGACAGGTTTTTTTATTTTTTTATATCATTTTTCACACATATTTATTTATTTATTTATTTATTTTCGTAATTTTCTTTTTCATCGTTTGCTTACCATTCAGGAATAATTTTAAGTAGTTACACAGTAATATGAATAGGTAAGTAAAAGAAATTAAAAAGATATTAAATATTATTAGATAAATTTTATAATTAATTTATTTTTATTTAAAATTAAATTGTGTGATAAAATTATTTTTTAACACATTAAAAAACATATATTATAAACATATAAGTCATCGCTCACTTATAAATAGAGGAGCAAACTTTCCACTTTGAGAGAATGGAAATAGCCAATTAGGAATGATACCAAGCCACACTTTTTACTCCATATCTATTCCACCTGAAATTTATTTTAGGCTCCTTAGATTTTGGGATGCTTTATTCTAAACATAGTTTAATTGTGTAGAATAAAATAGAGTAAGAAAAGTGTAGCTCCCTAAGTAGAGTTGGAATGAAAAATTGAAAGTAAATAACCATATTATTATTATTATAAAGAGCAATATTATTATCTATATTATAATCTAATTATCAAAAGAAGAGAAAAAATTTGTATGCTTATGTGACAAATTTCAGTAACTAGTTTTTCGAAAACTTAAGTTCAAGAATTTTACAATATTTTTAATAGATTCTTAACAGTTGTAATCTTTTTTGTTATCTAAATAGAATTAAGATTTTAATTTCAATATATTTAAGATTCTCATATGTATACAGTCATCTTTTTTATATTATAAAAGTACAAGTATTGTTTGCTTTTTCTTAATAAGTTTTCTCAATTTTAGATTTTTCTATCCAAATATTTTTTTATCAAAGTTAGTGTTTTTAATTGATTATATTTATCTTAATTTTTTATTATAATTTTTTTTATTTTTTATATATAATTACATAAGAATATCTATTGGCATTAGAAAATTTGTTATTCTTTTTCTAATAATTTTCTTGAAAAAAAAAACTATTTCATTAAAAGAAAAAAAAAACAAAAACTACTCCAAAATCTTTTTTATTAAAATCAATTCAATTTAACTATCTATTTTTCTAAATCTAAATTAACTATAAAAACAAACAAAATTTAGATAGAAAAAATTATTCCTAATTTTTGTCAAAAAAACAAAAATAACACTCAGTATTTCAATATCTATTTATTTTTTTATTTTAAATAACATATGTTCGAAATAAAATTCGTAATAAATTTGATAAACTAATGCATGTGGTGAGTCTAATACTTGTTATTATTATTATTATCATCAACGGATAAGTACCAGACCGAGCAAAAATCGGTCCGTGTACTAATTTTAATATTTTAATAATTTTTTAAAAACATATTTTAACACCTATTATGTAAAATTTATATTTTAAATTTTAAAATAATACTTATTTATCTTTAGGTCTTACTTTTGTAAAAAAAAAAAAAAACTCAAAATGGAAAATGGCACATAAAAACTGATTTAAATATTTTAATAGTTTTTTTATACATAATATGTGAGATATAAACTTTTATAAAGTAGTACCGACCAATTTTTAAGTTTTAATTTGGTTAAAAAAACGGAAAGAGTAAAATAATGGGTTTCGTTGACGTTAATTGAGAATTTCTCTCCTCAAACCTTAAAAGAGTGGTTGGATAGTGGAAAATTGAATATAAAGTAAATGTAAAAAAAATAAATAAAAATTAGTATAGTAATAATGATATTATGATTGATAAAAATTAATGATTAAAAAATTATAAGAAAGAAAATAAATAATAATTTTTAAAAAAAAATAAAAAATAATTATTTAAATTTATAAAAATAAATTAAAAAAATGAGTAAAAAAATTTTTTTCTCTTAGAAAAATGTCAAACTCGGTGTTAATATCATTACACGTAAATTGTCGGATTTTTGTATATTCCGAGGATATTTTGCACGCGGAGAAATATGGAGAGTAGATTGCACGGAGAGTAGATTGCACGCGCTGCCGTTTGAGTGCTGTTGGTAGGACCTACACGAGCAAAAGTTGACAGGGTCAGTCAGCACGTCTTTCGTGGACTTTGTCCTTTGAGCGTGGCGGTCTGCTGGATTTTGATTGGAATATTCTACTTTGTTGAGCAACTTCGCTGGTCCACAACTTATTCATTGAAAAGGAAAAAGTTTTGACGCCGGAGAAGTTGTGTTGTCTCCAATATGTATCAACAAATATTTAATTGTATTTACCAATAAAATAAAATAATATATATAATTGTTTTTTTTGTAATTTAATGTAGAGTTTATTTATTATTTATTTTTATTATTATTGATTATAAATTATCGTTGTTAATTATTATTACTGATAAATAAAATAAAATAATAATGTTTGATTAAATTAATATTAATTATTGCTAATTAAAAATAAAATAATTATTTTAAATATTTTATTTTCTGTTTTATTATAATTGTTTATCCTTTTACCTTTAGTTAATGTTAACAAATTTTATAAAAATATATCTTCTATATTTATAATTAATATTTTATTAAATGTGCAACTTGAATGTCAACTTTAATGTGCAATAAAATTTATTATTTTTATAAATATTGTTTTTACTTCACAAATTACTACTATGTATTCAAAAATATTAATATTTTTACTGCCTAAATTATTGTTTATACAGTGAAAACAAAATAAGAAAAAAAATTATAAAAATAACATTACTTTTACAATATAATTACTTTTTACAAATAATAAAATATTATTTTATTATTCAGTTCACCTTTTACAAAAGAAAAAACTTTAAGAAAAACTTAATAAATGCGCCTCTTGCCAGGTACGGCATTGTTGGTATTTAACGAAAAAATTCAATTAGTGCTGCAAGCAAATTCAATAAGTGCTGTGCTGCAAGCGACTTTTCTGAGAAAAAGGGACGGTAATTGTGTAATTGTTAATGGATCAGATGAAAATAAAAAGTAACTTACAGTAATTTTTTTTAATCAGTTATCTTGAAACAAAATTTCAGCAATTAATAGTATTTAAAAAATTTAACTAAACACCAATTTCTTATTTTTTATTACAGCAACAAGAACCGCAACAATAACTTTTTAACGTAAAACCAAACACTCCGATATACTTTTAGTAATAATAAGATATATTTCTTTTTTTTTTGTTACTTTTTATAGGTGTATTTGTAAAAATTTTATAGTTAATTACTTTTTTAATAAATACCAGGACAAAATCTTGAAACGAAAATATGCCCCTCCGAATCCATTCCTAAACAGTGTAGGTTTCTTTGTGTTTTATTTAAATTTTTTTTAGACACACGAGATAAATTGATTTATTATATTCATATAAAATTATATTTTTTTATATTTTATTTAATTGAGTGTTTTTTTAATAAAAATAAATTAAAAAAACTTTTTTAAGAAAACAAATAGAAGAATTTAGGTGTAATTTTCTTAAAAAATTTGTCTTTTTTATTATAGTTTGTATATTTTCATTACGCGAGTTTTGAACCGACGAGATGAATGTTAACATGACTTGAGTAAATTCTAACACATGTTAGATCATAATAAAACAAATTCAATTTTTTTGCTATAATTGTTACTATAGATAAAATGAAAATTTTCTAAAAAAATAAATTTATTGATATTTAAAGAATTTAAATTCTAATTTCTTAAAATTTTGAAATTAATTTGTCATACTATTGAATTAGCTTGAATAATTAAAAATAATAATAATATATATAATCAAACATTTTTTATATTTATGTCATTATACTAAATTTTCGATAGGAAAAAAGTTGGTTACCAGAGATTCAAGCCAAAAAGCAACCAGAGAGTAGGTTTCACTACATATATATATATTGTTTTTGAAATTTCAATTTCCCTTAAAAAATCAGTGGATGTGAAATTATGTTAGTAAAAAGTGCAACCTAAAGAAAAGAACCTGCAACCAGATGCATTTTCACACTTTCGCAACTTGTTTACAATTTTTTTAAATTGCCAAGGTAGATTGATTTTTGATAGATGATATGAAAATTGTCAAAAATTAACTCAATCTACCATAGTTAGATATTTTTTTAAAATATATAATCCAAACAAAATGACGCGGTTTTTTAGTTAATTTTTTTTTTTTTGTTAATTGAAACCAAACTACATAACCAAAAATTCAAGTTTCAAAGGCGAAATTCACTTCTCTTTCTTTTCGACAATATCCTAGTCATCTATTTTATTTGATTTTACGGTTGACGTATATCTTCATCCATTAAGGTTCTCCTCCCCTCTATCTTACAAAGTATTTTACATTATGTAAAACATTTTAATTTGCTTTACGTGTTCTTATATAAATACTAAACACACATATATAATTTGCATCAAAAAAGCTTAGAGCATATAAAAATTGTGTTAGCTCATTTGCTAAAGTATGATGAGTTTAGAAAAGGAAAACAATTCGGTAGGTCCATTTAAATACTTTCAAAATATTTACAAAGTAATATGAGTCGTTTAATGATTAAATTAAAGAAAAAATAAAAGACAGATTGTCAGATGTCGTTGTGCAGCTACTTTGAAACTAATTAAGTAAAACTACTTAGTATTACTCTTTAAAAAATAAAAATAAAATTTTAAGAGAGCTCAAATCACCCACAACCAATTCGCAATAATAAATTGATTTGAACAATTTAGGGAGCTTATGGTTATATTCCAAACTGAAATTTATAGAAATCACCACATACAATTTGAACATAAAATTTTCCTTCAAACTATCTTATCCGATGCTCGAGTAATCTTACTCTCAATAAACATTTAAATGTTGAGTCTGTCACTTTTATTAATCTCCACATTTTTTTTATTTTACATTATTCTAATCTAATCAATTATAAAAATTAAATTTTAAATTAATAAAAAAAGTAAGCGAACCTAACCCATTGAATCATTTCTATATCCACTATTATGATGTTAGAATTAGATTTTTCTTTCATTTTTATTTATTTATTTTTTTTTGGGACTCTGAATGAAAATGACACAATACAATAGTGGAAGTGCATGCATGATTTACGATTGAACTAATCACATGCCCCCGCGATTGACAAACTTGTCTTCATTTTCCTTGCCTTGACAAGATTTTCGTTTTTTTCATTAAATTTTTTGTTTTCTATTGTTGAAGTTTGTTGAATATTAACGTTCATATCGTCAAAATCTGAATGAATGGGACTTACTGGGACAGGCAAGAACTAGGAACTGGGACAGGCGAGAACTGAGGAAATGCTTCGTCAGAATAGCTACATCAGCTATCATGTTAATGAACCACTTGCACAAGACAAAGCTCCTATTTGTGGACTATTTTATGTTATTTTTTTTCCATGGGGCTGAGGGGGATAAATAATATACTCAGAATTTCACATCCTACTTGAGGAAGTGCTCCATGGGGGCGGCTTTAGCCTGATGCAATGGACGTTGAGCATCGGCTTCGGTGTCAATGCAACTAACGTACGATTAAAATATTTCGTTGGGAAAATGGCCACGTGGTTAGAATTTCAAGTCTAAATGGTTGAATTTTCGAGTCCATAAAGTTGAATTGTCCATGGGATGGCGCCTCCCTGACGCGTCAACATATGGCGGCAGCCGTCAATATATTTTATTTAAAGGAAAACTATACGACTAGACGTATGAATTTAAATATCTAATAGTTGTTCTTTTAAAATTGTTTTTGCAATGGCAAACAGTATGTTTTCCTTTATTTTTAGAAAAAAGTTGGATATGGTTATGGTTGTTGTTAGAATTCAAAATTTTTATTTTAAAAGTCTTGAATTTAAATCTTAAGAAAAGAAAAGTGAAATTTATGAGAGAGGAGAGTTATTTCTATTATATAATTTACAGCCTAATAAACCTCTTAATGAATTAAAAAAAAGAAAAAAAGCTGGATATCAACACTTGAAAATTAACATGGTAGCAACAAAAAATAAGGACTGATCGGATTTTACTTTGTCTCACACAAAAATTAAGCTGAATATTAAAAAATTGCTTTACTATCCTCTCGTTGCTTCCATATCGTTGCTTATGTGTTTCTATATGTATTATGCGCAACATATTAAAAATTATGTTTTGATTTTGCACCAAAACAAATGAAGGGTAGGCTGCCAATTTTGTGTATTTTGTTAATTTAAATTGTGTATTATAATTTTTGTTAATTTGGTAATGGACTTTAATCAATTTGCATATTAAATGTTTCGTACTAAAAGAATATGGACATATTTGCATATTACCACTTCACCTCGTATTATTGTTTAGTTGGAATTTGGAAAGTTTAGGTCTGGATTTCGTGTATATACAAATTAATGAAAGCATTCAACACCCTCCCCCTCCCCAAAAAAAAACAATAAAAGCAAGATGTCTATCTTCATAATAAATATTGAGTTTCACTATATAATTTAATTCTAGTTAGATAATAACAAAATAGTTACACAATTTAGTATCTATCGGCTTAATTTTTTTTAAAATTTCAATTATTTAACGATACATATCATTTTGTTATTATTTAAATATTACTATATAGTATTTCCCATAAATATTAAGCATATTACTTCAAGATTGAAGGAACTGGCCGGTTCTAGTCTGAAGAAAAAGATTAAATTGATATTTTTCTTGTACCGCAAGAAGAAAGTGAAAAAGGGGAAAAAAAAAAAAGAAACTTGGAAGTTTCTTGGACATTAATTGGTGCAGTTCATTTCTATTGATGAGAGAAGTGATTTTTATCCAAATTCATGATTTGTGAAGAATAATTCTTGCGCTCCAAATCTTTCGAAACTTATTGAATTTGAGAGATTTAAAAAAGTAATGAAATTTGATCCCAAGTTCTCGTAAAAATCAAAACAATTATTAGTCATTATTTGAATTAGGCTCTACTTGGAAGTTTCCAAAACGGTGGTGGGGGCATGAATGAATGGACTTGTGGAATTCCAAATATTGAAAGGTACGTTTAGTGTGAAAGGCTTCTTTCTTTTTGGATTTTCGTTCCTTTTTTAAAGATGATGCGTTGCAATTGAGTTCTGCCAAAGACAGACTACCACCACACTTGACTGGACAAGACAGCAAATTTTCCAATGCTGAAGGGAACCGGAATCAAAATCAGCTGGGTCCTATCCTTGCCATTTGCAAAGGAAAAGTCTCTAGCATTTGCAAGCCCCAGCCAATCATTTTGCTAGACAATTGTTATCTACACGAATAGAAATACTTTAATTATACACAATAACTTTGGAAAAATAGAGCCCACGAAGACCTTTTTCTTTTCTTTTTCTATGTAGGAAGTTTTCTTCTTCGCGTGTAAATATCAATGGTCTTTTGCTAAAGAAACAAATTATATAAATGACATTGCGATTTGTGAAAATGTTTGTAGCTATTGAACTAAATGATCATCGTATTGTATAATTATTTGATTTTCAGGGAACAGTTTAATGATTAAGAGTTTAGATATTTATTTTAGAGGTGAAATTTATTATCAAAAAAGAAGAAGAAGAAAGAGTTACCTCTTATTCGTGAATCATGCAACACAAATAACCTCCTAATGGACAAAACAAGATTATCTAGTTGACTTAATTATTAAAATTTTGTTTGTTTGAAATGACAAAATTCTGTAGAATTCAATTAATTTCAACTCAGTTACTCCAATTTCTTTGTTTAACATTATAATTCAATCACATATACTAAATCTGGTCAAAAAAAATCACATATACTAAAGCGATAAAAATTGGCGATTCTAACTATAATATATGTGGACAAACTATAATTCATTTCAGTTTATTCTATTACTTAAAAGTAATTGTATGAAACAAAAGAATACAATTGAGTTGATATATCCACAATTTTATATTAAAAAAGACATTAAACCAATTGAATTGAATTCCACGCTTAAAATTGAGTAAATTGAATTTTAAATGACAGCAATTAGGAGTGTTCGCGGATTAGATTGGATCAGTTTTGACTTATATTTGTATCCAATCCGTCAACGGCCGATTGAACGATTTTTCATCTGCACCCAATCTGTCATTCTATCCAATCCATCTAATTCAATCCGCTATTGACGGATTGAATTAAATTGGATCGATTTTGACGAATTAGAAAATTTGAAAAAAAAAATATATATTTTTCTGACAATGATGCTCATTATCAAAAGTATTTTACTTATCAAGAACATATCAAGAAAATATTCCCTGGATCATCATCAACACCTTTTAAGCAAGAACAAAAAAATTAAGATGGCATTAGATTAATTACACAATTTTTCTATTTGCTGATGAGCAAACAACATTACTACACATTACTACACAGTTTGAGAAATTGGATTAATTGTTGCCAAGCGAATAATATATATAGATAGAACAAAAAAAAAAAAAGAAACAGGCTACATAAAGAAAAAAGAGCAAGCTTAAACATCCATTGACCGAAAGTAATGTGCTGCATTTCTAATTGCCTTTCGTTTTTAATTGACAGAAAGTAATGCGCTGCATATATATATATATATATATATATATATATATACGGCGAATCGAGTCGTATTGGACGGATTGCAGAGCTCAATTCACACCTAATCTACCAAAGAGTAGATTAAAAATTTTTAAAACCGTGACCAATTCACATCCTGACGGTTTTAGCGGATACAGATTTGCGCGAGCCAAATTGGTTAGTTTTTGACGAATTAGTCAAATTTTTAACAGTTCTAACAGTAATTGTTATAACTTGTTCGGAATGGCTAGACTTTTTGGTACGATATATTCAATTTGATTTCACCAATTTCTTTGTTTAGTATCGTACTTTCTAAAATATAAAAATTTAATTGAATTCTCGTAGTTTAGATAATACACTATTGTGATAGAATTGCTAATTTTTACCAAAATGGATGAACACTGGGTAGAATTCAATTCAATTTATTCAACCACTTGCAAAAGTAAAAGAATTCATTCATTTATTTAAGAACATATATACCAAACAAGAGATTAAAACCAAAATTTAATTACAAAATTAATTGAATTAGATGTAATATATCTTTAAAGTCGAACTAAATAAAATTTTTATTAAAGGCTCGACCTGAAATAAGTCATTAGTGTTGGGAAAAAGAAGTCTATTCTTGTTGTGCTTGCTTATATTCTATTAAGGTCCGTTTGTTTGTTGTAAAATAACTTATATTTGTAAAATATTTACAAGAGAAAATATTTGAGTGAAAATAATGATTTTCCTTTATCATTTACTTATAACACAATTTGTATTTTTCATGAAAATAACTTCAACTCTGTAAAAGGAGAAATTATTTTACCTGAAAATCTAAAAAAATTTTCTAAATTTTACCTATGTAAAATATTTTTTGTGAAACAAACGCCGGAAAACTTATAAAATTTTTTCCTATAAAATGTTTTATAGGAAACAAATACACCTTAAGACCCAAAAAAAAAAAGGCATGGGAACGGATTTAGAGTATCTGTATCCAATTTTTTGTTCGAATATTCTATAAATTGTAACAAAATTTTAATTTTTTATGATAATATTTATATTTTTTGTAAAAAAAATAATATGATATTTTTTATGTTCCATATTTTATAATGTTTCATATTTTATTGTAATAGTTATAAAAAATTTCAAATTTATTGTGTTATACATAGACTCTCGTCTGACAAACTTCCGTCGGGACACCCCCTCCCCCCGCCCTCCCCCAAAAAAACAAAAAAAGGGAACTGTTATCCTCTGCTGGTTAAACTGGCAGTCGATTCGTGCCCACAACAATATTTGGGAGTGCGGTGTCGAAGACTTTCTGTCAACTTCTTGAAAAGGATATCACCAAGAGAGACTTAAAATAAAAAAGTTTGAATGGTACTCTACCGTCTTATTGCGGAGCTTTGCGTCTATCTACAGAGCACATTCTGCGGTTAAAGGAGAGACAATCACATACTTTAGTGATGATTATTATCCATAGAAAGCGAGATATTTTGTTGGTGACATTTTTGTTTGGGTCTCCGTCTCCTAGCGCAAAATGGGAGATTTCACTTTTCTTTTTAACTCGTTGCCACATGAAATTATGTGGATATAGTGCCAACTTCAAGCTAGGGCAATGGCAGCCTTCATTTTGTAGATAGGAATATATGACTAAAGCTATACTTTGGTGGCGACGCAAGTTCTCTCATTAGTACAGTAGAGTGCTTATGATCACTCAAAATGCTCGACTTTTTGAGTGTTCTATCAATATCATGTAGAAGAAAAGGACAACCATATATTTAGCACTTATTGGCTAGATATATCCCAATTACTTATGCCCAATATGTTCCATACCTTTAAGCACATATTTTTCTTCCTTTTTTCAAAAAATATACATATTTTTTATATATTCTCTTTCTTTTTTTACAAACAATTTGCCAGGTATCAGGAGTTATTTTTTTTCCTTACTGTTAAATCCATGTACTTAATTATTTTGTTAGCTTGTTCAGGTTGTAGCATTAATTAAGCTTTCATAAAACAATGAATTTCCCAACAACTTTGTTTTTCGTTTAAAACAATTTCTCAGTTTTTTTTTAAAAAAATTATCTTATATATTGTGTTGAGTTATAGTTTTCTGCCTTGCTAGTTTCATTAAATGGGATTCCTTCATTCTTTTGATGACAAGATATTTCTTTGGGACAAATTCCAAATTGATTAGTATGACTTTATTACTGCAATTCTGATTTGAAATATATAAGGCACTTAGGATTTGAGTGTGAACCTGCAGACCTTAACAACTCACAATTTTATGTACGACATTACCACTAGGCTAGCCATTGGTATTTTGAATGAGTTCCAAGTCAACTGAACTTTCCAGCATAATTAAAATGGCAAGTTGTGTCCGGTCATAATAGCGAATTGGAGAGTTTCTTATTACCAGTAATCTAGTTTCCAATTCACACACAAAAAATATATCAATGGAAAAAGTCACATGCAACAGTCAATAATGCAGCAGCACGACTAAGGGTATTGATCGGTTCAAGGTCTGCCATTAGTGAGGGTAATCATACGCTTAATTTTCAAATTTCGACTAGTGGTTGATGTAGGAGTTTGACTAGCTATTTAAAAATGATATCCACAATTTTGCAATTAGCTTCGTTATTGTGTTAAAAAAAATTGTGCGGTTGTGGATTTTTTTTCTTTATTGGACTAGTGTTAATTAATTCTAATTTGCCTGTGGTACCTTTGGCCATGAGATAATATATGAAAGTATCTTTCGCACTTATGATGTGTTAAAAGACATACTCTGGTGTTTTATGTATTATTAAAATAAAAAAATAAAATCAACCATAAAAAAATAAAGTATTAAAATAATAAAAAAACACAACTAAATAATTTTATTTAAGTAATACAAAATAACAATACTGTTTTATTTAATAAATTTTTTTAAAATTTAATTATTAAATTGTTTATATCGCTTTAAAGTTTTTTATAACTCTTTATGCGAGGAGAAACTTAAGTGGGTGGGCAGTGTCTTGAGAGTTGAATACCAAAATAGTGGCTCAAGGCAAGGCGTCGAGTGCTCTAGAAGGGGCAGTGAGACTGAGCATGAATTGAGGAAGAAGGAGATAAGAATCAGTGGCACAAGCCTAGGAAATTAGTGGACAGCTGCAGCGACAAAGGTAATTTGAAGGCCAATACGGTTAGTGTAAAAGGTTGGTTGACATTGCAAGCAGTCTTTACAAGCTTGAAAAATTCGCTCATGCAGGTCATTACTAGTTATAAATTTAGACTTTTACCTTTGAACGTTAAGATTCTTATATGAAAAGGAGTGTAAATTTTATGAAAATAAAGAAAATTATTTTTATTGTATAATATAAGATCTAATAAATTTTTAATAAATAAAAACATATATATTATTATAGAGACAAGAGGATGTCGAAAAGACATTTCAACTGGTTTAAAAAATGATAATCTTTCAAATAGTCCATAAGATGAATAATAATTTGGTTATTACTGTAATCAAAATTTTAAGGTAAATCAATCCTTCTGTATGAAAATCTTTTGCAGTTTAACTACTACTGCTACCAAGCGTTGCCTGAACAAGGTATTGGGTTAGTTGTGCAGTTTAATTAATATGAATAATTTTCTATTGAATCCGCAGCTGAGTTGTTGGCTGATGGAACAGAGATGAGTTTAGATGAGAAATTATTAAACACTTACATGTAATCAACTCAGTTACCAACTACAACCACCCAAATCAAGTCAACTGAACTGATAAAGGCAATGCGATACTCTGCCAATAAACTCCACGAATCCTGATGAGATCTGGCTATTTATTATTAATGAGCTCTGATCCAACCCAACCAAGAAACATAGGATCCCCTTAAAAATGGTAAAATTAGATGACGTGAAAGTGATTATAAAACTAACAGACCCACAAAAAGATCATTAGCAATCCACACACACACACACACACATATGGATTGATAAAGCGCTCTAACAACTAAACTAAGCCAACTCTTTGGGGTCCATTTGTGTTTCTCCTAGTTCTATTTTTGTGCGTAAAAAAACATATCTTGTATCTTGCGCTCTTGGCAATCTTTTCTAGGTAGCTGGATTAATATATAATTAAGATGATAATCAGTAAGTTTATTGATAAAAAAAAAATCCTGATATAGCTGGGCAATCTTGTGCTTGAGGACGAGGATAATGATAACGATTAGATCATCGATTCAGCTTGGAGAAGAAATCAATAATAAAAATTATCTGTTTAACAAACTGTTGTCGTATTCTTCCTCGTCTCATGTGATGGGTGCTCTCTCTCTCTCTGGTTTTTTTTTTTCGGTCAGGAACAATAGAAAAATAAATGTGACACTTTACAGTATTGATAGGAAAGATTGTATTAGTAATACATATGATAGGCAGCACTTCTATACAAAATTTATAAAAAAGCAAATTATGTAGTGCCCGATAAGAATTATTAGCCTTCAACAATTGTTGGGGGCCCAAACATACCACTGAATGTTTTAACGATTATTATAATCCATAACTTTATAGCACCAACGAAATCTTCTAATTATTAATTGCAACGATTGGTTGTTAATTTGACGATAATCTTGACATAAGTGAATTGAATTTGTAAAAGATAGCCTTGCCTTATCATTTCGTAGGCCAGTATGAAAATAATATTAATGAGATATACTAATTAATGAGTTTTGATTGAACAGGTCCAGAGTTTTCTCCAACTCTTGTTTGAATTAAATAAGAATTATTAATTAATAATAATAATAATAATAATGCACTACCCGATTGGAATTGAATAATATCTAGTCCTCTACCTTTTGATGGTTAGTTTTTTTTTTTTTTGGTTGATTGGCTTATACCTTCTACTTTTTTTTTTGTTTGGACAATTAGCTCTGATATTCTATCAACTTGTTTTTTTTTTAATATATCAAAAGCCGTAAACTGCAGAACAACTATTTGAATATCATCGCGGGACACCTCTATTCTATTACATATGTGCCACTTTGGGCAACAAGATGCTTTATTGATACACTTCAGCCTTTCATTGGACCAGGCACAACAGATTCTTCAAACATCACTACAACTATGGAAGCCACTCGCGGGAGAAGTGTCTGAGCGTCAAGATTAACATAATTTCTCATCACATAAACACACACACACACACACACACACATATCTGCCCATTACTTTTTAATTTTTATGTAAGAGTAGTTATTTTAATGGGTGCACAACTTCATACTCTTCCAAGAGCTTCTCAAAGAAATTGATTAACGCTTGTCTTTGATATGCCAACAACTAGACATTGCAATAAATTTCTTGTTACTCTTGTCTCAGCGTCTTTATAGATGAGATGGGAATCATGAACGAAGTTTCCTTTCGTATCTTGACACAGTTTTTTACTTGTTTCGGTCCTCCATATTGCATGTCTAATTCCAAATAAGATCCAAGGATATACCCAACAGAGATACTCAAGGGAAATACATGATCACAGACTGTAAAACTGAAGTTGGTCTAAAATTAATCATTTAAGAGACAGGGAAAATGGAGAGACTTTGATTTGACAATTTTGCTGAATTTTCTTTTCTGATTCATTGACTTCAATTATAATTCAAACAGGAGACTTTTAATATATCAAATTTCTTGCTAACTATTAGTTTATCCAATTCCTTGTCAGGGGACATGGTTAATTTAAGCTGTCTAGTGTACCCCTTAGAAACTTAACGGTTAAGTCCCGGAGAAATTTCTCTAATAGCCTAACAAAATATTCTTGTCTCTAGAAACTAATAATCTACGGCTGCTTCCAAGTTTCAACACTTTGAACCATGAAAAGATACTTCCAAGTTTCTATATGCAAACAAACCTAGCTCATCCCCCTTGGGACAGTAGTAGGACTGAATAAAGAAGATTCAATGAATGCTTCCTTTTAAAGCTTTGAATTGTCTTAGCTTTCTAGAATGGCGGGCATCACACGAGTGTGGAAAAGTTTGTTTTCCTCCAGTGCGTTCGTACCCGTCTCGTGTATCACGAATGTCACCAAATATACGTCAATATCTGTTTTTCTCTCTATTCATTGACAAAGCCAAAACTGTGTAAATGATAAGGCTTCGGTGACCCACATAGAGATGGATACACCAAATTATTCTGTGTGGACTCTTTCAGATGTCCCTCTCAGCGTCTCAAGGCCGGCAATTAAAGGAAGGGTTAATGCAATGGGAAATACTTGGTAAATGTAAGTTAGATATAATAAAAATGATATAGCATTGAACGGTTGAATTAAAATAAATAAATGAATAATAAATTGTTAGATGTCGTATAATGAATTGTGTACCCATCTGTATCAATTTTCCTAACATATATTCACGTAGTCATACTTACAATTAGGCTGAAAAGGCCAACTCATTTTGCATGTTTCCACCATTTTGTCTGGTCTCTCTCCCGTACTCGTTTGATTCCTTTGGCCAAAAGAAAAGAGACAAAAAGTTCAACCTATTCCCTTTGCTCTCAGGGCTTCCTTTTCTTTTTAGGTTGTGTCATGCTTAATACAAAGTGCGTCAGAACTGTGGAAAATCAGACTTTGAAAATGACTTGTTACTTGAAAATTGAAATCACAAGGTTCCCGTATGGATCCTGAACAGGACGAAAAAACAAGAATATGGCACCGATTCTTAATTTTCTCCAAGTTTTGTCTCCGCTCGGTTAATTATTAAAAGGAAAGGAAAATTTTGCCCTGGCTGCTTTGGTCTCCTCCATGTCTCTTTCTCCAAGTTTTGTCTCCGCTCGGTTAATTATTAAAAGGAAAGGAAAATTTTGCCCTGGCTGCTTTGGTCTCCTCCATGTCTCTTCTCGCATTTTTTTTTTTCGGTCCTACGTCTCTTCTCGTGTATTTAATCTATTGAAGAGTGTTCTTCTTTGGGTCCTTTTATGGGCCATTTTTTTAAAATATTAAGCACTATTTTTTTGGGTTGATTAACTCTAACTGTAACCCAAATTCAAAATCTTTAAACGCTCGCTCCCAGTAAGTATGGGTAAGGTCTCGGTCGTAAGAACCATTTTTATTAATGGGCTAGTTTGATGGCTTGATGTCCATACTCGGGCCAGGCCTGAGAGAAACTATGTTCAGAGTAACTGGTCGTCCATTTCAGGGCCAGGCCTGTCGTTTTAACCATATTGGTATTGAGGACATTTAACCCACGAGGAGCGCAGAGAATGCGATAGTTTGAAGTTGAATACGTGTGAGCTCAAAATTTTCCTTTTATTTATAAATAAAAAAAAGGAAAATTTGACAGTTTACATAAAGAGTTCTAAAGAATTATAAAATAATATGAATTGTTAGATGTTTAAATTTAAAAAAATAAAAAAATAGATAAACTAATAGATACTATTAAATGAAACTGTATTGTTACTTTAACATTACTCAAACACACTTACATAAATGAAACTGTATTTGTTCGATGAGCTTGATACAGTTTAGTATTTCCTCTCAAATATTAAAAAAAAAAAAAAGGGGAAAAGCTCGCATCATTTATCGTTTGACCACAGGACTAACTAATGCTTGTTCTGTTTTTGCAAAATCAATGTATAGATCCCTTCAATTGGCACCACTACTACCACAACATGTCCAGAATGCTAGAAAATGTGAACATCAAACAGAATGCAAGACAACACTCCGTAAACCTGTACACAATGCTTATAGTGTAATGTGTTTGTAATAACCTGGATTGAAATTCAAACCTTTCAAGAAATTAATTACTCAGCTTTACATCAAAAGGTGCTAAAAATGTTAAGAGAATCTAATTTCACTATTGAAACAAGCCGCTAATATGGATCCAAATATTGTCCAATTAGTTGAAGAAAATGGAATAAAATGCCCGAAGTTTAGCTAAAAGTTTAAAAAGGAAAATATTTGCTTAAACAACAACAAGATGAGGCAATATCTTCACTTGATTGCGCTTTAGGACTTGTTTCCGTGTATATATCCTAGCTTTCACCGAATCGAACAATTAAAATGAAGTAAAGCATCCTCTGGCTTGGCCAAACATTTCTAGAAATGATTTTGATTGTACCACGGAGCAAGATGTGGCAGTGAATAGAAAACTATGGCTACAACGTGGAGTAAAGTTATTGACGTATTAAAACATTGAGGTGTGGTACCTTGGTAACTGCAGTAAACTCTTTCTGCTACTAAAATGTAAATAGATGCCTAATTATGTTTGAGCCCTCAAAAGAGAAAATGGTACAGATATTGGTCCGGCAAAGCCAATGATGTAACAGGTGCATAGGTAAGGCAGGCTTCTCAAAATAGAGAAAACCTGCATTATGCAACCTAAAGTAGTAAAACATAAAATTCTGATGAAAATGAAATTAATGATTTCACAAGTATCTCAAGCTAGTGATAAATGCAAAAGCTTAAATATGCTGCTACAATGCTTGCCAAAGGAACAGATATATTGTCATCTAATACCTCAGTAGTTGGAAGGGACTCCACAACTGTTGCCACCAAAGAGACAATAGCAACCCTTCGCAATGTTCTTTCCCAGTTCAACTGGAAATACCCCAGACTTGAGTAGTAGTACAGCAACCTACATTGTTGAGAAAATTTCACGTCATTCAACAAGTATTCAAAGCAAAAGATCCATTAACATGTCAGCAAAACCAGATTTTTGAAACGCACCCAATAGACATCAGGAATCCGAAAACAAACATAGAAATGCTACCAGCCCAACTCTTCTGCTGATTGAAAGGAAGTTTCACTGACCCAAATCTTCTTCCAAGGATATCAGCCATACCTGAAGGCCACTAGAGTGAAGTCAACTATCGAAAAGTAAAGACCAAATAAGTTCAGAGTATGGACAAAATGGAGGTTTTACCATCCCCACCACACATCATAGCCAAAGCGATCAACCCAACCGGAGACTCACGCCAAAAGACGAGTGTACATAAAATCAAAATGAGAACATAATACAAAGGACCTCGTAGCAACTCCCTGCAAAAAGAAAACAAGTTTGATTTGGGTGAAAAAAAGGAGAAGAGTACCATCATCATGATAATGAAGATGAGGAAGTTTACTCTGGGTTTCCTTCTCGTGTAACAGATTTTATCAGACCTTCGTCTTTTGCCAATGAGAGGCCATAGATGACAAGCCTTATGCAATTTGCGAGAGGCACCAATGAAGCAAAGAAGCGAGCCTCGGTTGAGATGCTATTCTACGATAAAAACAATCAGTCCAAAATCTGGACTGGTTAAGAAATACCTCAAGTTGACAGCAATGATATACATGGAATATCAATTTCTTCCAATTTCAAAAGAACTGACAGAAAAGGGGTACCTAAATACCGGCCAACAAGCAGCAAAAAGCAATCCAGAGAGTACGTGGACCAGTTTTCTGCTCAAATTCTGTTTCACTCAAACAAGAAGAAGAAAAAAAGAAACAAAACATGTGGGCATAATACATATCAGCAAAAACGCAAGTTCTTGGCTCAACATGCCACATTGACTTACAAGCTGACAATGACTTGTCACACATCACACATCCTTGACTAATGTTGTTCATGCCTATGTTTGCCATTTTTGTTGAATCACGCAGTCACCGAAAATTGTGGCTATTTGGATGGGAACAAGAGAACCCCACGATGCTTTATACCTTTTTTTTCTGTCCGAGGAACACAGTACTTGTAGACCTTGAAAGTACAGCGAGGCACACATTTTTTATACCTTTTTTATACCGAATATATAATTTTTTTTGGTGTTAAATATTTATATTTTTTCATATAAGTCTAAACTTTTTTGAAATTCTATTTGAATTTTATATTTTTTTAATTTTTTTACTAAATTCATAATTTTATTAATGAAAAATAATCAATTTATTAATAAATAAGTTTAAATTAATAAAAATTATTTTAAAAAATCAAATAAATAAATTAAATATTTATTTTATCAATAAACATGCATATAATATATTTTTTAATTAATAAATATACAAATTAAATATACAAAATATATATATTTTTTAATAAAAATAATTTTTAATTAGTATATTTAATTTTTTTAAAATAATTTTTATAAGGTCAAAATTATTTTTTAATAAATTAATTATTTTTTATTAATAAATAGATTAATTTAATAAGAAATTAAAAAATTTAAAATTTAAATAAAATTGTAAATAAATTTAAAATATATATATATAAAATTATAAAAATTTAAAATTTATAAAATGAATATTCTACAGTTTACTTGAAAAACAATTAGAGTGAATTGACACAATAGGCAGGCATACGTTATCTGTGACATCCAATAGTGGCAAAAAATAAGGAGTGACACCAACATAATCTCAAACAATTAATTACAAACAATAACACATTGCAATTCAATGATAAATTTTTTATAAATTTAATTATCGGTTAGTAAAATCAATAAATTTTTATAAAAAAATAAATAAAACATTATTAATGCAATAGCTGCAACTGAAAATCAGAGTAAGATGACATTAAAAGAAAGGCAAAAAAGAGAGAAGAAAGAAAGAAAGATTCACTTTCCCTCTTTAGTCAGTCCCGAGAATTCTTACTGTATATGTAAAGAACTTGTATTCATTACACCACCTTCCCCACCCAATGCACACCGAAATCACAAGCGCGCACGCGCACACACAGACAAAGAGCGCTGAGGGACTGCCGGAATCGCGCCCCATAGTACCTGCTTTATAAGCTTCCTTTGGGTGAGGGTATCGAAAGTGAGAACGAGACCGTACGCGCCGGCAAGTACAGCTGCGGTAGCTCCGGCGTCCTGCAGGAGAGATCCGGCGCGGGCCACAAAGCGTTTGGAGTAGATGCTTGTAGCGGTCCCATAGGGATCGCGATCCAGAATGTTGACGCGTAGGACAGGAGGTGGCCTAGCAGAGAGCCAAAATGGAGATGGAGGTAGAGGAGGAGGAGGAGGAGGAGGAAGGATCAGAGAGAGATGGGCGGAGGGTGACTTGTGTACGGTGGTGAGTAGGATAGTGGAGGAGGAGCGGCGTCCCAAGGATAAGACGCTCATGATGGATGTGATAGCTTAGCAGGAGCATCAGAGATGTCGAGTAGAAGCAGGGTAGATTTGAGCATAATTATCCAGATTCAGTCCGGTCCATCCGGTCCAACTGAAAATTTAGTCATTTTACTCGTACCTGGGATTATTGTAGATTAATAATTTAAAATTAAATTGTCAAAATCACGCGATTCAATCAAAAAAAAAAAATGGTAATAAGATTCGCTTTTGAGCTTTGAGTAGAATCTTAGTCGAATCGGTAGGAGGTTGCTCCTTTTTTTGACCCAAAAACCAAAATTAATTTATATACATTTGTCTTCTTTCTATATTCTCAAATTTTCACCCATTATTTTCTATATCTTCTTTTGTTGTCTTTTCCAGCGCAAGTTCATCAATAGTTTTAGGATTAAATGTATTTAATTACCTATAATTTAGTTATAATTTAGTTATTTTACGTTGTATCTCTTTAAAATTTTAATTTACGTATTAAAATTTTTTTATAACTTTTAATTTTTACAATTTATTTCCTTATATTTATCAATAAAAGTTAGTTAAAATTATATTATTTTATAATTATTTTTTTATCAAAATTATTAAAATTTGTTATGTATTTTTAAATTGAATTTTGATGTGTACTTAAACTAAATTTTAAATTATATCTTTCGTAATTTTTGTTAATTTTAGTGTATTAAGTATATTGATATAGATGTATTTGAAATAATATTTATAATTAATTTTTATATAAAAAATATAATAAAATTCTTACAATCACAAAATAATATAATATAGCCATAAATTTAACAGATTATTATTAAGAAACTAATGATACAAAATAAAAAGCACATAGAAATTTATTACTTAAATTAAAACTAATAGATGTAAAAATGCAAAACAACTAAGATACCGTTTGTTTAGTATAAAAAACTTTATAAAAAGATATTTTACTTATTTTTTACCATTTATTTCGGGTAAAATAGTTGGTCAATGGAAAGTTTTAAAGTTTTACAGAATTAAATTCCGCAAGTTATTTTCCCCAATTCTCATTAACGTTAAAACCAAGGGGAGCTCGACAAAAGGCAAACATGAGAGGGAAGGAGAGAGACGCTTGGAAACTAGGGAGGAGGAGAGACATTCACCGGAAAGTACTGTCGCCACCGAAGCCCCACGCAAGGTCCCGCCGAAAATTAAAGAGTCGCCGGGGCTCCTGCCGTCTCTAGAGGATCTGAAGGCACAACGAAAGGAGGAGCCATCAGGTCTTGGGATAACACCACGGTGTCCGACCAATCCATTTCGACTAGCGGCAGAGTGAGGTCTCCCTCCAGCCGACGCCGCCGCCACCCAAGATGCCGCCGGCCCAATTGTCTTCTTCTTACCTCTGCGTTTATTTTTTTTTTTTTCTTTTTTCTCTGTCTGGATAATTATGTCAACTGCTGTAAATTAACAATACTCAATCTTGAATGGCTTGCAAGAGCTGACCGGTCATCCTACCATTCATCAAGATATGTATACGGCCAAACTTGCATATTGTTTAAGATTTTGTAGGCCATTGATTTTCTCCACTCTTCAAAGCCAGGACACTAGTACTAAGCCAAAAAAAAACAGAGAGAGAGAGAGAACACAACGTTGTGAAGCATAGGAGGCTACATTCAAAAACTGGGAACAAAAATGATTGCCATCCCAGCAGGCCAATTTGGTATTTAAGTACTTTCTGTTAATACTGGAATGATGGGTATTGTGTTTAAGGTGTTTTAGGATAGATTTATGTGAATTTTCCACTATTGTTGTTTGTGATTGGCAATCGTCAATAACATCGCCTGGCATATGCTATTTGTGTAGATGAATTTTTATAGCTAACTCCCTGTTGCAATTGTTTTCGGCGTGCAAAAAATGGAAATCGATCACATAAAATCTACAAATTCAATATTATAGCCAAATATAAACAATAAAATATGTTTTTAAAATAAATTTTGGCTTTATAAATATTTCACATTTTTCACAAACAAATGGACCCTAAATCGCACAAAGGTTGAATGTAAAAAGGTTGAATACATTTAGGGAAAATGATGGTAGTCATATTATGATATCATATGTTTCAGTTATATGCAACAATATTTATAGTTTTTACAATAATAATTATAATTTTTGTAACAAAAATTTACATTTCATTTTTTCATTGCAAAAAGTATGTATATTGTTACAAAAAATTTGTACGTTATTACAGAATAATCGAACATATGATAAAAATATATGACTACACAGTATATCCACCTAATGGAGCCAATACATTTAATCCATAGTTTTATCCCTAGTACTTTATCATTTTAGACATTACCAAGTTTATTAAGATCTTCATCTATGGTACGTTCGCATCCTTTGATTTGCCTTTTGTTTTGTTTTTCATTCCTTTTCGCTAATTGACGGTTGGAGTATTTGTTTTTTTTTGGTATTTCTACAACCATTTTTGCTTACTCATTGATTCAGTTTAATTGATTTTGTTTTTTTCCATGTTTTTTTTTTACCAACAACTCCAACACAAACTGACTCGTTATATTGGACCATTTAAAATTTTTATCCTTTCCTTTTTCATCTTTTATTTTCACTATCACTTTTATTTTTAACTCACCATATTTACGGGTAAACAATGAAATGTTTAAAGAAATAAACAGTCAATTAACAAAAACATATCATTATAATTCAACCTCTTCCACTACAATCTTTGATACTTTACTGCTCAAAGAAAACCCTTTTCATTCAGCATAGCATGTTTTTACCAATTAAACAAAATATTACCAATTAAACAAAAAGAAATGTCACCAATCTTGGTCATTTGGCTCATCTAACCTGCTACTAGATTTGAATTTGAATCAATCCTCATTTTTTTTTTCTAGTCAACTATAGCGTCCCGTCAATCCTAAGTAAACAAATGTACATAATCTGTCGCAACGATTAAGGATGTGATTGGATATAAAGAAATTGAATAGAAAGTAAATAGAAAAGAAAAGAAATAAAAAATAGCACAGTAATATTGATATTATGATTGATAAAAAGTAAAGACTAGAAAATTGTAAAAAAGAAAATGAATAGTAATTTGTGAGATAAAAAGTAAAAAGTAGTTGTTTGGATAAAAAAGAAAAAAAATTAGAAAATCTTTTTCCATCCATTTTCTTTTTTTTTTTCCATTAAAAATTGCCAATCACGCCCTAAGTCTTATAAAAAAAAACTTCTTGAAGAAAAATGTTATGCATCAGTGGAAATGGTTTAGCCGTTAGACTTATATAAGCTCACAAGATGCACATATTTAATTATATTTATTAATAATTTATTTTATTTTATTTAAAAAATAAAAAAATTCTAATTTTGAGTTTTTTTTTAAAGAAATTTTGATAATTATGAGATATTTTAACATTTTTAATTTATAAATTTATGAGAATTCGTCAAGAGATAAAGAGAACCTAAAATTTTCTCTCAATTTCGACTTTATATATTTATATATAAATTTATAGCTAAATTTATAACTATGCTATAATGACAAAATCAAAATGAAAAGGAAACTAGTGTCAGTGTTAGAATATTCTTATAATATGCTGTGTTCTAGAACATTCAAAAAATTATGTCTAAAATATTTTTAAAATATCCTTGTAACATTTTTGATATATTTAAGAATCAAATTTTCTTAGTTCTTCCTAAAATTATAAACTTTTGACAGTTCTCAATCTAAAAAGTTGGGCTATCATTCTACTTTATAATCTTGGTTTAATATTATATATACTGGTATATATGTATAGCTGAAGTTGAGAGAAAGCTTAACTGTTCTCTTTTTGTCACATTGTCAATTTTGCTTATGGGTAGATTCTCATCAATTTTTAAATTAAAAATATTAAATTAAAATATAATTTAATTATTAGATTTTGTTACAAACAAAGTAAGATTGTATGATTATGAGTCAATCAATAGTCTTTCACAGTACTTATAAAATATAGACATGCATATAATCCTTATTTTCATATTATATAATCAATTATGCTTTTTTTTTTACATTATTAGTTTATACTTCGATCGACTATATTTATCATGTTCCCTGCTGTCAATCTTATCATTGTTTTGAAGTTTTTATATTACTAAGAATCATGTATTTTTGTTTTTGCTAAGAATATATTTTGTTTGAGAACAGATTAACAGACTAAGTAAACAAAGAGATTGTTCAACAAACGATGCTTCTTGAAATCTTAAAAAATCATGTTTTATGTTTATAGTTAAACTAGAGACATTCTTTCATTGATGATAGTTTGATATTTTTTTAAAAAATTGGCCAAGAATCATACTTGATATTGAAACCAAATAGTAATTGATTTTGGAACCAAATTGTTATTTATTTGGGAACCGTTATTAAAACTCGGTTAGGCTTGTCTCTGTCATAGTCCTCTAACCCTTTAGCCAAATTGTTATTAAAACTGTTATTGATATCTTAGAGTTATTAAAGGATTACTTTATAGTTAATAGCCACTATTTCTAACCCCTCAGGCTATATATAATATACAAAATTTATTTATACAGCCCGCCCTTTAGGAGGCGATGTCAGGGTTTTTAGTTTAAACTATGTTCAGTTAAGGGTTTCTAGTCCCTGAGGCTATATATAATATAGAAAATTTATATATACAGCCCGCCTTTTAGAAGGCGATGTCAGGGTTTCTGATTTAAACTATGTTCAGTTAAGGATTTCTAGTCTAGACCAAGTCCAGATAGTGGATTATGCTTGGTATAAACCCACGATGACTCACATTTATGTGTGTACACATCAATTTTCACGTTGCACTCTTGTCAATTTATGTACATATACACATTTGTTTCTACGTTACACTTATATGAATTTGGGTACCTACTCGTGGAAGTGTACAATGGGACAAATTTATTAGGGACAAATTTTAATTAAAAAAAAAAGATTATTTGAAAATGGGAAGATTCAAGTTTGGTGTAAAAATGTTTTATTTATAATTTTGTTATTAAATCAAAAAATTACAAAATTGTAATATGTACTAAGAACTTATTCAAGTGTAGTAAGTGCATGACACGAGTGTTCAACCTATCATGACATGGTTGAAGTAAAAGATAAAAACAAGCCTAACCTAGTTTTAGTAACGACTAGTAAATCAATAACAATTTGGTTCCAAAGTCAATTACAATTTGGTTTCAATATCAAGTATGATTCTCAGTCGATTTTTGAACAAATATCAAACTATCATCGACCAAGGCCAGCTCTCTAGTTTAACCGTGAACAAGAAATATGGTTCGTTAAGATTTCTAGAAGCCTCGTTTGTTGAAAAAGCAAGAGTACATGATCCTCAGCAATATAACATCACGGCGAGAAAAAAAGTTCAAAACGATGATAAGATGGTATGGTGTATCCTCGGTGACTACATAGTATGATAAAAGGTTCAAAACAATGAAAAGCAATAAAGGGAACATGACAGATATCTACTAATCACACAATATAGATGGCATCGAAGCTGCCTTCCCAGTTACTGGAACTGCCCCTGATGTCGTCACGGCTCTACTGGTCGTCGGCATCAGAAAGAATTCTGCTGAGGATGGCGCCGGAAGCTCCGACGCCGCCGCCTCCACTGCCTTAGACACCGGGACCACTGGCCAGAATTCCATCGCCGCCACCCTCCTTCTGTCCAGAGTTGTCCTCTGATGATCTGCCATTGTTACGACCATCCTATTCTAGCGAACTGTTGCTGCTGCTGTCCAGTAGCTTTTATGCTTATTTTGGAGCTATTTGGGAAGGATATTTCTAGATATTCATGTGTTGAGTGTACTGTTATTATCTTTATGTAGGCTGTAGTTTAAGTTATCAAGAAATTGGTGTCCGATATTTCGTTACAGGTCTGTCAAGATGCGTTATTTACTACTATATACAGTTTGTTCTGATCAGATTAGATCTAGTTAACTTGTGGTTAGTTAGATTGAGTTTCAAATCAGTTAGTAAACTTATCAGAGGATTATCTTTATGTGGAATTCAAGTCTAATTTATAAATGGTCTATGTGACCTTATTAAATGTAAGTTTTTTGAACTGAGTTGTACCATTACTTTATGTAGGTATTGCTGACACCTTTACGTTAGTTTGTGTACGTTTTTTAATATTAATATAACGATTTATTCGTGTTAAAAAATGACACAATATAGATTTATTATATATCTAATCCTCATTTTCAATTTAGTTATATATGTCTTGACACGTGGGCACGTTAGAGCAAGGGGTTTAGATTTATTTCTCTTAATATAATTTTTTTTTTCTTTTTTGGTTCGAGATGGAAAGGCATTAAACCTCAAACAAAGTAAATTACAACAATAGCATACGGGACTAGGACACCCCAAGTAAGTCCTACCATAGCAATTAATAGATTTTTCTTTTTGTTGTAAATGTTATGAAAATTAGTGTCGTAGATTTAACTAAATTACAAAGATTGGCTTTATGCAGACATGTCTTCTGGAATTTATTTGCACTGAATTTTTTTCGTCATCAAAATAAGAGTTAAGTGGACTACTAAAGTGATGATCAAACAATTCTCAATTTTAAAAAAAAAAATCCTAAAAATTTAAGTTTTTATTTTCAATTTTTTAAAGAAAACACATGCAAAAATAATTTCTCAATAATAAATATGATAAAAATTGCTTATCGTGCAAATCTAGTATCAGTGTATATTAATATTATTAAAGACAGTAATTCTCATCAAATATTTGAGCCAAAAACACTTATGTGTTGATTTTTGCATAATTTTAAGAAATATTTAAATGTTTGATTCAAATTCTAACTTTCTTAATAAACTCTCAGGATTTGTGATACCAAATTAACCATATAGTTAGTTTGTAGTTTTCTTAATATTTTAATAGAATCAATATTTTAAGATGCATGTAATTTTACTCAATTATGATTTAACAAATATTGAAATTTACTCAATTCATGTTTACAGTTATTCACATACGTTTAAAATGCTTATAAGGCATATACTCATAATTAAGAATAATAAAGAAAAAAGAAAAACTATCTCTAAAAAAATACTCCTGAATTTCTTTTTTTGTTCTTTAGAGAAGAAAAAGGGAGAAAAATATTTTTAGATATACTTTTCTTTTTGTCTTTTTTTTCTAATAAAAAGGCTCTCAAGTTCATTTTTATTTAAAAAATAATCATAATTTAAAATTTTTTAATTTAAATAAAATACAAATATAAACTCACTCTTCCACAAATATAATAAATAAATCTGCGTATCTTATCTTATCATAGCTCCAATACCGAGAAGCAAAAGGACAAAAATCATATTTTGTAGTCCCCAACTCACCGAAAATAACGCCATTCCCGCGGTTTTCCCCGAATATTCCTAACTAATTCCCAATCTCTGAGAATTTATTATTATTTTTCTTTCATCCCAAATCTCATCAGTCATCTTTATATTAATTAATAACTAAATAATTAATTCGGCATTCACTCCAGCCTCATGCGCGTAGCCGCGGTGGAGCACTCATAGTTACACTGAATTCACTTGCAATCATTAGCATTTTTTTTACAGCTAAACAAGTGTATCGTATGAATATTAGACATTATATTCATATAAATCGAGATTATAATTATTTATTGACGTATTTTTTATAAAAAAAATTTATTTATAAAATATTATTAGACATGAATGAGTTTATTATCCTTCTCTTTAAAAATAAAAGAGAAACAAACTGATTTCTAAAATTTTTTTATCCAGTGTGGTGTGTTTTTATGAGCTTTGAGAGCCGCTGACTTCGTGTTTCATACCGTTTCGCTAGCAAGAAAGTCAAACAAGAACCAACGCGGAAAAAATATCCCAAAAACTTTCATATATATAATTAATTAATTAATTAATACTATATTATATATATCGACGTCCCAAATTCCCCATCAAACTTTAATTTTATCCCCCTGGAAGGATTAGAGGAGCTCGAAGATATTTACTAGGAGAGAATACCGATACATAGCAGAACCAGGAGGAGGAGGAGGAGGAGAGGAAGAATCAAGAAAATCGTCAATGGAGACGGAGAAAGGGACGGTGACTTGCGGGTCGTGGATCCGGAGACCCGAGAACTTGAATCTGGTGGTCTTGGGCAAGTCCAGGAAGCGCGATTCTTCTCCTTCTCTTCTCCAGATCTTCTCTTTCGATCCCACCACCACTTCTCTCTCTTCTTCTCCCCTGGTCCCTCTCTCTCTCTCTCTCTCTCTCTCTCTCTCTCAATTCTTTTTGTTATTTTTGGAAGGAAGAAAACTTTACAGAGTTTGATAATACTTGTTCTGCTTTTTTTTTTTTTAATGATCGCCTCATATTTATTTATTGAATTTTGTTTTTTATTTTTATTTTTTGAATTCAGGCAACTTACGTGTTTGAGGAAACGGAAGGGGACCCGGTGTCCATCGCAGTGCATCCCAGTGGAGACGAATTTGTGTGTTCTACTTCTAAAGGTGGCTGCAAGTAAGTTTCTCACCATCAATTCCCAATTTTTATTGCAATCTTTATTTATTTATTATTATTTTTTTAAATCTCTTGATGGAGGCTCGAAATTGGGTTTTCCCTGTTATTACGTAGGTAGCTGAATTCGGTGCTATATTGTCGTCCATGGCAATTCATTGATTGTTAATAGTACATTTTCCTGCTTTTGGCCGGAAAGTTGGCCTCTTTGAAGCAGTGCAATGAACATGGTTTGGCAGGATTTTTGTTAAATTTGACCGTTGTTTGATTTAGTCTGATACGGTGATGTTGCCAAAGGTCCCTGAGGACACCTTTTACTTTGAATGAGGGCTCTGAATTTTGTATTTGGGCCTAAGAATAACGGAAGAGAGCAGATAATTTTCCTTTTGCAGGGAACACAGATTGTTCATAGTTGCATGAGTGCAAAGATAAAATTCCATAATGTTACATCTTTCTTTGTTTGCTGCCTCTATCATACAATGGTTTCTGAACATCTATTTAATCCTAGTCCCCTCTCGTAACTTTGTGCAGATTGTTTGAGTTGCATGGTCAAGAAACAAATATAAAGTTGTTGGCGAAAGAATTACTTCCTCTGCAAGATGTTGGGCCACAGAAATGTCTTGCCTTTAGTGTTGACAGATCTAAGTTTGCCACTGGCGGGGTGGTAAGTATATTATAGGTGGAAGATTTCTACCATTCTAGTTTGTTCTTTCTCTTGCTTTTGTCTTTATATTTGCATGGGAAACACCTATTTAGCGTGAGTTTTTTCTTTCCTCATTCAATCATATGTAGGATGGGCATCTCAGAATATTGGAGTGGCCAAGCATGCAAATCATTTTAGATGAACCAAGAGCGCACAAATCTGTCCGAGATATGGACTTTAGGTTAGTTTTCTTCTTTCTTTTTGCCAAATTTGATACCTCACCTGTTTTATTAAATCCATGTATCTATTGAAATGTCTAAATGCTCAAGTATGATAGCATCCTATAAATGCTTGATTATGTCAACACCACTTGAAAAAGGTTCTTTAAGATATTTTACTTGTTCATAGCTATGGTAATTTCTGTGATGAAGTTTTCTTCTTAGTAAGTGAATGTTTCTTCCCCTTTTGATGGTTAACGGTTTTGGACAAGAACCTGGACGGGCCAAATGTCCTTGTCACTTTCACTTGACAAAAATTGTGAAAAATTGTTGATAGATTATTTAAAACTCCATTAGTGCTTTTGCTTTCCTTTTCGTTCTTGTATCCTTTTGTTTGTAATATCTGCTGTACTGATATGCGGAGGGGACTGGCATTTGTATTCAATTGAATTTCCTAAATTTTTTGGCTTTTGTTTGTTAATTATAGCCTAGATTCAGAGTTCCTAGCTTCAACATCTACTGATGGTTCAGCACGAATATGGAAGGTAGAAGATGGTTCACCTCTAACTACTTTGGCTCGCAACTCGGTAGGGTCTTTATATTCTCGCTAGTCATGATTGGATATTGTTGATTTTGGTTTTATACTTATACAATCTGCTGTTGGTAACTTGCAGGATGAAAATTTTGAATTATGTCGATTCTCTAAGGATGGGACAAAACCATTTTTATTTTGTGCTGTCCAAAGAGGTACATCCATCTGTCTATTGGGTGTAGAAAATATGCAACATATCACTATAAATAAGGCCAAGTACTTAACAATAACTCCTTCGTTTCAGCTCATGTCCAACCAAGTGCTTTAATGGTTCGTGTTTGGGAATCGGAATTGAAATTAAAATTGAAAAGAATCAGAAACGGGATGGTGTTAACTTAATTGTTTTTCATGATACGAAGTGGAATCTGATTTCTTTTTAGTTATTTGTTCATTCACGGTAGGAATTGGAACCTAGATAAATTTTGTAAAAAAAAAAGTTATAGGTTAAGAAATATAAAAAATTGTATATATAATAATATAATTAAAATACATTTTACTAACGACCATCAAATATGAAGATAAATAAATATTACTATAAATAATTATTCTAGCAGTAATTGATGATAAAATAATGTAAAAAACAACAATCATATTCCAATTAATATTTCTAATCTAAGCATTGTTAAAGTTTTTTACTATATTCAATCATGCTCGTGATCATCATTATTGTTGATGTTGTTATAATTATTATGATCTTCATCAAATACTTTTATATTAATAGTTTTAGCTATACTGTTACATTTGCCATATATTGCAATGTATTTTATTTATTATTGGGAATTGACATTTATACGGTGAAAGAAGCTCTATACACGCCCAAACAAGGAGCAAAGTGGGACTTACATTAGCAGTTTTTTGCGTGTATAAAGCTATTTTGCTGTGTAAATAGCGTCTTCATTTATTATTTTATGACATTTTCATAAAGGGCTAGACTTAGCGTAACAAAAAGGTTGCTCCATTGTAGGGTCCTCACACTGGGAATACTCTTTATTTATGACATTTCTAAACTAACTATATATTGTGTGTGTGTGTGTGTGTGTGTGTGTGTCATTGTAGACGTGCTTAATTTGAAGAGAAAAGACAAAAAGGATGGATAGGGAATGAGAATAAGATTACAATGGTACTGGAAAAATTAACAGAACATAAGGTTAGGGGTTTGATTGACCTAGAAAAATATAAAGTGTTTTATTGGACATGAGCAAAAGGATTAGATTCATTGTTGGGTATTTGGCTTGTAATTAACTATAAAATTTTATGCTGAATTTTTTGTTGATTCCAATGATGCAGGTAATAAAGCTATCACATCAGTTTATGATATCAGTTCGTGGAACAAAATTGGTTATAAGAGGCTACTGAGAAAGCCGGCTGCTATAATGTCTATCAGCTCAGATGGAAAATATCTTGCTTTGTAAGTACTTTGCATTACCCATTGGGTGTTGGTCATTATTTAAACTTCTGTTACAACTCAGTTCATATGCTATATTTGAAGCAAAATTTGATCTTTACTCGTTTTGGTTTACCTTACCAAACTTAAGGTTTGATTGACTTCTATATTTGTTTTGATAGATGATGTGCTCACTTCCTTGCAAAAATAAATATGGAGTATAACTGGACAAGCAATATTTCTGACAATTGATATTAACAGGGGTTATCTTCTGTCTTTTGCCTTAAATCTACCAAAACCAATTCAATGGCTTTCTTTCATCACTGTTGATTTTAAGGCCTATTCAGTTATTAGCGAAAGATGAGCCTCGCCAAGGTTACTTTTTGTGATTTGAAGGTCATATATTCAAGTCATGGCAGCAACCTCTTTGTGAAAACAAAGTTAAGGTTTTGTACATCCGACTGTTCCTAGACCCCACAGTCTGGGAGTTTCGTAACTAGGACACCCTCAGACTTGGTTATTAGCCTTGGCGCCTCGCCTGAGCATTAACGTAATCAGAAATGATAATAACTAATAATGATTAAATATGTTCAAATAGAAAAGCATGTGTGCCCTTTAAGAAAAGAGAATTGCCAATTTTTCTGCTCTTGCAAGTCTATCAGTCCTGGTTTTTGTGTGTGCTTCAAACAAAAAGGTGGTGCAGATCATGTTAGATGAGTATTCTTAATTCCAGGGGAAGCAAAGATGGAGACATTTGTGTAGCTGAAGTTAAAAAGATGGAGGTTTCCCACTGGAGTAAGAGGCTCCATCTGGGCACATGCATTACATCCCTGGAATTTTGTCCCAATCAAAGGTAAGGTTCATCAAGAATATGATCCTTTGTGATTCTAGAATTAACCAATATCCTAGAGCTTCTAGTAAAATCAAGTGATCCGTGAGAATTTGAACTTTGAATTTTATGTTTCATGTTGTTTTCAGGCTTTTGGCTTCTTTTTATTCGCTTATTATTTTTTGAAATTTATGGTTTTCAAGGGTGCTTCTACTGGTTTAATGATTTTTTTGCTTTGTCTTCATAGTCTGGTCCTGCAAACACAATTCATACACTTGATATCTTTTAGTGATCCCATCATCATTTAGTTATGTTGATCAAATTTCCATAGTACATTTGTGGGGTCAAACCTTGATGTTGTCCATGATCTTTGCCATTCCCTGCCGTTTCTCCATTAGTCATTCTCCCCCGTGCATGTTGGTTCACAGGGTTGTGCTCAGTACCTCAAGTGAATGGGGATCCGTGGTGACGAAGCTAAATGTCCCAGCAGACTGGAAAGGTCCTCTCTCTCTCTCTCTCTCTCTCTCTCTCTCTCCCCAATCTTTGCATGGGAGACTGATCTTTTCTTCCCTCATTTGCAGAGTGGCAGATCTATGTGTTACTTTTAGGCCTATTCCTGGCTTCTGCTGTTCTATTTTACATTTTCTTTGAGAATTCTGATTCATTTTGGAACTTTCCACTTGGGAAAGACCAACCTGCAAGACCGAAGTATGAACCAATTTTAGGAGATCCGCAATCCTCTGAAGATATATTTGGGCCTCTAGATATGTAAGCATTTGCTTGATGCGGTTGATGGAGAACATTGGTAGTACCTGTTAGGGGTGGATAATAAGCTGGATATCGAGGTATTTTAAGTTTGATCATTTCGTGCCTTGTAAGCGCAGCTCTAGATCATTACTACAAAAATTGTCGAAATGTAGTCTTTTGTTTTTTTTTAGACATATGTTTTTCTAAACTTTTAGTTATTACCACTGTAAGAGATGGAACCAGGTCAAGAAATATACTTGTTGGAAAAAGGGTCAACCAACTGAATCAATGTTGGTTGTGAGAAAATTTTCAGAAATCAATGTATGCTGGTCTCCAATAGCCTGAATCATGGACCTATGGGCTGCAACTTTTGTTTATGCTTGAAAATTCAGATACCTTTGCCTATGCATATTTGCTTATTAAACGGTGTTAAATAGGAACCGGTGTGTTGGTGCCGGGTGTTCTGAAAACCGAAGTGGGCTTGTCTATTGGATCGGTTCAATTGGGAACCGATTAAGCCACCAGTTTGGTTTGTTCTAAAATACCAGAAAAATTTTAAATTGATCAAAATTGGAAAAATGGGTCAAAACCAACTAAAAAGATGGAAAAATTGATTTGGCTTGTGGTCGGTTTATTTTGGCTTTAAATATTAAAAATTGTAATTTTAACCTTAAAAGATTCGTTTAAATTATGTCTTAAAATTTATTTACATTTGCAACTGAACCATAAGATTTTATATAAACTTTTAATTTAGTTATTAAAACTAAAAAATTAATATACAACAACTCTTTCTTTAGTTCTTTTTATTAAAAACATTCAGAATTTAACATTGAAAATTATTTTTAATCAAAATATGTTGTATATGATTATCAGTTTTTTAATTTTTCAAATCACTAATAAATAAATGAATGAATGAATAAATAAATAAATAAATATATATATATATATATATATATATTAAATATTGGTTCAAATTTCAATTTAATTGGTTGAATCATTAAGCTTTAATAATATTTCATACCCAAGAGAAAAAAAAAAACTTGCATGGCACCAATTGGGCTGTCATCAAGTACCAAAAAAAAATGCAGAGAAATCCTCCTTGGATTCAATTATCATGGAATTGTTAACAAAAATTAATTAAATTTCTAAAAAAATTTTACAGTTATATTATGATCAATCAAAGGTGTCATGTCATCTATGTTTTCCCCACTCTCTCGACAAATAAAAATAAATAAATAAATAAAAGACAATGCTACGTGAGGTGTTCAAGAAAGTTGAAAATTTTGCTTAATAGATAAGAATGAACCGAAACAAATGCAACTGAAAAAGAAAATAAAATTTTTAGTTGGGTTTTAGTTTTGAAGATTAAAAAATTACGGTTAATTGATACCAAACCAAAATGGATATATATATATATATCTATATAATTTTATTCTAATAGTAGGAACGAATATGATTGATACAACTACTAATAACAAATGATATTAATATAATATAATTATATCTTAAATAATCATTTATTTATCTTATATATAATAATAATTATAATTTTATATAAAAAAATTTATATTAAAAATATTTTTTTACATTTAAATTGAAATTTTAAATGTTTTCATACCAAATTCAATTAACTATAATTGAATTAAAATCAATAATTAATAAAATTTTAATTAACTGAATTTTCAATACTAAAACAATTTTAACAATCTACATTTAACGTAACCAGAAGTTTTATTTATTTATTTGTTTTGGGTTACAATAGTGAACATTGCTACTAGCATTTCGGAGAATCTTCCAAGTGGCGATACCCTTATATACATTAAAAAAAAAAAAACTTACGGAAGAATACCAAAGAAAAAGCGCACAGTCACGCACTGACCCATCCGCCCACACATTCTGCTGGTCTTTTATACAGATATTTTTCTTCCTTCTCTATACTTCTACTTACACAGATGAATTGCCGCCATTATCTCCCAAGGTAAATCATCATCATCATCATCATCATAATTATTCTTCTTCTTCTTCTTCCTTTTGTTTATTTTTCTTTGCTGTAAATAAAGATTATTGGTTCTCGGAAATGCAGATCATCTACTTTGCCTTTGGAGGTCTTCAAAAGCCACCAAAGAAAGCCTTCTCAGTGCCCTGTTAATGTCAATACTATGGTACAATTCAATTCCTTGTTGTATGCTTACATACTTTGTTTTGTAGTATAGCCGTTTGTGTCTTTCTTCTGGAAGTTAAATCAAATCTGATAATTTCACGATCCATCCAGGGAATGGTGATTTCTTTCGATTGGCATCGAAATGCGGCTGTGAAGGTAACTTTCAATAATCCTCCTTCCTCATTCGATGTCGATCTCGCTGCTGTTTATTTTTTTTATTTGTTTCTTAAGATTTCCTATTTTATGTATTCGATGCCGTGTTAAGATGATGCCTTCCATTGAAGCTACTTAGCTAATCTCTTTTAATCTGCTATTGTCTTTGGTTATGATGTGCACTGTGAAATTTGAATCTTGGAACACGAAACTAGTTGCTTGAGTAGCGGTTTTGGTGAGCCTATTAAATATGCTGAGGAAAGAACTTTGATGTTGTTGCTCGTAGGCAGTTTCTGGTTCCAAATCTAGCGCGGAGACAAGTGGTTCTGATGTGAAGGAGGAAAAGGAAAAATCTGAGACGTATAGTCAAAACATGACTCAAGCTATGGGTGCTGGTTAGTTCCGTTCTTCGGGTTCCACTTTTGAGTTTTCTAGAAACTGATGGATTGCTCTAGACAACTGTCAGCGGATGGTTTGACTTCGTTTTTTTTTTCTTCCATGGTTTAGTTTTGTGAACATCTTTGTCGATTTTAAGATATATCGTGTCCTTTATGTTCAAGTTCTGCTGATATTTTACTTTCACATGTTCTACTACAGTCTTGACTTATAGGCACGAGCTAGGAATGAACTACAACTTCATTCGTCCAGACTTGATTGTAGGATCCTGCTTACAGGTAATTCCCATTTGTGAACACTAGTTATGTAGGAAATATTTGTCTGTATCATTGCTGATAATTAATTGATAATCTCATCATGTTTATTGTAGACTCCTGAAGATGTTGACAAGCTTCAAAAAATTGGAGTGAAAACAATATTTTGCTTGCAACAGGATCCAGACTTGGAGTATCCTTAAAAAAAAAAATGTCCTTAACGGTCTTATGATAATAATAAAACTTAATTTTTTCATAGTGTTTTTTCCCCCTTTTTATGTGGTCATGATTGCAAGAAACACTGGAATTCCCTAACTGCAATTGCTAGATATTTTGGTGTAGATATTGGTGCCATTCAGGAGTATGCCAAGTCATGGGGTGATGTTCAGCACCTTCGAGCAGAGATAAGGTTAGTAATGACAAACCAGTCTTTGTTCTCATTGTGATATTTTACTTTAAAGCATGTCTTTGTAAGTATGAGTGGTTCATTTTGTCATGGTTGCAAGACATCAAGCTTCAATTCTGATTTCTCCATAAAAACTTATCAATGTGGTCGTAAAATATTATTGGTAGTCCTTTTTTTGGGTAAACATTGTTGATATTTCCTTCACTGTTGCATTGTTATACCATTCCTTCAATATTCTCTGCTTTTGGTACCTTGGTGGTGGCTAGAGCAATAGAAAATTACCAATTAATTTTCTCAGTGCAACATGTGCTGTGTATGTTTAAATGGAGATGTAGCCCCATTCTTGTACCTTTTTTTTCAAAAAAAAGTTAGGGCAGCCCCTAACATTTGATATTCCAGGGATTTTGATGCTTTTGATTTGCGGATTCGGCTTCCGGCTGTTGTTAGCAAACTATACAAGGCCATAAACCGAAATAAAGGTGTAACATATGTACATTGCACTGCTGGACTGGGTAGAGCTCCTGCTACTGTGGTATGAATGTCAATGTTGTTTCTGAAACATGCATTTATTCTTTCCTACTTTTAAGCTTATATATTATTATTGCCATGGTGGGAATTCTCTAAAATGATTTCGAGAAGCTGCCAGTTTTTTGGTTTTAGTCCTTGATTCATCTAGTCTTGGATCAAAATGAGGCCATATTTTGAATTGCAGATGGCATACATGTTCTGGGTTCAGGGCTACAAACTTAAGGAAGCCCATGATTTGCTTCTGGTAATTACTCTTTATCTCACTTCTGGGTTACATTTGTTGATTTTGGCTTCCTAGGCTTGTAAGAAGTATTTATGCATATCATGTTCCAAATACTCAAAAAATTATTTAAGAAGTTGATAAATTGGATTTATACTTGGTGGTTGATGAACTTCTAAATTCAACCTATTGTTTGGTATTTTGGTCTTTACTGGAACATTGAGGGATGAGCAAAATTTAATGCCTGATCATTATGTGCTTTGTGCAGAGCAAACGCTCATGCTTCCCAAAATTAGATGCTATCAAAAGTGCAACTGCCGATATAGTGAGTTGTCACCCTTTCTTCATAATACAAGACATAATGGAGCCTTGAATATTATTTTATAATAATTAATTGTTTTTTTTTTCCTATTTGAAAGCTTACTGGCCTCAGGAAGCAGCTTGTTACATGCACCTGGAAAGGCAAGAATTGCTCTACAGTGGAAATTTCTGGACTTGATATTGGATGGGGCCAGGTAATTAATTTCTAATGTCTTGAGCATGCCTTAGAAGATACGTGATTATCACTAAATCTAGAAAGGTCAAGTACAACAGGCTATTTTTTTGAAGTGTGGCTCTGAGAAGCTCTTTTCAGCCTGTCAAGTCAGTGGAAGCTATATGCAGCTGATTTCCTCCAGCATCCTGGCTTATTAGATAATGGCTTGTAGATGTCCATATTGGCATAGATAATTTGGCTTATGTCACAGCAGGCTAGATTTAAACAAAAGGGGATTTATGTAGCCAACTCAATTAGTTTCTATTTAGGGCATAGTTGAGCTGAGATGTGCTGTTGTAGATACTCTGTGAAATTTTAATAGTTAGCCTGAAGTCATAAATATTCTTTTTGCTTAGTGTTATTTTTGATGAGCATTCAGTGGACATTTTAGTCTTTAAAAATTTAATTTACAACCCTTATCAAAGTAATTGCATCTTAAACTGCTTTGTGGACTTAGGATGATTAAGAAGGAGTTTTTTGCCAAGGCTGCAAGGATATATCTGCCTTATGATTTTTAACTACCTTAATTTTTAGCTTAAGGTTTAACAGATTCAGTTATTGGTACTTAAATGTCGTCTATGGGCTGGACCATAATGTGATTTTTTCTGGTTAGCTTGCTTGGTTTGTCCTTAATTTTTCTTGATCTTGTGTGATGGCTTCTCAAAGTGTTGTTGAGAAGTCTTATACATTATGACTTGATAGTAGTCTCAATTCATTCAACTTGGCACTCTGGATGAGGCCCGCTCCTTCTACAAGAAAAAAAAAATGAATAGTTTGTGTTTTTTGTTTGGATTTCCACGTTTGTGGGGAAAATGAGCTAAATTTCTGTAGTAAAAAGGATGTCCCTACTGAGGCTTTCCGTCATATCTAGATTTTTGTTGCGTTGGCTCTAAATGGTCAAGTTATTGACAATAATCATATGTTAATGCCCATTGCATATGTCAGTTCTACTCTTCAATATTGAAACACTTGGCCTTTTAGTTTCTGGTTTCTGACTTCTTGTCTCCCTTACAGAGAATACCTCTAAAATTTGATGAAGAGCAGGGTTTGTGGATCCTCAAAAGGGAGTTGCTGGTAAGCATGTGGTTTTCTTTTGCCTCCCAAGCTTCCCCGCCTTTTTGCCTATCGGGATCAAATTTAATTAAGAAGCAGTTTCCCCAGTGTTTTGTACTTGTTTTTCCCGTGGCTAACTGCATCACTTAAAGTTTGTACCTGTCTGTATAGCTGATTTTAAGACACACCTTTTGACAGCCTTTCGAGGTAGGTTATGGTGTAAGACAGGTGCATGCTTCTGTTTCAACTTCTTGGTTGCATGATGCCTTCTGTTAGTTCGAAAATAATGATGCATGGCTTTCAAGTGCTTATCTAAATGTTCTCTGTCCTGAATGGAAAACTTGTCGCACTGGGCAGGGGATTTTATTTCTTTAAAGGTGATCAATTATAACTTTGAGGTGGATTCCTCATAAGCTCTAAAGATGCTATGAAATAACCCCAGCTACAGGAGGGATAGATCTCCACAATTCTGGACACAAAACATAGCGTCCGGTGATTTAATCTGAAACAGATATGCGTATGAAATCATTGTGCGTTTGAACGTTCAAGTTATAGATATAGCACTTTTTTAAGCTTTTGCTTCAACAGGAAGGAGGCTACGAGTACAAGTACATTGTTGATGGTGAATGGACAGTCAACAAAAATGAGTTGGTTACCTCCCCCAACAGAGATGGCCATGTCAACAATTATGTCCAAGTAAGGTTTCTGTAATTAATATCCTTTAATTTGATGATTCGTGAATGGTTTAAGGTGTTTAAGGGATAGAAACTTCTTTATGGGGTTCGTTTAAAGGGAATAGTGAAGCGCATTGGCCACTTTGACTTTTGACAACCGTCCCCTGTATTCCATGTGAGCTAACCGTAAAGCCAACTTCTGGTGATAAAACCATCGAGGCAGATGCTGCTCAGGTTGCATTGCACTATTCCTGAACAATCTCCAAATGAGCTGCTTTTGATTTTTCTCATCAATTCCTTGCACAGGTTATTGACCATGGCGCAGACAGCATTAGTGCATCCTTGCGGAAGAGGTTGATGGGTGACGATCCACATCTTACGAGAGATGAACGATTGAAAATAAGACAGTTTCTTGAAGCTTTTCCTGAAGACGGAGTGTGAATTTCGGAAGTCCCATACATGATATACACCCGTGTAAAAATTATTTTCCCAATAATTAAGTGCATCTCTTTTTTTGGGGGGGGGGGGGTGGGTTTGTATAATAATGTGTATCAATAGCAGACAAATTGGTGGTATAACATTAATCAATGGGAGAGCTTGCCATTAGTGTATAAATTAGAGTGTTTGTTATTTTTACCTATTTTTTTAGTATAATTTAATTTTATATCACAAAAATTTATGTATTAATTGTTTTTAAATAAATTTCATTTATAGTGTAATGTAAGATCGAGAATAAGTTTTTTAGTTAAATTATAAATATCAGTAAAGTAAATTATCGTAATAACAGGACTGGTTGCAGTACTCATGTAACTAATTGCTTCTTTCATCATTTTGCCGTAACTTTCCTTGTTTATACGTTGGCTACTTATTTACTAATTATGATCTCGTAAATTGACAATAGAGAGTTGCAAAAACAGTTTTATTCTTGTTCTTGTAAATATACGCGTAAGAAATATTTGATCAATTTTCATACTCTACCTCGATGGGTGAGTATCGCTCTACAGTGTGCGTGAGCCCGAGCCTTAAGGATCATTGAAAAGTCTTTGGTTCATTTTTTACTCTAAAAACTAGCTTATCGTAGCCTTAAATACTTTCTTAAATCAATTTTTCTTTTTATTTTCCAATTTTTGATCTCCTCCTTTCTGGGTTTTCGAGTTTCATTTTTATTTTTATATTTTTATTAACTTGGAATTTTTTTTGTTGATCAGAAATAACTGGGAAGTTCAACGGACTGCAAGCAGCATAAAAGGTAGTTTTAGCCCACACATAAATCTCATAACTTATGCTTCATAAAAATTAAAAATAAAATTTTTTTTTTGGATGGCAGAAGGTTATGAGCGTGAAGGGTTCCTCTGTTACAGAATTAAAAAGTATTTACAAATCATAAAAAAATTATATCAAAATTAACGAAAATTAACGGTCATATACATTAAATCTTCTAACAGACAAAAATGACTATAAGTTAAATTTTTAAAAATAATAAAAATGTCTTAAAAAGATTTAATGAGATTCATAAAAATTACGTAATTAATTTAATAATATTTAATAATTTATTTTTATATTTTTTAAAATTTAATATATATTTTATAATTTAATAGTAAAAATTCATACTATCTACCGTGCCTATGGTTGCGTAAGTGTTTTAGTTTCAACTTTCAACTATTGGATTGTTTCAAACTTTCCGCCGACTTTTCTTTTTTATGGACGTTCAGTCACGCGGTTTTTTCCGAATCACGTGACAGGCGCCGCGTGTTAACTGTTAAGCAAAACTTTGTTTCACGCTAGAAGATTGATACAAAATAATAATAAAATTGATTTTTTTAAAATTATTATTTAATGTACACGCTAAAATTGATAAAATAGAAGTAAGTAATTCCTGATAAAATTAAAAAAAAATTTAAAAAAAAGAGTCAGTAATTATCAGGGAAAAAAAAAAAAAAACCAAGTCTCAACATCCATCACTTTCTCACAATTCACTTTGGAGAGCCAACCAAGAGGCACTCTCCAAATGGTAACGCTCACAGATTGCCATCCCTGATTCACTTCACTTTCCGGAGAAAGTTTTCACTTTCTTATGGCTCGGAACCCGGCTCCTCCCGAAATCGACGAAGCCCGCACCCGAACCACCGCCGGCACCGACGTCGGCGCTAATGGAGGCAATGCAACCGACAAGAGTGATCAAGGTCTTCGCTCGATCCGAGACCGTTTGCGTTTCAAGCGAAATCCTAACTACGCGACAACTGGCAAACAGAACCGAGCCAGCAAATCCCCTCTAGATCGGCATCCGGTACGCTACCGGTGGCCTCATAGTGGCAGCCGGAGCAACCGCAAAGGTCTGCTGTCCTGGTTCCCGTTCAGAGGCGTTTATTTGTTCTACTTCGTGATTTTCTTCGCCGTCTTTGCCTTCGCGATTGCGTCGGTAGTGTTGCAGAGCTCTATCGCGGCGATGGTGTCGGGTAAGGGGTGGAGTGAGCAGCGAAGATCGATTAGAGATGTTTTGAGGTTGGGTAGCACCTTGAGATTCTTGCCGGGATGGAGATCACCTGTGCTTGCTAGGGGTCGTCGCCTTGATCCTGTTAGATTTCAGATGGCTAGAGTGGGGCTCCGGCCCCCGCGGCTCGCTGTTGTAAGTGTTTGGCATTTTCCTTTCTGTTTTCAATTGGTTTGTGAAAATTTGAGATTGTGAAATTTGAGATTGTGTTTAGGAAGTTGTTGCTATATTTCATCAGTACATGTTAATTATAGAAGTGCATCTTTTGTGTCAAAATTCAAGAAGTTATTTTCGAAGTTATATGCTTATGTCTTGATATCTTGGATTTTCTTTATTGTTTGTCTCGACTCTTGAGCTATTTTAGAATTGGAAGTAAGGTGTCAAGTTTTTGCAATAGACGAGTTGCTTGAAAAGCAAAGGAAAAAGAGTGATGTTGGAACTTTCCAAATGGTGCCGTGGTGGCACTCATGCATATTATGCTTACTCCATCTTGGTGCATTTTGAAAGACCTATATGAAGCTAGTTTGGTGATGGGATTAGTAGATGTTATTTTCTGCTGAAAGCTCGTGTTCTCTCTCTAAAGTGATAATTCTAAAGGGAAATCCTTTACGGACTCAAATCTCATCGACTCAAAACGATTTGTACTACATGTAAAGTATGTTATACCATACGAATAACATATCAATCAACATACAAGAGATTTATAGTAAAATGATAGATATTAATGTAAATCTCTTTTACGTTGTTTCAATTGTTATCTGTGCAGTAAAGCATGCTTTGTATGTAGTCTAAAATATTTTTTAGTAAATGAGAATTTCAGTCTGTGTAGTCAATCCCAATTCTAAATGGATCAAATTCTGAACCTATCATAGGAACTGTTATGACTGAACTTGGAAGTGGATTTCATTTCTTAAATCTTTATCTTAATTGCATAGTACAGAGATTAATCAAAACCAATTTCTTATTAGTTGAGTGATATCATTCGGCGAAGTCTTAGTAATATTGTTCAATGAAGTTTAAGTCAGCTTATGAAATCCTGAAAGGACAGTGAAGATTGTGTATGTTCTTTAGCATCCAGGGGACCTTATATGCCATATATTGAGCCTGCTTTGCAGCTTTGGGCTATATCTTTGTCAGATAGGAAATTAAGTTTTTTTTCCTACCTCTTATCTGGTAGTGAATGTTCAAGAATGGAGGGATTTGTATTTTCTTTTGCTGAGCTGGGTGAATAATCATGATTTTCAAGGATATGGAGTTATTGTGCTCATCATCTATGAGATTTCTTCATGTTGGAAACATGGAGACTTGATTTCATTGGCATCATTGACTTTGGTTACTGTGTACAAAGAGTGTTGTGCATCCACTTTGTGCATTAAATTTATTTGCATTAAATGTGATACTGATGGTGCCGTGTCAGGTCTTAGGAAATATGAAGAAAGATGCACGTTCATTGATGTTGGTTACAGTGTTGAAAAACCTACGGGAACTTGGCTATGCGCTTAAGGTGAATTTCCCTACCTATGTCGTACAGAGTTATTATAGTAAGCCAGCACAAGTATGGGTGGGAGTGCATGTTGCTTTACATTGGTCTTTTTTACTGGTAGTTCAGAAAAGCTTACACTTCTGGAAATGCATGTGACAGATTTTTGCAGTAGAGAACGGTAATGCGCGTTCAATGTGGGAGCAAGTAGGTGGCCGTTTGTCAATTTTAGGACCACAGCAGTATGGCCATGTTGATTGGTCCATGTATGCTTCTTCTGGTTTCTCCATCTTTTCTCAACTTTACACATATTTTTTGGTCAAATTTGGCATGGCTAATTTCTATGTTCATATTCTACAGTTTTGAAGGTGTTATTGTCGATTCTCTTGAAGCCAAAGAGGCCATTTCAAGGTGAGCATGTTTTGTATTATACGTTTCTTTGTGAAGATTTTAGTTTCGTTCAACAGATTAATTCCACTTTAATTGCCGCACAGAATGATGCTTGAGCTACTTGCCTGTGGCATTATCACGCCTTAGATTATTGGTGGATGTCTTGTGTTTTAATGCCTTTACTCTGTTCCTGACATTAAATGCCACTATACCAATCAGATGGCAAACATGATAGTTGAAAGTACTAAGTATAATTTTTTGCTCCTCCTTATTACCCTTGCAATTACATTCTAGAAAACATGGCAACACACAAGGAATTAGAGTAATCTTTCATGCAGAAAAACAGATAAGGTACTAGGTTTTGCAGTTATTCTAGTGGTGGGTTCTGTCAAACACATACATATTTAGGAATTTGGCACGTGAGCAGGAAGATGGAATGTTTTTGAGGATTCTTGTGAATGGTCAAGTTGGGTACTCCATATGGTCTTAACAAATACTATTGGTGGGTGTATGATTGATGTATTTTTATTTATATTTGGTAGTAGTTGTGAAGAAAGATGTTGCTGAATTTGGGCATTAAAACAACAAAGAGGTCGGAATGTCCTAAGTACCAGCTTTTGAAGCAGCCCTCTCTCTCTCTCTCTCTCTCTCTCTCCACATATATATATATGTTCATATACGTACATATATATTTGAGATAAGGTAGTCCATACTTCCCATCAGTTTGAGATGCTATGTTTAGTGAGTTTTATATTTATGCAGCCTTATGCAGGAGCCTTTTTGTTCAATACCACTTATATGGATAATCCAAGAAGATTTACTGGGGAACCGTCTTCAAGCATATGAGAGAAAAGGTTGGAAGCATCTTGTGTCACATTGGCGAACCACTTTTAAAAGGGCTAATGTCGTTGTATTTCCAGATTTCACTCTGCCGGTAAGTTTTCCGTAGTTGTTGGTCAGCCTTGTAATAAACACTTTAATGCTCCCTTAATTTATACCTCTTAATGTATCAGATGTTATACAGTGTGCTTGATAGTGGAAACTTCTTTGTTGTTCCTGGATCCCCAGTAGATGTTTGGGCTGCTGAAAGCTATAGTAAGACCCATGCCAAAGATCAATTGAGGTTGGATAATGGGTACAGCAAAGATGACATGGTGGTTCTAGTTGTTGGCAGTTCTTTCTTCTATGATCAGATCTCATGGGAACATACGTTGGAATTGGATACTCTAGGACCTTTACTTTCTAAGCATGCAACGAGAAATGATGCCAAAGAATCATTCAAGTTTGTTTTTTTATGTGGTAATTCCACAGATGTTGATTCTTTACAGGTAGTCAACTGATCTTTCGTGCCACATATGTCATGTGAATACTACTCAGTAAGAGGATCTAAAACCCATGGATATGTGAATGAACTGTTTCTCTACCTTTTGGGAAGGCTGAAAGATAATAATTGTTTTGATGAGCAACTTTTTTGATGTACATTCCAAAGTTGATATATATACGTTAGGATGGTATCGAGGAAATTCTATTTCTACGGGTGAAACAGTAGAAATGATGGAGTTAAGGTTAGAATGAGAATGATGAACCAAAAAAAGAAGAGGTTAGAATGGGAATAACTGTCGTAGGGGTAGGGCCATCAAAATTGAAGCTAATAAGATGAGTAGTTCTTTTTCACCCTTTGGCAAAATTTATTTTATGCCTCTGCAAGTTTCTAATTTTATTATTTGCATTGTTTTCTTTTTCTAGCAAGTTGCTTCTCATCTGGGACTTCTTCGTGGTTCTGTGAGGCATTACGGCTTGAATGGCGATGTCAATAGTGTGTTATTGATGGCAGATATTGTCATATATGGCTCTTCCCATGATGAACAGGGCTTCCCTCCTCTGATTATTCGAGCTATGACCTTTGGTATCCCTGTAGTTTCACCCGATATTCCTATTTTTAAAAAATATGTAAGTCCTGCCTTCTTTGTGAGCTTTAGATGACCTTCTTACCTTTTATTTCAGTCTTTTTAGACATGATAAAGATATTTAAGAAATTACAGGTTGTTGATGGAACGAATGGGATTTTTTTTGCAAGACATAACTCTGAATCTTTGATGGGAGCTTTCTCTCTTTTGGTATCGGATGGAAAACTTTCTAAATTTGCTCAAGATGTTGCATCCTCCGGAAGAGAGCTTGCCAAGAACATGATTGCATCAGAATGTGTAACTGGTTATGCCAGGCTTTTGGAAATATTGCTTAGTTTTCCGTCGGATGCACTGTTACCAGGTCCTGTGTCTCAGCTTCAGCAGAAAGCATGGGAATGGAACCTGACTGGAGAGGAAACAGAATGGGAAACTGATGACCTGGCGGACATAGACGAGACAGATGCTTCTGCCAGAAAATCAAGTGTTGTCTATTCCCTTGAGGAAGAAATGACTGATCATGCTAATTCAACTGCTGGGTCTCAAAATGGAGATGAAATTTTAGTGCCAGGTCTCCCAAATGAATTAGATTGGGCTGTGTTGAGGGAAATAGAAAGCTTGGAGGAAAATGAGAGGCTAGAAATGGTAGAGGTATGATAATTCATTGCTAATACAAAGCTTTTGATGATCTTTTGTGCAGATCTTTTATTTCCCATGCCACCCAGTTGTCTTGATTATTTTTACTTCCTTACTTCCATGATGTTTTCTTGGAAATACAACTGAAATGGAGAGTTGTTTCCTGGTTTGCAGCTTGAAGAAAGAATGGATACAAGCCTGGGTGTCTGGGATGAGATTTACCGCAATGCTCGAAAGTCTGAGAAGCTTAAATTTGAAGCAAATGAAAGGGACGAAGGAGAGTTAGAGAGGACAGGTCAGCCAGTTTGCATTTATGAGATATACAGTGGAGCTGGGTCCTGGTCCTTTTTGCACCATGGCTCTTTGTACCGTGGATTAAGTCTTGTAAGTTGCTTTTCTCAATTCACAAAATGTGCTTTCTTATTTATTGTCATCAGATCTTTTACATTTTTCTTGATGCTTTACACACATTTTTGCTTTGTTCATTAACTTGCATGGATACCAATCAATGGACTGGATTAGGATATTTGAGCTTTTGACCTTGGGATTGCCCAACAAAAAGAAGACGACCCTGCTGGTGGGGGAGGGGGGGCGGGCAAGGGGTAGAGAAGGGAGAGAGCAGTAACCTTTAATTTCCTTTTTGTCAATAAACCATTCTAAACAAAAGCTTAAGTTGTTGTGTGAGGCCTAAGATATGGATATTATATTAAACTCTAATACGACCCTTTACACACAAGCCAATATGGCTGAAAACGTGAACAAAAGACAGACACCCCCCCCCCCCCCCCCCCAAAAAAAAAAAAAGGAAACCTATAGAAATTCACAATTAAATGTGAGGGTAATGTGGTTTGAACAAAAAACCTCTTATTCATAACACTCTAATACCATGTCAATAAACCATTCTACCAAAAAATTTAAGCTATTGGGTAAGGCCGAAGATATGGATCATATACTAATTCATATATATATATATATATATATATACACTTGTTTTTTGTCTGATTGAACTCTACATAGCATTCTTAGAACTACATGTAGTCATCCGAGTGCAAACTTTTCCCCCCCAGTCAAATGACGCTTTTGTTTTAGATCGTCAAACTTTATGATTTGTAAGACTTCTTTCATAAGCTTCATTTTTCCTTAAGCTGGCTATTTTTATTTTTTTTAGTCTACGAAGGCACGGAGACCAAGATCAGATGATGTTGATGCGGTTTCCCGGCTTCCCCTTTTGAATGACTCCTACTTCGAGAACATGTTATGTGAGATTGGAGGAATGTTTTCCATCGCAAACAAGGTGGACAGTATACACGGGAGACCATGGATTGGATTTCAATCTTGGAGAGCTGCTGGTAGGAAGGTAACTTTTATTCTGTTGTAGCTTTTATTTAGTTTGGAAGTTTGGTGTCATTTTTTTCTGATCAAATTCCTGCTCATTTAGTCTTCCAAGTTTTAAAGATCCTTCTGAGTAGGTAAGCATTTGAAATTCAGGATTGGAACTAGATACAATGGGATGTGACCTGGACTTCATAATTTATTTTTCTCGTGATTTCTTATCCTGTATAAAATTTCCTTTTTTTCCGAAGCAGGTTTCATTATCTATTAAAGCAGAAAAAGTACTAGAAGAAAAGATACAAAAAGAAACAAGAGGAGATGTAATGTACTTTTGGGCACGCTTGGACATGGATGATGGGGTTATAGGAAGCAGTGATGAACCCACCTTTTGGTCCATGTGTGACATTTTAAATGCAGGACGCTGCCGGTATGCTTTGTTGACTTGTATACTGGCATATTATGTATTGCCAGAGACTTCACATGGGTTTTTGGTGTGGCATTATATTTGTGTAAGAATTCATAGACCGTGGATCCAATAATGTAACTGTTCATGGCTTCTGCATGCTTGCAGAACTGCTTTTGGGGATACCTTTCGCCACATGTACTCCTTGCCATCCGATGTAGAAGGTCTTCCCCCAATGCCAGAAGATGGAGGTCACTGGTCCGCCCTGCATTGTTGGGTAATGCCAACGCCTTCCTTTCTGGAGTTCATTATGTTCTCACGGTATGTGAAAATGAGAACGCAACTTTTCATTGAACTCAATTCTGTTATGGCACTGAATGTTGTGTCAAACATTCGGTAAGAGTGACAGCAGGAGTGTCTTGGCTGACATTTTACACATGAACAGGATGTTTGTTGATTCTCTTGATTCCTTGCATATCAATTCTAGCCACGTTAATACATGCTTATTGGGTTCCTCGGGGCCTGAGGTAAGATGAGAATGCTTCTGAACTCATGCTCGTTGAGTTCCTGGATTCCTGCTATTGACATCCTGGATAAAGAGTATAATAATATTGATCTTATGTTGCCTATTTATTGATTAGCAGAAAAGGAACTGTTACTGTCGGATATTGGAGCTTCTTGTTAACATCTGGGCTTATCATAGTGCAAGGAAGATGATTTACATAGACCCACTCACTGGTTCTTTGGAAGAGCAGCACCCAATCGAACAGAGAAAGGGGATCATATGGGCTAAGTACTTCAACGGAACATTGTTGAAGAGTATGGATGAGGATCTTGCGGAGGCTGCAGATGATGGCAACCATCCAAGGAAGAGATGGTTGTGGCCAGCCACCGGCGAGGTGCATTGGCAAGGGATTTACGAAAGGGAGAGAGAAGAAAGATATCGGCAAAAGATGGACAAAAAGAGGAAAACAAAAGAGAAACTTTATGAAAGGATCAAGTCTGGATATAAACAGAAGCCACTCGGAAAATAGAAAGCAAACAGATCAGGAGCTGCTAATGGTTTATTCTAACTTCGTAATGTTTTACTCCTGACACTGCCAGTGGAACTGATCTTTTTTCTGACTCGGGAAATGAGCGAGGATCTTGCAGACAGAAGCTCGACTATTTTTTGTCCTTACAGCTTCTGCGCAGATTATTTTTGTTTTCTCTTGTTCACACGACCCTCATGGAATGGAGGGAGGCAGAAAAGTAGCATCCCTGCGATTGCCGATCACTGCATTCGTGGCAATTTGCATAAAAGTTTCAATCGGCATCAGCTATACAACAATTTTGACGAGACCCCATAGGCATTCAAATTCTTTATCAACCTTTAAAATATTTAGCTGAGGCATTAGCAATTGTATTCTTTAATTAGTGTATATTCTTTCTACAACGTAGAGCAATTTTGTTGAGAATAATAATTGGTTCTTAATTTATTTTTTTCACCGCTCTGGAGCGACTAGTGAAAAAATTTGCCCTTTTATTTTTCGGCCTCATTTGTCTTTAGGAGTAGCCTGCCACTTCATTGGCTGCCTCGGTCTAAGAATAAGGTCGCAACAGCATGGTGAGCAATATGAAGAACGTAAGGCTCGTTTGGTGTTGAAGAAAAATTGTGTTTTTTTTGGGTAACGGTGCTCGTTAATTGTTATTTTAGTGAATAAAAATAATTTATAATTTAATATTATTTAAATATTATTTTTAATTTTTTAATTTATATAAATTTTATTTTATTATGCGATGTAAAATTATAAATAAATTATACTTATTTAAAAAAAATTAAAATAAAATTTTTTTTAATTATCAAAGTAAAATAAAAAGTATGTTCTGCATGGATTATGCATTTCCGATATTTTTGTTAAAAATTATAAGCACTTATTTGAAAAAAAAAAAAAAAAACTTTGCAAAACCTAGGGGCCGCACTTTTTTCAGTTTCACCTATAAAAAAAAACGAAACTGTAGATCGTTGCTCCGCCCTTCTCCTCACGACATTGCTTATCTCTGCCGCTTCGCCCTTGACGCTCTGCCCTGGCCCCTCCACCCCATTCGTGTTCTACAGCCGACTATGTCGTCCCCTCTGTTCTCTCTCTTCCCTGTCTTTCGCCACTTTTCTCTTCCTACCCGTAGTTCTATGATAAAAACAAACTTTTTTGAATAATATTCTGACTTTTTAAAATAATATTTTTATATTTTTATACAAATTACGAATTTTAAAAATAAATTCAATCTTTATAATTTTTTGGAAATTTTATATTTTTGTGATTTTTTCAACTTTTTTTGAAATTTTAAATGAAATATTCATAATTTTGAAATTAAAAGTCAATTTTTCATTAAAAAAAAGCCAGGTGACCTGATCAATATTGTGTTCATGTAAATAAAATTTGACCGCCACATGGTAGAGATATCAAAAGACTGATGAAATAGAACAAAAAGCAGTTACAAAATGAACACGAAATGGTATAATTTTTTTTAATTGTTAGAGAATTTAAAAAAAAAAATTAAATTTTAAATTAATTTAATATTACTTTAAATATATTTAATATTATCGTAAAATTAATTTTTAACAAAAATTTTATTTTTTTGTTATCCTATATTCTTTAGATGACATCTCGTCATTTTCCATGGGCAAAGATTTTTCTCGCATTTTTTCCTACCGAAAGCCTTGGAAAAGCCTAAATCCTATCGGTTTACTTAGTTTGTAGGTGAGAAAAAAATGACAAACAAATCGCGGCCTTCAATAAATTTGCGTTCATTTGGTGGCCGGTGGGAAATGAAAAGCATTTGAATTTTGAAATGGAAAAAGAAGCATGTCGAAAATAATTGGCTAAGAGAAGAAAAAAAAAAAAAAAAACCCGAAGCCCATATGAAAAAGAAATTAAAAAAAGTAGATAAGAGAAGCATGACGACAAAAATGCCCCCATTCTTACGGAGATGCAGAACTACCCATTTTGTCTTTTTCATCCCACTAATGTATATTATATTTAAGGATAAATTTATCATTTCATTGTTAACTGTTTCTTTAATTTTATAAATTTTATTTTTTATCATTTTTTTGACTAATTTTTAATTTATCTAAATAATAAAATTTTTATAAATTTCTTTCTAATAATTTATTTTGCTCAAAAGTTTCTTTTTCATTAATTTCCGATAATACAGCACCAAAGCTCCGGCCAAGCACTTGGACCCACACGGGTATATCTCAAAAGTATTGATAATTTAGAGATTGTTTAGATTACGAGAAATAATAAGAAAAAAAATAAAATAAATTTATTTAAATAATTTACTTTTTTTCACAATTTTATTTTTTCCATAATTCTTTCGGCACTTCTTCGTCATTTTATTTTCCACTCATTTCTTATTAACCTAAACAACATTTTTAAGATATACATTTATTTAATTCTAAACTTTTAAATTTTTTTATTTAAATCCTAAATTTTTTTTAAAATTTTATTTCAGTTTTAAACCTTTTAATTTTTTTTTAAATCAGTCATTCCGTTAGTCAAACCGTTAAAAATTACTATTGACTAACAAATTTTTTTTTTAAAAAATAAAATATATTATTTTAATTCACCAATTAGTAGAAATACGTTGTATAATCTTAAAAAAATAAAAAAATTTAAAATCTCAACTTACATGTTACTATTTCAGAGTAAAATATAAGTATTTAATAAAAAAATTTAAATAATATATTTTACCTTTTTAAACAAATTTCTGTTAGTCAACAGTAATTTTTAATGGTTTAACTAACAAAAAGACTGATTTAAAACAAAATCAAAAAGTTTAGAAGTGAAATAAAATTTTAAAAAAATTTAATACTTAAATAAAAAAATTTTAAAAATTTAGAATTAAATAAATAAATATCCTCAACATTTTTTATCGGAACTTTTTTTTCTCACCTATTTCTTACCATCCAAACACTCTATACTCTCTGCAGCACTTGTCTCCATTTTAGGGTTTTATCACTCAAAAACCCAAAACTTCTCTCTCTCTCTCTCTCTCTCTCTGCCCCGACCGAAACTCAGGTAAGTAAGTAACTACAACTCTCTAGCACTAACTATCAGCTTCATGCTTCTCTGCTTGCATGCCTCAATTTCCATTTCTTCATTTCTTGCCTATGCTTTAGCTTCTATTCATTTCAATTCAATATTCTGATCATGTAATTTGTTTATTTTTTGGTCAATGTTAGAGTGTGTATATGTGAGCGTCAGTGTTAGAATTTAGCGTTTTTGGTTTTTCTATTGGTCTTTTTCTTTTTGGGTTCATTTTGTTGCATTGGACTGATTTTTTTTTTTTTTTTTTTTTTTTGGGATTATGCAATCTGGAGTGGTTGGATTCATGTTTTAACTTCCAATTTGGGGCCTTTTCTGTCAAGTACGTGAGCCTTTTCTTTTTTGGCTGGCATTTGGAAAGCTGGTTGCAGTAATTGGGCTAAATATTGGAGAATTAACTGGAACTTAAATGTTAATGAATCTTCACATTTCAGCACTGTAACAACTAAAATGCTTCAATTTATCCTCCATTGAGCTTGCAGAAATCAATTGTCTTTTGTGAGACTTGCTCTTTACTGGTTTATAACGCAAGAAGAAGGTGGAGCTTAGATTGCTTTAGGTAATTAATTAGTTAATTTAATTTCTCTTGTATTGGATTTGTTCTACACTTGAGCTGTGCTGCTCTGCATAAAATTTTTCTATCCATGAGTACCTTTCCGGTAATATGAAAACCCCGTCTCCCCCTTCCGGCTAAATCTGTTTCTGGGGAATTTTACTTCCTCGAAGTTTTATTCATAGAACCATTGAAACTTGGTTTCTTTTGGATAAATATTTCTGTTTGAGTAGATAGTAGTTTCATGTTTTGATATGAAATTATCTTGGCCTTGTAACCTTTAGGTTTGTATGCTAAAAGATATTGCAAGTTTCAAGTATCATGCATGCTGTAAAGGGTGGTTGGGCCGGCCAAACATTTGCCTTAGCTAAAGGCAATGGTTCTGAAGGGAGGAAGGCTCGCATTCGGCGTTCAAAGGAAGAGAGAAAGGAAATGGTGGAGTCTTTCATAAAGAAGTAATATGACAGTTTCCCTCGAAAGAAATATTTCTGTTATATTTGTTGTATGTGCACTGGAGATGGTAGAGAGATTGCTTCCATTTGCCACTAATTTTTATCCCTTTTCCTCCCCTCCCCTGTCCTTTTGAAAGTTCTATATGCTGTACAAGTAGCTTCTACCTTATTTTTTTTCCCTTCTACTGGATGTTGGATCCATGCACAGAGTGGCAACAGCTCGGGGTCGACTTTGACCATCTGGCAGTGAAGCTGTTTGCATTTTCCAATGACTTAGGTTTTAGGTAGGCATGAGTTCAGATAATATGGGTTCTCATAACTCTTACGCAAGAACAAATGATGGCCATTAGTTTCATGATGATACAGTGGTCAATTTTAAAGGGGAAATCCCTGCTGGTTACCCAAAAATATTTAGCTACATTCCTGGTGGGTTCTGGTTCCTTTATCAAGTCCTTCATGAGATAATCTTATGCACCTGGATTACCATTAATTTGCTACATTTGCTTGTAGGTACCAGAGTTTAAACTATGGGAATTTTCCATCTCTTAATCTTACTCACAAGGAAGTTGGTGGCTCCTTCTATACAGTACGGGAGATTGTTCGTGAGATCATCCAGGAAAACCGGGTGCTGGGCCCTGGAAAATCTTTTCCAGAGGAGCAGAATATTGATTTGGTATTGGAGCAGCATCCTCTGGGTACAATTTCCACAGAACCTCAAACTTCTCTTCATCTATCCCCCAATGGAAGACCATTGGTATCTGATCCAGATCAGAGTACAATTGAAGAATATGATACAGTTTCTGTTGGGCTTTGTGATAAACCTGAACAGCATGGTTTTGACAATGAGCCAATCATCAATGGGAATCATGTAATTGTGGAGACTCAGGAATCTAATAAACCAAAAGTTGTCGTGGCTCAATTAATTGGACCGTTGGAAGCCGAGAAAACTTTTCAAAGGGCTAAAGTAACACAAATGGAAGATGTAATGGTGGAGACATTTCCATTACGACCTGTCGCTAATCCAACTGATTGCTTTGATGAAAGTTCTGGTGATGTAAAGGATTCTAATGGGACTGCAGAAGAAAAGTTTGGAAAAGTGCATCTGCCATCAGGAAATGACAGCTTTTTGCCGGATGGGAGAAGTTCCTTGGAGAATTCCTATCTGCTTGGTGAGGATAATGTGGCAGACTTTGCGAGTCCGATGGGGGGAAGAAATGCTGACTTGATGGATGAAAAGGCATTAGAATATGTTGGAGATCCATGGTTGGAAAGCTCAAATTCATCTTCCACAGAAGAACCTGTTGTGCATGAGACCCACCAGGAAAAAGAATTTGATAACAAGTTTTCTCAGTACAACAAGGCAATTGCAGAAACTAAGGTCAGTTTGCATTCTGTAGTTGTGTCTCAGGTACATTGTTTTTAACATTAAGCATGATGACTCTTCAAAACCATGTCTCAGTCATTCATTTTAAATCACAGATGTGTGAAACTACCTAACTAGGACATATTATATTTTATAAGCCTAATTGAATCTCATCTTGTGAGGGTTGGTATTAGCACCATATTGGAATATGATGTCTATGTTTTAGCAATCTGCAACTGTTCCGATACAACTGTTCTGTTCGTTACTCTTGTCCAAGCTCTTAGCATATGATAGTGCTGCAATTTTTGCATTTTTTGAGTGAAAAGCTATTCATGAACTATGAATTGATACACCGAATTTTAAGTTTGGAGCAAATTGCTACTTAAGAGAATGTACTGTAGAGTGGATACTGTAGACTGGATAATTTAGGCAGAAAAAAGTGTAATTATTTCTGTCAAAAACAGGTAGGGAAGATAGTTGGTGCTTAGAAGTATTGTTCGATATGCCTTTTCAGGTCATAAATTGTCCAAATGGCATCCAAACCAAAGCTCTGAACAGAATTGATGCTGCATCTGATATTGGCAAGTCAGTTGCTCAAGAAGTTGTAACTGAAAATAAAACTGGTGATGAAAACAAAGGCAGTTCCGAAAAAGGAAATGCTCCAATGTTAGACAGAATTAATCTGTAAGTATATACTGAACCTGGGGCTTCGTTCCTTCAAGTTCTTGCTTGTATTTGCCATTTTAATGCTAGTTGTGGCATTTCTACTAATTGCTTTAGGCTTATTGATGAGCATTTCTCTTGATGGGCAGTGAATCATGGGAGGGGACTTCTAAAAGCCCTGCGGAAGCAGAAACTAGCACACTTTGGGCAATTCTCAAAGGGTTCATAACTGCCTTCATGAAATTTTTGTCCGATTAATGCCCTATGGGGCTGGGTTGTACTGTACACAGTATCCGCAAGAGTGGATGAAATCTATCGTGCTAGAATAATGCGTATAAGTTTCTGGAATATTTTCTTGTCGAGTTGTTTCTAAGTGCAGTACTTCTCCAAGAGATGTGTATCACCCCATATATTCTGCCATGTTGATCATGAGTCTAGTGCAAGTGCTGGCATACACTTGCAATCCAATCACCGATGTTTGGCTTGCAAGTGTAGAATGGTGTGCTTGTTTTTTGAATGCAGTGATAACTCATACCAGTACAACTATGATTTCATAGAACTTGTTAGAATTTAATGTATGATCTATATCCTAGGCTTCTTCCAACAATTAAAGCTTTTAGGTGGACTGATTTCTTGACAGAGCGAATGTCTGGTTCTTCCTTGAAGAGGTTTCTTGGCTTTCCTTAAGCGTGTATTGGGGTTCTTATATGGGATTGCTTCTCAGGCAATTTGGCAGCAGAGACTGGATAGCATGCACACTTTCCTTATGTGCAGAAACTGGAACTTTTGGTTTAATTATAATTTATCCTGGTATTTTAGGGGATGGGTAATTTTTTAGATAGTGGTGTCGAGTGTCCGCAGAAATGTTACATAGGTTCAAAACCTTAAACATTGTGCCTCTACGAAATACGGGGAGTCTCTTCATTATTGTAACTCATTACCAATATTTTATTTCTCTTATTAACTTTTTAAGACAAGCTAATGTCAGATGGTTTTGCCCAAAATGTGGACAATTACGTGGGTTTAGGTTTAGGAAGATATAAGCAGAGACAATAATCTTTCAGCAATTCTAATTGATTATTTTCAAAATAAAAATAGAAAAATTTTAATTGTTTATTTTGAAAATATCTAAAAGAAGAAAAATATTGATTGATTACTTTTTAGTTGTGCTCTTGTGGTTTCTTAATCTTAAGCAAAATAATTTTTTCTTCGAAATTTATATCTATTAAAAATTAAAAAATTGCGGACCTCATAGTAATTAGCAACACTAAGTCTCCGGTTTTGAAAGAAATTTACCGTTTAGTTTTTATTTTTATTTTCTTAGTATAAGGTCTAACCTGACTAAAAATTCAGTTTTGTTGTAAGATAAGACTCAATTTGGTCCTAAACTTTCAAATTTTTTTTTTCAACTGCCATAAATATTTTTGGGTTTTTATTTGAGTTTTATATCTTTAAACTCTGTCTCAAATCAGTCCTTTTTAGACAGAGATTAGCATAAAGGTAAAGTATTTGACATATTTAACGGAATATACCAAAAAAAAAACACAAGTACTCAATAAAATACTTCTAAGTTTTCGTCCTCCCCTTCCACTTTTTCTTCCTCACCATCATCGTTATGTTCTTCCACCATCATTGCAATTTTGTTTGGGAGAAAAAAATATCAAGACTTTTAGGGCCCGTTTGGAGACGCTGTCAGTTTTTTGTTTCTACTTTTCAATTTCTGTTTATTGTTTTTGCTGTTTGCTGAATTTTTGTGTTTATTGCTGTCAATTTTTATTTTTTTTTCTATAAGAATAAAAAAATAGATAGAAAAAGGATAGTGAGAGAAATGGTAAAAAGAATATAAATATAGAGAGAAAAATGGGAGAGAGAGAGAAAGAGGGTAGAGAGAGAATGAGTAGAGAGAGAAAAAGGAGAGAGAGAGGGTAGAGAGAGAATGAGTAGAGAGAATGGTAAAACAAGAAAAAAGTGAAAGAGTCTGGGTAGAGAGAGAATGAATAGAGAGAGAAAAAGGAGAGAGAGAGAGAGAGAGGGTAGAGAGATAATAATAGAGCGAGAAAAAGGAGAGAGAGGATGTGGGTAGATAGAAAGAGAGAGAATCTGGGTAGACAGAGAATGGTAGAGAGAAAAAAGAGAGAGAGAGAGATGGCAAAGAGAGAACGAGTAGAGAGAATGATAGAGCAAGAAAAAGAAGAGAGAATGGTAGAGAGAGAAAAATGAGAGAGAGAGCGGGTATATAGAGAATGAGTAGAGATAATAGTTGAGGGAGAAAAATGAGAGAGAGAGAGAGTGGGTAAAAGGAGAATTAGTAGAGAGAATGGTGGAAAGAGAAAAAGGAGAAAGAGGGTAGAGAAATAATGAGTAGAGAGAGAAAAGAGAGAGAGAGGGTAGAGAGAGAATGGTAGAGATAGAAAAAAGGGAGAGAGGAGAGAGAGAACGATAGAGATAGAAAAAGGAGAGAAAGGGTAGAGAGAGAATGAGTAGAGAGAGAAAATAGAGAGAGAGGGTAGAGAGAGAATGGTAGAGATAGAAAAAAGGGAGAGAGGAGAGAGAGAATGATAGAGATAGAAAAAGGAGAGAGAGCGTAGAGAGAGAATGAGTAGAGAGAGAAAATAGAGAGAGAGGGTAGAAAGAGAATGATAGAGATAGAAAAAGGAGAGAGAGAATGAGTAGAGAGAGAAAATAAAGAGAGAGGGTAGAGAGAGAATGGTAGAGATCGAAAAGGGAGAAAGATGGTGGAGAGAGAATGAGAAGAGAGAGAAAATAGATAGAGAGGGTAGAGAGAGAAAGAGTAGTGAGAGAAAAAATATAGAGGGATAGAGAGAGGATGAGTAAAGCGAGATATGGTAAAGATGGTGGATAGAGAAAGAAAATGTTGTGAGAGAAAGTATAGAAAAAAAAGTGAAAAACAAAATCGCAAAGGTATTTTTATTGTTTTCCCAATTTGATTATTTTCTTTGAAAAACACTTTTAACTTTTCAACAAAAAACAGAAAACAAAATCAATAACAAACATGTTTCCTGTTTTTTTTTTGTGAAAAATAAACAGAAAACAGGAAACAGAATCATTAACAAACGGGGCCTTAGTGGATGGTTTATTTGGGAAAGTATTCTACTACGTATTTATTTTTAGCATATTTCATCAAATACTTAACATGTATAATAATTTCCATCTAAAAAATAGCAAATTCAAACGAGTTCTAAAATTATAAGACTCAAATAAAAACTCAAAAAAGTTTAAAATTACACTAAAAAATCTCCAAAAGCTTAAAACCAAATTGAGTCTTATCCCATTGTAATGTCCGTTTAGGAGATTGGCTTCCACGAAAGTTCAAGTTGAGACTCGTGTGATGGGAAATATATGAAACAATGAAAAGGGAGGTAACAAATGTTTTTTTCCCCCCCCTAAGATATAAGATGATTTTCGCCTCGAATTTCAACTAGTAAAAAATTAAAAGATTACCAATCACATTATACCAAAAAAAGATTATCAATCTTAAGTCCTCGTTAAATTGCTGACAAAAAAAAAAAAAAAAACAGAGAAATGCAGAGAATCTTGATAATATTGTTTGGCTGTCCTAATTAACCTTTTGCCGAAGCATCATCGAGTCTAGGACCAAAAAAATAAACAAGCACTATCAAGTCAATAGAATATCAACAAACATGAATAAAAGTAATGGCCTCATCTCCGCAGAACCCATTGGCTGTCATCTCCGATTTTTTTTTCTCGTTTCGTGTGCTTGAATGTAAAAGAAACAAAAAACCAAGAAACTGCAACTAGAATCGAAAATAATTTATACGGAAACATTGGACAACGGTACTGCTTAATTTACAATAATTTTCTCTCTATCCAGATCATAGTTCTCATTTACTAATTTTATGCAACCGGTAGCCATGCCACTCCGGCACAAGTAAAGAAAAACGACAAGAATCAAGGCATTGTGGTCAATCTTGAGAAACTAATCAAACATACAACTTTGTCAATGAATGTGTAATAATCAACATACATAGACGTGTAATTAGAGAGGTTCTAGTCTTATGTCTCAATCATATGGACAAGTTCGATCTCTCCTCCATGCCCGCATCTCTTTCGTCTATTAACTGTTGGGTTATTAGCTCCAAAAAAGATAATGAAAAGAAAAATAAATAAATATTAGGCAAAAAAGGGAGATGGGAAACCGGATTTCTTGGACACAGAAAAGAAAAACATGTCCACTTCCTCACCATTCATGATCTCAAAGAATTGCACGCTTGAGGACTTGTTCTTGCATGGCGCTCTACTTTTTCTAGGTTTTTTTGGTGCTGGCGGGCAGGCTGACAAGGCAAAAATCCGGTGTTCCGCCGACGTTGGTGTATGGCACTCTCGCTGATCATCATCTTCGAAGTCACCCATCATCTCTAGGTCAAGTTTCGTATCATCATCATCATGAATTTTTATGGAGTTCAATATAACTTTTGGAAAGCTTTTGTGGAGTTTTAGATCTGTGGACATGATTATTTCTTTGAATTGAATGCTTTTTCTAAAACATGGGCTTGCCTATTTATGTATAATGAATTGACCAAAGAATAGCCATCTTTGGAAAATTAATTGACCTGTGTCAATTAGTAATATTATAAGATGAGCAAAGCACTAGGATTTTGCACAAAAATTTCCACTTAAACTCTATCAATTTTTGTGGGATCATCACTGATATACGATAAAAGCCGAAGAAGTAAATTAATTAGTTACTAGCTAAGATATTTTCAGATGAGAGAATTCAACGATTAACTACTTGTGGTCTGTTATTGTTGGAAATTATGAGAAAAAAAAAACCGAATATTTAATTTGTTAGCTTCTTCGCAAAATTTCCACATCAATTATTACATGAAAGATTTAAATTGCGATGATAAGTTGTAGTTGAACCTAATTTTACTGCCATGACCTACTTTTAGTTATCTAATTTAATACCCACATTTACAATATCCTTAATATAGTTTTTGTACGTGTTCAACCCCTCCTAACGTTGTTCAAAGCTAAGAGATTTCTTTTTAACATTCTAAGGGAGGCAGAAAAGAGAACCGACCTACTAAAATTCAAATATGAAATTAAAAGGTTTTAACAAAAGTGTTTCAAATAGCTGTATTGTAAATATCAAACCGGAGTTCAGAAAGTTTCTCCTTGTGCCATTAGATGAGGCCCTTAGCAAATTTATTGATGTTTTTAATGCCTTAATTTGTTTGTTGCATGTACCTTTTTTGGTGTATTATAATTATTAATCCAGCAGGTATCCAGTCTGGATTCAATTCGCCTCCCGTCATCCCAACATAATACGGTTCATGAACCACATGAGTACCTGTACGTCTATATTTCAATTTCCAATTTTGCTTCTACGGTGATGATGTTTCATATTGTTAGAAATAATAAAGAAAAATAAAAATGAGTATATGGATGCAATAGAGACAAAACAAATGATATATGAAATCTTAAGCATGCAAATGCACCTCTGCCTCTCAACTATTTTATTCCCTTCTATAACCAAAAAAAAAAAAAAAACACACAAAAAAATCCACAATTATATTGCAAAGTAATATTATTAACTTCTTTTTTCTGCAGGAAACCCTTACAAATGTCTACGATAACAGTACCTAAGTAATAGTTATTTAACCAAGTAATTAATAGTGGGTCTAATCCTTAGATACAACTTCATGACTCAATTGCTGAGAAATATCAATATATACAAATAAATATTTTTCACAAGACACTTTCAATAATTTAAAATTCCGACTTTTATTTTGAAATTTTGAATTGCACGCTTAGAAAGGGAATTATAAAATTTATAAAAATATAATGAAAACTACTTTATTGTATGATTTACAGCCAAACACCTTCTAATAAATTTAGAATATAAGGGGATATAGCTACAATTTTCAGCGGCAACTGTTACATAGTCAACTCCAATAGCTTCGAGGCTTAGGCTGGTGTATAAATTTTTCTTCACTAGCATTAGTATTCATTCGCTCCCCTCTTGCCAAAAACCAAAAAATTGTTTAACCACACAAAAGAAAACAAAAAATTGTTTATCAAGGGATATCCCAATGATTAGATACTTTATTCTATAGGTCTTAAGTTTCAGTATTAAAAGGAGAGACCAAAATTTATTAGAATAAATACAGTTATTTATATTGTATAGTTTAATTATTATTCGACGAATTTCTAATAGATCAATTGAGAAGTTTAACCGCAAAAATAAGTTCCAACATGTGTCACACAACAAGTGCAATTAACCGCCCGATGCCAAGGCATTTTTCAGCTAGACTAAAGCTCAACCTGAAAAAAAACAGATCGAGATAAATTTAACTTGTGGACGCTGTTAATTCTCACCTAGTCAATTACTTCATTAATTACAGTCCTATAGCCAAAGAAAGAGCGAAAAGGTTGGCAGCATTTGTAGCTCTATCTTAGGGACATAAACTATTTTTGTCTATGGCCTCTCTTTGGAAACTTCCTCATTCCCCCTCTCCCCTGTCAGCTTCTTTCATCGGATTCCTGAAATTTTTACGGATCTTTTTTTTTTTTTTTTTTTTTGTCTAAAATTGCTCAGTATCTAGTTTAATGGGCTGACTAATCTGAATCGATTCAGGTAGAATTTTGAAGGGTGACAAAGATCTCCCAGTGAGTATTTAATGCGACTACATTTTCAAGAACTCGAACTCGAGACCTCTGATTAAGCGATGAAGATCTCCTGCCGTTTTTTTATTTTTTTTGTGGATCCATTGTTAATATTGGATTTTTGGCAGAAATTGACTTAAATTATGGGTTTTATTTGGGCTAAATTGAGCTTGATCAGTTGACATTAATTAATGGTATGGATTCAGAAAACGATCGGATCAGCAATTGAGCCCAATTCCGCTCGGTTATTAATGTCAACTGTCCAGACATTTTTTATTTATTGTATTTGTCCGTACATTTTGTTGGCATCACATGCTAACTTCCAACGGTTGGTACATGTACAAGACAGTGAGTGCATTTTCCCAGCTGAAAATTAGATTTTAATTTCATTTTGTTATTACAATTTATATTCATCCACACTAAATATTTTCGTGGGCCTCAAAACCTTTTTCTTTGTCCCCACATTCAAAATTTTTTTGCACTTTTCTCTTACTGTCAACTGCTCCATGATTTTAAGTAAATTGAAAAACAAACAAAATATTGTCGTTCAGAAATAAACAGCACATGCTTCCAAAGTAATGGCACAATATAAGTAATTTATATCTCCATCTTTTGAGTCTCCTCAAAATTTTACAATATTTTCTACAATGTCAAGTTACCCCAGCTTGTTTTTTTTACCCTTCTCCAAAGAAAAGCGTACTGAAGAGGTATGATAAGGAAACTAACGCTAATGGACAAAGAAAGAGAAGTCAAAAAAGAGTTAATAATAACTGTTGATCAGCCTTGTCATTATACAAGGAATAAATTGGAACTTACCCAAGATAGATTTGGAATGGTGCTGTTGGAAAGCTTGAAGGAGTTTATATATAAATATCAGAATAATTAAATCAGTTGCACTTTCACCAATAAAACGGTATCAGGGGAATATATAATAAATGGATTAAACTCTTGATCCAAGACGTCCACAATATAATCATACAGTCAATGAATTGGAAAACATTTCTTTTGGGGGAGGAGGGAGTCAAAGGTAAAAAAAAAATGGGATTAATTATGCTGGAATTGGAAGGTATAAACTGTTAGACAACCTCAAAATGTCAATTCTCGTTCGGTACTTCAGTGGGAAATTGGGAATTGAGATATATTATTGCATGGTGGGCTCTAATTAAGTCTGCGTTAAGGTCAAAAGCCAACAAGTTTCTTAGACTTGGGGGATTAGCCAGCGGTGAAAACCAAGGATTGGCTGGGAGACGCCTGCACGTGGAAAGATTAGTTGCATAATGGGTTGGGTATTCGGTAAACCCTCAAATCCATTTATTCTTCCCATTGTCTTATTTGGGTCCATGGGAAGTTCCTTGATAGATCGATAGATAGGTAGGCGTATTCAAGACTCCACCACCGCCCCCATGGTATCCGAGGCAAAACCATATGCAACTATGCAACAATGAGAGAGAAAGAGTGAGAGAGAGAGAAAGAGAGAGAGAGAGAGAGAGAGAGAGAGAGTATTCTCCTGAGGCACCATTTCCACGCGCATACAATGCGAAATTGAACAATATGTAACCAATGTGTTGTCCTTAATATGAAACTTTGAATGAAAACTGTTCAATGCGGCGAGGGAATTTTTCTTGCAATGAAGTTCTTTTGTTAAGTGGGAATTTTTTCTAAAACAAAGTTCAATAATGTTGGATTTTTATATAACAATTTATCAAGCCAAGTGCCAATTGTTGACGGGATAATCAGAGTGTTTCCAAACCATTGGTAATTTAATATGACGAGTTAGTAGTCTAAATTCATGAAATTATTCATAATAATTTCTTAAACTTCTTCAATTCAGCAAATTGTCTATGATAATTTTCTCTAACTTCCTATCATTCAATAAACTATGATGAGTACGTAATATAATTTTATTTGTTCCCAATTAAAATTCAATGGATAATTTTATTTTTCGAAGCCTATTTATTTAACTAATTAAGCAATTATTGAGTAAATGGTGAACTTAAATTGCCAATTTTATCTTTGCGTTTAGGTAACGTCCGATTTATTATTAGTCTTGGAAAAGTGTTTAATTGGTAGAAAGATCACAACAAAATAAATAAATAAATGTATCAGTAAATTTATGTTTATTATCACGTAATTATGTAATTTTTTTTTAAAATAAATTCAAAGGGACCACCGTAATGAAAGAAGAGCGTGTATTACACCGCGAAAGATAGCGCGTAATGAAGTGCCATATAGGACAGTTGACAAGCTTTTTGCCTTCAACGTAAACGTCACGTTCCACATGTCTAATCTAATTGAAAGAAAATGGCAAAGGCCCATGAAATCGGCGAGCTAATCGTTGCCAATGGCAAATCGGCAAGGCAGGTGACTTTTTTTGTCCTCTACGGAGCAGGCTGCAGATGAAATTTTTTTTTTCGAGTACAATCGAGACGAATTTTGTCGGATCCTAAAGTGTTGGTCGGTTTGTTAAATGAGTTTAAAAATAAAGGTTCATATTAGTGTTGTTTAATAAAGAGTTAAATTTAAGCGAAATTTATTATTATCAAATCGAATTTTCAAGTTTTTAATGAATTAAATCATTTAATTTTATGATATTAAAAAAATAATTAAAATTAAAAATTTTATTATTATAAATAAAATAAAAGAGTTATTTAAATAAGGCGGATCAATCGGACAAAGTTACTGATGCCTTAAGTCGGAGAGTGTCTTTGTTGATTACATTGAGTAATAAGATAGTGGGCTTTGAAACTTTTCATGGATTATATGAGTTTGATGAAGAATTCCAAGTTATTTGGGATAAGTGTGTTCAAAAGTAGCCTGTAGATGATTTTCATATCCATAATGAGTATTTGATGCATGGAAATCAGTTCTGTGTTCCCTGATCATAATTGAGAGAGAAGATTGTTCATGATTTGCATAGAGGTAGTCTTGTAGGTTATTTTGGATGAGACAAGACAATTGCTGTTGTTTATGAACGATATTATTGGCCACAGTTAAAGAGGGATGTCAACAAATTTGTCCAGCGATACTACATATACCAGACAACTAAGAGCCAATCACAAAACGCTGAGTTTTATATGTCATTGCTTGTTCCTAAAAATTTTTGAGAGGACCAGTCTATGGATTTTATTTTGGACTTACCCCGTGCCCAATGCGGTATAGATTATGTGTTTGTTGTTATTGATAGGTTTTCAAAAATGGGTCACTTCATACCTTATAAGAAGACATCAGCTGCCTCTAGTATAGCTCAGTTGTTCTTTAATAAAATAGTGCGCCTACATGAAGTGTCTAAGTTTTTTACTTCTAATCATGACACCAGATTCTTGAGTAATTTCGAATCACTCTGTGGAAGCAGTTTGACTTTTCTTTGAAGTTTAGAAGTATAACTTATCTCCAGAAAGATGGTCAAATTGAGTTACTGAATAGGACTTTGGGCAACCTTATTTGAAGCATTTGCAAGGACAAGCCAAAACAACGGGACTTTACCTTAGCTCAAGCAGAGTTTGTCTACATCAGTACAGTTCACAATGCTATAGGGAAGTTTTCTTTCTCTGTTATTTATACTAAATGTGTGCAATATATTTTGGATTTGGTCAAACTTACTCGCATTCGAAGTTTTAGCATTGCAACTGAGAATCTTGCAGAATAAGTGCAATCAGTCTAAGATGAGATAAAAAGGAAGTTGGAGATTGCCATTGAGAAGTACAAGAAATCTGCAGAAAAAGATCGAAAGAGTCAGTTATTCTAGGAGAGTGATATGATGATGGTGTTCCTTTTCAAGGAGCAATTTTCGGTTGATTCCTACAACAAGTTTCAACTTAAAAAGTATGGTTCTTATCAAGTATTGAAGAAAATTAACGACAATTCCTATGTAATTGATCTACCTAAAGAGTGAGGAATTTCAAGGACCTTCAATGTTGTAGACATTTACTCATTTTACTCTGCTGATGAGCCTTTCTATCCAGAACCTGACTTAAACTCGAGGCCGAGTTTTTCCCAAGTAGAGGGAACTGATGTAGAATGGGCAACCCAAGATTTCATGGACTAGAAGCACCGCCATAAGAAATCCAAAAGTAAAGACAGATTTTAGAAGACTTGAGAAAACTTGTCTTCTAAGCTTCTCTAGAGTGTTTTAAACATAGTTTTAGTATATTTTTTAAATGTTATTGAATATTGAATATTCTGAAATATTGTAGAATTGTTATATTTTTTCTTTTATTTTGATTTTATCATTAAAATATTTCTTTTTCTTGTTATGAAATTTGGCTATAAATACTTATGTAAGCTTAAAGGCTAAGGTATTGCAGAGACATATTTCTTCAAATATAATAAAAAAGTTAGTCTTTACTATTATATTTCTCTTCTTGTATTAGTTTTATTATCGGTATACACTGCGTCAATTCTTGACATATCTAGAAGAGAATTGAGACTTTAAGAAACTTTATGAGGTAACTTTTAAAAAAATATATATTTATATATTTAAGGAGTTGAGTGGCCAATTAAAAAAATTAGGGACAATGTTCAAAAATTTATCTGAGGATGCATGTGTTTAGGGGAGTGAGGTGGGCAATTAAGAAGACAATTAGGAGCTATATTTAATTTTTTTTTTTTGGTAAAATGCATATATGGGACAATGGTAAAAGGTAAATTTTCATGTAAGGTATATATATAATGTCAATCCGTTCTGCATGTTAAATAGTCAACTTATTTATACTGGATTTCATGTTATGTTTATCAAGCCAACCTATGCTGGCAACCGCCATGGTAATCCACAATTGCCTAATTTGGATTTGAATACTATTATAGTACCAAAGAGATTGACATCAGAAATTTTATTTCAATGTAGTCACACTTTTTTCTTTTGTAGCTATACTTTCTTTTTTTTTTTGTAATAAAAAAATAATAAGATATATTTTTTTATTAAAAAAATAAAGATATTATTATAAAAAATAAAAATGTGATTATATTCAATCAAAATTCTTGAATATAAATATTCTAGAACTGTAATATTTTTGTTTGGATTATCACTAAAGAATTAAGGTCACACTTGGAAACCAACTTATGAAATTAATTTTAATTTGGTCGCATTAATTCCAAACCAAATTTACAGTTATATTCATTTGTTGTGGCAAACTCTTGTTATTTGAACAAACCTAAACTTTATTATTATTGATTTATAAGGAGGCCAGCAGTAACTTGCTAAAAGGGCTGCCACCCAAACTAGATCTCCGAGCTGCTTTGGCAAGTGACTTGTGAGCTAAAAAGCTCTAAAACCCAACTCAGCAACAAGAATCTAATTGGAATAGAAAGTTTGGTGTACAAAAAGGTAACTAAGATTCTTTCTTACTGGCTCGTCGATCAATCAAATACTCTCATTTCTTTTTTTTTTTAATTAATAATTTCTATTTAAATAATTTTAAAATAAATATAAAATGACATATTTTATTAATTAATAAAAATTTTTAAAAAATAAAAATAAATAAATTATTATATATTATTAAATATAATTACGTAATCACTTAATATTTCATCCATAAAATCATTTAATATTATTTTTTTATTATTATAAAAAAATAGAGCCATTAATTTTTTTATTATAAAAACGACAAAATTACTACAACTGGATCACAAGGAACCGAAAAAAAAAAAAACCAGACACCCTTATTAACTTTTGTTTTATAACATCCACCCATATGCCATGTGCCTGACCACAATGTACAACAGTACATTGCAAGAATAAGAGTATCCAACAACGACCCTTCCCTCCCTCTCTCTCTCTCTCTCTCTCTCTCTCTCTCTCTCGCGCGCGCGCACACTCTCTCTCTCTCATACCTTGCCAAACACGCCTTCGTGGGTTCTTTTCTCCTACATAAACAGATAAGAGACCTTAACAACATCACCTTACATTTCCCGTTTATCACTTTTCACATCTACACTCTTTTGTTTTTTGTTTTTTTTTGTTTTTTCCTTTCCTCATCACCATGTCCACCGTTCTTGAATCAGGCCGAGATTTACCGAAAATCAGAGTTAATCCCATCAAGACTGAGTTTGAAGCCCAACAATCTTGCACTTTGGCGGACGAGGCGGATAACAACGTAGTAATTCGAGCCGACGATGACGAGGAGGACTGCCGGACTCCGACATCCGAGGGACACAAGATTCCTGCTGTCCTAAGCTGTCCGCCGGCTCCGCGCAAAACGAGGAGAACCGCTTCATGCAAAAGGAAGCTGTCGGAGCTTGAGTTCTTCGAGATCGTCAACCGCGAAGAAGTGGATTCATTTTTTAGATCGAGTTTTGATGCGGTCGTCGCCGTCGGAAAGAGGAGGTGCCCGTGTAATTAAATTAAACGGCATCCCTCCTCCGTCGTATTTATCTTTTTCCTCTCTCTCTCTCTCTTATCTAAAATCTCCTGTCCCTCTTCCTTAAATCGATTTACAATATGTATGTATTATTACACGTACTCTAGATTTCATGCCACGAAATGTGAGCTAGATCAATTTCATATTGGTGGTCACCGTTAATCCTTGATGTCGATTGCAAATTACAATATGGATCTGAATGAATTGTGGGTATTAATGTTTTATTCTTTTGATCAAAGAAAATTCAATTATTTGTTCATCTTGTTCTTCTTTTGTTTTGTTGAATATTGATAATGAATTCTTGTTGTTAATTTCCATTTTATTAGGCAATGACGCAGTCACCCAATTGTGATGATCTGGGCTGCAACTTTGTCGGCTCAAATTTACATTATTTTTTCTTTAAATAATTGGGTTTTTTTTTTCGTCGTAGAGGAGAGATATATAGACGAGGATTTTTTTTTAATCTAAAATATGAGAAATTGGGCGTGTTGTTCTACTAATTCTGAGAGAGAATATTGTATTTTATTCAGGAAAGTGCGCTGAATCTGAATGAATAACTACGTATGAGATGAGGAGATTAATTTAGTTGAATATGTGATTCGTTGAAGAGAGCAGGCTACGGTAGATGTGGTTGGTGGCTTGCTCTTTTCTTTGAAGAAGGGGACGGTAATATTTTTTGATAGTTTGGAGTCAGATTATTTTATTAGTTGTAGATTTTATGGTTGAGAAGTTTGATTCGGTTCTGCTTTGACACAATGTTTGAGTGATCGACACGGCTTTGGGATTGATAAACATTAATTTCTCTTCAATTGTCTTCTGTAATATTGTCCTTTTCTACGAGAGAATACGAGAAGCTTTGTACTTTTCGATCAGCACAAAATTAGGCACTGTGGTGTGTCATATATATGCAACCATTACCAACTCCGAATGTGGCGTTGTTTTATTTTTTACACAACTCTTATTTTACCGTGTTTTCTTTCTTTTTACAGCTCTTGAATTAGAAAATGACAAAAAAAATAAAGGCATCCCCTCTGATCTACAAATTTTGATCACTTCAGCTTCGACTAGAACACAGGGAGAAGAAAACCAAGAAAGATAAAAACAAAAATCCCAGAAGATAAATTAATTAATTATAGCTCAAAGACAATATCAATTAATTGCATAGTCATAGTGGTGGTGTTCATTATGCCCAAAGATTCTAACTCACATTTGACAGTAATTTGGTAGTCTGCACAATTATACCTAAATAAACATGTCCCAATTCTCAGACAGGAGGGCATTTGATATTTTCGCTTAATTTAGCATAGAAGGCCTTCTTTCTAAGGTTAAATGTGCCTTTCAAAACAGGAAATCAAATCCAGAGAGTCACAGGATCAAATCGGATCAGGTCTTTTAGGATTAAAACAAAAAATTGATGCTCACTAATCAGTGGTCATATTTAATTTATGGGCCATGGTTGCCCATGTGCTAATTATGGCTGAAGGATTAATCATTATACATAGAAACGCAAATATTATAGGTGTCAGACAAAATGGATCTTCATAATAACCAGACAAAAGGCCATCTATGCAGGCGTAACTTCAAAGAATATATACTATCTATGTACTAATGAGCCTTCCAGTGCGTAGCTTGACCTTTACGTGTTATCATGTTACCAACTTAGCATCAAAAAGCAAAGGTAGACTGTGGAATAAGGAAGATTGCGAAGTCAGGCTTCTATTAAAAAGCAGTCTTTGTTAGGAGGGCTTAAACCACAAGTTACCCTTCGGCTCTCAATTTTTGATAGAATAAAGGAAGGTACTTGTTATTTTTACACAAATTATTTTTACTATAAATCAATCATATTTAAAATTGAGTTAATCTGACTTACATCATAGGTGAGGCAAATTAGAATTTTCATATCCTATATCATTAACTTAGTTAAAGGATCAAAATCATTGATTCAATTAGTGGATTATTAATTCAACTATAATTTTTAAAATAACATAAAATATATTTAGAATTGTTAAAGTTATCAACATTTTAAAATATAGAATTCATAAATAGGATATAATATAATATAATTTAAGTTCATAGCTATTATTAAATTTTAAACAAAAAGTTTTTAAAAAATTAAAATAACAAGCTAGCGACAACCAGTCCGAGTTGTCATTTTGATGGATCACCGTATTTTATTGCAACAAAATCCGCCTGTTTGACCGGTAGATGGAAGTCCAATCTGATTAATCAACTTGGTCCAATTTTGTCTTCAGGTTATCAGAGTTCGCGTCCGCTCAGTCGATAATAGCTATGCTTCTGTTTTTTATTGTTTCCTAAAATGGAAATACAGAGTTCAAATCACAGTTCCACCAAAAAAACAATTTCGTTAATCAAAACGACAAATTATGTGGATATACATTTAGCTATGCTCCTAAATTGTGTCTGATACATGAGACAATATCCTGCCATATCATGTACGCAAGTCATTTGTATATGCTAATATGATATTGCTATCCAATTATGATGGTCTAGTATAGTCTTATCTCATTAATCTCCATGTATTATACTATTCATCACATAGACTGAGTTTAATTTGACCAAAACCAAATTGAAATAGCAAAAATCGCGGAAAATAGGTTGTTTATAGTTTATATTTTAATCAAACTGTATTCAATAATTTGGTTGCAGTTTCAAAAATTAAAAACCTGCCAAAATTAATTGATCGTCTGATATTATTAAAGCCAAAAACATGTATATTTTATGGAGACATGAACCACGTAAAAAAAACCTCAAGTATCTCTACATCCACACACAAAACCCAATAAACTCATGATCCAAAACACTTTGATGAGCCTAACTGCCTGACACACTAATAGCCAATTGAAAAATAATCGAATTCTCTGAAGTCTCACCCATCCGCACGATTTTTAACTTTCTAGTTTCTAATTCCGAAATTTTTTCCCCAGCTGGGAAAGGTATAATGAATGATAAGAGGCTAAGAATAACTTTTTTGTATTTAGGCCTACTGAATCCTTTTTTTTTTTTTAACCATTTCAGGTGCTTCAAAATTTTTAATATTGTCTACATGTTGTAGAAAGATTTTAAATTGCATCCTATGATTGCCATTTCGGTTATATATTCTTGCAGAAGGAAAAACGATTAATGGTCGACGAAAACTGCAACGGCAATCACTTATAACTGATATGCCACAAAAGAAATGATTCTAACCAATATAATCTTAATTATATGGTTGTAATTTTGACCCGATAATTACTACCCCATTGGTTTGAACTATAACTTTCATTTTCTAAGATCTATAAGTTTATTCTGCCTCATGATTGGCTAAACTTCTTCCAACATTCAGTGTGAAAATCTAAAGCTCGCCAAACCGACATGCAACCACTAATAATGATTTGATTGGTTTTACTTCTATATTGATTTGGTTAAAATTTTCAAACCACCACCGATAGTATAGTTTAAATATAATGAACAAAGCCTCCCAATCCTACCAGCGTACATTCCTGCATGAGAGTTGGGCTATGAATAGCATCTTGAAAGTAAAACATAATGACAGTTGAAGTTTAGTGTTGAATTATATTGAAATAATCTTGTAATTTATTCAATCGAACATTCGTGGTATTTACTTCTTTTTCCATCTTCGAATTCATTTAGCTCAACAGAATTGATGTGTGGTCATGAATTATAAGAAAAAGACAACATAGATGGAGGAGAAGGGATTCATAAGATGATGCATGCTTGCTCTTGTGAGCCATAATCTCTCTCAGTCATCAAAAGAATCAAGAAAACAAAAAATAAAATAACAATAGAAATAAAAATACTCCATTACATACTAAATAAGGTCCGACAATATGTCACATTGTTAAATAAAATATTGTATCTTATCTAGTAGACTATTAGTTGAAACATGATACATTAAATAAATTTGAAGCAACAAACAAAAATATGGGACACGAGCTAAGCTCAGCCTTGCAAACAATAGAAAAGGGCGTACAAGCAATTTTCTCTTTAGGCCATCAGGAGAGGAATTTGAGACATAAGACGTTCAAGGAAAAGAAAAAAAAGCCACGGCATAGACTCTCCTGGATAACTATTGATCTCTGGTCAATAGTGTAAACTTTTTCTTTTTCTTTTTTCTTTTTTTTTTCCCTTAAGAGGGCACTTAGGCCGGAGAGGGAGATGAAGAGGCTTAATCTTCTCTAGTCTTTAGCTAGGTGGCCAGCGTGAACTTATTCTACAGGATAAGAAACAGACTTGTAGTGGGTAGTGTGCCAAAGCCTATTATAGTCTCCGAATATGGACACAACAAATTTGATGCAGTTAAGATGCATAAGTTATACCACAATGTTCGGATAGAGAATTTTTTTTATAGAAGAGATTGAACGAGAATATCAACGAGTAACTTTCAATCTCAGTTCTCAGATACAATGATCTACATATCGGTAAAATATATTTTTTTATAAAAAAAAAACATCGGTTGTACATTGTAGTATTATAATTATTAGTTACACATTTTTTATTTTTTCGTACATCATCATGCAAATTATATTATACTTAACAATTATAATAATATGATATGAACTCACGTTTAGAATACCTCAAATTGACGGCATTTCTTGCAATGAAGCTCCGAAACACAAAAGCTATTGGAATCATGATGTTATGCGGTAAAGGGCTGGTCTATGGCGTCCAATAAACGTAATGTGGCCGTTACTAACAATAAGCAACTTTATTTAATTTGCTTCTCTAAGCAGGTATTGTCTTAACTTTGCAATGTTTTATCCTGTCGTCTTAGCTTTTACTACCGAAAGAAACGAGAAGACTGGGGAATGGGACAGTTAAAGAAAAAGGAAATCTGGGAAAAGTGTAAGAAAAGGGGATCCCAAAACCCCATCAGGCCATCATTAATTTGTGCCCGAAACGCATCCCCCTTTGTCTTCTCAGATAAGACAATTGCTTTCCTGTGGAAATGTGTACAGGGTGTAACCTAAGTATTATGTGTTCATAGGTTGGTAGGAATCTAATTCACTGAATTCCAGGTGGAAGGTTTCGTACTATATCCGCGAGTTAGGAAAAAAAAAAAAAAGACAACTCAAGAATTTTCTCTAATATTTTCTTCAAGTATAAATGATGTTATAGTGTTCCAATCTTCCTCTACTTAAATATCGACTAGTTAAAATTCACAATAGTTACAAAAAAAAAAAAAAAAAAATATTTTGATAGCTCGAGCTACCCATGTCTCATTGAATAAATCATTACTGTCTAATTGATCATACAAATCAACAATTTTATTTAAAAATAAAAAACCTCATAGACACAATCGTTCAAGATTAACATAGAATCTTTTTTTTTTAGCTTTACTACGTAGTTATACTTTAGATAATAATAAATTAGTCATACAGTTCATCTAATAGTTTCTAACAACTCATATATTTTTTTCTTATTCGATATTTCAATAATTTTACAGCTCATATTACTTTATTATTATTTGTTACTATTTAAATAATTTTTATTCATCATATTACCACGTTAACAATGACGGGTATGTCATTGTTGTTACTCTATCATACAAGAACGACCTAAGTTTTAAGCGTTTTAGAAGAGTGTTATCAAAACTGGACGAACCGATTGATTTGTGAATTGATTATATTTTTAGTTCGGTTTGATTTTAAAAATTGGACAGATATTAAACCAGTCAAAATCGGAAAAACTAGTTAAAAACTGGGAAAATTGGTCCAGACAGAACAATTCAAGCCACAAATAACAAAAATTATAATTAAGCTTAAAACTTTATTTAAATTATAATTGAGTTATAAATTTAATTCAAATTTTGAATTTAATCATGAATTTTATCTAAACTTCTGATTTAATCATTAAAACTAAAAAATTAATATACATCCAAGTCTTTCAATAGTTTTTTTTTTTTTGGTTAAAAATGTTTGAATTCAACAATTAAAAGTGATTTTTAGTGAAAACATATCATATATAATTGACCATTTTTTCAATTAATTTGATAAACATATATTTATTATTAAAAACCAGTTCTAGAAGTTTAAATTTCTGTTAAACCGGTACGAGTTGAACTACTAACTTTTGCTGTTTAATGACCGGTCAGGTTACAATAACACTGTTTTAGAATCAAATAATCTGCCCTCCTAAAAACAAATCTCTTTGAAGGTGCTTTTTCTCTGATTTTTTGGTTGCTGAGGTTAAATGGGATCATTGATCAACCTATTTGCATAAGATGAGGGGATAATTCAAAATGGCCCATTTACTGGTGGAATTGGCAAACTAGGGCATCCATTCGGCCACGGAAGAGTGAAGAGATTGAGAACTATGGCAACTTGACGCCCAAAAAACCGAATTGATCAAGGCAAGGCTACTGGAAGGTCCGGACTACATTTGATGGGTTACCCATAAAGCAAACGGTCCAAGAATATCCGTTCATACGAAAGCATTTGCGTCCAAGCCTCCAGTACTGGGCCCAGTCCATTTTTCTTCCAATCAACAAGAAAGCATTTTAGAGTGTTGATTTGGTATTATAATGTCTCGTTTTCCTTCTGTTTTTCGGTATATTTGTACTCTTTTTTGTGGGAACCATGAGAGAATTTTCATTGTTATCATTTATATCTAAGAGTCTTCGTTAAAATCAAAATTACAATTAATCAGTATATTTTACGTAATTATAATGAAAAATATAAATTAAAAAAGATATTGATATTTTTTCATTTCATATTCATCGTTATAGTTACACAAAATATATTATTTTTTTTTATCAAAACACAATATATTAATTATTAATTATTACAATTAGAATCTTATCTAGATAACTTTTTTTGAGACATAAATATTTTCTCCGTATCTAATATACCTATTGATATTTCTAGGTGGGATCAGGGACGACGTGGCCGCCGCCCAACCGCGGCACTCCCTGTGGTCAGAATTTGGACCCAACTCGGTGGAGTCCCGTCCACTGCAGCAAGCCTGACTGACTGGGGGAGCATCCTAATAATTAAAATGGCTTACCACATTGACCCCTTGGCCACCTTTCCAGCCCACCCATCTAAGGATACGGCATTAGCGACATTTTTCAAGCGATGCAACAGCTAAATTGCTAAAGAAAACATCCTCCCTCACAGGTTTCAGGGGGCAACCACCTTATGTTACCATTTTCTGAAATAAATATTTAAAAAAAAAAAAGAAAAAGAAAGCATCCTCAGAAAAGGAGATTTGTTCTTCCATTGACCACGACCAAAGAGCGCCGCACGTCTTTCCAAATACGCAGCGCCATTCCAACAGTTGACTCTAATTTAGGCCACAGCTTTCTGCTGTGGATTCAATTGATGCAATGAACAGAAAGAATAGGACAAAAATGTCTATCGCTAAACTTACAGAACTCCACGATACATCTATGGTGACTAAAGCCAGCTATTAACCTTGTAATTAAACGAAGTAGATTTTCTTGGATAAGAAAAACAAAAAAAAACAAAAAGCCAACAAGAAACAAAGTATATTTTCTTATAATAAAACAAAAGTGAAGAAGTTAACACAGAATTGGTGACTCAAAGTTAGCGCGAAAATTCTGAGAGTCTCTTCCGCAGTCTATTAACTTTGTGCATTCTGTTGAATTGCACAATGGTGGACTTTCATGTCATACAAATTTTGGTAACAACGGTTATATGCAGAACAGCAGAAAATAAAACTGACCATGAAGAAAAACCTCTATGCCATGCTGCTGAGGAAAAATGATTCTGTACTCGACAACATTTTAACTTCCCACGTGCGACAAATTTGCAGGTTGAAAAGTTAGAGACGCGTCATCTTATTCATGAGTGATTATTAAGTAGATCATTGAAATTAACTAAATTATTTATTGGATGTATGTTCAGTGGCAGTGCTCTTATTGTGGCCACCCGTATTGTCATGTCCCTTCGGTACATGTCACAATTGTAAGGATTGAGTTGGCTGGCTATCAAAGCAGCTGCCACGGAGGCTAACGGGATAATTTTTTTTATTAATTTTTTAAATTGAGTGTAATGTATATTAAAATTAAGTTTGTTGAATATTAACTTTAAATTTTATACATATAATCTTGTTGCACATAAGCTTTAATTCTTATATATATAAATTTAACAAATTTCTTTACTTAAACTTGTTGTATATCAAATTTATTCTTAATATTCATAAACTTAATTTTTTAAAAATATTGTGGGTTGCGTCTCCCATCTCGTCTGACTATCTTTGTCAGTTAGAATTGACCCTCACGATGTCAAGATTTAAAGGGGGAAAAAAACGAAGAAAAAGAAAGGTTCTCCGTGTCCCTTTCTGTGTGCACAAAGAAATGCAGTGACGATTCGAAATTGCGTTGGGACGCACTCAAGCCGTCAAGTGGATCAACTAGTAAAAAGAGGGTCCCCCCTTTTTGTATTTTTTGGGATTTTGATAGATATTATCCTCGTATCTGACGTTGTGTTGAATAGTTGTTTTTATTGGACACTAATATTTGGTCGGATGATTTAGTAGTTAAATTATGATTATATTGTAATTAAAAATATATTTTTTATAACTACATTTAAAAATATGTATAAAAAAATAATTATATTTTTTTATTAAATATTTTATTAATATAATTATACAAAATATAATATTTATTGTAATATAAATATAATTTAACTACTACTCCATTTGGCCACCTAAGACTTCCGTTTACTTTTCCTAACGGCTAAATGTCGGTATTTTAGTAACGGCTAAATGTTGGTATTTTAGTAGTTTATGTGTCAAATTTTATATTAAGTAAAATTGAGATTACTATTTTTAAAATTAAAATTAATATTTTTAAAATATTTATTATTTTTACATTTCAAAAATATTAATCATAATTTTAAAAATAACAATTACAATTTCACCCAAAATAAAATCTAAATACAAAACCGGCAGTACTCTTTCCTAACAGCACAAACAAAAGTTATCTGGTAACGTTTTATACGGAAGATAAAAGTGTCATGGGCAAAGAAATCAGCCTGAGTACAGTCACGGACCAAGAGGAAATAAAATAGAACTAAATTAAATATAAAAATAATATTAAGTATATTTAAAATTTATTTTTTATTAAAAAAAAGAATCAAAGAGGCTCTGACTATTCTCTCGCTGACTTTTCGACTCACTAACAAAATCCTATTCAAAAATGGTAGCACAAATAAATGATAAACAAATACAGATGAGATTGAGGTGCAGAAAGACACAGATTTTTTTTTTTTTTAATATACAGTATTAATAGGTCTTTTAGACGTGAATTTTAATTATATTGGCCCATTGTTATCTGCCAACCGATTCATATGGTGACAAGGTTACCGGAGCTTTCAGGAACTGATGTGCCACTTGTCGGACTTTGGCTGATGTGGTTCCAAAAGTCACCTGAAAGGATCGATTTCAGAACCCATAAAGGGGAAAAAGAAAAATACAGCTTCTAGCATCGTGGGTCTATATAAACTAGAGCCAAGGACACAGCTTCTAGGGAAACATGTTTCAGCAACAGCAGCTAGTGTTTTAGTTTAATGTTATTTGTCTGGGGCAATTCAAACCTCAACAGTCGACCTTGCTTGGCATGTGGATGAACAGACTAATCCAAGTCCAATCCTTTATGCAAAACCAAAGCTGGTTTTAATCAAAACTAGCTACTCCCAATCTCCTTGTCTGCTCCTGTATGTCTCCCTCTTAATGTTTCTCTTTGCACCATATTCTGTGTCTCTCAATTAGGTGCTTTGGCTGGTTAAAAGTCCCATTCGCTCTGTTTCTTTCTATTTCTTGTCTGTCTTTTTGCATTTCTTTTTGGTACATCAGAAAACAAAAGTTTTTTCCGTACGGTACTTTAACTGTATTTTTCATCAGTCACGCACAGTCATGCACTTGGCACACACCCACTTTGAGTTATGATTGGTTCCAGCCACACGTCCCCTGAAATGGATTTGGCGGTTCAAACAGACAAAGATGATGATCCATTAGAAAGTGAGTACCAGAAAGGAGTCAGACGTCTATGCGAGAAAGGGATCACAAAAGTGCCTAGAAAATACATATTGCCAGTGCTGGACCGCCCTAGTTCTGAAAAAACAGATGGTGGCGCTGGCAATATCAATCTCAAGTTACCAGTACTCGATTTCTCCCAATTGCAAGGCTCCAATAGAACTCCTACCCTCAAACCCCTTTCAGAAGCTTGTGCAGAATATGGTTGTTTTCAGGTGACTCATAAATTAATTTGCTAATTACTATTAAAATCAAACACTTGCTATCAAACTAAAAGTTTAAATTGTGTTCATTTTTTACTTTATGTAGGTATTATCGACACCTTTGCGTTGGTCCTGTGTACGTTGTCGATGAATATTAATGTAATAATTTCTATTTTATTAAAAAAAAATTAAAAGTTTAAACTGTTGGTTGAAGTTATCATTGAGGTGTTGCACTCAATACAAGTGCTATGTGCCGGAATATTAAGCATAGAAACTAAAAGAAATGCTGACAATATTAACCAACAATTACATCATCTCTGTAAAATTTATGGACTTCTATAATTTGGGTCGTTTCTTTTGGATCACGCAGCTGATAAACCATGGCATATCGAGTGAAGTTATCCTTGACATGATTGAAGTGGGCAGGAAGTTTTTTGGGCTCCCTTTTGAGGAGAGATCAAAATACATGTCCAAGGATATGCATTCTCCAGTCAGGTGTGGAACAAGTTTTAGCCAGAACACAGACAGGGTGTTCTTCTGGAGAGACTTCTTGAAGCTTAGCTGCCAACCCCTTGCTGATGTTATTCCTTCTTGGCCTTCATCTCCCCCAGAGCTGAGGTGATCTTACTCAACTATATATATTTTCAATCTTTTCATTTTTTTTAATGCCATAAGCTGCCTCTTCTGTCTTCTAAATTGCAATATTAAAGAAAAAGTATCTTTTTTATCGTCAAAGTAAAAAGTATCAATTCTGTCACCATCCAATTCCACTAACATTATAAAAGTCCTTGTTTCTCTCCAAATATAAATTTGTTTTTTCAATCCTGCTTAATATTTTAACAGGCAAGCCGCGGCAACCTACTCTAAAGACACAAAATCCCTGTATCTGATGCTAGTGAAGGCAATTCTGGAGAGTTTGGGAGTGGTTGAAACTGCAAAAAGTGCCGATGACAGCAATAATACTTGCCATCTAAAAGAATTCCAAGATGGGAGCCAACTCATTGTGATAAATTCTTATCCTTTATGCCCCGAACCTAATCTAACTTTGGGGTTGCCTCCCCATTCGGACTATGGCTTCCTTACACTTCTTCTCCATGATGAAGTTGAGGGACTTCAAATTCAGCATCAAGGGAAATGGGTTACAGTGGAATCAATTCCTGGCTCCTTTGTCGTCAATGTAGGGGATCATCTTGAGGTTGGTACAAAATTTGCTTCAGTTTTTGCCTTGTTAAAAAGGTTCAATAAGTTATACGCTACAATTCAAAATATTGTCTGTTATCTTGTACTAGAATTTGAGACCTCCAACTCAAAAGTTCAAGTTTTTGAGTGTCGAGAGTGTCATATTGGAGATGCTTAAATACCAAACAGCCATGCACTTAAGTATTTACAGATAGAATTCAGGGCTTTTGATCGTCAATAACAGTAAAGGGATCTCTTTGCTTGACAGATATTTAGCAATGGAAGATACAAGAGTGTGCTCCACAGAGTTCTAGTTAATGCTTCGAAGTCCCGGATCTCCATTGCTTCATTGCACAGTTTGCCTTTCAATTGTACAATCCAGCCATCACCAAAACTAATCAATGAAGCCAATCCCAGGCGTTACAAGGACACAGACTTTGCAAGCTTTATTCAACACATCACCTCTTGTGAGCACAAGAACAAGGATTTTCTGGATTCCAGGAAAATTTGACTAGAGGAAAAAATTCTAGATTAAGCAATACGTATCAAAGACTAAAAAAGAAAAGGAAAAAAAAAAAAAAAGAAAGAAGAAAAAAAAGACAAAGTGCCATCCATATCCAGAATTTTGTAGTAGCATAGCCTTTTTTTTTTTTTCGGGCAAAGTAGTAGCATAGCCTTGGATACAGTATTAGCAAGATTGGTGAAGTCATACGTACTTTGGCATGGGAGTTCTATGAAATACAACAGTAGGTACATACGATCCTACGCTTTTTAATTTAATAAAATGCACTACTTTAGCTTTCCCGTTGCTACTTCAAAAGTCAAAACCGTCTCATCACATCATGAGAAGATTCACTCAGAAAACAACCAAATTAACATTACGTTATTCATATTAACATGACGCATTCACTCCCAAAAAAGAAATTAATTTTTTTTTTAAAATCAAAAACTATTTTTTGGTCTAAAAACACATGATGAGCAATGTTCATTGTAAAATGTACAATTAACATTATAAAATATGCATTCCGGTCAAAAAAAAAAACATTATAAAATATGCAAGCATGCGTCATTGAATTTTGGTTAACTTGTTGTACATTTTATTAAATTTGTGAATAATATTTGTTGCACAGTCATTCATTTTTGTTACATATCAAGTCATTTTTAACGAGATCTTAAATTTCAAAATGGATCTGTTAAAAAAAAAGGCAAAAAAAATGATTTTTTAACATAAATGATATCATTCTTAGTCCTCTTATTGCTTAAATCATAAGTCCCAAAACTTTCATGTATTGACGCAATCAACTTGATGTGTTTCATATAGAAGTTTATATTATACAATCACAGCTAGTCTACCATTAGATGTACATTTGTAATTTTTATCATTAATTGTCATCATATATTAATAGATTAAAAATATATAATTAACAGTTATAATAATATAATGCATATAAATTTGAATATGAAATGCTTCAAATTCATTGCAACTGTATAATTATTCCGAAATTCAACAAACATTTTGACTCCAAGAGTCGCCACAATTTTGGCAACATGGACGAAATTATATGATTGGTGGCTAAACAACTAATAAATCAAGTAGTAACATAATGCTAAATGGTTAAGATCAGATTGACAATGGTCAACTCCTCGTCACATTCTTCGCTGCTGTCTGGATTCTAGAACCAAATTATGAGAACGCAACCCCTTACCAATTCTGAGTAACATAAATTGCCTTTGTCTAAATTGAGAGTTTAGGATTAATTTGATACGCAAAACCAAATTCAACTGCCACACGTAAATATGTTCTCAAATGCGTTATACTCCAGGAATTTGATTGCATTTATCATGCATTCACTTTTATTCGTATTATATTATAAAATTTAAACAAAAAAACATCATGGACGGCAGAGGGTCCAAAAGACACACGTTGTCCTTTTGTGTTCGGGACTCAACATCACCGCATCGGATCTGATTTCAAGATCTTCGATTAGTATTTGCTTCATTTCGTGACGCCAACGTCTTGGGCGTCACTTTCAATTCCCATCGTTTGCAGAATGGAAGTAACCTAGTCAAGGATTCGAACCCAATTTTGCTTTTATTTTTTTGACTGGAAACATGATAATATTTCATTAATCCGAAATGTCTGAGTACAATAGATGAGACAAAGTCACTTTGCTTTTCTGGGATGGAACTTTTACTTTGCTACATTCTTTTCATGTAAAATGTAGACTTTTGTCTCTACGCTCTAGGTTTTAATCTTACAATAGAGAATAAAAATTTATACGAATAAGAAAAATTATTTTTACTATAATAACTCGCGATTAATAAGACTTCTATTAAACTAAAAAGTATAATTAAAATGTTAATAGAATCGATCGTTGAGACAGTTCAATGTAAAACTAGATAAAAACTAGTTCAACGAGAAACTAGAATTGGACTGAAAAAAAAGAAGTCGATTGGTCAAAATGTTGCACACGTTCTCCTCCTGATTTTTCTTTCTATATTTTTAAAAACCTATATATACTACCATCCCTTTCCAATTCTCTCCCTCTTATTTTCTCTCTCACTGTCTAAATCTCATTTAATTTTCTTTTTTCTTGGTCGAATCTCATTTAATTTTCTCATAATTGCAATTTGTAAAGTTATTTTAATATTTGATTCTAATTATAATTATATACTTATATCTTTTAATCAAAGAATTTCTACTTCGAAATTTTATTTTCAATTTTTTTGCTTATAGTTGTATTGCAATTATTTATGTTTTCTGGAAAAAGAAAAAAAAAAAAGGCAAGTCACTGTAGACGTTGGTTAAAAGTATGGTCACGGGCATCAATTATCCAGAAAGCCCAAATGGACTTTGATTTGATACTTGGACACATATAATTAAATTTCTACTAAGCATAAAACTTAGGGGTAAAATTTGGGTTTAAATTTCAAATCTCACATATAATTAAATTTCCCTCTTCAATTTCACTGAACAAAAAAAAAAAGGTGTTCTGCCTAAATTTTTTTTTAAAAAAAGCATTATAATAAGCTAATTGCTACTGGAACTCTCCAGCATTAATAATGAGCAGTAATCCTATGCTTTTTTTTTTAACAGAGAAAAAAAAATTTATTGCAAATGTATTAGTAATCGAATTTGTGAATCGAAATTAGAACAATTCCTATTTTGGTGCCTCATTCAACTATTTCAAAAAGACAGACCTACTATTCGAGTACTAGTAGAATCGAGTGAGACTCCGTCGTTGGAGACTATAGTAGTTACCAAGTTATAAACCTACGTTACATTACACGCATTCCGCTAAAAAAAGCAACTCAACATATTGACTAGAAGGAACAAGGTTACAGGGATTCGAATTCAGAGTAATCTTATGCATATATATATCTCAGCCAACAAGGGTAAACCCGAGAATAGTTGTTGTTTAATAGAATCCAGAAAACTGGTTTTATCATTTTGAAATTGTTGTTTACTTGAAGAAGAAACTTCAAAAGGTTTAAAAATAGGGTTTTTATTAATCTGAACTGTTGAAAAATCAGTTTTAGGAGTTGAAATTTGTTTTTCAATTCTGGTTAACTGATTACCAATAATATACAGATTAACATTAGAAAAATTGTTTTGTTCAATCAAACTCTTTAGATTCTTATCTTCAGAGTTCGTGGGGATTTTATATGGCGAAGCTTCAATGGAAACTTCTCCTTGTTTAAAAGAACATTTCCGTGGAGGAGGGTGTTCAAACTGAATCTGTTTTCCCTCAACTTCCCAGACTGGAATTGTCTTTTGTTTAGAAATAGAGTTTATAGTTTTAAAAAATGGATTTGTTGGTTTTTGCAAAATATCATGTGGCCATTCAAAATATGGAAATTCTTTTTTCCAAATTTCAGAAGTGGATGTATGATATTCAAACCAGTCAAAAAATGGAATATGAATTTTGTGTTCTTCAAGAAATGCATAAAATTCCTTTTTCAAATCAGGAAGAATGTGTTTAAATTGATAGAGAAACCATTCTCTCATGGCTTTGTTTTTATCAGAATAAAAATCCTTTCGCAAAAAGGTTTTATCCAAAACAAATTCTTTTTCAAGAACGTTTAAAACATTTTCTGTGACAGCAGAATATGTTGGAGAGGTTGGTTGAGAAGGAGGGCTTTCCTGGACAACCGGTTCTACGGGTTTAGATGATTCACCATGTTCATTAACAGAGTGAGGAATATTGGAAGAATAATTAACATGTTTGAAACGAGGGTTAGGCAATTCTGATGTAGAATGCCTGGGTTTAGTGACAGGAATATTAATAACAGATGGAATCTGAGAAATATTCCCTATGTTTATTGTAGAAAAAGAATCATTAGAAAACCTAGAACTAAGAGATCTAGGGATTCGATCAAATTTTAAAGTGACTTTGCCATCACTGAATTGTTTAATCTGGACTAGGTCCGGGTTTATATTAGGAGGAGGTAATTCTGCCGGTGGGGCAGCTCCTTGGAGAGTCCATTCTGTTGGAAAAGTGATATCTTTCCATTGAATGGGTTTAGGAATCTGTACATTAGACCTTGTGAGATCCGTTTGTATCAGAAGTGTTTCACCTTTAACAGACTTTTGCAGATGTTTAATGGGGGTGAATGCAGATGCTAAAAGTCTATAATGAATGCGAAACATTAATGCAACTGGAATGGAACCAGGAAGCATATGATAATTATGGGTTTTAATTTACAAAACTGCAGCTTTCAAAATGTTTTTATCATTAAGAGAAATAGCCATGTCTGGATAACAATCAAAAGAGATTGGTCCTGTGTTTAAAGTGGATTCAACTATTCCTAGAAGAGAAGCTTGGAACTGAGTATGTCTAGCATCTCTAAGAACTGCGAGAATAGATGTGTCAAGTCCTTCACGAGTGAGAGGTCTAAAAGCAACTTGAATAAGTCCAATATGAATATATTCAAATCCTTTGGATTTATGCTGTTTTAAAGATTCAGGGGTCAAAAGCTGATTTTCTTTTAAAGAGTCTGAAAGAGGAATGTCTCTCTGTTCATTTTTAATGTGGAGATCAGTTTTAAATGGAAGTTTAGCAAAGATAGATTTAGACAGATGATATATCTGACTTGGTTTAACACGGGAAATTTCTCAATTATCAATTTGTTTAAAATTTTCATATGTCATTTCTTCTCGATTTACTACTCGACGGATCTCAGAGGAATCCGAGGCAGAAGAGTTTGAGAAAGAAGTGGATCTACAGAAATTTGGATCCATGTTTAAAAATAATAAGAATATTGTTTATGATAGACTACTCCGGTTATACCCTGCAGCACGCAGACTGATTGCCCTGTCCGTCGGAACTTACTGCTGCTTACCTCTGCACTGGGTTCAATTGGAATCTAGTCTGACTCACAACCAGTATCCAAACTATTTAAAAACATAATAAATTTCTACAGATCTACAACCTTCTTAGGCTCTGATACCACTAATAACCCGAGGATCTGAGAAGGAGTAGATCAGAACAAATAACTATGAAAATAGAGATATAAACAGATGAAAATAAACAAAGATGAAAGAGTATAACAAGAATAAATATAAAATCTGTACGTGGCGTTGTTAATCTAGAGAGGATCCAGCCATATAAATGGATCTGGCAACTCAGGGGTTTTCCAGCCTATATACAGAATTTATATAAATAAACAATAAACAGTAAATAAAACAGATAAGAACATAAATAGTAAACAAATAAGAACATAAATAGTAAATAAAACAGATAAGAACAACATCCAACTCGGGAGGTAAGCCTACCACATCTGGTGTTTAAGAGATAAAAATAAAAGAAAGAACATTTATTTTAAGAGAGAGAACATATACAAAATAAACAAAAGAATCCTTACAGAGGGTTGGATCCTTTTGGAGAACTGGAGAGAGGTTTAGAGAGAAGGGAGGAAGAGAAGATGAGAGAGAGGAGGAGACATCCAAGTTCTGCTTACAAATGAGGCAGAAGCCTGGTTTTATAGGGGGATGGGGTACTGTTTAAGTACTGTCGCAGGACCGGTGGCGACTGGAGTTTATGACGAACATCATCAGTGATGTCAAGTTCATTTAACTGTTTATTGAATTTACAAAAACGAGCAACATGCCCTGGTTTATGACATTTATAACAAACAATTGTTTTAGAAGTAGAAGGAGCGGGAAAAGAGGGTGGACAGAAAACAACATATGGTTGATCTCCCATATGAAAAGGATTTTGACGAAAGACAAATTCCTACCAAAGTTAGACCAGTTCAGATGAATGCTGAACTTTTTAATCATTGTAAACAAGAGATATATGATTTACTTAGTAAGAAGCTCATCAGACCTTCTCGTTCTCCATGGTCATGTGCTGCATTTTATGTCAATAAAAATTCAGAAATTGAGCGTGGTGTTCCCCGTCTTGTCATTAATTATAAACCATTAAACTCTGCATTAAAATGGATTAGAAGTCCAATCCCCAATAAAAAAGATTTGTTAAATAAGTTGCATTCTACATTCATATTTTCCAAATTTGATTTGAAATTAGGTTTATGGCAAATTCAAATTGATCCAAAAGACCGTTATAAAACCGCCTTTACTGTTCCATTTGGACAGTATGAGTGGAATGTCATGCCGTTTGGTTTGAAAAATGCACCAAGTGAATTTCAGCGTATCATGAATGATATTTTTGCTGCATATTCATCATTCATCATTGTTTACATTGATGACATTTTGGTATATTCTCATTCCATTTCTGAGCATTTTAAACATTTGAAAACATTCTTTTTTATCACTAAGAAGAATGACCTTGTCATTTCTAAACCAAAAATGTCTCTTTTCCAAACAAATATTCGTTTCCTTGGCCACCATATCTGTCAAGGAACTATTACTCCTATTCAGCGATCCTTATCCTTTGTTGATAAGTTTCCAGATAAAATTCTTGACAAAACCCAGTTGCAAAGATTTCTTGGAAGTCTTAACTATGTTCTTGACTTCTACCCTAATCTTAGCCAACTTTGTAAACCTCTTCACCAGAGACTTAGGAAGAATCCTCTTTCTTGGACAGATGAACACACTTCTACCGTCCAAAAAATTAAACAATTAGTCAAGGAAATTCCTTGCCTATCTCTTCCTGACCCCCTTGTCCCCAAGATAGTTGAGACTGATACTTCTGATCTTGGATACGGTGGAATTTTAAAACAGCTTTCTAATGGACAGGAATACATCATACAGTATACTTCTGGCCACTGGAAAGGTGCTCAAACCAATTATTTTACTATACAAAAAGAAATTTTAAGTATTGTAAAATGTATTTCTAAATTTCAAGCTGATTTACTCAATCAAAAGTTTTTACTTCGTATTGATTGTAAATCTGCCAAAGAAATTTTACAAAAAGATGTTAAAAATATTGCTTCTAAACAAATATTTGCTAGGTGGCAGGCTATACTTAGTATATTTGATTTTGACATTGAATATATTAAGGGAGAAAATAATTCTTTGCCTGATTTTCTAACCCGAGAATTCCTTCAAAACATGCCCTCTCCATCATGCCTCCTAAAAAGTCCAAATCCAAAACACTTGACAAGGGTAAAGCCTAAGTTTCAGATGAAACAGTGCAAAGCCCCTCTCCTAAAAAAGCCTCGGCCCCCACTAAACTAATGGCTTTAATGGCAGCAGCTATTAAACCAGTTGGCCGAGAAGGCTCTGACACATCTATTCTCGCAGTTCTTAGAGATGCTAGACATACTCAGTTCCAAGCTTCTCTTCTAGGAACAGTTGAATCCACTTTAAACACAGGACCAATCTCTTTTGATTGTTATCCAGACATGGCTATTTCTCTTAATGATAAAAACATTTTGGAAGCTGCAGTTTTGTAAATTAAAACCCATAATTATCACATGCTTCCTGGTTCCATTCCAGCTGCATTAATGTTTCGCATTCATTATAGACTTTTAGCATCTGCATTCACCCTCATTAAACATCTGCAAAAGTCTGTTAAAGGTGAAACACTTCTAATACAAACGGATCTCACAAGGTCTAATGTACAGATTCCTAAACTCATTCAATGGAAAGATATCACTTTTCCAACAGAATGGACTCTCCAAGGAACTGCCCCACTGGCAGAATTACCTCCTCCTGATATAAACCCGGACCTAGTCCAGATTAAACAATTCAGTGATGGTAAAGTCACTTTAAAATTTGATCGAATCCCTAGATCTGTTAGTTCTAGGTTTTCTGATGATTCTTTTTCTACAATAAACATAGGGAATATTTCTCAGATTCCATCTGTTATTAATATTCCTGTCACTAAACCCAGGCATTCTACATCAGAATTGCCTAACCCTCGTTTCAAACATGTTAATTATTCTTCCAATATTCCTCACTCTGTTTATGAACATGGTGAATCATCTAAACCCGTAGAACCGGTTGTCCAGGAAAGCCCTCCTTCTCAACCAACCTCTCCAACATATTCTGCTGTCACAGAAAATGTTTTAAACGTTCTTGAAAAAGAATTTGTTTTGGATAAAACCTTTTTGCGAAAGGATTTTTATTCTGATAAAAACAAAGCCATGAGAGAATGGTTTTTCTATCAATTTAAACACATTCTTCCTGATTTGCAAAAAGAATTTTATGCATTTCTTGAAGAACACAAAATTCATATTCCATTTTTTGACTGGTTTGAATATCATACATCCACTTCTGAAATTTGGAAAAAAGAATTTCCATATTTTGAATGGCCACATGATATTTTGCAAAACCAACAAATCCATTTTTTAAAACTATAAACCCTATTTCTAAACAAAAGACACTTCCAGTCTGGGAAGTTGAGGGAAAATAGATTCAGTCTGAACACCCTCCTCCACGGAAATGTTCTTTTAAACAAGGAGAAGTTTCCATTGAAGTTTCGCCATATAAAATCCCCACGAACTCTGAAGATAAGAATCTAAAGAGTTTGATTGAACAAAACAATTTTTCTAATGTTAATCTGAACTGTTGAAAAATCAGTTTTAAGAGTTGAAATTTGTATATATATAATTTTTAATTTGACTTGTATTTTTTATAAGTATAATATATTTATAATTTTATATTATACAACGAGTGAGGTGAAATAAAAAAAATAAAGAAATAAACTTTTGTTATGTAAAATTATATTAGAATTTTATTAAAAAAAAGAATAAAATTAACAAATATTATATATATATATATATCGTAACATATATATAATTGAAGAAAAATTCCCCAATGGCTTAGTGATTATCAGAGATCACAATGGCTGAATGTGTCGAATTTTGTGGTTTCGTACAATAACCAAAATTAATACTTGAGGTTAGAGAGAGTAACTTTCAATTACAACTGGATATTATATGTACACACCGTATAATATAGGTTAACCTTTTAAAAATATACGAATTTTTCATTTTGTTCTGATTTTATCATAAATTTTTTATTTTTTAAAATATATCTCTAACTATTAGTTAGATTTTAAATCTATCGTCGTAATATGATAACTAGGCTTGATGGTTTCGTCAAAAGTTGGGACAAGAAGACGATGAAGACGAAGGAGATGATGGAGGTACTGTAGTTTTAAAAATTAACGGAATCTGTTATGATATTATGATGACATGATAGAATTAGAATCAAATAAATATTTCGTGATATATTTAAAAAAAATAAAAAATTTATGATAAAATTATAATAAAACAAAAAATTCATGTATTTTTAAAGGATTAATCTTAATAGTTATATAATAATTTTGTCATCTGCTTTACAGGCTAAACAAATAAAAACTAGTCATTAAAAATTTGTACATTGGCCATGAATTATGGTTCCAAGCTAGTGTGTATCGAAGTGGAATTTAGTGTTAACATTTTGCTGCTTAAATACAAAATAAATTAATAAGATAAGAGACAATAAAATGTGGAGAGAAATCGATCATTATCTTGAGATCCGTGTCTTATAGGATATATATGTAGTTTCTATGAAGTCTTATTGAATTTAAATAAAAAGTAAATCGTGTTGACCGTACTTCAAGGTGTTAAGAACTGAATCAGATATTGAACTGAAAAATTAAAAAATTTAAAATTTAATCGGTTAAATTGATTTAATCGTGGTTGAACTGATAAAACTGATATTTAATATATGTGTATGTGTGTGTAATATTATATAAGAAGGAAATTAAATATTTAAAATAAATTATATTTTAAGAAATATATTAATATTATATAAGAAGTAATAATTTAATTTAGTGATATGAGATCTCTCATTATATATAGAAAATCATGGGTTTAAATTGTGTGATTTTTTTTCTTTTTTGGTGGATGACGTGGCTCTTTTTAAGAGTGTCACGTCACCGTTGACCAAGCGTTGATTGGACTAAAATGTTGCTGACCGAATCAATCAACTCAAAAATACCGTGATAAGTTCACTAATTCACAGTCGAAACGGCTGTTTATGAGCTCAAAATCTAATTCTCAAAAAGTTCGATTTGTAGAGAACATTGGATCAATCAACTGACCAATTTTTAATTTTTTTGATCTAAATAATCAGTCCGGTCTAATTTTCACACTATTGCCGTACCTGTGTGACATATGAGATATTAGTGGGACTGAGCTGATATTAGTCGAACTGAGCTTCTGCAGGGCTGGGTCTGTATCTCTGGTGACGAGATCCGTAGTGCACCCGAAAAGTTCATTGGGCCATTGTAAATATTCTGAAATTGAGGTTAGAAATATTGAGCTAGCATACGTCCTGGTCAAGCTATACATTGGTATACCTCCAGTGCGTAACACCTATCTCAGATTTCAACTACCATTTGTTTTAGAGTTATTATTAAAAAATAATTTCGCCTATATATTTTTTTTATAAATTTAATATTATTTTTAAAAATTAAAAAATTTGATACAGTTTAATTATTTTTGTATAAATTTAACATAATCTTTAATAATTAATAAATTTAGTATAAGTTAATCATTTTTTAGTAAATTTAATACACTGTTAATTAAAAATAATCGAATGTTTAATATGCACACATGCATATTTGACATTTGGACATTTGAAACTGTATTAAATTTTAACATTCAATTATTTTTTAATAAATTTAACATATTATCAGTTAAAAATAATCGAATTTTCAGTATGCACATATGACATTTGAGAGTTTTAAACTGTATTAAATTTAGATGTAAATGTGTCATATCTGTATACTAATAGATTCAGTTATTTTTAACTTATTATTTTTAACTAATAGTATGCTAGATTTGTTACAAAATAATTGAAATGTACTAAATTTGTTAATTGTTAAAAATTGTGTTAGATTTATAAAAAAAATAATTAAATTGTGTTAAATTTATTAATTTTTAAAAGTGATATTAAATTTATAAAGAAATACAAAAATAGTGCTATTTTTTTATAATAACCTTTTGTTTTATCGAAAAATGATGGCAACATTTTCTTAGTTTATTACATTCGTTGAACATAAAAAAATTGCGAACAAGCTAAAGCAGTAATAAAATTCGGGATAGCCGATTCTTTTTCGAGACTTATATATCCTGATTTTGTCTAAATCCAAGTTACCTGCGATACTGTAAATTCCAGATGGTTTAATTAGTTACCCAAGTTCTCATTATAATCTTTTAATTTTAAATTTTACTCTCAACATTTCTGCCGTTAATCATTTTTACCCTCCTTTGTTAGTTTGCCGTTAAATTTAATATTTAGTAGTTCATTTATCGTCATGTCATTTAATTTAAATGACATATTAGCATAAAATGATAACTTGATATCTAATAATTTTTTCAAATTTTTTTTAAATATTATGAATTTTAAAAAATTAAAAAAAATATTATTTATGATTTTATAAAGTTAAAAGTACAAATAAAAATAAAGAATATATTATCTGTATACACTAGAATAAACAAATATCTGAATAAGATCAAGTAGAAAATGGTGAGGTATGACATGTTATCATTTTATTAGATATTAGGTCATCATTTTATACTAATATGTCATTTAAATTAGATAATGTGATGATGATTTAACTGCTAAATATTAAATTTAACAGCCAACTAACGGAAAAAAATAAAAATGATTGACGACAGAAATATAAAAAATAAAATTTAAAATATAAAAATATTATGAGTGAAAGTTTCAAAAAAAAAAAACTAAAGATAATGAGCGAAACCCATATATTTACCTAATATATATTATTCTCCCATTATTTATCTGGCTAACCCACTGACTCGTATTTTCTGTTAAAAATATTATACAACTCTGTATATATATCCACTCTCTCTCGACTTTACACGCGAAGCTGTGAGTATTAATAACTTCGACTTCTTCTTCTTCTTCTCAATTGGCAAATTAAATAGCAAAGTAGAAATCAAGAAGAAAAAACCGATCGAAATAGGAAAACAAGAAAGAGAAAAAAAAAATGTTGTGATTGAACAAGCAGCAGCGGGCGCAGCACAAGTCAACCGAGAAATCTGGACAACGCTTGGATTTCCTCTTCTCTAGTTTCCAGGCTCTACAGGTTTCTCTCCCTCTCTCTCAACAATCATGCACATACATTGCACACGTACATACATACATACATACATACATACATGCATGCATGCTTGCGTTATACATTTCGGTAGTTCTTTGCTCTTTGCCTTCAATTCGTGAATTTTACAATAACATCTTTGAATCTGCCGTTCCATTTGAAGAAATTTAATTAACGTATAACTCTGTTTTATTTTTTCGCTTCTTTTTTCCTCTTCATTTTCTTAAATATATCTTAATCGGTGAAAATGAAATTGTAGCTACAAGACGCTGCAGTTTTTACTTATCTGTTGGTGATTAATAATTAGGTAAGACTAGGTGGCTTTAGTTTCGTAGCTTCAAAATAACTTTTTGAATTCAAAAAAAATAAAAAAAAACAGATTGAATCATCAAAGGCTCATGTCACAAGCAACCTAAGAGAAACAACCAAGTATTTTCCTTAATTAATTATATGTATGCGATTAGTACATTGACGCTAATCTAAACCGCATCATTAATTTTTGTCCTCATTAACCCGATTTTGAGCCTCATCTTGCTCCCAATAAAATGAGATTTATGTTAAGACGTAGTGTTGAGTTTAGATTAGTTAACACTGCATTTGGACGTGAGGAAAATTTATTCGACCCCATTAGTGTTCCCGTAATGAATTTTTCCTGTGAAGGATATTAAATGATGACGTCAACGGGTCACTCTGCTCAGCTCACAATTGCAATAACTAAGATACACTTTCTTTTTTTTTGGATAAAAGTAAAGGCGCATCATCAATTTTGTTGTTGTTATTGTTGTTACCTTTTCTTAGAAAGAAAATAGAAAAGCAAGGGAGATTGTTTATCGGAAAAGCATTTGGACAATTATTTAAAAACAATTGCTGCAATTGGTGTAGCCGCCACTTCATTGTTGATAATGTGAAAGAATTGCTTGTGGTTTTGGGGGCAATGCGGAAGAATGAGAGAGTAATCCGAAAATTCGTGAATACGAGGTAGATGGTTATAACTTATTAGTAAATTCCAACTATATATATATATATATATATATATATATATATAAAGTAGGAGTCATACAGGTATATTGTGTAATGGCATTGGATTTCCGTTTGTAGTCATACGCAAAGTGAGAGAAAAAGGGTCAATGTGGGCAGCCTTTTATTTGTTTATGTTAAGGGTAGAAAAATAGGGAATATTAGTAAGTTGTTTCTATGAAATTTCATCCCTCTCTTCGAGAACAGTAGTTTTCTATATCGTTTTTATTCAATGTTATTTGTTTTTACTTTTTTTGGGACATTTTATTATTCGCTGTTTGCTCATGGTAATTATGGGGATTGCAGGTACCAAAAGGATGGGACAAGCTCTTTGTCTCTATAATTTCTCCAGAAACTGGGAAGAACCTCATTAAGTCAGGGAAAGCATTAGTGAGCAATGGAAGTTGTCAATGGACTGAGTCTTTGTCAAAATCTATTTGGATTTCTAAACATGATCCTTCAAAAGATAACTATGAATGCCGTGTTAAGTTTGTCGTTTCCATGGTATGCTGCCTGTGTCTACTGTCTATTGGATATTTTTCTGAAGGATTTGAGTTGTTATTGTTCATGTACTCAAACTTAAATGACAATATTCTTGTAGGGATTATCTAGATCTGCTGCTCTCGGAGAAGCTGTACTCAATTTGGCAAGCCATAAGAACTCAAACACTGCTGTTCAAGTTTCATTACCATTGAAAAAGTGTACCTATGGGACCACCTTAAAAGTGAGGCCACTATTGAGTTTTTATATTCTTCAATCATTTCAATAACTTTGCGGACATTCGCCCAAATATGCTGCCATTTTATGACCGGTATTCTTACTTATTTTAAATTCATGTTCGTTCCCATCATGTATGGGCTTATCTTCTGCATTCCATCTATTTGTTCCGGTTATTGTTGTTAGAACTAAATTTATGCTGTTTATATAATGTAAAATTTGTTTGTGTATCTTTTGTGTCAATACTTTGCCTTCATTTGTGTTTTTGCAGGTTAAAATCCAGGGCTTAGCACCAAGAGCGGAAATCAGGTTTGTTGTCAAGTGCAAAACTTAATTACTGTTATAATTTTGATTCTTTTTTTCTGAAATAGTTCATCACATCTTTTGAAGGGAGGAGTGTGAAGTCTCAGGATTATATAGGGAAGATTCAACTGTTGACTATGAAGATGCAGAAAACAAATCTGTTGTTTCCGATAGTTCCTTTGGAAGAAGCATTGGGTCCTCATCTAGTAACCATCTGGATAGTGCATCCCATGCAGATGAGCTAAATAGGGTATGCAGTATGTTCACATTGCAATCACATTGTTTTGTTCATCTTGAGATGTTCTGAGTTTCCCTTTCAAGGTGTCAAGTGAAGCTGAGAAGGGTTTAAACAATTCTGATATAGAAGTATGGTGGCCTTTTGTTTATTTAATCATTAGCGCCAGAAAATGGCTTCAGTTATTGGCCTTTTACCTTCTTTAGTTGGTTAACAGGGCTTTGTTTGTTACTACAGGATACGAGTTTCTCAGCATCAGGTCCACATTATAGTTTTGACTCAATGGATCGTTATCTGGGCAGGGAAATTTATTCTGCGCATAATAACTTAAGTGGCATCATGAACAATCATATAGGAAGACAAGATTCAACTGGCTCCCTAAGTAGTTCTTGTGGATCTTATTCTTTCAATGATTCTGCCAGGTCAAGTCACACTTCCTTTAACTCAAAGGTTTCGACCTCTGTTGAGTTTTCGACCTCACAAAGCTGTCTTTCGTACTGGCATATCACGTACTGCTGCTTCATCGCCATTAAGGAATTTTGGTTCATCTCGTGACCTTCTGGAAGCTGCAGAAGTTACAATTGAGGAGCTTTGAGTACAAGCGATAATGTGGGAACAGAATGCTTGTAAATTAATGGATGATTTAGAAATAATGAAGAAGGAATTATCAGACCAGTCAAAGCATTGTGCAAGCCTTGAAATGGGGCTCTCAGAATCACACAGGGAATGTGATTATTTGAAGCAGGAGGTTAAGCGACTGAATGTCCAGCTGGAGGAGTCAAAAGTGAGACAAGAAGTTACTGACAATTTCAAGTTGCACGCAGAAGAAATGGATAATTGTCAAAAAGAATTGGAAGGCGAACTAATGTTTCAAATAGAGTCGAATGCTAGCTTGGCTTTACAGCTAAAGAAAGCCCAAGAGTCGAACCTTGAGCTTGTTTCCATGCTGCAAGAACTGGAAGATACTATAGAGAAACAGAAAATTGAAGTTGCTAATAATCAGGAATGCCTTTTGAGAATAAAGATGCCAGAAAGTACAACCTTGGCTTTGAAATCAACGAAGAGACGAAGCAAAGCAAGCAAGATATTGCAGAGAATATGAGTGACACTGCTTGTGCATCAGATCTGGGGGGTATCACTGCAAAACACAAATTAGAAGATCCACCTGCAGTTTCTGAAGCAGACGAGAGGCAATGGCAGGAATCACTAGAGAGATCAGAAAATATAGTAAAGTTACCGGAAAAATTTCTCGAGGAAAAAATCCATGAATTACAGATCGAGCGAAGTTTGAGGACTCAAACTCTAGCAGAATTGAAATTAGAGTGGAGAGATAGATCAGTTAAAATAAAGGAAGATATTAGTAACTTGAAGATAAGACTGTCTGAAGCTCTCTACCTTCTTGGTTCTCAGAACAATGGTAATCTAGTAAAAGAAATTGGAGTTCTGAAACAGAAGGCAGAGGAGCTTGAGAGAGATTGCCATGAACTTACGGATGACAATCTAGAACTTCGACTTGAGCTCAATGAATCAAAACTGGAGGTTCCAGCATATTATGCTTCTTCTGACTCTTCTTCAAGTGAATGCATGCAGAATGGATCTCTGTCTATGTCTGAATCTGAAGTAAGCAGAAGAAAATCCCACAGATGCAAAGTTGCACTTGAGGAAAAGGTCTTGCAGCTGGAAGGCGATTTCATTGCAAGAGAAACATTAAGTGCTGTGGATGCTGAGCTTAAAAATGAGTTGGCCCGAGGTAAAATAAACAATGAATTTCGAAAGAGGATAAGACACCTTGAGGAGGAGAATCGAGAGTACCAGAGGAGTTCTCAAGATTTTGAAGAGGACCCAGATCAGCACAATGAAGAGAAACATGATGAAACAGAGTCCAGTTTCTCTAGCTTTTCAATTTGTATTGAAACTGATACTACAAGTACTTCTACATCAGATGAATCCAATCTCATACAGGTCAGAATCAACTATATTTCTGTCTCATCCTTGATAAAGAACAGTTTGTGTGGATTTTCTTTGTAATTTCCTAATTAGTTCAGAGAAATTCAATTTTTGCTAAAAGGAAAAACAAATCAAGTAGCATTTTTCGAAGCATATTCGATAACATAAAATTATGTCAATGTGGTTGATTAGATGTATGTCCTAACTTTTCTTGCTTCTTTTTTCCCACTTCAGGTGATTGCCAAACCTATTTGCAGTACTGGAAATTCCCTAGCAAGAGAAGTTGATCCTTTCTTAAAGATCCAGCTACTTGAGACTAAACTTGCTGAAGCATTGGAGGCAAACGACCGGTATAAAGCACAGCTGAAGGGGTAGGTACAAGTGTAATTTTTTTTGTCTTTTGCTGATCTAAGTAGAACTTCCTGCATAACCATGCATTCCTATGCCCTGGTGGCTCATCCGAACATTTATTGTTTTCATATTTTTGAGTCAATTGTGCACTCTATTCTCACCCTTCTTACAGAAAATGAATACAAACAGTCCCTTTCTCAAAGATTCAATGTCTTGCATTATGAGTAGAGTGGCATAATCATGACATGATATAGGGAATTCATTCGTGCTCTCTACTCAACAATGCCAAACATCTTCTGTACTGCTGCTTGTTCAGCTTATTGTTTGGGGTGCACAAAGATAAGTCGAAAGTTCACAGGCATTTGATTACTGAAGTCGAATTGCATAATGGAGAAGAAGATCAGCACCAGGCATCATTGATTGAGGAGTTGAAGGACTTGCGGCAACGGCATTGCCACATGAACCTTCAATATGCAGAGGCAGAAGCTGATCGAGAGCAACTTGTGCTGAAGCACAAGTCCGTCAGTAATGGAATGGCATGGTTTGCATGAATATTCTGGCGATATTTTGAATCCCAACAAAACACAATAATTTCCTCCGCAGAGTAGAACATTTTGTGAATCCTTTAGGTCCATACCCTGTCCAGTTAGACAAAATAATACGTATATTATGCTTGCAGGCAATGCATGAAGCAAACGAGCTTCTGTATGATTGTAAATTTGTAGCATTGAGCAGGAAAATTAATGTAACACCAGCTTCTGCCACAGCTAACAACACTCTTGCATTCAATCGTTAAAGCAGGCGGATACTGCGCTTTAGTTTGACAGTATCTTTGCTTTTCTGTCTAATCAACAAGATTATCTACACAATTTTTTCCCCCGTTTGTGCATGGCTAAGAGCAAGAAAAAAGAATTAAAAATTGAAGATAAACCAAAAGAACTTTCTGTGAAAAGCTAAGAAAGTATGGTGCTCGAAAGAAAAAACGTAAAGACATTGTCTCAAAAACAATCTTTGATTTCACTAGCTCCCTTGACACTTGCTTGGAAAAATAGAAGGGGAGAGAAAAATTAAAGGTAAGGAAAATTTTTATTTTTTCTGCGTTTGAAAAAAGTTAATGTGAGAATAAAAGGTTAAAATTTCTTTATTAAAAATAAGTAAAACATAGGACGAAAAAAATTAATATGTATTATAATATTAATTTTACTATGTATTTGTGTGAATAAAAAATATAAGCAAAGAAGGAGAAACAGTAACATTAAAATAAGGGTTAATATAAAAAAAAAACAACAATTTTTTGTGAAGTAATAATTTTAACACTAAATTTAAAAAGTAACAGTTTATCTCTTTTAAAATTTTTTTACAACAAATTTAGCATGTTCTGATATCTCATAAATAGAATTTGTCTGTCTAAAAAATATAACAATCATATATGTTAGTGCCTAGCAACACATATGATTGTGACGTCATTAAGACAAACAAATTTTGTTTAACAAATATTATGACGTACTAGATTTATTAAAAAAAATTTTATAAAGAATAAATTGTTATTTTTTAAAATTTATATTAAATTTATTATTCCACACAAAGTTGTTATTTTTTTTTATATTAATCCTTAAACTAATCACTTAGCTCAAAAAAAAATCTCTACGCAGCCAGCAGTCTTTCCTCCCATTTGTGTGGAAAAACGATTTTTATGGGCCTAAGGGAAAATATTAAAATTTCCCTTTCTTCTCCCTTCTGCTGACGCCATCCAAGCACAAAATAATTTTCTTTTCCGCCCCCAAATGATGCAACGTTTTCTTCACAATTTCCAAATGATGCAATTTCGTGAATTATAGACATTTCTAGATGACGCGTGCTTTTATCCGGCACGGCACACGTGTTGGATATAACATTTATTTATTTCATACTTTTTGGACACATATTAAATTGAGCAAAAAAATAAAAAAATAAAAAAAATTTAAACACACATTTTTATACAATTTTAATTTACTTGTCATACATATCTGATATTTGTGCAAAGACATGTTCGATACATGTGTTATACATTCTTAATTAATTGAACACATAAAATATATTTCAAAATTTTCAACACATAATAATTTTTTTTCCAATAAGTATACTAATGAATAGTTTGATGGTAATAACAATAATCAATAAATATTTTTTTTATAAATTATGTTAACTATTTTGATATAAAAATTTTTAAATAATATGTTACCTGTATCTATAATACATTCCTTTGAAATTTTAATAAAATACTAATTACAATGTAAAATACTATAATAATAATTATTATAAACTGTATGTCAAAAAGATACTAAATTTTATTAAAAATATTTAATTTATATATCTAGTTATGTCTATATCATACTTGTATTCTAATATTTTAAAAGCTTACTTGTCTTTATATCTGTATTCTACCATGTATGCACCTGTAGCCATATCGTTTTATAACTAATACCAAAATTTATTTATTTATTTTTAATTACAATCATCCAACAACGCATATCATTTTAATCTTATTTAAAAAATCTCTTAGTATTTCCGATCGCTAAATTACCATTCAGGTATTAACCTATCAGATATTTAGGTTCATGTCGTCTTTGGTTTTCCTCGTGATCTAGTTACCAAATTCTGGACCCGAATAGGATGAAAAAGAATTTCTTGCCAGGTGTTTTATTTACGAACGAATGATGAATGGAGGTGCCATTTGTTATTCCAGTTATACATTGCAGACGTCTCACATATAAATCAGAAAAACAGCGGCAACAGGAGGAAACTCTACAGATGAGAGAAGCTAAGAAGCTTTCCATTCATTCAAAGGGACCAATGAAATGGATTAATTCCTTCGAGTTTCTGCTAATTCTATGCATTCGCTTTCAATTATCTCTCTTTACAGTATGGAGTATGCTCGGATCACTTCAACAATTGGTGCACGACACAAAGGGCATTTCCCTCCACCACGAACCAACTCATTTGCGCATTTTGAGCAAGTGCACATGTGACCGCATCTGCAAAAGTTTTTTGATTTAAATGAACTTATTATGGTTTGCCATGGAAGGAAAATGGAAGCACAGATATTTGCTTATGCCCGAAACGAGCCACTATGAGAAGCAGTGGTTACCTGTACAACAGAGAATCTATATGGCTATCACAACAAACGCAACATGTCCCTTTCCTTACATGAGCCCATTTGGAACCATCTTCGGATGTTTCTACACCCAATCCTGCAATATAGTCCATCTTTAATAAATGAAAACAAAATGGAATCAACAGCACTTTGCAACTCTGACCAAAAAGAGTTTTGCACTAAGCAATCTGTTCCAAATGACTGCACGGCAGGACGGGCATGGATAACAATATTGAAAGAAAAGACAAACCTTTTTCACCAGCTGATCGGTTCAGAGCTGCAGAGACTTCCTGCCTTACAGATCGCTGCAACTCAAGTTGCATATCCATGCAAGCCTCCAACATCCTCTGCATGTGGCTCATTGCTTGTTGAAGTCTTGACATATCTGCTCTAAGATCATTTATCATCTCCCATTCCTGCATCATATTATTATATCCAGATTCAGAATAAACTTGAACTTGTAGAAGCAGCAGAAATACTGAAAGCCATTATAAGCATTGACAGCTTCAAAGAAAAAAAAACCTCTAATTGTTAATGAAGGATGTTTCAACCAATCAAATCCAGTGTAGACATGCCTAGTTAACATGCACAACCAACCTCAGTGATATGAAGATAGCTAGTCAAGAAGTCCAGAGCACGCCCTCAAAATAATGGACCAGCTAAAATGAAAAATGTTCAGTTCATCAAATCAATTGCTCTGCCTCTCTTGCACCCAAGTCCATTGGTCCATGACAAGCAGATGAAAAGTTGCAGTTGCTGCAGCAATTCAGCTTACAATAGAGGGAAAAAAAACTACTTGAAGAAAGGTGTGGGCCTTATGACCATTGGGGAATAATTCATCAATCCTAACCCCATCCTAAGTTTCCTCCAAAAATCAAATTGCAGTAACAGTTTTGTGACGTGAATATTCATGTCAAACAAAATGAAGCCATTTTTATCAGAACTCTGAACACCAGGTTTTTAGAGCACCAACAATACATGTTCTGATATTATGCCCATCAATCCAATAACGGAAGCTCCAAGAATATGTTTGTGAGTGCATACATGTCATTTGTATGACAGAAAGGATTAACTCACAAGTTCTGATCTTTGCATGCTATGGCGAGACCAGCTAGTGTGATGCAGATCCTGGTGCCACAGAGGCTGGGGAGGGGGCACTGGTGGAGATGGCAGAACCAGTGAAGGCCTGTTCATGGCATCGCGTTGATCCTCAGATTGTTCATCTCCCTGCTGCTCTTCATCCTGCTCTGGTGAAGCAGGAGTTGGTGTTGGCAAGTTCCGATGCAGATCCCAGTCAATGGGAGCACGACCTTGCCTCTCCACATATGATTGTATCAGCTGGTCTAGGCTTTCACGGAAGCCACTTCGAAGAAGATTCGATACGCTTCTCCTGAAAGTTTAAGAAAAAATTCAATCAAAGGAAAAATCTCTGAGGATCAACAAATGAATGTATTCTAGTGGACAATCAAATACCTGCTCAAAAGTTCCCTAAGTTCCATACTATACACATTATCGTCATCCGGTGGGTGAAATCTGTTAAATCTTCTCAGAAAAGAACGACGTGTTCTTGGGGGATCAGAAGGCCCTTCTGTCCAATTGTCAACAGCTTCCCGAGAGCCATCCTCCTGCCAAGCTCCCTGGGTCTCTGGTGGATGACCTAGTTCACTACGTACATCACGAGGTGATTCCTGGGGCCAATCATTAGCAGAATTCTGCTGCCAATTTCCATTCATAGGCCGCGCAAGGCCATCTTGCCGTTCATCTGGCTGATTGTAGTCAGACTGCTGCCAGTTTTGTATCTCATTTTCTGTGTTCTGTGCATGCCAAGTCCCTCCTTGATCTTCAGTTTCTTGCCAATTCATCTCATCAACAGCTGTATTGCCCTCCAAGCTGTCTCTTTGGTCAGGCAACAGATGGACAACACTTTCTTGATTCGTAGGCTGTGATTGCTCATGATCTTCATGTTGGTTTTCCTGTGAGGTGTTGATTTGAATACCATCATTTCTAGAATCATTAACATTATTGTCAGATGTGGTATCAGAATGGCTGCTTACTTGACCACGCACAATATTTTCTAATCTTGAGCGGAACCCTTCCCTGCGAAAGGAAAACTAATTTCCCTTAGGGCTGTCAGATCCAAAATAGCAAAAAACATGTGTAAATGGAACACATGATTATTCACAGAAAAAATCCAACGATATCTTTCGACATAAAAAAAGTGAAATTTGAAAGAAAAAAGTGTGTATGTGTAGACATGTGCCATATCCATAACAGCTCACTTATCTAGATAACAGAGAATAACCAACATCATACACATAATGCACGAGAATAAGAAAGGGGAAAAACCAGAGGGAATTAATTTCAAGAGACTTTCTCTGTCGAGGAAAAATAATGAGTTCCCTTCAATGTTCACAAAAGTTTTTAGAAGGGGTTTTATCAAGTTGTAAGAAACATGCAGATGAAGAAGTGGCATCAGGTGCCTTTCATCAGACAGGTGGTGCAGATGAACAGATATGAAAGAACCATGATTTGCTTAGTTTAAACCCTGTCATTAAGGTTTTGGCCACATTTAGAACAATGACATTCTACTGGAATCTAAGTCTGACATAGTTTATGATAAATCCAGTAGCAGGCTAGCAGCCACAAAAAATAAATTACGCAGTCCACAAGAGGCCTCCCAACCACGTGCCTCCTTGTGGAGTTAGCAATACAAATTAGATTTTATTCAAAAGTCAGTTCTGGCCCATTAATCAGCAACGACCAAATAAATTACACACATAGAAACCAAATTCGTCAAGCCATCAAGAGTTTATTGTCATTCTTCATCAAACTACCTAAAAAATTAATTTCCTAGAGCACAGCATCATTTTCTCCTAGCAACTTACAATCCTCATCTACAAGCAAAAGTTGATAATCAGACAACCTAGATAAATCTCAAGATGATACAAATTCTTTGTTTAAATAAGGACAAAAAACATGCCCTCCACCTCCAGAACACTCTAAACAATGGAAGCCCCATGACATTCTATGCAAAATCCATGCTGGCGAGGGTCACATTCAGCAAATAACCGAAATGATCCTGCTACCCTTAGAATAAGACAAGCATAAATAACATTGTCTAGGATACAATAAAGCTTACGTCTTCCCTCTAGAATTCAATTTAAAATGACGCTGCTACTCTTACAACTAAACAAATCTAATAACACTATGAGGGACTAAAACGTATGATGCTTAAGTTTTAAATCAAACAGGTTTTAAATCAAACAGGAACTGCAACACAAACATTCAACGGCATTCCAAAGGCCCATGCCAAATATTTCAAAAAAGAGTACCTCAAGCCAGAGACTGTGTGCCGTTGTCTTAATTGTACTAGCTCACTTGCAGCCGTTGAAGGCGGTCTCTCATCTTCAACAGTTCTTTCATTTCGCAAGAACCTACCCCGTAGTAGTGACTGGAAAAATATAGCCATGTAAGTGATATCACATTACTTCATGTAACGGAAACCCGCAAAACAAATGAAACACGCAAGTGACCATAAAAATCAACAATCTGAAAGACACGAACTTTACACTGAATTAAGAGAATTCTATTTAATAATACCAGTACAGTTAACGCAGAGTTATATAGAGCTCTAGAGATGTCGAGATTGAAAAGAATATGGCAGGACCATGTAATATTAAACAAGAAACATAAAGATTTGCTTATCAGAAAGCTGAGCTAAAAATTAAACACCTTATCACATATATAACCTCATGGATACCTACATCATACATGATGATTCTTTTCTCCAAAACAAAAACGCTGCAAATTCATAGTGGCTAACATTGCCAAACTAATTAAGAAATTGTGTAGAAAATGAAATCACACATCCAGTAATCCTACCAGTGAACACCAAATAATAAAAAGCACACACCATAAAGAACCAACCTGAATGCGATTGCGATGAGCAAAATCCGAGACAGCTCGATGTTCCAATAACCCCTCAAGCTCCCGTTGCCTTTCCCTCTCAATCCTCACAAGCAAGTCAATAACAGCTTGTCTTCCACGCAACCTCAGCATGTCCCTACGTATATGCTCTGGTTGCCCTTCATCATTGTCAGCAACTGACCCCTCACGGGCCCGGTCAACTTGTGCATCAAGTCCAACACCCTGATCATCCGACTGTCCCCCCCGGACTCCTCGCTGTTGACTTGTCATCTGCACCCACTCTCTAACAATCCTGACCCTTTCACGTTCCGTTTCACCAAGCCATTCTGCTCTTGGACTGCCACTCCGTTGGGGCACATTCGAATTATGGTCACTTATGCCACTCTCCATCCATCCTCGAACAATTTGCCTTACCCTCTCCCTCTCAACTTCACCAAGATCAGGAGACTGCTCCCTACTGGAAACATTATTATCCAAACGTTCATTCTGTGACCCCATCTGCTCATGCGACCAAGGTCCAAAGTCATTCTCACTCTCACTTGCATCAACCAAACTTCCCTGATTCTCACTCCCCCTACTCTCCGACATATTTGTACTTGAAATATTTGTATTAGACTCCACACTTCTTTGCTGCCTCAATCTTTCTCTAACCCTATCCCTTGCCCTACTTAACAAATGTTCATCCTCCAGCTCCCGCCACATTTGCAAAATAGCAGATGCCTGTGTGCTTGGCCTTTCCACTGCACCCTGTCTTCCTGAAGTGGGTGACTGAGATTCCCTCAAAAACGAGGAATCAAGCATCGACACAGTATGCAAGCCAGCAAGTGCCATCAATTCCGATTCACGGTTCCTTCTCTCAATAGTGGTTATCATCTCCTGAGCTTGGCGGGCAGCCCAGCGACTCAAAATGCGCGAGTGACGCCTCCTAGCAGCTGATGACTCAGCCAGGTCATCCCCCTCAAGATCGGATCTCCGTCTCCTACGTAAAAGCTGATCCCCCTCATCATCCTCATCTTCCGGGTTACGAGTAGAGCTGCATGAAGCAAATGACATACAATCATCCAAATGGCCGCGCATCAATTCCTCCAATCCCCTCTGAAATTCTGCACGGGCATCATCAGTGGATTCAGGTTTCTGCTGTAACGGTTGAGTATCAGTCATCCTCACTCAATCTCCCACCACGCCTCACAAAACCACACTCAAAATTACCACCCACCAACCCTGGCTCGAAACCCGAAAATTCATACATAACCATCCCCAAAACGCTCAATTAAATCCGTACAACCAAAATTAAACATTAAAAGGAAAACCACCCTCATCAATCTCTAACTCTAACCCAAAACCCCAAAAAAAAAAAACCCCTATATTAAATTAGGAACTCGTCTCAAAAAACACAAACAGAAGAAAAATCGGAAATCAATAAGAAAACTATAAAAAGAAAATTCTCACTTACCCCTTGGAAGCAATCGCGCAATGCACGTTTTCTTTGTTTTTCTAAAATTTGTGTGTTTTCGTTATCAAAGTGAAAAACCAACCAAAACCCTAACCTTCCTTTTCCTCTCCTTTTCCTTCCTAATTCTTTGTATACATCATCAAAGAAAAAGAAAGAAAACGTCCAAAGGAGAGAGAAAGAGAGGGAGAAATCCCAGAGAGAAATGCTTCCCAGTATTTATAATTACAATTTACACCTGCACGAGAAAGAGAAAGAGCGAGAGAGAGAGCGAGAGAGAGAGAGAGAGAGAGAGGATTTTCTTTCTTTTTTTTTTCTTAATTCTATTTGTTGGAAATTATTATCCTAATTTATTTTTTATTTTTTATTTTTTATTTTTTTATTTTTTGAAACCTTCTTGCCCTTTTGTTGTTGGCTGATAGCAATTTTTGGTGTCAGAGAATGTGTGGAACGCGGATCTGGGAGCGGTAATCTTACTGTGACCGACGCGTAGGCTTATATTTTTTTTTTGACACGTAGGCTTATGTTTTTCTTTTGTTCGAAATGATAATTTAAAAAAGTTCAACCTATTAACTGAATTATTTACATAATATCTTTCAGAAATATTTTCTGAAATATTAAATTTTTTACACTCATAATCATCATCATTTGATTTTTTTTTTTTGCAAATATTTACGTACGTGTCGTTCTAACAAAATTTGATAGTTTCTTTAATCATCTACGGTTGGCATGTTAGTTTTTCAATGAACATATTTGTGCTAAAAAAATTATTTTATGGTTAAATACGGACTCATAAATATATTAAATGTACAAAAGAAAATATATTTTACAAAAAAATCTAAAAAATTGAAGAAATTAATTATAATAATAAGATTTAAATATTCAAGTTTAGGACACAAATTTAAGTATTTTTGGTGTTGGATTAATAAGAAAATACGAATAATGTAAGAAAAAACCAAACTTTTTAGAAAAAATTTTCTGAAGTTGCTCTCATTAGTCATAAGAAAAATAAACTTAATGGTCTTTTGAATGAAAACCCTTCTCTTTTTTTTTTTTCACTTCTTTAATGACGAATGACGATTACCTGTTGCCACTTTGTACAGGTTTGATTTAGCGATACAAAGCACACCTGGCAACCATACATATATTATATATGAAAATTAATATTAAACTTAAATGATACGTAGTTTTGTCATATATTGAGAAGTGTATTTTTATTTTTATTTTATTTAAATAAAAATAAAAATAGAATTAAATTGTGAGTATTTATTCTTTTTAAAAAATAAAAACTGAATTTGATAGTTGGCTTTTAAGAAGAAAAGAGAAAAACAAAAAGACTTATGAGTTTCTTTTTCAAGAGAAAAAGGTAAATCTGGAAATATTTTTTTCCTTTCCAAAACACAAAAAGAGGAATTTAGGATAATTTTCTCTTTTTTAGTAAATTATTTTTTCTCCTTTATTTTATTTAACTAAGAGTATTTGTGTTTTGTAGATTTCAGACATATGCAAATAATTATTAATACGAATTAAGTAAATTTTAATGCATATTAAATTTTAATTGAGTAAATTAGATGCTTGTTGGAATGTTAATTCTATTAAAATACTCAAATACTAAATATTAAGTTAATGTTGAATACTACAAATTATGAAAATCTACTAAAAAGTTAGAATTAGGATTAAATACTTAAATATTCTTAAAATTAAGCAAACGTCGTGTTTCAGTAGCTTTTTTTCATATTCTGTAATAATAATTTACATGTAGATAAAATATGTATTTACAATTTTCATGTCATAGTGAGTGAATAACGGCCATATTTTTCCTTTTGTCTGTTAAAAAACAAAAGATTAGATGATTAAAGTCCCAAATATTCGATCGTAGCCTTCTTTTTATGCCCTATTAACGTAAGACAAGTTGATCGCTACTCTTTTGGTCATTTGTTAGCATTTGATAATTTATAATTATATGTAACGGAATGACCAACAAGTTTTTTATTTCTTTAACAATGATATATAATAAATATGATGCACTTGCGCCTACCCCTAATTATGTCTGAAAAGAGTGAAAAAAAAAAAAGTTCCGACTAAAAAGTCCTCTCATGTGAACTTCTTTTGTCTCCAATAGGGGGGAATAAAAACAAACAGAAAAATAGAAGAAAAAACATCTAATTTGTAGGAGGAACAAAAGAATATGTTTCTACTCTAATAATAAACCCGGTCGATTCAAAGTTCAAATAATGGCAGTAATGACGATTAGTAAAAAGTTAACAGAACGCAAGTGCAGAGTGGTCACCACATGCTTAGTATGATAATGCGGGGGAAACTAAAGAACTTGACAGGATACACCATCGAAGATGTTACGGTCTAATGATAAAAAAGTTCGTTTATTACTATATCAAATGTCATTAGTTTGAGTTTTCGTTAATACATTTAGTGAGACTGAACATACATTTTTAGAATTTATTTTTCTAATAAATTTCTTTTTTCCAAAAAGAAAGAAGAAAGGGATAGAAGAGAGACAAGAAAAACGTTTAGAAAATTACTGTTAATATAAGGATATTCTTACGCATGTACACAATCTGCTGTACACAGAAGATATACAGTTAATTTAATAATTTATTTATTTCTTTTAAATTTAATATATTTTTTACAATTTAATAATTTTAAATTTCACGCACCAATTTCATGTCCGCCATTATATCCTTAGATAACTTTTCCTTATGGTGAAATGCAACTGGAGAAATCAGGCCCTTGTCTCACTCTTTCTTCATATCTGTGTGTTGGGTAAGTATCATTCGTGGATGTTGGGTTGCCTTTTTCAATGATAGTGACTTGGGAAATCTACTTTAGATGAGGAAATAATATTTTTCCATGTACCAAACCAAACAGTACTTCTAGAGAATATGCCCGCTTTTAAGTTTACCTGGTTGACCCGCCGGTCGCCAACGTTATCTAATTTAGGGTTGAAGAAGGGTGAGAGTTCAGTAACTTTTCTAGGTTTCTGGCCATAGATATTGTAATCAATTGTGGTTATGATTAGAGTTTATTGATCGATTAAACTGATGTATATTTATGAAAGAAGAGAAGAGACTGAGATAAGAGACCATATTATAATGGAAAACGCTTGTGGTCCCAATTTTGTCCTAGCCAAAAAGAAAAATGAGTGTTCATTTCTTTTAGTTTCTCATTGGTTCAATAGTCTAGACAAAATATTCCAACACATGAATTAACCTTTTTTTCTGCATGGTTTTTAAAATGGGATTAGGATGGAATTGCCAATTGCTCATTGCTTAAAAAAAAATACATTTTTTTTTGATTGAGTGGTTAAAAAATCAAAAAGAAAAAAGAAAGTAATTGAAGTAGATTAAGAAAATAATTGAGTAACTAAAGATGACTGTAACTAGTTCCTGGTGTCTTTACTAAATTTCTTCATTTTAATTTCTTTTTTACGATACAATATCAATGAAACCAACAAAAAATCATGTTTAGACCTCTTGGAATTGAGTACACTACAGGCAAGAGATTGTCTGCATTGGTTTGCTTTACTAATTAAGCTTTAAGCAGAGAGCATTGCCTGTCTGATCCAAATAGCAGAAGAAAATTTGCAAGTCTTGCCCATTGTGAAAAAAGAAAAGAAAAGGGTTCATGGGTCCAATTCTTGCAATGTTAGGTTTTTGAACGGATTTTATTTTGATTCGCTGTTATTTAAATTCTAATCGCTAGAATTAAGAATTCAGTAACTATATTATCATTGTCTAAACTCTCGTTGCTAGAACTAAAAATCCATCGTCTCCAGCTAATAATCAAACGATACATTTCATAAAATTGATGTTGATTTTACGTATTCGTAATTTTTTTTTGCCCCTTTTGCATCGGACGATGTCGATCTACTCTCGCCCGGAAATCATTAACACCCAGCCAATGGGTGGCCTGTGCATGATTTTTGAATTAAGTCAGTTAACATCGCTGGTATTATATCGGAAAGCATTTTGTTGGTTATGCACGAAAATGAAAGAATTGAACCTGCTTTATTTTCTGGTCAATTTTTTATTTGCCGGGTGCAAATCATCGATCCATGTGATAAGGATCTTTTTTCAAATCATCAACATGAAACCCACCTTTTCCTTTTTGAAGATGTGGAAAGTTACAAAGCTAATCTAATAGTAGAGACTAACCTGTGGCTTTACTGATTGGAGAACAAGATTCTCTAGGCTTGCTTTCACCCAAAGCAAAGGAAATTTTTAAATGCTATTTAATTGATTGCTTGTTAAAGTTTCACGGCTTGAAGTACTATTTAGTGAGAGCATATTCATGGTTGTCTTGTATACGGTGCAATCGAATATCGCCAGTGTTTGAATGAAAAGAGTAATTAATTTGACATGCACTTCGCTACAACGTTTCCAAAGAAAAAGATGTTTTCAATGTAACTGATTGAGATATTTTTTTAAAAATTATTGATCATGTGTTCGAACTCTAATAATTTTATTTTTTCTTTCTTTCGCAGTCTTTTGACCTCTTTACAAAAAAAAAAATCGAAAGAAAAATGATCATGAGCGTTATTACATGGACAAAATAAATAGATAGAAATCATAGACATTCATGTTTCATTCAATTATATTTTCATTTAATAATCATAAACTATAGGTCATGTTACATATACCAGCTTATATCCATGATCAATTGTATCCAATGTTGTGCCGGAGAAACCTTTTCCTACAAACATATTACAGATTTAGCCAAATGCTTTTGTTTGACCTAAAAAATTATTGTTTTGATATGTTAAACTCGACAATTATTTGATAAAAATAAAAAAAAAACCAACGCTAGAAGTGAACCTTTACCAACTACAAAACACTTACGTCTAAAAAACTTGATTGTAGATTGGGGGCTTCGTACTTTTAGCGAAATTAGTTATAATTCTATTTTTCTTTTCTGATCTTTTGGTCACTCTTGTAATAAAAAGAAGAGCAATTAACATAAGGAAATGAGAGGGATCAAATTGCCACTTGATTGACAACGAAAAGTGCTATGTTAATTATAGCTAGAAAGATCGCTGGCTCATTCCTTGTTGGTTTCCACCTCACTAGATAATATTAAAATCATATTAGATACAAAAAATCTTCGGTAAAATAAGTAGTTATAGCTAGTATATTTTGCATTTTTAAACAGATTATATATAACTTGCTTTTAAAATGTACGTACTGTCTGCTACCACTTCTCCCTTTTTAGCATGACAACCTAAACAGTCTCCGCTCCCAGTTGCGGCGGGCATGCGATTATTTTATATATATATATATATATATATATACATATGTATTTCAATAAAACAAAGAGTTACATGAGTATAAGTTAGAAAAAAAAGATGCACATAATGAATTCAGTATATTGAGGAGAGGAATATGGTTAAAAAAATTTAGTATCCGAATTATAAAATTCAGTATTATTTTGGGTATATTAAAATTCAGTATATTGCTGAAACTTTTAGCATATGAACCAAAACACACGCTGATGATAAATTCTATAATATAAATTCTACCTTATCATGTGATTATAGAATTTAATATGAGTGCGTTTGTTTCATGAGATAAGATAGAATAGGGTAAGCTAGTGACTAACTATCTCACTTTAACTTATATTTGGTTGGTTAATAAGATAGTATAGGATAGATTAGTGTGAGCTTACTATCTCATGAATATGGGATAGTACTATCCCTCTAACTCTTATGAGCTAGTCTATCTCATATCATGAACTAGTGTTAATAAATTATATATTTACTAAAATATCCTCTTAATTAAAATAAATTTTAAATATTTTTTAAAAAAGTAATATAAAATTTAAAATTTTATTTCTCACTCATCTTCTCTCTCTTCCCTTCTCTCTCTCACTCCTCTTCTCTCTCTTTCCTTTCTCTCTCCTCCCTCTTTCCTTTCTCTCTTCTCCATCCTCTCTCTCACTCCTCGTCTCTCCCTCTTTCCTTTCTCTCTTCTCCATCCTCTCTCTCACTCCTCGTCTCTCTCTCTTTCCTTTCTCTCTCCTCCCTCTTCTCTCTCTCTCACTCCTCTTCTCTCTCTTCCCTTTCCCTCCTCCTTTCTCCCTTCCTTTCTCTCTCCTCCCTCTCTCTTCCTTCCCCCTACCTTTCTCTCTCCTCACTCTCTCTCTCTCTCGTGATCATTCTTTTTTTATATAAATTTAAAATTTTATCACTTAAAATTTATTTAATTTTTCCTCAAAAATTAAAAAAAATTAATCTTTTTTTTATATTTTAAAATTTATTTGTATAAATAAAATTAATACTTAATTTTAAAAAATATTTTTTATACAAAATTGAAAAATTATAAACAGTATAATGTATAATAACATGTAAAATAAATATTAATTTTATTACTTAATTTTAATTATTTTTAATAAAATAATTAAAATTAATAGTAAATATAAATCAATTATTCCTAAGGATAAAAAAATAATTTTGATATACTAAACTACTCTATCTCATATAAGATAACTATTCTATACTATTTGATGACATCCAAATATAATATAAACTAGTAATCTAATCTATCTTATATTATATTTACGTATATTATCTTATACCATAATGTCCAGTCTGTGTACTAAATGCACTCTATATCAATTATAAAACTTAGTACTTGGGTACGCAATCGAAAGTTCATATAAAAAAACTGGGTACAGAAATCAAAAAATTCAGATATCTATGAACTTCATCAATAATTTCAAAAAAGAAAAATGCCTTATGCGCTTCCAAATTCGTATTTTAGCATTACTGTATTTTTCGGTTATTCTAAGAAATTAACTTTTATTCTTCGATAATTATTTCTGAAATAAAGTCTTGTAACTTCAAATTTATTTAAAATTTAAATTAATAGATAAAAAAATTCATAGGTATTATAAATCATATCACATCTTTTTACTTTAACAATATGACGTTTCTATTTTTTAACATACTCTCTTCACATAAAAAACTGAATTAATACATGACTCTTGACAAGTGGACTTGATTAATACGTGATATAAAAAACTGAATTAAAAAGGCTAAACTCATATCAAAAGGGGATTTAAGGAGCCGAGCCCATATGAAAAGTTTAAACTGCCTAGTGGCAGCTATAGATAAGAAGGTAAACTAATTTACGATATTATGTCAAATAAAGTATTAAAATTTTAAATTTATTTAAAATTTTAAACCAATAAATAAAAATTCACAAATATTATAAATTATATCAAATCTTTATATTTGAGCAAACTTAATACTCTTTTAAAAGTTTGCGGCAAGTTTCTTGAAGGTCGGTGATCCGTGTGAAAACTGAGAACTTAGCCAATAATTAAAACTTGAAAGGGAACTAGAAAAAATTATTGGCCTTTTCTGGAATGGACATTAGCATAGAAGCATGTTGTGCATTGGATATATGGCGTTTACTAATAAAGAGGAAAGTTACTTATGGAACCCACATGACACTGCACTTGCATGGCGACATTTAGCGTTCCTTCCTCCTGGTGTCCGATAGACGTGCACATGTTATGTCTTTATTATACCATAGAAGATAGAAAGCTCACCTTTCCCCAGAAGATATACTAATTTATGTGTTTTTTTTTTTTTTTTCTCATCAAGATCTCTATTCATCTATAAGCTATATTACATAAATAATAATGGTATAGATGCTCTCTTTATTTCCCTTACTCCATGTTTTTTTTTTTTTCAGAATTAGAATTCGGAATTAGAAAACAGAGATTTAAATTTGTAAACATTAAAATATCCTTTAAAAGTTGCGTTCAATTTATTTTCAATTGAAAGACATTATACCTGAGAAGAATAACTTCAACAAATATTGTTTGGATAAGATGACATTAATAATTATTGACCTTATCACTTAACTGAATGTTATATTGTTGCATTCAAGTTATTATATTGTTTTTTTTTTATTTGTTCCTTAGTTATTATATTGTTATTATGATCTCAATGTCGCCCCTTTCCTCACCGTTGCTAATTAAGAGAAATTTACGAAGCTGTAACGTAATTTGCTAACACGACGTATAAAATGTGCGTTTGTGTTCATTATCTATACATATGTGTGAATAATAGCTAAATGTGTCTCTAGTTATTATCCTAATTAAGAAAATATCTTGACCCAGTTTTGTTTCTTAATGAAATAGTTAACAATACTTTTCTTTCCATTTTCTGTTGACGTGTTCATTGTTTGACTTCTAATTGTATATTAGCATTTACCATATAAAATTGACAAGCTAAAAAAAAAAACAGGCTATCATTTCATATGAGAAATCCATATATATCAAAGATGGTGACATTGAAATTGAAATAAAGATACCTTGGCTTAATTCAAACAAATTAAGGCTAGTGGTTCGCTTAAAGTTACGTTAAAAATTCAACAATTAATATTACATTTCGAAGAACTTCTACAATATAAGTTTTTAAGGTACTCGCTAATTTTACTTTCTTTTTTTTTTGAATAAAACTAATTCATAATTTGATACTATTTAAATATTATTTTTAATTTTTTTATTTAAGTAGACCCCACTTATTGTGATATAAGATTATAAGTAAATTACACTCACTTTAAAAAGAGAGTCAAAATAAAAATTCTCAATTTTTAAATTTTTTTTGAAAGAAAAAATTATTTTTTGAGTCTAGGGATCAAACTAGGTCAAATGATCAATTAACAAGAGATACTTAGACCAGTTGATTTATTGGCATTATATCAGGATAAAGATTGAAAATTCGATTCTCACATCTCTTAAATCTCCTCACTTTAATTGTAATATAAATTTTAATCCTCGTTTAAGGTAAAAAAAATAAAAAATAAAAAAAATTGAGAACTTGAGCCATGTTCATATCCAATTTGTATAATATTACATGAGCCATAGCGAGAGGGCAATTATTTACACGAGTCCATTAGCATTGGGACAAAAGCATTGGGATGGAAAAAAAAAAAAAAACAGTACAGTTATGTTAGGTAATCTATCAATCCGGATTTTCATCTCCAAGCAATTTGTCTCCTCTGCATCTCTCTAATCATGCTCTAGGGTTTTAGCGAAATGCAGTCCCCAAGAAGCCAAAAAATTATTAGTCCCATCGCATGCTCTTGCATCCCTTGTGTTACATTATTACATGAGAAAAAAAAAAATACATGAGATGGATGTGCCAATTGCCATGCATGGAGAATAACCCAAGTCAGCAATGGTGGCTGGCTCCATATCTGGATACCGATCACGTTCCACTTCTGTGTCCTTCCCATGGATTTCTAGGTTTTCAAAAGGGATTATCTCAGAATCCTCAGTTGTCCAAAAAGAGGAGGAAAAGGTGAGATATTGGGTGGTCCATGCAACATTTGTCGCTTTGGTGTTGCTGATGTCTCGTTCCGTTGAAAGGAATATGCCGTTCCTTTCATTGCCTAATGTGTCAGGGGTGTAAAAAATTTTTATGCTAAACATTGATGATGTGGTCTCAGGTCACTCATCTTTTTATGTTTGCTGGCTTAAAGCACATGAAAGCAGGGAAACAAAGGGAAACAAAAGTAGACTTATAATATTAAATATAAAGTTGAATTAAATTGTTATATTATAAAAAATATATTAAATTTTAAAAAATAAATCGTTAAATTAACTATATGACTTTTACGTGTTGTAAATTGTGTAATTGTATAGTAATGCCTTTAAAAGTATGTGCATTTGATTTTGTAATATATTATATGATTTAGTATAAAATTGAAGTATTCTAACGTTATCTCGTCTTCTTTATATATAGGAAGAATTATCTCGTCTTTTTTATATATAGGAAGATAGTTCTGTTTCTCTCTCTAGGCTTCTCCTCCCCCAGTGCTGAATCATTCAAAACCGAAGCTTCCCTCCCACCCAATTTAAGTTTCTCACTTTCGAAAAAGTTTTATCTCAAGTAACTTATTTTTATAAAATTGATAGACAAAGAAGAGAATTGAACTAGACCACTTAGTCTCAAGTCTCAAACTTTAGCCACATCAAGTCCAAAAATATTTTTTTTTTTTTATCAACAGTCAGAAATACGGTTAGATATGTACAAACAAAATTAACTAATTAATTTTGTACGTGTATCAGCAAGTCTTGTAAATGTATTTAAGATGATAGGGGTGTGTGTAAGATTTGTTAGTCATACCATAACTTTTATTTGTTTATTGGGGCCAAGATTTACGATCTGGAATTCGGGACAAAGAGCTTAATAACTAAGTCACTGTAGTAGATCTTGTGGCTATTTATGGTTGGAACAACCTTATGTAGTTGCATGTCTCAATCAAACCTGCAAAACAGGAAAAAATTCACACCCATGACCCAACAGGAAAAAACCCACACCCACCAACACTCAGCCCCCAAGCGCACCTGCAGAAGGTCACTCCCGAACTGACTTCACTTCATTTTTCCTGCGGTTCCTTCCTCGTCATTTTTGGTTTGTTGCAAAGGACTTCTCATCATTGAATAGACCTATTAGAGCTTAATTATATATCGGATACTATATTGTTAACTAATTAAAAGAAATAATCAATTTTATTAATTTGAAAAAATATCATATAATTAATAAGCGTGCACAATAATTTTATCTCCCAACTAACCGCTCACGTAATAATCAAAGATATTCAATCATTTATATATTTGACACTAATAACTTTTATTCTTACTCAAATATTAAAATCATTGCAACCAGAATGCTAACTATCTAACTTCTACTTGAATGCTGACTTTTAGACTGAATTAATTCCAATAAGATTAAGCTTTAAGTGGAAACGCAAGCGTCCTTTCCAAAGGTGCAATGAATTACGTGGCGACGCCAGTCTCATCGATCACTAATCAAAACGCCTTAAAGGCGAAGAGAAAATAAATAGTATCTAGTTGGGAATTATTTTGATCCACAATGTTTATTTTTGGCATTTACCGGTGATACGGGAAACATCCATAGATTTGCCAAGATATTCATGGCCTACTTTACGCTACAAGATTGCCCGTTCCGTACAATGTTAGTGGAGAGCAGTGTTATCAGATATGGCCCGATCCGGCCAGTTAGATCCGAACTTCGGCTATTCAGATACCAGACTTAACTAGGTCACGCAATTAAAATAACTCAGAAAAATTTGATGACTGAATAAGACTAAAATTTAGTTGAATTTTTATTAATTAAAAAAATTACACTTTTTTTTAATTAAAAAATATTAAATTTTTTTATTCACTTTTTGACACGTGTGTCATAATAGTTTAATACCTATTTCAATTATTAATAAATTAATATATATTTGTTATCACAAATTTGTCATTTAATTTTTTTTGTATACTCCTTAGTCATCAAGATTTGGATGTTGAATTTGAATGCTCACAAAATACAAATTATTTGAATAAAAAAGGAGTTTATTGAGTGAATACCAGTTAAATAAAAAATACATATTAAAATTTGAGATGAAATTAGACACGAGTATCTTGAATATTATTCAAAAAATAAAAATAAAAATATTAGATTATAAGAATAATGTATTATTCTAAATTTTTACATTTTAGAATTAAATTTTGTATTTATTATAATTCATGTGATATGAATATTTTATCAAATTAATTTATTATTATTATTTTATTTTTAATTATTTATACAATTTAATTAATGACCTGATTGTTAAATTAGTAACTCAAGCATCCTGCTTCTTAATCGAGTCATTGATTGGACCGAGTCTAATGACTATGACGGAGAGTCACCAGCAGCTTTTAGATGCATGTTTCCCCTTTACTTCTCGCTGTCATCCAGCTCTCGTATGTAGTCACCAAATAAGTAATAAAGAAAAACGGTTAAGAACCAAAAAAAAAAAAAAAAAAACCCGCTATGTCATTATTAACACAAAAAAAGAACAAAAAAACACACGATTAAATAATTTGTCGTTAATTGTCATCCGTAGCCCAGATTCGACGACGGTTTGTCCAACATTTCTTTCCCTTTAGCTGAGGAGAAGAAAATTGAAAAATAAAAAAAAGACATTTTTTATTAAAAAATTATAGGGCTCTTTCTCCGGTTGAGAAACCTTCTATTGAGACTACAGTGCAATCGCCCGCTTGCACCGCTCCACAACGCCCCCAAGGACTAGAATGGTTTGATTGTTTTTTTTGTTTTCCGGTCAGTTGAATCAAGAAGTTCTAACTCATTCTCCGGAATTTGGAAAAGGGAAAGGAGAGACAGGAAAAGGTAAGTGCTTGTGACTTTGAGTTTGTAAAATGTTTTTGAGAAGGAAAAAAAAGGGAAGGAAAAAGTTAAATTTTCTCCTGATACATGATAATTATTGCTTTCAGTATTGAGAAGAATGTTATTAATTTCTACTTTTTATTAGAAGATTATTATATATTAAAACTACAAACATACCTAAAACAAAAAAAACAAAAAAAATTTCTCTACATTTTTTTAAATTTTATTAATTTTTTTCATAAAATATTATACACATATTGTAAATTTATCAAATTAGATTTATACAAATATTTTTTATATAATTTACAAATCAAATAATTATAATATTATACAATTTTTTTTTTTTAGAAAGTAAAAGTATTGTCATACATATTATTTTCTTATCCGCACTTTCCATCTTTTACTAAACGAAAAATTTTTAATTTTTCTCTCTCATTATTATTATTATTATTATTTTTAAGATATTCTAAATCTCTGTTAACTGGTTGATTGAGAAAAGAGAAACAGTTTAAAAAAATGAAAAATTCGATCCCTTAACATCTTTTTTATTCTCTCTCATGATTTTTTCCTAAACACAAAAAATGATTGAAAATTTTCCTCCTCTCTAATTTCCCTCTCTTCCATTTTTGTCTTCCTCACTTTCTTTTCATCCTACTTTTTTTTATCCAAGCACATGGTTAGCCGTGGAGATGACTCTTGGCCCTCTTAGGCATAAATCGTCGGTATAGTAATTTGCAATTCGTCAAGCTTAATCCCATATTGTTGCAATCTGCAGCCAAAAGGCAGCTTTAAAAAAATAATAAATAAAAAAAGACCACTGGAACCGAAAAATGGAAGGACATCCCTGACATTTCCCTGGTGTCAGCCCATAGGGACTAATGCAGTCCTGTGCTATAATAACTCACAAGCTAATAATACCATGTTCACGAAAGATAAAAAGCACTCAAAAGAGCATTATCTGAGACGGATCAGCAGAATTGTTGAACGCCTAGCAACTGCGCCGAAATCCCCATTCTTGTAGATTGGCCTATTGATTATTCAATCCATAAGGACATTGAGAATTCTAAGCATTTCAAAGTCGAGTTTCACATTTTTTAAAAAACAGAAAAATGATATGATGGAAAGGCACCCAGTCACCCACGATGGAACACCAATTCAAAGAGTACATAAAGAAACACACAGATTAGCCTTATTGACAATCAGTTGTAAATCAGCTCTCCACACCAGGGCTGACTAAGACAAACCCACAAAATGCATACACGCGCTGATAAATTATGCACTCCCCCAAAATGATCAAAAACCAAAATGAAGAAGTTATGTGCCAAAATATAGCTCAAAATAACTCTAAATTGTAAGAGATCATACAGGAATTAAAGTGCCATCCATAGGGGTTAAACGGCCACTCAGCTTACAACAAGATCATGTATATAAACACTGTTTATATGACGTCTAATGTACATATCTTTCTTTAAGTCAAGCTACTAACAATAGAAAATGTATAGCTAAAGCAACTAGGACTTACTCCCTACTGTATCACGAGAACCAAACAATTACAAAATTGAAGATTAAAGATTTAACTACAATGGGAGCAACTTCTGCTTCCCTATATGTCAAATCTTACCTGTTCCAAGTGCCTGCCTTGATGTGTCACCAGAAGCCCATGCTTGATAGTCTTTCACAAGCTGCACAATGAAAGCAATAAGCGTGATTAAAAAGAAATCATTTACAACGAACAAATACAAGTCTATGAAGATCCAAACCACAGACCAAATTCCGTTCCCGTACCACAGTGAGAGCTTCATCATATCCGTTCTTGCCCCATATATAAGTCCCTGCCCTTGCCTATCCTTAGGACCATTCACCATGATGGGCTCTGCGTCCATATGATTGCCATTTGTCCATTGCAACATCAATACTTACCAACTTACAGTCATTTATGTACCAATTTTCTTTCTTTAATTCATTATAACAATTTTTTTATCCGTCTTTTACTTTTCATCATCCTCACCCTCTCCACCATAACCGGAGCATGCATTGTATATATATATATCTATCGATCGATCCATCTGTCTAATTCAGAGATTAAATTTAAATCCATGCTCAGCCCAGCAGGATCACTGTCCTGTCCCGGTCCAATTAGAGACTCTAATATCTAGTCCTATTCCCCTTTTTTTGCCCAAACTGGCCCCTATCGAGGGATGACTCACTTGCATGGATATTTTGCCATTCCTTTTTTAATTGCATTCTTAACCAAATTGTAATCTGCATTATCCCTATTGTCAGATATCGAAAGGAATAGGCGGTCCTGTAGTCATTTAGAGTCCCGTGACTAACGTAGGCAATCTCACAACTCCTCAGGCCATTCATTTGGCTTGGCCAAAAGCCGGAATGTGTTTATTCACAACAACAAAAAAAATATTCTACATATGAGACGATTAAAGTAACTGACATGCAAACATGGAAAAAGTAATATGTAACAAATATTCTGCTAATTTGATTTGTTTGTTGCAAAATTGAAAAATGATCTCCACAAACCTGTGCCATAAAGCGGGGAAGCATGAGCCCAAGTATTTGATCAAGGATTCGCGCCCCAGTTGACTCTATTGCTTCAACAGGCAGGGGTCTAAATGCAAAAGGAACATCAATGCTAACCTGCATTACAGGAAACAATGGTAAATCGAATATGGAAATGAACAGGACCATTTCTAACCCTGAAAAAAGCAGGGTCATTGAGGAAAATTCTGCACTATGCACAAAATAGACCACATCAAATACCTCAATAACTGCATCCGAAGTAAGCTTTTGCACTGATGAATTGCTTTGGTTGCTATCACATGAAATTCGATTTACCATAGAAGCTGCATTCCCATAACAAGCCAATGTCAATGTAGTGTCTAAAATGTCATTGCATTGCACACTGAATTCAGAATAGAAAACCAGTCAACAATTCATTCACGCCCTCATGAAAAAAAAAAAAAGCTATTTTTATGTCACCTTTCCCATCAAACAGAAGAATTTCAGCATAAGGTTTCACGTAAATATTGACATCTTATGCTTGTAAAAGACAGTAATCAACACTTAAAGCAATGCACTCTCTTCCCACCATTTTAACAATGAAATTAGGCAATTCAAAATCCTGATATGAGGCACCCGAGATGCACAAACAGATCATTTATGTATTGTCCCATTTACATAAAAACTTGCAGGAAAGGCGTAGTAAGACTCCTCACCATCGAATTTATCATTCTGTGCCACCACTATAGGAGAACCCTCAAGCTGCCAGCAATCAAAGAGACAAAAGTAAGAAGCAAACGTAATCCATCAAAAGATCAACCAAAATCTCACAAATAAACAAAAAACAAAAACAGCATATATACCTTACAGGACAAGAGCTTGATGCAGCAACCATTAGGCTGCTCTTCAACTTTTACAAGCAAAACTGGACAAACCTCAAAAGCAAAGAACTTGAACCTGTACACATAACACCTAAACGTGTTGTCGTCTACTCTCTCTATCCTCTCAGCATCCAACACCGAGTATTGACTCGCTGGCAAGCTCATATACTCAACTGCAAAAAATAATTTTTTATTTTTTTAACTACTTAAAAAAACAAAAAAAAGCTAACATATCTTAAAAGCGAAAATGAAAAAGATAAAAAAAAGTTTTTCTAACATTACTTAGGGGCCGCCCGAGTTGCCGGACAGAGACGGACTCCTTGCGCCGCGCAACGAATCGAGCTTTTGGAGTGGAATTCGCCGAAGCTCGAAGTAAGAGACTTGGGGGCTCGTTCCGCGATGAGGAGACAACGATTAAGTGACTGAAAGTAATGGAATTTTTTCTGGGTTGGTGTTTGGATTGGAGTGAAATGGGACTTAGGACTATATTCCCACTAGAGATTGCTCGTTCTAGTGCCATTTTTTTTAATCTTCTGCGATGATAACATATAATAAGATAGATTGAGAATACAACTTTGTTTGCTAAGTTCTTGAGATGAGGAAGGAAGCAGTTCTGGTGGTGAAGGATAAGACCACGAGTGGCTCCGCGTCTGGCAGTGGCAGGGGGCGCATTTTAGAGTGAAAAAAAAAAACGTTTTGTTATCTAAGGTTCCGTTTAGTTACCTTAGTATGGATTAAATTTTTTATTTTCTGTTTATTTTTTAAAAAATGTAAAAAATATGTTTACTATTAATTTTAATTTCTGTTTTTTATTAATAAGTTAAAAGTTTCTTTTTTTAAAAAAATAAATTGAAAAAATAATAAAACATAATTTTTTCATTTTATTTTTTACTTTTCTTCTGTATTTTTTCTTACGACATTTATCTCTCTTTACTCATCATCTCTTTATCTCTCTCTACTCTTTCTCTCTCTACCCTCTCTCTTCTTTTTTAATCTCTACCATTCTCTCTCTATTCTCTCTCTCCTTTTTCTCTCTACTATTCTCTCTACTCATTCTTTCCCTACCCTCTCTCTTTTTTCTCTCTCTACCATTCTCTTTACTCATTCTCCCTCTACCTACTCTCTCTCTCTCTAATTTTTCTGCATCAATCATTCTCTCTACTCATTCTGTCTCTACCGTCTCTCTCTCATTTTTCTCTCTCTACCATTCTCTCTCTACTCACTCTCTCTCCTTTTTCTCGTTCTACCATTCTCTCTACTCGTTCTCTCTCTACCCCCTCTCTCACTCTTTTTTTTCTCTCTACCATTCTTTGTCTACCCACGCTCTCTCTTATTTTTCTTGCTCTACCATTCGCTCTCGATCCTCTCTCTCTCATTTTTCTCTCTCTATTATTTTCTCTACTCATTCCCTCTCTCCTTTTTCTTGCTTCATCAGTTTCTCTACTCATTCTCTCTCTACCCTCTCTCTCTCATTTTTCTCTTTCTATCATTCTCTTTACTCGTTCTTTATCTACCCTCTCTCTCGTTTCTCTCTCTGTCATTCTTTTTTACTCATTCTTTCTCTACCCTCTCTCTCTTTTCTCTCTCCGTCATTCTCTTTACTCATTCTCTCTCTGTCATCTCTCTCTCATTTTTTTCTCTCTATCATTCTGTTTACTCATTCTCTCTCTAACCTTTCTCTCTCTTTTCTCTCTCTATCATTCTCTCTACTCATTCTCTTTGTACTCTCTTTCTCTCTCCTTTTTCTCTCTCTATCATTCTCTCTATTCATTCTCTCTCTACCCTCTCTCTCATTTTTTTCTTTCTATTCATATTCTTTTCACCAATTCTCTCACTATCTTTTTTCTATCTACTTTTTATTCTTATAAAAAAATAAAAATTAAAGTAATAAATATAAAAATTTAGTAAACAGTAAAAATAAAAAAATAAAAAATAAGAAATAAAAATAAAAAATTGACAGTATTTTCAAACGAGATCTAATTTGTTCTGGGACCAATTAAAATCGTTCCTTATTATGTTAGTTAATGTTGTTGGGGGTCATAAATATGATGGCTGCGGGTCATAAATATGATTGCAAATCAGCAAAAAGAAATATTTACTGATATTTTTTTTAGATAAAATAAAAAAAGAATAAATTAATTATTAAATTTTATTAAATAAAATTAATTAATAATTTGACAAAGAGGTCAATAGCACTACCTTGAGATACTTTCATTTATGTTTTTTTTTTTGGGTTAATACTTTCATTTATGTATAGCAGTTAAAGTCCAAAGCTAGTTTTAAATTCTTTTGGTAGGTATTTTTAAATTTTTTTTTGACAAACAAGTCAAATTTGAATAATCATGCGGTCAAGTATTTTAAATTGGTGAATAATTTATTTAAAAATTTATTTATTTAATCATTCAAAATTTTTTATTCTAATTTAAAAATAATCTTGTTAGGCTCATTTCTCAAAATTTTATATTTTATATTTATATTTAAGTATTAAAATTTTAATTATTAAATTTATATATTTACTTTTTAAATTAAAATTAAATATTTATTTATAAATTTTATTAGATTTTTTTTTTTTTTTGTGATTTCAATTCTATTTATACATGTGTGAGATAGATGATACCTAGAAAACGACATTTTTTTGAACTACCGAAAAAGGTAGATATTATTGTAGAAAAATCAACATAACAGAAAACTTTGCTGAAAACAAGGGAATCAACTCCCTGGCTCAATGCGCTATGCCTTCGTATGTTAGAGACAATTCTATGTATAAGAGTTTAGTCCTTGGGATTCAATTCAGTTGAAATTTGTAACCATGAGCTTTTATATTACGTTGCAATTATTTTACAAATAACTTTACATTATCAAAAGCTGATAAATGACATTTTAAAAGTCTATTAGTCACTTGTTTCAGTAATCTGTGCATTATTGATTTGTAAAAATGTAGTTTTAACTATAAAGTTATCCAATGGATCTAGATCAAAAAATTAATCTTTATTTTTGATTGAAAATAGCATTTATCGTTGGCTTAAAAGATCATTACATAGAATTCATGAAAGAACTTCTGAAGGGTTGTTTTGCCAGTCTAGGGGATATGTACCCATCCTAGACTGAATGGCAACCCAGTTTGTCGTCAAGTTGGCAATTCTAGGAATATAATTACAAAAACAGTTAGACATTTCATGGATAAGACGACGGATGTCTTGGATGATGGGTGCCACTTCCCACGGACCTCTCTTAGACTCCTCATTCAATGCTTCGATCACCTGCTTCGAGTCAGTTTCAATGATTGTGCCAACTGCTCCAATAAATTTGGCAAGAAATGCAGCGTTGAGGACAACTATTGCTTTAGCCACAAGTGGTGATCTTGCTTTACACTTCTTTGTTGATCCCAAGATAATTCGCCCGTCGGAGTCTCGACATATAGCTGCTCATCTTGTCTCTTGTGAGATGTGATCGAAGGACACATCACAATTAATCTCGAAAAGTCCTGGGCTGGGAGGGATCCATTTAGTGGTTTCTTGGGGTCTTGTAGTCGTCTCAGTTTGGTGTGCTACCGAGAGCTGTGCATAGTCATTGAGTAGTTCTTTGGTTCGCCTGATGGTGGATGCCGGGTTGGGGGTTTTGCATTTAAAGACACTCTCATTTCTGGTTTTCCAAAGTTGCCAGCAAAGCACGGCCACCTCAGGGATTAGAGGTTCTATCTTGGCCTTGAGAAAAAGAGTTTGTGATATTCTCCCACCAATTTCCTAAAGATGGGAATCCTCTACAATTAGGGGCATAACCCAGGCTACTGGCGAACCATGTGGCTTTAGCATGTGGGCAGAAGAATAATACGTGTTCTGTTGTCTTAGGTTCCTCTTCGCAAACTGGGCAAGTCTGGGTGGTTTTTATTCTCCTTTGACATAGATTATCCTTGGTGAGGAGGCAATTATGAATTGCCTTTCATATGAAAATTTGAATTTTTGGGGGAACTTTTAGCTTCCAAATCTGCCTCCAAGTGGTTGGCTTTAGCTGTGTCGTACTTTCTGCTCTCCCAGGTTTTTTCCACTCCAGAGATAACCTATGATAGCTTGAACGTACATTGTATTGGCCACCTATATCGAAGTGTCATATTAGAGAATCCTGTTCCGGCCACTTACTTAGTGCTATGTTTGAGATTGCCTCGGCTTCATGATGTGGGAATATAGAACGGATTAAATTTGTGTTTCATTCTCCACCATCGTTGATTATGAGATCTTTAACAAAAAGAGCTTCAGGTTCTGTTGGTCTTGTGCTGGAGATTGTAAAGGATGGTAGGTCAGGGACTCAGGCCTCTTCTCATATTGGGACAGTCTTCCCATCTCCAATAGCCCATCTAACCCCTTTACTTAAGAGCCTTCTGCCTTGTTTAATGCTTTGCCAACCCTATGAATCTTTATGATTATAAAAGGGGTTCATATGCTTATTTTTACTATCATCTTCTGACACTTGAGATAATGCTTTCTTTAAGTTTTATCAAAACTCTTCCTTCAATCTCACAATAACTAAGGTAGCCTGCAACTTACTTTTTATTATGAGAAAGATTGTTCGGAACTTTGTAACACGAATGTAATTTTTTTCATTTGTGGCTTTCATAATCTATTAAGTAACTGTTGTTTTGCATGCTTGATTAACTTTGAGTCTTGGTCATCATTTTACACTAATTTCACGCACAAGCATGAATGGATATGGTTTGAATCAGTACAAATATCCAACTTATTTTCCATAGTAGATCAAAAGTAGTTGAAAATAAACATGTCTCGAATATCAAAGTCTCATAAACAGCTTGTTTGAAGAATTCAAATCATTCAATAATGGGTTTAAGACACATTTTTTCTTTCTATTAGTCCAAACTCTAGCCACTACTCACGGAACTAAGCTGGAAATTTGGGTGGACAAGCAGGTGCAAATTTAATCAACCACCAATGATGCTAATTCTTTAATTAGAACACATTTTTCCAGACCGTCAGGTAATCATGATATTTGTGTACCCTTGATAAATGTTTATCAAAATTGTCATCCAATTGTCTTTCTACTCCTTGCGAATGATATTTTGTGAAAAAACGTTGTAATAGAAATTATTGTAAAATACATTCTGACAACTCATATTCGAGTTTTTGTGCTCATGCTCTCTCTTCGTAATGATTAAGCGGTCCAATAATTGGTGAAAAATTGTGGTTGGCGTTTGAATTTCAAACTCATTTGTTAAGTTTTCAGTGATACAGGCTCGTTCGGTTCTATTAGTATTTGAGTAGTGTGTCTATTTATATGATAGTGATTGAATGAGACATAAAAAATAAAGAATAATTTTAATATCTACTTATAAATTTAATAATTGATATATTTATAACAATTTTTCTTTCTGTTTATAAAAAGAACCGTTTGTAAAATACATTTTTTTTTATGTTGGCCTTTATCGTTTTCTTCTGCTTGCTTATTGTCCGCGTGGGGTGCCACCGCGGATGCGGCAAAATAGACGAATTTTTCTTGCTGAGACAACGGAGCAAAGAAAATTTCTGCAGCCATACGTGGCAACCTCTTGATCCGCCGCATGGTAGCAGACTAGCAGGAATGCAAACTCCAAAAAAAAAAAAAAAAAAGAGGGAGAAACCGACGGTGGTTTTGATTAAGACAACAAACAAAAATCACAGAGGAACTTGGATTTTTTTTTTCTTTGTTAAATAACGTGCCGAGTGCACATTCACATTCAACATCAAATTCTATATTTTGTCTAAATTCACTCAAAAATTACCCGAGACGAATCCAATAATAAGTTAGGTAAATTTACATTTAATCAATCGGTCATCAATAATGAATTCCAAAATTTTGTATAAAAAAAATAAAGGTCAGAAATAGTAAGGAAAGGGTACTTATTTATCCTATGTTGGCCACAAGTATTTAGTATTTTTTTTTTTTTTTGACTGGAAGTATTTAGTAATTATATAATGTTTTGGTTGCAATATATATATATATATATATTTAATGTTTTGAACATTTCAACTTCAGGGACAGAAAATTGACGATCATCATGGTCGAATCTTTACACCCCATATTTAAATGTCGCCGACCGCCGACTAGCTGGATTAGTACGGCCTCTGATCCCGTTTCCTATAGTTGACTTCTAAAGATAAGTGTTATTTTATTTTATAGCTTGATGTCTTCGCAAATATAGACAAAAATCTGCTTCCCCACATTAGAGTTGTCATTTTTTTAAAAGATAAATAGAAATGGTAGCACCTACATTCTTATTAAAAAGAATTATGTTAGGTATACCGCGCATTAAATTGAATATCTACGTCAAATTTAAAAGAAAGTAAATGTTATGGAGTTTAAAAAAAATTACAAATTTTTCGAACAATTATATGAATTGTATATATATTTAATCTTACTAAACGTATTAATGAAAATTTAAATTTATAATTTTATAATACAAATAAAAATCTTATCCAGTAGATCACAACAAATCCGTGGTAAATAAGGTTATACTTATATAGGGATCTGTATATAGAATGGACAAAATTCAAGTAAATTTGAAGAGGGTTAGGTTTACTTTTTGAATTTTGCAACTTGTTCCTCGGTTATCGATGGTGATCTTATAAAATTTGACTATTTTTTTATTCTTAGGGATATATATATATATATATATACATATGTATTAATTTGGCTCTCTAATATTTAAAAATACATTAATAGGTACTTTTAGGCCAATTTTTCACGTCCTAATATTTAATCTACCACTTAAACATAAACAATTATCCTGAGTCTTAAGAACATGATTTATTATATTTTTATTATGCCAATTTTCAACATAACTAATATACCTATGTAAATTGACTCTATAACGAAAACATTAAATATACTCTACAATAAATTTAATTCTATTATTTCTTTGTTATCATTTGTATTGATAAAATTCTCTTATTTATCTAACAATAATTATAAATAATAAAATTCAATTAATTGTATGCATCTTTACAGATTGTCTACGGATGTAGCACCCGACATTAGCATGCGTTAAAACAAGAGAGTGTTTTTGAGAGTTGAACAAACAAACATGAGATGAATTGAATTTTTGCAAAATATTAAATATTTTCATATTATAAAATTTGATTCATCTGGTACGTGTAAAACCAGATAAGAAAAACTAAAATATATAGAAATTTACCAAATTAAATTTCTTAATTTTTTTAGTAGGAGGAGGAGAAGTAATTGTCTTTTTTTTTTCCTTTAGTATAAAAAAAAAAAGAGTAAGTTAGTACCTCATAAGTTTAATCTCATCCAATATCTCGATAAAAACTTGGATTATAATTTTTAACATGATAATAAAGTTACTTTTTTATGATTACACTACAATTTTCTGTAGCAACGGTTTGTTACTGCAAGAAGGCGTTGACGTATTGGCTTTGAGGGGTGGGCACAAAACAAGCGAGCCGTGTTTAGAATACGACCATACTCTAGTTTAGTGTGGAGTTAAATTACAGAATTTTTTTTTTTAAAAAATGGGAGAGCAAGAGTAATATTTGACAATCTCATTAAAAAGTATTGAATCTTTCATCTAACGGTATAAACAATATAAATAATTATGATATTGTTTAGTCCCATCACGAGTTTCGACGCACTTAAACTCAAGACTTTAGAGTCAGTATGTTCGGTACATTACTATTACACTATAATTACACAGTGATAATTACATAATTTAATTAATTAATTAATGTAAACAAATCCCCAGTGGTGCCAGTGCCATTACGTGCTAAAAGCGCAGCCAAAGTTTTAATTAATTAAATGAGCGTGGAGTTTAATTACATAAATTTTACACATTATTGGTAATTTGAGATATTATTTTTGTATATATATATATATGTTAATTGTTGAAAATAATTTTAATTTTTAGTATATGTTTTATATACCTCTTTTAAAAAAAAAATAAATTCTGTATAAATTCTTCAATATTAATTATATATTTTGCATTTATCATCGTAATTAGAATTATTGAATATTTCTATTTATTAAATGCGTAATTACTATTTAAATCCACATTCACTGTCCTTTCGCGTATAATAAACCCGTGGATATATAGAAAAAACCAGACCAGATGGATATGATAGGTAGAAAGCAAGTTTCAAACTAGCAATTTGCAGACCTGGGCTTCACCGGCCGTCACCGCTTCGCGAAATCCACATTTACACGCGCCACCGCGAACCGCTTTTCTGTGTCTGGGTAATTGGTGCCCGTCTCTCTCTCTCTCGCTGTTCTTATTCGGAAGTTTTTGGTATGCAGATTTGTTTGATTTGCTTTGAGTATGTTATGTAATTGATGTTTTGCTTCCAATTTTTCTAAGAGACAGAGGGAAATGGAATCGACGGAGTCGTCCTACGTGTCATCACCGGAGCAGCCGCCGCGGAATAGATCTCCGCCACCGCCTAAATCTCCCACTTCAGGTCCCTGATCTGATTTCTCCCTTGCGTTCCACCTCTCTGTCCCTCTCTGGGGAACTGCATTTAGCTGTTTTTTCTCTCTCTAGAACTTTCCAAAATGAGTGATGGCAGAATATATAATGATATTTTTTTCTTGAATCGTGTTCTGTAAATGGTTTTAGCATTTTTTGACTGCATGTTGTAGTTAACCGTACTGGCAATGTGTCATTGCTCTGTGCTTTGTTCCCCAGATTTCGGTTCGGTCTGGCTTGACTTGGAACCCTAACACTAACTTCTTTTTTTTTGACTGGCGACAGAATGTAGGAATTGATTTTATAAAGGTAGAGGAATTGGTACAATTTGGTTCAGTTTGGTGACTGAGAAACGTGTGAAACAAAGGGAAATCTGATTTGGGAGTCTAATAGGGTGGTTTGGTTTAGAGAGGAAACACTGACAAGGCTGAGCCTAGTTGATGTTCTAAATTCTGCTTTCAAGTTGTCGACTGTTCTTGTCAGATTAATGTGGAGTATTTGTGATAAATAGTATGCCATATATATCAGACAAAAGATGAAAAATGTTTTGTCCGTCTTGATTTGGCAACGACAAATGTAGCATTGTGGCTTGTCAGCTAAATCCAATCATTAAGCGTGGTGTTAACGGCAAAGTCCAACTAAGATAAGGCAGTCTGAATTTTTTTTCCCTCTTATTTTTCAGTGAATTTTGAGTCTCTTGAGTAAATGATTGGCAATATTTATGCCTTTTCTTCATGGGGAGGGGAATCTTGTTAGCTGTACGAGGGCTTAAATGACATTTCAATTTAATGATTATTTACTATCTGCAATAGTCATCAATGATTCAGGTTTTTCTGCCCAAAATTTTAAGTCCTCAGTGATGCTACTCCTTAATCTCTATTCATTTCTTACTGCTGGCACCTTGACTGCCTAAGAAGTCAAAATATCCCTTTCTGGAGTTATTTTCCATCACATTCATATCAGAAGCACATTCATGTTCTGGTACATGATTTTGGCACTGTATCCAGTTATATGTTTTTTTAAAATATCCCCACCGTGGTTGCTCCTGTCAGATTCTATGGAGAGGCCAACATATATGAGGTTTCTGGTGTCAAATGCTGCAGCTGGTTCTGTTATTGGAAAGGGTGGTGCCACAATTAATGATTTTCAGTCCCAATCTGGAGCAAGAATTCAGTTGTCTCGTAATTATGAATTTTTTCCAGGAACATCTGATAGGATAATTATGATATCTGGCTCAATTGATGATATCTTGAAGGCTCTGGAACTTGTTCTTGCTAAGTTGCTTAGTGAGGTAATTAGTGTGGCATAATGTTGGTCCGTGTGTGCTATGCATTCCTGGATTTAATCATTAATTTATTTTTCTGTTTGTCAGCTTCATTCAGAAGATGGCAGCGATATTGAGCCCAGAACGAAAGTGAGGTTAATTGTTCCAAATAACTCTTGTGGCAGCATAATTGGGAAGGGAGGGGCTATCATAAAGTATGAATCCTTCTTTCCCATTCTGCTTGGAGATAGTACAGTCACTAAGTATTGAAAAGTTAAAGATATTGAAAAATATGTGGCATGTTTAATGCCCCGAAATATCCGCATATACATGATAACAATTGCAAGAAATATTGTAAGCCATATATACACCATCCTATTATAATGTGTTTATTTCCCTCACTGCTGAAAGCCACACCCACCCACCCACACACACACACACACACACACACACACACACACACACACACACATATATAATTTTCTATTAGAAAAATTTGGAGGGCATATGGAGGGAGTGATTGTTGTTCTGTAAATTTTGACTAGGCCCAGAGGCATCCAAGGCATCTTGTTTTTGTAACTGCGATGCTTCTGTACCATCTACCAATTTGGTATTTTGAGTAGAGATTGGGAGTTTGCTCATTTCTTTTCTTTGGGTTTTCTCCCAATTCTTTCAATGATTTGGGATGATCTTTTCTCTACAGTGACATCTCCTTGTCTTCCTTTTGTTGGTACAAATTTTGATGATGCCATAATTTTGCAATGCTGCACAAAACTGCAAACCACTTATTGCAAACTTTCACTTTTGCCAGTGTAATTAAGAGAAAAGCCATTTCTAGGACATGTTGCTTGCAAGAGTCACTTGCAAGTTAAGTAGATTTTTCAAACCAAAAACAGGGGGAGCCAGTGCCATTTGCTGATAGCTTGAGAACCTTTGTGCAGATCATTTATTGAAGAATCCCAAGCTGGCATTAAAGTATCTCCCATGGATAAAAATTTCTATGGCCTGACTGATAGGCTGGTGACAGTGACAGGAACTTTGGAGGAGCAGATGCGGGCAATCGATTTAATTTTGTCAAAGCTATCCGAAGATCCTCATTACTCTCAGATTATGCATGCCCCATTTTCTTATGCAGGTATACATCTTGCCATCAGCTTATGTAAATCATGTGGCAGCATTTTTCATATGCCTCTTTTCTCTTGTTTCATCCGTCCTTGTCCTGGTTTTTGGTTCCATGGAGAATTGATAGGGTTTAAGAAAGTTTTCACATAAATTAGATATGGTCAGGTTTTATGATGCCATATTGAAAGACACCTCAATTCAAGTTCATTTCTGTTGCATTATAAATTGTGACTTGTTGGCAGTTGTTTTAAGTATAGCTTTCTTCAATGTGCGCCTTGCTCGTGTCCTGATGGGAGCATTTTTGCTAGCATTGAGCAAGTGTCACTTAACAAGGCACACTTTTCTGCTGAGGTGTGCACCTCAACATAAGGTGCATGGTGCATAAAAGACATGCCATCGTAAAATCGGCCCCCTTCTCCTTTATCTTTGAACACAAATTGTTATTATTTTTTGAATATCACCATTTTGCTGAGTGTGCTGCAAGAATTTTGAACCTTTTTTGCCATGCTTCAAGCTTTATTTGTACTTGGAATGCAATAACATTCGATGTTTTATCCGTATATGGGCTTGGATTCCTGACTTTAAAATTTTGTGGTATCCTTCATAAAAGCGTGAATTGGTCTCGCCTAAGCATGCCCTGCACCTAGGTTCCAAGACCCTCTGGTGGCTTTATGCACTCTGCGCCATTAATAACTGTGTTTAGATATGAATCTCACATCTTAAGATGGCATTTTGGATTAGAGGTGCTTATTTGACGTTTGGTTCGCTCATGTTGGTCGTAAGTGTTGTGTTCTCTCTAAGTGTTGAGGAAATCTCTGGATAAAAAATTGAAATTTTTAGAGATAAATTGAATCGAGATTGTTATGCTTAGACTATTAAAGGAGTCCAACAACTCTTTATCATTGCCAAGTGATCTCCTAATTGTGCTGGTTCAAAGGGCAAGGGCAACAAGATATAGAGGATTAATTAAGGTTTGTTGTGCTATGGACCTTCTAGTGGTTTTCATCGGAGAAAGCTGGCTTGACTGGTCCAGTTCTTCGCTAAAGGCAATTATGGTAGTCAAAAAATAGTTTAAAAAGTGATAAGAGACCAACGGAGGAGAGGTAAATGTATTTTCCAACCTAGATGGCTTGTGCTTCTGCTGAACTTGCTACCAGGGGTATCAATATTATACGAATAAGGGCTAGTGTGACAATGGGTAACATGAATTGCTGTAGAGACCTGAATGTCAAGTGAGTTTAACCATTGTGATATTTCATAAGTATTGGTACTGTTGCTTACATTGTCGTCGAACGGTGGATGTTGTGGTGGCAAACCTTCCCTATGTTCTAGTTACTTTGACTATATTTTGTTTTTCTTCGAGGAATTGGGAATCATAAATATCGAGGGTCATCTCAATTTAGAACAAGAGTTACAACAAGAGCAACACCAACAAAGTGTTAATTTCAAATTAAATTGGGTTGACTACATAGATCTTTTCTCACTATCATGTTCTATTATGAATTTAGTTTGGTGTGACAAGTAGGTGTTCTATATTCTTTCTAACAAAGTATTCCCAAGTCAATTTAGGTAGTCCTCTCTCTCTCTCTCTCTCTCTCATCGGTTTATCTCTAGTCGGTGCTACCCCTACTTTGCTATGAATTTCCTCATTTCTAATTTGGTCATACATGGACTGACAAAAAATCCATGAGAAGCAACTGTAATAATCGTTTTCTGCGAAATTAACACTGTATTTTGCTCTTTTGTATCCTCTGACAGAATCTTGTGACTTTAAGTGAAAGCTAACAGTTTTTCCTCTTGTTGCTGATGTGCTGTAATGTCTAAAATTTTCCTCTTGAAATTTATTTCATTGTGAGGTGTTCTTAACTTGAATTTTAGGTGTTTTCTTCTCTGGTTTTCACGGTATTCCATATGCACATGTACTTCCTTCTGTTGCAACAGCAGCATACAGTCCAACGAACTATGGATCAAATGGGACAGCGGCAAAGTTTCAGAATAACAAGGTTCATCATATTCTTTAATGCTTTAATCTCCCTGCATTTTTTGCATTTTGTCATTAGCTTCTTTATATAGTTTTATAATTGTTTACAAAATGTTTACATGCTGCATCACATAACCTGGTACGGTTGTAATCAGAGTATGAATGTTTCACTTAATGAAGGCCATCTGTCATTTTTAGGAGGAACGTACAAATTCAGTGACAATTGGTGTCCCGGATGAGCATATTGGGATGGTTGTTGGTCGTGGTGGAAGGAACATAATGGAAATCAGCCAGGTGCGCGGACAGACTTATGTCATCTTGTATTATGGGACCACAAGACAGCCAATTACGTGGCATGATTATACTAAGCCATGCTAAATGTCTCAAAAGTTGGACCATTTTGAGAGTTGTTATGGACCAATTCTTAATTAGTAGTTTTCAACTACCTTTATATGTTGTGGAAGAATTTATTGCCTAATGTGTGTCTTCTGTTGCTATATACGTTAGGGGAAAAAGATATTTCTCAGTATAAACCCATATCAGTAGTATCTGAGGTTACTTGAGTATAATAAGCCCCTCAGCTTCACCTCTGAAAATTAGGCCTTCCATGTCGTGGATGATGGTGTTTGTTTGCTGATGTGGAAAGTATACATTCTAGTTTGTACATGTGATTGGGTGGCATGGTTATATCTTATTTGTCCTGTGTAAAACTCTGTGCTGCTCCCTGCTTGTTGCACCGATTATTCTAAAGAACTGTACATTATTCTATTCACAACTTTAAAATTTTGAGCTGTCGTTTAGGCACTGATTTGGAGCGCTCTGTTTTGAGCAGGTTAGTGGGGCCAGGATCAAAATATCAGATAGAGGTGATTTCATAACTGGAACGAGTGACAGGTGAGTAAAACAAATGGTGTTTGTGTGACCAGTCTGCTCGCAAATGTTTTGAGAAATAACAAGCATTTTAACTCTTTACTTGTATCCCGTTTGGCAGGAAAGTCACGATCACTGGCTCACAGAGGTCTATTGGTGCAGCTGAGGACATGATAATGCAGAAGGTAGCCTATGCTTCTGAGAGGGGGACAGATTAGGATTTCAGCCATTATGACCTATTGTTGTTGCGAATTTTTTTCCTTGTACCTTTATGATTCCAATAGATATATGGTAATTTTGGAACCCATGCACATGCATTCTGATAGATGAGTTGTTAGAAAATTGTGGTGGCCGGAGTAAGAAGGACAGAAAACTTTTCAGAGAGAACCAGAGAGCTTTATTTGTAGGAAATTCTTTGAATAGACATTCAAGTAATGGGGAAAACGTGGTAGTGTCAAGTGGAACGACGTTGGTTTCGCCAGTGCCCTAGATATAGGTGAGAGTGTGTGGATTCATCAATGTTTGGTGGTGGATTCTTCTTACGAGGGAGCTTGAATGAAGGCATTAACAAGTGATTTTCGGATAGATCCATAAAGGTGAAGACCATATCCTAACAATGTCCTTTTGTTATGTTAAGAAGATGTTTTTCTGAGAAAGCCTTGTTGAATTAAGTTATTCTCTTCACTGAGGAGTGGAATTCATTCATTTCTTGTTACGCCTGTAGCAACTCAGAAGCTGGCAAGTTCTACATATATTCTAAAATTCCATCCTCTGTTAAATTTCAATCGTCGAAGCTCATTGTGGTGATGGAATTATAATTGGCGTTGAATGTAAAGCCCTAGCTTATCGTTAAATTTTAGAATCGAAGGTTCGTGGAATATGCCAGCTGTCATCTTCTGCTCTGTTTGACCGCCGATATAATTTGTGCTAGTGAGGCCCCAGGGTACGCACAAATTGTTAAGGAAATTTACATACGGCACTCTATATTTTAAGGGTGGTAACAAGTTGTAATCTCAGTTTTTAAGTGTAACTTTCTGCACATCAACGTTTAATTTTGGTATCAAATCAAATCCTTTGTCAAAAAAATTTGAAATAATTATAAAAATATCATTATAAATTACATAATTAGATTAAATTGTTCATCAATCTATACAAAGAGAAAAAAATGAAAAAAAAAAAAAGAAAACTAAATACTTAATATGTTGGGATGATTTATTTTGGTGTATCACAAATGTGTTCATGCATATGTTTTGGAAATTTTCTCTTTATTTTTAAGTAGCAGTGTAATTATTAGAATATATTAATATGACAATTAACTGCTTTATGTTTCTTAGTAGTTCTTTAATCCATCATGATTAACACTAAATAAAGACATTTTCCTTTGATTTTGTGGTTTGTGGAATGTTGCTAATTTTTTGTTATGGAATGACACCAATTTTTATGGCTATTAGAGATGGTTAGGAAACTACTTAGTTATTAAATTTAGTTAAGTGTTGAATGAGGTTGTAAGAGAAATTTTAGAATTTTGAGCCGCCAAGAGAGACCTCTTATAAAGGCATTGAGAGTACACTGTCATTAACCATTCTAACTTCTATATTTTTCTTTTTGAACTTTTTTTTTTGACTTTGTATATATTGAGGAGCATAAGTTTTCTGACAGATAGTGTGATTTGTTACTAAAATTAAAAGTTGAAGTGTAAGAAGTTACGTTTAAAAATTAGGGGTACAACTTGTTACCATCTTTAAAATAAAATACGAGATGTAAATTTTTCTTAAATTGTTGTGTCAATATATTTGATGTTTTTCTCCTTTCAAATCTTAGAAGCAAATTATTCAATTAAATTGCTATAACCGTTTGCACTTCAAGCGCAATCCTCATGTCAATTGATGAGCAGAATGTTGTTGCAGTGTGAAAACTGTTTGCCTGAAACATGATAGCCAACGTTGGGTCAATATCGCCATTGCCCATATTTCTCTACTGCTACTTGCAAAACGATTCACAATGAGCCATAACTTATCTGCATGGCTTTGAAAGCTGTCTAACGGTGACTCAAGCAGCCAGTGAGGACCGTGTTCTCTAGCGAACCTCAGTAATTAAAGTTTAAAGATTAATATAAATTCGTTAAATTAACTCAATTTTAAATATAAATAAAAAAATTAGTCTATGGGACAATAAAAGTAAGGAAAAATAATAATAATAATAATAATTAAACAAAAAACGAGCTTTATTTAATTTCTGTGGAAATAAGGCGAAAGAGTATGAATATATCATGTAGGTAAACATAATAATAATCAGAAATAGGCGTCATGGATACATGAAGAGTGCAGACAGTGCTGCTGCAAGACTTTATTATTATTCTAACGGTGCACATCGCAATTTAAATGATGCAACTAGTAAAAGGAATTGTGTCATTTCCAGACACATATATTTGTTTATTTATTTAGGGAATTTAAGGGGATCCATCGTAGTCGCCTTCGCCGTATCCAGAACCGTATCCTGATCCATGGCCAGAGCCACTACCGTACCCAGAGCCACCGCCAACCCCACTTCCTCCACCGCCACCACCACCACCCTCGCCACCTCCTCCACTACCTCCACCATTGCCTGCTCCACTACCATATCCTGACCCATATCCGCTACCATATCCCGACCCGTAGCCCGACCCACTTCCAACTCCTCCACCTCCACCACCTCCTCCCCCTCTTCCACCACCACCACCCCCACCTCCTCCTATCCCACTACCGGAACCATAGCCTGAGCCACTGCCTGACCCGTACCCTGAACCTGATCCACCACCCGTTCCAGACCCGCCACCTCCTCCTCCTCCTCCTCCTCCTCCACCACCACCACCTCCACCTCCACCTCCTCCTCGACCACCACCATATCCTGAACCACTACCAGATCCATACCCCGAGCCATAACCAGACCCTAGTCCAGATGCCGAACCACCGCCTCCACCTCCTCCACTACCCCCACCACCACCACCGCCACCTACTTTACCATTAGTTGCTTTTAATGACCTGGCAGCGAAGGATATGTCCACGAGAAGTAAGACCAAGAATGCAGCGCCAATCAACTTTGCACTTAACATTTTTAAACTTGTAAAACTCCAATGCAGGCAAGCAGAAATCAACTAATTAAATTGCCCCTCTTTATGTTCGTACAACACTGATCATATCAATGCCTTTCTACTCTTCTAGAATATCAAGCATTGCTTGTTGATTAAAAATGCTTAAGCTTGGCCCCATATATATATAGCCTTAGTGAGGGGGAAAAAGTCACCTTGTGGGGAAGTTTCTAAGATTTCTCGAAGCAACCAACTTGATTGAGAGGATGACATAAGGGAACGTGTGCATTGGTCTATTGTTTTAGTGGTGGTGGAGGTGGTGGTGGTGGTGGTGCTATAGGGTCCTGTGGTGGGGGACTATCGGTCTTCATGCAATATCTGCATAGAACAAAGTGTCAATATCTACTTTCCCACCCTGATTTATCGTTTTTTCTACAGACCAAAAAAAAAAAAGAAGAAAAAAGATTTCTCTATCCCACTTTTGACTTATCTTATGAAATATGCGCTTCTGGAAAGCGGCAATGGACTGATCCCATGCATTCCCATTTCATCATTCTGTTCATACTACTATATGGTTAATGTTAATGCTGTGATATAGTTTGCAAGTGCGTCCAGTTTCCATGCACTAGCACTTCTTTTAGTGGTGTCTATGCTGACAGTTGTCTCGAGTATACGTGTACATATCCACTTCAGCTGGTGATTCATGTGAACAATTGTCTATCTAATTAAGTCTTTAATCCCACAAAGCATGTTAGAAATGGCCCTTGATCACAACGCAAAATGGGATGCGCAACCATGAATTATTAATTTGCATGTTTTGCTGTCACTGCCAACTTTGCTTGGGTTAATCTATTTCGTTTTCTTCTCATTCTTGCACACAATCCATGTGTTGCCTTCTGGCATAAACTAGTTACTTGTATGACATCATGTACTCTTATTAGTTTAATGTTCTTCATAATTATCGGTGGAAGGCTTATCTCATAGAACTGGATATGAAGATGATTATCTCTAAAGTAAAAGTTGCTAAAAAACTAAAGGGTCTTTTTTTTTTTTTTTTTGGATAAATCAGTGGATATTTGGTAATATACAGAATCAACTTAGTATGCATCAAAACGCACCAGCAAACTATAAGCTAAGCTTGTAAGCACTTACAACGAGAACAAAAATATACTAAAACTTAATGAGAACCATGCAACTAGGTAAAGGGTCCTTGCATGTTGGAAAACCAACCATTCTTTTATTTACATTTAATTAATAATTTAGTTTGTGTGCTCTTAATTCTAGGTCGATCGAATTGTTAGGAAACTGTGATCAGTAGGCAAGTCATCATCTTTTTTTTTTTTTTTTTTGTTCCACTGTGAAGGAGGAGAATTTAACTATGAGGAATCTGAGACTTAAACCTTAAATCTCAGTTCACCTTTTAATTGTCGTCGCCTTAATTATAATCCTACGACACGTACAATACCTTTGGATGTGAGGCCAAAAGTCCACTCCACTCCACTAGCTCACCTACCCAAAGTTTTCGTCTCTTCACAGTCTCTCCGCAGAATGATAGTGGTGTCTTTGTCTTTCTTCATATGTACGCTTAGACTGACAACTGGCAGCCTCACTTTCTATTGAGTGACCATTTTTCCAATATAGCATGCTCGCTTCCAATTATAGCAACATATAGCCATTATATTGTCTGAATTCCACAAAAAAAAAAAAGGGCAATTTTCAATTGCTTTGGTAGTCTGAACAAACTAAGAATACGTACAGCTTCATTGTGATCATCTAAGGGGTTGGTGCGATAATGGGAAGGGTCCATATGTCCACTGCCGCCCAAGAGATCTGCGGAATGCATTCGCGCGCAATAATTAAGTAAGGGGTAGCCATCAGCGTGGCCACTAATACATGTGCTTATTAGTCAAGCAATTAATAATGTTATAGACTTCCTAAAAAGATAATTGGTTAATTTAACCTTAAAAAAAAAGCACAATTGAATGTAATTGATTGGTGCTACAATATTAAGTGAAATACATAATTGACGACAAGAAGATAATGAATAATTAAACTTAAGAAATTTATATGTACCTGTTTGATAGAGAGATTTTATTGATTGGATGTAATCCAAAGTCATTGTAGGTTTATCTATTATCTTGGCATAATGGCTTCAAAATTATCTACATTGAAGTTAATTTAGATCTTTTAGGGACTAAAAATCTGTATTTAAGTAGGAATTAGTTAGTTTAGTCTAGTTTGATATGATTTTAATATTAGGTTAACAATAGATGTTAATTGCTATATAAGGATGTGATTTTTCAAGTTATTCTGTGATCAGTGTGCTGTGATTGGTGTGGATGATCAATATAGAAGTTATGAATGTAACTAGTCAATAGATATAATTGGAATGTGTGTTTCTCAATTATTGTGTATAGTGTTGTGAGATTAATAAAATTGAGTTCAACATAATAAGTTGATAGTATTTTCATAGCTAATTGCGCTCTACCTTTAATAGTCTAATGCTCAATTTTTAATTAGCTGCGCACGGTCAATTTCAAGCGTCTCAAAGATATTTTTGACTATTATTGAAAAAAGAAGTTGATCGAATGGATATATTGATGGCACAGTGATCTCATCTCTACAATGATCATCTGCTAATTTTACATGGAGAAGGGGATACCTTAGATGAAAGATGAGCCAGCTACTATCGAATTGTTTGAGAGTTTAAAGTGTCATCTTTGGGAGGTTTATTTTTTTATCTTGAAAAGGGTTAAATCCATATAAGAAAATTGGGGGAAAAGATGTGGTGGAAGTTGAACTTCTAATTATATCGATAATCACTTTAATTAATGCCTAGGATCTTTTTGAGACATTTATTAAGCTCAAATAATTATGATAGGGCCGTTGATGTCAAGGGGCATTATAACTAAATTAGGCGCATAAGTTCTTATGTTATTAATTTATTTTTAAACAAATTTACGTGAAAGAAAATTAAAAAAAAAATTATTTACTTATTAAGGTTGGTCATGAATCAAATACCATATATATGTGTATATATTTATTTATTTATTTATCGGAAAGAAGCTATATAATCATATTTAGTTCAAAATGCTCAATGACCAAGCGCTTAAAATTTTACTAAAGAACTTGATTATGTAAAAACGCATTAATAAATATGTACAAAGCATACAATCCAACCTATGTTATGTTATGTATGGATAAAACTTTTAGATTTAGATCGCCTGATTCACATATTCACTTGATATTAAATTTAAAATTGCTAACACTTCCCCTTGAAATACCCAAATTGAAGTGCACTGAATTGCAGCAGACGCATAATGAAATGCCTACTTACTCATAAAACTACCTATATTGTGGTGCATTCAACTCATAGAGCTGGTTAAGAATTATCCTCAGTTGAATATTTGCGGCAAGCAGGAATATCTTGGTCAAGACAAATAAACTAATTATAAGACAATGGCACAGACAGTATTGTAGTTACACACATGCATGAAAAAGACCAAATTGGTTGTCTTTGCAGGGTTTTGCATTGAGTATTTGAACACAAATATGCAAGTCATTCAATGACAGAACTTCTCTAATTTGATCATTTCTGAAGAATCACATATTCCTTAGTTAAGATTGAGAGACCACAAGAACTGCAGTGAACCTTATCAAGTGTGCATCAGGTAAAGTTCATCCAATGAAGTCCATTACCAATGCTATCAGATGACACTGGTTAACTCCTTTAATTTGAATGCTTCAGACACTGACAATAAGTTATCTTATCGTCTTAGCATCTTAAAAATTGTCTTCATATTGCCACGAAATTGTCTTAAAAAATTCCTTTAGTCCGGGTTTTATAATTTTGCCATGAAATTTTCGAAGCAGCAAGCGTTAGTGGGATTACCAAAAGCAAGACTTACAAAAGTTAGAGGAGAGAGGAAGCTGGTTGAGTCCTGCCATCGCCTAGTGCCTCAATACATATATAAGTAATTAAGTAGCCGAATTGCATTAGTTTCATGGTCGGAGAAACTGAAGAGGTTGTAACGGGAGGAAGTTCGAGAGTTTGATGTTATGTAATTCACATTTGTTGAGCAGGAAAGTTCAAGAAATTGCTGTACAAATGTCTATCAAAATACATAGTAATTAGTTAGTTGTCGTTAGAAAATTAAGAATGAGCCAAAATGTAAAACTTTGAAAGAGAAGGTTGCCAGACGGCAAGCTTTTCTCATAAAGATATATATACAGACACACGCAAATTTTACTTGTACTTTGTATTGATTAACTATTTTTTATACATAATTTTAAATATTTTTTTTTTGTTGCAAGTAATTTTATTTTTCTCTTGAGCATCACATCTTATGTATTGTTAAGTGAGATTTTTATGTGCCATGATGTGAAGTCAAGTTGTTGGATGATATGTCTAGTTTTTGAAGCTTCGTAAGAGACTCTACAGCTGAAATAATATATTTGACTAAACATTTTAAGTAAACAATTTTGTTTATAATTTCTTTGTAAAAGTTATGTGTAGTTACCTGCTTGCACAACACATGTATTATTGTTCACTGTCTGTGCATGCATTATTTCAACCATTTTATTCGACATTGTCGATAAGAGATCCGACATGTTTTTTGAGTTGTCATTCTTCTTGTGTCAATGAAGGAAAGCAAGACGCACACAAAAAAGATTAATGAAAGAGGAAATAAAATATTTGTATTCTAAACCCAAAATTTTAGAGGTATTATTGATATTGTAGACGGAAAAAAAAAAAGATATTATTGATATTGGTGTATAAGATACATATCTCAGTAGCAAATTTTTTAAGAAATTCGTGAATGGGTTTGCGGAAAAATTCGTAAATATGCAAAATGTGTTTGTGCTACATGTACTATTGTGAAATTTGTAAGTTATGTCAACGTTTAAATAGTGAAGACTTAGGTATATAGGACTATGAGATTAATTAATTAATTAATTAATGATAATAATTAATATAAAATACGATCATAACAAGTATTCATAACTTATAACCGGTAACTCCCTAAAAGTTAGTTACATTATTGTATCTTTCATAACTTATTAATTTGAGATTTATTGCTGGATGTCTTATTCCCTTAGTTTAGCCAATATTTTTTTTGTTATACATTTGGTTTTCATTTTGACTGTTATTTATGTTGTGCCGAAGAGAGGATGAGAGTGGAGGATGAGATTTATTTTCATTTCAACTTTTTTCTACTCTCAATGCAACTTCAACAAAAAAAACTAGGCAGAACTTAAAATGTTGCTTACAATTATGGTTGTACGTATCAGTCTGTGAAGAGAGTTGACGACTTAATCGTGTTCTTAGGTGTTAATGCAATAATTGGAAGATATCTTTTTGTTATGAAATATTATAATATTTTTTTATAATATTTTTTTCTGTACATAATTTCACAACTCTTCTTAAATTTAGAAGCTAAGCCTTCTAAAATAAATATATATGGTATAACCATTTGGGTTTCCGGCAAAAGACTGAGAACTTGTTTCTTTGCCTCATTAGACGTTGGGTAAAACTCTACAAAGTGGTTTGTTCATAAGGACACGAGGGGTGTTGCTTTGTCGAGAGAAACTAGCTGAGCGTTATTTGTTTGAGATAATCAACATTTTAAATCTAAATTTTTGTGATTTTTTTTATTTAAAACTTAAATTTTTTAAGTTTTTTATTTAAGGTTTAAATTTTTATTTTTTATTCTATTCAAGTCTTTTTACAATAAAACTGTTAATTTTTTCATTAATTTTAATCATGTTTCTTCCTGTTTCCATTAGATCTAAAAGAAAAGTTAACAATAAATCATACAAAAAGAGTTGAATAAAAAAAAATAAAAATTTAAGCGTTAAATAGAAAACTTTAAAATTTAAATTTCACATAAAAAAAATCATAAAAATTTAGGTTTAAAAAATTAGTTATTCCCTTATTGGTTTAGTTGGCTGTTTCGCTTTTTATGTTTCTTTAATTTTTTTTTTTTGTTTCTTTTGTCATGCTGATAAACAAAAAATAACTTATCCTTTTTTTTGTGTGTTTTAAATAATTAAACAAAATTAGTGAAATTTTATTTTTTTAAAAAAATTAATATATAAAAATATCATTAATTTTATCTAAAATAATAAATCTAATACTAATTTTAAAAAGTAATAAATATAGAATCAATTTTATTTAAAGTAATAAATTTAATATGCAATAATTTTATATGAACATAATTTATCAGTTTAAATGACAACTTTATAAAAAGATATTTATTTCGATTACATGATAATCATATAAACTAATACTTTATTATCGAAACAGATAAATTCTATTTTAAAAATTTCACAGTGTATTAAATTTTTTATTTTAGGTAAAATTGATAATAAATTTGTTATTTTTAAAATTAATATTATAATTATTATTTTAAATAAAATTTGTGATATTTTTATATATTAACCGTTTTAAAAACATTAATCAGAATTATTAAAAAATCTTTTTTTTTCCTGGATGCGTATAACCTTAAAGGGTATTAAAATATTCCTTCTAAAGAAGATACAACTATTGAAATTAATCCAATTAACTATTTAATGCGGTAGATTAATAATAATTTAATATTTTTTCTCTTTTTATTGGTATAGATTTGAATTTCTACAGTATAGTTTTTTTATTATAGTAAGCTGCCTTTATATATTGTATGAATTCAAAATTTGTTAATATTGATATTAGACATAAGAGAGGTATATTTAGTCCCAATAATATTAAGACACTGGATCTATTCCTACAAAAGTAATTGAATGTGATATTAAAAAATAAGAGTTATTTCTATTCTGACCTACAAATATTATGACCGACATACTTGTTTTTTTGCTGTTAAAAAAAAATCCAATTAAAGCAGAGAAAAAGGCACTTGATGAAGAGAAACAGGCATTGCAAGCAAATGCCACTTGATGAAGTCAGAGGAGGGATTTTCTGGGCTCAAGGAAAAGATTGATGAAATGAATGGTACCCACGTGGAATTGTCCGAGGTATGCTCCTATATTTGATGGCTGTTTTCATTCAGAATTATTTTAGTATCTTTTACGTTTTTTTTTTTTTAAAGGAATTGCTGTCAGCCTAAGGCCAACTTGTAACTGGGACATCGAGGAGCTCTAACTTAGTGTAATCAACCATTGTCAACTTGTTAAGCTTTATATTAATAAATAAACCTGGTTCAATTTGGGTGATGTTGTTTTCCAGGCACAAATTGCTGAATTGCAGAAGCTACTTGAGTGGTTGGAGTCCATCGAGAATGAATGAACTAAAATTACTTAGAACACAGAAGTCTGCATTGGAACAGGAGATGGAGCTCCATGTTGTCCAAAGACAAGGCTTTGGAGGTGTCTGGCTGTGGATAACTGGCATCCCATAGTAGTTGCAATGCAAGGTGAGTGCCTCAATCTTTGTAAAGAGGTTAGCAGCCATAGCTATTTTGCCAGCCAAGAACCAAGAAGAGTGGGGATGTCATTTATATGCCAAGCCCAGATGGCGTACTGTTGAAGAACCTGAAGTTTTATGGTTTGGCCAATTTTTGCGTTTTTTTTTTTCTTAGTGTATAGAACATTTCTAGGAATACTGGATTAGCATGTGTTGGGACATGGAGATCAACATCATTAACTGGTGGTTGCTAATTTTAATTGGTGTGATTTACTAATATGCTTGCAGGCTGCTTGTGATGCAAGCGAGTTTCCTGTCTCAGTCATCTTTCTATTAGAAAAAAGCTTTTCCTTCTCTGTGGTCTCGTATTGCAGTACTGAAGAAATTACAATGTGGACTAAGAAATGGAATTTAGTTTGGAAACTTAATATTCAAAATTCACATTCAGCTAACCAAAAATTAAAGCATGGGATTAGTGAATAGGAAAAACCTTAACCAATTAGGTGGGGGCATATCTGATGAACTCCCCAGTCATATTATGATGAAGTCTGCGTAGAAGATCAAAACTGCTTTGCTACTGAATCAACAACACCAGCCAAAGGCACTGATTTAGGAGGTTTTTTATTGTTTAGATATTGACATAGGTAATAAGAGTAATTTGTTTTTATTGGACTGCATTCTTGTTACTCGCCACCACTTTAGAGGATTGCATGCTCTTTTTTTTTTTTCTTTTCCCAACTCGATGTAAGCTAGAAATGAAAAGGTTACAATTTGGAGAGACAATGCTGTGGGGTTTGGGAAATAAGCTGTTTCCTCAAGATCTTGCCTGCAGCTGACTTTGGGATGGCATTAATAAAAGACACTCTTCTCACTTTCTTGTATGAAGCAACCTGAGCTCAGTTTATCATTAAAATCCAATCAGATGTTGCTTTATTACTTGAAATTGATTACAAGAAAGGACTGAGGAAGTAAGTAATATTGACCTGATTGGCGACAAATTGAATGACTTGCTCTTCAGTAAGTTCTGAGCCAGCTGCTCTCACCACATATCCCATTGGTATCTGCCCCGATTCTTCGTCCTCCACACTGAAATGTCTATACATAAGACACATACACACAATGCGCATACACAGAAAGAAAGATGGCAAGGCAACTCACGGTATAACTGCGGCATCGAGTATTTGGGGATGAAGGAGGAGTACGGCTTCCAGTTCTGCTGGTGCCACCTACATTTACCACCGAATTGTTTTCAACAGAAGAGGAGATTGACGAAATCGAAAGTTCCTAGCTTTGTCTTATCAGAAGCAAGTTAAGCAGTTTTGCTGCACAAATAGTTAATAAACAACTTGCAGATTGGCTTCGTAGCCTAGATACCTGATATCCATTGTGCTTGATGAGCTCCTTGATCCTGTCAACAATATAAAGGCAACCATCTTCATCAAAATAACCAAGATCACCAGTTTTCAGCCACCCATCAGGATCAAGCGTTGCAGCCGTTGCTTCATCATTCCCTAAGTACCCCTTCATAATAGCTAGACTCTTTATCCACAGCTCCCCTTGTTGACGGGGTGGTAATGCAATCCCTGATTCAGTATCTACTATTTTAGCCATGAAAGTCGGTATTAACATTCCACAAGAGGCCGGGTGTGTCTTGGCCTGCACACTGCAGACGAAATATGTTGCAGCACCACAGCTTTCTGTTAGGCCATATCCTGGTCTTAGCTCCACCCAGGGGAACCTCTGCCTGAACTCATCACTCAGTTCCTTGCTCAAAGGAGCAGCCCCTGATCCAATCCTCCTTAAAGATGATAGGTCACACTTAACTTTGCTGGCATACTTAACCAGTCCAAGTATCACTGGAGGCACTGCAGGAATGTTACTAACTTGGTGAACTTCAATTACATTGAGCATTGCTTGCATGTTGAATTTTTGCATTATGACACTCGTCACCCCTGTAGTCAACAATCCTAATGCAAAAAATGCTAGCCCGTAGATATGAAACATAGGAATGAAGCACAAGTATATATCATCTTGACATGAACTTGCATAGACTGACCATTTCAGGAGCGTCAAGACAGCTATGAAATTGGCGTGTGTTAATATCACACCTTTGCTTGTGCCTGTGGTACCTGAAGAGTATAATACAGCTGCAGTGTCCGATTGAGATATATGAACTTGAGGCACCTCAAGGGGGTCTCCATCTTCAATTAATTCTTCAACAGATAATGATCCATCACCCAATTTGCGACTTGTAAGTAATATAGGCAAGTCAATTTGACCGAACTTGTGCCGCTCTTCTGGTGCGGAAATAACAAGTTTGGCTCCCGAGTTGCGTACTTGTTTGGCGATTTCTGATTCTGTGTTAACTGGGTTGGCTGGACTCAAGATTGCACCAATGGAAAATATGGCTAGGCATATGGCTGGAAATAAAGTAGAGTTTGGTGATAAAAGGAAGACCACATCACCCTTTTGGATCCCAAGACCATGGTGCAAGCTTGAAGCAAGGGCGTGGATTGATCGGCGAAGTTGCGAATAGGTGACTCTGTGGCCGGTTATGGAGTCAATAAGTGCAATTCTTGACTCTGCTTCATCTGGATGGGGAAATTGGGATAGAACGTATTTGGCTGTGGCTAAGTCATGGCTTGTGGGGATCAGGAAGTTTTCACCGAGTTGTTCCAATGAATGGTAAATTCCGGTACGTGAATCAAAGCCACTCTTGTCCACCGGCCCTCGACCTCCGGCGCTTTCCTGCACGGAGGTGACATTCCATGACTCTTCCGCGGACATTGCTTTGGATGAAGTAAGCTCAGCTAAGAAAATGTTTCCTCAGACCAAGTTTTGCATTGTGAAATTTCTGCACATGACACCTGGTAAATAAGCATGGTCAGTTGGCAATATTGCATGCCTGGACATGAGAATCAAACATTGTTAAATACGTCTAATGATTAATATAATTGTGTAGTTAATGTAAGTTTAGCGGACGGCGAAGAGACCAAGACAAGTTAGATGTAGTGAACTATAACCGTTGCTATGTGTAAAATTTATCGAATGTTGTGCATCAATCTGCTGAAGGTTTTCTTTGTATTCTGGCTCCAACCAGATAGAATTCAAACGGCATAATAAATTGGTTTTCTGTAGCTTTTTTTTTTTTTTCAGGGTAGCTTTCAATTTTTAGCTACTTTGACACAATTTTGAATTTTGGGTAATGTTTTGGAAAACACTTTCTTTTTTTTATTGGTTGATTATGTTTAACTACTCATATTTAAGTTCTTTTACTCAATTTTGTGAGCATGTGTCTCCTGTTTTTTAGAAAAACACTTTCTACTTTCCTTTGTTTTTTAATTTATCTATTTTTATTTTTCTTAAAATTCAATCATCTAATAATTCATATTATTTTATAATTATTGTGAAACTCTCTAATCGAACTCTTCAAAAACACAATATTAATTTTCCTTTTTTTTTTTTGGTAAATTACATATAAAGCTTCCGTATAGGGCTAGTATAAATCTAATTAAAAAAAAATGACATGTAAAAGATTAAATGCTTAATCATATTATGCCGCCCCTTAAAGTACGGATATTAATTAATTAATTTCTTAATTAAGTTAAGCCAGTCGATTGTGAAGGTGGCCCTTCCTTGACAAGTTGACATTTTCATGTGGAAAGTCAAAGCATCGCGTTAATGCTATTGATAGCGGCCATCGGTAGGCCTAAGGCTTGGTTTGTTCTTCATGAAGCAATCCAGTAATTAGAGTCAAAAATTATATTTTAGAGATTTTAATTTTTAATTTTTATAATCATAAAAAAATAAAATTTATAAAAAAAAGAATTATTTTATCGTATAATTCATGACAAATGAATTTTTTAATAAACGAAAAAAATTTAGTCGTTACAATTTTCGAATGATTTGGTTCTTTTTTCAAGAGAAAGGGAAAATTGCAATTAGTTCTCGGTTAATTCCAAGCTATAATATCCAAAAATGGCATGCTTTTGTGAGGACTTTGGAAATTATGTATCTTGGCTGATTCAAATAGAGAAGCATCAAATGTATGTATCTGGACTGCAAAGTTTTGGAAGTGTTCTATGCAGGCCATAGATTACAATGTGGGAATACCTAATGACTACAAATTCTGAGTTTGGCCCCATTATCAAAACGATTCAAATCAGCCCATATGGTTGTCGAAAATGCGAATCTGTTGTTGAAAATATCCTTTTGGTTTCCTAACTCACACAAGGTAAGTCGGTGTCACACGGAGTCCTTGGAACTTGGGGAGGCGTTTCAAAATATGAACAATTCTTGGAATATTTTTTTGGTGTCCTTCCGCCGGAGTCCTGGGCATATTTTTATTTATTTTTGCAACATAAGAGGTGCCTGAAGGACACTAAGACGACCATCTTGATGCTGACCTTTGTCTTTGTTTGTGTCTCTGGCCACATTTCTCAGTCTATACTCTTTAAATTGCCGCCAAAGAAGATATTGTATTACTTTTTGCACTAATCTCATTCCCATGTAGACCTGTACAACTCTATGGGAAGCTATAAACAAAAGAGCTTGTAGGATCGACGATGATGCTTATGTTTTTGGATCCTAGTGTTTGAAAGGTGGAATAATTATCGAGCGGTGCATAATGTTTTCCCCTTTTTTATCTGGTTGGGACAGAGAGTGAATATTTTAGAATGGACTAGACAATTATAGTATTTTTTAATTGTGAGTTATCAATTTAATTTAACTACTTGATCTTAATAGGATTTAAACTCGTGATATTTCACATAAATTTGAATTCTTTAATTATTAAACAAGTCAACTTTTTCTCTTTTTTTTAATATAAATCTATTAAAACTAGTGGTTGTGGGGTAAACTCTTCTTAAAATTAAACAAAAAGAAATCTTTAATATAAAAATTTAAATTCCGACCGCTAAACTGCCTTTCAACTGCGTTACTTTTTTTTTTCCAGCGTGCTACGAAATGAGACCTAAATTTGAAGTTATGGATGCACAGAAGTCGCAGACTCCGAGTTAAAATCATGTACGAATTGGGCCAGGCCGAGGTGTTGGGAAAAGCAATCCACCAAACCTAGCTAGTGGGTCGAGAATCAAAGACATTTGTGCATATTAGCCCAACCCACTGTTGAGAGTTCAAACTGCTGTCTGAACCCCACTTTTTTTTTATTATACTTAAGTGTGAGCTCTTAATCAAATCGACTAAAAAAAAAATAAAAGAAATTTTAATAAAAGTTCAAGTTTGGGCACCGTTTGTTCAAGGCCTTTTTTTATTTTTTTGTGTGTGTCTTTTTATAACCATCAAATACAGAGATGATTCATCTCATTACCCAAGTATAGTGTAGCTCAACTATTTTAGCGAAGTGAGATGGCCGCCACCTTTAGGGTGGTGGGTCAAAGGTTCGACTCCTAACTCAAGAAAGAAACTTACTGAAATAGGATTTCAAGATTTCACCTTTTAGAGGTGCTGTGCACTTTTACAGTAATATTACGTATTCATATATATATATATATATTGACTGAAAATAGCATAAATCATTAACTCAAAAGATCATTACATAAAATTTGTGAAATAGCTTCTTGGGGGTTGCTTTGCAAGTCTAAGGGACATGTACCTATTTTAGACTGAATGACAACCCAATTTACCGACAAGTTAGCAATTCTAGGGATATAACTACAAAAACAGTTAGACATACCATAAACAAGATGGCGGATGTCTTGGATGATGGGTGCCACTTCTCACGGACCTCTCTTGGATTCCTCATTAAGTGCTTCGATCACCTGCTTCGAATCAGTTTCAATGATTGTGCCAGCAGCTCCAATAAATTTGGCAAGAAATGCAGCGTTGAGGACAGCTGTTGCTTCAGCCGCAAGTGGTGATCTTGTTTTACACTTCTTTGTTGATCCCAAGATAATTCGCCCATAGGAGTCTCGACAGATAGCTGCTATATTACATGAGCTATATTTATTACGTATCCATATATATACATAGTGAATATGCTAGTATTACATGTTGCTCCCAATCACTGGCATAAATTGACTTGGCTTTCCTTGTGGCTGTCCATGGCGCATAGATAGCAGAGGAAGGGCTGCTTCCCTGTCCGGCTGGCATTATGGATGCATAAAGTCTAAATTCTTCAAGCCTGACGCTTGGAGGGTTCCATTTAGACCAAATGGAGCGTCAGTTGCTACTGCAGTCCACCCCCTTTCGACTAACTTCTCACTGACTTGTCCTCTGTCGAGTTCTTGCTTTAGCTTTGAGCGCTAATTGAACTGTACGCCTAGAATTTAAAAAAAAAAAAAAAACCGATTCCTGGCCTTCCAGATATACCTCTATGCCAGCACCTAAATACACTCGGTTCTACCTACGACAGCCTGCATCTCTTGTGATGTGAACTATAGCGAGTTGACTCTAGTATTGAAAGTTTCGAATTCAAATCTCAATCCAAACTTAAAAAAATCTTAAACTCTACCTTTTCACATTCACTGGCTCGGTTACTAAGCAATATCTCGCATTCTCGTGTTGTCAAATTCATAGGAGAATTATCATCCTCACCCTAATTTGTTGTCCTGTTTTTCTTTAATCTATTAAGATGTCTATTAAATTATGAATTACACAATAGCTTAATAGAAATAGTTTTTTTCTTTCATAAATTTCATACATTACATTTTAAGATTATAATTTAAAATTTCTAAAATAGAAATTTAAGTTATAACTATAAACCTGATACTCTATATTTCTAAAATTAAAATTCAAGATCAATATAATAGAAATTTAAACTAAAACCAAAAACCATTGAGATGGCTCCCTTTTTAGCAGTTTAGATTGATTCTATATGTATTTCAAGTAGCCAAAGGAATAAATATAACTTTCAAGTGAAACTTTCCAAAATATATGGGGGAAAAAAGAGTGATGATACTCAATTAATACAAAATGGTTAAGTAGATGAAAAAAAAAATATAGATACTAAATAATGATTATATATTTATTATTTAAATTTTAATTATTAGTTGAATGATAAATCTAACGTAGTTAATGGTTCAGATTTAAAAAATGAATTTGTGCCATCATTTTCTATATAATATTTATATTTATATAATATGACTCTAAGTATATGTGTTTATAGAGCATAACATATATAATTTGTATCTTTTACGTAAAAAAAATAATTTAAAAGTTTTGTACTATCTTTATCTTTATTATATATAATTAATTTCCACAACAATATTTGATTTTAATGAACCAAGTAGTGGATGGAAGTACAAATGAAGGCTCCGTGGCAATGGTGGGATCAATATTACGGGGGAAAGCTTAACAGCAAAAGTCCATGAGCTCCAAAGGAATGCAGGTCGGCTGACGGGGGTGAAGGGAGCCGACGGAGCGAATCTGAGCCGTTAATAATAAAAGGGAAAATTTTGGTGGGCGAGATATGATGAACGAGAGAAAGAGACTAGATAAATTTTTTTTTGTATAATTAATCGACTTATTTATATAATGAAATATTAAATTATTATAATAAAATTTAAAAATATTTTTTATTTATTTTTTATTATAAAAATTAAGTATCTTATCTCACAAATAAACTAATTAGTTACATAAAAAAAAAAATTTTATCTGTTCTCCGTTCACTAAATTTCGTGCAGGTGACAGTACTCATAATAAAAATTACAAATACAAAACAATCATCATTATTAAGTACAATCTCTGTCCAAAAAATAAAGATTATTAAGTACAATTGATAGTTCAAATTCCATGACGTCCACTCAATTCACCGATCTTGTGTCCCCTATTATTTTTTGAAAGTTCTCGGCATTATAATTTATTTATTTATTTTAAATAGTAAAGCAAGTGTGCTTTCTTGAGGAAGACTGTACAGTTACCGCACCGACGTAGATACAATCTACGCTGCATCCATAAAAAATAAATTTTGTAAATCAGCAAGTTTCACTTGTATCATTTAAAATTCTAAAAATTTTACGTATGTCCTACCGATATGATTAAGTTTTAAACTCCTGACTTCGTCGTAAGCCAAAACCTTTTATAACGAGGCTACATAACAGTGGTAAGTTCACGGCATTAATGTCAGTTCACAACAAAATAAACGAAGAATAAAAGTGCGTAGACTCATTTAACGAGACACATAAAAAAGATATATAATTAATTTAATAATTTATTTATTTATTTTTTAAAATATAATATATATTTTTTTCATTATTTAATAATGTAAATTATTATGTATTTATTGCTTGCCCACGTACTCCTAAAATATGTTGTCAAAAAGTTTTTATGATAAATGAACGAATGAGATTTTGCTCTGCTAAAGTGATAGCAGCGTCGCCAATGGTCATTTTAGTGAGATTACGATAAAGTAGTTTAATAGTAATTTAAAATATTTTTTAGGTAAAAATTATAATTTCACTTATTATTTTTTGTATGTTTTAAGAATTTTATCCATAATAATTTTTTTTTTTGAATTTCATGTTTAACATTTTTACTATTAATCTTTTTTATCTATTTTCGTTAGTCGACCATTAAGTGTGATACGTGATAGTCCAATTAGTGATATATCATCTTACTTATAACTCAAGTTAGTAATATGTTATTACCTAATAGTCAACAATCTTATAATATTTTTTTAATCTCTTTCTTTTAATTATATAAAAGTATCAAATGTATCGTTGATTTAACTGTCAACTAACCGAAAAGGGTAAAAAAAAATTGATAAAAAAAATATTGAGGGTGGAATTCAAAATAAAAAATATTGTAGATGAAATTTTAAAAACGTGCAAAGATGATGAGTGAAATTCTAATTTTTGCCTTTTTTCTATTAACATGGGTTCAAAATTGATGCTTTGTTTGACACAACATAGGAAAGAAAAAGAAAAGAAATAAAAAAGAAAATACTTTCAATTTATTTTTTTATTCATTTTCTATTAATTTAAATAATTAATTTTTATTTTTTCTTTCAAAAAATATTATTTATTTTCTTTCTCACAATAATATAATTATTACTTTTTATCAATTATAATATTATTATTATTTTTTTTTTTTTTCATTCACTTTCTTTTAATTCAAACAGAGTATTAGTATTAATGCCCCCGATTGAAAGTTCTTATTAAAAGTGTAGTAATAAGTATAAAATTACTAATATTATAGTTAAGTATAAAACATATCCATTCAAAATTATTATTATTTGAATAATAAGTCTACTTTTATAAAAATAATTAAATAAAATACTCAAAGTAACTGTTAACTTTAATTTATAAATACATGGATTAATATATTTATATTTTTTTTTTTTTCAAACGACATTATCGGTTAGTAGATTTCATGAATCCTATTTGATCGACAAGTGTCACATGCATCAGCCTCTTACCTCCTCAATGTGTCATCCTTATTCCTTGTATCATATCTACTTCCAGTCTACTTCTACTTCTACAGTACAGAACAAAAAACTAGTCTACTTCTACTTCTACTTTAATTTCACATTTCTCTCTCTCTCTCCCAAACATTTCTCCCTCCAAATCACAGCCTCTAGTGCAAACCCCCCCCACCTTCTTCCTCTTTTTCTCCCTCCAAATCACAGCCTCTAGTACAGCAGGCCCCCTCTTCCTCTCTATTTCTCTCTCTTTGTGTCTGTGAAGAAAGTGGACTGATAAAAAGGTCTCTCTGCTGTCAAAGGCGTCCCTGCAGCCAGCCATGGCAGTTTCGGAGCTAGCAACATCCTCTGCTGTTGCTTCTGCTTCATGTTCATACACCAAGACTACTACTATTACTACTACTCCAAATCGTCGTCTCCACTCTTCTCAGCTCTCACTTTCATCGACCCGTCTTTCAGATACCCACCTTCGCCTCTCGTTTCGATCGGTCCCTCGTGCTCGATCCTTCAAAGTCACTTGCTCTGCAAAGTAATGCCCCCTGTTTCTCTCTCTCTCTCTCTCTCTTTTTTTTTTCCCCCTTTTCTATCAGTGACTTAATTAGTTTCAATTTCGTTTGTATTAGTTTTTCAAGCTTTCTTCATTTTTTTATATTTTATTCAGTCAAGCACCCCCAGTTGCTGTTCAGGCCAAAGAGCCCAATACCAAGACCGATTTGTATGGTGTTTTCTGCCTTACATACGATCTTAAAGCTGTATGTTCTTCTACTCTCTTATTTATTTATTTTTTCTCTTTGTTTTGTGCATCTATAAGTACCCATTTGTTCATTGAATGCAATATTATTGCCAATGCAAGAATTCAGATTTCTCTGTGGCTCCAGCGCGCCCCCCCCCCCCCCCCCCCAAGTTCTCTCTAGATTAAGTTATTTATAACTTGTATAAGTTCATTTATGCTGTTTGTTGATTTACGCTACCGATGATTATATATATATTTTTCCTTCGTGTATAACTTTTCTTTAATTAATTGGGTGGTTTCTAAATTTGGTAACTGTTTTCGTGTTAATTATTTATTTGATTGTTTTAGGTTCATGTACTATTGATTTATTCTTGGATTAGAGGATACTGAGGTTGCATTGTGTAAACTTGAACAACTACTGACATTAGTTGGCTTGATATTTTCTGTTGAAAGTTGCAAAAAGCACGTGGATAGCTGGCCTAATCAGTTCTGTGATCATATTTCACTTCGTGAATGTGTAGTCGTTCAAAATGGCCGTGAAGATCTTGCACATTTTTTTGAAATTTTTTTTTTTGGGTTATACGTGCCGATATTTTGACAACTATATTTTGCGTCCTAGCGATTCTTAAATTATTGTTTGTAATGGGTTCGCAGGAAGAAGAGACAAAGACTTGGAAAAAACTAGTTAATGTAGCGGTTTCAGGTGCTGCAGGAATGATAGCTAATCATCTTCTTTTTAAAGTAAGTCTTTTTTATTGATAAATTGAGAAGTTTCTCAAGTTCATTGTAGCATGCATGATGCCTTCATCTCCCTCTTATATGCTATGATATATTCTTTCCTTATAATAGTCTTAGGGGTAATTATGCTTTATTATAGTGGTTCACTAGCCGCGAAAAGGAAAACACATTAAAGTAACGAGAAAAGCTTCAAAAATCAATGCCTACATAGAAGGATGTGTTTTAAATAGGAGGAAAAAACATTATTGGAAGTCCACTGTGTATTCAGTCATATCTGCATTTAGATTTGCAGTACCTTATTTTGGAATGAATAAAACAGACTATCATCGTTCAATGCTTAAAAATCAGTTTTTTTTTTTCTTTTCCTGTAGATCTTCTAATCTTCTGTTTTCCGTTGGAAACCTCGGTACTTCAGTCTACAAGGACAATGAAATGCATGATTGATCATGCTATGACGTCTGTTCTCTTGTTGTTGATGATCATTTGGTTCTTTTCCCTTGTATAGTCGCATTGTTCCTTTTTAGGTGGCTATTGGAAAGAAATCAGAAAGTTTTCAATGGAATGTACAAAAAAAAAAAAAAAAAAAAGTCGATGCAAATTATGACATTATAATTAATTTAGGCCCCTAACTTGTTTGGTGATTCCAGCTTGCGTCTGGTGAGGTCTTTGGGCACAACCAGCCAATTTCATTGAAACTATTGGGATCGGAAAGATCATTCCAAGCTCTCGAAGGTACGTATCGTGTTTACTGCCATAATTTTAGTGCCACAATAATTTTTTTGTTTTTCGTTCTCTATACTTAAAAATTACAAATTTTGTTGACTAATCTCCACATGGCCCTTAAGTTTTCTCTAGTGCACTATCATCTAGTTTGTATCTGTTGTTGTTCAAAATGACGGCTGAGGTCAGATTTTTCGATGATCTGAACATGGCTTTCTTTATGCATGCAGGAGTTGCCATGGAACTTGAGGATTCCTTGTATCCCCTGTTGAGGGAAGTGAAAATTGGAATAGATGCTTATGAGGTCTTCCAGGATGCAGACTGGGCTCTTCTGATTGGAGCAAAGCCTCGAGGGCCTGGAATGGAACGAGCTGGCTTATTAGACATCAACGGGCAAATATTTGCAGAGCAGGTTGGTATTCATAAGCACCTCCTTTTGTCTTATTTTACATCTGTTCACACCGATTGGTGCTCATAGCCTTGTTTTGGGATTTACCAGGGGAAAGCTCTTAATGCTGTTGCTTCTCGTAATGTCAAAGTGATAGTAGTGGGAAACCCTTGTAACACAAAGTAAGAAGTATCATGTTACTGATACTTTGTGATATTGTTTTCTTGATATCTAGTTTTCCTAGTTCTTGTCATTTGTCTCTAATTGGTGTTTCTGTTCCTTTTTGCTCAGTGCACTAATTTGTTTGAAGAATGCTCCAAATATACCAGCAAAGAATTTCCATGCTTTGACTAGGTTGGATGAGAATAGGGCAAAATGCCAGGTTGGGTAGATCTTAATCAAGACTTTTTCAATTGTAATCATTTGAAGTAATCAAAATTCAAAGCTAATAGTTTACCTCGGCAATGTTTTTGCAGCTTGCACTAAAAGCAGGTGTTTTCTATGATAAGGTGTCAAATATGACCATCTGGGGAAACCACTCAACAACTCAGGTTTTTTCCTTTCCTGCTCATGGGAAATGAGAAGTGGGAAAAGTACATGTTAAACTCCAATGGATTTCCACTAAAGATAATTTTTGTCTTCTCTTAAAGGTTCCAGACTTTCTGAATGCTAGAATTAATGGCTTACCCGTCAAAGAGGTTATCAAGGATCACAGATGGTTAGAAGAGGAGTTCACTGAGATGGTACAGAAGGTGAGGTTTTTCAATGAAAAATAGCTTAAGTAAAAATATTTTATTGAATTGGCACGATTACGAAACTATTAAGCCCTAAACTCTTACTTTGATTTGCAGAGAGGTGGTGTGCTAATTCAGAAATGGGGACGATCATCAGCTGCATCAACTGCTGTTTCAATTGTTGACGCCATGAAGTCTCTAATAATTCCCACGCCTGAGGGTGATTGGTTTTCTTCTGGCGTAAGTGAACTTACACATAGCACCTTATGTGTATTATGCTATCAGTTTAGAAACCAGATGGCTACTTCCTCAGAATTGAGTGAGATAAATGCATTTGTTGTTTTTCTCAATCTAAAACAGAATATTTTGAAGAAACCTTTCAAGTTGAGGAAACATAATCAGGAGAAACTTGAGTATGCCATCCAGTAGTGCATATAATTGGGTGTCTGAATAGAACCTTTTTCCCCCTCTTTCCTTATGGTCGCAAAGAATCTGATATATAGGAATATCTCTCGCATAATGATAGTATTCAACACCAATGCAATTGTAACTAGTTTTTCTTTTTCTCAAAGGTGAGCATTGTAGTCTGATGGTTTACATGCAACTGTAGGTTTATACCAATGGGAATTCTTATGGTATAGCAGAAGGTTTAGTTTTCAGCATGCCATGCCAATCAAAAGTAAGTTTCTTTTTGTTGCCATTCATTCTTCAAGAAGCTCTTTTTTTGTCACTGTTCAGTCTATGTAAGTTTCTTCGTTGTCACTATTCTGTCCTTCAGCGTTCCTTCTCATGGGTCATCTCTGTTAATTGATCCATTGGCAGGGAGACGGTGATTATGAGCTTGTCAAGGACGTAATATTTGACGAGTACCTCCTTAAACGACTTTCGAAGGTGTGCTTTCGTATTACTGATTAACTGGACCTCACAAAATGGTAAACATTAGTCCTTTAACTTCAGAGAGAGAATTCAGGGGAATTTTCAAATTATCTTGCTAGTTTAATAACCTATCAAGCTCATGGCATGCTCCTAATACTGTGTTTGGATAAAATACTAAGAGGGGAGAAAAGTGGAGAAGAGGAAAGTAGGGGAGAGAATTATTGGAAGAGAGGAAAACTTTTTATTCTTTTTTGTGTTTGAGAAGAGGTGATGAGAGGGAGAAAAACTAAAAAAAATTTGTTTGAAAAATGGTAGAAAGTGAGAGAGAGTAAAATAATATGTATCAGAATTCTAATTTTATCCTTTAAAGAATAAAGTATTATACATTATATGAAAAATATTTGATTTGTCAATTATTTATTAAATATTTGTATAACTTTAGTTTAATAAATTTATAATATTTGTGCAATTTTTTATTACAAAAATTAATAAAATTTTAAAGAATGTAGAGATGTTTTTATTTTGTTTTAAATAAAATTATAATTATTAATATATAGTAAGAGTAATATAATTTTTTAATAAAAATGTAAGAGAATCCGTCTAAATTGCTCCACTTTTAGGAGGAATGGTTTTAGTGAGTCAGAGCTTTCCTCTCCCCCACTTTCCTTCCTTCCAAATATATTTCTCAAACATGAGTACTTATACTTTTCCTTCTACTTTCCTCTCCCTTCCTGCCTTTTCCCCTCGCCCAAACACAATGTAAATCTCATATTTTATACACATTATCACCAAATCTAATATTGTGCAGACGGAAGCTGAGTTGCTAGCTGAGAGGAGATGTGTGGCCCACCTTACGGGAGAGGTAGTGCTTATATTGCTTTAAGTTCTCTCTAGGTGTTGATACTGCCAGACCATTAAGCTCAATTGTTCTGCATTTTCTAGGGTGTTGCCTTCTGCGATATACCAGAGGACACTATGCTTCCTGGAGAAATGTAATAGATATGGAGTTCTTTGAAGAATACTTCTGATAGCCTACAGAAATGGAGCTGCTGAGCTAGCAGGCATCTGATATAATTAGAAAAACTGTTGCCCATTAAACTTTCAAGAAACAACTTAGTGGGTATGTGTAAAATTAGAAAACCAATTTAGTGATTTTTTTTTAGACTAAACTGATTGGAGTACAACTTGGTGAAGGATTAAATTTCTTTACCATATAGTTTTCAGAAATCATGGCTTTGTGTGCTTTTGTTATTAGTAGTTTTTGATACATTGGAGAAGTTGTTATTTTAGCTTTCTTTGCGAATTGCAATCAATTATATTGCTTTAGCAAGAACAATTGCATCAAACGAACGCTCATGGTTTGGACCCCTTGTTATTCGACTTCGCCGCCCTAAATTAAACCAGAAAGTTTTATCTTCCTAATTTCTACAATGCTTGTCGCTCAGGAATATCTATGTTCCGTAGGGAAAAACGGAGAAAAAAAGGCCTTTCTATCCGATCGAATGTAGACATTTTCTGATAGGAAGACACGGCAAATGAGCGGTGCCGCCGCGATTGCTCTTCAACTGCTTATTGCTGGCCTGCGAGTAATCGCAGAGACCGTTCTCAAAACTAGCGTACAGAGTTCCTAAGGCACAGCGTCCTTGACTACCAACAACAAAGATCGGACGTTATAAGCTCCACACAAGAATTGTCTTAAACATGATAGCTTCAAATAATGTAATAGTATCTATAATAAACTTTCTGCATGAACAAATTAATCCACAGCCCTCGGAATCGATTTACATAGATAATCAAGACGCCAAGTATAAACGAACTTTCCTACCCACTGGAATCGAACCTCATGTTTGAGAATTATTTGTTTATGAAAACTTACCAACTATAGGATCGTTCTTTTAGATTTGTCTACAATCACCCAGCAACTACAGAATGTTGTGAGAACATCCTAACCAAGATACAGTGTGCAAACAGCAATGTGCGCAGATTACATTAGAAAGTTCAAAGTTCAATACTAACAATGAATCCGATAATAAGTACGCTAACCTAATCAACCAATAAAGGGGATTAACCACTAATCAACCCCCAAAAAAGTTCAACCCAGAAAACAATTCTGGATGTCTTTGAGCCAGCTACATCAACCATGGATTAATTGGCCCTTACATAGGTACCAGTCTTAAAACTTACTGCAAAAATTAAGAACCAGAAGAGCATTAAGAAGAACCAGCCTCGTGACATCACAGACCACGTCTTGCCTGAAAATAAGCTAGATATTGGCAGCAAACTGGCAGGACTGGCATCACCTTGTGGCAAGCCAAATGAAACAATGACACTGACAAACCCATTCTTTCCCAGTGACCAGTCCATTCCATGACCACCTAAACTGATAGTGTCTATTCTTATCAGGCCAGCAGTAACATGAACAGAGCTGGAAGCTTGAGCTGCATTTAATCGAAGCGCCGCATCCTTGATAGGGAACTCAGATGCAAATGCAGGAGGTGCTGGAATGCCACCCAACATGTGACTTGCCTGCTTAATAAACGGATATTTTGTATCTGCACCACAGATAGATGGAGAGAAATAAGCCCAGACCAAGAAACAGTCAAATAAGAAGGGACAAATCCAACATTCCTAAATAAATGCGTTTAGGAACACCATAGCAGTCTAGTGTCCCGTGATGATAGATCAAATTGAGATCTAAACATACCAGACTCGAACTCAGTGGCATTTGGCTTTTGTTTCGAGGTGGATGCTTCAGTGCTACCATTTGCTTCCAACAATTTTTGGCCCACCAACAAAGTTTCCTCAGTTTCTCCATTTACATCCTGATATGTGAGATTATTAATAACCCAAATAAAAATATGTGAAAAAAGCTTCCAGAACTTCAGAACTAGTGCACTGTTTACCTTCTGGAGTTGTGGTCCCTGATCAGAATTAACATCATCACTTCGCATGATTTCAGAAGGATCAAATGCCATATTCTCATCAAAAGCATCAAAGAAATTGAGATACTCATCAACCATTTCAAAACCTGTGAATTCTCCCCCAGAATCTGGAACTACGACATTTGAAAGATCATTAGCTTCAAGGAAAAATCCTTCAGTTGCTGGAAGGCTATCATTAGTATCCAAGTATGGTCCATCAATCAATTTATTCACGTCAGCAACATCAACAATATTGCCTGATTCAGTAATATATTCATTTTTGACGGCTTCAGCATCAATTTCGTATTGGCCTGCCAAATCCACAAGGTTTTGGTCCTCTGGCAGGTCTGATACACCCACAGCTTGGCCCCTGCCTATAATTGGCTTTTGATCATCTTCAACAAAACTAATGCAGTGCTCCACATAGTTGCTTAAATCTCCATTGTAGGAGTTAAAAGAAAAGGCACCATTTCCAGACAAAATTCCAGTGTCAAAATTCTGCCAAAAATGCATGAATAATAAGTACATAGGTAACATCTCATGATACTCAAAATGTAATAAGTAATTGCCATGGTAGCACATCAATATGGTAGAGTACTGACTAATAACTACCGTATTAAAAAAAGATCTCAAAGCAGGAGGGAGCAATCATCTTCAACCTCGGTGACCGATGCATAATCCACAATAAACAAGTAGATGTATTATTAAATTTCTCCTTCGATACATAAAACAGATCAGCTTATAACTGACTGAAATTGATTCCATAAGCACCATGCATGCACATTATTCCATAAGATAAGACATGTTGATTCCAAAATACGTGTTACAGAATGTGAAGAACATAGTATACAATCGGGTTGTGCCGTCATGTGAACACAAATAAAAACCTATAGGCCTGAAACCATAGCATGGATAGCAAGTATTTGAACATGTAAATTTTGTCATTCCTCATGATTTCCAGCCAATCAACATAATTCATTATAAAATATAAAATGAGTACAAACCTGGTCAAGGTCATTTGTTTCAACAAATTCATCTTCACCAACTGCCACTTCATTAGACACCACCAGTTCTTCACCTGGTAAAACAGCAACCTCATCATCATCCCATTCCTCCTCAACAAATGGAGCTCCATACTGCTCCCCATTCTTTGGCCCTGTTCCGCTCTTCTGGAAAATCCTGCACAAGACAAAAGCATCCTTCCCCACCCATGCAGAACAAACACAATAAATACATGGATGACCAAGTAAACAACCCCCCTTTCTTCCCCAGAAAATATAACGAACAAACTAAATTTTGCTATTTAATTTAAACTCACTTGTGAGATTCCTATTTTTTCCAATTCTTCCTCAACAAGGCGGTATTCATGCATCACCCAATTGGTGCGCTCACCACGTGGGGCACGCCCAAGGTGATATACAAGGGTCTTCTTCATTCCCACTGCTCGAGAGTTGCTAAGAATAGGCCGGTCCTTTCCAGTTGTCTTCCAGTACCCTTTCTCCGTAGCACGGTTGGTCTTTGACCCATTGCTATACTTCCTATCTAATGCACTAAAAAAGTACCACTCCAAATCCCTGCTCTTCAACTTTGACTTAGCTAAAGCACCCATGAAAAAGGAAAATCATGTATCAATGAGTATGATTATCATATTATCATAAAATGTCCAAACAATATCTTATCTTTTTCTGTCCATGGTGCTTTTTCTCCCTCCTTTCACTTATACAAATGGGCATTAGGTATTCAAGGGAACAGTCAAGCAAGAGGCCAATGGCCAACCTGCTGCAAAACATATAAATTTACAAAGCTGAAATATGGCACCTGATACAAAAGCCTACAGACAGCGGGACACAACACAACAGACCTAATACCAACAGACCAATTACTAAATCAATGCAGAATTTAATTTTACTTCAAAGAAAAAAAAATTCACTAAAAAGTCGGGAACAACAACAACAACAAAACCTCAATCCCAAATTTAATTAGGGTCGGTTATATGAATCTATTTCCCCATTTCGTTCTGTTATAAAGGAAGTCTTCTATAAGACCTAGTTGCTCTAAATCCTTTTTAACTACTGATGTTCAGGTCAAGTTAGGTCTACCTCTCCCCCTCTTCAGTTCATCTACCTGAGTTGTATCACTCTTCTTAAGAGAAGCACTTGTTGGTCTACATTTGACATGTCCAAACCAACACAGGCACCACTCCCTTAATTTCTCATCGATATGTGTTACACCTATTATGTTACGGATGTCCTCATTCCTAATCCGATCCTGACTAAAGTACCCGGTCATCTATCTAAGCATCCTCATCTCTGTGACACTCATTTTCAGAGCATGTTATCGTTTCACCGCCCTACACTCGCTTCCATAGAGAACCGCTGGATGAATCGCCGTATGATAGAATTCACCCTTCAACTTAAGGGGAATCCGGTGATCACACAGAACCTAAACCGCACATCTTCATTTCATCCATCTCGCTCTCGTCCTATGGAGGACATCCTCCTCTATATTGCCATCCTTCTGAATAATAGAACCTAAATAATGAAATTGGTCAAAACGAGGGACAACGGTCCACCTAAGCTAATGCTTCGCTCTACTACACTCCTACACTAAAAAGTTGGGAACATTGAATGAGAATATAAGCTGAAAGTTTTGGGAAGGCTTGGTCAATCCCCAGAATTTCAAACCGAAACCCAAGGAGCTATTATTTCCTTCTTCAAAGATACAGTAAAGGAGCAAACACAATACAATCTCAGAGAAAAGAAAGGAAAAGTCTATTTGGTCAACAATTCACCTTTTGCCCAATTAAACATTTATTGTCACCAGGAAAAAAAAATTAAAAAATTTAATTTGAGTACGAAGCAAGCAGACATCCAAAATTGAAAATTCAATTAACCTAATCCCGAAATCACACACACAAAAAAAAGAGTCACTAAGAGATAGAAAACCGAACAAACGAACGAACAAACGAACAAAGGCGGAAGCGAAAGACGGTTCAATAAACCGGGGAAGGGCAGACCTGGAAGATCCCAAGGCTCGGATTTGTAGATGTCGATGACGGAGATGGCGTCGAAGCGGAAAGGCTTGTTGGCGAGCTTCCGCTTCAGGTAATACCGGACCAGTTCCTCGTCCGTCGGGTGAAATCGAAATCCGGGAGCCAGAGAAGTCGCCGATTCTCCGCGGGCCATCAAACGGATCAAATGAAAAAGGACCAAAAAAATATTGTTTTTTGAGAAGTACAATTAGGGTTTCGAAAATCAGTGAGAATTCCAAAGAAATCAGAAAGATGCAAAAATTAGGGTTGGGGGATTTTGGATTCAATCGAAGCCATTTTAGTACGATTGAATTTACGATTCACGATTAGATCTAGACGAGGAGGAGAACTCTTTTTTCTTTTTGCGTTTTCTATGCGGAGATTAGAAAATAAAACTGGTGAGGAAAAATTAGAGTGACGGGATAGGGGTGGGGCCTACTATTTGCTTTTAGAAGTCTCTAGATTATGTGGCGCGAAAGTAACAACGCCACGTGGACGAGTAGTTTACGGTTCCGTGGGGTGGTCACAGCTGACGCGCGCACTCCATCAAGCAAAATTACTTAAAAGTATTTAGGGAAAAAAGTAAAAATTATATAATTAATTTAATGAAATTTAATAATATATTTTTTAAAAAAAAATTATTATATTTTTTATAATTTAATAATTCAGATTACTATATATTTATTGTAATTCTTTTTTTACGTGTTTAAAATATTTTTGAGTATTTTTTTCTTTATTGATTTGACTACAAACTTAATTTTAAATGGCATGAAAATAATTAAGTAATTTTTTATTAGAGTTAAAAATTATGTAGATAAGATTTAAGTTTTGTACAATAGATCTTATAGTTAATAGTTATTATTTTTAACCACTTAAATTATACTTAATTTATAATAATTAGACAATTTATCTTATAATATCCAAAAGAGTAAAAGCTTATCTTTTAATACAAAAATCATTAGAACCTATTTCTTTTTTTGTTTTATTTGAAAAAATTAAAATTTGAGAATTATTATTTAAAAAATTAGCTATATATATAAATACCCCCACATAATGTTGTAAATCAATATGTTACGACCATTTATGTAGATCAATTGACTAAAAGAATTGTATTCACAAAAAGGATCAAATGTTTCAATTTTATTAAAGTCAACTAATGAAATTAAACTTGTAACTTATTGTTTAATGCAAATGACATCACAACACCACTTGCTCACTTATCATCTTCCAAGGCCAATCACCATCTTAACTTTTCTAATTACTTAAAAAAAGATAAGAAAAAATAGAGTGTAAGATTATATAGACGTCACAATCTGTAGTACGTGTAAGATACATAATTAATTTAATTGTTCATTTATTTTTTTAAAATTTAATGTATTTTATATGATTTAATGATTTAGATTTTACATATCAAATTTGTATCTATTATATTGAAAAATTTTTAAAATATAATTAATCGTGTCTTTTATTTAATTTAGTAGTTATAGAAATATGTTTATTAATGAAAAAATAAGTTGAATAGTCGTATCTATTTGGTCCAAAAGATATATTTCTTTGTTAAATAACTATTTTATTAATCTCCTTATAAATATGTGGTGTGACTATTCACATAAAGATGAAAAAAAAGAAAAAAAATTCATAAACATTATAATAGTAATTTTGTAATACTACAATAATTATTCTCAAAATTTTGATTTTAGTAATACAAATTGTAAAAATATTTCTTTATTTTATCTCATAAAAAAATTTACTTTAATCTATTTATATCCTTATAAAAGCAAATTTTAACTTGAGAAAAATAATACTATTACACTATTTAAAATAATTCTTCTATCTCCACTCGCACCTTCTTTCCAATTTTAATATATTATTATATATCTGTATAATTTTTCCTTAAAAGAAGATTTGGACGTTTCCTTTTTATTGCTTAAGGGTGAAGGTGGCTGGGAGACACTGACGTAATTGCATTCGTCAACGCGGAAAAGGAGGGGCGAGTGCGGGGCGACGGGTCGGCCAATCTGTCGGTCTGTAAGTCTACATCTACCCCGTTAACTTTCAAAACTCCTTTCTTTGATTTTTCTTTTTTTTTTTTTTCTTGTTTTCCATGTTAACTATTGTCTTTTTTTTGTCTAGAGTACTATTGTCAGAACCGGACCGAATCGGTTGAACCGGAGACCGGTCGGTGGTCCGGGTCAGTTTTGGCAAATTTCGAAGAATGACTCGGACCGGTCAAAACCGGAAAAAACCGGTCAAAACCGATAAAAATCGGTGAAAACCGGACCTGTTGGACCGGTCCAATAAAATTAAAAATTTCATAAATTACAATTTGACCCCAAATGTTATTTAAATTATAATTTAAGCATTAACTTTAATTTAAAAGTTCAATTTAGTCCTAAATCTATTAAAAATTTCAATTTCATCCTTAAAATTAGAAAAATTAATATTTAATCACTATTTATAAATATTATTTTTATAATTACTTTTATGCACATATATATTATTAAATACCGGTTCAAATACCGGTTCAACCGGTTGAACCTTGACCCACTAATGTTTCTGGTTCGATGACCGGTCCGGTTCTGACAACCTTGGTCTAGAGTATTATATTTTTTTTATTGATGATAATTAATTAATTAAGTATTTATTAATTTTAGTTTTAAAATAAAATGAATTTATAATTTAATATTATTTAAATATTATTATTAATTTTTTTATTTAAATAAATTTTAATTATTATATAATATAAAATTATGAATAAGTTATATTCATTTAAAAAAATTAAAATAAAAATTTTCAACCAAATTATTTTGTTATTTCCGAGTTCCAACATAAAGGAGTAAAAAATTCTTCCACGAATACGCAGTAGGAAAGAATCTTTTGTTACGGGAGAGGGTCTTCTCCTTCCTCAAGCAAAAAGATAGGTCGATGCGTATGAATAAAAATATAATTAATATATAAAAATTAAAATTATTAAATTATAAATAAATATATTAAATTTTAAAAAATTATTAAATATCATTAATTTAAATATTTGCCTTTCACGTGTCCACCCATCCACTGTTATGTAGTCAGTAGTGACCGTCAAGCCGAAAGGAAAAAGCTTTGTTACCAAACCAAATTGAATAAATATTGGTAGGTTGATAATTTTTATATTAAATTATGTGTTAAATAAAATTAAAATTGTTATTTTTAAAATTAGAATTAATATTTTTATATTTTAAAAATATCAGTCACAATTTTAAAAATAATAAATACAATTTTGTTCAGTACAAAATTCCGAAACTAAGTAATTACTACACTCAAACAAATTATGTTATCTGCAATAATACAACATCTTCTTTTTGTTTTAGAATTACAATATCTACTTATTTAGTAGCCCGATAATTTTCTATGATTTCAGATTTGACTCACGCGAAAGCATTTGAATTTTATGTTTTTGTTAATCTGAGAATTTCCTTTAAAATTCTTTTTTTATGTTATGATGATAAACAACTATTCTATAATCTACTAGGCTATACCATTATAAATAAATAATATTCGTTATATTAATTCTTATTTTTTGTGAATGTAGTGACAACCAATTTTATATTTCACAAACTAAGATCTAATTCAATATTTTTAAGTCAATCTAACTTAACTTTTATACATACTTTCTTAAATACCTCACTTCAATTTTATTTTTCTCCCCCTCATATTTGGTATACACTTCAAGCAATGCGATTCATATTGTGATCAAGGTATACATTTTAATCAACAAAAATTCATCATATTTAATTATTTATAACTATGTACGTATTAACACTTAAAAGTTAAAACATGTCAATTATTTTTTTTTTTTGATGCATAAAAATAGGAAAGTAGAGACAGTATTCCACACTTCAGCGTTGCAATTTTGTGCTTAAAGAGTACAAAACAAATAAATAATTACAATATTTCTCGTGCTATATAATGAGCCGTAAATTTAACACTACAACTTAATATTAGTAATATTCAAACTTCTAATTTTTCATACAAATTTGAATTTCTTTAATAAATTGAACTACACAAACGTGGTTAAAATATAAGGTTAATGTATAAAACATCACTAACTTTGTTTAAAATAACAAATTTAGTACAAATTTTAAAAAGTAATAGTTTACTCATTTTGAATATTTTTGTAATAAATCTAATACATAATGATTTTATATGAATAGAATCTATCAATTTCAATGACAGATTTATAAAAATATATTTATTTCGATAATATAATAATCATATATGTTAGTGTCAAACCATCAAAACAGATAAATTCTGTTTAAAAATTTTCACAATGTATTAGATTTATTACCAAAAATAATTCAAAAAGAGATAACCTATTACTTTTTAACATTAGTGCTAAATTTGTTATTTTAGATAAAATTAATAATATTTTTATATATTAACCCTAAAATATACATCAATTTAATCATGAGGTTTGATACGGACAGTCACTTTTTACCTTCTCTTTTACAGATATCAATCACAAATTAACATATAAACACTTTTCAATGGTATTTCTGTAATATTTTTGACAACCAATCAACCATGCTACGTAAGTAGCAACTGTAAAAGAGAAAGTAAAAATGACTGTTACTAGCATTTCTCATTTAATTATATTAAATCTCTTAAAATTTTTTAGGCGATCACCAATTAATTTCTATGTAATTTATTCAACGAGAAGAGAACGGGGAGATATATAAATACACAACATATCTTTAAATCGAAGACGAAAGTTATCTATTAATATTTTCATTTAATTTTTTCTATTAGAAAAACTTATTGCTTAACCTAAACGGGCTCTCTCTAACTGATAATAATTTTAACAAGTCTAAAATTAATACCATACATGCATAATTAAATTGATAGTTAAAAGACAGTATTTACCTTTAAAGCACAATCGCTGAAATTTAAATTTTAACTGAATGTAAAAACACTACGTAAAATCACCATTAAATTACTATTTCAAGTAATATATATATACTTAAATATCTGACACATTATACAACAGTATGTGACCGTCTCTAAAACTATTTTGTGACAAAAAAAAAAAAAAATCTCTTTAAATTTAAGACCTGACTTGTCCGCTACGGTCAAGTATGCTGCTTCAAGATTACTTGACGTGCAAACTTGGAACTCCTAGGCCAATTACCGTACATAAGGGGCAACTTGTATATATTATTATTTGATTAATTCAAATAGTTTAACCAAGAGTAAGATCATGCACGCCATACATAAAAACTAAAGTGGCACATATAATATAACACATTATAGTACAATTGAAATTTATAAAATACACAACTTAAAAAGGCGCAAACTGTCTGAGTATGAAGTCCCTAAACAGAGTCCAAACAAATATTTTCCCAAAAAAACCAAACATAGTCGGTTCTCCAAACAGCCATTCATGGATGAGAGAAGAGACTGGTATCAAGTTAGACATAACTGTCAATTAATGATTTCCTCATCTCATCAACAATAGCACTAGGTTGAGCTTCCCTCAACTTGAAGACACTCTCAATGACGGAGAGTTCTGTTGCCGTGGTGTCTGACCCACAGAACGACGTCCAGTCATTGACGACCATCCCAGCAGCTATCACTTCGCTACCACGGTTAACTGTTCCAGCAACCAATGGGACCTGTAGAAGTGTGGAAAGTTCATCCAAGTCTTCTATGGATGTGTGTGGATGGACCTGTGCCAATACAATATTTTGGGAATGAGGGCAAGGCAGAAGGGTAAAAAACAAAGCCATGATTATAACGCCAATTCCAAAAAGAGGTAAGTTCTCTTACCAAGCCACCTCTGTTGGAGAAGGCACAATAGCTGCCCACAAGAATGTTACCAGCAATAGTTTGCCTGAAAACTTCAACACCGAGAACATCGGCAATTATCTCCTCAGTTTCCTGATCAAAGTAGCAGCAAACCAACAGAAATTAGCAATCGATATAAGCAAATTATAAGCAACTTATAAACATATAACTAGAAGGTAGTAGCATCAGACAAATAAAAAGATCTGAAATATCCTTCCCACAAATTCAAATCGGCCATTCCAGAGAAGAGATATCAAAAGGATCTTTTGACACAGGTAGTTTGAAGCATATCAAGCAGAATTTCACAAGGAGCCATATTTCTGGTTTCTGTGATCTTCTTTACAGTATCTATTAGGCACTCACTTTTGGCAAATTTTAATCAACCAAAAAAAGCAGTGGGGGATCAGCCAGCTGGTTAAAAAAGTATCAATCTGATCACAAAACCACTTCAACATTTGAAAATCAAGTACAAATTTTCAACCAAGGATGGCATAGTGCATCTTCATCCAAGAAAATATTAAACTTGGTCCACCCCCAAATTCAAGTATCATTTCCATGACCCCACTAAAATTACCCCTAAACAAAAGCACCAGAAGAATTTAGTTCTTATTTCGAGAAAACAAAAAGGAGGTCAAACCTTACCTTGTCCAGATCAGTGTGTGCAAGAGCAACGTGATCATTGCAGGCTATGCAATTCCCCAGAGCAGACAGTCTCTCCTCTATGCGCTGAACAACGACTTTATCGGGTAAACTATTCCTCAAGTGCTGGAGTTCTTTTACAAGAAACAGCAATGCAAAAGGAACATAAGGTCTCCACCAGGAAAAAATAAATAAAAACAAGGGCCAATCTGTCCTAAAGTGCAAATATAGGTAAGTATACGAGTACCAGTTGTACCACAAAAACTAAAAGTAAATTTCCTTGCACTCATGTAATGCTTATTAAGTCAAATTGCTACCTCCATTAAGTACGAAAAATCAAAAAGCAGCCTTGTTCCTAATTCTAACCATGTTAAACCAAGAGAAATTGCAGATCTAACTCATGCAGTGCCCACAAAAGGTTCTTAAGGGATTATTCATAAAACAAAATTTACAGCAAGGTCAGGGCCATTATTGTTTTCAGACACTCTTGGGATGATGCTCAAGCGTTTATAAATGTGTAGACTCTTACTAAAAAGAATAAAGTGATAACAATTACGCCCAGTTACTAAGATAGTTGTTCCAAAAGACAATTCCAAACCAATAGGCAGTTAAAACAGTCAATCCCTCAACCTTCTCATTCTCTGTCCTTTTCTTCCCAATAACCCAATATATAAGGCAAATAATCTCCGCTCAAATCATTTTGATGCATAGTTAACTGCAAGTTAAAACCTTTAGGCTCAATGTAAGGCCACATAAGTGATAACTAGAATCGCATGGCGCATTAAAAAAAAAAAAAAAAACCCAATAATCTAATAAAGCATTAGCAGCAGGTATAATTTAGACAAATATGGCCCAAAATAAACAGAACTGTAAGCAATCTTTCAAATTTCCGAAACATCATCACAATCACCTTGGTCGGTGGTGGTGTGCGGCACAAGAAGCCCATTCTTGTTCCCTGCCAATAGTAAACACTTGCAGTAAGTAAAGCAGGAAGCACATGTGAAGAAAGTCCAATGACAATGAGCAAGGCTAAAAGGACATTGGGAATTCTCACCGGCACAGAGCCGTCCCACTATCCTGGTGCCTGCAATTGAAGTCTTAACCACAGGAATAACATCCGCTAACTCTGCCTCAAAAACACTGAAACACACAGAAAACCACAACCCATTAATCCATTCACAGCGACATCGTAATATCCTTTGTTACTTGCCATAAACAAATCAAAAAAAGTTGTGGGCTTTAACAATTTTACCTGTAAAAGCTTTCGGATCCTCCGATGGCAACTAGGCAGTACGCATTCGTCAGCTTGGAAAATACCCCAACATCGCATGAATTCTCAAACTGAAGCCCTGCAAGCAATCAAAAAAGATCATCAGAAAATTTGAATTAAAAAAAAGGTTGAAGATCATACAACAGAGAAAAAAAAAAAAAAAACAGTAAACAACGCCGAACGACGGTGATTGCGATACTTACTCATTGCCATGTTCGAAGAATTGGTCCCAACTAACAATAAGATGGGCACCGAGAATGCCTGAAACTACCTAAGAACAATCAAACAATCCTACTAAAGGAAAGGAAAATAAGGCGGCTAGGGGCAACGGGGCAAGAATTGCTGAAACCCTTGTCAGTAATTTAATTAATAAATAATAATAATAATAATAATAATAATAATAATAGTAGGTATAAAAAAAAAAAAAGAAAATCAGTGATATTTTAACCTATTTTATTTTTGAGATATCAATATTTTTAATTTTAAATTTTTAAATTTTTTTACTTTTGAATTCTAAACCTTTTTAACATTTCATTTGAGTCATAAATATTTTAATTTCTACAAAATCAGTCTTTCTGCTTACCAAAAGTAATCAATCTATTAAAAAATAATTTTAACTTTACAAAAAATTATTTAAAAAAAATTAAATATATAAATTAAATGTCTTTTCTATTAAAAATATGCATGTTACCTATTTAATTCGTATATTTGTTGATTAAAAAAATATTTAATGTGCATATTTTGTTGATGAAAAAAATATTTAATTCATATATTTAACCTTTTTTAAATGATTTTTGTTAAGTTAAACTCATTTATTAATCGATTGACTACTTTTTGTAACTTAAAGGACTGATGTAGCAAAAGGTTTAGGACTCAAATGAAATATCAAAAAGGTTTAGAACTCAAACGTAAAAAGAATTAAAGGTTTAGGATTAAAAATATTGATATCTCTTTATTTTCTTCTCCTTTTTATTATTTATAAAAAAAATCTACAATCGCTAATATCGCAGTCTCAACACAGAAAGACGCCTACACGACAGAGAGAAGTGAGAAAAAAACAGAGAGAGTGGATTGAGGAGGGGGTAGAGGCTTGTAGGTGCTTGGGATGGTCGCACCTCTTTGTATTGTATGCGGATTTTCAGAACGACACCGTTCTTACATATTGTCCTTTTTTTGTATAGGTGTCTTTTACCGACAAATACTTGAACACAAGCACCTATAATATGGGTTAAAGTTAAACCGACAGATATAGACACAGTCTGCATTACTCAAAACTCTCACGCACAACTCAAATTACATTAAAAAAAAAAAAAGACAGACAAACATAATTTCAAATGAATCTTTAACGAATCGTTTTCATCGGAAGGAACCATCCAAGAATATGCTTCCCTTGATACGAGATTGTGAACCCAACCCACGTGTCAATGCAATTCAAAAGATTTACTGACTTAAAGAGAGAGAGAGAGAGAGGAGTGGAAATGGAGGAGGAAACACACACAAACCCAAAAACCAGAGCAACAAGACAGGAGGCAGGATGGAAGCACAAGATAGAGTAGACTAGGAGGAGGAGGAGTAGACTTACCAACAAAAAAAACAGGACAAGAAGAAAAACATGAAGAAGAAGGAAAAGAAGAAAGGAAAAAAAAATCACACCTGAAATGGCGTGGAAGGCAGTGGCGAGGCCGGCGGCGGCATGGTCGAACAAGTGGAAGGCAGCAGCAAAGAGGCAGATTGGTACAATGAATAGGAGATGACGACTTTTGTTTGGGGAATTTGGGATTTTCTTTTTCTTATGATAAAAAGGAATTGGGGTTTTCTCTTATTGAAAATATGGACTAAAAACAACAATGATGGGCTGAAAGCCTGAAAACTTATTTTTTATGTTGTATAGCTAACGACATACAATAATCATATTTTGTATGTTGTATTTTTTTCCTTTTTTTTATTAAGGTATGTTGAATTTGACTACCTAAAGTGGTCGTCTAGTAGTAATTTAGTATATTTCTTTCACATCTGATCCCGATTTAAGTCTTAGTGTGAGTGCTTAGAGCAATACCAGCTTCCCTTACTCACAATCCTTGCTGTACGGTATTAGTTTCAGACTAGTTAACACTATAGTCGGCTTTGAAGAATCACTCTCGTACTCATTGGTACTCGAGCAGTAGGTCAGCCCATTTAGAGGTAGTTTAATGAGGTACAATAACTATAAAATGTCAGTTTCAACCCATAGCGGTATGTCACTTTATGTGTAAGACTTGCATAAACCCTTGCGAATAATTCAATCAAGAATTAATAATAATAATAATAATAGGAAAAAATTATAAAAATAAGTGATATTTTAGTTTATTTTATTTTCTTCTCCTTTTTATTCTTTTTTTTTTCAAAAAAAAATCTACTATCGCTGATATCGCAGTCTCAACACAGAAAGACGCCCACACGATAGAGAGAAGGGAAAAAAAGGAGAGTGGATTCAGGAGGGGGGGCGGAGGCTGGTGGACGCTTGGGATGGTCGCACCTCTTTGTATTGTACGTGGATTTTTGGAAGGACACCGTTCTTACTTGTTGTCTTTTTTTTGTATATGTGTCCTTTTCCGACAGATATTTGAACTCAAGCACCCATAATATTTGTCAGACTTAACCCGACAGATATAGAGACACACTCTGCATTACTCAAAACTCTCACGCACAACTCAAATTACATTTAAAAAAAGAAAAAGACAAACAGACATAATTTCAGATGAATCTTCAATGAATCGTTTTCATCGGAAGGAACCATCCAAGAATCTTCTTCCCTTGATACGAGATTATGAACCCAACCCACGTGCCAATGCAATTCAAAAGATTTACTGACTTAAAGAGAGAGAAAGAGAGAGAGAGGAGAAGAGATGGAGGAGGAAACACACACAAACCCAAAAATCGGAGCAACAAGACAAGAGGCAAGATGGAAGCACAAGACAAAGCAGACTAGGAGGAGAAAGAGTATACTAACCAACAAAAAAAAAAGGACAAGAAAAAAAACATGAAGAAGAAGAAAGGAAAAAAAATCGCACATGATATAGCGTGGAAGGTTGTGGCGGCGGAGGCAGCGGCTTGGTCGAATAAGTGGAAGGTAACAACGGAGAGGCGGATTGGTACAACGAATAGGAGAGGACGACTTTTGTTTGGGGAATTTGGGGTTTTCTTTTTCTTATGATAAAAAGGAATTGGGGTTTTCTCTTATTGAAAATAGGGACTAAAAACAACAATGATGGGCTAAAAGCCTGAAAACGTATTTTTTATGTTGTATAGCTATTGGCATACAATAATCATATTTTGTATCTTGTATTTGTTTTTTTTTTTTTTTGATTAAGGTATGTTGTATTTGACTACCTGAAGTGGTCGTCTAGTAGTAAGTTAGTATATTTCTTTCACGTTTGATCCCAATTCGAATCTTAGTGTCAGTGCTTAGGGCAACATCAGCCTCCCTTACTCACAAACCTTGTGGCACGATATTAGTTTCAGACTCGTTAACACTATAGTCAGCTTGGAAGAGTCACTCTCGTACTCATTGGTACTCGAGCAGTAGGTCTGCCTATTTAGAGGTAGTTTAATGAGGTACAATAACTATAAAATGTCAGTTTTAACTCATATCGGTATGTCACTTTATGTGTAAGACTTGCATAAATCCTTGTGAATAATTCAATCAAGAATTAATAATAATAATAATAATTGGAAAAAAATTAGAAAAATAAGTGATATTTTAGTTTACTTTATTTTCTTCTCCTTTTTATTCTTTTTAAAAAATATATATATATATATATATATATATAATCGCTGATATTGCAGTCTCAACATAGAAAGACGCCCACACGACAGAGAGAAGGGAAAAAAAAAAGAGAGTGGATTCAAGAGGGGGTGGAGGTTAGTGGGCGTTTGGGATGGTCGCGTCTCTGTGTGTTGTACGCGAATTTTCAGAACGACACCGTTCTTACTTATTGTCCCCTTTTTTGTATAGGTGTCCTTTACTGACAGATATTTGAACTTGAGCACCCATATTATTGGTCAGACTTAACCCAACAGATATAGAGACACTTTGCATTACTCAAAACTCTCACGCACAACTCAAATTACATTTAAAAAAAGAAAAAGACAGACAGACATTATTTCAGATGAATCTTCAATGAATCGTTTTCATCGGAAGGAACCATCCAAGAATCTTCTTCCCTTGATACGAGATTGTGAACCCAACCCACGTGCCAATGCAATTCAAAAGATTTACTGACTTAAAGAGAGAGAAAGAGAGAGAGAGGGGCAGAGATGGAGGAGGAGACACACACAAACCCAAAAATCGGAGCAACAAGACAAGAGGCAAGATGGAAGCACAAGACAAAGCAGACTAGGAGGAGGAAGAGTAGACTAACCAACAAAAAAAAAAAAGGACAAGAAGAAGAAGAAAGGAAAAAAAAATTGCACTTGATATGGTGTGGAAAGCATGGTTAGGGCGGCGACAGCTTAGTCAAACAAGTGGAAGGCAGCAACGGAGAGGCAGATTGGTACAACGAATAGGAGATGACGACTTTTGTTTGGGGAATTTGAGGTTTTCTTTTTCTTATGATAAAAAGGAATTGAGGTTTTTTCTTATTGAAAATAGGGACCAAATACAACAACGATGGGCTGAAAGCCTGCAAATGTATTTTTTTTTGTTGTATAGCTAACGGCATACAATAATCATATTTTATATGTTGCATTTTTTTACTTTTTTTTTTTGTTAAGGTATGTTGTATTTGACTACCTGAAATGGTCGTTTAGTGGTAATTTAGTATATTTCTTTCACGTCTGATCCGATTAGAGTCTTAGTGTCAATGCTTAGGGCAATACCAGCCTCCCTTACTCACAAACGTTGCGACACGGTATTAATTTTAGACTCGTTAACACCATAGTCGGCTTGATAGAGTCACTCTCAGATTCAATGGTACTCGAGCGGTGGGTCTGCCTATTTACAAGTAGTTGAAGGAGGTACAACAACTATAAAATGTCAGTTTCAATCCAGAGATTCGACGAGCGACATACCAGCGATAGATCTTTTTTCTCTGTTGAAAAAAAAACATATGTTTTATTTTCTATGCTTAATTTTTATACAATAATCTTTTTTTAAAGGTTTTTTAGCTAACGACATGCAATAATCATATATTTTTATTTCATCTCATTTTTCTTGTATAGAAAAACACAATCCAATTCAAGCAAGGAAAAAAAAAAAAAGTCAGTTGCCTCTTTAGTGTGTGTCTAGTTGCGCTATCGTGCACCGAAAGGTTGCTAGTCTGCTCTATCACTCGTTGTATTATTTGTGCTCCTTATGGGCTCTAGTTTCAGGTAGTTTTTTGGTTGTTGTGGTCTTGTTGGGTCCTTCTTTGGCATGTGCTGCTTGATTTTCAACTTTAGGGTTGTAGGGTTTTGTTTCCCCCACCTTGCTCAGTCGCTCCCTTCCTTTCGGTGGGTGGAGTGGTGGAGGAGGGAAGGTTTTGAAGCTGTCAGGTGCCCATGTAAAGATGGAGTCATTTCTGATCGAGTCCCGCTCCGTCTTTGTTGACCTTTCAGTCGTTGTTTTTGTCTTGGTTCCCGTCTGGCTGGTTTGCCTTTGCCCTGTGACTTTGGTTTCTGTTGTCTTTGTCGCCGTTGGCCCTTGAGGCCTTGTTGCCTTAGTTGGTGATCGAGAGTTTTGCCGCTATGTGTGGTGGTGGGACTGGAGGCTTTTAGCTTCTGATTTCTTTTCCCTTCTTGTGAGCCTCTCTTTTACTTGGGTTATAGGGCCTGAGCTTCTTTCGGTTTGGCGAGTGGCTGTTGGAGTTAGGCTAGGTTGCATGTATTAGAGTAATTAATTGGTTTTTACCCTGTAATGTTGGGGTGAGCTTTTTAGGATGGCCCTTCATGTACCTATTATAAATTTAATGTTATCTAATTTTCCTTTCTCATAAGAAATAAAATAAAATAAAATAAAGCAAAAAAAAAATCAATCCTACGTCTTACATCATTCAAAATAATTATATGCAATAATATAAGAAAACTTAAAATCTAATGTTGTGTTTGTTTTCACGTTGGAATACAAAAAGAAAAGTAAATAATTTCTTTCCCATGTTTTGGAATATGACAGGAAAAACTATACAATTTTGAAGCTAACAAATCAAGTGACAAAAGTAAAAAAAAAAAATGGTCAGTAAAGTGAAATAATTTTTCTTTTTTAATAAACGAAATTACCTAAATAGACGTGATGACGTGACTAGAGGAAAAAAAAAAACCAAGCCAGCATGTACGAGGTGGCCAACGTGCATTTACAACATAGATTTTCTAACTATAGTGACAAAATTTAAAAATGATTATTCAAGTAAACAGGGATAATATGATAATTTTATATATTATTATTTTTTCATCACTTTTTTATACAATCTAAACATTTTAATTCACTTTTTAATCAATTTTTTCTACACATAATCATAATCTATTCAAATAACAGATTCATTCATTTTTTTTCTCACAACTTTCTTATCAAATCATTTTCTTTCTCATCACTTTCTTTCCTATCAAATTCTTACAATCCAAACAGAACATAAGAGATTAAAAAATTCTACCTAAGAAGCCCTAGTCTGCCAACAAAAGGAGAATTATATAAAACGGAAAATGATTTGCAACATAATTTTGTTGTTTGGAGCAAATACGTCGCATACCACTATTGCTAAAGATGTACCTTTTTTTTTATTTTGATGGACTTGCAAAATATGCAATAGTCTTTGCAGGTATACTTTGATCCCCTAAAAGGAAGAGACATAAACAAAGGGGAGGGGGGAGGGTGGGGGGGGGGGGGGGGGGAAACATGGGAAGGGATGCAGCAAGCACAACATTGTTAAGAAAGGCGACTCACGACCTTTTAAACTAAACTTGGATCTCATCCAAGCACCTTTCCAAGGCATGGATGCAACTAAGAGTCTGATACATAGGAAAGTTGATTGCTAACTTCATAAACTACTTTAAACCATTGATAGGAACTGCATAAAGGTTTCACCCTAAATTCTTATTCTAAGTTACAAACTACGGAGAAACAAAATCCAACAGTTTGATACCCTCAGAACAGGAAGCTATTAAACTTAATAACAAACCGATAATGTTCCAGACGCCGAAGCCACATGACGACTTGAGCATGAAAAAGACCCATAAGGGGCCGGTATTTCATGCAAGATAACAACACGTGCATCAGTACTCATCGGACATGTTTGTTGAATGCTCATGCTTGCTTCTTCTCCCCATCACCCGGAATGCTCCTTTTCAGATCCTCATTCTCCTTTTTGAGAGAACCAACTCGAGATTGAAGAATGTTAATCATGGCTTGAGCACCCATCATATCAAGTCTCAGTGACTCTCTTTCGACAGAAATTTTGCGGATCTCATCCTGCAGATCATTAATAAATTTCACGCAGCCACGAGGCATATGTGGATCAAGATTAGCAACATCAAATGTAGATGCAGAGTCATTGGGACTTTCTTTGGGTTCACCAGGTTCCGCTAGGGAAAATTCCAATAATGCAGATATTGCAGTCCTTGTTGCTGCAGATATTGCCATTGTCTCTACAGTCGTTTCTGTTGTTGTTGTTGAGGAGGAGCTAGGACCATGCAAGGTCATGATTGAATCATCCGAAGCATTTGAATGGTTAGAACCTGCATCATCACTATTCTTTCTCCGTTTGTACTTCAATAGCTGGAAGGGCGCTTCTGTGTTGAGCACACACAGAGGAGGACAATCCTCCTTCCTTTCACTTTTGCACATGGGTAAAACATTCTGGGATTTCCTTGGAGGTTCACCAATTCGGAGATCCAAGTTGAGGGAATAACTATTCTGCAAGGCCTCAACAACAAAATTAAATTTTAGGTTGTAATTTCAGGCATGCTAACAATTGTGGCCCTATAAACTAAGCCTAATAAGTAAAATATTGCCACCTTGGCTTAGCCGAGGTGGTGCTGGGGCATTTGCCCCAGCTGGGTGAGGGGGTTCGATCCCCCTCACCCCCAAAATCCTCCACATATGTGGAGGTTGCCCACTTTGTGGGTAGGGGTGCTTCCACCCCGTGTGGTGTCTTGGACCAACGTTTCTCTGTCTCCTTCTAACGACTGACTGACTAACCACTAACCATTACTTGTGTCCAAAATAAAAAAAGTAAAATATTAAACAATAAAACACATTTGGCATTGTGACGACACCGATAAACTAGATTTGGCTGTGGATGAAAAGGCACAATCACTTCCATGATCTTGTTTCTTGCACTGTCCATGCCCAATATCTTTCTGTTAATGAGAAGAAATAATCCATAGCCCAAGTTCCTAAGATCAGGCGCAAATGTGATTCCTTCATAAAAGGTGGAATAAAAAAATCGGTAATATGCCAGCTCATGTCATAGCAACAAAGTACTCTCTGACATATCCACATTCGAACAACCATTATTATTGTCCAAAGCATCCTAAACTATTTTGCGTTGGCAAACTTTGAGCTGTTGATATCTGTCAAGTTCCACTAAAGACAGTTATATAATTAAATCAATTGTCTTTTAGCTATTCTCAACCTAAATAGCCAAGGCACTAGGAGACATACAAAAAATTATCACGCTTGAACTGGATCAGCAGCTATAGTTACAACAGTAATAACTTAAATATTTAACTGTAGCCAATAGCAATTCAGCTGTAACTTCTTTCACTTTTTTAATTTTTAAGTGTTCATTCACAACTTGAACACTTTCCTACTTTTAACTAGTATTTCCCGTTTGGGAGCCAATAAGAATCACCTTATGCTATATCTCGGACAACCACAACTCGTTATCACTCTAACAAAATGTCAAAAAATGAAAATTTTCTTTCCTTTTTTATTTTTTTATTTTTTATTTTTTTAAAGGAAACAAAATAAAATCCAGCAATAATCTTTCTTTCCTTTGTCTTAGGTTTTTAGGTGCTGTAAATCTTGGTGGCCTGACATAAGGACTGTAACTGCCATAACAGACATTATGCACTCACATCAGCTTGTAGCGTTGTGAACTGCAAATCAATTTCCTAATATGACAATACATATAAGATTTCTTATGCAACGGCTGGCATTAAGAAATGGTAATGGATGTGATTAGTGTGAACTACGACAACCAGCTAAATGACAGAGCAAAGTGTTCCAGCCCTTAAACTTCCATTACACAGTAGTAGTCTGCCATTTAGCCAGATTATTTCACCAGATTACTGCTTTTTGTGATACAAAGGACCTATTTTTCAAAATATTCACTGCTTGCGTAGGATAGGAAGAATTTGGCTGGTGGAGCCAAGGGAAAAGGAACACAGATGGAATTATATCAGTGAAGAAACTAATGGTGATCTCCTCAGGGAACCAAAGGAGTAATGTCTTCTTGTAAAACCTATCAACTCAGAGCACTCACTTTCATCAATCCTGATGAGGTTATTGTTTCTTCAGCAATGTTAGTAAATCTCACAGCATATCATACGTATTAAGAAATAGAATGATATTGCTTGTCCCAGAAAAGAAATCTCTTGATCAAAGGGTTACAAGAAAGTCACTGAGGATGAGAAGGGCATAAGAGATGCAATAATGGTGTGTTGCTTGTTATATTTACTTTAAAAAGTTGAATGGGTAGAGACACCCTTTTCTGAAGAGAATAATTTGCCTTTTTAGAAGGATCTCGTTTTGCTCTTTTCACTTCTCCATTTGATTTCAGACTTTAAGCCTACAGGTAGTAATTTCCATCTCTAGAATGTGCTTGTATCTTCCAAAATTTAATTCAAATTTTCTAACTTTTTCTTTATTATGGGAAAAGCAAGAAATGTTCCAATTAGGAATGTGCATCCATGTTCCATTATGAATTAGTACATTTTAGTCATGAAGTTCATCACTTTCCCTAGTTTACAAGCATGAATTATGGGAAATGTGAAGAAACGAAACCATTTTCAGCACATCAAACAAAAATAGGTGTCACCAGGCAATGTTTAATGCTTTGCCACATAAACTCACATTACAGAAATGGAAAGCACATACCTCCTCAACACGATTCACTTGAGAAGTATCATGGCCAGCCACAACTTCGTCCACAGCATCTGCACTTGGGATTAAAGCTGATTCACCATCATCCCACTCTTCCTCCATGAATGGAGCATAACGGTTCCCGTTTGGTGGTCCTATGTTGTTCTTGTGAAATACTCTACAGAGCACATATGAATCGTTCTTGCAACAAAACAAAACAACAAACAAATCATATTCCTAAGATTCCCAACGCAACAAGGAATGGCAAAGAAAGTCACCAAGAAGATAAAGAAAACAAGTAATAAGATGTACAAACTAAAAAATCATATGCAACACAGTTCACGTCAAATGCGAACATCAGTAGATACATAATGGATTCTACAACTTTGGTAGGCTAGGCTTAATATATTTTTGAAGTATTCCATAGATTTCAAGTCAAAATTGCATGAATAAACAGATGTTCCCTTGATGTCCCTACACATCCATGCAACCAAACAGAAAACCACATGGCCAAACCGTCACAAAATTCTTATTAGTGACCCACCTGCGCGACACCAATTCTTTCCAATTCTTCATCAGCAAGTCTATACTCATGCATTACCCAATTGGTACGCTGCCCACCCGGGGCACGACCACTATGAAACACGAGAGTTTTCTTCATTGCTATGAGATGGGTGTCCCGTCGAACCTCCCTGTCCTTGCCAGTGGCTTTCCAGTAACCCTGGCCTGTGGCTCTATTCATTCTTGCCCCGTTCCCATACTTCTTGTCCAATGCACAAAAAAAGTACCACTCTTGATCCCTGGTCTTCAACCTCGACTTATCTGAAACCAAAATAGCTGATTACCATCCTTGTGACCATCCTTGTGGAGGCCCAATTCAAAAATTACCAACAAGAACAAGGATAAAACAGCATTAAGCTAACTACCCACACAATCTCCTCCCACCCCAACCCCAACCCCCCACCAACCCCCACCCCGCAAAAAAAGAAGCCTTGAGTTCCCAAACCCACACACCAAAAGCAACAAGATCCCCAAAAGCAAAAACCCCAGCAACAAAAACAACCAAGAAAAGATGCTGAGAAGCCATATGTATAAGCACATTGAACTCAAAAATTAAAAATTAAAACAAAAAAACCCTAAAAGACATAAAATCAAGACGAATATAGCCCACAAATCAGCCTTCCATACATCCCCACACCCACATAAAATTAGAACCAAGGGAACACATAAAATGAGTACACCAGCAAGCAACCGGAAGCTAATTACTTGAAGAAAACAGAAAAAGAACAAATCTTTAAAAGAAAAGAAAAAAAAAAAAAGAAGGAAAACAGAAGTACACTGTACAGTACCCAACCAAATATATATAATCACCAAAATTGTCAACAAAAATGAAAATACAAAGATAGGAATTTTTCAAAATGAAGAAAATAGCCGAAAATTAGACCTGCCAGCTCCCAAGGTTCGTTCTTGTAAATATCGACTTCGGCGATGGCGTCAAAACGGACAGGCTTGTTAGAAACCTTCCGTTTCAAGTAATAGCTGACAAGCTCCTCGTCCGTGGGGTGGAACCGAAACCCAGGAGCCAAAGCAGTAGTGGGCTTAGGTGGTGCCGGCGGCGCTGGGGTTGGGGCGGCGGCCACCATCGCCCCCGCCGTCGTCGTCGTCTTGGGCGAAGCGTTGGTCTCGGAAGCCATGGCGTTTTGGGGGTGGAGGAGGGGTAAAGTTAGGTGGTCGGTGGGAGAAACAAAAAATTGGTGGGATGGGGAGTGGGGTTCGAAGAAAGATAAGGGTCCAATTTAATTGATTGATGGCGAAGAAACAAGTGGATGCCTTAGATTGCAAGCAATTAGGTTCATTTCGGTTTTTGTGTTTCTTGGGGACGGTTGCCGCTGCAAGTTTGGATTCCCCTTTTTCCTGTGTTTGGGGATTTATTCATATACGAGGATAAATCCTAAAATTTACAGGAAAAGCGTTAGTTTTTAAAGTCGAAAGTTTCGAATTTAAATTTTATTTAAAATTAATTAAAATTAAAAAAAATATATAAATTCAAGACTAGTGTGAAATTTTTATAAATATTTTTTTAAAAAAATAGACATTATAGAAAATAACTATAAAATAGTTATAGGACGACAAAAGTTCTTTTTTTAAAAAAAATTTTGAAGAATTTTTTTAAAATTAATGTTTAAAGTAATATTGAGTAAATTTAGGGTAACGTTAAGTACGTTTATGGTTTAATTTTGAAAAAAATAAAATTTTTATTATTTTTTAAATATTAAACTCATTCATATGTCTATTTTATAATTATTTCCTATTTCTTCTTAGTGGGACTCATATTTTCAATATAATCTTCTTTTTTTTTCCATTTAAATCTTAAATGTTTATGATTTATTTTATGTAAGACTATTTTAGATGGAATTGGTGAATCCGAAAAAAAAAAAAAGTGTTTGACACGAAGATAGTAAAATTTCGTCCAAAAATCAAGTTAAGTAGAATAAAACATAAAAATGTAGGACTGAAATAAGAAAGCAAAAAGTAATAAAATTACTTTGAAAAAGTTCCTAAAACTTGAGGATTTTAAGGTGGCTAATCCCTTTATACGTTAGGATTTTTTTTCTTTTTTTATGCACTTGGGATTTATTAATTCTAGTGAGCCAGATATCGATTGTGTTCAAGTAAACATATGTCAATGAAATGGCATTGCCATTATTAGTAGCGATTTAGCGAACAATTTTTAGTTGTGGTCAATATAAGATAGTTTACTGATGTAACAGTGCGCTGTAACTTTTTACTCGTCGCGTGTTATACGTCTAAAAAACACGCGCCTATGTAAAACTTTTATCATATTTTATCTACGTTATTATAAGTTTTTTTTTTTTTAAATCTTTGTAAAATAGTCTTCACGGGGTTCTCGCAATTTTCTAAATCGAGATAATTGATACAGAAAAAAATTTTTGACTATAAAATTTAGTAACTATAAATAACTATAATATACGACACAACAGAAAAAATATATAATATTTTTTTATATTTATAAAGAAAATATATGATATGTCAATTAGAAATGTACAACTTATATAAACAAATGAAATATATGACGTGGTAAAAAAATTACAAAAAATTCATATAATATGTTAAAGATAATTATATGACTGTATAAATAATTGTTAAAAACTAAAATTTTTTAATTTGAAAAGTATATAATTATTTAAACAGGTTGTATATTTTTTTTAATATATTGTATATTTTTTTATAAATACAAAAAAAATTATATATTTTACTTATTATATGATATATTACAACTATTTATAACCACTAAATTTTACAATCAGAGGTCCTCTAATCGGTATCATGGGTAAAGTCTCAAATAAGTTTTACTTGGAAAGATAAGATAAGTCACATTGGTAATTATAGTAAGTTATTTAAGTGAGTTTGTTGTAGGTTTTTACATCGATATCTCCAACGAAAGGCATAATCATACGTTATATTTTGAAAGATAAGATAAGTCCTATCAGTGAATACAGTAAGTCATTAAATTGTGTTTGACCATTTGAATAATAAATTAATTAAATAAAATTTTCTAATTTAATTCTCATTCTCTTTTTTTTTTAAGTAATTCTCTTCTAATTTAATTAGAAGGTTCTTTAGAAAACACTTTAGTTGTTAGAGTTAAACGTTTTTAGTTCAACTCTTAAGAAAGAGAAAGTGAAATTTGTGAGAAATTTTTTTTTTATATAATTTATAGTCTAATGAGTCTTTTAATAGATTAAATTTAATTAGAAGAATTAAGTTAATACTAAACTAATTTTATTACTTGCAGGTAAATATTTTTATTTTATTGTTTGTGCTAAAAGGTTTGTTTATAAGAGAAAAATATACAGATTTTCTTAAGACAAAAAATTTAAATGCACTCTCGTCAAATTGGTTCTTCATTAAACTTGCTTTTGATGCAGTTATTGATGCCAAACTCTTATTGTTTTTAAAGTTATCTGTCCAAAAAAAAAAAAAAAATTGCTCTCTGTTTTTTATTTCTCCTACATTGCACCGAAAAATCAAAGCACAAACAATATAGAAGAAAGCAAGACAATGTGAAAATAACATTAATAAATATTGTAACAATAAAATTTTCAAATTCAACCTCGGGAGAAAAGAGTTGACCAACTAAAGGTGTGTTTGTTTCTTATAAAATATTTTACAGGAAAAAATTTTACAGGTTTTTCGACAGTTGTTTTACGAAAAATATTTTACATAGGCAAAATTTGGAAAAAATTTTCAGATTTTCAGGTAAAATAACTTCTTCTTTTGCAGAGTTGAAGTTATTATAAGGGAAAACACAAACTGTGTTATAAGTAAGTGATAAAAGAAAATTATTATTTTCACTGCAAATATTTTTCCCTATAAATATTTTATAAATATAAGTTATTTTACAGTAAACAAACGGATCTTAATTTATAACACCAACTGGATAATAAAATCAAGAGACAATGCATAGAGCCTTCTTTTTCTTTTTTCTTTTTTTTTTGAACAGTAAAAAAAGCCTTCTTTGATCTAGCAATGCAATACTAAAAATATAAATTGATGGATGGATGCCTATCAAATAAGATGACAATAGATATAATGATGAAAGAAATTGGGAGAAACGGCTAGAAAAAGAAGTAACAACATAAAACGATAAAACGAAAGCACGCTAATATATTGAGAGCTTCAATCATAATTACTTCAAAACTCTTCATCTTCTGCAACATTTGTAATTATGATATATAATTTCACATAATGTTAATTAGAAGAGTGATTGGTTGGGTCATAATTGTTGAACAACATTTTATGTAGTACAAAATAATATTTATAGTAACGACATAATTTCACATAAAACTAACTTACATAATATAATTAATTAAAAAAGTTAACTATTATAAAGAAGAAAACTAAATTCTCATGTAAAAACTAGAGGTAACAAATGAGAGGATCAGGTTGAATTTAAGGCAGATTATTTTAAGCTTACATATTATTTTATTTTTCGGTCATTCGAATTTTGAATATTTTAGATAACAGATTCATCAAGTTTTGGATTTATTTGATTTCAGATCATTTAAATTTTAAGTAGTTTGAGTTAGGAGTTCATTAGATTATGAATCAATTAAATTTTGAGTATTTTAAGTTACAAGTTTATTTAGTTTCAGAATTTTCAAGTTTAGGTAGTTTAAGTTATGCGTTGACCGGATTTTAGATTTATCAAATTTTAAGTTTTTCAACTTTTAGGTATTTTAAATTTATTGATTTTTGAGTCATTCAAATTTTAAGTATTTCAAATTTTGAATATAGAAACTTAAGGTTTTTTAAATTGTAGACTTAAGTTAATCAGTTTTTGAAGCGATTAAACTTTAGATCATTCAAACTTTATACCATTTTAAATTTGAGCTATTCAATTTTGAGTTGAATTGAGTCCGTTGTATTTGGGTTTCCAATCATTAACTTTTTAAGTCAGTATGTGTGGGTCGAGTAAAGTTTGACAGAGGTCAAATCCAATTATTTTCGTTAGGTCAACTTTTACGACCTTTATAGGGAAAATGGAACAAAAACTAACAGAAAAGTAGCCATGTTGCAATATATATGTTGGCACCTATTTATAAATAGTTTCTTTAAGGAAGGATTTTTTTTTATTTTTCACAATTATTTATATTTTGTGTCTTTTGAGTTTTAATAAAAAAAAGCCAATGATTTTAGAGAGTGTTTTGGGCAAATTTTTAGGGAGGTGTATTTGTATTTTATTTTCAAAAAGTAAGGAGATAAATTTTTAGTAAATTTTTTTATATTTCTGTATAATTTTATTTATTTTTTTATAGGACTTGTAAATAATAGCTAATTGAAAAATAACTCAATGTTACTTTTTACTACTTTATAAACTACTTTTTACTTTTTAATGTTAATAATAATTTATATGGACTAAATTACCCTTTAAAATATTTATATAATTTTGTTATTTTTTTACTTACCACATAAATTGTATCATGTTAATCTATTTCATTAACTTTTGAATGAGCACAATATTTTTTTAGCAATTTTTAAATAATATTTTTTACTTCAATTTTTTTAATATTGATGCTTATAAAAAAATCTCAAATATTATATTTTTTTCCATCTAGTAAAAATTAATAATTTTCAAAAAATTTAAAAAGTTAAGTGAAAAATTTCTCAATATTATTTATAGAATATTATTCTAAAAATATAAAATATAAAAATAAATTTTTTAATATGATATATTTATATATATTAAATGTTTAAATTAGATATTTAATTATTTAACAGTAACAATAAATATAAAAATAATTAAATAATTTATTAATTTTATTAACAATCAACAAACAAAAATAAAAATTAATAATTAACAATCAATAATAATAATTAATAATAATAATATTTAACAAATAAACTAAACATATCCTTATAGACCTAACGCAACGATTCGTGACTAAAGTTGTTTCATTAATAACAAAGTAGCATTTCAAGTACCTGTTGTGTACAAATGTAATAATGCAACTTGAATTTTTAGGACTCGTATATGCTCGTTCTGAAAACACGCGCCAATATTTTAGATCTTCATTAAACTTGTCATAATTGAACTGATCATTAAAATAAAAAATTAATAATTAAACATTAAATTAGTTTAACTAGTTTAACTAATTTTTGAATCTAAAAAATTAGTATTTAAGAACTAACATATTTTAATTTATTTTGAAGTTGATTAATATAAATTATTGATAGAGATTTAATGATATATTTTGTAGATATTAATGTGATATTTAATATATTTAGTTATATGTTATTTATTATTTAATATTAAGTAAAAAATATTAGATTTTATGCATTAATGTAAAGTATTTAATTTTTTAGTAAAATAGCGTAATAATTTATGTTATATTTCAAATATGTGTGTATGTGTATGTTTTCTATCTTATGAGGAAGATAAATATCTTGTCTATTAGTACATTACAATTCTTTAATATTAAGTTATGTTGTTAAAATACTTACAAGAAAAGCAGAGAATAATAATAAATTAATTTTATATATTTGATAACAAAATGTTGATTTGAAAAGAAACATTAATAACGCGACGTATATAATGCACAAGATCTAATGTGTTGTGCGTTGAAGTATTAAATGAATTTAGTGTATAAATAAAATTTAGTGTATATATTTAATCAAAAAAAAAAGGTGTATATTTGTGAACAAGGAAAGCAATTGGTGTAGTGACTTAGACACCAATGAATGAATTCATTGACTTGAGTTCGAGCTTGAGGAGGTGCAAGGATTTCCCAACATTTTTATTATAAACTCTAAACACGTGACGTTCTAACAGATTATCGTCATAAATTAGTCTAGTTCACTGGTTTGCGGTTGAATCATTCTGTTCACCAGCTTTCAACTAGTTCTCAATATCTCTGTTTTCAGTGTCTTAACAATACTGGACCTTGAGCCGATCAGACCGGCTAGTCTAGCCCAATTTTCAAAACATTGATCTTAATTTGTTCATATGAATCTAAATGTACAATTCAATATTCATAATCATGGGCAAAAGTCTCATGTATTATTTGCATGACAGGTAAGTCAGATTAATGAATATAATAAGTCATCTAACTAGGTTTGATTGTTTAAACAATAAGTTAATTACTTGAGATTTTTGATTTAACTCACTTTTAATTTAGTTATGGTATTTGATTAATTATATAAATATTAGTATGAAAAAACGAAGCGGGACCACTTTGAAAAAAAAATGTTAAATCGGTTGCATAAGACATAAGTCAATGTATTCTACTCTCACAAAATAAGTGCAAACACCTAATTACATGCATAGTTCCTTTTAGGTAGAATTTTTGTTTTTTATTTTTTTTTCTTTTCCCACTTATTTTCGTTTTGAACAAAAAATGTCAATAATTTTGAGAACTAGAGCAATGGTTTGTGACTGAAGGCTAGGGTTGCATTCTCAATAATAATAATCTTTGGTCGTCCAAAAAAAGAAGGAGGGCAACACCTAAAATTAAAGAGTGACTAATTTAGAAAAACAAACTTCAATAGAATCTTTAGAGAGCAAAGGAAGCAATTCAGGTGGGAGATCTGTGAATAAAGTGAGACTAAGACTCTAAGTAGTAGTATAAGATGTAAACCAATCAGCTGCACGATTGTTCTCGTGATAAAATGGTAGAACTGGACTATCCAATCTCTGCACAGTAACTCTCTGCAGCAATTAACTAAATTAGCCTGTGGGTGTGTCGTAGGAACGCCCCTTGAAACAGCAAGATAAACGGCCTGTGAATCAGTTTCAATGATGATAATCTATAAATGTAATTGTGCGACAAGAGCTTTCTGATCCATCTAAAAAACAAGCGCCTATGTCAAATTTCGGTCATATTATAGTTTTGTTTGTGTAGGTTTTTAATTATATATTCTTAATTAAGGGTGTACATAAAACTGCCGGATTCGTCCAATTTAACCAACTCAATTAAAACTAAACTAAAATTATAAAAACTGCTGAGAATGGATTGATTATGATTTGTTATTTTGACAAACCACATTCTATGGTTTAAGGTTTTAGAAGTCTAAAACCTGTCAAAACTAAATTGACCACCACATATTAGTAAAAACCAAAAATATGTTTTATGAAAAAATATATCACATGAAAAAATCTGACTATTTTCACAAAATCCAATCATGCTCAACAGTTTGGTGATTCTTTTTTTTTTTTTCCTTCATTTTGTTTCGATGCATTTGTTCATGGGAATATTGTGGAAGAAATTTAAAGAAAATTAAAGGCTAATTTCTTAATTATTTTATGATTAATTACACCAGACGTGAATTAAAAGTAAAATTCAAGAACCACTCCTTGTCCAATTTGATAAATAGGTTCATAACACTTTCCCTTTTTTTACATATTGATTTTTATAAATTTTTGCTTTTTACTCGTGCATGCAAAATAATTAGTAATTTTGTAGATCTCATAATACCATAAAACTAAGGTACCATCTAATGTATTTTATTTCGCTATTGATGCCTACAATATTATTAAGACTTGCTTGTGAGAAATAGTCAATTTTTTATATTCGAGCTTTTTATATGCTATGAATAATTATCTTTATGTTCCTAAGAAAGAATTATTATCATTATGTTTATAAAAAACAAAATTATTCTAAAATTATAGTTTAAACCGCCAAACCGACTAAACCAACTCGCAACTGCTAATAACAATTTTGTTGATTTCATTCTTATATTGATTTAATTATGGTTTTAAAATTTTTTAAACTGTCACTAATAAGTTAGTTTGAATATAACTATCAATTTACTTCAAACTGACCTACGTGCATCCTTATTCCCAAAGACAGGTAAATCTTGTGCGTTTTATTTTGAAGGGCAAGTCATTTACGATAAATATGGTAAGTCATTTCTGTGGGCTTGACTCTTTGAGAAATGGGTTAATTACATGAGATTTTCTTTATTGGCATCATAAGTTAACTTAACACCAAATTTGAGTCAGAAATAAATTTCAACTTAATTCAGCACCAAATTTGAGTAAGAAAAAAATTTTAAGCGGTGCTGGCAGCAAGGGAAAAAATTTAATCGTGTCTATAAGTTATAAAATTGGTTTATGTTATCCTCACAAAATTGGTGCAAGCATCTAATTATAAATGTAGTTTCATTGAGATAAGATTTTTTTAAAATTTTTATTGTTCAATTTTTTTGTCCCACTATTTTTGTTTTTTTGAATAAAAAAAAAATTATTACAGGTATATTAATTATCAAATCTACGAGTCGAGGTGGGATCCATCCCGTTATTTTTGTTTTAAGCTTTTGAATTTGAACACATAAACTGTGGTTTGGAAAGCTCTCTTTCTGACTTCTTTTCTTCTTTTTTATGACAAGAGCAAAGAAATAGAAAGAGTAAAATGCAAAAGAAAACTAAGACAAAACAAATCTCAGTTACCGCGAGGAATAGCAACCCCAATCATATCCTAATATATGAGTTCTTGCACACGGATAGGTTACAGACCATAAGGTGAACATCAAAAGAGGCACCCATGGGAGCAAGGAAATTAACATAAAAAAAAATTTCTCTCAAAGTGTGTGCAAACTACATTCTCAAACCCTTTCCAAAAACTTCATATATACACCCTACATTGAGAGGCTGATAATGATCAAGTTCCCAATTAATCTTACCAATCTTCTCAATAGCTAGAAGAGAATCTGATTCCACAATAAGTCTGCAAATGGCAACCTTCTCAATATCCTCTGTCCCAGGCAATCTTTAAAGCCATGCAAATGGCTCTCAATTCAACCCCAATCACTATGGAAATGCCATTGAATCTGTAAAAGCCAAAGTCCTAGCGGCCACAACTATCTTCGTGAGATGCCCCAAAAACTACTGGAGGGTAGACCCGGGCTTCTTTTTGCGCTTCCATTGACATTCACTCTGATCATCAACACCCCAGGTGATTTCCATAAGAAACCAATCTTGCTAACCAATGAAACCAACCTCCTCTTCTCTACGTTTAATGGTTTGGATAATGTCTAGTTGGCTATGTTGATCCCCTTTAATTAAATAAACTTCGATTCCTCCACTCTCATCTCCAAATCGTGATCCCTTTCTTTTTATAGCAACCTTTCATGTCGAGCGGTGATCTCAGTCCCAAGACACCCCCCACCCCCCCCCCCCCCCCACCCCCCCCCAAAAAAACCCCCAAACTTCTTTGGTCTACATGCTTCGGCGCAACAAACCAAGCTGATTTTATATTGTTCCTCCGTGCTGCCCCAGTGCCCCATAAGAACCTCCAATTGCAACGATCTAGCTCATCACAACATTTCAATTTATCTTTAAAATAAGTTCTTATGTAAGATTTCATCATATTTTATCTATGTTAATATAAGTTTTTAATTTGATAATCCCACGGGACAAATCATACTGATGAATATGGTAAGCCACCTAAGTGACTTTAATTATTTGAGTAATGAGTTAATTGCATGTGTTTTTTTAATTTGACTCCCTTTTCAGGAGAGTCAAGTTAATTTAGTATCAAATGTCAAGAAGAAAAAAAATTATGCAGCATTAAACAAAAACAAAATGTTAAACTGATTCTGTGAGACAGAAAATTAGTCTACTTCACTCACAAAAAAAAAAAAGAGCAAACATATCAAGCACCTAATTAGATGAAAATTTTAATATAAAAACCAATAGTTTTAATTTGAAATATTAGAGAGATAACAAACTTTTATAAAAACTTAAAAGAAATTTATTTATTTATTTTTGAATTACCAAAGACCAATTATTGGATATGTTCCTAAGGTAGAATAATGAGATATGTTTTCAACAATTTCAATCTGACTTCACATCCACCTTTTTTTATTTCTTATCCAAATCCTTTTATTAGTCTCTCATATCCTTTTAATATTCATTTTTTAAAAAGAAGAATAATTCTTCTCAAATTTGAAGATTTTGCCACATCAATAAAAATATCCTCCACAATCAAAATAATCCATTCCCAAAAAATTTTTTAAAAAATAACAATAATCTAAAACTAAAATGACAATTTCAAACGACCCCATCCAACCTGACCTCTGCTAATACATTCCCTATCATACCTTTTAATTTTTAAGTCTTAATGGGCCTTATCAAGACGTTTGAGTAGAATTATGTATCTGGCTCAATAGGTGGATGTTTGTGTGCTTGAGTAATTCATTATTCATGGTCGAGTTCTAATCACGGTGGCCTATTAACAGGTGTCAAATTAATGTACCCAATAAATTTATCGGATTCATTGGCCACCATTTTCTCGATGCTTCCCATTCTTCTGCTAGTGCACCTGCTTCTGGTCCATGGGCAAGATGGTGAATTTCATGTGATAAGTGGTGGACACTATCCAGTGATAAAACATCATACATAATTTTACATGCAACCCATTTGCCTCGACCTGCACTTGATTTTTCTCGATTAGTTTAAACTTTGCCTCAAGGTTACCCTTGTAATCAGGAATAAAGCAATTTTCCTCATAATATGATCTTCAGGATGAACACATACTTGTAACACTAGGACTTTCAATCTCAGCTATCATTACCTGTAACACTAGGAGTTTCGATCTCAGCTATTTGTTACATGGGATATACCTGTTGTGACTCCTTTACATATAATATTAAAAATGTTGAATAATTGAAATTAAAAAAAAAATAATTATATACCATTATATGACCTGTATAACTATTTTGAATATGCTTAAAATTAAACTGTGTAGTGAAATTCTTATTACATTAATACTATTCAAGTGACATTTTGGGAGGTCTAATGAATGTTATTTTGATACAATGATACTCCATGAAGTTTAGCTATGTAGCAGAGTCTTTATTAATTAATACTATTCAAGTGACATTTTTGGGGAGTCTAATGAATGTTACTTCATCGGCAAGGTATAGGCATGTGTCAACAAAAGAAATGTACAAGTATGTGAAAGATCAAAATGAGGGTTCAACATCAGTACCAGCACTCTAAAGTTATTGAATTAATTATTTTTTTTTTTGTAAATAGAGCACTAGATCGTGACAGCTTTCAATACAGGCAATTTTTATCTCCATGGAAGGCAGGGAAATATACCTTTTAAAATAATGGAGAAAATTACCACACTGTTGTAGTGTTTTGCACTTAAAAGTTAAAGTTTATATTGAGGAATTGAATAATAAGTTAGAATGTGAATTTCGAAATAATCTTCAATAAAAAATGTTCTGAATATAAACTGGAAAAAGTTAATGGTCATGCGTTTTTTAAAAAACGATTAGGTCATATTACAATAACATTCATATTTTTTGTAATAATAATTATATTTTTTTGTAATAAAAATTTATATTTTACTTTTTTATTATAAAAATATGTACATTATTATAAAAAAATATGTATATTATTACAATATAATAAAATTATTTGACAAATTTATATGTCCATATAATACTGCTCAAACTTATATATCGTATGACAATCACTAATGTTTTACTTTTTGGTCTTTATCATAAATCTGAAATGGGTCCTCCATTAACCAACGAAAATCACATTAAATTCATTGATCAATCCCTGTTTGCAAATAGGCGTGGCTTTGGTGTGATTGGATAAATATGGAGAAATTAAATAGAAAGTAAATAGAAAAAAAAAGTATAATAATGATAATATTATGATTGATAAAAAGTAACGAGAAAGAAAGTGAATAGTAATTTGTACGAAAAAAAATAAAAAATAATTATTTAGATTAATAAAAAATAAATAAAAAAATATGAGTAAAAAATTTTATTTTTTATTTTTTCCTTTTCCTTTCCTTTAGAAAGTAGTCAAATATGGTGTCAATGTCAATTGGTTTTTTTTTGGTTTTTGGACACGTCTAATGGTGGGGATTTTTTTTTTTCTACGGGACCAAAAAAAATTCATTCACTTAAATTTACAACCTCTACAATGCAATATTTCTCTCTAAAGATATTAATTTGAAATTAAATTTTCTCTACACATTTAACGGTTGTCTTAAATTGTTTCCAAATGTTATTTGAATATTTGATTGAAAATAAGTCTAAATTTTAATTTTTTTTCAAAGTTAAATAACAAAAAAAGATGTAAATTCATATTCAGTTAATAAAGTAATTGAATAAAATGCATCTGAGCTTTATAGATTTATTAAATAATTTAATTTTAAATAATAATAAAATAATTATATAATTTATTTAATAATATTTAATAATTTTTTATTTTTAAATTTTAATTATTTAATAATTTATATATTATTTTATTATTATTAAATATTACTATTTAAATATTATTAATAGTTGTCATCTTTCTTGCCACTTGTTGATAGCTTTTCGTACCATGCAAGCTCTGCTACTCTGGCTTTCGCTGCTGTCAAATGTCATCGTGTTGATTGACCCATCATCCAGCCATATATAGCTCATTTGCTATATATAGTTTACAGGGTCTTTTTGCTTCAATTTTGAGTTGAGGCAATAAGAGTTTTGGCGCCCTAAAAAATGCCTCTCGAAAATCTTCCAGTCCAAGTTGCGGTAGCATTATCAACAATATTATTATTCTTTGTTGTAGTGGGCAACGGGGACGAAATTTTCTATAATTGGCACGTTACAATTGATACAACTATCAAACCGGCATCCGTTGATCAACCTGTAAGGCATAATATTTTGTCTCTTTTTTTTTGGTTTACACAACATTAGAAGCAAATAGTTTTCAACCATTTTTTGTTCTTTTATTTTCCTATTTATAACTTGGTATTTTTAATTATAAGAAAATGTTTTCTCATTTTTGCTTGGTTGTTTCTTGTTGACAGGTCATTACAATAAATGGGATGTTTCCTGGACCTCTTATCAATGCTACTACCGATGATAATATTCATATCAGTGTGTTTAATGATATGGACGAGCCACTTTTGTTTACATGGTAGTCTATAATTGTCATTATTAATCAATTGCTTTGCCACTCTTGGACACTAGCCTATTTCTGAGAAGGGCATGGGTACAATTTAAGAGGATTCGTACTTGATTTTTTTCTTGAATAATGTGCCAATTGCAATAATTGTCAATTTTTTACAGTTACGTCTTATTTTTTTCAAAAAAAAATATAATAACATGTTATTTTTATTTTTTATTTATATTTTAATATTGTGGTCCTAAAAAATTGATATTTCGTTATAATTCCATGCATCGTTGGGCAAAAAAGGGGCAAAAAGAATCAGGATTCATGTCTTTTTTTTCTTCTGGGAATTACCGAATGTTAATTTGGATAATTTGACCAACAATGAAATTGATACAGGAATGGCATACAACAGAGACTAGACTCATGGCAAGATGGAGTAAGTGGCACAAATTGTCCAATTTTGCCAGGCAAAAGCTGGACTTATGTGTTTCAAGTGAAGGACCAAATTGGTAGCTTTTTCTACTTTCCTTCAATTAACTTCCAGAAAGCTGGGGGTGGATATGGTCCAATTCGAGTGAACAATCGAATAGTTATCAGTGTTCCTTTCGCCAAACCAGAGGCAGATTTTGATCTTCTCATTGGTGATTGGTACCAATACAGTTACAAGGTAATGGAAACATGTTACATTACTTTGTAGGCAATTCTAGTATTCTTAACTTACGATGGAAACTAACTACAGTGTAAATTGGTAAATAGGACCTGAGATCCATGATGAACAACAGTTTTATGGCCTATTACAATCCCCCCGGCATGATCCTAACAAATGGCAAAGGCCCATATTTAGACCCTTCAACAGAAACTTATGAATCTTTGACAGTCACAAAAGGTATAAAATTTTAATTATTCCCAAGATTCTGAAACTTACCCTTCATTTTTTCTTTTTTTTAACCCAAAAATAACAATAATAATAATAGTTTGTTGTGATGCATGTGCAGGGAAGACATACAGATTGAGGATATCCAACGTGGGGACGACATTGAGTTTTAACTTCAGAATTCAAAATCATACCATGGTGTTGGTTGAAACAGAAGGGTCCTACACAAAACAGATTACATTAGACTCTCTGGACGTGCACGTTGGGCAATCCTACTCCGTTCTTGTAACGGCAAATCAAGAGGCCGGTGACTATTACTTTGTTGCATCTGCTAAGATGGTTAGTGGCCCTAATTACTATCTGACTGGCATTGGAGTGCTGCATTATGATAATTCCACTGCCAAAGCTATTGGGCCTATCCCAAGTGGACCCGATCCATTTAATGTACAATTCTCCGTTAATCAAGCCAAGTCCATAAGGTAACCTTCTTTTAGAATCTCAGTATTTTTGTGAGTAAAATTAAAAATATCCTTTTTTTTTTTTTTTTTAACTCTTGTTTGTTTGGGTCTAAAAATAAAATATTCAGGTGGAACTTGACCACGGGAGCTGCGAGGCCTAATCCACAAGGAACCTTCAATGTGACCAATGTGACCTTGTCTCAAACGTTTATCCTCCGAGGATCAAGAGCTGAAGTCAACGGTGCACCTTATTACACAGTCAACGATGTCTCGTACTTTACTATGGATACGCCACTGAAATTGGCAGATTTCTACGGAAATGGGTCTGGTGTTTATGAGCTTGATAAGTATTCCACGAATTCTGGCAATGGAAAGGCCTTTCAGGGAGTCTTTGTTTCATCTGGGGATCATAAAGGGTGGATAGAGCTTGTGTTCCAAAGTGAATTAGATATGATGGATGCTTGGCACTTGGATGGCTTCGGTTTCTATGTTGTTGGGTGAGTTACAGAAAAACTGTCGGCCTCCCTTTTTTCTTTAAAAAACAGAAAAATGGTGCTCGTCGGCCCCTATATGGCGTGGGCTCTCTTTGGGCCTGTGCTCTTGATAACCCCAGGCGAACAAACTCATCAAAGCCCATGACCCATCACTTGTTTCTTTATCTCCCAACTAAAGTCGGTGCAGCACCAATAAGATATAAGATATAGCTCATTGATACTGTAGCCATTTATTGGATTAAAAATCTTAAGTTGAAATTTTAGTTCGATGTTAATTAACGGAAAAAAAAAAGAAAATCTATACAATAAATTAGATGAGATGAGGACTATCATACGTTGTGTCATACATAACCTAATGAACTCGTTAATTAGTGAAACAAAAAAAAAATATATAGTGGTATTTAATAGCATACGAAATTAGGTATCAAAATATATAACATTCGTGTGCAGATTTGGCCAAGGAGAATGGACTAGTGACTCGCGCCAAAGTTACAACCTATACGATCCTGTTGTTCGTTCAACAGTACAAGTATGCTTCCCTCTCTTTCTCCTTCTCATGCATTTGTGTCCAATAGTACGAGAAAAATCAACATAGTTAAACACATGGCTAATTTTTAGACTGAGTTGGTTGGAAATTAATTTTGGTGACAAAAAAATGTTGGTGCAGGTGTACCCCTTTGGATGGACGGCTGTCTATGCATACCTCGACAATCCTGGAATGTGGAACGTCAGATCACAAAATTTGAGGAACTGGTACTTGGGTCAAGAGCTTTACTTGAGAGTCTATGATCCTGATCCTAACCCTGCTAAGGAGAAACCACCCCCAAATAATCTTCTTTTATGTGGTAATTAATTGTTGTCAAGTCTTAATCGATTTAATTAAGTTCCCTTTCCAACCATTTTCCACTTCTATTTGTTGAATTTCTTCACAATATGTGATTGGTTAACATTATATTTCGGTCGTTTGATTGTTTGTTTGTTTTTTCTTTTTTTGTTTTTTTAACAGGAAAGTTCAGTAATTTAGCTCCAGCCCCTTCGCCCGGTGCACCTACACCTGATCCACCTACACCTGATCCTAAGCCTAAGCCTCAGCCTCATTCTCTTGCATCTTCTAAGCAGATAGACCGGTAAATTTTTTTTTTATCTCTTCAGCAGAAAGCACTGGGCTAAGCAATAAGAGTCCGTTTGGTCGTAAGAAAATAGTTTGTCTATATAAAATATTCGTTAAGTAAAAGGATCAGGAACCGCTTGGACATTCGGTTCAGTTTAGTAGTAAAAATTGATAGAAGTCAAAACCGATCTGACATGGGTTAAATCGCAATTACAAAGCACAAATGGATCTGGATCCTAGTGTGACGATTTTGACTGAAATATTGAAAATTATGATTTGATCCCTAATCGTTATCCAAACTTGCAATTGACTCCTAAACTTATCTACAATTAGGATTTAATAATTAAAACTAGAACTACATATAAAAGCAAGTTTTCTCTATAAAATTGTTTACCAATAACCTTCAAATTAAAACATTTAAATTTATTTTTAGTCAAAATATATCATATACAATTGTTATTTTTGACTTAAAAATAACTAAATATATATTTATTATTAAATATCGGCTCAACCCTCGGCTTGATTGGACCAATGTTATCAACACCCGAACCGGCCATCAAACTAAAAGAGTAAGAAGATCAATATTGCATAGGCTAGTTAATCGACAGAGTAGTCCTTTGGCATATATCATAATTGTATGTTATTTTTCAATGAATAAAATAAAGCATAATTATGTCAAATTTAGATGGAGTTTAGCTTTAGATTCAGGGATTAAAAAGAAAATAATTAATCGCCTTTGCGCTTTATATTTTTTTGGAACAATTCTTATGCACTTGCTGATTGCAACAATTTTCAGGTATCACATTATCGCAGCCTGCGTTATTGCAATTCTTTGCATTGGCTAAGTATAAGCTGGTGATACCTCTAAAGCTCAACTTACTGGAGGAGGATTTTGAAATGAACACTGTACAGTAAAATTATGGGACTTTGCGTGAAGAAATTATATTTGTGTAAAAGTATTCCTAGAAACATCACAATTATACTCCATGTGTATACATTATATTAGAGGCATCTGTGGTTGTGCATTGAGTAATTTTCAAGTCAGTTGTTGTTTGATCAGTGATAGAAATATGGTGGCATGAGGGCTTTTTTGTTTTGTAAAGGTATGAATTTGAGGATATTGGAATTGGACGTATTAGTGGATAGAAGAATAAGAAAAATATTAATTAGAAAAATATTAATTTGGGCTTTTTTTTAAATTTTGTAGCAGCTCGCATCTTACCACAAATAAGGGATTCGAGCAAATCTCCCTGATGGATCTGTAGAGCACCACCATATTTACCCATATTTATAGACAAAAAAAAAATTATCAATTAGAATTAAATTGATATATTTATCTATATCTATGTATATAATGTGATGTGTAGACTTTGCAATTTAACTTTATTTTGTTTATCAAGAGATACCTTAATAGTTAATTTATAACTTAGACTTTTATCTTAAAATTCTTAAGTTATAATTTTAAGAATGAAGTATGAGATATTGAAATAGAGAGAGTTATCCTAACATTATGTAGCTCACGACTAAATCAATTTCTTAATAAACAAAAAAAAAACATTTTTGAATAATTTTTTATTCTTCTATCTTTTTCAGGATTCATTTTTTGTATCTGTATAATTAAACACATTTGTAAATATGTTTGAGCTTATTATTATGTATAGTACACCAGCAATATTCATACTTATTTGCTCTCTTTTTCATTCATATTTATTTTCTGTGGAGCCTCGTGTATCAAAGCTAAATTTTAGTCTCTTCTATTTATGTTCTAAGACAAATCCTTTTGTTGTATTTTTAAGAATAGTTTAATAAATCAAATAAATCATTCAAAATATAACTAAAAACTATATTACATTTGAGCTTTCTCCAAATGTCCTTAAAATTTCTCCAAGTTTTTCAAAAAGTTTCTCTAGAGTTTCCAAATTTTATAATAATTAAGTATATATATATATATAATTGTTTTTGCAGTTTCCCAAACATTCATTCCGGAGGCTTTCGAGGGAGTTTCGTTTTCCGAAACGTTTTTGTCACGGGAACGTTGACCTTGAGGATGTTTACGTCTTTCCTAGACCAACACAAGAAAAAGATTTATATATATATATCTTATATTATATATGCGCCCATTTTTTAATCTTTTCACTAGCTATATATAAGACCCAAAGATATAACTAGATTCTTTTTTAATTGGATTCTCCTTTTAAGAACTAAGTGTTAGAGGAAAAAAGTTAAAGACGGCTCTATTAAAATTATTAAATAAGAACCCAAATCTGCTAAAATTACCCAAAAAAAAGGAAAAATGAGTAGACTTTTAGAAAGCAGCATATGTTAATTGGTATTGTGCTCCATTAAACATACAGGGTCTTTAGCTTTGATTTTTTTTTTTTTTTTCATGGTTGTAGGTTCAACGAGCTTTTGAACAAATGAGAAAATTAAAGAGGCCTAGGAGATAGAAGAGGAACAAATGTAATATGAGAAAATTTAAATTGTGAGTTTCAAGTGAGACTCACAAACTTCTTTTTTTTAAGAAAAAAACATATAATTTATATATCGCTAAGATAAAATGTACATACAAACCATATTTTATATTGACCGCAACTCTACTACATGCTGCAGAGACTGCATTTGTATAGCCGGACCTTTTGACAAGTCCGTAAGCCAATCGCGATGAAATTAAGTTCACTCTTTTTTTGGCTTGGTCTAACGTAACCGATCTATTTTATTGGCGTTACTGGCTAGCTTAACCCGGTATTAAACTCAAACATTTGACCTTCACTGCTAAAATGCCACCAGTGCACAACTGGGCATGTACATCACTGATTATATAACGCCACAACTTGCCAATTTAAGGCAAAGCCAAAGAAATCTCTTCCTTGCTTCCTAATTAATTATAAAAAACCCTGATTGCTTAGATTTGTTGTCATATGTACTCATTTCACATGTGACCATCTTTCTCCCTTTCTCTGAGATGGACAGATAGCGACTATTATTACTTAAGATTTAGGAACACATGATGCCTAAAAGTAAAAGATGCCACAACACATTCGTGTTAATTGCTAGCTTGTTTGCAAGACTATCTGTCTTCACTAATCATAGGCGAACCTAACCAGCTGCCTTAGAGCTGTTGGTTAGCGGGACTTATCTCCAACTACGAGGTAAGAGTTCGAACCTCCATCCTCTATGCCTCTCCCTGGGCTTATCCAAAAAAAAAAAAAAAAAAGAAGAACCTTTGCCTACTTTTCCACTTGCATCTAATTTGCCTAACAAAGAAAAGAAAGTATATCAACAATTGGACATCATGAAGGTAATGTTGTTAAGCTAGAAAATTAGACACTACTTGCTGAAAGTGTTGTTATATTATTTAGACCTATATGTAAGCTGCCTTTAAGATAATTAATTGTCTACCTAAGAAATTAATAACTGTCCTTATTAATCAAAAGTTTGGTCACATGCAAAATTGCTATTACAACTTTAGGCCCCTTGCAGCTAGCTGCAATGGCTACTTACTACTGAAAAGTTGAATTTCAGATTAGATCAAATGCTCAAATCCCCCATTGTGTATTTTAATAAGATCTATGGGTGATGAAGTAGCGGATGATTTGAGATGGCAATTGGTATTGCAGGCTAGTATCTAACTTGGAGGTGGACCAAGCCAAGAAAAGAACAAAAATAGCTAACCAGGAGCTTTTTTTTTTTTCTTGAAAAAAAAAGCACTTGTTATTCTAAGAAGAAAAGTACAAGATGTGGGATTTCATCTTGTCAGTGCAGTTGCTTACTGGCTTTCCTTACACTTTGGAGATGGATTGGCCATCCTTACATGCTTAATGTGATTATTCATGTACTTGTCGCCAAACTACAGAGAAAGAGAGAGAGAGAGAGAGAGAGAGGCATTCTTGTAAATGAGACAATGAAACCTAAGCCACAGATTTATGGCGGTGGTGGTGGCCGTGCCTGCAGGTGACAAACACAACCCAAATTCTCTTTCCACAAATTCCCTCTCTCTCTGATAAAAGCACAAAAACCAAATGTAAATAGAAAGAAGAAAAAGATGCCACCCCACCATCATTCATGCACTTTCCATGACTTGGAAAGTCTTTTTGATCGCAACCCAATTTGCTTCCACCAAATTTATTTAAAAAAAAAAAAAAACATTGGATCAAGATGATCTTAAAAAGAATAAAAGAGAATCTTTGAATTCTTGAATCAATAATTGTATACAAAAATAGAAAACAAAAAAAAAAAAAAACAGAAGCAATTACACGTTAAAATTGACATCAAGTTCAGTGTTTTAAGAGAACAATCGTGAGAGACAAATGAATTGATATACATATATAATTAAAAAAAAAGAAAGAATTATCTTATGATTAACCTGTTGTTGTTGTTGTTGTTCTTCTTCTTCTTCAGTAATGACAATCCACCAAAGACCGGCTGGAGAAGACAATAGGCACTTTTTCTTGCTGCTGCTGCTGCTGTTGTTGCTGATGTTGTTGCTTGGAAGCAAAGGAAAATTTGTCGTCCTCTGGGGCTGGAAGATTGAGATCCAAATCCAAAGAAATCCCATTATTGTTGTTATTATAATTATTATTATTCCTTGCTTTCTTGGCTTCCTCAACATATTCTACGGCCAATGGCGTCAACGACAAGGCAGTGCTACTAGACCCCACCGGTGCCCGGTGCCGCCTCATGTGGCCGCCTAAGGCTTGCCCTGATGTAAATTCCGCTCCACAAATCGAGCATTCGTGAATCTTGGCCTTGCTGCTTTGTTTGTTATACCCGCCTCCTCCTCCTCCTCCTCTATTATTAATGTTGTCATTATTATTATTGCTCAATTGTAGAGAGAGAGACGATATGTTCTTGTAGTTTCCCTCTTCTTCGTCGGACGATAAGTTGTTGTTCATCGTCATCATCATCATCATATGCTTTTTATTGGCATAATCCTTTTGTGCAGCTGCCGTTGTGGCCGCCGCCACCGCCTTAGGCTTCTTGTGACTCGCCCTGTGGCCACCCAATGCTTGGAATGATGGGAATGTTCGGTTACATGTCTTGCACTCGTAAACATAGTACCCCACCTTGCCTGAACCTGTGCTAGATGCAGTTTCTAAAAATCTCCTGCTGTTAAATTTGATCTGGATGTTGTTGTTGCTGTTGCTGTTGTTGTTGTAATAGACTCCGGTATCATTGTCCTCATCATCCCGTCTTGATGTATCTCTGGACCGGCCCTGAGCAAGGAGGATGAGGCAATTGGCCATGTCTTCCTCTTCGGTGCTATCTTGGTGGAATTCATCAACATTGGAGCTTGTCGGTGACCAGCTCGGCGAATTCTTGACATTCATATTACAATCCTCACCGCTGGATGAATTAGTAGTTGTCAGAGCAAGAGGGATTAATGGTGATTCTACCCTTTGCCTCTTGGTCCGCTTCCCCTTCACGATTTGCGCGGCGGCCACTTCCTCCGGAGCTTCCATGGTTGTATATATATTCTCTACCACCTCCGCCGCCGCCACCACTGCCGCAGCCACCACGCGTTTGTAGGCCTGTGTGCGTGTGAGAGAGAGAGAGAGAGAGAGAGAAAGCAAGAGGGAATTAGGAGATGGTGTGGGAGGAAGCAAGAGGGAAGAGTGGGCTTGTGTACATATAATGTATTAATTAATTCAAATTGTGAATTAATGATTTTAAGGGGGTATATAAAGAAAGAAAAGAATGTGAAGGAGGGCTGGCTGATTATGGTTGACAGTTTTTTTGGGAGTCAAAAACACACACACACACAATGGAGCAGTAACTGTAAAGATAGATAGATGTACATATTTTCTGAGTTTGCAAGCTTTTTGTGTAATTAAGTATAGTCATAGATAGATAAATATAGGCTACTCTTAAAAAAAGGGATATGGACCAAAGAGATAAGAGAGAGCAAATAGAAAGAGACAGGACTAAAAACAAGCACAAATAACTGAAAATGTGACAAATTTAGAGAGGTGGGACTTGGGAGAGTGAAATAGAGGGATTTTCTGTTAATGTCAATCCGTTTCACACTCTCTTTCTCACACTTTGCCAACTCACTTGAACCATATCACCAAAACAACAAAAAGAAGAAGAAAACGATAGAAACAAAAACAACAAACCCATTCTCGGCCATTAATTGCTTGGCTGCACGATATTAGCAGGCCCTTCCCCCCCTTTCCTTGGCCAGCAAATCGCACCTCCACTCATGTGTACAGAGCACTTTAAGTTGTCCACAAGCCTCCTCCTATTCCTAGTATGTGCATAACTTCACATGACTAGTACTGCCTGCATGCATGAGGTGTAATTTACTGTCAATTGATGACAGATTAAGAAAATTAAAACCCACCAGTGATCTGTTAATTTATCCCAAAAAATAAAAAAAAAAAATCACAAATCCTTTTTAGTGAATTCTTGCATCAAACAACTTAATTAGCACTGAGAGTATTAAAAAATGAAAAAAAATTTGGAAAAATATATCCAGCAAACGTATTTTTGAAAGAAACAAATTTTTTACTCCTAGTAAAAGGCAGGCGAGTAAAGGCAATGTTTTAGGGGGTGACACTAAATAAGGAATTGATAGTAAAAGATATGGTAGAGGTGCTTCATTGTTATGTTTTGCTAGGAGATTATGTAGTTTTTAGGTTGTACTGTTTGGGGATGATGTAGGATTGTGATCTTATAAAGAATTTTTTATTTAGGGGTTTTTCTTTTAACTGAGGGGTTCTATATATGAATAAAATTAGTTTTGCTTTTCAAAAAAAAAAAAATTGCCTTTAACTAGACTGCTATTACAGTGTGGAATAGAACCAGCTAAGACCCAGGAAAAAAAAATGCTATTAAAAGAAAATGGCAGTTCATCCAACTTTATTATATATGACAATTATTTAATTTGTTCATGAAGAAAATTTCACATGTCAGCCTCTCTTCTCAATTAACATCTAAATTTGCAATCCTTGCAAAAGGGAATTGTGTCCATCAATATGATCTGCCAAATTCAACAAGGCACTCATTGTCTGGCTGCAAAGAAATATTTGGCAGATTTGATGATCTTAGGAAAGATAAACAGATCAAACTGAACTTCTACTGTGGATTCTCAAACTTTTGGTTCACAATCTATTAGGTAATCCCGGGGCCATTTGAAACTAGAAAGTAGGACTTACAAAGCCACAAACATGAGAGCCATGTTCTCTTGGTAGTTGAGTTGTGCTATATATATATATATTTATATATGATAAATTGTCTAGGAAGGAGCAGCAAGGGAATGAAGGGGCGTGAATGTGAGTGGCAGAGAGTGATAATAGTTTTTTTTTTTTTTTGTTCTTCACACACCTGGTTGTAGAAAAGAAGCTGCAATAACAGGCAGTCTCATTTTTGTATGTAAGTAATGGAGTTGTGTTTTAAGGTTGATAATCCCAAGTTTAAGTCCTAATCGAGAGCTAATTCACAAAAAAGAAAAAAACAATTGATTGGAATAAAGAAAGAAGGGGCGTGGTGCCTATTAGATGGAAATGGAGAGAGATTCATCGCACAATTTGCACCCATTATTGATATTCGGTGAAACGGACCTAATATTTTATTTTTTATTTTTTTATAAAATTAAAATTTAGATCTAAATAAGTGTTATATATATATATATATATATATATATATATATAGTCTGTCTATGCGCCAAACTTTTCCCAATTAAGAAACCCAAGTTCATCTTTTTAATTTTATCAGAGTTGGGACTAACAAATTCATGAGAAATTGACTCATTGCAATTTCGTTTAAGAATATTTATACGATAAAGAAATATTCACTCAGTTTGCCAACTAGTAAAGAAAGTCGCCCATTACTTTGCCTCAACGATTCCCTAAATACTAGAAATGATTGGAGTGCAAGCCTGGAACCCACGGAATCTGCGATGCTCCTCTTTCTTTGCCCTGTTTCTTTAATTAATTGTTCTTTCTCTTATATACTTCTAGTGTAACCATATACAATTGCCATGCTTCCATGACCGCCCATTTCATAGTTTTCTCGTGCGTTCCCTGTACCCATACTGGGGTGAGTAAATTCTTGTATCTCAACAGCTGACAATGATCTTAGTGAATTATGTACCATAAACCTACGACTAAAAGCGGACGACGTGATAAAATATATTTGTAAGATTTAAAATTTGAACTTTAGATCTTATCCTTGAATTTTATACTTATGGTTGTAGCATGTTTGTGCTTCTGATAATTAGTTACTAACTTCATGATTTTATACATCAGAGGGAGCATATTAACTATAGATTTAAGTGCGAAAAGTACATGATGGTCCATGAATCATTAATTAGGTTTAGGTACATAATTTGTTTCCCATAGTTCAGTCCATGTGCTGTTGGCACATTGATCTGTCTAATCAAATCAAATTAGTTATGTACCTTCTCCCTTACACAAGTTGTTTAATGTCTTTCCCATTTTTCTTTTAAATCTAAGTACCTCTTCCATTGGCAAAAATTTATCCACAAGCAATCATATACACCGTTCTCGTATAGAACCATCTTTGGAAAATTCAATCCTTTGTTTCACTGTTTCCATGGTATATTGGGTTGCACTTAAACGGACAGTTGGAAATTAGAATTGATAGTTTTGAACAATGCCATAATTTAAAGCAAACTATCTATAATATAGATCTACCCGAATCAATAATTCAGAAATTTATCTAGGTCGAAACTTTACGGTAATTTCCATTTGAATTTTGTTATATGAATTAATCAGTTTGAAGTCTACAGAATTGGGTGATTAAATTAGATCGTGGCCAGATGAGATCATTTCTAGAGTTCGTTGATACTAATCAATTAGATTTTGTCTGACAGTCAATGGATAGATAAAGGGTAGATTAAGGAAGGCAAGTTCTTGGCGTGAAGAGTTACAATTGATGGGTTGTGTGGGGCACGTAAGGCAGTCCAAAACAAATTGTAGTAAGAGAAAGTATAATTCAGACAAGTAAAGTATCTCTTAAATCTTAGTCATGGGTGCTTCTCTTGTTAACATTCCAGGCCACATAGATACCCGACTCATTTTTGTGGCGTTAGCTAGACAATAAACTTGTACAAAAGATACCACCACTCATTTTAGTTTAACGATAAGTATTAAATATTGTTAGGTAAAAAATCCTAAGTTTAAGTATTATCAAGGTAAACAGTAAAATTAAACTTATACTTATTTTAATATTAAAATATATCGTAATCATCTAAATTCTTCGTACCCTCTTTAAGAATGCCTCTTTAAGAATGGGTGCAATAATCCCTACTTGAATTGGTAAAACGTCACCCCACTTTCCCATTTTCAACACCAAAAAGTTGTACATAAAGTGTGAGTACAGAAAGAGCTAACTTGGAAGAGACTGCTAGGTATAGCAAGCACGAGCAAGCATGCCGGTGAATACAACCGATTTCAGCATATACTTTTATATTCTTTTATTATTCTGCAAATGATATGTGAATGTGCTATGCAAGTCATCCATAAGGCGGAGAGAGTAGCTTCTGAGCCACTCAATAGAACATGTATTTAAGTTGCGACTAAGCAATCCCCAAATATTATATGCTCGAAAACAGAACGATTGTGCTTCAGTTCTACATCCACAGTCAACCGTATAAAAGCTTGCAATTTTAAATTGAAGCAAGCACAAGAAAACTTGGTAAAAGTCCACCGAGTGACATCAATAAACCTATAAAGACTTTCTTATTTAAAACTTTTTTTTTTTAAATGGATTGTGAACCCCTTCTAGTACAATTCATTACTAATGTCCACTGTCTATGAGCCAAACCGGAGGAAATATCAAAATAGTTGACTCTCAGAATAAAATTGGATCAATATACATCTCACGTAAACTTATCGTCGAAATTGTGAATCCGACCATCCTCTAGTTCAGTTATAATGAAATACCTTTTTTTTTTCTTTTCTTGAATAAAAGTTTAGATGAGAAAGATTGTTCCATTTTAGGATCAAGAAAGCTGTAAGTTTTAAAAATAATTTACATTAAATTTATATATCACTCACTGATAAGAACTGCAAAGAAACTCGAATAATGACATACTTTTAACTGAACTAGAATGACAAACATATTAAAATGCGTGGGAGTTGCAATGTGACCCAAATTAATAAAAATAAGCCCAATGGAGTATTCACCATTAATTGCTAGAAATGGACCTCTCTCTCCATCCCTCTCTGTTCCATATAACTTCTAATGACTTGAGTAAAAAGTTATATGAACACAAGGATTTGGAAGCCTCCTAGATGCTTGCATTATAATGAACTTTAGTTACATATTTTTGATATTTCAATGCATAATCATATTTATGCATATCTTTGATATGCATAATTACATTTCTTGATAGTGTGATGTAAACATGTCGCATCCGTGTACTCTTCATATGATTATCCTATTGAGAACCCTGATGCCAAACAAGTCGGCAGAGGTGATATTGTGAAGTGAAACCGAAATTTAAAATTCACGCAGCTAACAGTCTAAACTTTTTTGTTCAACCGAATTGGGCAACCAGTCACCTCACTTGGGAGTGACAGAATAGAGACTAACCTCGACAACGCAATTTGCCGTCACACCTCGCATTTTCCTTGGAATTAATTCCTCTCAACTTAGTGACGTTAAATTAACACCGACGTCCAGTGTAATCATTTTCATTGCTTTTCCAAATATGAATTTAGTGAAGATAAATGACAACGTCTAAAAGTTGACACTATTTCAGTATGAAATTAGTGCTAGACGCTACTTGAAACCGAACCTTTGCATGAAATGAGAACTGCTTATTTTTCGCTTTCAGGAAGACAACGACATTTGGCCCACTCCGCACAATTTTGGTGCTTACCCTATAGTTTATAGAGTCTAAAGTTTCTTCTCTTTTCGATCACCCTTGGCTCATTAAGTAACCAGCTAGCTACTATCGATCTCATTTGAGGTTGTGAATTCAAATCTCTGCTAAATCATTCAGTGAAACTAAACATACGTTCTTTCCTGAATACTCTTGAGAGTGACTTAATGACTCTTAGTGAAGTCCTGCAATATGCTTCTCCAATTTTTTTAGTGTAGCGACCCTTATCTACTGTAAGTATTGAAACGGCATAATTTTTCCTAAAAAGTTTATAGAGTGCCACCACTACTTTCTCATATTTTTACCCAAAAAAAAAACAGATGTAACTACTAGCTAGCCGTCCCATCCACCAAGAGCAAGCCTAGAAGAATTAAATTGAAGATTTCTTCCTTAAATAATCATATGGGATGCAATCAACTAGGCCCAACAAAGCATGTTTATCAAAAATAATCAGGGCCAAGTTTGGTACCAATGTCACCCTTTTTTACTAGATCCAAGGCTAACTCCTATGGGCCAAAGAAATACATTCCTGTAAAGATTTATAGAAGTATAAGCCCAACAATTTAAACGAATAACAACAAGGAAGAAGCAAGTAATATTAAATGGGCTTTTGGACACCACTTATTACCTAAAACCTTAAGGCTTAGGTTATGGGTCTTCTAACCACACTTATATATTGATATACTTCTTCCTTTCTTTCTAATATGGGACTTCTATATTTTATATTTTAACACGCCCCCTCACGCGAAAGCCCAACTCACCTGGATGGGCCCAGCTCACTTGGGCTGGAAGCGTGAACAAACAACAACAAACAACGGAAGTCCAACTCACCTGAGTTGGACCCAGCTCACCTGAGCTGACTCTAGTTCACTATTAAATATGAGGGGTAACAACATTTGGGCTCTGATACCATGTAAAGATTTATAGAAGTATAAGCCCAACAATTTAAACGAATAACAACAAGGAAGAAGCAAGTAATATTAAATGGGCTTTTGGACACCACTTATTACCTAAAACCTTAAGGCTTAGGTTATGGGTCTTCTAACCACACTTATATATTGATATACTTCTTCCTTTCTTTCCAATATGGGACTTCTATATTTTATATTTTAACAATTCCCTCTGCTTCTCCCCCTCCTCTCGCCATCCTCGTCTCTGCTTGCATTAGCTTCAGCCCAGTGAAAAATTCTAACTTATCCATAGAAGCACCCCCATGTGACCATGTTTATATAGCAGACTGTGACCGGATGCATACAACCCAATTGCTATATTGAAAGGTAATACATTTCTCCATATACACGAGTGTCAGGCAACTAATTTCAGTAGAATACAGAAAGCACTGAAGTTACTTCAACCTTTACTAGGGAAGAGTTGCTAGTAAGAGCACATACCTCAGTGCTGCGATTCAAGGAGGGTGCTCCAGATGGGATGTCTCCAAAATGGCTGTCTTCGTGGCTGTGGAATTCATCAGGTCAGGTGATGTTCTGAACACCTTGTTAAGTGAAATAGATGATATGCAATCAAGTGAGTGACTGCCTATGATTGACTTTCTCGACACTCAACAAACACAGATGTTGTCCTAGGAGGAACGGTGAAGCAACCCAAGGACACATCATATGACGAACTCTTTACAATCTTATCAGTTGACATAACCTGCATGAACATTACCACGGTAAACAAGATGTCAATATTTGCCAAGAAAAGATAACAGCAACTGCAAATGAATAAACTGCAGAAGTAGGTAAGAACGGAGTTCAGAAACTTGTGTCGAGTAACTGATACCATCTACCAAAAGAAGCATAAAAAAGAATAGGAGATGAATGTCGTAATGCAGAGGCACAACTTCAAGATATATACAAAACAAATTATTTGTGACATGGTAAGTTTGTCTCTCACCCTTCAACCCACCCTCCTCCTCCTCCCAAAAATTATTGAACACTGCTTGGTGCTTAAGTTCCAATTCCACTTGTTGATCAGCCTCGGTGAAGGATACAAGAAAGTAGGAAATATGCGTTTCTCCCAGCAAATTTGTCTGATTACATAGATTTAAACACAAACTCCTCAATCCGTTGAATTAACTGCTAAAGGACTACCTGTACAGGATGCAGCTGAAAAGTCCTCGCCCGCAATGCACGACTAGCAAACGACACCTCCGTTGGACAAGTATTAAATATAACAACAATGGATGAGTACCTGTAAGAACATTGGGTTAAAAAAACTGTCAACTACATTCTTAACAGTAGTCACACATGTTCACTCACATGGGATCCAGTTGGGACAACCCAGGAAAACCTTCATGGCCATCTTCAATGCTCATCACTATGACACCATGGACTGATGAAGGACCAGTGTTAAGGAAACGTACCCGTTCCTGGATGCCAAACTAGATTAGCACAAACATACTTGATAACACAGATAAGAGGAAAGAAGAGGGGAAAATACAGACAAACTATTATGGGAACATTACATTAGAAAAATGTGATAATATTACACAATCCATAAAGACACTACTTAAATGGGAGAAAACAGCACCAATAGGATCGAGTTAAGCATCAGAGATTTTGCGAGCCAAATGGCATTAAGATAAAACATAATTGAATGATGCTCAAACTTAGGTGTGGACTAACAGCTATTCATTTGTAGCTCGACTTATAGGCTTTATCTCCCCTCTTTTTTCTGAGAGTAAACATTATATATGCATGTAAACAACTCTGATGGTACAAACATAGGTGAACATGTTAAAATATCATAATGGCAGAACCAAACAAAGTTTGATGTATTAGGTTCTAAAAAGCTAAAAACAATTGGTCTAACTGAGGTTAAGCAGAAACTTAACAAAGGATTAGAACATATATTTCGATTACATTTTTCAGCTTTGGCTTCACTCATAAATCAAAGTGTTAAGTTGCCTACTAAAAAAAGAAACTTGCAGGAACAACTTCATTCCCAGCAATAATATGTTGAAAAATTTGCACATGGAACATTTGCAAGTGACCCTCCTCACCTGAACAGCATTAGCCGTCCTCAAGCGGAAAAGAGGTGAAGAATATCGAATCTGCAATACATCTAAGAAATTCTCAACTGCAGCCAGGATGTGACTCCTTTGAGGCTTGAAAGATGGATCTGCCAATCTTGGTTTTATTCTTTAAACAGAAAAAAGAAAGAAAAAGTAATGTTTTAGGCTCATAGCTGTCCATATTTCTTCTATTGTCCATTGATATTCTCATAAGATCTTTCTTTTCGGAGCACCCAATTCACCAAATTCATGTTCTACTCATACGTGTAAGATTACCGGTAGAGACATTAATCAGATGCTTCTAAGAATTGACCGTAAGAAGGGTAGCCATATCGCTGCATATAACTTTTAGACAATAAAAGCCACAAAAAAAGAATGCAAATGCTTACAGAGGCCAATTCTTTTCATTCTTTTCCTTTGGAGGAAGGCCAACACCCCAATTGTTAGAATTGTAAGCAAAGTCTAACCTGAAATAGTTTCAAAGTAGACAAAGATCTTGAAGTACACTGAGACATTAATACAGTCGGCATTGTATTCACACTACACGTTGGATAGGATAGTAACAATCTACAGAAACATTATGATAGGACAGTAACAATTGAAGGATAGTACACGATAGGTTGACATTGCCAAGGCTTTTCAGAACGTTACTCATCAGTTTAACAAATTTGAGAAATCAACATGATTATGAGAAAAAATAACTACCTGTTGAACCAGTCACCAGAATTATATGAATCACGGTCTAGTGATTTGGAGCGTAACATCTCATCACCAGCATGGAAAAATGGAATTCCCTTAGAGAGGAAGGAAAAGGCTCAGTGCTTTCAAATCATCAGCAAATATTGAATGTTACAAACTATGATATATGTCTCACTATAGCATTAAAATTACCAGATGGTTTTTAGGAAGTCAAACTTGGTCATCCTATTTCATAAACAAGTCTAGCACAAGCTTGATAAGTGATGAAAATGATCCAACATCTTAACCGATCATTATTAGTCTATTTGACTGCAAAAAAATCACTAGGTCACAACACACTAAAGGTGCTGTTAACGAAGACCTGCTCATAAGAGTCTGCTGTCATTAATATGAAGCATTTCTCCAGGAAATATCTCAGGCAAGTATATCCACAATGTCATATCTCCCAAGAATATAAGAAACTGAAATCAGCTTAGTTGGGACTGTCAATTAACTATTAATGACTATTACTAAGGGAAAAGCAATTCTAGTAATTTATGTACCTGTGACAATGCTATTACACTGGTTGCCAAGTGATCTAATCTGCATCTCTCATCCACAGAAATATTCATAGGAGTCTACAAGCGAGCGGATGAGAATGAGTTAGAGCAGAGATGCAAAATCCATTTATATCTGCAAGCATTGCAACCCACATTCAACCTACCTTTATGCTGACAACGTCAAAAAGGGTTTCATTGTCATGAGCAGAGACATAGTTTATCTGAAAAAGGAACCCCAAGGAATAGACAATTGGTTAGGAAAGGAAAAAGGTCAACTTATTCACGCATGCAACCTCTCAATTTAAAACCATTAAATATTTCTCACAGGCATTAATTGGTGCAGATGCTGCTAGACATTTCACATAGCAACAAGAATTGCAGGAAAACCAGAACAATTATAACAGGTGGAAGTATTGGGAATTTAGAAAGGAAATTTATGCATTAGATTCAAAAGCTCAAGGTTCAGGGTTTAAGGTTCTGCACAACAAATGTCTGGCATGGGAGACAAAATATTGCATGGTGATGAGAATATATGGCAAGCCAAAATATAGCGCATCACTGTAGTGCCAAGCAAAAGAAAATCCAAAGACCTACAGGTCCCAGCACGCACATTATTAAGCATGCAATCTTCATAATTCAAGGGATAAAAACCTTCGTAATTCAATCCATCTACATTACATGAAACACAATGATTTTTTTCACTGGACTTAGGTTGAAATTTTCACTGGAGTTATCTCAAGGAATAAAGATCTTCAAAAGTCAATCCATTTACATCACACGAAACACAACACTTCTTTTCCAGCTATGCTACTATGCAACTGAGAACCATGTCTTTGGCTCCATGTTTGAAGATCATAGACGGCTAACGGAACTAACAACAATAGTTGCGTGTGACCAAAAGAAATCAGGAACAGTAGATGGCGTTTATATTACTTCCAAACAGGTAAAAAACAAGTTCTTAGACAGTTTCAGAATCTGCATTGAACATGTTCAGATGGGGCACCCTGCCTCTCATTCACTTTGGAAAATCAGAACGTGAATTGTTGCAACAGAATGGAAATGGCGTAAGTCTTAAAATCTAGCATGAGCTTCAACTGACAATAACATGAACTAGAGCAATTGTAACTCCATAAATCACAAGGGAATCAAAGTTTCTCAGAAAGGAAAGCCTCTACTAAGGAATCTTCATGAAAATTGAACTTAGATCAGCAGCATTCATCTCCAAGACAATAAGTCTATCCATTAAGGTACCAAGAAACAGATCTTCAGGGAACAGCAAACCTTTTTACCGAGAATGTAAGCACTAAAATTTTGGACGAAAAGATAATCTACAGTCTTGATGCTGAATCCTTGTGACAGACCAGAGAGTTTGTACAAGTAATCCATCACAAGCATGCACCTCATGCACCAGCCTCAAATAATATAACAATGGACAAGAAATTCACAAGAAACAAGATCACAAATACTGCAAGAAAAGGTCGTTACTGTTTCTGTTGGGCACAAAGCATATGCAACAGGTACCCCATCATGAGTTAAAACTTCCATTCCTTTTACCTGAAATGATAAGTTTAACCAGCATATAAATATTCAAGATTTCTTGAATACCATAAAAGGAAATTATCACAAGAGGCAGTGTGGTTTAGCATTTGCCATATGAAGCAGACAAGTCTTACTTGGATGTTCGTGCATGAACAAAATGTGTCTCTTAATATGTGCATTTATAGATTGCTTACGTATGGATTTTAAACAAGGCCAAGCAAATCATCAAACCGAATTTTGCTTTTTTTTTTAAAAAAAATTTAACCTAAGAAGTGATTAAACAAAGTTTATTTCATTGTTCACGTAAACCTTTTGTTTATGGAACCAAATGTAGACGTGTAATGTGACATATAAGGCATCATAATAGAACAGAACAACCCAGCATGATAAAATTGCCATAAAAATTACCTCTTTGCCGTCACTATTTGTTAGTACAAAATCCCTCAAATTTGCTGCCAACCCAACCTGGACCAAGTGCAGAAGCAGTTACCTTGCGGTGAAGTGAAGAAAGAAATACATGAAAAATTAACTTGGCATGGGTGCTAAAGTGCATTTTTTCTGTAGTCCAGTGAAAGGATGTCAAAACAGCTTTCATTGGATGAGAAACTTGGTCATCATAGTTTATTTTCCCTCTTGGTCTTTATGACTCATCAATGGATTAAAGGATACCAACCAACAAGAGACAAAAACTAAACTTCCATCCTTATATTTTTGTAAATAAAAATTAATGCATCTATAAGTCACAGAAAATTTTTAATCCATTGGCTTAGAACATTCAAACATGAAAAAAATAAAGAATTACAACAAACTCAGGAAACAGTCATTTAAATTAGTTAAAATATCAGAATCTAAACAGGGGTCAAAAATGAAAAGATTGGACCTTCATCATATGTCCACTGATGCTTATCAACAAATGAAAAGCTGGAAATTCATGGCGCAGTCATTGAACAAAATAACCCATCAGTTACGATTTTGGAACATCAAAGAGAGCATAAATGAAAATCTTGGAATTGCCTTTATACTTTTAGTGAAGCAAAACTATGGGGAAAAAAGGGGGTAAGAATGCATTTAGCTCAATTTTCACCTTTTGACTTTTTCTTCCATGCAAGCAAAAAAAGGAAAAGAAAATCATTACATGAAATTAATTATTTCTTTAAAGAATTAAACCAGTACATAAAGGTAGAGCAATTTCAGAGTTGTCAAGCAAACAAATTGCCAATTTGTTTATAGGTTCCTATGCTTTATTTTTTATCTTTTAAGACACGAATTAAAAAAAATAAATAAAAACTTTTTTTGCTTCTTATTTTATAAAATATAAAAGGGAGAAAATAAATTTTTAACAGCAAGCTAAACACACTCCAACATTTAATTGCATTTTTAAACTAATAGGAATACAGTGAGGCTCCCGCATTGTGAGGTCGAGGAAAGGGTCACAGCCTTAACCATGTGTTTTTATAGTAAGAGGCTGTTTTTGCGACTTGAACTTCAGGTCACAATGGAGTAATCTTATCGTTACACTAAAGCTTGCCCTTAACTAGGAATACCTCAAGGGGAAATCCATAATTCTTTTCCAAGGAAAATGTCATTCAATTAAGTACATTTACTTTCATATTAGATGACTTACCTGGATGTGATCCTTAGAAGTAGCAAGCATGATCTGTTCGGTCCCTTTTCCACCATGATCATGTCCATTAGGCTACAGAACGAGGACCAATTAGTTTTCTGACTTCTGCAACCTTAAAAATGAAGTGTGCATATATGTATTGGGAAAAAATTTCCAACAAAGAGACTCAGTTAGGTAAAAGGAAGTTTGCAGACGGTCAATATATAAGGCATCAACTTTAAATCCCGTGCCCTCCCTGATGTTTCTGCGATCAATTTCACAGGCAGTGTTTTGATTGAACCAACAAGGTTAAAAAAATAGCTATAAAATAAGTTTTCCTTCTAAACTAGTTCTTCAGAAACTCAAACGGCTGCAAAATAGTTCATTGCTACTAAGTATGTTGAACCTGCAACATTAGACCAGTCACGAATCCTTGCTGAAGAGGATGACCAAATGGAGATCCACCAAGCAGTGCATCCCGGATACGATCATTAAAACTGAAAATTCGAATTTCAAATACTTCGTGAAACCAAATTCCTTCACAGAAACTAAGCAAGCAATAAGTAACTAACAGGGAGAAAGATGACTATTTTTCTGTACAAAAGCAAGAAATTCAGGAACTAGTCCAAGCTATATCCAACTGATGATAGCTAAAAATAAAAAATGATATGGAGGAAAAAAAAAAAAACAGAGAGAGAGAGAGCAAAGATAACCTTCCAATTTCATCTTTTAGGAGATTAGCATTTCCACATGTGACGCAAAGATAAATTCAAATGGACAAGATAAGATGAAAAATAACAAAGACTACCTGCCAATTCCAGTCCCAGGAAGATTGAACTGCGAAGCATTTAACCCACGACTATTTTTAGCAACTTCACCAAAGTCCCAACCTTCACCATATCTAGCAGGATTGTCAATCTAGCAAATTTATAACGGGTCTGCATCAAAAGAAAGAAACAAACCCATTGCTTCCAAAGTGACTCCATACTTACATATAGATGCCTGAACCATCAACTCCATCTCTTTCCTTCAATAGGCTATGAAGTGCATGTTTTGCTTTGACCTAGGAACATAAAGAAGGTCCTGAGTTGCAATGTTTTAACCAAGCTGAACTGCTTCAGAACATTTAACCCAATTTAATTTAATTTTCAGCTTATAGTGTTGCTTAAATTTCATATAAACTGAGAATAGTTTTACAATAATCTCAATCTCCAACCATATACCCACTCATTCTATGTATCGTAATTTTCAGCTGGACTGGACACAAATTATCCCCCAGCAACTTCCTCCAGCTCCATAAAAATGGAAGATTAACTAATACTGCAGTACAGAGCACATTTTATTCACCAACTTATTATCAATGTTACAAACAGTATATGAAGAATTTAACAATTATGGATTCAAAGAAAAATAGCATACCATTGTATTTTTCATTAGATGTCCCATGAGATCAAATCGGAATCCATCAACCTGAAGACAAATCACATAGGGTCCATGATCAACATTTCATAAATAAAAGCAACATTATACCTCAAAAAAAAAAGGCCACTGAACATTACAGTTTCTACTTTAAGCTAATTTTAACTCAAATGATTAACATAGGATGTCAGTATCATTAGTAGTCAAAAGAAAAGAAGTCCCTTCAAGAGATAAGAAGACATCAGATATAACATCAAGGTCTGTAGTAAACTGAAGCATGTTATGAATAGTTACCTTGTAATTAACTGCCCAGTTTAAAAGATCATCAACAATCAAGCGCTCAACCATATAATGCTCACTAGCAGTGTTATTCTCGCATGCACTATGCTCAATAAAACCATCAGTATTTCTTCTCAAATAATAACCTGGAACAATCTGCATAAAACTTTCAAGTCACAACAGAGACATAAAAAGTGTTTAAGATTACTACAAGGTAAGGTAACATCTGAAAAGCACAGAATGACATGAAACACCAATAGCGGATCGATGACCTTATCAAGAACAGAATTCTTGTCAAAGGGCCCACTTCCGTACAAATGATTGTAGACGACATCCAATACAACACGAAATCCCATGCGGTTGAGCGCCTTCAATGAAAAAGAAAGAATTAAAGATGATAACAATGCAATTGACTATCTTAAAGATGATAACAATGCAATTGACTATCTACAGCAATACCATGGATTATGCAGAACACAAACCTGAACCATCTTCCTAAACTCGATTGTACGGCATGGTCCATTTGGGTCACTGGCATAACTTCCTTTAGGGACACCCCAAAGGATGGGATTGTACCTTCAAAAGGAAAAGAGGCAACAGATCTATGTTAAATAGCAAGGATAAAATAAGGCTGTCTATGCAGTTATAAATAGCCCAAGTCTGCCTGCAAGATCATACCCCCAATTATACCCATCATCATCTTGTATTGATGTCACCTGAGCTTGTTGCTCAGCAGAATCTGGTGGTAATCGCTCAAGGATTTTGTCATCTGCAAAAGCATAAGAGTTATACAGACGATGATTGCTAAGGCATAAAAATAATCACATCAGTCTAAGCAAGCATATTTTCTTGGGAAAAAAAAAAAGGCATAAGAACACGATGGTTTAAAATATGGTTATTACTTTATACGTATGTTTATTCTACATATACTTCAGAGAGTTCACAAATTTTTTCCACCTATTTATTGCAATCTTCTATGAGCATACACAGAACTTTCAAAATGTATTTTTTTAAAATTCATAGATTCCCTTTCTAGAAGACGGATCAGTTATATGGTGTGCAGATATCATACGGCAGTGTTTCCGGATGAACGCCAGCGTCTCAGTGTTTACCTTCACCAAGACATCTGAGCAGAATAAATCACTCATTTGAACAAACTGAGCATGACATAGCAATTAAGTAATGAGAAAAACAAAGGGAAAATTTTAAACTATTTTGTGGAATGCATACAGAAAAGTAGCCCTATTTCACTTTGTGGCAGATACTAATTATTCTTGACTAAAATCAAATAATGAGACTTACCCACAAACTTCCAGTTATCCTTGACATCATCAACACCACCAAAATGAAAGATTGGCAACAAATGGACATGAGTAATACCCGCATTTGACAATTTCTTAACATGCCGTACACCTGCTGAATTCTTCAGGAGGATTGTGTATTAAATAATATTCCATCACATAAGTACATGAGTTTATGGTTATGTTATTCCTATCAACCTCTGACTTCTAAGAGACGACTAACATAATAGGAAAAATCAGTCATGATTGAAATTGTTATCTTATTAAAATTGTGACAGCAGCAGAAAGTACTCCATTTCAGAGTATCCAAGCGTTTACAAATACAGGCCACAGAGTCATACTTCCAATTTCTTTAGATCGAACAGGGCGACCAATCATAAACTTGGAAATGCAAGTCAAGCTAATACAACAGGTTCAATTTAGCTATCCCAGCATCTAGGATTTCGATAAAGTAAATGATAGATAGAGTGTTTATATTCCTGGGCGAAACAGAAATCCCCATATGTGACAGTAAAGCAGAAGTACCTCCAAGGTAAAAGCCAGATAGCCACCCTGAAAGTCAAGCTGAACAGATGCATCACTTGCACTGCAATTGCAGAATGAACACAATTCCAAAAAGGCATTATACCATGAGCACATATCAAAGATCTCAGAAGCAGTCAACCTATTTCAGCAGATACGCCTTAAATGTATGTTTTCTCTCTTCCAGACCAAACATTGACAAATCACTTGGATTGTAAAAGTTAATATAGATAATTTTTTCTTTTTGGTCTGTTAGAGGCCAGTAAGCGTCAGCTACAACACAGAGGTGGCAGTATCCTTCTCATAACCTCCTCTGGCCAAAATCCTAGACGGGATCAATTAAAAGTCTTTTAAGACTATGCAAAGCAACTGAACCAGGTAGCTAGCCAACATCCACATGAGCAATATTTACCTAAAATCCCTTACATGGAGCTCGTAGATACTAATGTCAGAGAAAGAAACTAAGCTGGGCTTTTCATCAGCTAGTTTATCCCAGCCTTCTGGTTTTAAAGTATCAGAACCAAGATTCGCAAACAATGTCTTCTGTCCATCTGATGAGAGCCTGTTCTTTGAACCCAAAAAAAAAAAAAGGATTGAAAGTTAGAGAACTGTTGCATCTGCATCACTGAATATGTTCAAACATTTTCTGATGATTATTAGCTCATACAATTCTGAGTAAGTGCACATAACTTAACCATGTTAGGTGAATCATTGGTAAACTGAAACAACCAGCATTAATACCCTCTAGCATATGGATCATTGGCGTAGCATTTCTCAATGCATAACGTGCTAGGATGAAAGACTGATACTTCATACACATAATAACAACCCTCCCAGTCTTTTGGTCCTTCAACACTCCAAACTCCACCAACCTCTTTGAGCTGTACAATCTCAGTGGGATCCCTACTGAATGGATCACCATAAATATGAGCAGCCACTGCCTATTTTGACAAGAAAATGCCAAAGAAGTATTGTAAAACACACTGACTAGACAGATAAAAAATGGTTAATGAAAACACAAGCAACGATAAGAAACTTTAACATAATTTGGCATACTTGAGCAGTGGGGGCCCAAAGATAGAGCGACACAACATCTTCTGAATAATGAGCCCCAAGGGGACCATCATATGAAAACAATTCATCTAGAATACCAGGCAACTGCAAACCACTAGCCCCATTGCATTTCCCATCGGCTGATGAAGTCATGAAGATATAAAATTTCAGCTAATTGACCTCCAGTCAATCAATATGTAAAGACAACACCTCAAGAGATACAATGAGTTGCCATGAATGTCGATATGAACCATATTTAATATTGGAGACCATAAAATAAAGTTATATATAAATATCAGGGGAATTACTCTTGACATATTCATAAAGAAACAATTTCCAAAGCATACTCACAGCCAAATGTTGCAACTACTAATTGGCATTTGACGAGTGATCTGGCATCCACAGTTTGAGGTACTTTAAAAGCGTTATAATCTCGTATATGGGGAAATTTCGCAATTACCTGCCAATAATAAGCTTAAAAAAATATTATCAAGAAACTGCAACATTTAAAAGCAGTCACCTAGAATGGCATGCAATAGATGGACAACCAGCATTACAATGAGAAGCAATTGATGGACCAAGCCACATGACAACTATAGAGAATTCATCAATTATTCATGAATGCATCCATAAACTCTAAGCATTCTGCAGCGGACCAAAAAAGCGAAAAGGATTCAATATCTCACAGTTTCCGGAAGCCCACGCGAATCCTCTTCGAGCCTAACTTTAACATCATGCCCTGTTAGCACAAACAAAGGTCTCGAAAAATTTTAACAAACTCTGAATCTAATTTCAACATTTCAAAAACAAGTAAGCATGATATGGGTGCAGTCCAGTCCAAACCTTGGATTAAACCATCTACAATTGACAATGCAGCAGTCTGACTGGCATACAAATAACAAGAAGAACCATCTCCAACATCCACATTCCAGGCAATTACAGATTCTCCAACCCAGTATGCCCTTGAATACAGCAAGCAGTCTTCCAACTAATCACCACACACACACACACACACACACATAGATAAGTCCAACAAAAAATATTGGATTAGAACATTTTCCTTTGAATTTTCAACAAACATCTCTAAATATTTTATGTCAAATAATAATAATAATAATAATAATAAAGAGAGAGAAGAAGAAGAAGAAGAAGAACCTGAGATGTGGAAGTGGATTGGTGAGGCATAGAGGAGGAGGAGCAGGAGGGGACGAAATCCTTGTGCGCGGTTAGAAGACGAAACGGAAAAGAGTGGCAGCGATGTTTCGGTGGTTGATAGACAACACGACGCCGTTTTCCGCGTAGGGAAGAAGCGAAGTTTCCGCCGCCGGCATTGGAGCGGAGAATAATTGGTGATGGAAGGGCCCAACGTGAGAGAGTCGAGGCTTGCAGTAGCAGAGGCATCACTTCACTTTTATTTAGTGACCTTAATTAAACTTTTTGGCTCATCCTCTTTCAAGTTTCAACTTTCAACCAAATGAAAGGAAAGGAAATGAATTAAGGAAATGAATCAATTAAAAAAAAACAGATATATGAGAAATAAAAAAAAAAAATTGTGTAACTAATTAATTTATTTATATAATTAAATATTTAATTTTTATTATAAAAAATAAATAAAAAAATATTTATAAATTTTATGATAATAATTTAATTTTTTATTATACAAATAAATCAACTGAATACAAAAACACAAATTTTCATCTCCTCCAACGTCCTCCTTTTTCAGTACACCTACAAAATAAACTCGAACTCGTGAATTTTGACTTGATAACAAACTAGTCCGCTGGTCAGACCACAACGATTCACCGGATTCAATTTTTATGGTGGGGACTCACGGTGGGTAAAAATGTTATTGGTCAACAAACGAAGTGTTATTGTGCTCCAATGTGGAGATTGCACCAATGCGGAGATTGCAGACTGCAGACGTAATACTGTAGTCTTAGATGTTAATGGACTAAGACTCGTTAATACGGTGATTGAGTATGTAAAAAAAATTTATTTAAATTTAATAATATTTAAGTGAAAGATTCATTTTATAAAAAATGATTATGTGATGATTGATATATTATGCACTCTGTTTTTCCCGGCTCAAAAGAAAGTAAACGAAGTGTTTGTCAATAGTGGGCGGGAAGTATGTAAAGAAAGAAATACTTCGCTGGCTTGGGTCGACAAAAATTTGTTCGGATTCAAGATAATCCAGTATTATTTATTTTTTAAAGTTCGTCTAAGTCGAGTTTGAATAAAGTCAACCTCAAGTCAAGTCATTAATTCAGCTCAGGTCAAACTTGTTGTGTTAGTACACAGATTTTACAGCAACTTGTTGCATTCGTGGAGCATTCGTGGCCCAAAGCCAACGATGTCAATGAACCTACTCTCCATGCGAAATAGAACTTGTAGGATTGAGGAATTCATATCAAACTATACACAATATAAAGAGAAGATTCACTCTGGTGTGCTAAAGAAGTTAGAATCTTAAATACAAAGAGGATAAGAGGATAGATGACGCTGACGTACTGATATGATTCAATAGGGAACCACAACCACCTTTTGATATTTGTTGTCAGGGGAAGAACAGGAATCAGGGCCTTCACAGAGCTCCAGGTCTCTTTTCCTGCTCAAATAAGCATCGAAGGAATTCTGATGAATTAGATGAATTGTAGGAGAGGAAATTGTCACGGGTGGAATGTCAACAGAGTTTAACAGGGGAGGTGGGTGCTGCCACTGAGGGAATGGCCCTTTTTCTGGCAGTGGCTTTAGTCCAGTATTGCCTCAGGAAGTGGTGATAGTAATGATGCCAGGGAAATTGGGCCACTGGGATGTGATGAACATTGGTTTTGTTAGAATCAGGGTCGACGACACGGTTGCCAGAATCACCAGATTTTGGCTCATCTTTGAATATGGAAGTCCTGGAGAGTAAGGCATCTACTTGTTTGTGTAATGGCGTCTCCTTGAGCTGTTTGTGTGGCTGATGTTGCTCCTGTTTCTGCAGCAGCTGTTATTGGAGGATAATTTTTTCCGGCAATTGATTTTGGCGTTGCTCTTGGGCTTCTTTTCTTTCTTTAATGGTCCCTGCTTAGTTATCTCCTCCTGTGCTGAAAAAATTTTTGTCCCTAACTCTCTCGTGTACAAGAGATAATGTCTTAATAATGTATTTACTGCAAACTCGTATCCTCAGATGCAAAAGTCAATCCGTGCGGGAAAGGAAATTTGGTGAGAAATGAATCCTCAGATGCAAGACCCAAACGTTGATATTTGAACATCATCTAAATTAAGACTATTCTACGTGAGTGTTTCATACTAACGGAACCCTTTTGTTCCATTACAATCGTTAAAAAAAATACTTAATTAATTTGATATGTTTTAAATATATCATGTTTAATACTTAACTGTTGTTTGTTTTTAGGATAAATCAAGTATTATCTAAATATATAATAAAAAAAACTCATTTTAAGCAATTGTTAGATGGATAGATAAATCAGTACGAGTTAGATATTTTTGAAATTGATAGTTGGATTGTGTTCTATTTGTACGTCCATCTCTTATTTTTTGTTACAAGGATAACAGAATCGTTAAGACTCATGCACAATATGAAAAGGTCCCCTGTCAGTGGAACAAAAGTTTATGGCAGCTGCGATTTAATCAAAAAAAAAAAAAGCAGGCACAAAAATCAGATTTAGACCCACCAAAGCTGAGTGACATGGTAGCAAAGAAGGGTGTGTGTATTAATGACTTACCTCTTTTTTGCAGAAGTATGCCCAGCCAAGAGGACTGCAGTGATCCTCCATTTTGTTCTTGTCTAACCAGAGGAAGGACTTGGAGAGTGGAGAGACTGGGAGAGAATGTGGGTAGGTGTATGTTTCTTGTTCTTCTACTTTCTTTTCTATCAGGGGGGAATGGAGTTGGACAAATTCACCAAAGGCCAAATCATAGGAAGTACCAAAAGGAAACGTAGGTGCAAATCTTTGTGCTGAGGAGGGAATGTAAATGCAGTTAAAGGAACTGCCATGCATTAGCCCCTTGTTAACGACATAAGAGCCGCAGTACATGCAATTGTAGCTGTGGAACTAAAATTTTAGAATGTTGGCACAAATACGGCTTAATCTGTAACCTTGAAGTAGAAGAATCAGCCAGTTTCTCTCTTATCATTACAAGCCTGAGATAATGCTGATCATTTTACTATTTCCTCTCTAGCTCAACTCAGCTTTATTAGTGCATGCACTTCGTTCATCTTGTCAAGGAAACAATTATTTTTCCAAGTTACAGAGGAAAGTCCAACATGTAATGATTAAAGCCACCTGATCTAGCATCCTAAGTCATTTTGAAAGCATGTATCTCTGCATTGCCTTTTCGACTCTTGTATCATTGTATGAGTATTTTTGAACGGATTGGTCAGTTACTATACAACAGCATCAATGTCAATTTTCTCCTTTTTTTTTTTTTTTTAACATTTCTTTGAACAACAAAATATGGACGATTAAAATGTTTTATTGCACTCTTAGCACTTTATCTTTGTCCCTATCCACCAAAAAAAAAAGAAAAAAACCTTCAAAACAAGTAAGTAGAACCGAAAAACTAGACAAGCAAGCATTTAATTGAAGTCCCAAAATTTGAATCTGTAGCTTTTGAAACATGCCCCACCATGGTAAAGCACCGATATGAACTTTGATATTTCGATTAATATCTCAAATAAACTTTTTTTTGAGCATAATATCTCAAATAAAATTAAAATTAATAACATAATAATAATTTTTATAATAAAATAATAACAGTTTTAATTTTGATTTCAAAAATAATTAATTTTATTTTAAAATTATTAACCTTAATTTTATTTAAAATATTAATTAAAAACCTGAAACTCAACACACTACCATTTTGTTATCTTGTTATTGGCCTATCCCACATGAAATCATGTCCGCCTGCGGATCCCCCACTCCGGTGAGTCTGCGTACAGTCACAGAAAGGACGTGAACAGAAATGCGTTCTGTAGGCAAAGAGGGGTAATGGTGGGGTCATCCCCAAAACTGTTCATGTAACCCCTTTTGGACAACAAAGATAACCTCTGAAGATAAAAGCTTTAGCAGCTTCCAATTTGACCAATCCAAAGAATTAGCTACAGCACTACACGTTATGTATGGCGGTGCACTTCACTCCCACATGTCCACATGCTTACGCATATGGCATTTTTCGTCGTCCTGGCGCCAGCCTGCGGGCCCCCTCAGATGTTGTAATTGCAATTTGAGTTGGAGCTCCGTTCGGTGGACCGAGCTTGGAGCTCTGGACGCCTAATCAAGTCATTAAAGCAATATGTGTATATATATATATATATATATATTTTTTATTTTTTTTGTGTTAAACAAATAAAGAGGTGGCATTATACAGTATTATCATAAACTTATAGAATATGTTATCTAGTTTATGTCGTTAATCTCTTTCAAAATTTAAAATTTGAAATTCAAAATATTATTTTTATTATTCATTTTAATCTCTCTTTTTGGGGTGCGGAGTTATATGCTCGGTACCCCAAACTTTTCCGTTTGAGTTATCTGACACCACAGAAATCGTCGTATCCTCCTCAAGGACTGAATATTATTTCCCAAGGAAAGCCAACAATCCATGCCTTCATTGTACTAGTTACTATTAACTATCCCCGGTTTTTATTCTAACCGGAATTGGAAAAGCAACAACTTCAATTGACTAATAATTGTTGATTATTATCATTAATTATTGTTACAGATTAATGTTGACGATAATTAAAATAAAATTATAATATTTATTTAGACGGACATTACATCTACCTGTTACATAATAAAAGAACGATTTTGGTCATAAATTAGATATGTATTACAAATTGATGTCTAGAAGTATAAAAAGAGGAATCCAGCAATTTCTGGGAAAATTTTGGCACTCAAGACCCCCCCTCTTTAAGAGGCCAAAAAAAAAAAAAAAGGAAAGAAAGAAAAAGAAGGGTAAAAAAAGGAAAGGAGAGCTGGAGGGGCGCTGTAGAGACTAGAGAGAGTACTGAAGTGGGGAAGAAAAAAAGGTTTAAAAATGATATAAAAAAAGAAAAGACAATGAGACGGGCGCTGTTCAGAGCGTATGGAAGTGGAAAGGAAAAAAGAAATATGTAGTGAAACGCACCTTTTGAAGGTAATATTGCAAATATAGAAAGGAAAAACCAAAATATAAAAATATTTTATCAAATAACAGCTGTTTGAGTTTAAACAGTACTTTAAGGGTACTTTTTTTTATCTGTTACTCTTCGCCAATTTTATCAACAATCAGAAATTATAAAAAAAAAAAAAGAAACATTTTTTAGATTACTCTTGACTCATTACAACAATTAGTAAGTTCTAAATGCAAAACCAAACACCTTCAATATATTGCAGTAGATCTACGCAGAAAGGGAAGATTTTGGGTCATTTAATGTACTTCCAAAGTAATAGTCTTGATAATAATTGAGGAGAAAAAAAACGAGGCTTAATTATAAAATCTTGTAAGAAACTCTCATATTTTTTGTTTGATACATATTTAAATGTCCATATTTTCTGAAAATTCAAATTCGTTGGAGTTCGAACTTTCGTTCTTCCTATTTTGGGTGACCAAATTTAGTTTATTTGGCTTTTATCCACATACTTCACAGCAACTTCCTGCTAATTAGGTGTGTTCGTGGATCAAGTTGGAAAGTTTAAAAAGAAATTCAACATCCAGGCTCTATATGGTGGTTTTCAAAACTTTAATCATCAACCCGTAATCTTCTCAAACCTTCCATATCGATAAGTTGATTATAGAGTAGTTGCAGGGGTTTTAGACATTTTAAACTTATATTTTCAATCTGTATAAAGTGCTATAACAGTAATGAAAGACAATATACCTTAGATGCAATTTCATGGTTTATACTTCATAAATTAAAAAAAAAAGAAAAATGGGAATTGGTAACGTTATGGTTCAATTAACAACAAAATTGAACAAAATAAACATCGAGTAGAATAGCAACAAAAAAGATGGCAATGGGCAGCAAGGCAACGAAAGCCAGACAACGAGGCAGATTGCAGCATGAAAAAACAGCATGCAACAAGCATTAGCGCCCGCAGTGGCATCAATTTTTGATTCGTTCAGTTTTGTCAAGTTAAAACTAAAAGACGCCTTTTACATTTACACATGCCACTCTTTAGATGGCTTTGTGGCTTAAATAAAATGATGGAGTTTATATATATATATATATGGGATTCATTAAGAGGACAGAGGACAAAAGGCAGAAGATTTGTCAATAATGCAACAGTTATAAATATTTGTACAACAAGACTAATAAAATATGGTACAAGAAATTATAATATAATTTTTTGTTGCACAAAAAATTAACACGATTACACAAATATAAATTACAGTTATATTATGAATACTTTTTCTATCCACTATTTTATATCTTCTAATATTTTTTCTATATATATATATATATATATATATATATATATAAAGTAGCATAAGGTGGTAGATTGGGTTGGTGTTTGGCAGTCTTCGAAACTCTCAACCTGCCACCAATCCATCGTTGCAGGTGTTAGAAAATAAAAAGCACAAATCTTTGTTTGTTATTAAGTTTTAATAGATAGAGTGCGCGTAGTTCAGATGTAACAGTTTATAGCAAGTTGGGTACTTTTTGAACATCCATATTACTAACATGAACATTTTTCGTTCTTAGTTTGAACTTTTTTTTGCCTACAAGTGAATTTTTATATGTACGCTTTTCTAAAGCAATTACTTCGCTCCACCACCGCGGTAGAAAAGTGTGACATTAATATACAGAGTCTTGCGTTATCTATTACTTTGGCTGCCTTTCTTTTGTATTAAAACTCGAATTTCTGTGCAAGAGGGGCTTTGGATCGAAGCTTTCTTTGCCTTCGAGACAAAATACACGTAGATGGTCACTGATAATATTTTTAACAAATTTTTAGGCGTTTTTAGGAGTCCATCAGTTAACTCTTTGCTTTACTTTCTTTTTGAGCCTTTTTAGTGTTTCAGATTTTTTTTTTGTTTTTACCTAAATTCGTAGTTTGAAGTTTAAGGTTTGATCCATAATCTTGCAGATAGTCTTAATAAGATTCTTTTTTTTTTTGATCTATAATGAGCCCAATTAGACATTTGACGTGGGAGAAGTGAGGTTTGGTGAGATTTAAACTCCCTACTTACTAATTAAGAGATAACCCCTCAACCAGTTAAACAAATACTTAACTTCCATTAAATGGGCCGAATGCTTGCATTCATTAACGGGCCGCTTGTTTGAAGCCCTCATTCGAGAGGTCTAGAACCTAAATTCCAAGGGTCCACCTAGGATATGAAGGTCCTAATTAGTATTATTTTTCTTCGATTGGACGCTAGCCAAGTGGGCATCGTTGCCCATTTAATTTCTTTGAGGAAATCAATGTTTATATGACCAGAAATTTTTTTTTTCTTTAATAAAAGGAATCAATGTTTACCTTCAACAATAAGGCATTGAGTAGAGGCAGAAAGTTAGTACGTCTGGAGAAAGAAAAAATCATGTTAGTTTGCATTTTAAGAAATCTTAGAAGCAGTCATTTTCAACCATAATTCATTGGCATCGGTACTTTGGTTAGTTACAAAGGGTCGTTTAGGCATCACAAATTGCTTTTCCACGTTTGATTTTTAGTTAAGTCATCTACAAACATAGACCAATGAATGAAAAATTAAAAATACAAAGCCGAAAGGTGTGAACGGCCGCCGAAAAAAGCAATTTGCATTTCAAAATACATTTTTCTTACTCAAAATTCAAATTCCTGGGACCAGGCTTAATCAGCGATGATTTTGACCTCTTTGGACAAGAGAGAAATGTCACATTACTTTTTATGCGCTGTCATTCAGTGCATTTAAGACTTTTCCAACGTGTTTGCATCGTAAGATTTTGACGAGGAAAAAATATTTTTAAAAAAAAATTGTGAGAAAAAATTAATAAAAAATAATAAAAAATAAAATTTTATATTTAAATTATATAAAAAATAAAAAAATATATATAAATAAAATTATAAAAATTTCTTTACAAATAATTAAAGAATTAAATTAAAATTATAAAAATACTCTTATAATTAGTAGAATATATTTAAATTATTATAGTCATTATATTTTTATTTTTTTATTTTATCTTTTTATTGATGTGATAATATTAACTTTTTTTTCTCTAACTTCTTTCTTATATTTCTCAAACAAAAGAAAATCCACATTTTCTTTCTAATTCTTTTCTAACACAACATCCAATCACAGCATTCGGTTTATTTTTTGGGTTAATTAGCTAGAATTGAGGCTACAACTCGAGATTTTCAACTACGTTATAAAGTTTTAAAACTTTAGGTCATACTTTTTCACTTCGAGTAATTAAAACTTAAAAAAATAAATAATAGATGTCTGAAGAAAATAATTTTTATACATCACGCCATTTGAATCTAATTTGAACTGTACTGTAGATGAATTTACCTCCGGCGAATTTTATTTTGGAATCAATTTCTTACAACAACGAATTTTTTCGCTGTGTAAGCTTCGAAAACGATTTATTGGTCAGTACATAAGAGAAAACCGTTTTCTTCACCAGATACATTGCAATAGGAGAAAAACTTGCTTCAATTTATTCATTTAGTTATTTTAGTCATTTTTATAATGGAAGTAGTCAGTCTTATTTAAGCGTTCCTCTCGCCTCACGAAAAGTCCTTGTACGTTGCAAATTGGAAGTAGCCTAAAATCAGAAGCCATCTTTAAAATGTTGGAAATTGGACGTTGCTTTTATATGTCTTAATCAACTTTTCGCGGATGATTTAATAATAATTGGTTCTTATCTCAAGATACTCCAAGAAAAAATTTGAAACAAATTCTTGTATTCACATTGTCCAAATACCATTCGGTCCCAAAATTTAGGTTGTTTGGTGAAACTTTAAAAAGAATTGTGTGATAAAATTTAACATATTATTTTGTGCTTTTAATATAATTAGCTGACATATTGTATTAAGAGCTCTGAATATTATATGGAGTACTAGTGACTTTTTTTTTTTTTTTTTTTTTTTGGGTCTTTCGGCCTCTTCTGTGTTCATACTTCTCCAAGTGAAGACTTGTCAGACTGAAAGTAAGAACAAAATATGGACATTTCTTTTACAAATTCTCAATTAATCGAAGAATGAGGCGATACTGTGGCTTGAACTCACTAGGAATTGTTATTGTAAAGAATTTGATATTATTTAACCATTTTAGATGAGTCCCCTGATAATTTGGTCTTATTAAATGCAGACATATTTGGAGTGACTTTGATTAGAAGAGCTGTTATACAGAAATTACTGTTGGTTTTAGTTCTTAATTTTAATTGATGTTTGTTTTTTCTTATTTTCTACCACTAGACATTTAAAAAAAAAAAAAATCTAAACATATAACAAACTTTTTGATAAAGGAGGTGCAACCATTTTTGCTTTGTTTTTTTTGGCTGTATTTATTCAGTTTTCTTTGCATGGCCGAATTTGTTGAACAGGCATGACAAAATTAGTCAGCATTTTGGTCTTTTTCAGCTTAAATAAGAATAAAATAGGATATCCTGATCTATTTGATCGTCCCTCTTGTCATGCATCCGTGGCGCAGTAATTCACATCAAAACCACTTGGGATAATTTTTGTATACTTATGTTAATCTCTCACTTTCTATAATCACATCTAAATGTATCTTTTCTGTGCCCCCTTCTCTCTGCGGTTTATCTTAATACAACTTTTTATGGTTCCAAAATTCGAAATGGATCATAAACCTGCATTACAATGCAGTTCTTGAAGTATTCTTGTAGATCTTATGAAATGTTGACTAGTATTCTTATAACTCTTGCAAGTTGCAACCTTTCTAATAAGTGTGTATACGCTCCTTTTGGATCACAAAGTTGAAGGTTATCTTTATATGCAAATCATTGTCCTTTTAACAATCTATTTACCTAGAGGTGATGGACATAATTATTGTTCAGACAGTGGTAATGGCATGAAATTTTTCGACCCAATTTATATTAACCTGGCACTGATTGTGTTGGCTGATTATATTATGTTGGTTAAAAAGTAGGATTAGTGACAGAAAGGTATGTGGATCCTTAGTTAGAATGTGACGTTGACTTCCCTTACTCAGACAAACACAAAAGTTGACAGAGGAACCAACTGTTTTCAGGCTAATTTACTTACACTTGTTTTTCTTTCTTTCCCTTTTTTTTTTTTCCCTCGATTTAGCAGCATTTAACTTTCTGTTTTCGCAAAATAATTCAGAAGTCCTTGGGGGAACTAATTACACCTGGCTAGAGGCGGCAAAAACTGACATGAGCCGAAATATCTGACTCAATTCATTTGAAATCGACTCCACCTAAATTACATTGATTAAAAATGTCAACAACTTATAATTTGAGAAATTTGAAATTGAAATAACTCGAAACTCGAATGACCTGTAACTCAAAAAATCTGAAACTCAGAAGATCTACAATCTGAGTAACCTGAAACCTAAAACTCGAAACTCGCAAAAGCCCAAACAAATTTTAACTGAACCCGACCCAAGATTTTAATTAATTAACTTATTTGATTTTATTTTATTTTAAATAATAGTTATCGTTTTAGTTATTTTCTAAATATTTGAACTAATATATAATTACATGAATTGTTTGTTCAAATATATTAAATATCAAGTATTCAATTTTTTTTTAGTAAATCAATTATTCAATTTAAATTTTCTAAGTGATGAAACTTAATATAGCTTATATGTTAGCCATATAGTCATTTTCCGAGAAAAATTTATACCAAATAAAATAAAAGAAAATAAAAAAAAGTTATAATTTTAATGCATTTTATTGAATTGAAAAAAAAAATTAAGACCTCTTAATATTTTTTCATTATAAAGAAACTTAAAGATTTGGAAAGAAAAATTTCATAGCAAAGAAAGCAAATAACTATATAATCTTTTACTTTACATAAATAAGATCATAAATGATACAATAGCAAAGTTATAACCATTAGTTTTATAAGTGTAGAATGCAATTCAAACTTCCATTGGATTAATTTAGTAATTGAGTTTTATTTTTAATTTTGACAAATTTATCAAATAAATAAAATGAATGAATGTTTTGTTTTATATGAATATTTTAAAGTAATGAAATGAATGAATTATAAATAAAGTAATCAAATAAATGAACTAAAGTTTACTTAATTTTTGTGAAAATTTCAAACAATACAATTTTCAAAAAATAATGTAATAATCTAGTGATAGTTTCAATCGAGAGAAAAATCCCCAATTTATGTAATCTACATAAATTTCATTTCTTTTAAATATGTAACTTTAAAATTGAATTTTTTTATTATACTTTTAATTAATATTTTGTCGATACACATTAAGCAGACATATATTCAATACAAGTAAAATAATATATAATACACCTAGTATTGTTGTGTATTTCTTATTAATTAATTGTATACTATATAGATGGATCATCTAAAAATTTTAAATTAATTAAAATTTCAATTTTTTGCATTTGGATTAACTTTTTTATAATATACAATAGAAAATATGTTAACAATGGGAACTTTTTTTTTTTTTTTTTGTATCAAATAAAAATATCACAATACATTAACCCAAAATCCACCCAAATCTGACTTGAAACCCATTGAACCTAAACTCGAACAATTTGTTCCAAAATGACTCGACCCGCTCATTTGTCACTTCTATCAATAACTATCAATAGTAATTGAAAAAACATGAATTACAATTATCGATATCATATTAGAATCGTAAAGCATTAAAAACTTGATATCATATGTATATTATATTTAATTATAATCAATAACTAATAATTAGGGATGTAGAATAATAATTTTATTTATGTCATAATTGATTTAGAATTTTATAAGTGGTAACGAGAGAGGGCTAAATTTTGAGATTTGAATAATTATGATTAATTTTAAAAATATAAAAAAAGTAAGAAGGAAATTGTTGTTTCATTGCCACAATCAACAATAATTCAATATACAACATTAAGTAATTAAATACGAAATAATTACTGTAATAAAAATTAATCAAAAATTTAAATAAAAAATAATTACTATAATGAAAATTAATTAAGGAATTTAATAGAAATAATTGTTACAACGGAAATTAATCATGCAAATTAATTTTTTTCATAAAAAAATTTAATTATTATAGAATCAAATAATAAGAGTAATGACTATAATGAAAGTCATTCAAGGACCTAAATAGAAAGGCATGACTATATATAATGAAATTTATTCATGGACTTAAATAGGAAATAATAAATATAACATAAATTAATCAAAGATTTAAATAAAAATTATGCTATAATAACATAGAAAACGAGAAATTAATGAGCAATAGATAAATAGATGATTCCATTTTAAGATTTATGTAATTAAATTTGATTTAAAAAATAATAACAAACTAAAAGAAAAATTGTGACTTTTCAGCACATTGCAACAAGACTTAAAGGAAAACTTTCTCTGTGTTTTCTTTTTATACTAATTAAATTAAATAGATGCTTCACTTAACCTCTATTAATTTTCAGTTTTGAAATAAAGGTTACTATGGAAACCCCTAGCAATTAATTTTGAATATATTTCTAATTTGATTCACATGAATAATAAATTAAATTAAACAAAATTTAAATGTAACTGTTTGAAAATCTTTTGTAATGTAATAGATTTATTATATAATGAAAAAAATAATATTTTTTATTATATTTATAATTAATATGATTATATAATAAACTTATATAATTATAATTTAAAATTTTTTTCCACAAATTTATCCGGACATATAACAATGTCATCATAGATATCTCAATTTACAAAAAATACGCAGCCTTGATCAGAATCTAACTGCCATTTAAAAAAAAAAAAAATTTTATCCCATTCTAGAGTATCTAGCCTCCAATCTTTTATCTCACCACCAAAGCCAAAAGTAAAAATTGGATATTGTCACAGTAAATTTATAATTTAAATAGGATCAATAATATGTTTATAAGTGAAAGATTAAAAATTTAAATTATTAACCTTTTAAATTATTTTTTAATCAATTAATTTAAATTTAAAAAATTAAAAAAAAAATTAGGTTTTGTCTGCACCCGAGGGATGCGGAGTTATTGCAATTTGCATGCGGCGGAACCATGGGTGTAAGAACCGGACCGGACCGGTCGGTTCAACCGAAAAAACCGGGAACCGGTCCTTAGTCCGGTCCGGTTCACACAAAAAACCGTTCTGGATGAGAACCGGCCAGAGAACCGGAGAACCGGCCGGTTCAACCGGAAACCGGTTTGGAATTTAAAAAAAAAAAAAAAAACCCTAAAGAAATTTTAAATGCTTGTTTGATTTTAAAGTTTAAATCCAAATTAGTTATGACTTTAGTTTTTAATATTTTATGGGTATTCATATTAATTTTGTCCTTATTTAGATGGAAGAGTTCAAAATGAAAGAATTGTAACTAAAAATTCTAATTTAGTCCTCAATTGATTAAAATTTTCAATTTAATCTTTAAAATTTAAAAATTAATATTTAATCACTATTTATAAATATTATTTTTTAAATTAATTTTTATAAATTATATTTTATTAAATATACTAATTGTAATATCTTTAATGTATGTAAATATTAATATAATTCTTAAAATACACTTTATTTTAAATATTTATTATCATTCTTATATAATATAACATTTTATATAATTATATAAGTTATATAAAAATTTAATTTTTATATATTTAATATTAAATACCGGTTTTACCGGTTTAACAGCGGTTTTACCGGTCGAACCGGTTGAACCTTGAACCTCTCAACTTTCCGGTTCAATGACCGGTTCGGTTCTGAGAACCTTGGGCGGAACAGAACAATACTCGCAGTCATTCCCCTCAAAGAATCTTTATACCCGCCCCCCACCCCAACACGAAAAAGCCAGAAAACACTGATTTTTGAGAGCGAGCAAAATAAAGAGGGAAGAAAAAAACAAACGACCATATTTTGGATAAGCACTCTCTCGCCCACAAAATTTACTTTTTAGTACAATTTCTTTGTATTTGATTATGCAGTTTAATTTTTAATAATAATAACTAAGTTTTGCACAGATAGTTTAAAAACACACCTTCTTTTCACTGTTTAACTAATAACTCTAATTTATCTCTTTTATCTTTCTTTCCTTTAATTTTTTTTACGTAATAATTTATATTATTTTATATTTATGTTATTATTAATTAAATGTTCATAGGTAGTATTTCATAATTTTTTTTTTCTTTTTCTTGTCTCTTCTACCCTAGAATGATTAGCAGAGAAGGTACGAATGTGAGTGAGTGAGTGACTGTGCGAGAAGAACCAGAGAGAGTGCTTCTTGAGAGGAGAGAGAGAGAGAGAGAGTGAACCTCTCTCCTTCTCCTATTTCCCCCATGCTTTGTCTCCCTATTTGCAGCTGCTGTTACCTTTTTTTCTCTCTCTCTCGCCGCTTCCTTTCTTCTTGCTGAAATAATGTAAAAGAACCTCAAAAACCCTACGGAGAAAGTAATACATTATTGAACCATCTGCTAATGTCATCATCATTATTATTAATAGTATTCTAATCCCCGCCGTTATTATTATATAAACACATCACGTTTTCCGAAGAATTTCCAGGCTTCCTAGGTTTTGTTTTGTTGATGTGCATTCCAGAGCAAGACAGACATCCATCCACCTCAAAGGCTCTTCTTTTACAGAAACGCAAAAGGGCAAAACAGCAAAAATAGAAAAAAAAAAAAAAAACCTGACCCATTATTGTGTTTGTTGCTGATTGAAGGATGCTTCCTAGTATCTGCATTATCTTAATTTGCCTCTCCAGTTCTGTCTTTCCTCTTGTAAGGGCTTCTTCTGCTTTCAATCTCACCCTCCCACACCAACACCCGAACCCTGATGCCGTTGCTCTGGATGTACAAAGGTAAGACCTTTCATCCCCCCACAAGACTCTACTTATTTCAGTGAAACCCCATCTGGATTTTAGCTCACTTAATGCTTTTCCATTGCCCAGTTCCTGTGGTTCCCCAAGATTTACCTTAGGGTTTTACCGCTTCAATGAAATCTGTTTCTTTAAAGATTTCCACCTGGGTTTTACTCACTACAAAGTCTTAACATAGTGGTCCCTCACATGTTTAGTCCTATTGATTGGAAACTGGAAAATGAGGTAATTTTTCCTTTGGTTTTACCACATTTTGACAAAAACCCAACAGAAGTTAGGCTCTCTGTCCTCTATGTTCAACCAAAATCTCATCTGGGTTAATGCTCACTTGGGTTTTACCGTCGTTTGTCTTCCTCTCATTTTCGTAGAAATGTGGATTTTGTTAGCCGGTAAAGAACTAAAACAGATATCCTTTTCTTTGCTGCTTTAATCACATTTTCTCACCGAGTAAAAACAGAGTATGCTCTGTTTCCCTTGCTTTTGTTATTGTTAATCTTAAAAAATCTTACTGCATTGCACATTTTATATTTATCTCTTGCACCTTTTTAACCTGGGCAGGAAAGTCAATGCGTCTCTATCAAGAAGACAGCTTTTGTCCACCCAAGAAAAGGACAGATGCCGAACCGGAAACCCCATCGACGACTGCTGGCGGTGCGACCCAAACTGGGCCAACAACCGCCAACGCTTGGCCGACTGCGCAATCGGGTTCGGCCAGGGGTCACTCGGCGGCAAGGGTGGCCAGATCTACGTCGTGACCGACTCCTCCGACCACGACCCCGCGAACCCAACTCCGGGCACCCTCCGGTACGGTGTCATCCAAGACGAGCCACTCTGGATAGTGTTCCAAAGCAGCATGCTCATAAAGCTCCGGCACGAACTCATTTTCAACAGCTACAAGACCATTGATGGCCGTGGGGTCACCGTCCAAATCACGGGCAACGGTTGCCTGACTCTTCAGTACGTGTCCCACATAATAATCCACAACATCCGTATCTACGATTGCACGCCGTCGGGGAATACAATGATCGCCTCATCACCCACTCACGTTGGGTACAGGGGAAGATCGGACGGCGATGGGATCTCCATCTTCGGGTCTCAGAAGATATGGATTGATCATTGCTCGCTGTCCCACTGCACCGACGGTCTGATTGATGCCATAATGGGGTCCACCGCTATCACTATATCCAACAGCTATTTCTCGCACCACAATGAGGTGATGCTGCTGGGTCACAATGACAGGTGATACTTTCTCTCTTTTTGTTTTTTTTTTACTCATTTTTAATTAAATTCGAGACTTTCAATTTTAAGAACGGTAAATTTAAGTTAAAATAAGTTAAAAATGACAGGTATGCTTTGGACTCGGGGATGCAAATAACGATAGCGTTTAATCACTTCGGGGTGGGGCTGGTGCAGCGGATGCCTCGGTGCAGACGCGGGTACATACACGTGGTCAACAACGATTTCAGCTACTGGGAGATGTATGCTATCGGCGGTAGCGCTAACCCAACCATCAATAGTCAAGGCAATCGCTACGCTGCTCCGGCTGATCCTAATGCCAAAGAGGTGGTTATTTCCCTCTGGACATTTTCTAATTTTCATTTCGGGTGGTTATATATCAATTTTTTTTTTAATTTTATCTTTCTTAAATTCTAACTTCTGGGGGTTTTTTTTTTTTCTGGGGTTAAATTTGAAAATAATCATATTGTTAATAATTATTATTAATATAATAATGCTGGTTGATTAACGACATGCCCTTGGCCTTGCGCGCGCTATGTGAAACTTCAAAGAGCTCGTCAAAATGCACTTTTTGAAAAAATTGAAATGGAGATTTGCTTCTGCTGGTTGTGGCGTTGGCGCGTGGGATGCAAACTCCGATGGGTGGAGTTTCTTCGCTATTGTTTAAATAAGTGTTTTTTGCAGGAACTATTGTTAAATAGGTTGTCGGTCCAAAAGTGCAGTTTGTGCATGGACCGCAAGGTGAAACAACTGGTAAATTAAATTAAATTAAATTATTGGGGTGGGGTATGAAACAATGAAATTTGTTTTTCTATTTTTGGTTTGTAATTTTTTGAAGCAGGTATTTTTTGAAGCAAGGTTTCCAATTGCTTTTTCTTTTTTTATCTGTTGTAGTGGTCAAGAAAATTGTCTGGGGTTTTACGTTTGAATTGACTGTTGTCACTCAGAATTCAAAACAGTGGACAAGAATTTATTTACATGTCAGATCAGATATTGTTTTACGGTAAAAAAAAAAGAAAAGAAAAAAAAAAGGAAAACACTCCTTTTCTTTTGCTGTATGAGAGTGCCTGCCAGCGATATTGTTTGTACTGTGTAGCCGTTGGTATGATATAATTCTCTCCGCACGCGCGACAATTGGGAGCGTGGTATGTATGTGAACAATTGAGATTTGAGAGAATTTGTTGCTTTTGGTATGGGAGGGCAGGTGACGAAGCGCGTGGAGACAGACGAGGTGGAGTGGGCGGATTGGAACTGGAGGACAGACGGGGACTTGATGGTGAATGGAGCGTTTTTCGTGCCATCGGGAGCTGGATTGAGCGCTCAGTATGCGAGAGCCTCCAGTCTGGAGCCAGAGTCGGCTGGCCTCATTGACCAACTCACCATGAACGCTGGCATCTTTGGTGGCCCAAGGTACAGTCCCCCCACAAGCCCCATCCAATTATTATTATTTTTTTGTTTTTTACCTTTCAAGTTTGTATCAACTGAAATGAATTTCCAGCCATTTCTTATTAAGTGCACACACATTGATCTTTGATTATGGGCTCGTTTTGTTGATGTCTTTTAGTTTGTTTTTTGGGCATTGTCTTTTCAAAATGTAAATTTTAACTGCTTTTTTGGTCTAAAGTAGAAGTCAACAAGTGCACAAAATTCTCACATTTTAGAGTTTGAGAAAGCATCTATATACGCTTTTTTTTCTTTTTTTTTTTTAAGCGAAGAGGCTGTTGCCAATAATCCAACAAGAAATGACTGGAAATAAACAGCATTCTTTTTTTTTCTTTTTTGGGACAAATTTTTTATAGTGTTTGTTTGTTTGCCAATTCCAAAGTCTGCAACTGTCTTTGCAGCACTTTTCATCGGTGCATGTGATCATGCGTTTGCAGCATAAGCTGTGGAGACCGACCCCCCCCCCCCCCCCCAAAAAAACAAAAAAAAAGAAGCCTTGTTTTACAGTCCATTGTTTGTCCTAATACACGCATAAAGAGCTTGATACACGTGCATAAAGAGCTTGATACACGTACGAAAAGTCATGTGGGCCCCATATTTGTATGCTCTTTGTGCGTGTACCAAGCTTTTTAGTTCGTGAGAATAACAAGTCCCTATTTTAAGACCGTTGGTTCCCCGTCGTGTCCTGTGCTTTTGAGCACCACAACTCACATTGGATCATTTTCCTTTTTGTTCCACAACCCCCTTGTATAAAATTCCCTTCCTTGACAATTAGGATCTTACAAGACAAACACTCTCTTATGGTGTATAAAATGTGCATTTTTACATATTTGTTTCTTACCAACACACCCTTTTATTTTTTAATTGAAGTATGAAAAAGACAATGCATACCAACATGATAAATCGTTGTTTGGCACAAATTATGCAACTCCTTAATTGAAGTCTAGTAGTCTACCATGTTGCATGTTGTCTTTTTCGTTTGTGGGGATGTTTTTGGATCTATGATCAATGTCAAAAAGGACAATGCATAGAAACATGATAAATCTTACAAACATGTATAATGTTTAATAAGTATTGTCATAGAGCGGTAGGTCCTATTAATGTATATTTTGGTTGTTTAATCAATTACCTGTAATTTGTACGATTTGTTCGTGAAATTAGTCGCCGAAAATAATAGTTATCTCCGAACAGTGGGAACTCTAGATCAGGAGCTAAGCTATGAACTAGAATTGGAATGGCCATGTGAGTTAACATGGGAAAAGGAGGAGTGCTATTTGGGAAGGACGGGCTATTGTGGGATGGCTTTAAAAAAAAAAGAGAAATAATTATGGAGCAATTGTCAAACTGGGTGCTCCGATTATTCAGTGTCTGTATGGCAAGGGCAGTTTTGTAATTGTGTTATTAATCAGCTACCGATCAAAATAAAAAATTATAGGTGTCTACTTTTTTAATCAGCAGCAATTTAAACAACTTTTCTGCAATTAGCTGCTGATTGCAAACCTAACTAAACATTTTAATTCTTACATTTCATAACAGTAATAGCAGCAACACTTTTAAGCCATGTTTGGCATTTTTTCAAGAGAAAGAAAAAAGAAAAAAAATTTTAAATTTTTTCGCTCATTTTCTTTCTTATTCATTTTCTATTAATCTAAATTATTTTTTATTTTTTCTCTCACAAATTAATATTTATTTTCTTTCTCACAATTTTTTAATTATTATTATTTATTAATCATAATATTATTAATACTGTATTATTTTCTATCTTTTTTTTTTTATTCACTTTCTATTCAATTTCTAACACTCTTAAAACGTGAAATCAAACACCCATTAATAATTATGCCTTCCAGCCAATGGGTGTGGGATCAGTTTTATGCTTTGGTCACGTTGTGGGTCCGGCCTCTGATTTGATATGAACTGGACTCGGACAAGTAGCGACATCAGAAATTGGAAAAAGAGCTTTTTCATGATAGATGTACTGCATCTTATTCTTGACTTTATGCTTTATTACCATTGGGCCCTTCTGCTCTTTTCACTTGCAAGCTTTTGGACCTTAAATCCTGCAAGGCTTTCATCGAATAGAATTACAATCTTGTAAATGTAAACAACTTTTACCACATATCCTAAATCCACAGGGTTGGGTCTTTATATTGTAGTTTGTAAGACTTCTGCTGGTAGTTATTGCTGGTACTATGTTTGTCATGCTGCCTTCGTTCCCAATTTAGTTACCATTGCTAAAAGGAAAGGAATCCTATAAGCCAAGCCCCTGTATAGGTTAAGCTAAGATCTGATTCCTTACTTTCTGCATTATCCTCGTATTACTTGAGTCATTTGGATTAGAAAAATTCCTTAGTCACTACTTCCCATTGGTTGGCTGGGCAGATATGGTATCTTATTAGAATTTATGAGAGGAATTGCCACCTTGCGTGTGGTTCAAGTGACAAAGCCACTTGCGGGGTGATCATGCGTCGATGGTTCGAATGCTCGTGACGTAATGACGGGCTCAACATATGTTGCATCTTTGGGTCTAAGGCCAGTGACCCTTGTCGGGCCTTTGGAGTATGCTCCTCCTTAGCCCCAATATAGTGGCCCGGTCATGCCATGTGGGAGAAGCAACGCAATCCTCCTTGGCGGGCTTGTAGCCCTGCTCGCTCATTGTTTCACCCAAAAAAACAAAAAAAAAAGAAGAAAGAATTTACTAGAGAAGTAAGGAAAAAGGCATTTCAATCTCATCTAATGACTAATTGAATACCAATAGGCTTATAACCAAATAGGTTTAGATTATTTCTTTCTCATTTGTTTAGTGTTTGTTCAGCATTCAGCTTCGTATATTCCTTTCAGCAACACTTGCACAGCCTTTTCTTTGGATTCTATTATTATCTTGCAAAGAAAAGGAAAGGATAGGAAAGTAGTAGCGCCTTACTTCTTGTTTGCCCAAGCATTTTCGTGGTTATTCCTTTCCTTGTCCTTTCCAAGACGAATCAGTTTCCTTGTGCATCACTTAATTGGTTTGCCCAACGACCCCACGTCCTTTGTATCTCAAAAAGTTAATTAGAATTCTAACAAGAAGCAGTACGGTCCTACGTGCGGTCGCTTCATCAAAATGTCCTCTTTTTTAGCGAAATGAAAATTGAATAAATATTGACAAAAACCCCTCATCAAAGAGAATCATTTGGAGTTTGTTGCATGAAATGAAACGTGAAATAGACTATCTACCATCTCTGATGATCCATTTGAGCATCTTTTTATGTTAAGCATGTCATCAAGGTTGTCGATTGTATTGATTAGGGAATTGTGAATTATTTGTTACAGGGACGATGGTGGGAGGAGTTCCTACGGTGGTGGGACCGCCGGTGGCGGCTCCGCCAACACCGGTATTGAGGGGTCCAACGGGGACGATGGCAACATTTTCGGGATGATATTCGGGAGCAGTGCACCGACACATCTGTCTCCCACTGCTGCTAGCTCAGTCTTTTTGTCTCTTTTAATTATTTTAATATTGTACACCATCACCAACAACTGTGGTGCATTGTCATAGTTAGAAATTTAAATCATTATCACGGGTACTGCAGAAAATTCTTTAATTATCTAAGGAACATTTTTTAATTATGTAAAGAATAATTTATGGATAAAATTTTTAGACAAACCAATCAAATTTTTAGAAAAATATGAAATATGGGTGATTGACAGGAGTGGCCGTTCTAATGTCAATGTCTTAATAGCTAGTAGAGCATGGCATGTTGGAATGTCGGTGAATATGGCCAAACCGCCCCGGCAGATCATATAAATATGCTTTATGCGTACGCAAGACCTCCCAAAAAAAAGAGGAAAAAAAAATCAGTTAGAAACAATGTTATTAAAACCGGTCGGTCCTAGCGGTTCAACCGGTGACCGGCCAAAGGTTCAGACCGGTTTATGATTACAGTTACCCTTTAACTCGGATCGGTCAAAATCGGTTTGAATTGGTCAAAAACTGGTGAAAATCGGTCAAAAATCGGACCGGTTTAACCAGTTCAAATCGAGTATAAAAATTTTATAAATTATAATTTGATCTCAATGTTTATTTAAATTATAATTTGAGTTTTAAATTTAATTAAAATTTTTAACTTAATCTTAAATTTATTAAAACTTTTAATTTAGTCCTAAATTTATAAAAATTTTCAACTTAATTCTTAAAAATTAAAAAAATAATATTTAATAATCATATATAAGTATTATTTTTTTAAATTATTTTTATAAATATATATATTAATAAATACCAGTTCAAATACCAGTTCGACCGGTTGAATCTTAACCCACTAATGTTTCCAGTTCGATGACCGGTCCGATTCTGATAACCTTGGTTAAAACAGAAGACTCAGGAGGGAGGGTTTTATGGGCTTCTGTAAAAAATTTTAGGCTGGAATGAAATTTTAAGTCATGTAGCCCAAGAAGCCATAGCAATACGGCCCATAGATTAGTTGCCATTTCCAGGGCATAGGGAACAAAAATTGCAAACATTAAACTTATATGGCCACTAATCACACCTTGAAAAATCGTCCCTTGAACCAAACCTGAAAAGGCAAAGCTTTGCAGCAGGCACCTAAGTAGATCTAACACATTTATTTAGACAAGATTAAAAGAGAGCAAAAGCTAAAACACACGGGAAGAAAACATTCTATGTACAAGAACATGGCAGTAATCACACTCCGAGAACCATGCTTTCAGCGCTGTTCAAAAACACCAGAGTAAAACATGTGTCATGAAAGGCAAAGTTTTGCATCAGGTATCTAACACATATTTAGCCAGAGATTAAAAGACGGCAAAAGCTAAAACACAACGGAAGGAAACATTCAATCACACTCCGGAATCATGCTCCATGTGCCGTGCTAAAATACCAGAGTGAAACATGTCTCGAGTACGGTGCTCCAAGCAGAAAACATAATCCCCTGAAAGTCCAGAGAAACTACTGTTAGTTCAAGTGAGCAGGTAATCAACAGTAATGAAATGCAAAAAAGTAAATAAACCCAATTACCTTGTGGTCAGTTCCACCCTCCTTTGCTACTTCCAACATCTCCATTGTTTCCCCAAGAGCTGGTTCCAGCACTTGCAGACTCCCAACTCTTCCATTGGCCCTTGTTGCCATCTCCCTGGCTGCTACCGCCTCCAGCATCATCACTTTTCCATCCGCTGCCACCACCATTCTTCCAGTCACAGGCCCTTTCTTCACCAGAATCATTAGTACCTTTCCAACTGCTGCTGTGACCACCCCATCCACTGCCTCTACCGCCATATCCTCCACGGCTGCCATCATACCCTCCTCCATCTGAACCACCTCTACCTCCAAATCTTCCTCGACCTGAGAATCCCCCTCTATCAGATCTGCCTCTACCTCTGCCTCTATCTGATCCACTTCTACCTCCAAAACCTCCTCTGTCTCCTCTGCCTCTGAACCCCCCTCTCTCAGAATTGCCTCTACCACCAAAACCACCCCGCCAGCTTCCACTACCTCCCCGGTTACTGAAACTCTTGGTTTGATCTTCGCTGTGACTCACTCCATAAGAATCCTGGTCCGCATCAGTAGAACTCCAACTGCTTTTCTTAACCCAACCAGAATCCTGATTTGCATCGCCAGAGCCAGAATTCCAATTGCCCTTCTTGCCCCAAGCAGAATCATGATTTCCACTTGTATCATTTGACTGAGAGCCCCAACCAGTACGCTGCCCGTCATCTGGATCAATGGCCTTACTACCCCAGCCTGACGGATCATCTTGCTTGGAAGCTTTTTGAGCCCCCCAATCAGACTGCTTCGCACCTACCCCACTCACTCCACCTTTCCATCCCACCCCATTGTCACTAGAACTTTTCTGTGTGTCCCATTTGCTGCCCACACCCGACCCTCCACTTGGTTCTTCCATCACAGCAGATTCTTTGTTCCATCCAGACGACAAGCTCCCATCAGCTGCATAAGATCCATTCCAACTTCCACCTAAATTTTGACCTTTTGACGATTCATTAGCAACAAAAACCCTTTCCCGATCTTGCTGTTCAGCTTGCCCACTGTTCCAACCACAAGACTGATCTTTGCCAAAAGATCTTCCTCGGCCAAATTCATTTCTAACCCCCCAGCCCCTCCTTCCGCCTGAGCCACGACCTCCATCAAATGCCTTTTTCTCACCATCAAAGTCTTGGTCCTTGTCTTGCTTATTCCAAGAAGACCCACTGTCCTTTCTAGTCCAAGCAGATCCTCCCTCCTGTCTTCCCCACGAAGCTCCTCCCTCTTTTTTACCCCAAGGGGATTCTCCTTGCCGTTTATTCCAAGAGCCCCGATCAGCACCAAAGGACTTCGGATCGTTCCAACCATCATCTTGCTTTTGGTTGCTAGATCCACCTTTGGTCCAACCAGTTGCATCTTCAGTAGTATTCTTCCCATCACCCCAAGAGGATCCTCCCTTCTGTTTGTTCCAAGACCCTACATCAGCAGCAAAGGCCTTCGATTTGTTCCAATTATCATTTTCATTTGACTTGTTTGATCCACCTTTAACCCAACCAGTAGCATCTTCAGTAGTATTTTTCTCATCATGGTCATTTGCAGTTTGACTTGCACTCTCAACTTTGGACTTCATCCAGGCACTTGAATTATCAGGGCTCTGTGCTTCTGGTTGCAGCCAGCTTCCGCTAGCATTGCCCCAACCGTCGGTGTGTTTTCCAGCTACAGGTGTCAAACTTTGCCACTCTGCTTTGCTTCCAATTAGACTCTCTCGGCCACCTGACTTCTCTGTGGCTTTACCCCAAGAATCTTCTTGAACAGTGTCTTTTTTCTGAGCTTCAGCGGCTTTGCCCCAGCCGCCTTCATTCTGAGATTTCAGATGGTTCCACCCACTATCCTTGTTAGTCCAACTACTCTCGTCTCTACTGGAGCTCTTATTCTTCTCCCAGGATGCTGCTTCATCAACACCTTTACCCTTGCCCTGAGACTTCTCTGCAGCTTTACCCCAAGAATCCTCTTGAACAGTGCCTTTATTTTGAGCTTCAGCAGCTTTGCCCCAACTGCCTTCATTCTGAGATTTCAGCTGGTTCCACCCACTATCCTTGTTAGTCCAGCAACTCTTGTCTCCACTGGAGCTCTTATTCTTCTCCCAGGATGCTGCTTCATCAACTCCTTTATGCTTGCCCTGAGAGTCCAGCCGTTCAGTATTTGCTTTACCCCACCCGCTGGTTGAATTCCCAGTAACATTTTTTCCTTTGTCCCAAGAACCACCTGCAGCATCAACTGAAGAGCTTCCAGAAGTGGGTTTTGCTCGACTCCAGTTCTCTCCCAAATCTCTAGTTGAGCTGGCTGGATCTTCACTCTTCAAAGCAGCTTTGCCCCAGCCATCAGAAGATCCACCCCCATAACTAATATTAGCAACAGCTTTATTCCAGCAGTCTTCCTTCTTCCCCCAACCACCAACCAGATCATCAGCAACAGCTTTGTTAGCGGCTGCGGCAGCGCCCCAAGAAGAATTCTGATTTGTTGTCACTTTCTTCTCCCAGGCACCATCTTCTGCACCAATGCAACAGAACAGTTAAACACTGGCTTGCTCATTACAGTCAACATAAGGCACTGCAAAATTGCCAACAGCATTTACAATTACCTTTTCCTAGATCAGCATCCACAGAAATAGATGAATTTCCAGGATCTACTGCAGACTGAAATGACAGTAGCCAAAAAATTTCAGATATTGTTCCTGTTCTGAAATTATTTTTTTTGGGGGGGTGGGGGGGGGGGGTGGTGAGAACGAGCTGCAAACATGTTTAAACAGAGTTAAGTACCAACCTCGGAGCCTGATGCAGGAAAGCTAGGCCAAGACGTCCTGTAACAAACAAAGTTTTCATTTCTCAGAACAGTGACAAAAGCACATACTAGAACGATAGAAAGGGGCAGGCAAAATCAGTTAGCTACAACCTGTAACATCAATGTTCAATAGCAATTCATTAAACCAATAGTTGGAGAATAGCAACATGGAACATCATGCATTAGACATCACTGATCGCTGTTTAAGTTAATTAAAAAAATTTCTAACACTTTCAATTGACAGAATTAAGCCACACAATCATCAAAACTTAGCCCAGCTGCCCATATCCATATGCTCTGGCTTTACCCAAAAAAAAAAACAACCAGTTTACAGTACTATAAATGGACAATTCCAACGGCATTAACTGGCATCACCATTATGTCACTTTTTACAGACCTCTGCACACTGAAATCACAAATTTCAACGAAATAATTTTCTTCTTATTCAAATCACAGCAGACCTACCCAAGTACGCTACAACCTATAGGACAAGTATGCTTTGACTCATGAAAGTGTGCCTTGACGCTTCTTGCAAATTATGGCCCTTCCTTCAAATATTTTAGTAGAGAAGGGTGAAAGATCTAGTAAAGCTTCTTTTGTTTTGTTTTACACAGTGCGACTGCAGGCCAGCATTATTCCAGTGGTATGATGTCCCGTAGAGTAGGGAAAAGGCCATCAGAAAATTTTTATGACCAAGACCAAAGTGCAAGCCATAGAAGGCACAGATTTTTGTACAACGAAAACAAAATACAAGACAAAAGAGAGGGAAGGAGGAGATCAGATATGCAAGAAGCAGAATACCGCAAATTCAACAAGAATTCACGAAAAAATTTTGCTAGATCAATAGAAAACCAGTGATTACTCTTAAGGACACATCAATAGAACGTGCTTCAGCAAAACATCCACTTAAAAAATACTTTACCTATCAGCAGATAGACCTGCCACATTCCACCCATTGCCTGCAGTTGATGTTCCAGCTCCATCCGTCCAACCTTCCACAAAATACAAAATTAAGAAACAGCAATCATATCAAAAGGACATAAGTTGAAAATAAATGAGAAACATGAAGATATTAGAAAAGGCACACCCAACAAAAAAGAAATCATGCATCTTTAACTACTTATTTTACACCATGTGGACAAAGTAAAGATACAACCCACAAAACTTGTAGTTCTAAAGTGTATTTAGGTTCTAAGGCATAATAAAATTCCCACCTCCAGATATGCCTTCAGTTCCAAGTACATCAAACGGTTTGAAAGAACTAGACCCTGGCTCCTCACTTTTAGATAAATTTAAAAAAAAAATAATAATCAGAGCATTCCTCAATATCCATCAAATCGTAAATCTAAAAATATAACGCTAAAAGAAATCAACCACTTACAATGGCACAGCAGAGGTCTTCACACGAAGCTCAGCAAGATTCTCACACTTAACTGCAGGAACACCGACCAACACAGAATGTCACAAGACTTTCTATACTCACATTCCCCAGCAATGAATCTGGGCAAACAAACCTGTAAGAACTTTCTGTTGAGAATCGAGTTTCACAGTAACATCATAACGGCGCACAGCCAAGACACGACAAAGGTAACCCTTCAAAGGCCCTACTCTGATTCTCAAGGTTTGACCAATAGAGAACATTCCTTCCTTTTCCCCTTGATTGACTGCCATGAAACAACAAAATTACTTGGATACTTGGAAAAATTGACAAACTGAATTCAAGCTGAAAGCCCACAGAAGATTTAACATTTTTGCACATACAGTCGCGACTGGTTTCCTTTGCTTGCCATGGCCGTTTGGGTGATAGAGGGGATTTAGGAGATGAAGGGAAATCGTCAAAGCCTCCAAAGCCTGATCCACCACCCTGAGATTCGGAAAAATATCATTTGAAAGATCAAAAACAATAAACTCAAGAGGGCAAAATGACAAAATGGCCTTTCAGATCTTTTCAATCATACAACCTTTTCTCCGCATGTATCACCAGAATTGATTTTCTCACATAATTGAGCTTTGGAACAAAAATAACCACCATTCTCTGTCTCGTCCTCGTTATATATGAAAACAATCCCTCTATAGATTTGCTTAACAATTCCTTGCCTATCCTGAAAAGATAAACGAGCTTGTCTGAGGGCCTTCTACGTGCACATCATAAGCAACACTAGATCTGTTTAGAATATATTCACGCCATGCCTTTGATGAACCTTCCAAGACCATCACAGCATCATTGATTGATATGGTTTTCTTCCAATGATCCAAAGCAGTAAATTTCATATCAGAAGGCCCATTCTTTAAATCACGCAGTCCAACAGGCACCACAATGGGTCCTTCCACTCCCTCTTTTAGAATCTGGTGCATTAAAGAAGGGTGATTTCACCAACACAAAAGTTACAGATTAAAACCAAACCTCTTTTGTATGTGTGTGCAGGCATAGAAAACATGAATACACCAACGAATAAGCTAGAAAGCAGGTAAAGTAGATGACACACCTTGTAAGAGTCATCTTTCTCCATGCCCACCACAAGGCCAAAATCTTTTCGGCTGCAATAGCATATATATATATATATATATTAGGGGATAATTATGCAAACTCATTGTTTAAAAAGTAAAGGGTAGAGAGCTTACCCAAAACATACGAGTTCATAAAGCTCAAAACCAGTCAAGCCAGACCCCGACGAGCTTTCTCCTTTCTCACCTCCTTTATCATTTTTTATTACTCGTCTTTTCTTTGGTCCACCATAAAGCTGTGTAAGCCATTCCAAGTTTTCAGATTCATTATTGTCAGAAGGCTTGAACTTCAACAGCTCCTCTTCTGATGGCATAACACCCCAGCAGCTCAATGAATCTACGGATACTTTTTTATACAAAAATCCATCCTTGAGCATCTGACCATCTAAAACCTCAAAGGTCTTTCCAGTATCACGATCACGTTTAATTTGAACAAGAGGCCGGAACTCCCTTCACGGAGGAAATATAAAATGGGTAAAAGATGCGTGAAATTTAAGAAAAGGACCTACATGATACAAGAAAACACATATTACTCAAGTTCGCTTGAGGTGATCAATCTCGGAGCTGGCGTAGCAGCATTCTTCAAAGAAATTCCTCCTCCCTGTAAAGGCAGGGAAAAAAAGGTAATAAAGCATTCAATAGGAAAATACTTCATGAATCTAGTGGAACCAACAAGTCAAGAACTGCAGTCTCAAGAACAACCATTACTTTTTCAAGTCTCTGCATCAAACGAGAAAAACCCAGCACTTCTGCTCAAAAGTTAATCGAACTAACTTAGCTCGACCAAATTAAATGGGATGTTGCATCAGCATCCTCCATCTAGACTCTAGAGCAAATTACGCAGGACACATAGTTACTTCTTACCACCGCGATGAAAAATCATAAGACAGTAAAATCAAAGTAGCATATCTTCATCAAAAAAGAAAATAGAATATCATTAATCAAAATATCCAGCTCAATGCAGTCGAATGCACTTAATCATAATGTGACACAAGGAAAACAATTGCAGACCACCCATATTGATAACCTTACAAATGAATAAAATGATGTACTTATAAATCCAAAGAAGAAACAAAATAGAATAACAAATAGAAAATCAGCACTTGAATTTAGAAACAGATACGAAATTTGCAACTTTTAACAGGTTCAGCAAGTACTTACAAATTTTTGCGCCATTGCTTGTAGATCAATTCTTGGAATTAGTTTCACAGTTGCTTTTTTCCGTGTATCATTCACAGCCACAATCTGAAGAAACAAGTAAAGAACCATTGGTTTACCAGTAAAGAACCACTGAGAATCGACAATAGAGCAGCCTGGGCAACTAAGGAGAATATTGTACCTGTGCAAGGTCCCCCTTGTATTTTCCATTTTTCACACGGACCCACATGCCCTCACCAACTTCACCATGTTTAGTTCGAACGGTAAGCAAATGAGAAACTTCATTTCTTGGAACTGGTGCCACTCTAGAATAATAAATGCTACTAAGCCCTTTACATGCCTGAAATTTAACAAATTGGAGAAAAAAAAAAAAAGACATGACCTTACAGACAGACAATAAGAAACAGGGAAGAAAAAAAAAATCAAGCAACTGCTCAACAACAGTGGCAGTAGAGAAAAGCCTTAGCACTGGAAAAAATAAAATAATTAATTTGCATAATGCTTACACGATTTAGGTTTCAGTTACCTCATAAATATCAATTTCCTTGTTAGCTTCTATAAATATAAAACCCTTCGCATGATCAACAGAAAATGCAGAAACCATTTGGAGCTTGGTGCCTAAAGATTTCAGGTCCACAAACTTCTGCATGAGACAGAAAACCGAATGCCTCTCGCGTCCAACCTATAATCAGGAAGATTAAGGCAAACCCAGTGAGCAAGGCAAGCAAAGGGAAAAACAAGGCAGCCAAGGTTGATTGCAGAAAATACTAAAGACAAAAATATCAAACAAGATACCATGCATTTGACTTTCCAGAGAACTGGATCCTTGGAGGAAGGCAAATCAAAATTTCTGTCAGCCGGTCTTTTACCGTCATAAGCATCTTCCTCGTATCTAACAAATGCAGAAGCAGCAGCATTGTACCGCTCTTCCATCATCTTATCAAATTCTTCCTCATCTATCTCTTCCTCTTTGGGAATAAATGGGAGGTTAGGAACTTTCACTGGTTCTTTCTTTACTTTGACCTCTATGTCAAAATCTTCCTCCATAGAATCTGTTTTCAACAATTAAAAGGAGGTCATTTGTTAGCAAAACGTAAGTCTTCCCAATTAAATAAAATGATTTTTGTTTAAAAGCAAAACCTAATCGTCAGCCACATTATCACAGAAAACCCTAAAATTTCAATTTAAAGGGGGAAAAAAGTGAAAATGACCCAAACACCACCACCATCATTATTTTCCGCGGAGCTTAAAAAACCCTAGAAACTCAAACAATAAACCGAAAACCGGACCAAAATGAAAACAAAAAAAAAAAAGAAAAAAGGAAGGAGCATTATGGAGAATGGTTACCGAAATCACTGGCGCCGCTCTCGTTCTCGCTCTCGCTCTCGCTCTCGTCGACCTCAGCTGCATCTTCGAAGAACTGAAGAACCTCGCGATTCCTCCTCTTGCTGCCACCGCCGGACTTGTCTTCGCCGACGCCACGGCGCTTCCGCCGGCCACTGGAGGAGGCGACCTCCTTGCCCTTCGACGACATTTTGGAGTCGGAGAAATGTGAGGGTTATTTTTGAATGTGAGGCAACAACACACATGCAGAAGCACTGAAGGAGGGACAATAAAAAGGGGCTGGCAGAGACTAGTGAGCTGCCTGCAAGTGCTACGGACTTGTTGAATTTACTTAACTGACCTTCTTCTTTCGTCAAATTATATACAAACACCTATTAATTTTTGACTTTTATTTTTTATTTTTTATTTTTTGTCTAAAACTGTTCAGTATCTAACTAAATAGACTGATTAATCTAAACTGACCCGAACAAGATTTTAAATGACAGTAAAGGTCTTCCAATAAATATTTAACGTGACTACATTTTCAAGAACTCTAATTCGATATCTCTGTCACTCATACCAGGGATTTTTTTTTTTTTTGACCACTTTTCCATTCCTTGTCTAATGAGCCTCCTTTATGGCTTGAAAAAAAGGATCCATTGTGCTGGGCTGGGTGGGTTTATGGCCGGCCCACCCACTGCTGTAGACGACCTTAGTTGGAGGGAATGCCCTTGCCATAACCATCGACCACCTCAAGAGCGTGAGTATGGACAAAAGAGCTGCGACGCATCAGTAGAGGAGAGGTGACTGTGAGCAAGACTGAGAGTTTGAACTCCCGATTATAAAAAATAAAAGGATTAAATGTATTAAACCTGCGTGATTTAATTGTTTCGCGTTTTAGCTTTTGAAATTTTAATTTAGACGATAAACTTTGTGGTTTTTAATTTTTGTAATTTATCTTTCTAACAATAATTTGTTAATTTTTTTAATAAAAATATGGGATGTATTTAGTGTACGATATAACGTAGAATGTATTGGATAGACTAGTTTTATTCTATTATATTTTATGTACATGATATAAAATAGAATATTTTATATTGTTTTGTGATCGCAAGAATTTTATTATATCTTCACATAAAAGTTGACCATAAATATTGTCTCAAACACTTCTACGACAATATATGCAATGCATTGAAGAAGAAAAACAAAGACTACAAATGAGATAACGTGTAATGCATCTCATGTCCATATTGAAATTCAATTTGAGAGATATATTATATATTTTTATAATTTTGGTAGAGAAATAAAAGTTAATAATTACAAAAAATATAATTTTGGTCAATTTATATTAATAAATTTAACAAAATTGTGGCAAGAGAGATAAATAGCAAAACTTAGAAAATACAAGAAGATTTAATGTTTAAATTAAAATTATAAAATGCAAAACAATTAAACTATAAGGAGTTTAATGCATTTAACCTAAGATAAAAAAAAAAAAAAAACAAAAGAGTTGTCTCCTTTATAGTTTATGAATTATAATCCAATAAACTTAAACTGAAAAAAAATGAATCTCTAATCATAATTGTCTTGTCATTTTGTATCCATCAAATATGCAAGTGCAATTAAATAATTTTGTGATTATAATGATTGATTGCCTAATTGAAGAAACAAAGGCAAAAAAATGGAAACGAAAAAGAAACTAGAAAGTCTCCAAACCATAATAAGGTTAATCTCCAAAAAAAAAAAATATGAACTTTTTTATTTTTTTTGGAATATATCATGAACTCTTAAATTGGTTCTAAATCTATTATATCATTATTTTATAGTAACAAATTTCACATTTATTCCCAAAATTCTAACCTTTAATTTTCATTTTCAATTCAAAAAGGAAAGTTTGTGATTTTTGGAGGAGATTTAAGGTTAGAATCTTTGAAATGGATACGAAATTATGGAATAATAGGACAATAGATTTGCAACTAATTAAAGAGTATGTGATATATTCTAAAAAAATAAAAATTCATGATAGAATTTTTTTTTTAAAGAAAGTTAATGCTTTTTTTTGAGATTAGCCCAACATAAACACAAAAAGAAAATATCAAGGCCCCATTTGGAAACGCTGTCAATTTTTTGTTACTATTTTTTATTTTTTATTTTTTTGTTTTTACTATTTGCTGAACTTTTGTATTTATTGCTGTCAACTTTTGTTTTTTATAAAAAAAAGTAAATAGAGAAAGGATAATCAGAGAAATGGTAAAAAAGAGTATGAATAGAAAGAGAACAAAAATATAGAGAATGATTGATAGAGAGATGAAAAGTAAAAAGAATGGTTAGAGAGAAATGATAGAAAATGGATAGAGAGAGAAAATGAGGAGAGAGAGCAAGAAAAAAGGTAGAGAGAGAATGAGTAGAGAGAATGGTATAAAGAAAAGAGATAGAGAGCGAGAGAGAAAGAGGGTAGAGAAAGAATGAGTAGAAAGAATGGTTGAGAGAGAAAAAGAATAGAGAGTTTGGGTAGAGAGAATGAGTAGAGAGAGAAAATGAGAGAGAGAGAGGGTAGAGAGAGAATGAGTAGAGAAATTGGTAGAGCGAGAAAAATGAGAGAGAGTGTGGGTAGAGAGAATTAGTAGAGAGAGAAAAATGAGAGAGATGGTAGAGAGAGAATGAGTAGAGAAATTGGTAGAGAGAGAAAAAGGAGAGAGAAAGGGGGTAGAGAGAGAATAAGTAGAGAGAATAGTAGGGCGAGAAAAAGGAGAGAGAGTGTTGGTAGAGAGAATGAGTAGAGAGAGAAAAAGGAGAGAGAGAGGGTAGAGAGAGAACTGTAGAGTGAGAAAAAGGAGAGAGTGTGAATAGAGAGAGAATGGTAGAGAGAGAAAAATGAGAAATAGAGAGGATAGAGAAAGAGATGGTAGAGAGAGAAAGAGTAGAGAGAGAAAGAGTAGATGGATAGAGAGAGGATGAGTAGAGAGGGATATGATGTAAAGGGTGGATAGAGAGAGAAAATATTGTGAGAGAAAGTATAAAAAAAACGCAAGAAAACAAATTGGGAAAGCATTTTTATTGTTTTCCCAATTTTTTTTGAAAAATATTTTCAACATTTCAATAAAAAAAAAATAAAAAATATCAAACATATTTTCTATTTATTTTATAAAAAATAAATAAAAAATAAAAAACAAAATTATTACCAAACGAGGCATAAGGAATTTCCATTATGTTGGTGTTGAGAATTGGAGATTCAGGTTGTACAGTACACAACCAGCGGAAAAGATGCAAGTATTTTGGGCTTGGCCCAGTGCTTTCTAGTGCAGAAATTCTTAATTTGAGTTAGGCAGTTAGGCTTGATAAAATGGCGTTCAACTTGCTCAGATTTACAAGATGTGTCAATAAAGACTAATGAGCTGAAAGCTACAATTAATGAGAGAATAACATGCTGCCACTAGGCTCATTCCCAACAGTTGGAAGCCATGCTCCTATTTGCTACTCTCACTGCTCCAATGCCTCCTTTTTCTACCGTTGTACTAACAGCTTTTTAAAATTGAAAAAAAAAAAAAAAGAAATCCACCAATTAAACTATTATTAGATGGACAAATAAAAATTGGAAATAATTAATTTTTTAAATTTAAATTTTTGTGATTTTTTTTATTTAAAAATTAAACCTTTTAAGTTTTTTATTTAAAAACTAAACCTTTATTTTTTATTTTATTAAAATCCTTATATGATAAAATTGTTAACTTTTTCGTTAACTTTAATCTTATTTCTGCATGTTTCCGTTAGATCTAACGAAAAAATTAACGGTAAATTATAAAAAAAGACTTGAATAAAAAAAAATTTATGACTTAAATAAAAAATTTAAAAAATTTAAATTTTAAATAAAAAAATTTATAAAAATTTAAATCTAAAAAATTGATTATCTCCAAATTATTGAAATCAAGTTGGCTATAATGGGGCATGGTCACCACGATAGCGATGCGGCCCACGACGCGCTGACACAAGCATGGTATGGGGATAAAGCAAGTCCTACGTTGATCTTAAGTCTTAACTTTTTTTTTTTTTTGGTTTAAAAAAATAACCTAATTCAAATTTTTATCATCTCTTCACCTAATTAAAAGGCGCAGATAATGATGTCGTTTTCATGCTTACCTATTTAATACACCTCATCAATAACATACAGTTCAGTAGTTTACGTAAATGAAATCAAAAATATTTTATTTTTATATTAAAATTTTTTAATTTAACTCGTCTTTGTTTGGTAAGTTTAAGTAACTTATTAATAATTTTATATCACACATAATTAGAGATTACTTAAAATAGAATAATGATAAAATGAATTTATATAATGTGAGATTATGAGTGAATTACTCATAAAAAATTGAGTGAAAATAGTAAAGGTCTTTTGTGTTACATACAAAATATTTCATGTTATATGAATAATATTTTATAAACATATAAAAAATGTACAACAAAATAGTGCAAAATCATGGAAATTCTTTTTATCTTGTATAAAAAGTGATTGGTGTAATGTAAATGTAATATAAAATTACTTTACGTCTATTTGCATTTATAAAATTATGTATCTAAATAATCGTTTCCTTTCAATTTATAATTTGTGCACACTATAACTCACACATTCATTTTTTGTTTCACCCCTGTTAGACTGATGATATTCTTCTGTATGTCATGTCATGTTAAGTTAACTAAATACATTATATTTATTAAATAGATTATATGAGTCCTTTCGAAATAATTCCAGTAATAAACGCATCATATTCTTATTTACAATTTTGTCACAATTAATTTTTTGGTACTCAATAAATTGCTTATTTATTAAATGGATGAGGCCCCAAATCACACCCACATATATAAAATGGGTCGTGTTGTGGCTGTTTTTTTGAGCATCTTACTGTTTTGTATCATCACTTGGCACAATTCTTTTCTTATTGTGCTAAAAAATTCAAACAATGAATCTTGCATGACCCACAAGTCCGAACACTGTGAGCTCATGTGGTGGTGTCATGCCTAAATTGTTTCTCATTTTTTGTTCGTATTGTACTTCGGCAAATTCTCTTGCTTAGTTTATATTGTATTAAATTGGATACTTTTAAAATATTAAGTTTTTTTTAATTTTTATAAGTGAAAAGTTAATTCATAAATAAATAAATGTCTTTCAAAATAAATAAAAATACATATGAAGTTCATTTCAACGGCTGAAAAATTCACATTTTTATTATTGAACCTAAGATCTAAAGCAACAAATTACAAATGTGAAATTTTGGATTTAACAAAGCAAATAAAATACAAATAAAACATATTTACAAGAAATTTAATTGATGAAAAATTAAAATCACTACATAAATGTTTGAATTCTTCACTTCTTGAAGCGGATGAAAGAATGAAAAAAACAACATTTCGGATAGAACTAATGTGAAAATTAACAATAGCTAAACCATCTTTAACACATAAATTTAAAATATGAAAATCACATCTAATATGAAATAAACCACCATCCAAAATAGGCAATAATAGACTTTTTAGAAGATTAATAGCAAAAGTATTACTAATAGCATTATGAAAAAAAAAATAGAATGACAAGTTATACAAATACTACGTTGCAAATTACTATTCATAATAGCTCGAGAAATAGTAAAATTAAAGAATTCTTCTATTTAAATTCTAAGAATGATCAATAAAACGACATACCGCATTTATTAGATCAAATATCATACGTCAGAAGAATTTTACAATTAATACCAGAAGAGGAAATTAATTCCCTTTTATTTAAGGGCAGTGCTATTTGGCATTAGTCAATGTAGGATGTAAATTTGGTCTTAAAAAAAATAAAAAAATAAGGAAAGGGTTTGTCCTATCCGAGAGGAAGGGAAGTCGCAGGGGCAGTTGGAGATCAGGAGCCAACGTGTCTACTGTACCAGGTACTAGCTAGTCAAGGTAGGAAAAGAGCTCAATCAAGTAAGCAACTTGACATTTTTTATTTATGTGTCTAGCACAAGAAAAACTATATGATTGTGTACAAGATACTGTAAGACAATTAAAAGGTCAGTTTTTTGATCCTCATCATCCAACAACTATGGATCGCGAATTCAGGGGCATTGACCACCCATATATGAATTTTCAAACATATCCTTTTAACAATCTTTCCTACCCAACTTGAACCTACTGCTGATGTGTCCGCGCAAATGGTTTCTACCCACCCTTTGGTGGTTCGGTCCGTTCTCCGACACCGGAACCGGCCACCGCCATTTCGGTCTCTGCGGCTTCTGCTGCCTCACGGAACTTCTTGTAGATGTCACTCCTGTAAAATTTTCTGGTCCTAAGCACCAAAATTAGCGAAACAATAGCGCCAAACAATGTTGCTAAGGTAATTATAATGAAGGACATTTTGAAGCACTCAGTCCCAATACAATTCAGGTCCTGGCCATGCTTTCTTGTCAGTCCTTGGGCTGCCAGCTGCCTTTTTGCCTCCTTGTCATACAAATGTCCTGCAACTCTCACATTGAGGATATACGATCCAACGGGACTCGCCATACCCCCAAAATTGTACAGGGTTGAGTAATATTTGAGACCAAATAGTTCTGAGATTATAGCAAAGACTAATGGCCATTGGGCACCAAAGCAGAACCCGATAATTACGGAAGCCACGTAAAGGCCTCCGGGGACGTTAAAAGCGATTAGCAGGTGACCAACGCATGACAATAAAAGGATGAATGTGAGCACTAGAGGACGAGGGAATTTGTATTTGGCCAGGAAATGTTCGGAGCCGAAACCAGCGGTGACCCGACCAAGGTAATTCCATATGCTCACCAGTGACACAAAAGTGCTTATGCTCTTCTTGGGGTAACGCAGGGAAGTTCCAATCTGACCCAAGTTGTCTATGACCGTTAATGTGCCCCCGACACCACAGATCGAAGCCATGAATAGGATTAACATGTCAATGCTGAACAGGGCTTGTAGTATGGTGAAGTCATCTCCTCTGTCTGGTGGTCTGAAAGCAGTTTTCCAGCAGGAAACGTTGACCTTGTCTTCTGTTGATGATCCTGCGGCGGCGGCCAAATTGTTGCCGCTGGAAGATGGTTCTGATGATAATTCGGTCTCCTGGCTTGGCTTCTGGGTGACAATTTTCAATGGCGTAGGATCATTCAACGCTTGCTGCTTGCTCTGCCACATCTTGTATTCTTCTATGGAAACAACAGCAAGTGGTAAAAACAACAGGAAAAGCACCACGACAGCACTGCCGCCATACTCACCTTGATTAAAATCAACTTGTTTCTGTACTATGATCATTACCATCAGAAACCCGGCGAGACCAAGAGAAATGTACAGAAAATTGTAGAAGACTTTGAGCTCATTGGGCTGGCGAATTACCTTCATAAACCGCACTGTACCCAAGGAGGAAAAAGATACAGCAGCAGGAAGCCAAGCAATCATCAAAATCAAGCTCTGCGTGTCATTGTAATAAACGCCATGGAACAATTGCGTGATGATAGCACCACTAAGACCAACATAGCCCTTCAGAATCCCCAGGACAACGCCCCGACTTTCTGGGAAGTTCTTGACGCACGGGACCAGAGATCCGGTGTTAGCAAAAGCTTGAGAATTGGCTCCGATACAGATGTAAAGGCACATCTGCCAGACCCGGACGCCGGTGATCTTCTTGGTCACGGCGAGCCAGATCATGAAGTAACCAAAGAAATTCATGGCTGCCCCCATGAGCAGAATCATCCACGGAGGAGTGAGCTCCATGATTAGGCCGGAGATGACGCCGAAGTTTGCACCAAGATCCTTGAAAAAGCTAAGCATATTGAGGGTAGTTTGGTCATAGCCCAAGGATTCCTTGATCTCGGCTGAGTAGAGTCCGAACATGTAGGTGGCGCCGGCGGCCGACATGATTAGAAATGATGCAAAAACCATGAACCACCGGCCCCTGATGATCTGGACGGTTAGGCTCTTCATGTCTGCCAAACCGCCAATACCTACACGGCCAGGAGTGCCCCCGCCGGCGCCAGCAACCACCATTTTTCCAAATTTAATTACTCTCTTAGTTACTGGACAGACGCCGTTTTGAGTTAGCTCGTTTAGATAAGCACGCAGACCTTGTGGTCTATATATAGACAACACAACAACTTGCAGGAGCGAGGGAGATAACACTCTTTTCCACGACTTGAGAGTCAAACGCATTTAAGTTATTATATTTCTAACCGCTTTGTAGGAATATGGTTTCTAAAAATGAGGTATGGTGGTGGAAAAAAAAAAAAGAAATATTAAGTAATAATATTTATTTAGATAATAATAAAATTTGAAGAGTTATTGAACGGTTAATTTTTAAAAAAAAAATTAAAATATTAGATATTATTAAATGATCTATGTAATTATTATATTATTACTTATGGTGTGTTTGGATTGTAAGAAAGTTGTAAGAAAGAAAATTATGAGAAAAAAAAGTTATTTTGATTGATGAGAAAATTGTGAAAAAAAATTAATAAAAAAGAAAAATAAATAGTAATTTGTAATAGAAAAAGAAAAATAAATAGTAATTTATGAGAGAAAAAATTGTGTAAAAAATTGTTTAAATTTATGAGAAAGTTATAAAAAAGAAAATGATGATAAAGAAAATGATGAGAAATAAAAATAAATAGTAATTTATGAGAGATTTTATGAGAGAATAAGTTGTGAGAAAAAAATTTGTTTCGTTTGATGAAAAAGTTGTAAGAAAAAAAATATTATAAGAAAATAAAATATAATAATTATATTTATTTTTTAATTATTTTTTTTCTAATCATTTTTCAACAAAACAAACAAAGCATTAAAATTAGCTGTGTATTAAAGCTCAAAAAGAAAAAACGATTGATATTTAGTGCTGGTGGGTGAATCCGAGGAATCTTTAATTTTGGATTTGATATTCCAATTTTAAGTCATGACTGTTGGCTTTTTACTGAGATTTGATATTTTATCCTTCTACCTATCATTATTATTGTCTTTTCTTCAAATTGATGAATTAAATCTGAGCTATTCAATCCCTTGCGATGGAAATTTGAAGATCGACTGTCCTCGATTCTGCTTTACACGAACTTGAGCTAGGTTCGAATTTTTTTATTTTTATAAAGAGTTTTATTGAGTATTTAGAGAGAGGAAAGTGAGATTTGATGGGATTTGAACCCTCTACCTACTGATTGAAAGACAACCCCTCAACCAGTTGAGCAAATTCATAACCTCCGAATCCTTTCTATTGTAGTCATTTGTGATGGAATTTCCCTTTAGTGCCATCACTACTTGTGTAACAAATTTTTTTATGAGAAATTGAATCAAAATATTAATAAATGATCTTCGACTTACACTTATAATCATAATTAATATTTCAACATTGTCTTTTTTATTTTGTTCAAAAAAAAATCTGATCCATTCACAGTGAAAATGCCCAACATTTCATTTTTCTTCAGATATGGGTGGTCCTTTGGTGTGTAAGAGAAAAGGAGGAATGGAAAAATAATTGCAATTATTATTATTATTATTCTTTCTCTTTATTTTCTTTTTCTTAGTTTTCTATTTTTATCTAAATAATTTATTTTTTTCACCGCTTTTTTTCTCATAAATTATTATTCATTTTTTTCTTTCACTATATATTTTTTTTCTCAACTTTCTCCACCACTCTAAATAACTTTATTTTCTCTTAATTTTCTTTTCTTTTCCTCACCTTTTCTCACATTTTCTCTCACTCCAAACACACACTAAATGCTGAATACGAGCAGAAGCAATAAAGTAGCAAATATAAAAAACTTCACAGAAAACTTTACAGCGTGATAGGATATATAATAAATTATGTGAGAAAATAAATAAAAAAGTAAAAAAAAAACATAAATAAATGCATAATTCGCTCATAATAACTTGCGTTTATCAAAAAAAAATCCTAATGTTTACATTTTTCTATTGAATTGTATTTCTTTCATTCTACATAAATATATTGAATGAAAATTATCTTGAGTACATGACAATTATATTGGGATAATAATGACAATACCTTAATTACTTTGATACTAATTGACTGCTAAGATTCTACTTTAATTACAATTAAATCTCTTATAATTTGTATAGCCAACCGGTGGATATATATATTCACAATAAGGGTACTTGCATCCACTGTGAGCATATATAATAATAATATGAAATTTATATAGATTTTGATGTATGACCCCATTAGAAAATTGGTATTATCTCCATGTTCTTGGTTTTAGGCAAGTTTGGCTATTAATTAGAAACAAAAAAAGAGATCACAACAACTGAAAAAGGAAGAAGAAGAAGAAGAAGAAGAGGAAAGAAGCGTTCCTCTTGCCGCAAGAACTATAAATATATCCCATTTATATATATCTATATATATATATATATATGTATAGAGTATTTATATTATGTATACATATTAGAAAAGGAATTGTTTGCATTTGAGTAGAACATTTTAAGTGTACCTTACTTATATATAGTATAAAATTATAAATAAATTATGCTTATTAAAAAAAGTTAAATTAAAAAATTTTTAAATTTTAAATTTAAACTAAATAAAATAATAGTATCATGCCAGTAAAATTTTTTTTATGCTATTTGGTCACGCTTTTTCATCCTTTCCTCGTATTTTTTCGCTTATATTGCCCATCACAAAAATTCCTCGCCCAGTAGGACCTCCAACACAGCAAAAATTAATGCCAAATTGCCAATGATTGGTCGACGTGGCATGAGTAAATAACGTAAGCCGCCCATTTGGACAGGCTAGGCCATGGCCAATAAGAGCACGATATACATCATTTTTACTAGGAAATTTGAGAGTTTGAACCATAGAAATTGTTCAAAAAAGCTTGTTGCTTGCTGTTTTCCAACTACCGACATTTCGTACAGTGATTATTATGCTTTATCGGGACAAATATTCTGCGCTAAATTCACCAATCGCCCTAGAAAAGAATGATTGTGGACTAAAAATATTACAGGTTGCTTTTCTTTTTTGAATAGAACTACAGGTTGCTTTAAGAACTTGATTATAACACCTTTTGTTTTCCAAACAGTTTCGGACTCGAATAATTCCATAAAACTTCTGTCGAACTAAGTAACCAAATGCAACTTATTGTTAATTTAGTATAATTATATTAATATTTTGTATAATAATAAAATAAAGTGATAAGATATGTTTATTTTTATCATTTCATATTTTATTAATATAATTGCACTAAATTACTAAGTGATTGCAACTTTTTTTTTCAAACAATTTCCGACTTGAATAATTTCATCAAACTTCTGTCGAACTAAGTTTATCAATTTAGTATAATTATATTAATACTTTATATAATGATAAAATGAAGTAATAAGATACATTTATTTTTATTATTTTATATTTTATTAGTATAATTACACTAAATTACTAATTAATTACATTTTTCTTACTAAATTTGGCCGCATTGTTTGAATCCGAATCAATGCTCTTTTTGTTTTATATAAATCATTAGTTTTTGTGGTGTGGGAGGGACAGGTAGAATTTATACGATAGACTCGACTATCGGGTCGGTTCTACTCTAAACCACATCAGAACCAGCAAGTTATGGGAAACGTGCCAATCCCAGCTCAAATAAGAGCCACTCAGTCAGTTTCAAACCGATGGTTCAACCAGCGATTAATCAGCCGGTAAACCAGGGATTTGAGAAAAAATAACCACTTTTTTCTAAATAACTGGACAATGGCAGGCAAGTCAGCGTGTCAACAGTCATTTATAGGACTGTTTTGGCTGCAAGCGGTCAAAATGACCGTTTGAAAAGCTTTTTCAAATGCCACTTGTGCCAATGGGTAATGACCGTTGGGCACATTTCAACGATCATTTTAATAAACATTTTATATATTTTTTTCTTTAAGTTTAATAATTGAAAATTATGTATCTCTGTAAACAAGAGAATTTCGGTTTTATGATTACATTTACATCTCCCTATTTCTACCGTATGTTCTCTACTGCTCTCAATTTTAATTAAGTTAATGTCATTTGTTTATTTTAATTTTTTCTCTTTAATACAGTTACATTTCAAATTTTAAAATTTTAATTTGGTTTTAAAAAGAAAAAAAATATCCTCCAGTCGGAAGAAACTAATTGAAATCGGTCAAACCGATTCTAACTCGGACCAAAATCAGCGTTATTGGCCATTATCAATACTAAACCGGCCGTTAATTAAAACTAGAACAGAAATCAAAATAGGAACAGTTAGTTAACCCAATTGTGGATGATTTGATCAAGTTTCACCACATCTTTAAACATGAGTTGCGGATTCAGAACAAGAAATGGCCGGAAACTGGACTGCTGTCAGGTCGTTATGTCGGCATTGATAACAAAGTCGCTTTTGCACAGGGACGAAGTTAAAAAGAAATTTTAAGAAGAGCAAATTTTGTACGTAAGTTTATAATAATAAAATTAATTTGTACAATAAAAAAAAATTATATTTATTATTTTGAGTAATAAATATCATAATTATATTTTATAATTTTTAATGATTTAAAACTATTTTTCTATGTAATTAAATATATTTTTTATATAAGTAATAATTAAGTCATTTAATCATTTATCTCTCATGTAATTACACAATAAATTCTTTATGATGTTTATCGTAGAAAAAATAATTTTTTTACATAACCATTATAACTGATGAAATTAAAGTTAATTTATAAAAAAATATATATTCAAAAATATAATGTGTTTTTAAATATTTTTTTTAATGCCTATTATTAATAAAGTGTTTCATTAAAAGATTAAATATTTTTGAAAATATTGTATGAAAATAAGAAAAATTTATTCGAATACTTTTGAGAATAAATCAAAAAATTTAAATGAATAACTCAGCATATGAGACTCTCTCATTAAATAAAATTTAATTCTTTAAAAGTAAAATAGTAAATTATAAAACTAACAAAATGTATTTGAAAAAAAAATTCACAAACAAAATAAAAGAAAGGAAATTAAAAAAAAAAGGCATTTGCCCTGCCCCGTGCCCTCAACAAAGCAAAAGCAAATAAATGTTACAATTATGTTACTGCCATCTTCAAAAAGAAAAAACAAAAAACCAAAAAGGCATTTGCCATCCCAAAAAGAAAAAACCAAAAAGGCATTCGACCCAATAAAAAACCAAAAAACAATCGCATGCAGTGCACACTATAAAGTCTCGCACTCAGGATGGACTTAGGGGGGGTGGGGGTTGCCCTTAACAGCAGAGCTAACCGATGCCTGTTGCCATATTTTGCTAAACAATCACTAGTAAACATTCAGTTAAGGGGAGGCGGGTGGCTTAGGCAACTACCCCTCCATGTGCCTTCGTCCCTGCTTTCATGTGCACAATTATTTACATAGAAGGATCGCTAAAGTTTGTGCTCCGGATTTGGATTTGTCTGGATACCACCTCAAAAATGCAATCGTTTGAATTTTTAATGTAATTCTCTTGAATTTTTTACGAAAAAATTATTTGTTTTAGTGTATATTATGTATAATTTATACTTTAAATTTTAGAATATTATTAATTCAGTTTTAATTTTTAATTTTGTACTTTTTTATTTTAGATTTTTTCAATATAATTATACTAAAAAAAAAACGGCAGTATTCTGTAAGTAATGTCGGGACAAATCCGGATCATATCTACTCCACCCTAGAAGGATTACGTTTAAATAATAATAAATAATAATATAATTTTATACAATGATATTTAATATATTTTTTTAAAACACTTAACCGTGCATTTGATAATTCATATCATTTTATTATTATTTTAAAATAATTTTCAGTTGATAGGATAATAGAGTTTGAGTAAATTTACCAAAATTTTTCTAGAATAATAAAAAATTATTTTTTACAAGAACTTAAATTTTTTGGGAAAAATAAGTAGATTTTTAATAAGACTAATTGAATATGCCACAAACTCGATATCAATACTTGTTACACATTACAATCTGTTATTTGTACATTCAATTAGGCTTGATGATTACACATCCAACCATTTTTAACTGAAAGTTTGAATTTTTTTTTTTAAAAAAAAGTATTACTCTTAGTACATGTACCGAGTTACCTTTTTTTTGACAATAATAACAACTGTCCTCAAATTTCGCGAAAAACAAAAAGGAACAACAACTATTGGTCATTGCGCTAATTTCACCTTTTCCCCTTCTAATTAGTTCATTAACTTGATGCTACCATATATTGTTTTGTTCTTGTTTTTTAATCCTTTGTTTTTGTTTTTGAATTTTTGTGTGTCACCCAAAAAATAATAAACCCCCCACCCCAGATCGTCAAGAAATGAAACCTTGTTAACTGGTTAGTGGATAATAAAAAATGAGATATCTTTTTTTTTCTTTTATTGAACAACTAATAATAAACTTCATTTACTTCAAAAGGTCGTTACATAAAAAAATCAGATATCTCTTGCATCAATGCAAGAGCAGCATGATATTCGTAGATGGAACCTTCAATTATACCTTTTTAAAAGATTCGCTTACTATGCGTGCAACAATAATTGAAAATTCATGGCCACGAAAGTTTTCCAGTCGTGTGAATACATGATTACGTGCCCATATCAACTGTCCTTCATTAACATATTCTTAATCGTGTTTTCTAATCAACGAAAGGTGACAAGTCTCTGCTCACACGATGAAATTTCAACTCGAAGATCTTGTGTTAAATTAAGTTTAGTTCAAAATTTTTGGCCTGTCAAGAAATGGAACATTGTTTACTGTATTTTATCACGTGGGCGTGAACTGAGTCAAAGTTCCATCCTATCCCGGCGAGTTAAAATTAATAGATAAACACGCTAACGATGTCAAAAAGAAAGAAAGAAAAAGTTCCATCTTATACATGAGTTCAAATCCATCATAAATTAATGTACCATTTATCTTGATATAATCATTTAAAGTACACAATGAAAAGAGTTAAAAATAATGTAAAAGTCATATGTGTACAATGAATCAAACGGTTTTTATGTACATATTTATATTTTGTATTATTAAATTTATGACTGTTAATTACACATTTTTAATTGTTTAGTGCATAATAGTAATTAAAAATTGAGAGTATAAATTTACATTTTGAATTGTAGTGTATGAAGAGTATCAACAAAAAATAAAAATAAAATAACCCCCGCCCCACGAAGATCGTCATGAAATAAAACCGAGTCAAAGCTTTCCCGGTCATGTAAACGCATGATTACGTGCCCACATTAACTATCCTTAAATTAACATTTTCTTAATCGTATTTTGTAGTCAAGGAAAAGTGAAAAGTCTCTGCTCATAAGATAAAATTTCTAACTCCAAGATCTTGTGTTAAACGAAATTTAGTTGGGAATTGTTGGCATGCCAAGAAACTGAACATTGTTTAGTGTATAATGTCGTGTGGGTGTGAACTAATTAAGTCAAAGTTCCATCCTGTACAAGAATTCAAGGTCATCCTAAATAAATAGACACGATCAATGATTTATCTAGATATAATTATTTAAATTACATAATCAAAGAATTATAAATAGCATAAAAGTTACATCTACACAATGAGTCAGATGTTCTTCAAATACACATTTATATTTTATACTATCATATGTTTATAATTATTAATTAGATATTTTTTAAATATTTTAGTGTATAATCACAATTAATAATTCAGACTACAAATATACATCTTACAGTTATGAAAATATAATCTTATGTTCACATAATGAAAATCTATAAATTATTTAAGTTTAGTTTGCCAGATAAGCAACAGAGTTGACTTTGAAAAGAATTGTGTTGTGCTTAACTAGTGGTAGTATTAACTACTTCCATACCTGTTCCTTATCAAGAGAGTTTGCCCCTCTCTTTCAATAAATTAATAAAAACAGAAATATTGCCAAAAGAAAAAAAAAATCTTCAATATTCACTAATCAGTATTCGAAGATTGATAAGGAACAAACCAACAATTATTGCCATAATTAAATTGAGACTCCAGTAACATGGATTTGGTGCTAAACATCACTTTGAATGCCTGGATTGGCAATACCAATTGATATGCCCCATAATATGATGTCTATCGACTATGTTGATAGAAATTAAATGCTCTGATAATGTAATTACTTGCCTGAAATCATCTGTCAAGAAAGCAATGGCAGCCGGCACAGTTGCACTGGTAGGGTCAATTTCATTTGTCATGGCGCCATGCTTCCATCCTAGCTTTTTACCTGTAAACCATATAAATGTAAATGCACCAGACTCAGCATTGAATGGGACATGGCCATAGACGACAGGACCTCCATAACCTAAAAGAAAAGAGGTATGCGTCTGTGATAATAATGAGCTAGGAAAGAATTAAATGTTGAGTAGTCAAAATAAAAATGGAGCACATCAAAATAATCAGATTTTACAGGGAAATGTCCCTCAAAGACCTCTCCTTATATTTTTCTGTGGGATGATCCCGTTGGGGAGAAGGGCGATGTACTTTTTTCTTATATTAGTTTATTTGTTAAAAAGTGTAGGTTTGTTTTTGTTCTATTTAAATTAGAAAAAAAAAACTTAAATTTGAATATTATTTTTTTTGAAACAGCATTTATCATATTTATTAACAATTATAGTTTTCAAAAGGAAACTTAATTTTAAGTATAATATTTTAAGAAAAAGAAAGAAAATTTGTGCTTAGTTTTTCTTCTTTTTTTTTCCATTTCTAAGAAAACATTAAAAAAATTATCAGTAATTTATTTCCCTTTCTCAATATATATTTTCTTTTTTATTTTTCTTAATTATGAATATTTAGGCTGCACAAGTTGTAAATGTATTTGAATAATCTTTAACATTAATTGAATAAATTGTAATACATGTTAGATTATAATTGAGTTTCTAGTTATAATTATTACTCTAGATAATATGAGACTTTTCTGAAAAAAATAAATTTATTAATACCTATAGAATTTAAATCATAATTTTATAAAAGTTTGAAATTAATGCGAAATATTATTGAACTAAATTGAATAATTAAAAATAACAACAATATATAATTTTAATTTTTTTTAATAACAACATTATAATTTATACAAAATTTTTTATAATGATTAATCAGTTACAAAAATAATTTTAGTTTACTAAGACTTTTATTTCCACATAAGCAAATAAATTAGTTTTTTCTCAGTTTTGACCACACACACACATATATGTGCTAAGCTAGCGCCATTACCAAACTAATCATTCCCAATTGGCATTTGTCTTTATTGTACAAGGCCGGCTTGCAGAACTAATTACAGTAAAATATCTGCTGATCGAACAATTAGCTGGCGGACGAAAGAGGTTATAGCAATAGTGATTTAAAAAAATTTTGGTCAATTATCTCGTTTTCTGGAAGAAAACGATTGATTTGAATTTTGAAGCCCAGAATAATCAAACGGACCTTGCCTTGGCTTCAATGATTCTTCCGTATTAGTTTGGCAATGTTGGTTCGTCATCATCAAATCGTCAACTTTGTGCACCTTATGGAAGGTCCCAAACAAAAAACATCAACGAAATGAAGGCGCCATGGGTTTCAATTTTTCAGCCGGCCACCCATGCTTTGAAAGTGATTTTGACAAGGATGACAATGAAAACAATTTTTACGAGAGAGACCATTGTTACAGTACTAAAAACTTTTGCACTCGAAATAATTGCAAAAAATTGAAACGTCATTGCATTCGGTCACAATTTCAAGAAAAAAAATTTTGGTGCTCTATTTTTTTTTTCTTTTTCACAAAGGAAAAGAGACCACTCATATTCTCACACACACATAGACCCAACCGACAAAAGAAAAGTAGATACATTATTTGTTCCTTTTTACCTTGCACCACTGCAGCTTGATTTTCTAATTCAATGTGCTCGTTAAACTAGAAGAGATGCTTTCTTTGCCAAGTTGATGAGCCCACAGGAGCTGTATACTTTATGTCATAAAGCCTAACATAGGTCACAAATGAACGGATGGAAATTAGATTGTTCGCCCCCTCGTGCCTACCCATTTTTCAATAACCATTCCCTACCCTAAAGAAAGTAAATGTTGCTACCTCACTTTATTAATTCATTGTGTGAACTGCAAGGGCGACACAGCGCGAAGACGTGTACTGTTGAGTGAATGCACCTTTACCTATCTAAATTCTGGACCCAGTTGCTTGACTTGCTCATTGTTTTGTCAATTTGTGACCTAAAATTTTGTTCAATGGCTGACACCAACTACCTACCCATTTCCTTAATGGAGTAAAAGGGAAACTAGGCCTACCTTTTTCCCCATGATCAGAAAGACTCAGCCACAATGGTATGGACCATAACTTGGACTGTCAATGGTCTGCACAATTGCATCTTTGTTTAGGACGCCGTATAACGCTTTCAGCGTTTATACAAGCGCACACGTTTTATTTTAAGGGCTCCGTTAGATGAGTATATAATTTTTCTTTATAATATTTATACATATTTTTTTTTGTATAATTGTGAGTATTTTTTTATAATTATAAATAAAAAAATGTGTAACAAAAAAATAGTAATATTTTTTATATCACTTTTTATCGTTATGGTTATACAAAATACGCATATAGTTACAAAAAAAATTACGTGTGGAAACAATAGAAAAAAATTATATACCCATAAACATTTTTTTCTTATTTTAATTTATTTTTGTGAATTACACGTGGAAGTGTGATGGTTCGGCTGGGTGGGTTTGAGTCAAATCATTCTGAGTTCAAATTTTGGATCAAGTCATTTTTGTATGGGTTTCATTACACGGCCAAATTGTTCTACTTTTTCCGTTTTTATATTTGAGTAATTTTATTGTCAGATCATATGGATTTTGATGGGTTAAGATCAATCCATGTATTGACCCACAACTTTTTTTATTTTTCTGAATAATTTTTAATTTCATTTATATTGGATTATGTGAAAAATATATCATTATTTATGCTTCATTTTATATATTAACTTGCATAAAAAAATTATAGAAATATACAAGGTATATGACTAATTAAATGTTTATATTCTGCACACCATATAGGTTTGTATTAAGTGTAACATGTGAGTGAGAGTGCGTGTACATATGTTAAAGGATATAATATCTACTTATATGTATATATTTGTAAAATTTATAAAATATGAAGAACCTGAAAAATTAATAATTACATCATTATATATAAAAAAAAACTGCAAAAAGAATCATATATGTGAATCCGAAATTATATTAAATTATTATAATAATAGTGCTTAATGTGTTTACTTGTTTTTTTGTGAATATATCTTACTCATGATCTTATACTATATAAATTTATTTGATCTTTTTTTTTAATTTCAAGTAGACTTTACTTATTTTACAGTATAAGATTATAAATAAGTTCTACACTGTACTTATTTTACAGTATAAGATTATGAGTAAGTTCTACTCACAATAAAAAGTGTGTCAAATTAGAATTCCTCAATATTTTAAATAATTTACATGATTGTATAATATACTAAAAATTATATACATGTATAATATGTGTATACTTGCTTATATATATGTGCTGACATAATTAAGGTGATAATTAAAAATAAAAATTCTTTTGTTTTTTTTTTATAAATTTCATACAGTAATTGAGTGGTATAAGCCATATTTTTTGTGTATAAAATTTATGTTGCAAATACTCTAATAATCTATTCACTTCTTTTGTTCTATTTCCTTTTTCTAAAAATAAGCTTAATTGGTTGAATCATCTTAAGCTGGTTAGATTGTTCGAATTTGGAAAATTTTTTGTGCAGGTCAAAGGATCTGTGAATCCTTTTTCTTTTTTTTTTTGAAATAGGTTACTCTATTTTTTTCGAGTAGGTTACCCATATAGCTTGAAAAGATGAAATTGGACAACTTATGGAGTTGTAATATACCATCAGTGGAGTTCGTAAATGCTCGAGTGTTCGAATACTTAAATTGATAGTTTCAAGTTCTCATTTACTAAATAGAATGAGAGAAAAATTATATATTATGAAATAAAATTATCTTATATTATTTTTTGGTTAATTAACTTCAACTGAATTCGATATCTTAAATCTTAGAAACAACTAACTTGTTTTTTTATTATATAATTCATTGGTCTGAATGAGCTCATGTTAAACACAAACACACTAGAGAGAACAAGGAAGTCCATTCCTGCTCTTCCCTAAGGTTGGGATAGTATAATCATTAGGGCCATGAACAACACTATTATACCAATTGCTTGTGAGAGATAACCGTTCGTATCTAATGAAATTTAAATAAAAGGTATGTAGGTAGTTGTAAAAGTTCTAATACTAGGAAACTGTTCATTAAAAAAATCAAAATGTTGAGCTCAAAAATTATAATATATAAGTGTTCCATTGAAGAAAGTCACACCAATGTACGCTAGCTCCTGCTACCGTGCATCACACGTGTCACTTTGTGCCAACGGGATTTTGGGGGTTTCTCAGGGATTCCAGTCCGTTCAGTCAATTTTTGCCGCTGTTGATGCCCTCTGTGGGCTTTGGTGCTCCTCGATGAGCGTTCCAGTGTGTGGTGGGGTGTTTTTTGTTCGTTTGAGTTGTTGGACGTCTTTTTTTGCTGCATGTCTTCTGGTGTTCCAGCGATGTCCCCCGCTTCTCCGCTGCGGCTGATCTTAAGGTGGGGAGATGAGAGACTACTTTGTTTTTACTGATTGCTGGCCCTCGAGACCCTGTACAAGTGGATTAGTTTGTAAAGCCTTATCATCGCCTTGACCTGCGTCCGGTCCCTAGGCTCTTCGTCTAGCTTCAGTCGATTCCCTTTTCATCGGCTTCTCAATCCGCTCTAGTGTCGATGGTTCGCGCCTTTGTGTTGCGCTTGGCATTTATAGCTTGTCCTTTGGTCGGTGCTGCGTTACTGACGGCTGTCTTTCCGGCTAAATTTGGAGCTGCCGTCGTTGTGCGGTGCTGGCCTAGAACCTTCTGGTTCTAGACTTCTGATGGGTTGGGCTTTGGCCCAATTTTGATACTGTGCAGCTCTTCTGTTCCCCTGAGCTATAGGTTCAGGTTTAGGCTTTTTTTGGTCTGTATGAGGTTGTACTGTGTTGGTTTGTAACCTGGCTGAAGTGAGCTCAACTGGTTGATTCTATAGGGACTTGTTTTGTTTTATGTATATATGGATTACTCTATAGAATGATGTGGGCTCCTTTTGTTTTGTCCTATTTACATGTATTTCATGTTTAATCTAATGCAATTTTTATTTAGTCAAAAAAAAAAAGAGAGCATTTGATCAAAAAAAAAAAGCATATATTAAGCTCTAATATAAATAAAATAAAGTCACTTTATCCTTCATAATTATTGAATACGAAGACAAGTGACATGAATTGATTGTATGCATTTCATGTATAAACTCATAACAAATGAAATTATTTGCAAATAATAAATATATAAAATAATCCATTTTACGGAAATATTATACTAATGCGTATAAATATTTACTTCGATGCATATATTAATATAACTGCAAGTGAAGGCACAATCTCTTTTGCCATCTGATTCTGCACCTACTTGCCCAATTGCACAAAAATGTTGGATGTGTAGAATGTTGATGTATCGATTAGTTTCTTTCTTTTTTTTTGACATAAAGCATGATACTAGTTCATTAATCCGAAAAGTCTAAGTACAAAAGATGAGACAAAGTCTCTAGTGGGTTGCAAACCCAATCGATAGTAAAGTTGCTATCCCTTGACCGTTAGCTGCTCTTGGGATACACACAAACTTACAGGAAATCATAGACTGACTTAACATTTTGATGTCCACTAAAATTGGGTATATCTCGCTCGGCCAATCTACCGTAGTTCCATTTATAGCTGAAGATACCATGGTGGAATCAGTTTCAACCAATCTCGTGGGACATCCCATTGAGATCAACAGTTGGATGCCGAGCAGTATCCCTATTGCTTCCGCAGCTAGTGGGGAAGATGCCTTCCTATTGCAAGCTCTTCCATCTACCAACTGTCTCTTTCGTTTCTGCAAATTGCTGCTATACCATCCCTATTAGTGGCCTTATCCATTAATATTTTGAATATAATAAAATTGATAATTTATATAAAAAATTAATAATTTTTTACAAAAAAAAATTAATTTTTAATTTTTATTATAAAAATTATTAATCTTTTTATAAAAATTATCAATTTTATTATACTCAAAATATGAATTGATACACCAAATTATGCACGTACAATGATCCTCAACAATATTATCCCAATTGCTTGTCCCTTTACATTTGGAGTCAACTCAACCCCAAAGTCAGCAGCGCCGGCCTTTACAGGGCGTTGTAATTTTCCATGTACGGTAATGGTGTCCACACACGGAGCTATTTTAAATAGTCAGGACTCTTGAAATTGAATGCTGTTCTAGCTACTAGCGACTGAGTTGTCAAAATAAAAATGTTGTCACTATCCTACTTCCGGCTGGCCTCATCCGACGACCCAAAATGGATTTCTGCTTACCCATCTATGATGTAGGAAACTTGAAACTTTGCATCTTGAAAATTCAATATATTTAAAGAGTAAGTTCTGTGAATAAATTTAGTAAAATATACGAGAGATACGTAATTTATTTAATAATATTTAATAATTTATTTTTTTAATTTAATATATTTTTTATAATATAATAATTTATATCAATATATAATTATCACATTCTCACAATTGGGCTGCCATAAAGCTTTTGTGATATTTGAAATCGAAACCTTAACCCCCCTTTTTATATACTAAATATTGAGACCTGTGTGGGGAATGGAAAAAAATTTTAATCATTACTCTTTATTTTTTTTAATTTTTTTTAACTTTCTCTATTTATTTAAGTAATTTATTTTCTTTATTATTTATTTTCACAAATTATTATTTTTTCTTTCTTTATATTCTCTTTCTCATAATTTTCTTCACTTCTCCAAACAACTTATTTTCTTTATCATGATCTTTTTCTTTCTCTACCTTTTCCAACCTTTTTACGGCACTCTAAACACAAATGTTTTTTTTATATTATTTTAAAAAAATAAAAAAAATAGAGGTATTGCGCTTTTTTACCCAACACAATAGAAGGGGTTGTTACCCGAATAATTAGAGGCGCATACTGTCAAACTACTCTTATAATTATATAAAAATAAATGTATATTTAGTTTTATTAAATATTTTAAATAAAAATTTAAATTTATGATTTGAATAAATTCTCAAACTATTAAATTACAATTCGATGGTTGATTTGACTTTTGTGATTTATGAATATTTTAATCAAATTAATAATAATAATAATAGCAAAAACAACAACAACAATAATAATAATAATAATAATAATAATAATCAATGAATAGGGTCAAATATATCAAGTTTTGGTACTAGATATAGGCGAGCTCTCGGTTAGCTTTAATCAAATTTTCCCCACTTTGAGAAGCTTACAAGGAAGAACAATTGATTGACATGGCTGAACTTTTGGTAGAAATAACGGCCTCCTTATTCATTTAATGGACTATATATACAATTGTTACACTGAAATAAGTGAACAACTATGCGCACTCCCTACACTGCATAAAACAAAGGAGAGTGTGAGAAAATGATTCAAAACTGTGAAAAAACTGATTTTTAATTGGATAGGTCTGTTGACCATATTGGATAACGTATTAATGATCGAGTAATATTAGATGATTTTACATAAATAATAATAAATAGTTAAATAATCTTATTTAATAGTATTAGACAATTTTTTGTTTTTATTTTTTTATAAATTTAATTATCCAACGATCTTTATCACTTTATAATTATTTTCAAATTATCTAAGTAAAACCATAATATCTTTTTCTTAATGATTTTTAAGGTTTTTAAGAAATTATATGAAGAAGTATGAATATTTTTTGTAAAAATTAAGTAGTAAAATTTAGATAATAATAAAAATGGCGACAAAGTAAGAAAATTAACCTCCAGCATCGTGGACTTTGTTTTCATTACATAAATATACCAACTTATTAGAAATTACTAAAATATACATTGACAAAAAAAAGATAAATTATAAAAGTTAAATTAATTGTATTGATATTTTATTATTAATTGAAATTAAAAAAATTTATAATTTAACTTTTTAAATAAATATAATTATTCATAATTTTATATTATATAATAAATAGTATTTATTTAATATATATATATATATAAGATAATAAGTGTATTATATTAAAAAAAAATAAATAAAATTTGACAATTACTGACAAGTGAGATATCAACGCCATTAATACCTAACACATGGCTTTCTCTTTGAAAGACACAACACGCGTCGCCAAATTGCCAGTCATTACTATTCTTATTGTGACATGTGACAGCTTCATCTCACTTGCAAGTGACAGGTGCCACAGCCACTCATCACTTTATCCATTGTTTTCTCCTCTAAAACTTTTTCGATTTTACGATCATTATTTTTATTTTCTCTTTTTATCTTTTTCCACGCTTTATCATGGAATACAAAAATCTAAAACGAAGAGAAACCTAAATAAAATTTGAGTAAATAATAGATTTATAAGTTTGATATCACATCTTAAGGTTCTTTATATCGAGTTTGCTCAAGTAAAGTATCAAATACTCTAAAAATTAATTTGTGTTAGACATGACAGCATTTATAAAAACTTTATATATCGTCAAACTATTAGTTCTGATACTATTCATAAGAAAATATAAGAGCTCAAAACAGGAAGAAATCTATTAGAATCTAAGTAAGTAATAAATTTATAAATTTGACATCATATCTTCAACATAAAACTTTAAGACATTAGACTTATTAGTCTTTTTTTTTTCTTTTCTAATTTGAGATATTTTAACTGAACAATTCACACATAAAATTCTAACATTTATGCATAAGATGCCTTTGTTTCATAAATTATAATAAAATAATATAAGTTAAAAATTAACTATTTCACTTTAACTCATATTTGATTAATTAATAAGAAAGACATAAAATAAACTAATAAAAATTTACTATTTTATAAATATATAATAATATTATCCTTCTCACTTTTATAAACTAGTCATCCTATAAATTAATAACTCATACTAATGTAATTACTAATTTGCGCTTTTTGAAAACGTAAAATCAAGTCTAAAATCCCTCAATTAGATACATCCACGGACATCCCTGTCATTACTCGCCTGAGCCGCCTCTAGCGATCGGCGTCGTCGGTCAGGCTTGGAGCGACCATAGACGAAACAAAAGGCCAGCATCCGAGAATCCAAGAATCAATGACGGAGGAATGATGTCGGGCTTATGTACGTATTTATCGAATATTAATGTAATGATCTTAATTCAGTAAAAAAAAAAAAAAAAAAAAGAGAGAAAGATGTCGGGCAAACACCGTAATCCACGTAACCTGCTGTCACGGGAATATTGGTGGCTTCTGTCGCCGCCTTCTTTTTATTCTGGCAAATTCGTACACCCAAATATCCATAATTTGTTGATCTGCCAATTTCCACAGTCATTCTGTTGGCGTTCCTATTCAACTATTTTCTTAACTTTCTTGTTTTATTAATAAAAAATGTTAAGATTAATAGTGAATGTAAATTAATTATTTTTATGAGTAAAAAAATTATTTTGATATATTATATTATTTTATTTTAAATTATCTAAGAATAATTATTTTACACTATTTAATTTTATGTAAATATAGTATAAGCTAGTGTTTTAGCCTAATTTATATTATCTATACTATAATATTTAGTTTGTATACAAAACGTACTCATATAAAATTACATAAACACTTCAATACAACCAGAAGTAGATGTGTGGTAAGAGTGTTTACCAACGGTTGAACTCACTAAAAATTGTTGCATTCGAATTATTTGAATCCACATATACTAAATTTTTAAAAAGTATATATGATTTTTAATTTTTCAAAATTGTTAGAGATGAATTAATTGGTTGCAGATTAAAAATTTTGAAAACCGTAAAAAATCGAGCTGATATGCCATCAGTTGATAGTGTTTTAGAATATGTATCATTTATTTAAAACATCATCATCTTAAAATAAAACCACGTTATTTTGAGGAGACTTAAAAGTAAACTTGTTTCTTAAAGCCTAAGCCCACGACAACAATGTCCATGTCCGCGTTATTTACTTTTATTTTCTGTCTCCACTAACACTTTATATATTTGAAGCTATAGTCTAAACATTGTCCTTCGTTGGTTTTCAGTTCGCAACGTTCCCCTGATTCATCGGATCGTGCTTTGTTGGTTCTCAGTTCGCAATGTTGCCCCATTTAATTAAATTTATAGTTTCTTGGCTGATGGATATGAATATGTACAATGAATCATGAAATTGCATTTTTAATGTCTTCTTTCTACAGTATTGATGTAACTTTTCATTTAAAGAAAAACATATAAGTTTAAACTATCTACAATTAATCTGTAATTAACTGATTGATTTGAACAATTTGAAAAGTTGACAGGTTGATAACAGTTTGAGATTTTAGAAAATCATCACCAATTGTGATTTAAATGAAAAGTGCCCCAAAAAACCTATCCAAGTCAATCCGTGAATGCCCTTAAAATGAAAAGTGAGTAACTAACCATATATCATGTGCTAGTTATATATTTTACTTCGCCTGTCATTTTCTTAAACACTAGTTGTCTTCATAACTAAGAAGAAAATTCTTCTTTTTATTTTCTTAGGAAGAAAAATAGTTATTTTTTAATATCTGTTTTCTTTTCAAAAGGAAAAATACTGCTCAAATTTTGTCTTTTTTATTTTTTCTGTTTAAATAAAATACAAATAAAAAATATACTTCTCAACAAATATAATAATAACATGAGCATAGCACAAGTATAAAACTAGTGTTAATTAATTAGGGGTTTCAATTTGTTGATTAGATGAGATTATTGGTGGGTTTTTTTTTTTAATTTTATTTTAGATCGACTTAATCAATTAGGATTTTGACTTGTTAGTTGGGTCAGATTTAGTTTAACTATTCTGTTTCTTTTTTGAAGTTTGAAGTCAACTTATCATATAGACTTTGGTTTTAACTGAGCAAAGACGTATCTGGACCAAAGAGACCCGGAAGTTAATGTGGATCTTAATAAGCACTCTTGTCTTATTTCTACACCATTTTATTTCACATATCAGACAATTTTTTTTTGAGGCATTTAAGGTATCAAAGCGGCTATATAGTCATGCAATTTATAATACGTAGAAAATACGTAGTTAATTAAATAATTTATTTATTTTTTTTAAATTTAATACATTTTTCACAATTTAACAGTTCAGATCTTATGTGTCTATTTTATACTTACTATTGCGCACCCACCTAGTTTTTTTCTTTATATTTTGTTACATTTGTAACCAAAAAATTACACAAACTTCAAACTATTAACCTTTAAAAATAATTTTTAATTTGTGAAAGCACACAAAATTCATGTTATATTTGTATATTAACCCATATTTAACGTAGTGAGTGAATTTCATTTTTGTCCTTTGATCATAATGCAGTACATAAATGTTAATAAAGGAGAAATTGACATTGAAGAAACCAAGAACTCACCTTCATCCTTCAACATTGTTGCGTAATGGATTGTGGTCAAATCTTCTCATTCTGATCAACTCAATCCACTATTGTCTTTGTAAAGCACGGTTAGCGCATTCCTTTTTCTTAATTTTTCTTTCACTATCAAAAAAATCTTTTAACAGTGAATTACGGAACATATAATATCCTCAGAATATGAAATTGAACAATTCAACGAGTTGTGGTATACCACTATTGATGGACTCCCGGTAATGCTTAAGAATTTGAACTCCAAATCGAAATTTGCAAGTTCTAATTTATTGAATAGAATGAGATAGAAATTATAAATTATGATAATAATGCCTTGTATTGTTTTATATAATTCTTGGACTAAATGGACTCCTGTAAAAAACACACACACCCGAAAAAGAGAGAAAAATGAAGTCTAAGCCTGTCCTTTTCCAATGGTTGGGAAGGAATAATCACGACGGCATTACCAACAATATCACTTCTAAGTGCTTGTGCCTTTCATTTGGAGTCAACACCAACTCAGCAGCTTCGGCTTCTCCAGGGCGTCCTAATTTTCCACAGTGCCCACTCGCGCAAGAAACTTGAAGTTGACAATGGCTAACAAACTTGCAAAAGGGGAAGTTTGGGTTACCGACCTTGTAGCTCGGCACCTCCAACTAAGATTCTTAAAATCGGGATCTTACGTAAAATCGATTTGAGATGTTATGAATTGAATCGTAGAATCAAATAATATAACTGTAAGATTATATTAAAAATAAAGAAAAAATAAAAAAATTAATTAATACTAATGTATATGACTCACAATTAAATATTTTATATATACAATTCAGCAATAATGAGAATAATTATAAAAATTCTCTCTTTATATAAGTAAAAAATAATTTCTCTCTTCGCTAGAGAATAATTTTTTTAAATTAGATTTTTGTTTTTGCATCTATTTACTTTTTTAGCTATATTTAACATTTAAATTTAAACAAAAGACACATCTTTATAAATTTTTTGATGATTAATAAGAATGAGTTTCACCTCAAAACTTATTAGAAAGAAAATGAAAACTGATCTTACGATTCGAATCGAGACTCTACCAAAATTTTATCTGAAAAAGATTTTACAATGATCTGGATCGTTAGTTTCATATATGATCATAAGATCGTAAGATTCTACAATTCGAATTGGAATTTTAACAACTTGCCCCCAACCGAAAAAATAAAATAATATTTTTTTCTTAAAATTTTAAATTTAAAATTTTTAAAAAAACCGACCACTTGAATATTGTGTTATAAGTAATTTTTTTCTTTGGATAGGACTTTGTGGTATACCGTATACCTAACCTAGTATTGGGTGAGATTGAGAATTTCAGTTAAATATTTGTAGAATCATTGTTTGACAACTGCAATTATTTAGAATTATTTTATTATATAACTCATAATCGAAAGAACTTTCTAAAAAAATAAATAATTAATATTTAAAAATTTGAATATATTTTAATCCTTATATTTATAATTTATTTTTGAGCAACTTGTAATTATAATTTCAATCTTCCATCAATATGCGTTAAACTTTTTAGTACGTGCACGCTCTACATCCGATCTCAATTTTATAGAAGGCCCTCTAAAGTCAAGAGGCTGGTGATCTCATCCTCAGTGGCAATTACAATTCTCAAAAGTTTTTTTTTTTTTTTTGTTGCTTTTTTATACAAAAGGTGAAAACCAAAAGAACGATGAAGACAGCGAATTTTAGACATTCAAAAAAAGAACAAATGCAAGAGTCAAGCACTCCCATTTCTTATCTTCCACATCCAAGTTAGGTTCTAACTTGTAAGTCAAAAACTCACACCGATACTTTGGTCCCTTTAAAGCATGATGGATGATAAAGGCAAAACTCGATTTCGGGAAGAAATGGGACATCCTGGAGCTATTGACAACCATCTCTGAAGAGACTTTTCTTCCTTGTTTTTGTCTGCCTCCAATCTTTCTTTCAAATGGTTCCTTTTCATTCTGTTACATCACCCCCTGCCAAGCGCACTCTCGTGTCATGCGTACATCATACGGGACCAGATCCTATAAAAACTCAGCTCGCGTTTGCAAACCGATGTAACATTCATTCCAGAATTGGAGTATAAGCAGAACCGTCCATTCTGTTTAAACCATTGGCAACCCCGTTCATTGGTGAGTGGGGGCAATGATTTTGGGAAGGAATTATATACGGTTATTATATTTTATTTATTTTCTTTGAGTTTTTATTTATTTTTTAAAATAAATGGTTCCCTTAAAATTGAGATTTACTTATCTTTTTTTTTTTTTGTGAAATATAGAAAAAAACATCGTGTTTACATAATTTTTATTTTTCAGTTTTCAGTTAATTATTCTTTATCTAAATTTTTAATTAATTCTTTTTATTTTCGATATTTAAAAAATCGATGTTTTGTCTAAATTTCTTTTCTTATTTCTTTGTCAAACAAGTCCACAAAATAAAAAGCATTGACTATAATCCTACTCTTAATAAACACAATATAAACCGTCCAACCAACCAAATTAATATGTAATCAATAACATTTTAACTAGTTTTAAATTTGTTTTCACAATCATAATTTTAAAAATGATTAAATACATTTAACCCCCTTATAATTTAATTATTTTACGTTTTACCTTCTTATAGTTTTAATTTAGACAATAAACTCCTTATATTTTTCAATTTTGGCAATTAATCTCCTTAACAGTAATTTATTAAATCAATCAACAAAAATTAGCCAAAATTATATCACTTTGTAATTATTATTATTTTTTTTACCAAAAAATATGTCACATATTTTTTAAATTAAAATTCAGCATGTGCTTTAACTGCATTCCACATTATTTACTTCACAATTTTTGTTATTTTTAGTGTACTGTATATATTGATATATAGATATCTGAGACAATATTTATAATTAACTCTTACGTAAAATATAATTAAATTCTTGTAATTATACAACATTGTAATTGTGGTCAATATCTATTAATCGATTTAATAAATTATTGTTAGGGAAGTTAATTGTCAAAATTAAAAAATCCAATAAGATCTATTGCCTAAATTAAAACAAGGAGATAAAACACAAAATAATCAAATTTGAGACAGTATTTATAATTAACTTTTACGTAAAATATAATAAAATTCTTGTAATTATACAACATTGTAATTGTGATCAATGTCTATTAATCGATTTAATAAATTATTATTAAGGAAATTAATTGTCAAAATTAAAAAATACAATAAGATTTATTGCCTAAATTAAAACAAGGAGATAAAACACAAAATAACTAAATTTTAAGAGAGTTCAATGCATTTAACCCTTTTAAAAATTTTCAAACCACTAACAATTTAATTTAAATATTCCACATCGCAGCTTAGGGGTGAGCTAGAGCTAAAGTTTCCCAATGTGGATATGACCCAACTTCGACAAACCGTGGATTCTCTAACAAATAAGCTTAGGTTCCAAAAAATGTCATCCTACACTATTTTCCTGGCACCGTTTTTTGGCATGAGCTTTCATTCAATCCAATTCTTACATAAAATTAAGCAATTAAATAATCTAAAACGAGTTGACATATATCTCCAAAACAAAGACATACCACTAGCAGCACAGTTCATATGTAGTTTCCTAGTTTCCTACTAATAAATGCATGCCGTGGTGGAAAAACTTGTTAAGCTGGACACACAGGTAGAAAAAAATGAAGAACTGCAACAGTTTTGAGGGTTTTTTTTGGGGGGGAGGGGGGGGGGGGGAGGGGGATAAACAGAGCCTACACCATCCTACATAGCTCAAAATAAACCCAGCAGTGGACACACATACATCACACTAACTGTCATCTACCAATTAGTAGCGATCGAAAGAAGAAGGGTGCCCTCCTCTACCAGGACGATCATAAGGACCTGGCCTATTCCTGTAGCTCCTGTCATTACGTGCTGCAGGACCTCCATTCCCATACCGATCAAGACCCCCTCGTGGACCATCTCTATCATAGCCTCTGTCTTTGCCATAACCATTATGTGCATAGCGATCTCCATAACGATCTGAACTGCCATACCTATCACCAGCAAAACGATCTCCGCCAGGAGGGTACCTGCAAAGGCAAGTATTACTTGATTGTCAAATCTACTAGATGGTATAATTTCTCCAACTGCCAATGATGTGATTGACCAATCAGACTACATGATGGTTCCACAGAGGCACATAGAAATATAAAGGGGGAGAACAAAAGAAAAGCCAAAAACAGGCAATTATTTAACAATTTCTAAGACAGTTTGACATGATAGCTATCCGAGTAATTAACTTATTGTCAAATTCCAGGTACCTGTCATCGGCATAGCGATCACGGCTCCCATACTTGTCTTTGCTGTCCAGGCGATCTCTATCACCATAGCGTCCTCCATCATAGCGATCGTCAATATATCGATCACGACCTCCTCCAGAGCGGTCCCCGCGGTCAACAACACCTCCAAACCTGGAACGTGAAGAGAAGGAACCAGAACCTCCACCTCGGCCTCCAGCTGAAGGGCAGTCTCGTGCCCAATGGCCCAAACGCCCGCACTTGAAGCACTCATCTTGTCCAACAGGTCTATCACCTCCATAGCTGCCCCTGCCACCTGATGAGTAGGCTCCCCTGTAGCTGTTGTCTAAATCATCACCTCCCATTCTTGGTTGGGCCTTGTTCACAGAGATAGTACGATCACCAAAGTCCCTCCCGTGCATCTCCCTGATAGCATCATCCATGGCTCGACGATCTGCAAAGGTAATGAACCCAAATCCACGTGGACGGAGGGTATCTCTCTCCAGCATAACCTGAAGAAATGCCACAACAGAAAAGCAAAGTGACAAAAACCTATCTGAAGGCAACAAATGTTAAGCTCAACCACAAATGAAGGGACCAAATGTTGGCAGAGCCTAAAATGCTACAAAATTGAAAGCTATAGCATGGTTATGGCTGAACAAATATGCATGTCATGAAATGATGAGTTTGAAAGGTAAATACACATAAAATACATGAACCATAAGCAATTAGATCAACAGTTGGCAGAAATCATTTACGAATAAAACAGCAACATACAAATCGTACAAATTCTTGCAAAAAAGCTTCTGTGAGGGACTCACCCACACCAGATTAGACTCAATAGAGTAAAATCATCATCTTCAAAAACTAGAAATTGAGCTTAAACCATCCCAAAAAAAAGAAGTCTCACCTACAGACTAACCTAATTTATTGTTGAGGCCATACACGCTTCTGTCCATAAAAATCATGCAACAGGTATGATCAGTTCCTTACGGAAATTAACCAATAAACCATCTGTAGTGGTTGACAAACCTAACAGGCTAATAAGGATCTGGCCATTTCACAATTTTGATTGTAAATTTCAAATGCCATTCAAATTGGTCAGCTTTATCAGAAGTAGCAGCAGTACTGATATCTTGCAAAACCACGAATACATATCAAGCACATGAGCAATTTAATCACAACATCAGTAATGCAAGAGTGATTGATTTTAGAATTTACTTTCACAGCCAATTTATTAACTTGCTATCAAAAGAGAAATAATGGAGTAGGAACAGGAGTCTCACAAAGTAAACTCTTCAGAATCTAGCTGTTTACCCTTTTTTTATTAAAAAAAAAGTAATAAGGAAGAGTATGAGAAGTAAAAAGCCGGCTACTTACTTTCTCTCTGATAAACAAAGCATCCTTAAAGAAACTAGAAGAATCAGCAAATTGTAGCTGACATCTAATACAGTAGGTTTGACATCTATTCTGGCTTAAAATCTGAGATGACATTTCCACAATAACTTGTTGCATACCCCCCATTTTGGTGGATCAATATTCTCCTGATATAAACTTGAACTGATAGTCACTGCTACCATTCTCCTCAAACCTAGGTCACAAAATCCCAACAGCATTTCAATACAAAATATGGTTGCCATATCAGATGGATCTCGATCCGGGTTTAACAACCAACCATCCACGATTCTAGCATATACCAATCAATTCTTCAATATCACCATGGATATCAGATAGAGAATATTTCCTCCTCCTCATAACTATTAAGTAGCTCATCTCAGCAGGCTGGCAAACAGCTTAGTCATCCATATTGTCAAGAAACAACTAATTTGTCCCACCTTCGCAAGCCACACAAAAGCTGAAGAGCTTCTTCTAACCAATAAAATTTACTCACATGATCAGATATAAATTTGAATATCCACCACTTGTACTCAGATTGATTATTTATTTTGTAATTAAGACCAGTCTAAAATGATCAGCACATCATTATCCCAGATGCCATGAAATCATAGTTTTCTGTCTGAAAGTTACGAGTGGACACAGGAAAGAGCACACAAAAGCAGAGAGCAAACACTTTGAGGGCATTACGACAGCCACGGACACAACTAGAACATATTTCCCCATGTTCCTAATTCTTCACGTTATTTTCCAAAGAGATGGGTAAGCCACAAAGCCCAGACGCTTCCATATTGTTCAGACAGCCCTGAGTCTGACCTCTGCCATGACAGAACGCAATTCCAGCACATCGACAATGATGGCTGGGAATTTCAACAGACAAGAGTGCATGCAAAGAACCATCAAAAACATTAAGATCCGTGAAATGAGAACCCTAAATATGCCAAATTCGGGATCTGAAAGATGTTATAGCAGCATTTACAAAGCATATCATGCTCTGACAACAATGAATTTGGTCCAGACTGCCCAACTAATAAAACCAATGATAAGATCTAGTCGCAACAAATAAGCCATGAGCTAGAAGCAGTTCAGACACAAGAGTATGTAGAAGGATGGAAAGCAGGATCCTGGGAAACCACGAATTCAGTGGCGGGCGGACACTTCAATCAAATCCGGCATCCTCATATGAGTTAAAACATTGAGTACAAAAATTCTGAGCTTCCACTCTGTATTTGCAACAGTCAGTGAAAGAGTGCCACCCAAACTTGCTAGAATCGAAGTTCACATGCACTAAGGTAAAGAGATCGAACATCAGGGATGCAGCATTTTCAGATAACTAGTGAAATGGAAGACAGGAACAGCATGATTAGAGGCTTAAAGGCACTAGATAACCATCTGAATTTGTTTACACTCACACTTGATCTCCAACAGAATTTTCGGACACGTGAAACCATCTGACACAAATCTCTATTTATACATTTCCAAGGATGAACCAGTGACAAGAGGGCATGGCAGGCTTTCACAATGGTCGGTCTCACTAACATGAAAGTTCGGAAACCAGTCGAAACACGAAAAATTTTCCTTCACAAAAGCTCAACTAATTTCTTCACTCAATTGAGAATTCTAGATGCTGAAAAATGATCAATTGAGTCTTGCCAGTACTTCATGCATACCATGAGAGATAGCAAGATACTCATTTCTTAACTAAAAAACATTTCAAAATATAGTGGCGCCACCAGTTTTGCCCGATCCGAACTTACATATCGGTTTCTCTTGAAGCTCAAACCACAGTGCCCTCCTTACATACTAAAACTTCCTGCCAGAAAACCAATATGACCGAAACCCAGCATTCAGCTTCACCCAACTCTGCAAACTACCGCCCATATATTTGGAACTTCTTTCATTTTCTTCCTCGTGAAACTAAATAAAACGTGCAAGTGAGTCTAAAACACACAAATCTGGCTCTGCTTGAGAAACTTGACCGAATGAATCGAACCCAAAATATCTCTAAACATACAGCATCTCAAATGGTCATAACCAGCAATGCCCAAAAACCAAAAAACAAAAAGAAATTGAAACTGAAATTAGGCATGTGTCTGCAAATATAAGAAATACAAACTAGTTTTTTTTTTTTTTTTTTTGAGGAAAGAAATACAAACAAGATACTTAAAAGAATTTATCTTTTTTTTTTTTTCCTTTCAAAAAGCATTAGAAACTGGCGTTATTTTTCCTTTTAATGATTAGAAAACCAAAAGGACAAAAAAAAAAAAAAACACCAAAATTCCACTCCCGATTTCAAATCATGAAACACTACGAACCAAACAGACGTTTTGGATGAGGGCGGGAGGTTACCTGACACTCGAGAATTTTGCCGAAACGGCTAAACGCATTCTCGAGCTGTCGTTCGCTGACGTCCCAAGACAATCCTCCAACGAATATTCGATTCTCTTCCTTCCCAGCCATCTCTCTTACTCACATAAACACCGTAAACTTCACAGCGCAAATCCAAACAAAAAAAAAAACAAACAAACAAATGAAAAACAACGTTGTTTTACTCAATAAAAAAAAAAAAAAAAGCGACAAGATACGAAACCACAAAAAACTGAGGAAAGGGAAAGAGAAGAAGCTGTCCGCCCATTACCTGATTTGTCTCTGTCGAGGAAGGAAGGAAGGAAGGAAGGAAGAGCCGGGGATTATCAGAAACCCTAGAATGCGAGACCCCCCAATCTTTATTGAACCGTTTGAGGCCCAATGAGTCCATGCCCGCACTGGCCCATCGGGCCTAATTTAATTTTGGCTATATTAACTTAAGCACCCAACCACTGATATCTATAGATTTAAGTAGTGAAGAGTTGGATTTTTTTTTAAATAAAATTTTAAATTCAAACTTTATAAATAGAGAAGATAGGTAATAGGAGAGTTTTATTTCCCTCATGGGTCTATTCGACTTGACTCGAATTAGTCGGAATCCTAGTGACTTTCGAATACTATTATCTGAAAAAAAAAAAAAAAATTAAGCACCCAACCATATAACATTATTACAATAAAAAATTATTTTAAATAACTGTAAATTGAGGACCTACGCCTTGCATAGCAAGATAAATGTTAATGTCCCTATTCTTAGTGTTCGGATTATTTTCCGTAATGTAACAATATTTGTAATTTGTGTAACAATAATAACAAGATGTAGAATGAGAAAATGATGTTTTTTTATCCTATTTTTTGTTGCGTATTTGCCAAATGTAGTTGCAAAAAATTTTCTACTTGTTCCATTATGGACAAATTTTCGAGCTGATTAATCCTGCCATGTAATAGGACTCGCATTGCAAATATCTATTGTTCCTTGAGAGATACCCGGCGTTAAGAACTTTGAATTTTTGTTTTTTTTTTTATGCTTTTAGCTCTATTTCTAAGAAGAATGATGAGTTAATCAGAATAAAAGAGTTATTGTTATTATATAATTTATAATTAATTAACATCTACAAATATCAATTTAATTTTATTAATCATTTATTGTAGCATTCCACGATAGTGTATCATTTTTTCTGCAAGTTACTAACATTTTGTCTGGGAGATGAGAAAATATTGCGGGAGGTGTGGGGTTGAGGAAAAATTACTGTGGGAGAGAGGAAAAGGGATTGAAAAGGGATTGACTTGTTATTTTCTTTTATACTTTATGGGTTGGGAGCAGAAAAAAAAATTTCAAAATTTTCCTTATAGCACACACCACATTCATTTCTTCCAATTTTGAGAGAAAAAAACTACTAATTTATTAATTTTACTTATAAAATGATTTATTTGTCTATATTAGTTTTCTTTTTGTTGATAGTCATAAATTTTAGTATAAAGTCTAATTTAGTATTATAACACAATTTTTTAATTTTTTTTTTACTTTTCACTCCTCACAAACAAAGAAATTTTACTTTTATTTCTTTACACTTCTATATCTTAAGTTTGCCTCTTTCGCTCTTTTGTTCCTTTTATTTTTTTTCAACCTAAGGCTGCAAACTAGTTGTGTTGCGCTTTGTAGCGTTTAGACTACGGTTAGTTCAATTTTTAGAAGGTTTGACCTCAACTCGAGATTAATACGAAGCCTAATTATTTATTATTTGTGCTAGAGCTAGGCCCGAAGAGGAATTGTTGAAGCTGGGACTTTGTTCCCGTTCCTTAAATGCTAAAAAAGACTAGAGTTCGGTTGTGTTCAGGAACAGCATTGGAATAGGGTGGAAATAAAAATTACAGTTTTCAATGTATTTTTTTGTGTTTGGCTGCACGTTAGAAAATCATTTCATCATAACACTGATGTAAAAGTATTAGAATAAAAATAAAAAAAAATCTTAAAATACATGAAATTAAAATTATTAAAATAGTACTAATTTCGTATTTTTCAATTCACTAAATAATTATATTTAAGGATATTTTGATATTTTTAATTATACACTTTCTTTCTCATCATTTGCTCGTACAATATAAATCTTTTCTGTTACACCGTAACTTTTCTTCTAGCATTTACAAAATCTTCACCCAAAATGGCCATTAGCTTGTAGAGTCAGGACTTGTGAAAAATTGTCCACGCGATATCTGACACGAAGCATGAACTTTAAATCATGAAAATATTACTAGAATCAAGATGAAAATTCAATTAGATAGCAAAAAATTTCATGTCTATGTTATCATTTGTTTAACCAATTTTTCAAACCAAAATTCACATGCATATATCAAACTAAAATATTAAGAATTTTGAAAATTGTTTGACTTATTTTTTGAAATAAAATTTAATATCAATATTCCAATTACAATCTAAAAACAAGATAAACGCATGATAATTTCGATATTCAGAAGTGTGTTAATGAATTTAATTCTCATGATATGAATTCTTTTGAATATATTAAGTACCAAGGCAGCAATAGTTTATTAGTACTAATCATTTTTAAATTTGTTTGTAAATATTTGTTTATTATGCTAAAAAATATCTCCTCGTTAAAAAGAAAATTATGTGCAAAACGACGTCATTCAAGTTAGCACAGCCCACTTTTCCTTTCAGGAACCCAAACAAAGAGCTGGTTCAAATGAACCGAAATATTGTCAAAAAGCATTAAAGTGACAAGTTGCTTTAGCCAATGAACTTGTCGTCGAGATCATTTTAAGCCTTGCATCAACCAAGTTGCTTAGTAAAGGCTAACCAAAGTTAAAGATTCATTTGGACATTAACATATTCTAAGCAAAGTTTAGTATTTCCAGTAAATTTACAATTTTTTATGTCCAAAAAAAAAAAGGTAATTTACAATTTTTGTTCCGTTTGGTCTAGTCAACTTAATTTAGAGAAACGACAATAGAAAGGTGAATCAAATTACATATTTTTAAAAATTCAGAATCGATATTTCATATTTTTAATAGAATTAGTTGAGAGATTTTGTTGAAATTCTAACATTAGAGAAAGGTGAATCAATGTGAAGCTATGATAATATTAAGCTTGAAATTGTGCATGTCGTGCTTATTCATTTTATTTGTTTTGATCATAGTTTTTAAAATAGGACCTCTTATTGACCCAGTGAGAAGTAGGGCTGCAAATGAGCCGAGCTGAGCCGAGCTTGGTCAGGCTCGAGCTCGGCTCGTTAAGGAGTTCTTCAGGCTCGAGCTCGGCTCGAGTTCGGTTCGAGCTTTGGAGGTGGAGGCTCGAGCTCGGCTCGTCAGAATATTACTGAAGCTCGGGCTCGGCTCGAGCTCGGCTCGATTTGTATTTTTTTTTTTTAATTTAAGCTTTATATATATATATATATATGCTTTTTCCATTTGATTTATTTTATTTATTTGTTATATATGTTATTTCTACTTTATATAAAAATAGAAAATTTATATAAAAATATATAAAAATAAAAAAATAAAAAAAATAAAAAAATCAAAATTACTTTTTTTATATAATTTTATATAAAAAAGGGAAATATATATATGTAAAAAATGGATATGTGGATAAAAGCCAATTATTCATTCAATTGCTATTTGATTGATTGAATTCCTAATTGTATAACTAGCCACATTATGATTATCAATCAATTTACTTAATTGTATTTAAATTTTCTCTAATTTAAAAAATTTATATTCTTTTGCAAAGAAAAAATAAATATGCAAGTTTATTTTAATTAAGAAAAAATTCAAATAAAAAAAAAGAGACAGGAGGAAATAATGGAGGTTGAGAGCATTTGAAAATAAATAAAAAATTAATCTTAATTTTATTAGTATTTATATTAAAAGTTAAATGATACAATTAAGTATTATTAATATATTAAATGAGCCCACAATAATACATATTAAACGAGCTCTTAATGATACATTTATCGAACTGTTTACGAGCCTGTACCGAGCCGAGCCTGCTATTGTTCAGGCTCGGCTCGTTTATTAAACGAGCTTTGATTTTAGGCTCGTGTATCGCTCATTTAGTAAATAAACGAGCCCGAGCCGAGCCTTTACCGAGCCGAGCCACCGATCTTTTAACGAACGTATCGGCTCGTTTGCAGCCCTAGTGAGAAGGTAAGCTTAGTAGGCTAGCAGTTCAATCGGTAATTCAACAATTGAACCGACGAGTTTATTCTTATTTAGTAAAATAATAATAAATACTTATTATTTATCATTTTTTAATAATAAAAAGTTAGTGTAACCATAAAAAATAGAATAAAAGTCTACTTATAACCAAAATAAAATCAAATTACAAATGTTTAAAATAGTTTTCTAATTAAGTGAATTAACAGAGCATTCACATCCAAAATAAAATATCATGAAGTCAACATATGATCAAAAAATGCTACATTTTTTATTAATATAAGTATGAGCGATTCGTTCTTTTTTTTTTGATAAAAAAAATAAAATGGCACCATTTTGAAGAAATTTAGAAAAACAACCCGGGTTAATATTGAACATCTGATTCTTCAGTTTTTGGGTTACCGATTCAGGTGGTTTTCAAGTAGTTTGTTTCCAACCTCAATTTTATGGCAAAATCGGCCAGTTCAGGTGTAGGTTGATCAATTTAGTTTTGATTATAAAATAGGAGTTTAGCTTAGGGTCCTTCCCTTCCTCTATGTTCTAGTGATTTTTTTTTTACATTATACTGTTCAAAGTCTGCCGTTTAGGGAGATGTAATTTGCTCCTCATTGTACATTTATTTTTCTCTCTTTCTTCTTACTTCTTATTTGGATGTTTGGTGCAATGTTCATTAATCAGTCAACAGTTACCACTTTATTAGCAAAGAGTCTCATTACATAGGGAACAAAAAAATCAAATACAGAACAGATCTATAACAATCGATTAATTAGTTTGTACATGATTAATATTTGTAACAAAAATGAAAACTTTAATTGACTAGTTTTACAAAACAATGAATCGATTACTATACGTTTATTCTGTATCTATATTTTTTCCTATCTATCTAAATCACCTCAGTTGCTGTTAGAGGTTTGAAATGCTGTGTGTTCATCTTAGTCACTGTTTTCCATGTTTTGACATAGAAGGCTTAATGACACCACAACAGGAATGATGTCAATTTTGAACAAGATTTTCATTTTTTGTGGAACAACAGCAATGTAAAACATCCGTGGCATTTCTTGAAGGCCATTTCTGGTACTGGATAAGAAAATGAAGGTTTTTGCACATCACTTGCCATGTGTTGGCATTTCCACGAGATCCTACGGAAACATTTGATCTACGACCTTTATATACTGAGTCGCATCCCCGTCTTGGACAATGAGTTACTCACATCATGTTTAGGTGCATGGCATTGGCATGGTCTACCATTATAAACATGGAAAATTTCTTTCCAATATTTGCTGATACGGGAGGTGTTCGTCCTGCCTCACATTCACGTGTATGGCTGGCATTGTGAACAAGGGAAAAGTTTGGGGTACCCAGTTACGAATCTTCATATCCCAAATCAAGGACTAAAATAATATATTTTCAATTTTTTGATTTTTCAAAAAAAATTGAAGACTTTTTCTATTTATGTTTAACACATAAAATTTAGGGTCTAAATTATAAAATTTGGATAATACTCATTCAAATTTAAATTTTAATTTTAAATAATAAAATATTCCCTTGGCCTTATTAGAGGCAAATTTTTCCGTATCCATAGCCCTGCTCTTTGAACAAAATCATTTGATGACTCTTGGAATATTTTTAAATCTTTGGTAGATTGATTATTGAAGTTTTTTGTTATTAGTTAAACAACAGAAAAAAGCAAAGGAGACCAAAGAGTAACAAAGAACTGATGTACCGACTGAAAAACAAAAAATTCAGGGGTAAAAAGAAACTCCGACCTGCCGGATTCGAACCAGCGACCTAAGGATTCCAGCACCAACTACAGTCCTCCGCTCTACCAACTGAGCTAAGGTCGGTCATGTGAACGAGGTGTAAAAATATTTATTAAATCATATAAAATTTTTTAAAGTGTTTGGTTGCCCAACACTATCATGAACGAGACACATCGATCGCAACAATAGTATTTTATTATCATGCCCGATGCGGTTACACTGATAACACCGCATCGGAAAAAAGTGCATTTTTTCACTTTTTTTTTTTAATCAAAAAGAAATTAGTACATTAAAATAATTTATTTTTTTTAGATGGAACCAATACGAGGGTGTGGAAAAAATCTACACAAAATAAGAAATGTACTCATTTTAAATAACTTATGATTGATTAGGTAATAAGAGTGATAAATTAATTAAATTTAAAATTTAATTAGATAAATTTTTTTAATAAATAAATAAATTAAAACTAAATTAGACCTATATAAATTTAATACTTTAAACAAATCTAATTCCTTCAGATAAAACTACTCATTGCAGCACCAAGTACACCTCGACAAACTTACTTACAACGAAAGCTAAGTTGGTATACCTGACAACGGTTTCCTTCAAACTTATCTTATAGACGCACGCGAACTAAAAATAAATAAAATACAGCTTCAGTCCCAAAAACCAACAAACAAACACATTGGTGCATCCAACCCAAAAATAAAGACAGTAGCCCAACTAAGATCTAAAGGTGATAGCAGTGGACAAAAGTGAGAGCAGTGGCACCACCACCAGTGGGACGAGCGACAACATCTCTAATAGTGGAGGCTTCGTCGATGGCAGTATCAGAGGTGGTACCGGCCACGCTGGCTGTGGCAGAAAGAACACTGGCGACGTGGGTAGCAGCGGTACTGTTTGTCCATTTGCAGCAGGTAGCATATCGGCTCCATCTGAGGCAAACGGGGCGGCAGATTTGTGGCAACTGACGTGGCACCACCATAGTGCCAGTTGGCGGCAGTGGCGAAAATGACGGCTCAAGTAGTGAAAGAGATGTTGGACTCGAGAGGGAGCTGAAAACAGTGACAGAAGGGCAGTGGAACGCACCATTGGAGTTAGATCTGGGGAGAAAACAAACTAAAAAACCATGAACAAAACAATCAGGTGCATAAAAGAGAAAAACACGGGATGGAAAGGACAACAGAGACTAAGGCAAGAGGTGGAGGGAAATAGAGAGGGAGAGGGTGGAAGTGGCTGGCCGACGGTGGTAGCTAACCACCTCCGCCGACCAGGAATCCGATAGAAAATGGGAGAGAGACTTCAAAGAAATTTGAGAGAGAGAGTTACAAAGAGAAAGGGTCAGCGTAACTATAATTTTGAGATCGAGATCATTGACTTAAGGCCAATGAGTCCTCGCTTTCTTCCCTTTTAAAAGTAAATAATTAGATTGATGAAATAATGATAAGGAAAAATTTATATATGGTGAAAAATTTTGTTTTAGTAATTTAAATTTTTTTAAAATTAAAATTTAAAGTAATATCAAGTATATTTAAAATAATATAAAATATATTTTAGTATTTAATTTTTTAAAAAAATAATTTTTAATTATTATTAAAAGACAAACTCATTCTTATGAGTATTTTATAGTTATTTTTTATATTCTTTTAATAATAATAATAATAATAATAATAAGATTTAATTGTTTTACGTTTTATTTTCTCGTAATTTCAATCTAGGTAGTAAATTCTCTTATACTTTTTAATTTTAAAAATTAATCATCTTAATAATAATTTGTTAAACCTATCAATAGAAATTTTTTACAATTGCATTGTTTTATGATAGTAGAAATTTAATCATATCTTTAGATAGAATTTAACTATAAATAGTGCATCTAACACATGTATATCAACATCTGCAATAAACTGAAAATCACAAAGATTGTGAAGAAAATAATATAAAAAAACAGCTCAATTATATACTAAAATTCAAATTCAGAAATTTATGACATATTTTTATAATTTTGGTATAGAAAAAATTAATAATTCTAAAATAATGTAATTTTAATTAATTTCTATTAATAAATATAACATAATCTTGACTAAAGAAGTAAATCATAAAAATTAAAAACTATAAAAGAATTTAATACTTAAATTAAAATTACAGAAAATAAAATATTTTTTTTTACAATAAATATAAAATATAAATTAGCCAAACTACAGTAATTAAATGCACCTAATTCTAAGCGGTTACCCGTCCCTCTGTTTTTTTCCAATTATCATTTTTGGGTAGGTGGAGTGGCATTTAGGTAATTGTAACGCAACAAAGACAATGCAGCTTATCTAAGCCGAGTACCAAATCACATCCACGTCAGCTTGAAAGAGACAAAGAACGCCAACACCAAAAAAACCTGTAGAAAAACCAGGGGCAAGAAAAAAAAAAAAAACAAAACAAAAAAAAAACAACGAAACCCACAGAACAAGAAAGAAGCTTTGAAGAAAACGACCCTTTTTGTTTTTTTTTCCTCTTGTTATTATGCATTATAAATATAAGTAACCCTCTGAATTTCGCTCTCTCTTTCTCTCTCTCATCAACCAAGCAGCTTTAGATTACTCAACCATGGAGATTCAGCATTAAGGTTCGTCCCATTATTAAAAATTATTGCCCTTTTCTTTTCTTTTCTTTTGGGTTGCTTTCTGTTTAGTTTATGTATGTAAAACAGATTTTCTTTCCCTTTCTTTCTTTTTGTGGTTGGGGGTTGGGAGTTAAAACTGCATTGTTGAAATTGTAAATGGGTTTGTTGGTTTATGGGATGTTGTTTTGGATTTTGGTGGGATAAGCTTTGTTATTGTTGAATTGGGCTTAAATGTAACCTTGTTTTATGTTATTGAATCAAGAAAACGAAGATTAGAATGCAAGATTGGCATTGTGGGTTTTATGAGGGAAAACAAAATTTAGGTTCTTGTGTGGTTAAAATCTCTTGATGTGAAGAGCGAGGATCTGGATGGAATCTTGAATTTCTCCTTGTTTCTTTGTAGAAATGCATTTTTTTTTTTTTTGTATTTGCCGATATGTGTGTTTATTTTGGAAAAATTGCCATCGCAGTGAAAGAATAATGGTTTAGTGATTTGAAGAAAAAGGCCCAATGTGCTCTGTTTAATAATTCACCATGTTAAGATTATTGCTTGTAAGGAGTGAATATGAGTATGCTGTGTAAAATAGGATCCATTGTTTAGAATTCTATCTCATTTTCAACCTGTCTTTTGAACAAGCAGAGTTGTTTCTGCCAAGCAGATGTTTCGGATGTGTTTGTGCATTCCGCGTAGCCCTATCTCTTAATAACTACCTGAGGGGACTTGTAAAGAGGACCAATTTTTGAATGGTTACTTTGTTGTTGCGGAATGGAATTGTCATTCAGTTTAAGGCCAGTGGAGATGAGTTCTGGAATTTCCCGTTCTAATGAGAAGCAATCTCCAGAGCATTCAAAGTCTGCACGTAGAGGAAACAAGCCTGTAGAGATACAAGTGAACACTTCTACATTTGTTAATCATGGTGAGTTTGGCCTTTGGGGAATAAATTCCAGAAGCCTTTGGGGAATAAATTCCAGAAGCTTTGTTTACTATATTTCATATTTTATGGAGATTCTTTAGACAAAACCAACATCTCTCAGTTTTATTGGAATAGATTAAAAGTTTTTGAAGTAGATATTTCCTGTGTGCCAATACCTGCAACTGCTAGTCTTTTCATTCAGAACTTGATTTTGAAAGCTCATTCTTCTTATAATCTGTTTTCTACTCTTAAGTGGAGTTACTTAGCACTTTTATAGGAGCATATAGAAACAAACACTAAATGCATACAAGAGCAGCAAAATCAGCTGCTACTTCAGCTTATCTTTAGGTCAAATTTTCTGACTCTTATTTGAGGCTTTCTTTGATAGTAGTCAATCCTCCCACTGCCACAACTACAGGGCAGTGAGAATTTTTTTTTTTTTCAGTGCATAAGGACATATGGAGAGAAAGTATCCCTTCCCTAACATTGCCAATTTATTTCTAACTATTGAAACTTGCGTTCCCAATGGCACGGCTGTATTTCATGTTAAATCTTATGTTCACCCGGATTCATGCATCACCATTGTTTCTAACTCATATTACATTGTAATAGCCCCGATCCAGGACAACTTAGGACAGGTTTTGCCACAATTCAGTCCCATTAATGAAGAGATATGACGAAATAATTGGTGGGTGTATAAGGATTATAAGGACTGAAAAATCTCCTCTCTAAAATTGAGAATTTCATTTATTGCCAATTCTTGAAACTTGAGTTACACAGAGGGCACAGCTCTTCTCAATCATCGATCTCATTTTCATTTGCATTCTTTCATCACCATTACTTCTGATATATTTACCCCATAAGAGTACACACCTGAGATGGCTTTAGACAGTTTTGGTGAGATTAATTCCTTGGAAGATATGACAACTTGATTAATGGGTGTTTAAGAAGATAAGAAGACAGTATGTCTTCCATAAAATTGTTCATTTACTGTAAACTCTTGAAACTTGTGTTACAATGATACCACGGCTCTGCTCCATCTTAAACCTTATGTTCATTTGCCTTCTTCCTTGATAGCACTCTTCAAGTACAAGTCATAGAAAACAGGATTCATGTGTAAAGCACTCTCATTACCATTTCAATCCAACTTCTTTTTTCTCCCTGCCCAAAATATTTCAATATTGGAATTCTCTTTTTTGGCATGTGATCTCTTTATCTTTGTTGGATTTATGCAGATTTTCCCTTGTTTCCTGCTTATTTAGTTGTAAACAGAATGAGTTTGTAATTTCTGTACCTGTCACCGAGGTACTGTCATATTATGGCATTAATAGTTTCTCAAAAGTAACATGTTTAATGCAAGTTGATTCCTTAAATATGTTTCATAATCATTTATATTACCGAAATATTAGAAATCTTGAAGATTTAGTTTTTTTTTTTTTGCCACAATTTTTATTTTGACCACAGTTATGCACTTCTGCTGTGCATCTGCCCTTTTCCTTTGATATAGGTCCTGACAGATGACTGTGAATTCTTTGTTAGTTCATACTATACCTTCTGTGTTTCCTTTAATTTCTTTAATTCTTTTCCTTCTTGAGAATAATTGGGCCAAGTACATTTTGCAGCCGCCATCACTTGGCATGAAAATAGAAGAAAGTGGATTGGAGATCGATTTCAACAAACCCAAAGAATGGAAAAGGATCCAATCATAAGGTACATGATCTATTAGAGCTTCTTGAATATATTGGGATCTAGTTGGTGAATGCACATCTATTTAGCAATAGTGTTTAGAGAATTTCATGCCATTCATGAGCATGAAAAAATTGAGAGTAGCTTTTGAAGGGTGAGCTTTGGTGTGACAATAAGGTCTTTCTATTGTGACCTAAAGGTCGCAAGTTCGAGACAAAAAGTAAGAGAATATAATATCCAATTCGTAATAACGTTCAAGGATTCTTCATTGATGATCGGAGGGTCCTTGTCTTTACCATTTTATTTGTTTGCGACTCTGGTCCCTTGCCAGACCTCACAGTATGAGTCTCACACACTATAAAGCCCATTTTTTCTAGTACTGTTGGCTTCCTTTATTAAAGCTCACAAGTCTTGTAGAGCTCTATAGTACTTGATCTTATGGTCAGTATATGTGAAATTTTTTCCATAACTATTCTTATCAATACGTGGAAAATTAATTATATAGATATTCTCCGCAGCTGGTCAACGACCTATGAAGAATTGCTCTCAACAAATGAGCCCTTCCCCCAGTCAATTCCTTTACCTGTAAGCTTCTTCAAATGCTCATTGAATTTGTGACGAGTATACTTTTTGTTCTGGTTTGATGTTAATGTGGGTTCCATTAAATGTTTAATTTTGCAGGAGATGGTAGATTTTTTAGTTGACATTTGGCACGACGAAGGCCTCTTTGACTGAGAAACCGTCAGAGTCAGAGAGTTTTAGCTGTTAGTGTAAGAATTGACTGGTAGAAGGTAAAGAAAACATGCTTCGTTTACAACCTGAAAAACATTCCAATTTCTTTCATTGTCCTACTGGAGAGTAGTATGGCAGAAAGACTTCAGCTTAATTCAAAATGTTTGGCTAAGAAAAACCTTCCTGGTTGTGGAACTCACCCTGAAGTAATATACTTCTTTTATATTAGTGTGTTGATGGAGACTTAGTGGTCCTATGAGCATGAGCTCTTCATAGCACTTTTTTTTTTTTCTTTCTTCTTTTTTGTCAGGCATAGCACAATCATTTTCTGTTACAGGGACTAGAGCAAATATCCAAGTTGTGATTGGCAGACAGAGCAATGTGAATCACATTTGTAGGAGGTGGGGTTAGTGTATTTGCCTCTTGTAATCTTCCATATGTTAAGCCTGGATGAATATTTTTTTGAAGCATCTTCAGGACTGATGAAACAGAACATTTTGTAGTGTTTTTTTTTTTTTTTTTTTTTAAAATCATATCTAACTCCCGTAAATTAGACTCCTAAATTGTGTGATGCATGCCCCTTCTGATTTGGCATTACTTGAATGGGTTGCAGCTCAATAATAACTAGAGTCCTTTAGCACTAATGGTGTGTTTGGATTTTGTTGTGGGGTGAGACAGAAAATAGTGAGAAAGAAATGAAAAAAAGAAAAATATTTTACTGATTGTTGTTTAGATATGTTAAAATTAGGTAAAAAAAGAAAATAATAAGAAAATAAAGTTATTTGTTTTTATATAATGAAAAAATAGAGAGAAAGAAGAGTTGTATATAGTAAATGACAGGTTTATCCCTCAACTATTTGTTTAAAAAAGAATAAAATAAAAAATAGATAAATTAAAAAAAGAAAAACAATTTAGTAATTCTATTAAAAATTGACTCCATTTTTTGGAGCCTTTCTCTCCATTTGGTGAGAAAGGCTACTAGTGAGCCCATAGGAAAACAATGGGTTTATTCTCTCACGAACTTTCGTGAAATCCCAACATAAGAAAATTTTTTACTTTTCGTGTTTTTTTTTTCTCTAGTAATTCTTTCTTCTCTTTTTCCCTTAATTTAAAATTTTAAACGGATGGTAAAAGTCTCAATTTGAGTTGGAATCAAATTAACAAAAAACAAAAACTTGATCTGTATTGCAACGATATAATGCACAAAATATCACATAAGTAGGGATCAATATTACTAATTCTATTGATAATTTCACTGTTAAGAAGAGAGGGTACCTGATTTATGGGAGAGAGAGCCCAAAAAGTTTTTTTTAATTGGACCAAAAAAAAGATTTGAACCACAATTCATAAGACGAGTATCTGTCATATTATCTGTAACATTTCTTTTTCTTGTGTCAAGGTTATTGAAAAGTATAGAGCAACGCACAAAGTGTATTTTTCCTAATTAAATTTTCGTTCTTAATAGTTTGGTTGAATAAAATGGCCCAAATAATTAAAGAGAAAATTTTTGTTGCTCGCAAATTTTTAATACATACCACTAAAAAATATAGTTATTATAATAATTATTTAGAGTTGTTCAAATAACTACCTATTAAAGCTCAGTGACAAGTACTACTAATCGTTGTTATTTAGTGATGAATGTCGAATGTTATCAAATTAAAAATTTTAGATTAAAAAACTGTTAAAATGTTTAATTGAACTAAACATTCTTCTTTCTTTATAATACTGGATTATAATATAGTAACTCATCGTTTGCATCCTCATTCCCAAATGTGCTTCCAAGAAAAAAAAAAAAAAGAAAACAAAAAGCCCTAATACGTAACCCAATTAAAAGATGACAGACAGGCACGAGCCTGGAGATGGATTCCCGACAAACGCTTTCTACAACAAAATCGTTAACACTTTAAGAGAGAGAAAAGTGAAGAAAGAAAAGTAGATGGGAAGATTATTAGAGAAATAGAATATTTTTTATCTTTTTTTATGTTTGGAAAGAAGTGATGAGAGAGAAAAAATTATAAATTCTTTTGTTTCAAAAATAATGAAAAGTGAGAGAAAAAAATATAAAATGTATTGAAATAACAATTTTATCGTAAATAATAAATTATATTAAAATATTTTATTTAGGTAAAATTATAATTTTTAAATTATATAAAGATAATTGAGTCATTTAATAAATTTAGTAGGATAATTAATAACTTTCCTCCCATTTTTAAAATGATTGATTTTGGTAAGATAAGAAAAATTAGGAAAATTAAAAATTTTTCTTTCTTCCACTTTTCAAAAATTTTTCGAACACAACAATTTATTTTAATTTTTTTAATTTCCTCTAATTCTCCTCACTTTCCCCTCCCAAACACAGTGCAAAAGAAAGCAAAGTGAGGGAACACAAAAGTGAAACGACAACGTTTGACACAGTTGTCGCTCTTTCCCGGCAGGAGACCGAAAAAGAATCTCAGAAAACAAACGCGGAGAAGAAGATCTGATCGTAGAAATCTAATCTAATCTTACCTTCTTTTCTAAGCGAATTTTCTTACAAAATTCCCATTGCTTTTAAAAGTAAAAAAAAAAACCTGAGGAAAAACGACTGTTTCTCTTCCAAATCTCGAGAGAGAGAGAGAGAGATGGAGAAGATGAAGAGCGTGTTAAAACCAAAACCAAATCCGCAGCAGCAGTTGAGAGATTGGCAGAGAAGGCTTCGCCAAGAATGCCGCAACGTCGAGCGCCAAATCAGAGGTAAAGCCTCTTTTTTTATATTTTATTTTTGTTTTAAATAATTTTCCTTTTTTTCTTGCCTTTCTCTTAGTGGGTCCGATTTTGCGGTCGCGATTTCCATTTTCCTATTACAAATTTTGTGAATTTTTGACATTTGCTTTGGGTTTAATGTTTTTTTTTCTTTTTTTTTTTGGGTGATTAATATGGGTCAAAATTGGTCCTGGGTTTTTGGGGTTTTAGATGTTGCAATTGGGGCACTTAATTTCAATCTGGGGTTTTTTTTTTTTTGTTTATAAGTTAGGTTGCCTGGCTGCTTGGTGTCTTTTTGATGGTGAATTTGTGTTAAAAAAAAAAAATTGTTGTGGCTGTTTTGATATTTAGATATTCAGAGAGAAGAGAAAGGCGTGCATAAAGCAATTAAGGAGGCTGCCAAAAGAAATGACATGGGCTCTGCTAAGGTAATGCTTATTGCGGAGCATTATTATATGTACGATCAACTAAATTTATCACACTCATTCACATGCCTGCGGCAAGGAGGTTTTTGTTGGAGATTTTTTTTTTAATGTATTTTCTATTATCTGTGCTCAAAATCATTTTTCTCGTATCACTTTCATGTTTTTATTGGAGTTCTGGACATGGATCTGGTCCTTAAGGTAATACTTACAAGTTTCTAGATGGGCTAATTTTTTTACTTCAATGGGAAGTTAATTTTTTGAGCTGATCGGAAGGGAAGATTGAAAGATTTTTTGTTGTGGCTTTCCTTCACTTAGCTGTGAATTTACAGTTTTGATCTAAGAACCAGGAAGACATCAGATCATTGATAACTGCAATCTACTGGGGGCTTTGGGGAAGTCAGAATAGGAGTGCACTTATCTATAGACCTGCTAAATTACTGTACCTTGGAGTAGTTAAGATATAGAAGAAAAGGCTCTCTATTGATTCAAATGCTGAAAAATCCAAGATTTGTACGTTTGCTTGGTTGAAGAGCTTAAGGAGTTATTATAAGACAACTCATAGAGTTACAACATCATCCAGGGGCTGAAGGCACTAAATTAATTATGATTATTGATTTTAAACCCAAAGAGAAGAAAATTCTGATTGTCTAACCGAGCCTGTCAATAATTATGTCTAAAAAAAATGAAGAATGAATGAGGCTAAGAAATGGAAAGAGAGATTGTCTTTTTTCTTTGGCCCCAGGGGGTGGGGGGGTTCTATAACTCTGATTATCTGATAAGAGCAAATGAAGGAGATGACTATCCTAAAGGAAAGTGGGAACTTTAACAAGTGGACAAGAACATTAACCAGCATTCTGTGACCTATTAACAACCCCGACCAAAGTTACCAAACAAAAATGTGTTAACATAGCTAAAACTGCCATGACACTGAGCTATTGATTACTTATGGTCAGAGCTAAGTCTCCAAAATTTCTAGTCAAAGAACCAGCCCCTCTGCTCTGTCTTGTGTATGGATACATTTTAAAACTCAAGATATGTATGGAAGAACCCAGAATAATGATTTAGTAGAAAAGGGAAACAAAGTTAAATTGGAGACATAAAACAGCATGAAGAGAGGAATTGGATAAACCATTCTATCTGCCTCAATCCAGATATCTAGTAAGACTGTGCAGACAGATGTTTACAATCAAATATGAGATAATAAGTCTAAATACATGCAAACCAATAGCCAATGCACAAAACACACAGAAGGCATTGCCCTATAGTCCCTGCATTCCAGGTTTTCAAACATCACAGGAATTCTGGAATAGCATGCAACAGCTAAAGAATATGAAATATTGATTTAAAGAAGGATTTGGGCATTTGGTGTGAATATGAATCACAGACGTGGGATGTAATTGACCAAAAAATAAATTAGCAAGAAAGTTGAAGTGAAGTAAATATCAAGCAGAAAATCATAGAGAAAGGGCAGCAGACTCAGTTTAACTAATTCCTGCTTTCCAACAGCAAACTGAAATACCTGATTGTGGGTTCTATGGGATCAAATTAATGCTCGAGACAAATGATTATGGAATAACGTGGTCATTGCATTGTAGAGTTCATGTCACCCTCAAAAATCCCGTGGCAAAGATTCTGTTGAATACCTTTCTGTGAAGCCTTGTTGTATTTTTTTTTTGGTCCATTAGGAAGCCTATTGGGCCGTGAGCTACACAATAGGGGGTAGCTCTTCCCATTCCCATAAACCCCATACTTCATTCCTAGGAAGAGAACCCGAGACCTCCAAGAAGGAGTTTTATGTTCTTAATCACTAAGGTGTCCCTTGAGGGACTAGTGCAGTTTTTTTTATATGCTCATTTAGAGCTCTACCCTTTTGTGTTCTTCAGGCACTTGCAAAGGAAATTGTAAGGTCAAGAAAAGCAGTGAATCGTCTTCATGAGAATAAGGCCCAACTGAATTCTATATCAATGCACCTTGGAGAAAGTGTTGGTATGGTGCTTCAATCAATGCCATGTTTTATTCCAATATTCTCCCTGTATGTATATCTATTTTAAATATCACTATCATGGTGTTTCCAACTGGGGAAATTGATGTAATGGAATCATTTCCTCCACGATGTAATATCGTAAAGAGATGGATGTTCTAGTTAACATAGCTTCTTGTCATTTGCATTAGAACTATGACACCTTAATGTTCTTTTCTATTTTTCAGCAATTGCTCGCACAGTGGGCCATTTGTCCAAAAGTGCCGAGGTCATGAAACTAGTCAATAATCTAATGAAAGCTCCGGAAATGGCTGCCACAATGCAAGAATTCAGCAAGGAAATGACTAAGGTAATTTGGATACTAATTTGTTTGAGAGTAATTCATGTGCAGAGAAACAACTATTTTTCATCATAGTCTTTATATGCTGATCTGTTAATAGCAATGTTGGCTGTTCCTGGTTACCTGCTACTGCTTGAAAAGCACATTAGAGATGCAACATGCATGCGAACTGCATGATGGGTTTTATTGCGTAATTTCCTTAGAAAGTGCAATATTTCAAGATGTTGGGCTTCCATTAGAATTGATGCGCAGAAGTGCTACGGAATTAGGATATATCCGATTTTTCATCCAAGTGGCCCGACAGCCCTCATATGAGAAATATTGTCAATAAATAGTTGCTTGTTCCTGGTTATTTGCTTCTGCTTGAAAACCACATCGGGGATGCAACAGACATGCTAAGTGCATGTAGCTTGACAAACCCTATCACTTAATTTCCTTAGAAGTTGCAGAATTTTAAGATTGTGGGATTCCATTGTAAATTATAACTGGAAAATGCCTTGGAACTAGTATCTATCCAAATTTTCATCAAAGTGATCAAATGAGGCTCCTGTAACAACCATAATTGTTGAGTGTTTCAAATGTAAGAAATGTGAATTCAAGCGATTTGCCCATTTTTCTGTAATATGGAAAGATGAATGGTATGCATGCACAAACATGCCAGCGCCTTCCCTCCCTCTCTTCCACCCCGTCCCCCTCTCTCTCCCTCACATGCACATTTTAGGTTCAGAACATTCACTACAAGTTTGAGATTTTTTTTAAAGCAAACATTCTTGGGTGTGTATGTGTCAAGCTCTAATCGCAAATGTTTTCGCAGGCTGGAGTTATTGAAGAAGTGGTAAATGATGCGGTGGACACAGCTTTGGATTCAGAGGATATAGAAGAGGAAATTGAAGAAGAAGTCGATAAGGTGCTGACAGAAATAGCTGGTGAGACAGCTGCCCAGCTTCCTGAAACCGTCAGAAAGGAAAGAGTGAAGGCGCCTGCCCAAAGAGCGACCACCTCCCAGGAAGTAGGTCTAATTGTTTCCCAAGTTTTCTTTGCATGGTTTGAAGAAACCATTGACCTGACATGGTTGTAACCAATTTGTAATACTTAACAGGAAGAAGCTATAGCAGAGGGTGCAGATGACGACGAGGAAGAGTTAGAGCAACTAAGGGAACGGCTTGCGAAAGTGAGATCATAATTCTGGACATCCTCACTAGGTCGTGAAGGGGAATTTGTAGTCACAATGGGCTGGTCGGTGCCCATCATAGTAATGTAACCATAATTTTATGCAGATAGCATGTCTCTACAATGTGACATGTCTGTGCACTGTGATGCTAGTTTTCATTGTAAATGTAGGGATTGATTGTCTTTGATATTCAGTATATCTGGATGGCCCTCAAACAAATTTATGCATTTGTACTGGGTTAGAGGGCAATCCTTTAATACGTGCTTCAGAGGTCCACTTCCATTCAGCTTTCTGCTCTTTTTGATCCGAACGCTTGCATTGCACTTGTTCCCTTGGTTGTAATTACTTGCATTTCCCCCTCCACTCACTGTTGACAATTGCCCGGGCCAGCTATTAGTTTTTCAAAGATTTTTTTATTTTTTTTTCAATGCTCTATACGGTTAGAAAGTAACCTTAAGTTGTCCCATGAGCTAGAAGATAATAAGTGAAGTGACGTCAAACTTACTAGGGAAACAATTCCATAATTTAGAAAGCTATCTTATTAGTCACAACTGTTTTTATTTTTTTTTTTATAATCGTTTATATATGACATGTATTAATTAATTATTAAAAAGTTAAAAATTAAATATATTATAAATTTATTATTAAAAAATATTAATATTTTAATTTTTGATTAATGATTATAAAAAAAAAATAATAACTATTCGTAACAAACCCTTCTAAAATGATATACTCTCAACTATTGAAAATAACAAAATTAAACGTAGCAATCTTGGAGTTGGGTAATTGCGTACATGATCTACATGATCGGTTTCAACTTGGCGTAAAGTAACAGAAAGAGAAACAAGAAGTGCAACATGGGGGAAAAGCATCAACTAAAGTTCAAGTGCTTGCGTTGATGGTGACATAATAAGTATTGTACAGGCTGCAACACGACTCTTACAAAACTGAAAAACTTCCTACCAAAAATCTGTTTGGGACAAGCAAAGTCAGTCACCGCCGATGTCCACCTCGCCCTCCGTCGTCCCTTCCACGCCGCCGAACACGCAAACACCAAAGATTTATCATTTTTTTTTTTAATATGAGACTGTTCGGTACCTAACTTAATAAATTAATTAATTTAAAATAATTTAAACATAATTCTAAAAAACGATAAAAGTCTCTTCTAATATATATATATATATATATAGTTCGCATGATGATACCACTGCCACCCCCGGTGGGCCTGCCCACTAAATTAAAGGTCTGGCACATTTAACGGTAACGATGGTTATGATCTCATCTGACAAAAAAATGAAAAGAAAATATTTAATAAGATTATTTACATGCGATTAAAGTACAATTGGGGATTGGGACTGAATTTATAAAGTACAATTGGGACTGAATTTAAAGGAAAGAAAATAATAAATTTTTAGAGGTAGATTTACTGTACTGTTAATTTGATGTTACCTAAAATATGGTTTCAGGTCAACGTCAAAATGCACACTCAGAATAGCTATTTAGGACAAATATTACATGCGGATAGGATAGGAGCGTTAAAATCTGACCTAATTTAATAAATTGATTTGAATTCATCATAGAAAAATAGGATCTAAATCTGATTTAAAAATAATTTAATTTAAAATGACTTAAATCTAATATAACTTAAAAATCTTAAGTCAAACTCATATTCGAGTTAAATGATTCGTCTGACCTGAATTTTTTTAAGAGAAAAAAATAAAATAAAAAATTTAGCATATTTTATATTATAAAAATATAAATTATACAATTTTTAATATAAATTTTAATTATAAATTTTGTAGGAATGTTTTTAAATTTTTTATGTAGTTTTAAATTTTATTTTGAGTTTTTAAAATATTTTTAAAAAGTTTCTTAAATTATTTTTTAATTTTATAATTTTCTTTAATTTTTAAGAATTTTTAATAAAATTTTTAAATTTTTAGTAAAAAATCACACGTCATCATTTTGATGACATGATCAACCCGTGAGTTGATCCGAACCTAATTTAAACCTAAAGTGATTCGAATTCAAAGTAACTCAATTCAAACTTGATTCGATGACTCATTTTGACACATTTACATGAAGAGTATGTTTTTTATTTTATTTATTATATACGATCAATAAAATAATAATTTTATTAACAAATAATAATATATTATTTTCTAAAAAAGTTTTTATTTATATATTGTTTTTAAAGGTGAGTTGAGCTTAATCAATAAAAACTGTTCGCTCACTCAACGCCCCAAATGGACTGGCGTGCAAATTTGTAGACAGGGACCACTGCACACGTCGACCTTTCTTCCCGCCCGCACCGCAAGCCAAAAGAGGGAAAAGGCAACGCCACATCGCTCGTGGCCAAGCCAACAAACAATCCGCTCTTCGTTCGTTTAGACTGGCAGTTGGGGCCACCCCACACCCACCCGTCTTCTTCTAATATCCCCTTCTTCGCCCTTTTTCTTAATTCTCACAAACACAAAAATCTATCTCAGAGTACAGAACAAGGCAACCCAAAAAGAAAAAACACAGAGAGAGAGAATGGAGATACAGAAACATGTGTGTCTGTTTCTATGTCTGATGTTCGTTGCATGCCGCGCTGGTCTTTCCCAGGCGGAACTCCGCCTGCCCAGGTCCAGCTTCCCGTCGCTGCAGGCGGAGGAGATGATAAGGCACCTCAATCTTTTCCCGCCGCAGGATGTTAACGTCGTCGAACACGACGACCACCTCGACCGCGCCCATCCATCCAAGAGGATCGTCGAGAAGAGGTTTGTGTTCCCTAACGTCATCGGCGAGGAGAAGAAGGATCCAGCTGTCGAGGATTTGGGCCACCACGCTGGTTATTACAAGATTGCCCACTCCCATGCCGCCAGGTCCGGTCCCTCTGTCTCTAATTCCCACCCCTTCAATCAAAATTTTGATTTTTTTTTGTTTCTCTCTCTCTCTTTGTGTCTATGTTGTTTCGTGAGCACTGCCATTGTTTTAAATGTTTAGGCTTTGTTTTTATGTTTAGGGTTTGATTACGAAAAATTAAACATTTGTAATCGTGTTTCGGTAGGCCGCCCGGATTTGATTAGAATATTCATAATTAGATTCAAGGGTTTTTAGTGTTGCTAAGAGACCTTGGAATGGCCACAGGGCTGTAATCTTTTTTGGGGTCTTAAGGCTTGAACATTATTATGTGATGTTGTCAACTTGAATGGTGCTATGATTTGAGGTTTCGTTCAAGATTGCGCCTTTTGTTCCGTCTCCCTGGTGATTCTATTGCAGACCCTTACGTTTTACCAGCTATTGTAACCCTCATCAAATTCTGTTACTTTTGCAAACCTAGTTTTCTCAACGAAGTTTTGGGGATTGTTTGTGTAAGTACTTGATATTCCAATTGTTTCAAGGACGGCTAATTTCAAAGGCTTTAGTTAGTTGCTGCTATCACCATTACAGATAATTCTTATTAGTTACTTGCAACCTAAAGTGTTTGCTTATGTGGGTCAGTTTTATCCTCTTTAATTCCGTGCTGACCTATCCTAGTTGTTGCTTGTAGGATGTTTTACTTCTTCTTTGAGTCCCGCAACAGTAAGGAGGATCCTGTCGTCATTTGGTTGACAGGCGGACCAGGCTGCAGCAGCGAGTTGGCTCTCTTCTATGAAAATGGTCCATTTACTATTGCACCCAACATGTCTCTTGCGTGGAATGAGTACGGTTGGGACAAGGTATTCATTTTGCTTTGTCCTTTTCTTGTCTGTATTTTGTAATTAGGTTTTCTTAAGTTGGCATCTGTTTGTTGTATCGCAGTCACGTAGTCATGGGTTTCGTTCATTGTACATAGATATGGTGATAGTGTAGGATCCTTGGCCTGTTGCATTATATGTCTAAATTTTACCTTGTATTAAGTGGAAGTAACCAACTTATATCAGCCTGTCTTTGTTTTAATTTGAGTCTTCATATATGGCCGCCATTCTCCTTCAGGATATTCATGTATAATTCATTTTGTCAGACCTATTTTGCTTTCAGACGAACTTGGTCTCTATGCTTTTGATTTCAAAATACACAGCATTCGTTGTGGTCTTGAATCATATTTACATGAAATACTTGGCGATGTATCGTGTACACCTTATTTAACCTTAATCGATCTGTCAGTGCAATGATTGGACCATAATAATGCTGTTCAGCTGAAAAGTGAAAGAACAGAGAAGAAAATATGTGCTATTGAATCTCTTTTGCAATTTTTTGGCTCACCTTGTGTTTGACTTCTATTTGTCTCTGCTCACTAGCTTCAGATTTCTTTTAGGGTCCCTTATGACACCTACTGATTAGTGAAAAGAGAGATTCTAATTGCAAGAAATGTTTGCAGGTTTCAAATCTTCTTTATGTTGACCAACCTATTGGGACTGGGTTCAGTTACAGTTCTGATGCACGTGACATTCGTCATAATGAAGATGGAGTTAGTAATGACCTGTATGACTTTTTACAGGTTGGTTATCCATTGACTTTTCCATACTAGAGAGCTATACTAATGTACAATTCTGTACTTGTTGTGTTGTTCATATTTGGGGAAAAGCCGATGGAAGAATCAGGGATGTCTATTTTGTGAATTTAAGTATGTACCCATGCTGATAGAATTAAGTGGGTTCTTTCTCTGACCTCAGGCCTTCTTTGAGGAGCATCCTGAATTTGCAAATAATGATTTCTACATAACGGGAGAATCATATGCTGGCCACTATATTCCTGCCTTTGCTGCTCGTGTCCACAAAGGGAATAAGGCTAAAGAAGGAATTCACATAAACCTCAAGGTATGTATCCGAGTTCACATATTCTCATCTTTGATGGGCCTATTTTTCTAATATTAATCGTTACTGAAATTGTTGAGCAGGGATTTGCCATTGGCAATGGGCTTACTGATCCTGCAATCCAATACAAAGCTTACACAGATTATGCATTGGACATGGGAATAATAAAAAAGACTGAGTATGATCGTATCAAAAAGGTGGTTCCAGTTTGTGAAATGGCAATAAAGCTTTGTGGTAATACTATATCTTAAGTTTCCCTGGATATTCTGTGAACAATTGATACGTGTCCTATTATTTCATTTCTTCAAGCCTTATTATCTGGTGGAAGTTTTATTTTATATTAGCTTCTCAGACACTCTTTTTTTTTCCCCCCCATTTCAGGCACCGATGGTACTATATCTTGCATGGCTTCCTATTTCGTTTGCAATACCATATTCAGTAGCATTATGGCACATGCTGGTAACATAAATGTAAGGCATCATAAATCTTCTCTTGAGTACGAGGCAGGAAAACTGGGGTTTCATTGTTATTTTTGTTGTTATTTCACCACATAATATATTTTCTGTGAAAAACAGGCTACTTTTTTCTTTTGTGATCAATCTGAGGAAGTCAGTTAAAACAGCATAAACCAATCCACTTAATATGATATTGTACCAAGATGGAAAGATGATCGACTGCCAAAAAGATATGATTGTCTCGTGTTTTAGTCTTTTAGTGTGCTTTGGGAGCTTGTGGGCTGGGATGGCTTTTCCCCTTATTAACAACACATTTATCCCTTTATTGGCTCGAACACGGGATGGTGATACTTTTTGCCAACATCCCAGCAGTGTTAGGACTACGCGGCCTGCTTATTGTATTCTGCCACCATATTTATGCACAAAAGAAAATGTACAACCCCGGCATGTTTTGGCTCTGATGAGCATGACATTGTTTTTTCTGCAGTACTATGACATCAGAAAGAAATGCGAGGGAAGCCTATGCTATGACTTCTCAAACATGGAGACATTTTTGAACCAGAAATCCGTTAGGGATGTGCTTGGAGTGGGGACTTTGGATTTTGTGTCCTGCAGCCCTACAGTGTATCAGGCCATGCTGATGGACTGGATGAGGAATCTTGAAGCTGGCATTCCTGCACTTCTTGAGGATGGAATCAAGTTGCTTGTGTATGCTGGAGAATACGATCTCATCTGCAATTGGCTTGGTGAGTCTTTTGCGGAAAGTTAAATACATCATTTGTTATGAATTGGGATTTTGACCAAATAAAAGGTTGCAAGTTTCGTGTATGTGACAATTTCCTTGTTTACACGAGCAGGTAATTCAAGATGGGTTCACGCAATGGAATGGTCTAGCCAAAAAGAGTTTGTGGCATCAAATGAAGTTCCATTTGAAGTGGATGGTTCAGAAGCTGGACTCTTGAAGAATCATGGACCTCTTACTTTCCTTAAGGTTCGTCCCTATATCTGTTCCTCGCCCCCACCCCCCTCTCCCTCCTCCTCCTCAATTATTTCATTTGTGAATTGTCAGTGCTAATGTAATTGTATGTTTTTATCTGCCAACAGGTCCATGATGCCGGACACATGGTTCCGATGGACCAGCCCAAGGCTTCATTGGAGATGCTGAAGAGGTGGACTCAGGGCAAATTAGCTAAAGCAGGAGATAACCCGGACAATTTGGTTGCTGAGATGTGATTACCTTTTAAAGTCAGATGACTAGTTTAATTTGGTTTCCCAGACGGTCTTGTATATAAGTGCTGCTCGTTGAAGCAGAAATTTATACAGACGTCCAATATGGTTTGCCATTACAGTAACTGAGTTGTTAAATTAAAGCAAATAATTGTCGTTCCGATTCCATGTTTGCATAGCTTAGTTGCAAATCTGTGCTGCTCGCTATATTTATGCACTTATAAGGTGATGCAAGAGTATTGATTGATGTGGGTGAGGGTAGGCATGTTTCGTGCACTATACACTGGCTTGAATCAGTTACGCCCTTGAGCTTATCTGACAAGGCACTTAAAGTTGGCAGACGCTTAAACTCCGAAAGATTCTGACCGTTCCATGGCGTCATTCATTCGGTATCTGCCCTCTCATGCCCATAGAACCATCGTAGAGGACACAAAGGAACTCTTGAGGAGGCCATGACATTAGCAATGTATCGTCCAACGTGCGTTTTGCGAAGCTAATTTTTGTGTTCTGATGCATCCAGGGGTCAAGTTAAGTAGATGAGTGCACTAATTGGTTCAATTCCCCAATACAATTAAGAAATGGAGACATGCTCTTAGTTTACAGGGTGGGGGTTTGCCATTTGCGGAGCTAATTTTGCACCATTATTGACATGGGAAACAGTTTGATGAACGAGTTCAAAATGGCCGGTTCAGAGAAGAGGGAGGATTGATTGGCGTAAGCCCCATAGTTCCATAGCTATTTGCTGTTTGCGCATTTTTGTTACTCCCTTCAGCACACTGTACTTAAATGTTTGTACATCATTTTATTTATAAAAAAAAAAGAGGGAAAAAGTGAGCGGGACTTACGTTGGCCCTGCGCCCAGGTTTGTCAATCTCTCCCCTCTCTCACGAAGTGTGAATAATTTTATCAATGAGTAACGATATACATCTTCAGTGTTTTTGTTTAAGCCAGTATTCCGATTAAAATTATGATTGATATTTTTAAAATAAAACTGATAATTTTTAAAATACAAAAATAACAAATTTTTAAAAAATATTAGTTTTCATTTTAAAAAAATCACTCATAATTTCAATTAGGACACCGCCTAAAACAAAAACACTCGAGACACTAACATTTTTTTGTTCATCATTCGTCATCTGTCTGTCAACCTTGAGGTTCAGCGACAGATACCTTTGTTAGAGGATGAGGACCCTTATTTGATGACCCAAGGGTCGTTGTTTTTCTATTTTCTCTGTTGGCGAAGAGGTGTGGGATTTCAATGGTTAAGGGTTCTTCTTCTACATCAAACTGGCATAGATACGTTCATGGGAATCACATAGGCATCTGCTTCCCATTCCCAAAGGAGGATACTGGTGTAATTTTGACTTCTAAACAGCGGTTCTTGGTTGGAGATTCTTTTATAATTTCGTAATCAATTGCCATATATTCTGGTGTGGCTCCAACATAAAACGTCTTATTGCTTGAAAACTTACTCGTTGCGAGCATTGAAATGTGCACTCTTATATCAACATCATGTTCTACTTGAGTTGTTGGACTAACAGCTATCTGATACCTAGGTCTAACTGCAACTATAAATTTCTAGGGACAGATTCAGCAGCTTTTGAAGGATGTGGATGGCGAATTTTTGCCGGTGATACTGTCCGTCTCGGTATTTCTCCTTCCTTTAATGATGGTCGATTTTTTAGCAATACGAAAAATCGCAGGAAGTGTTCCATAAGAATAACGATAACTTATTTTCTTACAGGACACTCATATCTGTCCAGGGATCGGACGACGACATAGACAGTTTATAACCATTCGATATGTGTTCTAACTACAAATTTCATGCACGAAAGAAAAAGGAGAATGCTTCAGGATCTTTCAGGATTTGGATGGTGGTACTTCATTACATGTTAACTTGTACATTTTTCCTATGCCATTATATGTTCATAAAAAGATTATGGACATTATTAATTGAGGTTGCCGTTGTCATAGGCAATCATCCAAAGCTTACCGAAATGTTAACTCGACATACAGCAACAAGACATGTTGCAGTTGACAAAAAATGAGGAGACATGGACATTCTTATATATCATTATTTTTGGTTTGTCTGGAGTCTAGACTCTGCAATGTGCTGTCCATTTGCACGTTGTTTTATGTACTCAAACCATGATTTCCCGTAGAATTTGAGAAGCTGTGCACACGAGCCAAGAAAATTTGGGAGCAGTTGAGGTTGAGCCTAAACATACTGGACCTTTTTCTCATTTTCTTCCCCTGTTTGCATTTTATTCAAATTCTTTCTACATTTGCATTTTATGCCTATTACACATGCAAAATCTTTCAACAGTTGAAAGGAAGACTGGCAAGAATTCGAAATATGCCTGACCTTGGATTTGCTTCTTATCTGGCCTTAGTGGGGAGGAGATGATGCTGATGCTAACCAATGCTTTTCCGGAAAGCCGGCATAATCACTCTTTCTGCTGCAGATAGCAATTTTTTCTCAAACCATTTGATCTAAGGTCGATGAGATTAAACTTGCTGCCTGAAAGCATCTCCATATACCCAGTGGCTTACCTAGCCCAGGGATTGTTCTAAACAACAGGTCATTTGCCTGCTATGACAGGCAGATGAGCTAAACCACAGTAGGAATTGATAGAAGAACTTGTGGGACACCATGACATGCTGGTGAGCTGATCATCTTGCTATTGTCAACAAATAAGTAGGTGAACATCTTATGTCCCTTTTAACTTTGATTCAGACTGGAAAGCAAAAAGGCTTTAGGCACAGCCAAACCGGCTAAAACAGATTCCTACATAATTGGAAGGCTTAGAGCGATTGTGATACATGCTGAATCCAGGACAAGATATAGAACCCAAAGCCCAGTTTTTCGAAATGGAAGATGTTTCCTTCTTTTTGAATTACTGAAAAAGGAGGCATGAAATGTAATGACTGGCCATGGTTTTTCAAACTGTTTTAGTCCCCATTTTATTACAGAAATCTTACACGACAAAAGACACAAGCAAATGGAGTTTCATCGTTCTTTCAGAGATATAAGCAGAAAAACAAATCAAAGAGACCCCATGAGTGCAAATTACAAAAATCACTCCTCCTCATCACTCTCGTCGCTAAAGTAACTGGCTTTCTTTGCCTTCTTCTGCTCCGCTTCCTTTCCTCCTCCTCCGGCGCCTCCCAACAGCCGCTCGTCCGCTCTTCCGTCCACCACCGAAGCCCAGTTGTCCTCTTCAAACGCCTCCGCAGTATCCCCCAAATCCTCTTCCCTCCTACCCTGCTGCGCCCCGCCGCCGCCTCCTCCTCTCCGTTCCCGCTTGGCCACCGGCCTTTCTCTGGGTCCCAGCTGGTTCTTGGGACACTCGTAAGACATATGCCCGCTCTCCCCGCACTCGTAGCACCTACTCTTGTCCTTGTAAACCCGTTTCCTGATGAACTCCGCGGCCCGGCCGTTGTCCACGGCGATGGATACGGAGATGGTGCGGCCGTTTAGGATCTTCCGGTCCATCTGGCGGGCGGCCGAGACGGCGTCGTTACGGGAGACGAATTGTACGAAGGCGACGCCGCGGGACTGGCGGGAGGCGCGGTCCTTGAGGACGGTGACACGGGCGATCTTGCCGAATGTGGAGAAGAGAGTGTGGAGGTCGGAGTTGGTGAGGGAGTAGTCGAGGTTGGAGACGTAGACGGTGGACTTGGAGGGGGCTAAGCCTCCAGAACCGCCGCCGGATTTAGGGTTTAATTTGGCGGCGGAGGCGGACGACGACGGTGGGTGTGATGTGGTGGAGGCGGAGGCATAGCGGTAATAGAAAGTCTCATCTTCGTCGCTGTCGCTGTTGTTCTTCCGCCCCATCCCACTGAAAATTGATTCCCTTTTTTTTTTTAATTCGCTCTTCTCGCTTTATAACTTATAATAAGAAGGTATAATTAGTAACTTATTAATTAAAAATTTCAGCTAGACCTCTAAAAGAACTTAAAAATTTCAGCTAGTTGGTTTGAGTCATAGCTCAAATATGTTTTTGGATTAAATTTTTTTTTTTTTTAGTCCAGAAGTTGCTATCGTCGTCGAAGCGCTTTCTAGTGTGTGCTTGCCCAGTGGAGCTTCGTCGGTCCCCAATGGCCGTTTTACTCCCCTCGTGGAGCTTTGTTGGCCCTTAGTGGCTAGTTTTAATTGTTTTCATTCGATTTTGTTGCTTGGTTCATCTTCCTTCAAGGTGAGGGTGGGCGCTGGTTTCGGCTTTACTGGGGTGTTGCTATGTGCTGTGCTTTGGTGGTCCTCAGGGTTCGTGTGAGTGCTCTCCTGCCTCCCCCGATCGTGTTTTCGTTTGGCGCAGGGGTGGGGGAGGTGGCTCTTTTTGAGATACAAGTGGGGCTGTGTATACCTCATGTGGGATTCGCCCTGAGTGGTCTAGTGGTGCAAATGGTTCGATGGTCCTTGGGGTTGCAGTTTCAAGTCTTGGAAGCGACAGCGGCTTGGTGGTGTGGCTGGTTTCTGAGTGTTTCTGGTCAGATTTGTGGCAGATTCCAGCGTGTCTTAGTCCCGTGTAGCCGTTTGGCGATGTTGGCTGTTTCGGCCGTTCGGCTTATACCGACTTTTGTCGGTGTCGGCGTCCTCGCCTGCGGGGGCAGCTGTGGAGCCGTTTGTCTATTTGTTGTCCACTAGCCTATGGGCCTTCTGTTTGGCCTTAGGTTACTGTTGTTGTTGTTCAAACCCTTTACTGATCCTTATAGGCTGTTGGGCCGCTTGTTGTCTGTTGGACCTCTGTGTATAGTCTTTTTTTTTGGACCCTCCTTGTGCACTAGTGCTGTTTTTACGGCTTAGTTATATATATCTATCTTTGTTGTTGGTCAAAGAGATTAATGTCTCTTTTTTTTATTCGAAATTCGATTACCAGTTACTACCGCCATGATTCGAATGACAAATTAGATTTAGTTAATATCAACTCAACTCACTCGAGGATGTCAAAGTTTTCAATGAAATAAAGAGTGTTACTATGTGATTATAAATTAAAAATATGCATATAGACACATAATTTATCACTATGTACAATAATATATATATATATATATATATATTATTTTGACGGTGTCTAACCTACATTTACCAAATCATTCCCTCAAATAAAACGATAGAAAACTACTTGGCAATATTTTTGTTTATGTGCCTTTTTGTTTTTTTTAACTGTTTCAGTGGCTATTAGAGTTGAGCTGTAAGCTATTTATGTGACTTTACTCGTGGTCTAGGAAAAAGGATATGGAAAGGTTATTGTTGAAATGGATTTGTTGCTCGCCTTGCATATTATCGCTAAGCAATATTGGAATTTGAACAATTATATCAAAATTTTCTAATTTCATTAACATCATTAGGAATGTCTCTTAACTCTTAAGAGACATCATATTTTGGGAGAAAAAAATGAGTGTGCAGATTATTTGGCCAAAGTTGGGGTAACAAGTGAAGCATTTCTTTTTTTTTTTTTGAAGGGATGAGTGAAGAATTTCTTAAGTTGTGGGATAATGCTTCGTCTAGCTTAGATAAATGCTTCTAGTTGACACTTGACATTGTGGGCGTGGCTCTGCTAGGGGCAGTTAATTTTTAGCATTTTGTTTTTTCGTCTGTGTTTTACACCTTTGTTAATACATATATACTTTTTTGGGCCGGAGAGATGAATCTTAGGTCCGTTTGTTTGCTATAAAATAACTTAAATTTGTAAAATATTTGCAGTGAAAATAATGATTTTTCTTTGTCACTTACTTATAGCACAGTTTGTGTTTTCCCTGAAAATAATTTCAACTCTACAAAAGGAGAAGTTATTTTACCTGAAAATCTGAAAATTTTCTCTAAATTTTACCTATGTAAAATATTTTTCGTGAAACAAACGTCGGAAAACCTGTAAAATTTTTTCCTATAAAATATTTTACAGGAAACAAACACACCCTAAATAATCTCTTCTTTTTTCTTCTTTCAAATATAATGTTAAAAAAAAAAGAAAAAAAAAGAGACGAGTTCAAACACGGAACATTATATGAGACACACATGACTCAGATTAATTGGCAATATTTATTAAATTACATGGGAGACACAAAAGCAATTGGCTAATTGCATTTATATTATTTTTTTAAATAAATAAATGTAAAATTAAAAATATTACTTTACCATTTTTTTATATCTACATGTATTTCAATAAAGGTTGCTAGTTGCTGCATGTTGCTCCTAAAAGAAAGGAGCATGTTTGAGACTTGAACATTTAGTTAACAGAGTAGGAAGTACATCCATTTTTTTTGTTAGGTCCATGCTTAGAATAAAAAAACTAAGCATAAATAAAAGAGTTATGACAAATTGACAATTAAGAGTATTAATTTAAGACGTATCAAACATGTAATTTTGAGCGTTGATTTATAAATTCGATCAACGATTTGTTTAGTATGTCACTAAAAAATAATTAAAATATTCATGTGGCAACTGAATATTCATTTGGGAATTAGGCAATAAAATATCCCTCCTCCATTCATTTGGAAAAAGAAAAATGTATGTGAAATTCAACGTCAAATTCCTATAACATTGCAACAAAATAGAACTCATCTCATAAAGTTGACAATCTGAAATTCAACTCAACTCATTTTGGAAGAGAAAAAAAAACAAATAAAAAATGACTCAGAAATTTCGTTAAAATTAATCATATTAAAATTAATGTAACTAATATGACCAAAAAAAAAAAATGTAACGAAATAATTTTTTAACTCACACATAAATTCCACTGCTTATTATGGTATATATTTTTTATGTGCCAACAAAACATGACATAGATAGATGTAATTTTAATTTAATATTTCTTCTTATTATTCAGCATTACTCACACTCAAATTTAATTATGGATTACTGAGCAAAAGAAATGTTTCATTACATTAGAACAATAAATTTGATATGTCACTAACGTGCAATAGTCACGAAAAAAAAAAAAGGGTTAGAGCTTTGAGACGAAGGTCTTGAAATTGGAATTTTAGTTGAAACTAGTGTATTTGGCTTGAGAAAAATTGATGAGAAAAGAAAATAATCTGGATAAATGAAAATTATATGAGAAATAACAATGAGAAAGAAATTTATAAAAAAAAAATTGTGAGAAAAAAAATTATTTAAATAAATAAAAAATATATAAAAAATGATAAAAAATAACGTAAATAATAATTGTATTTGGCTTGCAATTCTTTTTCCTTGTTTTTCACACAAGCAAAACGAACGAACAAAACATTTGACATATCTATATTACACGAACATGAAGATTAATTATACATATATGATCCGATAATTAATTGTAACAACTATTTTTTGAATATAATTTTTATTGACCACCATTTTTTATAGTTTAATGGTAAACACCAAATATTATTAAACCATAGCTTTTAAATTTAAGTACTACTAAACTTACCTTTATCCTAATGCTAAAGTATGGGGTAACATCCAGATTTCATTCCTATGACACAACCTTTGCTCCAAAAAGAAAAGAATTATCCTTCCACCAAAAAAAAAAAAAGAAAAAAAGGGGCAGCAACGGGTCCAAAATCCGGAAGATCAGGCTGGTAAAATTACCAACCGTAAGATTTGTGAAATTAAAAAACAGAAAGGGCAAAAGCTGTCGATTAAATTAGTTTAGGAGTCAGAAACAAACAAACATTGCCATGGTCTGGTTGGTTTTGTCTCTGTATGCCGGAGGACCTGACAGTAACATTATCAGCACAAGCCTCAATCGAGACTTGTAAGAAACTAGAGAGAGAGAGAGAAAGACTGAGATATGGTTCCACTCTTTTTTTTTTTTTTTTTTTAATGTTAATCTCAAATAAATATTTGCAAAAACCCAGATAATCTCGAAGGAAAGTTTGAGGAACAAGGAAGAAAAAACCAAAGCACCGATCAAGAACCTGCAAAGACTACTATGCTCCTCCTCTCCTTCATCCTCTTATCCTTCTTCTTCTTCTAGGGCTTCATGTAAGTAATTCCCATTTCCCTTTTCTTAATCCTTTGATTGGTTCATTGAGTTTTAAGATCATAATTGGGAATTTTGTGAAGTTGGTCTTGTTCTTCTTGTGATTATCGTCGGTGGGTGTCGGTTTAATTGATTGCCTGTTGTTTTCTTTTACTGCTATTGGTTTTTTCTTGGCTTCTTGCTTCTGTGGCAAATATTCTTAGGAAAATTGCTTAACAAGAATAAACATCCCCATTACATTAACCCAAGTAGAGCACTATTTTAGTGTGTTCATTGGTTTGTGTTCGGAATTGGGTGGAAATTGTTTTCTCCACCTCTGCGTGGCATCAGCTGAATCACATAAAGAACAAATCATGAGTTCTTGACACTCCGACTCCATCACTTTAATTTGGTTATTTTGAAGCAAAACCCGACTTGGATCGTTTATCATTTGTCAAAATGCTTCTGTGATGGAGTACACATGGAAATTGACAATGTAACAGCGTACGAGGTCATGAATTGGAATTGTAGTTAAGATGATGAAGTGAATTGCTCTCGATGAATGCAAGATGTTGGATGGAGGATCCTTAGGCAGAATGTTTTTATAAGATATGAAATAGAGTTAGTTTTATTTGTTTACATGGCACATTAGGGGTCTAAGTATTTTCTATTCCCATGATCAACAGGAAAGGCCAAGGAATTTCTTTCAGAAGAAAAAATTGAGATGTTGTGCGAGTTTTATTGTTATCTGTCTTTTTGCTTTTGTGCGACAATTGAATAGCACTTCACCCTGGGGACATGAAAGAGATTGGATCCTGTGTGGGCTTGAAGTTGTATTCTCCGCATAAGGATTTCTGCCTTTGCTTCATGAACCATGTTTCATAGCTAAATTTTCTTTTAGTTCTTCCTTGAAGCTTTGTAGATGATCTGATTTGATGCAAATTTTGAATGTTATCACAATGCTGGAGTGATAATTTGGGACACATGTAGAGGTTGCGAAAAGATATTGTTGTTATAGGCTTGCAAAAAGTATGGCAATGAATTAAACCAAAGATGTTACATTGATATGTATGTAAATTCAATTATGTATGTACTATTGCTGCCTTTGACAATTTGGATTAACTGACGTATGATTGTTGTTAATTTGGAAGCAGTTGATGTCATAGCTTATATAGGTAAGTAATGATGTTATATTTAGTGGCTGGACAACAATTAATTTGCCCTCTTAGAATGAACATGTTGAAAATTTTTGTTTATATCCTTTCCTTTATGCAGGGGTAAAGAATATGTCGCTGTATTTCGGGTAAAATAAATTAAAAGATGATTTGGAATCATTATAACATGTTGTACTGCACATAAATAGCCAAAATCATAAAGTGTTTTACTCTTTGCTTATATTGAACAGTTAACAGAGGTGAAATTTTTTATTTACTGTGACATATGAGTCTTGTAAGCTTTTGAGATGTGCCACATAAATATTTTGTGCAGACATACTCACAATTTTTGAGGTTTTATGTATCTTCTAATCTAATTGCTGTCATTAATTGTTGATATTGCACAAAAATACTATATCAATATCAAGACTTCTGGACTTATTTTGATTTGCCTTCTTACTTTAACCTCCTTAATAAAATATGTTTACATTGGTAAGCACGATGCACCAGGGATGAACTGCCCTTTTCCTTCCACGGCATGAGTGAATTCTCCACTGTTGATGGTTTTGTGGAGTTATCTGAATGCTTGGCAGAGATGATCAAATATGTGGCAAATGAACCCTCAGTAGGGCTTTTCTATGTGCAGCAGCACACCCAAAATGCGGCTCCAAATGTCATAAATCTTAGAAATAATGTTGTGGAGAAGTCACGCGAAGCAATTTTGCACACTGAGGACTTGGGGGACTCGATCACCATGATAAAATCAATGAAAGTATGTGGGTTCTCCATTGCTGACGAGATGGCCAGAGACATTAGGAGATCTCTAGCAGTAATGTCGACAAAACAACCAAGAAGAGGATTGATCCAGAACCCAACATCAGATATTCAAATAGGAAAAGCTGGCTCAGGGGGTCCAGCCACTTGGAGTCATAATGGGATATTTGTCAAACATGACAGCAAAAGAATGAGCAACTATTTTTCAACTGTGTTTAAGACCGCAAAAGAAAGGGCTAGCAATTTAAAGTGGTCACAACCTGATCCCATAGATTTAGCAGCAACTGAGTTTGAGAAGCCATTATCTTATCCAGATCCATCAAGATCAATTGCATCAACCAGCATTAGTTCGTCTCTTCCTGACATGGAAGTCGATGAACTGCCATTGTCAAGTCAGGCTTCCAACGAGTTGCAATTAGACAAAGAACCGGAGTTTAAGGAGGAGGTTTACATAAACCTGCCAGCTTCCGTTATTTCGTCACTATCAGAAAACTATGACGACTTCAAGGCTGATAAAGAAGCCAAGCTAGAGGTGTGGTTGGGAGGGACTGTTAATAGCCTAGACAAACTGCAAGTGAACAAGTAGTGTAGACCTTATCTTTCATTTTTCCTCTCCTTACTCTTTTTTTTTTTCCTTTCCACATCGCTGCAGATGTGAAAATATCTTTGTATAACCTGTTTGTTTGTAACATACTGGTCTCCAGGTGGTTGTATAAGCTGATTTTGGAAATAAGAAACATACATTCAGAATTGTGTTGCTTGGAATTTTTTTCCCTTGTTTTCTGGTCAGGAGAGAGGATGTTGTAATACATTGTGGAGAAAGGACAAAAGTAGAACATTAAGCTAATGTCTTCTTCTCCAGGTACGCAGCTCTAACCCCATCTGGCTGAAAAGCAGAGACAACATTATCATGGGGGTTCTCTTTCCTATTAGTCTCTGTATGTCCCTGAGACTACACGTGTACTAGGTAACTTCAACATTTTCACGTCTCTTTGTTCGTTAACCTAATTCAGCAATTATTTAAGAGGATAGCTGCATACTACTAAATCTGTGCAATATGCTTCAGGAGGTTATAGGTCTGTCACGCTTTGATATATTGGCTAATTTCCTTGTATAACCAGCATTGCAAATGCAAGCAGCAGAACATAAATTTACAGCTACCAAGTGAAAAGAATAGGGCTCGTTCGTTTGCCCAAGATGCCACCCTTTACTTTGACATCTATTTTAGCTTTGCTTTAGTGTATCCATTTGCAAAAGAAATTAAAATGAAAAAATAAAACCAAAACAGCAAAACAAGCACGCCACAATCCACCACCGTCCACCCAAAAAAAAAACGAAAAAAAGAACCGTCTGCTGAGTGCCTGCCTTGCGCTACCCATCCTTTATTTGACTAAACTTTTCAGCAGGGTTACATGCTCAAATATTTTTGCACCATATACCGAGCTATTCTGGGAGTTAACATACTGAAACGCTTTGTACAAGTGCTGGAAAGCAATGTGATGCAATAATCAGTACAAATGGATCGATTCACTAACAGCACTAGAACTAAGATCTCCAGGAATTAGCTACGCAGTAATGTCATCCATGGATCTGCTGTACTGCACTCACCCTCCATTTATGAACTAACCAAGAGTCAGTTCTTACTACTCATTTGCCAACAATCAGTTTGGGGTTCTCCACTGCATTGAGTCTCCACTAACTGAAAGATAATTTCTCACTGAATTTTAGCCTTTATCTCCCACGTCAAGAGAGTTGTGAACTTGGCTGGTCGTTTGATATCCTGACCTGTATCTGCCCACTAGCCTTGCTGAGAACAATCAAAGGTCGTTAAGCAGCAGTCTTCCATGTTAAAGGAGGTCGGGATAGTAGAAGCTAGATATTACCTTGGCTATTACATACATTAAAAGTAACTGAAGTTCTTGCCCTCTTGTTCCAGAGAGGATCAAAAACTTGAAAGAAGACATCACTTGGATCTTCATTGAAGGGACTACTCCAGAGACGAGGCCAATTTCTCCATGCCACAGCCAGCTAAATGAAAAGCTGTGTGGTAAATGGGTGTTCAGACAAATTGCCCCAGTTTCCCGCGACATTCAGAAAAATAGGACCTTCATGATGAAGCTCCATTTCTATTACGGTTTCTTCTGGCTGCAAAGGCTTAGACATAGCATAGCTCAACATCAACTAGGTGCTTAGATCTTCACTTATCTTGCAGAGGCAATTGATCAGAGGGTGCTTGCACATGCAGTATAGACATGTTCAATGCTGGGAATAGCACTAGAAGAGTTATCCAACCAGTCTGGAGCCTGGACAAAGCATTAAGATGAGTTAGTTGTCCACCAGAGAGATAGGATCTCAAATGGACAAAAAAAATTTGAAATACACAACTGATATTTAACTACAATATCAAAAGGAGAAAAAAGAAATGGCAAACTGCAACTTAAATTAAATTTCAGACTTCTAAATCAAATAGCACGTTAACAAATGTATTTATGCACACTTGTCTAACAAATGATCCAAGACAATTACATTAGCTCAATGACATCCCATAAACCTACGACATTTTTAGAAATTCACCAGAAAATTGAAAAAATGAGTTGAAAATGGATGTTGGCAAAAGTCAAACAGAGTGAAAAACACATTTCAATGCAAAATTAAACAAGATATACTGAAGAAATGCTAAAAGGTGAGAGTGACAAGGAAAAAAACATAGAGGTAATAACTATTCTGAGCAAAAACTGCTAACGTGGGGAAAAAAAAAAAAGAAAAACACTAACAGCATTAAAAATAATTAAGTTGCAAAGTTAACTAAATTCTAAAGGACAACTTTACCAAACAATGATAATAGCAATGTCTCACCTCTTAAATAGAGGGTGCTACCTGTTCGTTCTCCAACATGGGAATGTGACTTTGGCCTAACAATTATAAGCTTTCTGTCAGCATTAGCAGGAGAAAAGTTTAGAAACACATAAAAACATGGAAGACGCTAACGCTTCAAGGAAATCCATCCTCATCCCGTGGTTACTACAGTCACATGCCACTCATCTCTAAGGGAACGAAAAACGGAAACATGGCCAGTACCAAAAAGGATGGGAAGATAACAAACATACAGATGAATGATATAGTAAGAATATCTATATTTGTTTAATCATTTAGAGCATAAAAATGGGAGGGGATTCTAATAAAAGAGGAATGCTCACTCACTCCACCTCACTCTACCTGAAGCACCTAAAATTATAGAGATCTATTAGGATAACTAATTAAATGTACCTGCAGCAGAAATTTCTGAAGGAGTACTGTTTGTTGCCTGACTTTCCTCCGACATCTTACCATTTAACACATTTAAATTGGGAGGAGGAACAGTTTTGTTGCTGTTTCTCACTATTTTTGCCCTCCTGTAAAATTTTACCACAGATCAATAATCATTCCAAGAGGAAGATGATCATATTAAACATAAGGATCTTCAAAACATACCTGATCAATCTTTTCTTCAAGGTGCCAGCTTTTAGCTTGGATGTACCTTTCAAAAAGGAAACGAAAATGTTATTTTAAGTCCTACAACATTTTAATGACAAAATTGTAGCAATTAGATCTCATTCTTTATAGCAAATGTCTTTCAAGCATTCTCACCTGATATAAGAGCCACAGAAGTGGAAGTGGCCTTGCGACTACCCCGCTCAGCTTTTATGGAAGCTATAAGAGAATCAGCTACAGGCCCCAAGCCCTTTCTTCCCACTAGCTTCACTCCTAGCTTCTCACAGAGATAATTCAACCTCGTCTCATCACCCCCTCTCACCTCTCTTAGTTCAAATGCTTGTTGTTTTGACAACAAAGTATAAATGTGAAGCTCTTGTTGCTGATTAAAATGGGACTGAAGCTGCTCAAACAGCAATTTATTGGAATGCTGTTGACCAGGCCTAGAACCATATTGACTCTTCTTTCGAGGCTCATTAAATGCCACCCTTAAAATTGCCATTGATTTTGGATCAGAATTCTTTTGGCTAAAAATAATTGAAAAACTCCCAAACTCTAAATCGGGCTCCCGAAATAAATCTGCCAGAAGGGAAGCACAGGTGTGGGCATTCTTTGAAGGGCTCCGATTCGCCTTCATCCTAAAGGTTCGAGCACTAGTGTAGTGAGCCATCTTGGCAGCTTCCCTTAAGCCACTAAGAAAAGCTCCATGCATAGTAGCAGGGTACCGCCTAGTGGTGGCCTCTCCTGCAAAGAAAAGCCTTCCATCCCCCACACTTTCAGCTAATATGTCATAATCATCCCCCGATGCCCCAACGGCAACATTAGAGTAAGAACCAAGGGTAAAGGGATCACTGCCCCATCTTGTGCAGACAGTTTGAATAGGCTCTGGGACGGTGATTCCTTGTGGCTCATAAATACCTGTGTTCATTAATGCAAAGAACCTCATAAGGGAAACTGTAGCCAGATATACTGAAGAAAATTCACAGATAAATGAGCAACCTGAACTCTGCAGGAAATGCACACAAACGATTCATTCACATTAAAAACCATATAATTAGCCAGTGTTCCAACTATGTTACCACCAGCAATTCCAGAGACTCGGGGAAAATTTTAAAAAAAATAATATAAAATAAAATGGAAAGTTGTGAGTTAATTACCCTTGAGGATCTGAAGAACCTGGGTGACTGCATCTGTGGGAGGCATACTCTCAAACTTATGTGCAGCTTCTCCTGCTACTAAAGCAAGCAAGAGTGGGCCACCAGCAACTGTTGCATAGCTATAAAACAAGAAGAACTCGCCTCGACTGTTCGGATCATCAGTCAAATGGCCAAAAGTATCAAGGTCAGTCTCCCAAAACACATAAGGAAAAAGCATGGCAACCTTATTCAACAACCCATACCCCAACCTCTTTATCCCATCAAGCTTCCTTTGTGGCAACTCTGGAATAAACTTGATTGACCCACTTTTCAACACCCCAAGTGGAACCGTACACAGTGCCATATCCCCCTCAAACACCTGATTCCCTGCTATCACCTGCACCCCATCACTGCCATACCTAATAGTATTCACAGTCTTCTCATATAAAATCGGCACATTCTCTGCCAAAGCTTGAACCAACCTCCCATTGCCTCCAGGCACAAAACAGTGATCTCCTCCCATATCATAGGGATCATCCTGATCCCAAAAAGCCAATGAAAGCTTGGAAAGCAAACCTGCATTGGCATACTCCAAATTTGCACAATGCCAATTAAACAAACTCATCTCCTCTTTATTCACAGCATCTCCATAAACCTGCCTAAAAGTCTCCAATGCTGCCCCCAGCGACACATCCACCGATACCTCCCCCATAAACTGCCTAAGCCGACTCGCCTTGTCCAACAACCGATTAAAAGCCGTCTCAACCTTCATATCCATATCCAAATCAACTGCTTTCCCATCACACCCATAGAGCGGACACTTATCTCGCACCTTATGCAACGAATAACCCAATTGCCTAGCCAAAATCCCCAATGGATTCCCCAACGTCCCTGTCAACACACTGCCACCTAAATCCGCCGAAGCACCCACTTTGTTCCCTCCTCCTCCTCCTCCTCCTCCCTCCATTTTCTTGGTGTAAACTCTCCCACCCGCACGTTTTCTCCCCTCCAAAACCGTAACCTTAAACCCAAACCTCATTAACTGCCTAGCAGCAGCCAATCCAGCAAAACCAGCACCAATGATTATAACATTAGACCTTGTAAACTCATTTGGTATCTTTTCCTTAATAGACTGTGAGACTCCAAAATTAATGTATCCATGAGAAACCAAGTAGTTATAAGCAGAGTCTAAGAGACCGTGGCAATGTTTGGGAACGGAGTTAAGAAACATCTCCTTGGTGATCCAAGTGTTGACGTTTTCGCGCCATTTGGCAATAATATGGTTCCTGATGAGAATGTAATTAACCTGTTCGATTCCGCCGATGACGGAGAGCACTCGAGCCTCGATTTCCTCGTCGGTGAGGGAATCGGCGGGGAATCCGGCGGAGAGAGCGATCAAAGCCTCGGCCGTGGACTCCTTGTTGATTACGATGATCTCTTCGGAGATGTCCGGGGGGAGCGGCTGTTGTTGGGAAAATGGGTTAGCATTCTGTGGTGCGCCTGTCGGTTGGCTCGACGGTGGGGGAATACGAGGGAAGTGTAAGAAGGTGGCGGCGGCGGCGGAGGCGGAGGAGGAGAAGGAGGAGGATGCGGTGCGCTGGGATCGGCCACGACGTCGTTTTTTAGGGATGGAGACGGAAAGGAAGTGGTTGGGAATAGGAAGGTTTGGGGAAAGTGGGGCCGTCGGGGCCGAAACGGGGATTGGTGGGGTGGGACCCAAATTGGGACTATGGGTCGAGAGAGGAGGGTATGGAATGAATTCAAGAGGAAGTGACGAGAAATCGTCGGGATCCGGGATTGGGGTCGTCGGCGGGTTCATTGTTTTGGTTATTTTTGCAGAGACGCAGTTTCACTTTCAATGGCGACACGCTGAAAACGAAGAAGAAGAAGAAGAAGAAGAAGAAAACGGTCTGTCGTGTCATACACTCGTACTGTACATCGGTAGCATAAAATTCGACAAGTCGGCTACTCACTTCTTCGTGAATGGAACCCCGCATGAAGCAATGTCGTTTTGGCGTCCTGAGAGGCTGAGACGGCGTCGCATGTGATGTGGGAATCAGGCGACAAGCAAACAAATCCAAAATTGTGCGTTAATTTTGATCTCAAAATAATAATAATAATAATAATAATGTGTTAATTTTAAAACAATGTACGATCTACTCAATATGATGTCGTTTTATTACCAAAGGACGTCTTTTAATATCTCTTGTTACTTATTAACAAAGGAGCGATGTATATCTCAATATAGAGATGAAATTCTCATTCCTCTTTTTTAGTTTCTCTCTTAAAAAAAAAGTCAACCGAACAATTCATATGTGAGCGCAGATTAAAATCTAGACTATGCATTTCAATAATTTAGTTGAACATAACAACAAAATACAATTATTTATTTATAAAATATTAAATAATAAAATTAATTAGTCTCATTACTTTTTTAATTGTTGCCCCCTACTTGTTTATTCGAAATTGCTACCAATCAACTACTTTTAAATATGCTTTTATATCCATTTAATAAATAAATAATTATATTTTGTTGCCCTATTATGTTGAATTACTCAGCTCCACATATGAAGTCCTAAACTTTTTCCTTTATATGTTAAGAACTGGAAAAAACTCAAATGTCATTAAACCATGTGTCTCAGTATAGTTGACGAGGAATTTGAACTCCCGTCAATCCTCGCTCCTCGCTCTCCCTGTTCTCATTTAGTGTGCAGTCACTCCTACAGGCCACTCCAACAAAAAAAAAAGAAAAACGTCTAGTGCTCTGTCGCATAGATTATAACAAGATTAAGGTCTACTTATGCCGATTAGAATAACTGACTGGACTTTGCTTGCCAACTATTTGCCTGATTTTGCAGAAGAAGATTGATAGACAATATATATTTTTTTTCTAATTTTTTTTTATTCATTACGAGAGTCATTAGACCGTAAGCTATACAGAAGAAGTAACTCTCCCCTCCTATAAATCTTACCCCTCCCTTCCCAAAATTTGAATTTAAAATCTTTACAATAGAAGTTTTGAATTTTAACTACTGAAACGTTGCTTGAGAAACTTTTTCTATTTTTTCTCAGCTATGCTGCGCATCCTTTCGTGAACAATGACAACATCTAAAAGTCCTGCGACAACTGGAGGTCCTATACGATAGATTCGTATCCACCTATCCACCATCTCCAACTCTCCAACAAAAGTATTGAAACTCACTTGAATAGTTGAATGATGAAAAGGTATGCGAACACTAACCAACCTGTTCTTGAAAATCAAGGACCTGAAATTGTCCATGTAGGTTTCAAGCAAACTAAAGAACGAAGTTTGTGCCATGCAAACTGCGGCATGCCTAAGTGAACCCACAATGCCACAGCTAACATGCCAGCCTTAGCCTACGAGCTATCATTCTAGACATCGTCCTCATCATGGTTACCTCTTTAGGCTGGAAGTATGACCACATGGTGAAGCATCACATGCTAAAGAAAGCATCACAAGTCTACACGTTAGCACATGCAAAGAAAGTCCATCCACAGAAGTTGAAAACATCTCCATTCAAGTTAGGATCCAAATTGGTATATATAAAATGCCACCTTGATCTTACAACCAGCTATGATTTTCAAACTCGAATGGTTATAAACACACCAGTAGATTGTTCATTCACCTATCCATTCATGTTTGAACGTACTGATGATTTTCCCGTGCAACCCATTCTCAAATCTGTGGAAATGGATTGATTTCTAATGATCATTTACGAATCTTCCTAAATTCTTCCACAAAGATAGCTGATAGTGACATATCTTTACCCCGTGACGGAAAAGCAGCCTGATTCAGATACTGGCTCATGATGCAATAAGAGGGGCATAACAACCCAAGAGCATCCCACGAAAACAAATGAGCATATTTGCTCTTGAAGCCATAGTTCATGCATTGCTTGATCAAAAATGCTGACGAGGAAAGGCTCCTGAACCATCCTACATCGACTAGCTACAACCTTTCCAACCCATTGTTTTCAAGTCGGTCTGTTTTAGTTCTACATGCTTCCCAAGCCTGAAAATAAGATGAAGATTAGCAAAACGCTGGAGATTTTGGCAAACAAGGAGAGAGAGAGAGAGAGAGAGAGAGAGTTCGTTGAGAATTTCTGCCAAAAGGAAAGAAAAAAAAGAAGCATCGAAGGCATTACCCAAGATCTGATGGCAGTCTGTAGCCACCAATTCGCACGCGCTTTAATGCGTGAATCTGGAAAAATAAACACAAGTAAGTTGCACTATAACAATTTAAGTGTGAAACCAGCATGAGGACATAACAAATGGTAGGCTGCCTGCCGCTACAAACCCTTTCATGGAATACATCCAGGTTCACAATTCAGACTTCAGCACAAGCAATTCAATTGACGTACAACTCAGTTCTTTATGTGAAACAAAAGGCATGAGTATGAAACTTGAACATAGTAAAAGAGCATATCACGAATTAAGCATTTAAAGAAATTATTACACTGGCTCCTAGTTCTTTCTCAGAAGTTATACTTGATTGCAAAAAAAAGACTATTCCAATAGGCGCACATAATGCTGCTCTTTAAAAATGAGAAAATGATCACAAAACAAAAACCAACCTCCAGCCCAGCATTTTTCACAAGTTCTCGAACCTCATGATTTCTTCCTTCATGAACCTTTACCAATGGTTTAAAGCAATTGAAGTTAGTATTCGACACTTGCAAGACCTAATCAACTAAAAAAGCATAACCTGAAGCCATCTCAATAAACTAACAAGTCTAGAAAGGGAACAGGGCACAACAAAAAAAAATTATATTAAGGATATACAACAAACTAAAAAGTTTCAATGGCTTAGTCACTGTCAGGATCCTGGAACATCCAGGTTACTAAAGCAGACAAGGAACAGTTGCCTTATAGTACCACAATACGAAGCCGATGTCTGGATATATCAGGTTGTCGAGGTAGGAGCTCCACAGAATCCGGGGTGCAATGGATGTCTTCAATAACCGTTCCTTCACTAATAGCTACTAAATGCCGTTTGTTCACTTCGCCATCTACCGTTGCAATGTACCTACAAATTTACTCATGTAACTCACTTAAACATGAACAAAACTCCCACTTAATGTAACAACTCTATTCACCTAAATCTTATAAAACAATCCAACAACAGGTATATCTTTTCTTTCAGAAAGCACGGCATAAGTGCCTCCAGAACCCAGATAATAAAGAGTAATTGGGAAAAAGTCTTACTCCTTTGATAATTTAGATGAAGGGTGCGCTAGTGCTTGAGCAAAATCTCCTGAAAACATGAGTAGTGTAATGACTTAAAATCAATAAAAAATCTCCAGCAACTCACTTTTGACTTTTGATGTCTAAGTTTATAAAAGGAAAGGTTTCATGCATACCATCATTGGTGGCAATAATCAAGCCAGTTGTGGCAACATCAAGTCGGCCAACAGTGAAAAGTCGTGGCTTAGGTAGTCCTGGATTTATTTTATGCTGGAAATAAAAAATTGTCAGACTAATGTCTCATGTGAAACAAGAAAATGAAAACTAATAGTCATGTTTGATATATTTATAGGCAATATATTTCAATGAAACAACTGAAATAGTTCATGTGTTCAATTTAATTTGACTCATAATGAGAATGTATTTATCGGCCATTTTCCTTCACTTACCCAGCTCTTCAAATAGTCATCAAAGAGAGACATCACAGACTTTGACTCTTTCTCCCCAGATGAGCAAATGTACCTGTCATCATGCGATAAACATGAGATCTCAATGCACAAATAACAATTAAAATGGGAGAAGAGCAGCCTTAGCAGCGGCTACAAACCCTTTTGGCTTGTTGAGGGCAAGATACACCTTTGGGGGCAGTTTCTTGGGAAGCCGACTTCCATTGACATAAATTACATCTCTTGCAGGATCAACTCGAGTCTGCCCACAACACGGAGTGACAACAATGATCTTATGAATTACATTCTTCATAGAATGCTTGACAAAAACACCTTATAATTAATACTGATATGAGAAAGCATAAGTAAGACGAAAGAACAGAGGGGCCTGACCTGAGGGGTATTGCAAACAGAGCCATTAACGGTAACTTTTCCATCAAAGATCAATTCTTCGCTGCTCCTTCTTGATGCCACTGATGACAACATGGTAAACAAAATCCAATCATTCCACCACAATTTCCTTCTATTAATACTATGAGCCTTTTAGACAAATACATGTATACAAACATTTGCATTCGCGAAAAATAAGTATATATGAAAGGATTTCGGGTGTGATTACCGCCGGCAGCTGCGAGAACCTTACTGAGCCGCTGCTGCGGAGAAGCTCTGAAATTCTCATTGTAAAACCTCCGGGCGGCCTTCGACCACTTAGGCGCGGCTTTCGTCACGGGACGCTCTGAATTCACTTCCATTGTCGTCCTTTTCTTCTTCTGCTGCTTCTGCTTCTCGTTATTCTTCCCGGAATTTTGCGTCTTGGCATCGGCCAGAGCGTGGATAAGACGAGCGGGAGGGTGGTCCTGGAGCCTGAGGTTCCCATCCTCTCCGCGAACGATCCAAGGAATGAAAAGCTGGCCGGAAGAGAGAGCGCCGCCGCGCTCGTTGGGGGAGGCGTCGGTTTGGGGTTTAGGCTTGGGTTTGGGAGGGGCAAATGAGATGTTGAACTCCAAAGAAGAGGAGGCGGTGGTGGTGGAGGAGGAGGAAGACGAGGAGAGGGAGCAGGATATGGGAGGGAACGTACGGAATGGTTTGAGAATAGAAAGAGAAGGCAGCAAAGGCGACAGTTTAAAGAAGACGCGGTAGTGGTGGTGGTGGTGGTAACGGTGGAGGGATGGGAGCGCACCAATGGACGATGCCATTTTTCTGCTCCGCGGAGCGCTAGTGGTCGTGGACGCCGGACGCTGGATTGGACTTGGAGGGGTTTAAGCGTTTGGGCTTTAGCGTTTACCTAACCTTCGGTAAATGGGCTAATTTAACCAATCTGTGTTTTTGTCGGCTTGTTAGTGAAAGACTTGAATTTCATTTTGTTTCTTTTACTTAATCAAAGGCTCACACTAACTAGGCCGAGCTGGGAAATTCTCAGTGGGGTTTACAAGTTTTGAGCATTAAAGAAGTGGGCTTGCTCTTACTGGACACGAGTTCGTGTGCTACTATTTTCATCAAAGCGGCCCAAGTTCAATAATCTTCGTATAAAAGAAGTGAGGGGGACAGCTAACCAAAACGTTTCCTACGGTTCAAGGCAAAATCAACATCCAGAGTTACGGAGACAGCATTCATTGCTGAAATGAGTTTGTGACCCATTTGACAAGTTCACTCACCAATTCAAAGTCTTTTTGGTCTTTCTCCCGGTCGACAGTTAAAAAGCAATCTCAATGCCAAAGTCACAAGATAAACAATATATATATATATATATATATATATTAGACACACAAGATAAAAAATATTATTCAAAGTGAGTTATCATTTAAAAAAAAAAAAAGTTACATCAAACAATCAAAACTCAATTGATCATGTCCGCGATGGTGCTGTTACGGTATCTACTTTTTCCTCCTATCGTCTAGTTACTTGTGAGAAATTAGACAGGCAAATTGTCGCTGCCAGCTTTTAAGGCTCAAATTACAATTGATCCTCTAGGATGACCAAACTGCTTAAAACTAAGGGCCCGTTTGGAGTGGTTTAAGTTTTTTGTTTTCTGTTTATTTTTCACAAAAAAAACAGGAAACATGTTTGTTATTGATTCTGTTTTCTGTTTTTTGTTGAAAAGTTAAAAGTGTTTTTCAAAGAAAAAAATCAAATTGGGAAAATAATAAAAATAGCTTTCCGATTTTGTTTTTCACTTTTTTTTCTATACTTTCTCTATCCACCCTCTTTACCATATCTCTCTTTACTCATCCTCTCTCTATCCCTCTATATTTTTTCTCTCACTACTCTTTCTCTCTCAAGTCATTCTCTCTCTACCCTCTCTCTCCCTTTTCTATCTCTACCATTCTCTCTCTACCCTCTCTCTCTCTCTATATTTTCTCTCTCAACTCATTCTCTCTCTACCCTCTCTCTCCCTTTTCTATCTCTACCATTCTCTCTCTACACTCTCTCTCTCTATATTTTCTCCCTCTCCTCTCTCCCTTTTTTTATCTCTACCATTCTCTCTCTACCCTCTTTCTCTCTATTTTCTCTCTCTACTCTCTCTCTCCTTTTTCTATCTCTATCATTCTCTCTCTCCTCTCTCCCTTTTTTTCTATTTCTACCATTCTCTCTCTACCCTCTCTCTCTCTCTATTTTCTCTCTCTACTCATTCTCTCTCTACCCTCTCTCTCTCATTTTTCTCTCTCTATTCATTCTCCCTCTACCCAGACTCTTTCACTTTTTTCTTGTTTTACCATTCTCTCTACACATTCTCTCTCTACCCTCTCTCTCTCATTTTTTGCTGTCTCTATCTTTCTCTTTACTTGTTCTCTCTCTACCCTCTCTCTCTTTTCTCTCTTTGTCATTTTCTCTACTCATTCTCTCTCTACCCTCTCTCTCTCTCATTTTCTCTCTCTACTATTCTGTTTACTCATTCTTTCTCAACCCTTTCTCTTTATGTCATTATCTCTACTCATTCTCTTTCTTCTCTCTTTCTCTCTCCTTTTTCTCTCTCTACTCATTCTCTCTCTACCCTCTTTCTCTCTCTCTCTCTCTCCCCCATTTTTCTCTCTATATTTATACTCTTTTTACCATTTCTCTCACTATCCTTTTTCTACCTATTTTTTTATTCTTATAGAAAAAAAACAAAAATTAACAGCAATAAATACAAAAATTCAGCAAACAGCAAAAACAAAAAACAGAAATTAAAAAGCAGAAACAAAAAACTGACAGCGTCTCCAAACGGACCTTAAATAATTTTGTTTTCCTCAATCTTCTTCGTTTAGGCAATTTTTTTTTTTTTTTCTGTTGCCTCCGTTTATTTGGGGCAAGAACAATACACTGACCAAGACATGCATCTGATTGGTACAATTATTAATCAAATGTGAGGGTGGTCAAGTGTACTGGATAATAATTCCTGGTCGCTTATGTGAGAGTGACAACCGACCAAAACATAGCCTCATGTCCAAGGTCAAGGGAAAATTCAATATCCATTTACGCGGTAGACGTGATGGCTTTCATTGTGGGAACTAGCCCATATAACCGGTTCGTTGACGTTAAAATGTGGCACAATCACAAACAAAAGAATCAAAGATAAATGCTTTATTGCAACACCGAAGGAACGAAATGAATATACAGTAATTTAAGTTATTATATTATGAAAAATATATTAGGCTGTCTAAATTGTTAAACTCATCACAAAATTCAATCAACATGAACTGTAACAGATTGCTTCATGAATTTTTTGGTACTCTCTCGGGAAGTGGCATGGAAAAAAAAAATCTACGTGGTTACCTCAGTTTAAAGCTACAGAAAAACATTAGGAGAATTATACAAAAGGAAAATAAAATAAAAAAAAGTTCCAGTCCAGAGCATAATTTTTAAAATTAGACTGGTTATTAAACTGGTGAGAAGACAGGGTTAATGATGTAGCAGTCCAACTAAAAAATTTACGGTTGAATCAATAGGTCAATTCTTATTTAATAAAATAATTATAAATATTTATAATTTATCATTTTTTTAATAATAGAGTATAATTATAAAAAATAAAATATGAGTCTACTTACGTATAAAATAAAATCAAAATATAAGATATTTAAAATAATTTCATAATTAAATGAATTAATAGAGTATAAATATCAAAAATAAAATATTATAAAACTATTAATATAAAATTCATATTTAAAAATAAAATATTATAGAGTTAACATATGATCAAAAAATGTTATATTTTTCATTAATATAAATAATTGTGATTTACTTTTATTTTTAATAAAAAAAGAAAAAAAATTAAAACGTCGTCGTTTTAGAGAAACAACGCAGGTGACTCAGGTGTTGGTTCACTAGTTTTTCGGTCTAACTAGTCGTTTACTAATTTTTGGGTCACTGGTTTAAGCCGGTTTAAGCTGGTTCAGACAGTTTTTGAGCGGTTCATTTTCTACCCCAGTTTTATAATAAAATCAAATCGATCCGCCGTTCGATTCAACGATTTTTTGATCCGACCAATCAAATCGATTTGATTTTTAAACCTATGGCCCAGAGTTTATCAAAAAGAGAATGCTTCTTCTTGGTCTTGGCGTAGACTGAAGAAAATGTGCAAGCTGCATTATATGAGCGTCAGAACTCACTGACAAGATACGGTTAATTACTTAAGGGTTAATATTTAAAGAAAATCATGATAATTAAATCTAGCTCAATTAATTAAAGATATTTACTTTTAACCATCAAGTCTGAGATGCTCACATTTCCTCTTCTCTCTTTCCTTACCTACTTAATGCTCAATCTAAAAAAAGATCATAAATTTTTTCATTTTTATTTTTATAAATTTATCACAAAATTTTTCCCTTTTTTAAAAAATATCATGAATTATAATTTAATCTATCATAATGTTAATATACATATCTTAACGAATTCTGTTAATTAGGTGAGGTGGCTGTCTGAGTTGGTAAAGGTCCATAAAAATGTGCCAGGCGATTGCTTACGTGCAAAAAAAAAAAAAAATAAATAAAAAACAAGAAGAAAACTCCTTCCTGCTCCAAACGCCATCGTTAATTAAATCGCTTTGTTTCAAATCGTCGGTGCCCCTAGAGAGATCCACTAAACCCTGACTCGTTCTAAAATGATCCGAGATGTGCTACCAAGGCACGAATCTTGTCGGCGGCCCCAATCGCTGTTCCAATGTCATCATCACAAGCCAGCTCCCTTTGGCGATTTCTAGGGCTTCCGATCCGGCGATCTTGGTTTTGTTACCTTTTTTTTTTTTTACAAGAGCAGCGGTCACAGTGGCGGGCGTTTGCAAGAAATTAGTGTTATTATCGTCATCATCTTGGCAGAAGCAAAGGAGAGGAGTGATGATGTAACTGCGGATGGAGCTTAGCTAGGACTTGCAGCTAAAGTTGGATTTGCTTGCCCAGCCAAAACACTGTGACACTAAAAGATATATCGGCGGCGATGATGTAACCAAACTGACGGTGGTCTAAAGGTTGAATTAGGGGAAAGTTTTGTTTTTCCAGTTACAGGTCAGCAAGTTTAATGCATACATGCATACTTACCTGACATTTTATTCCAGCTCAGACAGCTACTTAAGCTAATTAATGGAAGGAAAAATGTATTAATCCCGATGTCTGGCACCATGTCTGGGTGCCAGAGTAAAACGAGAGTGCAAAGCTTAGAAACAGTTGTGGTGTTTTTGTCCAAAAAAAAAAAAAAAAAAACATATCTCATTATTTTATTTTTGGTATAAAAAGTAATAACTGTATTTTCTAAAGAATCTTCTAGACAGAAGTTCAGAGACCAAAAAAAAAAAAAGGGTTCTGTACCCATGCTCTTAACCCTTTGATTGGGACAAAAAAGTGGGAGAGGGAAATATGAGAAGAATTAAAGTGTGAAGAATAAATATTGAAAGGAAGAAAATATTTTGTTTTTTTTTCATGCTTGAAATAACGTAATATAAGGGAAGAAAGTTAAAAGTATATTGTTTAAAAATAAGTGAAAAATAAGATAAAAATATATATATATTATTTTATCAATTTTACCCTTAATATTATGTTTCAAAAAAAATTATTTGCATATAATATGAAACTTTGGAAGTTATTACAGAACAATATTAATGAATTTAATTTTGTATCATGTGGGCACATGACAATGTCCTTTAGATTGTGAAAATAGAATGGTCTGTGAAAATCGAATGGTCTGTGTATGCACACAAAAAATCGAACCAAAAAATAATTCATGACCATATAGGGGTAGTTTGGTCTTTTTAAAACTACTTGTAGGGAACAATCACTTTCCCTGCAATATTGGGGTGGAACGGGAAACGGTAGAAGTAGGTCGGCAAGGAATTTGGTACTACTTTCCACCCTTCCACGTGGCAATGCATTTGCTCCCAAACACGAGAAATTGGGGTATTCCACGCACAACTTCGCTGTCTACACCAATTCCATCGTTCCAAACAAGCTGCAATGACTTACATGCCTCTAGCCCGAGTTGGTTTGCCTAGTATATATGATCAGAGACTTCCAGACACCATACTAATTCTAAGCTCATCCAACATTTTTCCCACTTTCTGCGCTAGAATCAAGAGCAGGCGGCTCCCGGCTACACAATTTTTTTGAACAATCAATCTCAATCTCGTCCAAGACAAAGATGGAGCTGCTATCGTTTCTACTTTTCCTCCATGTACTATTTCAGCTCCCCCCTTTTTCCTTCTCGTTACACGGCGGAAACGAAACGGATAGACTCTCTCTTCTAGCGTTTAAGGCTCACATCACAGGCGATCCGCTTGGAAGACTAAGCTCCTGGAACGAATCCATGCACTTCTGCGAGTGGTCTGGTGTTGCTTGCGGACGCAGGCATCAGAGAGTTGTTGAGCTTGATCTCCATGATAGCAAATTGGTTGGCAGCCTGGCACCCCACATTGGAAACCTGAGCTTTCTCAGGTTAATCAACCTGGAAAACAACAGCCTAAGCAATAGCATTCCACCAGAAATAGGTCGTCTTTTCCGGTTACAGGAGTTGGGCCTGAAGCGAAACATGTTTCGCGGTGTAATCCCAGTCAATATTTCGCGCTGTTCTAATCTTCTGGTCCTTCGCTTAAGTCGCAACAACCTAAATGGCAAGCTTCCAGCCGAACTTGGATCGTTATCGAGGCTGCGATTGCTTGGCTTCGACCTGAACAATTTAACCGGTGAGATACCTGCTTCTTTTGGAAACCTTTCATCTCTTGAGAGCATCTACGGAATAAGAAATAATGTACAGGGAGGAATTCCAGAGAGTTTTGGACAATCGAAAAAACTTACAAATATGTCATTTGGTGAAAATAATTTAGGTATGATCCCTCCATCCATATATAATCTCTCTTCTCTTACTCTTTTCTCCGTACCAGTTAATCAACTTCATGGAACACTTCCACCTGACTTGGGTCAAACCCTTCCAAATCTGAAAATCTTCAATATTCATACCAACCAGCTCAGTGGATTAATTCCTCCATCAATTTCTAATCTCTCGGAACTTGTTGTTCTTGGCATCTCGGGGAACAAGTTCACGGGGAAAGTGCCCACGCTTGGAAGGCTGCATAATCTGCAGGAACTGGGCATTTATGAGAATTTTCTTGGCAATGGTGAAGACGATGATCTGAACTTCCTGTACTCTTTGGCAAATAACACTGGCTTGCGGAAGCTGGTCATAAGTGACAACAACCTGGGAGGGATACTGCCGGAAGTAATAGGCAACTTCTCAGAGCTGACAATAATGGGCTTTGGAAGAAATCAAATACGAGAGAGCATACCAAATGAGATAGGAAATCTCGTCAACCTGTTGGCCTTGGGTTTGGAGACAAATCAATTGACTGGGATCATACCAAGTTCAATTGGTAAATTAAGAAACCTAATTGATCTATATTTGACTGGAAACAGAATCTCAGGGAGCATTCCATCTTCTGTAGGCAATATGACTTCGTTAGAAGGGTTAAGCTTAGCACTAAATAATTTGCAGGGAAGCATTCCATCTAGTCTTGGAAATTGCCAAAACTTATTATCTCTGGCTCTAAATCAGAACCATCTAACGGGCCCCATACCCTTAGAAGTGATGAGAATTTCATCCCTGGCGATGTATTTAGTTCTATCTGGAAATGAACTGATTGGTTCCCTTCCCTTGGAAGTGGGTCAGTTGCATAATCTTGGTTACCTTGATGTTTCATATAATAAGTTATCGGGTGAAATCCCCTCAACTCTTGGCAGTTGCACAAGTTTGGAAAGTCTGCATTTGGAGGGGAACCGTTTTCAAGGGACTATTCCGGAGTCTTTGAATTCTTTGAGAGCAATGCAAGATCTTAATCTCTCTCACAATAGCTTGACTGGCCAAATCCCCATGTTTTTGGGAGATTTTAATTTGCTGGAGAATCTGGATTTGTCATACAATGACCTTGAAGGTGAAGTACCCGTCCGAGGAGTCTTTGCGAATGCTAGTGCGGTTTCTGTCGCTGGGAACAAGAAACTTTGTGGAGGACTAGCTCAGTTTAACCTGCCCAGATGCATCCCCACGGACTCAACAAATCGGAAATCTTCCATGAAGCTGAAGTTGTTGAAGGGAATTATTCCTGGGACTCTTGGAGCAATCTTGATGGCGTTTATTTTATTGTTCTTATATATACATCTTAGAAAACATAAACCATGTTCAGAATCTTCATTTTCCACCCCTTTTCAGAGAATAACTTATGGAGATCTTGTTAAAGCAACTAATGGGTTCTCTTCAGATACCCTAATAGATACAGGCAGTTCTGGATCTGTATATCGGGGAAGTCTTGAACTACATGAAACTGTCATTGAGGTTGCTGTGAAAGTAATTGATCTCTTAAAAAGAGGCGCTTCGAGAAATTTTATGGCAGAATGCGAAGCATTGAGAAACATCAGGCATCGGAATGTTGTAAGAATATTAACAGCATGTTCGAGTATTGACTTCCAAGGCAATGATTTTAAAGCCTTGGTATACCAATATATGGTCAATGGAAGTCTCGAAGAGTGGTTGCATCCCACCAAAAAAATTGACGAACAACGAGAACGAAGATACCTAAGTCCCATTCAAAGGTTAAGCATTGCAATTGATGTGGCAAGTGCCCTCGACTATTTGCACCACAGTTGTCCAATGCCCATTGTTCACGGCGATCTGAAGCCAAGCAATGTTCTTTTAGACAGCAACATGACAGCTCTTGTGGGAGATTTTGGATTGGCAAGGTTTCTCCAAGAAACTTCCAACCAGTTCATTTCAAATCAGAGCAGCTCCATCAGCATAAAAGGCACCATTGGCTATGCGGCTCCGGGTAATAATGAATTTGTCAATCTTTTACTGATTTGAATATTATTTTCAGTAGGTGTCAATAAGGCAGTACTCATAACCAAGTGCTTAGTGCTTACCTCTTTTTGATTACTTCTAACAACCATGAAAAACCTTCAACTAAAGTTTCTCAACAACAACAACAACAACATAAAAGAGAAAAAAAACCTTCACTTACAGCACTAAAATTAGGTATTTCTGACAGCCATAGTCCATTGCGGATCTACACTGCATAAATCTGCTATTTTTTTCGTCTATAAAGTCTGCAAACATGTAGTTACTTGTAAGAAAAGTTCACATGAAAGTATATTGCTTTTGCTTAAATCTCCAATTTTTACCATCTTATCCAACATATGAGTCATCACCATATAACCATTGCACTAAAGGTAATTATTACTCCAAGCCTTAAGCGTTGGAAGGAAGAGCAAATAACAAGTTGAGTTTCAAGCTGAAACTTTTGAACTGAATGGAAATCAGAGAGTTAGAAAATTGCAGAGAAAGTTAAATTTGTTATTCCACTTGTGCTCCCTTATATAAGAAATCAGAAACATTACAAATGATTACATGGAAACATGCTTTTCCATGCATGTGGATAGCTTAACATTCTCAAATTTCACAGCTTTGCTGCTGACAAAATGCCAATCTACAACTAACTTTTAAACTTCTAAATTACTGCAGGTTACAGATTGAGCGAAGTCTAAACATTAGCTTTAGCTATAATATAACCTTCAAAAAATCTGTAACTAACATTTGAATTCTTGGCAGGTAATGTTAAAAAAGCATCAAAACTTAAGAACATGTGGTAAATGCTCACTCAATATTTGTCATCTGAATTGGCGCTGCAGAATATGGCATGGGAAGCCAGTTGACAGCTTATGGCGATGTGTACAGCTATGGCATCCTACTGTTGGAGATGTTTACGGGAAAGAGACCGACAGCCGACATGTTCAAGGAAGGATTGAATCTTCACAACTTTGCTAAAATGGCTTTGCCTGATCGTGTAATGGAAGTGGTGGACCCAATAGTCCTGCAAGAAGACGAGGAAACAAGCATTGATGTCTCCAACAAGATGAGCGGTCTCAACATTTCCGAAGGTATGACTGCAGCTATCAAGATCGGAGTGGCTTGTTCTGAAGAATCACCAAGGGAGCGGATGGAAATTGGCAGTGCGGTGGCCGAATTGCAACGAATCAGGAACTCCCTTCTGGGAATTGGAGGGCATCGACAACGGGAGCTCGCTGCCTCAAATTAAGGTAAACTATAAATATTATATTTAATGCTTACTATTTTTACTTATTTTTTTAATATAATTTACTTATCATTTTATATTAAATAAATCTAATTTATCACTTTTTTATCTTTAGTAAACATCACTTATCATTTGATATTAAATTATGAGTGAATTATATTCATTGAAAAAAATAAATTAGATTAGAAATCTTTCGAATAAAAAATAATGAAATAAATTTGTATGAATTAAATTATTGCACACAAATGATAACAAAAATGCAGGTAAGAATAGCAAGCAACAAACATTCCCTTATAACATCTTGCTAAAATTTGCTTCCTAATGCAGGTTTCTCAGATCATGGAAGCAGCAAATGTATAAATCAAGTTCTGTGGGAGTGCAAATTCCTGCCAACATCTAATGATTTGTATTTTTTAGGCTTCTTCTTCCTTTATTATTATTGTTTTTTAATCTTTTTGGTTTTTCAAACAGAGGAAATGCTTAATTCTATATCCATATGTGTTTACCATGAAGACAAGCTATACCTACATGATAAAATTCAGACTTGTAATTATTGCATACGCACACGTTGATAACATGTGATGTAGCAGCCAAAGATTGACCAGACGTGGAGAAGCAGCAAAAACAACCGTGCAAGAGACCAACAAGTTCAACCCAACAAAAAAGAGAGAGACCAATAAGATGATGCAGCGTCTAACAGAAGAAAAGGGTAAAAAACGTTGAAAGGTCATTAAAAAACCTTGACCAATGGTTTAAAGCAATTGAAGTTAGTAGTCAGCATTTGCATGACCAAATCAACTAAGAAAGCATAAACTGAAGCCATCTCAATAATCTAACAAGTCTAGAAAGGGAATAGGGCACAACAAAAAACAATATATTATGGATATACAACAAACCAAAAGGTTTCAATGGCTTAGTCACTGTCAGAATCCTGGAACATTCAGGTTACTAAAGTAGACAAGTAACAGTTGCCTTATAGTACCACAATACGAAGACGATGTCTTCATATATCGGGTTGTCGAGGTAGGAGCTCCAAAGAATCTCGGTTGCAATGGATGCCTTCAATAACCGTTCCTTCACTGATGACTATTAAATGCCGTTTGTTGACTTCACCATCTACCGTTGCAATGTACCTACAAATTTACTCATGTAACTCACTTAAATATGAACAAAACTCCCACTGAATGTAACAACTCTATTCACCTAAATCTTATAAAACAATCCAACAACAGGTATATCTTTTCTTTCAGAAAGTATGGCATAATGCCTCCAGAATCCAGATAATAACGAGGATTTGGGAAAAAGTCTTACTCCTTTGATAACTTAGACAAAGGGTGTGCTAGTGCTTGAGCAAAGTCTCCTGAAAAGATAAGTAGTGGAATGACTTAAAATCAATAACGAATCTGTAGCAACCCACTTTTTCCTTTTGATGTATAAGTTTATAAAAGGAAAGGTTTCATGCATACCATCATTGGTGGCAATAATCAAGCCAGTTGTGGCAACATCAAGTCGGCCAACAGTGAAAAGTCGTGGCTTAGGTAGTCCTGGATTTATTTTATGCTGGAAATAAAAAATCGTTAGAATAATGTCTCAGCTGAAACGAGAAAATGAAGACTAATAGTCACGTTTGATATATTTATTGGCAACATACTTCAGTGAAACAACTGAAATGGTTCATGTCTTCAATTTAATTTGACTTGTTATATTTATCGGCTATTTTCCTTCTTCATACTTGAGCGTATCAAAGATGCAAGCTGCACCTACCCAGCTCTTCAAATAGTCGTCAAAGAGAGACATCACAGACTTTGACTCTTTCTCCCCAGATGAGCAAATGTACCTGTCATCATGTGATATAAATGAGATCACAATGCACAAATCACAATTAAAATTGGAGAAGTGAAGCCTTATCAGCGGTTACAAACCCTTTCGGCTTGTTGAGGGCAAGATAAAACTTCGGGGGCAGTTTCATGGGAAGCCGATTTCCATTGACATAAATTACATCTCATGCAGGGTCAACTCGAGTCTGCCCACAACACGGAGCGACAACAATGATCTTATGAATTACATTCTTCATAGAATGCTTGACAAAAACACCTTATAATCAATACTGATATGAGAAAGCATAAGTAAGACGAAAGAACAGAGGGGCCTGACCTGAGGGGTATTGCATACAGAGCCATTAACGATAACTTTTCCATCAAAGATCAATTCTTCGCTGCTCCGTCTTGATGCCACCGATCACAACATGTTCAACAAAATCCGATCACCCCAACACAACTCCATCAACTAATCCTATGAGCCTTTTAGACAAATATATACAAATATGCATCCTTGAAAAGTAAGTATATATGAAAGGATTTTGGGTGTGATTACCGCCGGCAGCTGCGAGAACCTTACTGAGCCGCTGCTGCGGAGAAGCTCTGAAATTCTCATTGTAAAACCTCCGGGCGGCCTTTGACCACTTCGGCCCGGCTGTCGTCACCGAACGCTCGGAATTCACTTCAGCCGTATTTTTCTTCTTCTGCTGCTTCTGTTGCTCTCTATTCTTCTTGGAATTTTGCGTCTTGGCATCGGCCAGAGCGTGGATAAGACGCGCGGGAGGGTGGTCCTGGAGCCTGAGATTCCCATCCTCTCCGCGGACGATCCAAGGAATGAAAAGCTGGCCGGAAGAGAGAGCGCCGCCGTGCTCGTAGGGGGAGGCGTCTATCTGGGGTTTAAGCTTGGGTTTGGGAGGGGCAAATGAGATGTTGAACTCTAAAGAAGAGGAGGAGGAGGAGGAAGACGAGGAGAGGGAGCAGGATATGGGAGGGAATGTACGGAATGGTTTGAGAAGAGAAAGAGAAGGCGGCAAAGGCGGCAGTTTAAAGAAGACGTGGTGGTGGTGGTGGTGGTAACCGTGGAGGGATGAGAGCGCACCAATGGACGATGCCATTTTTCTGCTCCGAGGAGCGCTCGTGGCCGTGGACGCTGGACGCCTGATTGGACTCGGAGGGGTTTAAGCGTTTGGGCTTCAGCATTTACCTAACCTTCGTTAAATTAGCACGTTTCCAATCTGTGTTTTTCTCGGATTGTTAGTGAAAAACTTGAATTTCCTTATGGTTTCTTTTACTTAATCAAAGGCTCACACTAACTAGGCCGAACTGGGAAATTTTTAGTGGAGTTTACAAGTTTTGAGCATAAAAAGAAGTGGGCTTGCTCTTATTGGATACGAGTTCGTGTGCTACTATTTTCATCAAAGCGGCCCAATTTCCATAATCTTCGTATATAAGAAGTGAAAGGGACAACTAACCAAAACGTTCCCTACGGTTTAAGGCAAAATCATGATTTTGAGAATCAAATTAGATCGATCGATTCAATTAAAAAAATTGAGAATCTATTTATGCTCTAGTTTGATTATGTAAAATATCGGAGAATTAGTGAACTGGTGTAAAAATCGAAAAACTGATTGATTTAACCGGAAACCAATAAATTGGACTGATTTTTTCTAGTTTGAGCCATACATAGTGAGTGACGTAGTGTGTTCTCAAGGCACCACGTTACCCAAAATTTCAAACAAGAAAATGGAAATCCATTGAAGGCGCGTCCAATTTTGGAAGACAGAAAAAGGCCGCATTGGGTAATGGAAAAGTTGCTTTAGAAAATGATAACTTGGAACTGAAAGAATGTTATTAATTTTTTATAACTACAGCATCACGCTAAGCATTTGCACATAAAACTTTGGATAGAAAAAAAGAATATTGTATATAAAAATAAAATAAATAAGTATCTTCAATTTATATTTTATTAAATATGTGAATTATAATATCTTTAATGTATATAAAAATGTGTTCAAAAAAAAGTATATAAAAATTGATATCTCATATAAATATTATTCTTAAAATACAATTTGTTTTAAATGTTTATTATTCTTTATTAAAACATCTATTTTCCTTTAATTCATGTATAAATGAATTTTGAATCTTTTGATTTATTGACATTCATTGATATATTAACTTTGTTAATTTTTAATCTTATCTTACAATAATTTGTAAGTTATATATATATTAAATCAACGTTGTTCTAATATATACATATATATAATACTTATATTTTACATAATATTACATTACATTTTAGTAATACGTATATATTTTAAATATAATATTCACACACACACATATATAATTTATATATATTTAATATTAAATATCGATTTTACCAATTTAACTCTCATTAAATCGATTGAACTAATTAAATCTTGAACTTCTATACTTTTCGATTTATTAACCAGTTCAATTCTTAAGCAAAATCAACATCTAGAGTTACGGGGACAGCATTCATGGCGGAAATTAGTTCGACTCATTTGACAAGTTCACTCACCAATTCAAGTATTTTTGGTCTTGGTCTTTCTCCTGGTCGACAGTTAAAACGCAATCTCAATGCCAAAGTCACAAGATAAACAACATATATATATATATATATATATTTTAGACACACAAGATAAAAAATATTATTCAAGTGAGATTCCATTAAAAAAAAAAAAGGAGTTATATCAAATAATTAAAGCTCAATTGGTCATGTCTGTGATAGTGCTGTTATGATGTCTACACTTTTTGATTCATTAATCGGTTCAGTTCTTAGGCAAAATCAACATCCAGAGTTACGGGGACGACATTCACGGCGGAAATGAGTTCGACCCATTTGACAAGTTCACTCACCAATTCAAGTCTTTTTGGTCTTGGTCTTTCTCATGGTCGACAGTTAAAAAGCAATCTCAATGCCAAAGTCACAAGATAAACAACATATATATATATATATATATATATATATATTAGACACACAAGATAAAAAATATTATTTAAGTGAGATTCTATTTTAAAAAAAAAGTTATATTAAACAATCAAAACTCAATTAGTCATGTCTGCGATAATTTTGTTATGGTGTCTACACTTTCTGATACATTAACTGATTCAGTTCTTATGAATATATATATATATATATTAGACACACAAGATAAAAAATATTATTTAAGTGAGATTCTATTAAAAAAAAAAGTTACATCAAATAATCAAAGCTCAATTAGTCATGTCTACGATAATTCTGTTATGGTATATACACTTTCTGATTCATTGACCGATTCAGTTCTCAGGCAAAATCAACAACTAGAGTTACGGGGAAGGCATTCATGGCGGAAATGAGTTCGACTCATTTGACAAGTTCACTCACCAATTCAAGTATTTTTGGTCTTGGTCTTTTTCCTGGTCGACAGTTAAAAAGCAATCTCAATGCCAAAGTCACATGATAAACAACATATATATATATATATATATATATATATATATATATATATGACACACAAGATAATAAATATCATTCACAAAAATTCCGCTAAAAAAAAAGAGAGTTACATCAAACAATGAAAGCTTAGTTTGTCATGTTTACGATAATACTGTTATGGTGTTTATACTTTTTGATTCATTGATCAGTTCAACTCTTAGGCAAAATCAACATCTAAATATACACACACATACAAAAGATAAAAAATATTATTCAAGTGAGATTCCATTAATAAAAAATAGTTATATCAAACAATTAAAGTTCAATTAACCATATCTACGATAATGCTGATGCTGTTATAGTGTTTACTTTTCTCTCTTGTTGTCTAGTTATAATTTACAAGTGAAAAATTAGATAAACAAATTGTCGCTGCCAACTTTTAAAATTCAAATTATAATTGATCCTTTGGGATGACCAAACTGTTTAAGACTAAATAATTTTGTTTCTCTCTATTTTCTTCATTTAGGCAAATTATTTTTTTTCTCCTGTTGCCCGTTTATTTCGGCCAATAACAATATACTGAGCAAGACATACAACTGATTGGAACTATTATTAATCAAATGTGAGGGCGGTCGAGTAGACTGGAATACTTTCTGTCAAAAAAAAAAGAAAAAAGTATAATGGAATAATAATTCCTAGTCGCGCACGTGAGAGTGACAGCCGACCAAAACATAGCCTCATGTACAAGGTCAAGGGAAAATCCAATATCCTTTACGTGACGAACAAGATTAGGGTGTTAAAAAAATTAAAAATTTCAGTTAATAGAAAAAATTGAATTGAATTGAATTGAATTTATAATATTAATTTTATAATTAGTTAATTGAATCAAATAAAAATTTAAATTTTTGATTTTACTTTAATTTTTAATATTAAAAACTCGTAATTAACCGAATCGAATTGAAATACTATTAATAAGAAAAAATATTACTAATATAATAATTATTAACAAATTAATGGTAATAAAATATTATTATATCTTAAATACTTACTTTTTTCAATATGTAATGATAGTTATATATATATATCAAAAATATTTTTTTACATCTAGATTATAATTTAAAATTTTTTTATTAAATTAAGTTAATTAAACAGTCAATTGAAATTGAACCGTAATTTTTAATTAACTGAATTTTTAGTTTAAAAATAATTTTTAATTTTCAATAACTGAAAATTTTAATTCAAAAATAATTATAATAATTTATTTTAGTTAAATAAACCGTAATCGTACACAAGATAGCTTTTATTGTGGGAACTAGCCCATATAACCGGATCGTTAACGTTAAAAAGTGGCACAACCACAAACAAAAGAATCAAAGATAAATGCTTTATGGCAAGGCTTGAGAAGGCAGGAAATTAACACGAAATGATTTGAATTGTTAAATTATAAAAAATATATTAAATTTAAAAAAAATTAAGTAGATTGTTTTATATTATTAAATAATTATATATTTTTTACGTGTTTCACTAAATATATTTAAAAAGTCAAATCTATCACAAAATTCAATTAACATGAACTGAAACAGATTGCTCCGTAAATTTTTTGCTACTCTGTCGTGAAGTGGCTTGGAAAAAAAATATTCTAAGTGGTTACCTCAGTTTTAATCTACAGAAAAACAGTAGGAGAATTATATAAAAGAAAAATTAAAAACAAAAGTTCCAATCCAGAGCTTATCAAAGAGAGAACTCGAACCCATTTGACGACAAAGCCCTATGGTGAATTCTTCTTCGTCTTGGCGTAGAGTGAAGAAAATGTCTCTGGTGAATTCTTCTTGGTCTTGGCATAGACTGAAGACACGTGCAAGCTGCATTATATGAGCATCAGAACTCACCCTGAGGATATGGTTAATTATTTAATGGTTAATATTAAAGAAAAAAGTCATGAACGCAAAACTTAACTCAGTTAATTGGAGGTGTATGCTTGTAATTATCAGGTCTGAAATGCTCATTTTTCCTCCTCTCTTCCCTAACCTACTTGACGCTCAACTTAAAAAAAAAAAATCATGAACTTCTTTATTTTTATTTTTTCATGAATTATAATTTTGAATTTATATCTATCATGGCCTTATTATACATGTCTTAACAGAATCTGTTGATTTGAAATCAAGAACAGGCAGATCCAGCCAGCACAATTTTTTTGAACAATCAATCTCAATCAATGTCGTCCAAGACAAAGATGGAGCTGCTAAACTCGCAGAAGTGTCTACTTTTGCTGCAAGTAATACTATTTCAGCTCCCTCTTTCCTTCCCGTTACAGAGCCGAAACGAAACGGATAGACTCTCTCTTCTAGCGTTTAAGGCTCACATTACAGGCGATCCGCTTGGAAGACTAAGCTCCTGGAACGAATCCATTCACTTCTGCGAATGGTTTGGGGTTGCATGCGGACGCAGGCATCAGAGAGTTGTTGAGCTTGACCTCCATGATAGCAAATTAGTTGGCAGCCTGGCACCCCACATTGGAAACCTGAGCTTTCTCCGATCAGTGAACCTGGAAAACAACAGCCTAAGCAATAGTATTCCACTAGAGATAGGTCATCTTTTCCGGTTACAGAAGTTGGGCCTCATCCGAAACATGTTTAGTGGTGAAATCCCCGTCAATATTTCGCGCTGTTCTAATCTCCTAGCCCTCCGCTTAAGTGACAACAACCTAATTGGCAAGCTTCCAGCCGAACTTGGATCATTATCGAGGCTGCGATTGCTTGTCTTCGACAAGAACAATTTAACTGGTGAGATACCTGCTTCTTTTGGAAACCTTTCATCACTTGAGAGCATATACGGACCAGGAAATAATTTGCAGGGAGGAATTCCAGGGAGTTTTGGACAATTGAAAAAACTAGCAAATATGTCATTTGGTGCAAATAATTTGGTTGGTATGATCCCCCCATCCATATATAATCTCTCTTCTCTTACTCTTTTCTCCGTACCAGTTAATCAACTTAAGGGAACACTTCCACCTGACTTGGGTCAAACCCTTCCAAATCTGAAACTCTTCAATATTCATACCAACCAGTTCAGTGGATTAATTCCTCCATCAATTTCTAATCTCTCAGAACTTCTTGTTCTTAGCATCTCTAGGAACAAGTTCACGGGCAAAGTGCCCACTCTTGCAAGGCTGCATAATCTGCAGCGACTGGGTATTCATGAGAATTTTCTTGGCAATGGTCAAGATGATGATCTGAACTTCCTGTCCTCTTTGGAAAATAACACTGGTGTGCAGTCGCTGGATATAAGTGACAACAACCTGGGAGGGGTGCTGCCGGAAGTAATAGCCAACTTCTCAGAGCTGACAAAAATTGGTTTTGGAAGAAATCAAATACGCGGAAGCATACCAAATGAGATAGGAAATCTCGTCAACCTGGTGGGCTTGGGTTTGGGGATAAATCAATTGACTGGGATCATACCAAGTTCAATTGGTAAATTAAGAAACCTAGTTGTTCTATTTTTGAATGGAAACAGAATCTCAGGTAGCATTCCATCTTCTGTAGGCAATATGACTTCGTTAGGAGAGGTAAACTTAGGACTAAATAATTTGCAGGGAAGCATTCCATATAGTCTTGGAAATTGCCGACACTTATTATCTCTGGTTCTATCTCAGAACAATCTAACGGGCCCCATACCCTTAGAAGTGATGAGAATTTCATCCCTGGCAAAGTATTTAGTTCTATCTGAAAATGAACTGACCGGTTCCCTTCCCTTGGAAGTGGGTCAGTTGCATAATCTTGGTTACCTTGATGTTTCATATAACAAGTTATCGGGTGAAATCCCCTCAACTCTTGGCAGTTGCATAAGTTTGGAAAGACTGTATTTGGAGGGGAACCGTTTTCAAGGAACTATTCCAGAGTCTTTGAATTCTTTAAGAGCAATACAAGATCTTAATCTCTCTCTCAATAGCTTGACTGGGCAAATCCCCATGTTTTTGGGAGACTTTAGGTTGCCGGAGAATCTGGATCTGTCATACAATGACCTTCAAGGTGAAGTGCCCGTCCGAGGAATCTTTGAGAATGCAAGTGCGGTTTCTGTCGTGGGGAACAAGAAGCTTTGTGGAGGACCACCTCAGTTTAACCTGCCCAGATGCATCCCCAGGGACTCAACAAATCGGAATTCTTCCATGAAGCTGAAGTTGTTGAAGGGAATTATTCCTGGGACTCTTGGAGCAATCTTGATAGCGTTTATCTTACTGTTCTTATATATACATCTTAGAAAACATAAATCATCTTCAAGATCTTCATTTTCCATCATTTTTCAGCAGGTAACTTATGGAGATCTTGTTAAAGCAACTAATGGGTTCTCTTCAGATAACCTAATAGGTACAGGCAGCTCTGAATCTGTATATAGGAGAAGTCTTGAACTACATGAAATTGTCATTGAAGTTGCCGTGAAAGTAATCGATCTCTTAAAAAGAGACACTTCAAAAAGTTTTATGACAGAATGTGAAGTATTGAAAAACATCAGGCATCGCAATATTGTAAGAATATTAACAGCATGTTCGAGTATTGACTTCCAGGGTAATGATTTTAAAGCTTTAGTGTTCCAATATATGGTCAATGGGAGTCTCGAAGAGTGGTTGCATCCCCCTGAAAAACTTGACGAACAACAAGAGCCAAGATACCTGAATTGCATTCAAAGGTTAAGCATTGCAATTGATGTGGCAAGTGCCCTCGATTATTTGCACTGCGGTTGTCCGAGGCCCATTGTTCATGGCGATCTGAAGCCGAGCAATGTTCTTTTAGACGGGAACATGACTGCTCTTGTGGGAGATTTTGGATTGGCAAGGTTTCTCCAAGAAACTTCCAACCAGTTCATTTCAAATCAGAGCAGCTCCATTGGCATAAAAGGCACCATTGGCTATGCAGCTCCAGGTAGAAATGAATTTGTCAATATTTTACTGATTTTAATATTATTTTCAGTGCATGTTAATCAAGTGCTTGGTGCTTACGTCTTGTTGATTCCTTCCAACCACCATGAAAATTAGAGATTTTAGACAGCCATAGTCCATTGTGGATTTAAACTGCATAAATCTGCTGCTTTTTTCATCCACAAGTCTGCAAACATATAGTTACTCATAAATGAAAGCGTAATTGCTTTTGTTTAAGTCTCTAAATATTACCATATTATCTAGCATATGAGTCATTACCATATAGACTTCTCCAAGGTTTAAGGCTTGGAAGGGGGGCTCTGTTTGTTTGAAGAGTTAGGAGCAGGTTGAGTTTCAAACTGAAACTTTTGAACTGAATGGAAATTAGAGAAATTAAAAATTGCAGAGAAAGTTCAATTATTCATTCCAAATATGCTCCCTTATATAGGAAATAAAAAACATTACTAATGATTACACGGAAACAAGCTTTTTCATGCATGTAGATAGCTTAACTTGGATTCTGAAACTTCACAGCTTTGCCGCTGACAAAATTCCAGGCTATAGCTAATTTTTAAACTTCTAAATAACTACAGATTACTGATCGAGCAAAGTCTAAACAAATGAGCTGTTATGCTTCCGGTTTCTCTGCATCTTGTCTGCTACAAAAAGAGCAAAAAAAAAAAAATCTGCAACATTCATTTGAATTCTTGGCGGGGGCGGTTAAAAAAGCATCAAAACTTAAGAACATGTGGTAAATGCTCACTCAACATTTGTCATCTGAATTGGCAATGCAGAATATGGCATGGGAAGCCAGTTGACGGCTAATGGCGATGTGTACAGCTACGGCATTCTGTTGTTGGAGATGTTTACAGGAAAGAGACCTACGGACGGCATGTTTAAGGAAGGATTGAACCTTCACAACTTTGCTAAAATGGCTTTGCCTGGTCGTGTAATGGAAGTGGTGGACCCAATAGTTCTGCAAGAAGACGAGGAAACAAGCATTGATGTTAGCGGTCACAACATTTCCGAATGTATGGCTGCAGCTATCAAGGTCGGAGTGGCTTGTTCTGAAGAATCACCAAGGGAGCGGATGGAAATTGGCAGTGCGGTGGCCGAATTGCAACGAATCAGGAACTCCCTTCTGGGAATTGGTGGGCATCGCCAACGTGAGATCGTTGCCTCAAACTAAGGTAAACTAAATAAATATTTAGATTAAACAATTGTTATTTTTTACTTAATCTTTTATGAGTATAAATTACTTATAATTTTAAATCAACTAAAAAGTGATGTTTACTTAAGATAAAAGGACATTAATAGGAGATCATTGCCCTCAAATTAAGGTGAACTAAATAAATATTGGATTTAGTACTTCATCTTTTTACTTATATATATATATATATATATATATATATATATATATATATTTTTTTTTTTTTTTAGTACAATTCACTTATGGGATCTTTGCCTCAAATTGAGGTAAACTAAATAAATCTTAGATTTAGTACTTGTTATTTTTACTTGCTAATTTTGAGTGTAATTCATTTATAATTTTACATTATATAAATATATTTTTATCACTATTTTATCTTAAGTAAACATGACTCATTGTTTGTTGTTAGATTATAAGTGAGATATATTAAAAAAAGTAAGTCAAATTAAAAATCTCTCTATTATAAATTAAATTATGATGAAAGAAATTTGTATGATTTAACATTATTTATGTGTTATATTTAAAAAAAAATTGTAAGTAAGAATAACAAGTAACAAATAAAACTTTGTTGAAATTTGCTTCCTAATGCAGGTTTCTCAGATTATGGAAGCAGCAAATCAATAAATCGGGTCCTGTGGGAGTGCGAATTCCTGCCAGCGTCTAATGATTTGTCCTTTTTTTTTGGCTTCTTCTTCCTTTCTCTTTTTTTTGGATGGGGGGGGGGGGGGGGGGGAAGAAAGGTTCTGTTTCCAACAGCAGGACATGCTTTATGCTATATCTCTATGTATTTACCATGAAAAACTATATCTACGTGATAAAATTCAGACTTGTGATTATTGTATTTATATATATATATATATATAATACCGAGTCCCTTTAATTGAAATCTATATCTGTGATCACGTTAGAGAATCAGAAAACTAAAAATACACAACAATCAATAATGTTACCCCAAAAAAAAAAAAAAAAAAAAAAAAAGAGAATTTCTCAATCGAGATTTGAGATAACATGGGGCAAAAAGTTTTTTAATGGGAGAAACTTAACTCATCCGGCTCAGTTTAAGATGAATTCACTCGTCATAAGGTGACTTCACTGGTGATATATACGAGTACAGAATTACAATGATTCTGCAACTTGTGTAATAACATGAATACGGTCAAGATAACGCGCTCCAGAGCCTATATAGAGAGGAGGGGAATTGGGAAAAGGCCCAGTTTGTGAGAACTGAGAAGAATTTGAGAACCAGGCTGCACGTTCAGTGGCAATTTGGGCCTTCTTTTTCTTTTTAGATTTTATTATTAATTAAATCTTTCTCTTTATTTCAACTAGACAAAATAAATAAATAAATCAATAATTGTTGAAGGCAGTTCATTTGGGTAGGAAGAAAACGGTCCACACCACTCTCCCCCCCCCCCCCCCCCAAAAAAAATCGTTTCTAATCAGAATAATAGAACTGATTCTGATCGATCTCATTGTTTTTTAATAAAAAAAAAAAAAAAAGATTCATCAAAAGTATGATTCCGATCGATCTCATTTTAGTTTGATTGTATTCAGGTCTATTACATAATAATGGGCCCACCTAATTCTCCTTAAAAATTCAAATATCTTACGGGAGTGTTTGGTTAGGAAAAACAAAATGTAAGAATGAAAATTAACTACTTATTTTTTATTTCTATTGTTTATGTTATAAAAAGTTAATTTTCATTTCCTCAAAAGAAAAAGGGAAAGAGATTTTATACTGTAAAAAAATCATGATTCATAAATTCAACACATTAATAGTTTTCATTCCACTTATAACTATTTCACACTCCTTCACTTTTTATCTCTTTTTCACATTTTCTTAAAAAAGATATTACTTTTCTCTCTCAACCTCTGATTCTCTTCTATAGTTCTATTAATCTCCATTTTCTTTTAAATTTCTTATTAAAAAATTTTAATTGAAATGGGTTGTGGTAAATTTTTATTTTTATATTGATTTTTTTTGCTTTTAGTTATTCATAAAATATTAATTGCAACAAACAAATTATTATTAAATTTATCCTAATTTTTCAATTATTTAATTTTTTTATAATATAAAAATTATTATTATTATTATTATTATTATTATTATTATTAGTATGATGATGACGATGATTATTATTATTATTATTATTTTAGATTTTATTTGGTAATTCAATATTTTTCATTTGACATTATATTATAATATTCTGTTATATTTCATAATTTTTAATTTGATACTTATTATTTTTTAATTTTAAAAATATTTATCTTATTTTTATCGTGACATAAATGTTATTATATATTTGATATTGATTTTGATTCCGAACTAAAACAAACAATTATGAAAGGTTTTGATTTTAATTCCGTAACAAACCTGCAAAATAAGTGATTTTATTTTTGATTTTGCTCGATTATGATTTTAATTCTGATTTCAATTCTGGATTATAAACCAAATGACCCCTAAATTTTAATTATTGGTATAATTTAGTAGCTACTAAATTTATGGTTTAGGTCGCTCAAAAAAAAAAAAATTTATGGTTTAGGATGAAAAGTAAGGTTTAGTCACTCATAAAAAATTTCCTCCTTCCATTTTAATTAAAAAAAAAAAAAAAGTCTGCTCCATTCAAACCTTTTTTAGACGTTGATATTACAATTTGACCAACCGATATGATTCTAACTTGCTTGTAAAAACGCAAAGTAGAGATTTTTACGTTTGTATCAGAACACGAAAAATTCACAAATTTTCTAGTTGCATTGTGTTGACCAAAACACCAATTTGAAAGAACAAAAGAAAAAAAAATGAAAATTATAGCATACGAACCGTCAATGCTATATTTTTCCATTTTGATGTATTATATTTATTTACATTGCACGTTATAGACGAGGTGTTCTTTAACTTTACTCATTATTTTTGTGAGTATGATTTATTTATAATTTTATATTATATAAATTTATTTTTTATTTTTTATTTATTTTATATTGACCATACTTATGCATAGTATAAGATTATAAGTATATTATATTGAATAAAAAAGTGAGTCTAATTAGACATTCTCAATATTTTTTTTATTATCTCATGCCTTATACAAACATTATGTGTATGTACACTGGTAAATACTAAACATTTACGCTTTGTTTTAAAAGAGAGAGAGAGAGAGAGAGAGGAATATGAGATAAATGAAAGTATGAGGAATAGATATTAGAAAAGTAAAATATATTCTATTTTTTTCTATATTTAGGAGAGTGTAATATGAGAAAAAAATTAAAAATATTTTGTTTGAGAGTAGATGAAAAGTAGAAAAAAAGAAAATAATATATATTAAAATACCATTTTACCTTGAAAATTAAAAGTATAAAAAACAAACATAAAAACAAAAAAGCGGCAGCGCCAATCCACGCCAATTCCTCATATATTTGGGGAGAATCAATTTAAGGTGCGGCGGCTCCATCATTTTTTTTTTTGCTTCCCCATCTCTTTGAAAACAAAAAGCCATAACCATTCAACTGTAATTCTTTCCTTTTTCTATGAATTTCTTCTTCCCAAACACAAGTTTAATATCTTAGAAAATACGAATGTACTTTTAAGTTAGCCTTAGAGATCTTTTTGATGGTCCCGAAATTATCTAAGTGGAGAATGAATTGAGTAATATAAAATTCGTGTCTATATCTTGAAATTTGAGCAATTACAATTAATCAAACATACTACAAATAAACAATAGTTGTGGTGCATATTTGTGGGCAATAATAAGGATAGTTTAAGAAATAGAGAAATTAGTACAAATGATTTGTAGTGGTTTCACTTATCTTAAAACCTACATCCATTCTCCGAACTCTCATTTGAGTCTTTTACAATCCACCATTTCAATCTTCGTCAATAGTGAATATTAAACTTTTACAAGAGCACAATAACACTTTTTCTTTTAATCACTTGATCAAAGCTTTACATATGAGCACCTTTGCTCTCTTCCATAACAACTTAAAAATCGCTTGACCTTTTTCATACAAATTAATGATCACACAATCACCCTTAAAAATCACATTTGCTCAAACTCTTGTTCCATGTTTAGAACTCTGTTGCTCTTCTCTTATTCTTTTCACTTAAAGCTTTTCTTGTTCTTATAAATACTATTCATTCAATCTCAAGAGCAAATACAAAACAATAGAGAGAGAGAGAGGTTTTTAAATTTCACGTGTATATAGCTTCTCCTATTCTTTCCTTATTTTTTTTTTAAATGCCTTCAAATGATGTTTAAATAGCTGTAGAAAAAGACCACAACTTGTTGGAACGGCCTTTGAATTGCACTTGAATTTTGATATATTAACTACTATACAGCTTCCTGAATTAATTTCCTTGTCTCCCACTTCCTAACAAAACCATTATAACTTTTTCCAGGAGATTTTGAAAAATTGTGATTCCTTTCTCATGTGTTATAGATTACCAAAGTTCACTAACCACCAAATCTGACAAATTTTAAAATATTCTACTGTACAACTTAATTTTAGTTAAAATTAAAGTAGTTATTTAAAAAAAAATTAAAATAGTTATGTAGTTCATTTAATGATATTAAATAATTTATTTTTTTTTCTTAATTTCAATTATCTAATGACACATATTACTTTGATCAACTTTGATTTTATCTAAAGAATCTCACAAAATATTTACCTTTTAAAAAAGTGAAGTATAGTCAAACAAATTTATGAAGATGAGTGTTGATTTTCGTCTAACAACTTTCACACTTTCAATAGAACTTTCATATCTTCCAACGGGCTTTGAATTTTGATGCACAGAATAAGAATTCTATTAGTAGAATTTGGTGTCCAACTTCAAAATAAATGTACTCATTTATCCAAATAATTTATTTTTCTTACAATTTTTTTCGCACAAATTACTATTTATTTTTTTAATTATTTTCTTTCTTTTAACTTGTTTATTTTTCTAAACAACCTGCTTTTTTCAAATTTTTTATTCTCTCACAAATTACTATTCATTTTTTCATTATCACCATTTTTTTTCCTATAATTTTCTCATATAATAACACTATAAGTTTTAGTATTAATAAACATATTTTTAGTAACAAAAAGTCAAATGATAAAATCTCGTTATTAAAAATATAAATTATGTTACTTAAAATATAACTCCCATTATTTTTGAACACTGCCAAATTCAAAAACTCTCTGCCGCTAAAACTCTTTTCTTCTTTTCATATATATATATATATATATATATGCATATAAACGCTGACTGCATTGAATCTTTGTAAAGACAAATGAATGAAAGTCGGCCCAATGCCCTTTTCTCCGTTGGCTGTTGTAACGGAATTCATGGACTAAAGCGGGTTCAATGCGTCTTTCGATTTAAAGTTCCATAATTTCAAAAGAATCTCCGGACCGGTCACATGCAAGAAATTAGGTTGGCAGTACTCGCACCGTCTGCTCTATCACGTTAGGGTCTTTTGTTGCTTTGGAAAAAAAAAAGGATCTTTGATGCCAAGATCTATATATATATATATATATTATTTACTTTATTTTATTTTATTTTATTTTTCTGTTGCCCCTTTCTTTGAGGCGAGAACAACAGACTGACCAAGACATGGATCTGATTGGGACAATTATTTAACCAATTTGAGGCTGGTCAAGTAATCAAGTACAGTGGAATAATGATTTCTGATCCTGCATGTGAGAGTGACAACCGACAAAAACAACCCGTCATGTGAGTCATGTCCAAGTTGAAAGGGAAAATCAATATCCATTTATGCGGTGGATAAGATAGTACTCATTGTGCAAACTAAGCCCATACGGTCGTTGAGGTTAAAAAGTGGCGCAATCACAAATTCAATCAACATGAACAGAAACAGATTGCACAGAATTTTTGAACCCATAAATTTTTTGGTACTCTATCGTGGAGTGGCTGAAAAAATATATAATTGGATACCTCAGTTTAAGTCTGCGGGAAAAATAAAAAAGAGCCTATCACATTTGACGACAAAGCCGCCTCTGGTGAATTCTTCTTGTTCTTGGCGTAGACTGAAGAAAATGTGAAAGCTGCGGTTATATCAGCATCACAACTCACTCCCAATATAATGTAAATTATTTAAAGTGAGATTTTACGGATAAGAGTTGACTTTCCTGCCTCTAGCCCTGTTGTTTTGCCTAGTATTTGATCAGAGACTTGCAGACACCATACTAATTCTAAGCTCATCCAACATTTTTCCCACTTTCTGCGCTAGAATCAAGAGCAGGCGGCTCCCGGCTACACAATTTTTTTGAACAATCAATCTCAATGTCGTCCAAGCCAGAGATGGAGCTGCTATCGTTTCTACTTTTCCTCCAAGTACTATTTCAGCTCCTCCCTTTTTCCTTCTCGTTACACGGCGGAAACGAAACGGATAGACTCTCTCTTCTAGCGTTTAAGGCTCACGTCACAGGCGATCCGCTTGGAAGACTAAGCTCCTGGAACGAATCCATTCACTTCTGCGAGTGGTCTGGCGTTGCTTGCGGACGCAGGCATCAGAGAGTTGTTGAGCTTGACCTCCATGATAGCAAATTGGTAGGCAGCCTCGCACCCCACATTGGAAACCTGAGCTTTCTCAGATTGATCAACCTGGAAAACAACAGCCTAAGCAATAGCATTCCACCAGAAATAGGTCGTCTTTTCCGGTTACAGAAGTTAGGCCTCACCCGAAACATGTTTAGCGGTGAAATTCCTGCGAATATATCTCGCTGTTTTGATCTCCTGGCCCTTGGCTTAAGTTACAACAACCTAATTGGTAAGCTTCCAGCAGAACTTGGATCGTTATCGGGGCTAGGATTACTTTTCTTCGACAGGAACAATTTGACTGGTGAGATACCTGCTTCCTTTGGAAACCTTTCATCTCTTGAGAGCATCTACGGAACAAGAAATAATTTGCAGGGAGGAATTCCAGAGAATTTTGGACAATTGAAAAAACTAGCAAATATGTCATTTGGTGCAAATAATTTAGTTGGTATGATCCCTCCATCCATATATAATCTCTCTGCTCTGACTCTTTTCTCCATACCCGTTAATCAACTTCAGGGAACACTTCCACCTGACTTGGGTCAAACCCTTCCAAATCTAAAAACCTTCAATATTCATACCAACCAGTTCAGTGGATTAATTCCTCCATCAATTTCTAATCTCTCGGAACTTCTTGTTCTTAGCGTCTCGAGGAACAAGTTCACGGGGAAAGTGCCCACTCTTGCAAGGCTGCATAATCTGCAGCAACTGACCATTGATGAGAATTTTCTTGGCAATGGTGAAGATGATGATCTGAACTTCCTGTATTCTTTGGCAAATAACACTGGTTTGCAGATATTGGTTATAAGTGACAACAACCTGGGAGGGGTGCTGCCCGAAGTAATAGCCAACTTCTCAGAGCTGATGAAAATGGGATTTGGAAGAAATCAAATACGCGGGAGCATACCAAATGAGATAGGAAATCTCGTCAACCTGGTGGCCTTGGGTTTGGAGACAAATCAATTGACGGGCATCATCCCAAGTTCAATTGGTAAATTAAGAAACCTAGGTGCTCTATTTTTGAATGGAAACAATATCTCTGGGAGCATTCCATCTTCTATAGGCAATATCACTTCCTTAGAAGACATAAATTTAAGACTAAATAAGTTGCAGGGAAGCATTCCATCTAGTCTTGGAAATTGCCGAAACATATTATCTCTGGCTTTATCTCAGAACCATCTAACAGGCCCCATACCCTTAGAAGTGATGAGAATTTCATCCCTGGCATCGTATTTAGTTCTATCTGAAAATGAACTGACCGGTTCCCTTCCCTTGGAAGTGGGTCAGTTGCATAATCTTGGTTACCTGGATGTTTCATATAACAAGTTATCGGGGGAAATCCCCACAACTCTTGGCAGTTGCATAAGTTTGGAAGGACTGCATTTGGAGGGGAACCGTTTTGAAGGGAATATTCCAGAGTCTTTGAATTCTTTGAGAGCAATACAAGATCTTTATCTCTCCCACAATTGCTTGACTGGCCAAATCCCCATGTTTTTGGGAGACTTTAGGTTGCTGGAGAATCTGGATTTGTCATACAATGACCTTGAAGGTGAAGTGCCCGTCCGAGGAGTCTTTGAGAATGCAAGTGCGGTTTCTGTCGTGGGGAACAAGAAGCTTTGTGGAGGACCACCTCCGTTTAACCTGCCCAGATGCATCCCCAGAGACTCAACAAATCGGAATTCTTCCATGAAGCTGAAGTTGTTGAAGGGAATTATTCCTGGGACTCTTGGAGCAATCTTGATGGCGTTTATCTTACTGTTCTTATATATACATCTTAAAAAACATAAACCATCTTCAGGATCTTCATTTTCCATCACTTTTCAGCAGGTAACTTATGGAGATCTTGTTAAAGTAACTAATGGGTTCTCTTCAGATAACTTAATAGGTACAGGCAGCTCTGGGTCTGTATATAGGGGAAGTCTTGAACTACATGAAACTATTACTGAAGTTGCTGTGAAAGTAATCGATCTCTTAAAAAGAGGCGCTTCAAAAAGTTTTATGGCAGAATGTGAAGCATTGAAAAACATCAGGCATCGCAATATTGTAAGAATATTAACAGCATGTTCGAGTATTGATTTCCAAGGTAATGATTTTAAAGCTTTAGTGTTCCAATATATGGTCAATGGGAGTCTCGAAGAGTGCTTGCATCCCACTGAAAAACTTGACGAACAACAAGAGCCAAGATACCTGAATTGCATTCAAAGGTTAAGCATTGCAATTGATGTGGCAAGTGCCCTCGATTATTTGCACCACGGTTGTTCAAGGCCCATTGTTCACGGCGATCTGAAGCCGAGCAATGTTCTTTTAGACAGTAACATGACTGCTCTTGTGGGAGATTTTGGATTGGCAAGGTTTCTCCAAGAAACTCCCAACCAGTTCATTTTAAATCAGAGCAGCTCCATTGGCATAAAAGGCACCATTGGCTATGCAGCTCCAGGTAGAAATGAATTTGTCAATATTTTACCCATTTTAATATTATTTTCAGTGCATGTTAATCAAGTGCTTGGTGCTTACATCTTGTTGATTCTTTCCAACAACCATGAAAATTAGAGATTTTAGACAGCCATAGTCCATAGCGAATTTAAACTGCATAAATCTGCCGCTTTTTTCATCCACAAGTCTGCAAACTTATAGTTACTCACAAGAAAAGTTCACATGAAAGCATAATTGCTTTTGTTTAAGTCTCTAAATATTACTATATAGACCTCTCCAAGCTTTAAGGCTTGGAAGGGTGGCTCTGTTTGTTTGAAGAGTTAAAAGCAGGATGAGTTTCAAACTGAAACTTTTGAACTGAATGGAAACCAGAGAGTTTTGAAAATTGCAGAGAAAGTTCAAATTTTTATTCCACTTGTGCTCCCTTATATAGGAAATCAGAAACATTAAAAATGATTACATAGAAAGATGCTTTTCCATGCATGTGGATAGCTTAACAAGGATTCTCAAATTTCACAGCTTTGCCGCTGACAAAGTACCAATCTACAACTAATTTTTAAACTTCTAAATAACTGCAGATTACAGATTGAGCAAAGTCTAAACATTGGCTTTAGCTATAAACTTCAGAAAATCAGCCACTAACATTTGAATTCCAGGCGGGTAATGTTGAAAAAGCATCAAAACTTAGGAACATGTGGTAAATGCTCACTTAATATTTGTCATCTGAACTGGCACTGCAGAATATGGCATGGGAAGCCAGTTGACGGCTAATGGCGATCTGTACAGCTATGGCATCCTGTTGTTGGAGATGTTTACGGGAAAGAGACCGACAGACGACATGTTTAAGGAAGGATTGAATCTTCACAACTTTGCTAAACTGGCTTTGCCTGATCGTGTAATGGAAGTGGTGGACCCAATAGTTCTGAAAGAAGATGAGGAACCAAGCATTGAAGTCTCCAACAATATGAGCCGTCACAACATTTCCGAATGTATGGCTGCAGCCATCAAAGTCGGAGTGGCTTGTTCTGAAGATTCACCAAGGGAGCGGATGGAAACTGGCAGTGCAGTGGCCGAATTGCAGCGAATCAGGAACTCCCTTCTGGGAATTGGCGGGCATCGACAACATGAGATCGGTGCCTCAGATTAAGGTAAACTAGATACTAGATTTAGAAGAGTGAGTAAATAGAGCAGTTTTAAACACTTAAATTATGAGTAAAATTAATTAAATTTTAAATATAAGTAACAAAAAAAAAAAATGAATTGACATTTATTTGAAATAAGAAATAATGAAACAAATTTATATAATTTAAGATTGTTTGTGTGCTATACTCAAAAGATAATGTAAAAAATAATAATAAGCATCATATATTTCCTTATAAAATTTTGCTAAAATTTGCTATCTAATGCAGGTTTCTCAGACTTTGGGAGCAGCAAATGAATGTGTAAATCAGGTTCTGTGGGAGTGCGAATTCCTGTAACCATCTAATGATTTGTTCTATTCTCAGGCATCTTCTTCCTTTCTCGCTTTTTTTTTTTTTTTTTTAAATATCTTTTTGGTTTTCGAACAGCAGAAAATGCTTAATGCTATATTCACATGCATTTATTATGAAGACAAACTATCTACATGATAAATTTCGGACTTGTAACTATTGTAGTTATATATATTGAATATTGGGTCCCTATTATTGAAATTTATATCTGTGATCTTGTTAGTTACAACTATAAATCAAAAAACTAAAAATACACAACAATCAACAACGCTACACCAAAACAATAAAAAAATTCTCAATCGAGATTTGAATAACTTTCAAAATTTTCAGAAATTGGTGGGGCAATTTTTTTTTTTAAGGGGGAAAAATTTGACTCCCGTACCGTTCGTTATAAAGTAAATTCACTCATTATAAGGCGAATTCACCAGTGAAATGTACGAGTATACGAGAATTACAATAATTTTGCAACTTATGTAATTACATGAATACGGTCAAGATAACGCCTTTCATAGCCTATCTAAATAAGAAGGGAACTCGTCTGATTTCTGAGAACTGAGAATAATTTGATAACAAATCTGCACTTCCGGTGGTGGCGGTGGTGTTGGTAATGGTGGAGGGAAGAGAGCGCGCCAATGGACGATGCCATTTTTCTGCCTGTTCGAGCACTCGTGGTCGTGGACGCTGGACGCTGGATTGGACTTAGAGGGGTTTAATCGTTTGGGCTTAGCCATTACCTACCTTTCGTTTTTTTTTTTTAAACCTTAAATTCGAGACTTTCGCCTCTACAAAGGATTTAGTATCAATTGAATATGACTCCTTAGCACATTTACCAATCTTTGTTTTACTCGGCTTGTTAGTGCAGGACTTCAATTTCCTTATGTTTTTTTTACTCAATCAAAGGCTCACATTAACTAGGCCTAACTGGGAAATTCTTAGTGGGGTTTACAAGTTTTGAGCATAAAAAGAAGTGGGGTTGCTCTTATTGGATACGAGTTCGTGTGCTACTATTTTCATCATAGAGGCCCAAGTTCTATAATCTTCGTATATGGAATTTTATGGTCCATTGAAAATAGTTTTTTGTAAAATGTTTTTTCTCATTTTCTTATGTTTCGCAAACTGAAAGCATGTCGTCAACCGAAAATACCTACGATTTTGGGTAAAATAATTTCCACTGTTGAGAAGTGGAAGTTATTTTACGTAAGCAACGTTGTGACAGAGAAAGAGGGCGACGCAAGAGCTACAAAGAGAATGTTTCGCCTTCAAAGCTGTCGCCCACCATCCCAGTTCGACTCCATCCTCATCCTCGCTACTTGCATCATCGTCGTTCTTGCTAACAGCCGACGGACTTCATCGGTGGTGGGCCTCTGTTTTCGGCTTTCCTGTAATTTACTGTTTAGCAAGCATTATTTGTTACTCTATTGTTCCGTGGCATTGATTTTGAGTTCCAATTGGAACAATTAGGACTATTTTATTTAAAATTTCTCCCACTTCCTAGTTAATTGATAACGACAAAGAATTGGGGAGATAAAAGTTGTATATTCGTTTAAATTCAGATTTAAGAAATCTATAGAATGATTAAAAGTTAACAATTATGTTTCAATTGTTATTTTTTTCTCTTTTTTTTTTAATTTTGGTAAAATTTAACGATTTGACAATCCAATTCTGACGCTTTCAAAACAATCTTAAGTATAATCATGATTTTAACAACCTTGATCTTAATGCTACAGCACAAAATAAACAATATTTCTTTTTTTAGACACACAAGAATCAAGATAAGAAATATTATTATTTAAAAAAACAAAAAAATGAGAAATATTATTCAAGTGAGATTTCATAAACTAACGAGTTATATCAAACAATCGAAACTCAATTGGTCAGGTCCGTAACGGCGCTGTTATGGTGTCTACTTTTTCCTCTTTTTGTCCAATTACAAGTAGATAACGAGACAGACAAATTGTCACTCCAGCAAAACTAAATAGATTTAGTTAGTGAAAAATACAATAAGAACGTAATTAATTTAATAGTATATAATGTTTTTTTAAAATTTTAATATATTTTTTACGATTTAATAATTTAAATTACTGTATATTTATTATGTACTTAGAATTGCGTATCCAAACAGAAGGTTCAAATGATAAGTGATCCGTCGAGAAGACCAAACTGCGAAAGATTAAATAATTTTGTTTCCCTCTATCTTCTTCTTATATATATAAAATAAAACGCAGACTGAATTGAATCTTTGAAAGGACTTTTGAATGAAAGTCGGCCGAGCAATTTTTTCTCTGTTGGATGTTGAAATGGCATCCATGGACTAAAGCGGGCCCAACGCGCCTTTCGATTTGGACTTAAACTTCCATAATTTCAAAGAAATCTCTGGACCGATCACATGTAAGAAATTAGGTCCGTAGTACACCACAGTAGGGTTTTTTTGTTGCTTCGGAAAAAAAAAGGATCTTTTTTTTGACAACGGAAAAAAAAAAAAGGATCTTTGATGCCAAGATCTATTAATACAAATTATTTTTTTTTTCTGTTGCCCTTTTCTTTGACCCTCTGTTTGGCAAACAAAAAGAAAAGAAAAAAAAAAACACACAATTCAAAGTATTTTCTGCTTTTTGGAAATAATGAAAGAAAATCGTGGAAAAAGTTGCAAAATAACAGTATTAGCATTTTTTTACATAGTATTTTAAGGAAAAATATTTCAAAAATAAAAAAAATAAAAGTACCTAAATACTCCAGCTTACTACGTAACCCACCAAATTCTCTTTCTCGGTCATTTCCGTAAAACACTGAACATTTGCTGAGAGAACATTGGCAGAGAGAGTGAGGTGATGTTAAGAAATTACTTTTCTCGTGCTGCCTAATTTCTCACCCGAAAAAAGTAATGAACTGATATTCCAAGTCACAAATTAATCATTAATTTGGAACAAAAAAAAATACAAGTAATAAGGGAGGTAATTTAGTTATTTTATTTATATAATTATTTTTTTATTAATTTTTTTTACATTTTAAATATAACAATTTATTTTTTATTTATTTTTTTCTCATATTTTTTTATTTATTGTTTAAATTTATTTACTTTTCTTTCTTATAATTTTTTTTCAATTCATTTACTTTTTTTTATAATTTTTTAAATTATTTTTTTCTTTTTTTTTTTTTCAACAAAAATTTTACTATCGAATCTGTGAGGGAGAACAACACACTGACCAAGAGATGAATCTGATGGGGACAATTATTTAACCAATGTGAGGCTGGTCAAGTGGTCAAGTACAGTGGAATAATGATTTCTGATCCTGCATGTGAGAGTGACAACCGACAAAAGCAAACCCTCATGTGAGTCATGTCCAAGGTCAAAGGGAAAATCAATATCCATTTGGGAAATCTTAAGTAGTTGATACAATGGGAGCAATATGGTTGTCACATACGTATGTAACCAATGAGAAGATTTCTTTTTTGGTTTTTGATTATTTAATTATGAAGGGTATAAATGGTAAACGAAGAGTGGCAAAATAGTAAAACAACTTGAGATAAAATTTAATTTTTCTGCACTAAAGAGATGTCGTTTCTTTTTGTTTGAGGCGCGGGAAATTCAATTATTGATGAAATTTAGATTTTTCGGGCTCAACAAGAGAAATTAATTGCAGATAGTACGACAATATCATAGAAATTCATCTAATAATCTATAATAGCATAGTTGAGTTTAGTAAGTGCAATATACTACTGACACATATAACTATCATCTCATATTGATCTCATTTAAAAGAGCTGAGTAAGTAAATGTCCCTTAAATAAAATAGTTACATATTAGACATCTATAAAATACTAAAATAATTTGATATTAGTAATAAAATTTGTGTGTCACATATTTAAAAAAGACTATATTATAATTCAATTGTATGTCATCCAGTAGTATTATAACTCAAAATAAAGTACAGCAAGAGGCATAACATAATTTGATGAGTTAATATTTAAATTCGCACAACAAAACCAAATAGTAAGAACAGAAAAGTGAATGAAGAGAAAATTGAGAAAGAATAAATATGTAAGTTTTTTTTTATTAGGAGGCCTGTTGCACTATAAAATACACGATGGGGGTAACGTTCCCCTTCTATAAACCCCTCCCTCTCTTCCCAGCATTTGAACTCAAGACTTTTAAAATAAAAGTTTTAAATTCTAAGCACTATAGTATCCCCTAATGGACAATAAGTATGTAAGTTTGTGTTGAAGTCGTCATTATATAATGGTCACGCATGCAAAAGATTAATGTGATTAATTTTTCCTGTGAAAGAAAGGGAAAATTTTTTTTATTGTTCTTTAAATGGTTGTTTCATGGTTATTATATACGAGCAAAATATAAAATAGTAGAAGGAAATTATATGACATAAATGAAAATGTATGATATAATTGAGGAATTATAGGACATGTAAAGTAAAATATACACAAGATTGACGAGGAATAATAAAATTTTTTTGTTAATGGTTTGTTACAAGTGTCATATAATATTCCTTATTTGTCATATAATTTATCATCTTGTCCTATATTTTCACTTTTTGTCATATGTGTCAGACACGAAACAACCATTTAAAGGACAGTCATAGTGGGCCTGGAGAAAGAAAATAATTAATGTGAAATAAATGTTGTGACAATTAATAAGATACCAAAATAATAAACATTGTAATCGTATAAATGCGTACGTAGTATGATAAGTAGTAGCTAAAAACATAATGCAAGTAAATATGGAAGGAGGTAAACTTTTTGGCTGCGCTTGAAGTGCCCATTTGGCAAATGTCATAGACGACATAATTGGAAAAATAGACGATATAATGGACGTAAAATATATGATAAGATTGAGTAGGAAGTATAAAATGTTTTGCTAATGGCTTGTAAAAAGTGTCATATAAGTTTCTGTGTGTGTCATATAATTTCCCAATCTTGTTCTATATTTTGACTTGTTGTCATTGTGGCAGACACGAAACAGTCATTTAAAAGACAACCATGTAGTGGTACTGGAGAAAGAAAAGAAATAATATGAAGTAAATGTTGTGACCATTGGTAAGATACCAAAATAATAAACCTTATTGTCCCATAAATGCGTATATATTGTAATAAGTAGTAGCTGAAAGCATTATGCGAGTAAATATATAATGAGATAAACTTATTTGCTGCACTTGAAGTGCCTATTTGGCAAATGTCATATACGACATAAATAAAAAATATACGGATAAATTATATAACATCTAAAGTAAAATATACGACAAGATTGACCAGGAATTATAAAAAATTTTTTGTTAATAGCTTGTTAAAAGTGTCATATAATTTCATATCTGTCATATAATTTCCCAATCATGTCCTATATCTTGAGTTTTTGTCATATGTGGCAAGCACGAAACAGCCATTTAAAGGACCGTCATGTAGTGGTACTGGAGAAAAAAAAAAGGAATTAATCTGAACTAAATGTTATGACCATTGATAAGATACCAAATAATAAATATTGTAATTACATAAATGCATCAATATTGTGACACGGAGAAGGTGAAAGTATGATGCAAGTAAATATGTAATGAGATAAACTTTTTGGCTGCGCATGAAGTTGCCATTTGGCGAACGTAATGTATGACATAAAAAAAATAAAAATGATATAATGGACAAATTATATGACATCTCATGTAAAATATATGACAAGATTTACCAGAAATTATAAAAAGTTTGTTAATGGCTTGTGAAAAGTGTCATATAATTTTAAGTATGTGTCATATAATTTCTCAATCCTGATATATATTTTTACTTTTTGTCGTATGTGACAGGTAAGAAACAGTCATTTAAAAGACAGCCATGTAGTGGTACTGGAGAAAGAAAAGAAGTAATCTGACATAAATGTTGTGACCATTGATAAGAAACCAAAAGAATAAATATTGTAAATGCATAACTGCGTACATATTGTGATACATAGAAACTGAAAGTATGATGCAAGTAAATATGTACTGAGATAAACTTTTTGGCTGCACTTGAAATGACCATTTGGCGAACTTAATGTATGACATAAATAAAAAAAATTGTGATATAACGGACAAATTATTAGACATCTCATGTAAAATATATGACAAGATTTGCCGGAAATTATAAAAATTTTGTTAATGACCTGTGAAAAGTGTCATATAATTTTAAGTATGTGTCATATAATATCTCAATATTGTTATATATTTTTACTTTTGATCGTATGTGACAGGTAAGAAACAGTCATTTAAAAGACAACTATGTAGTGGTACTAGAGAAATAAAAGAAGTAATCTGAGGTAAATATTGTGACCATTGATAAGATATCAAAATAATAAATATTGTAAACGCATAACTGCATACATATTGTGATACGTAGAAGCTGAAAGTATGATGCAAGTAAATATGTAATTAGATAAACTTTATAGCTGCGCTTGAAATGACCATTTGGCGAACGTAATGTATGACATAAATAAAACAAATTGTGATATAACGGACAAATTATATGGCATCTCATGTAAAATATATAACAAGATTTACCGAAAATTATAAAAATTTTGTTAATGGCCTGTGAAAAGTGTCATATAATTTTAGTATGTGTCATATAATTCTCAATCTTGTGATATATTTTTACTTTTTGTCGTATGTGACAGGTAAGAAACAGTCATTTAAAAGACAGTCATGTAGTGGTACTAGAGAAAAAAAATAAGTAATCTGACGTAAATATTGTGACCATTGATAAGATACCAAAATAATAAATATTGTAAGTTCATAAATGCGTTCATATTGTGATACATAGAAGCTGAAAGCATGATGCAAGTAAATATGTAATGAGATAAACTTTTTAGCTGCACTTAAAGTGGCCATTTAGTGAACGTAATGTATGACATAATTAAAAAAATATATGATATAAAGCAAAAATTTTATGACATATCATGTAAAATATATGACAAGATTTACCAGGAATTATAAAAATTTTGTTAATGGCTTGTAAAAAGTGTCACATAATTTTCTGTATGTGTCATATAATTTCTCAATCTTATCCTATATTTTGATTTGTTGTCGTATGTGGCAGACACGAAACAGTCATTTGCGCAAATACTTGTTTTAATGATACAAAGTATTACCCGTTATTTTTATTAAGAAGAAAACAATCTTTAAAAGCTTTGTGTATATCTAAAAATGTATGTTGTTATTAAATTTAGTTCATATTTCCCTGACTATAACCATTGGAGGTAAAAATTTGTTGCTATGAATAATTAAATACGAAAGTATATTAAAATATGTTTTAATAGTAGTAAAAAAAGTTTAAAACATTTAAATTGACAAGAGATAATAACAATATTAACAATTTACAATAATTAATAAATTTTCTGTATCAGTTTTTATATTAATTTTTGTTAATGTATTTATACATATGATAATTGTTCCCTCTAAAAATGTTTTTTACATCTACCACTGATCATACAAAACGAATGCAATTTAGCATATAGTATACGAGTGCAGTGGCATTTAAATGAAATAAGGAGCAATTTCAATTTACAAAAGGTTTCCCGCTTGAAAATGTGCAGCGCCAACATTGGCTCTTATATTGCTCAAAAAAAACAAACATTGGCCCTTATAATCGATCCACTTGTTTATGGAGGGTAGAGATTTAACTAGTGACTGTAGCTAATAAGTATAAGTGTCCAGTACTACTAACCCCCAAACTTAATTGCTTTTAAAGCTCTCTTTCCCTTCTTGCCCACCCAGCAACAAATTCCAAGAAGAAAGTATATGACATATCAAACAAATTAGGAGATAAGCATATTTTTAGTCCTATACGTTTGCCCCTTTTTTACGCAACTCCATAACGTTAGAGCCGTTTTATTTAAGTCCTACACGTTAGCGACTCATTTTAATCAAGTCCAGATTTAGACGGAGGGTTATTTGACCGTTAAAATCAGCGTTGACCTCAATTAAAATATTATAAAAAAATAAAAATACGTGATTTTAACGTATTAAAATGAAAAAAAAATAAAAATACACTATTTTCAATAGATATACATAAATATAATTTTAAAAAAATTCAATAAACTTAAAAATAAAAAATAAAAAGTTAAAGAAATTTAGTTGAAAACCTAGTTACCGTTAAATACTGTTTTAACTACGTTAAAATATTATGAAAAATAGAAATACGTCATTTTAATGTATTAAAGTGAAAAAAATAGAAATATGTCATTTTCACTAAATATACGTAAATATAATTATAAAAAAATTAAAATTTTAATAAACTTAAAAAAAAAAGAAAAAAATTAAAGAAATTCAGATAAAGACCTGATTGACTGTTAAATACTGTTTTGACTACATTAAAATATTATAAAAAATAAAAATATATTATTTTAACTTATTAAAATGAATGAAGAAATAAAAATATGTCATTTTGATTAAATATACGTAAAAACAATTGTAAAAAAATTAAAAAATAAAAATTTCAATAAATTTAAAAACAAAAAAATTTAAAAAAAACCCAAAAGTAATAAAAGAAAATTATTAATTTTTTAAAAAATATTTTTAAAATTATTAAAAATTAAATAAAATTAAATAAAATATAAAAATGTTAATTTCTCTCATTCTTTCCTCCTTTCTCTCTCCTCCCTCCTCTCTTTCTCTCTCATCACCTCTCTCTGCTCTCTCGTCCCTCTTTCTCCTCCCTCCTCTCTTTCTCTCTCATTACCTCTCTCTGCTCTCTCCTCACCTCTCTCTCCTCCATCTCTGTCTTCTCCCTCCTCCCCCTCTTTTCCTTCCTCCCTTTCTCTCTCCTTGTCATATAAGATCCAATTTTGTGTTCATATAATCCAACAATTTTTTTCTTTACAAAAATGTGAAAGCAGGCAGGAAGAGGATGATGACAAGGAAAGAGAAAGGGATGAAGGAAAAGAGAGGGGGAGGAGGGAGGAGAGAGAGACGAAGGGGAGAGAGGCGAGGAGAGAGACAGAGAGGAGGGAGGAGAGAGAAAGGAATGGAGAAGAGAGAATGAATTTTTTTTATTTTTCTTTTATTTTTTTAATTGTTGATAATTTTAAAAATATTTTTAAAAATTAATATTTTGTATAAACCAAAATTTATAATTTTCTTTTCTTTTTTTTAAATTTAGTGAAATTTTAATTTTTTTTTACAATTGTATTTATGATATTTAATCAAAATGACATATTTTTATTTTTTTATTCACTTTAATAAGTTAAAATGACATATTTTTATTTTTTTATTCACTTTAATACATTAAAATGACGTATTTTGATTTTTTCATAATATTTTCACGTAGTCAAAGCAGTATTTAACAGTCAACCAGGTTTCCAACTTATTTTTTTTAATTTTTTCTTTTTGTTTTTAAATTTATTGAAATTTTTTATTTTTTATAATTATATTTACGTATATTTATTCAAAATAGCATATTTTTATTTTTTATTCACTTTAATACGTTAAAATCAAGTATTTCTATTTTTTATAATAATTTAATGCGGTCAATATTGTATTTAACGGTCAACCAAACGTCCGTCCAAAATTGGACTCGATTAAAATGACTCATTAACGTGTAGGACTTAAATAAAACGACTCTAACGTTATGGAGCTGCGTAAAAAAAGGACAAACGTATAGGACTAAAAATATGCTTATCCCCAAACAAATTATATTACACAAGTTATATGTACTATTAAAAAAAATTTTAATAGCTAGTTTTGTATGTCATGTAATTTTTTAAAAATGTCATATAATTCCTTTCTTGTGTCATATAATTTTTCTGTTGTGTCTTATATGACAACCACCAAACAACCACTGAAAAGACAGCCATGTAGTGGTGCTCATACGGGAATTACCCAAGTGTGTTGCAAAAGAAACAAAAATGTCTTATGGAATGAGTTAAGATATCTAAAATTGATAGGAGTGTTACTACATAGCTGTCTCTTAAATGGTTGTTTCGTATCTATCAGATACAACATGTCACTTCAAATATTTAACATATTAAGGAAACTATACGGACAGTCATGTTAAAAGAAAATATATGACAAGTGTAACTAGCCCTTAAAAATTTTTTTAATGGCTTATTACACATGTTATAATTTTTTTGACATGTCATATAATTTTTGACTGGGTCATATATTTTATCTATTATGTTGTATATGACAGCAACGAAACAGTCACCTAAAAAATTGACAAAAAGTTTCTTCGAATAGCAAGATGGGAAAGTTTTTTTGGTTGTATGTTTGGTGGCCGTCAATATACGACAAAATCAGGCAATTCTACAAGATGGTGGAGGAACTAAAAAGAAAGTATATGACATATCAAAGAAATTATATGACAGCTCATATGCACCATTAAAAACTTTTTTTTAATGGCTAGTTGTGTGTGTCGTGTAGTTTTTTTGATGTGTCATATAACTTCTTTATTGTATCATATAATTTACTTGTTGTGTCGTATATGTTAGCCACCAAACAACCTCTAAAGAGACGGTCATATAATGGTGCTTTAGAAAGAATAGATAGAGTAAATATGTCTAGGGAAAGGGGCCAAATATCGTACAATAGCAAGAGAAGGAATATGTCAAAAGTGAATTGTCTTATGGGAAAAGTAATGTTGTTGTAGTAAGTGACTAAGTGTTGTATAAAAGAAATACGTGTCGTAATCATTTAATCATTTGTCATAGAAAAATAAGGAAATAAGTGTAAAAAATTGTTTCCAGTGGTCCTCCTTTCCTATGTTATAACTGATGGGGAACGAAAAAATATTAATGATAAAAAAAAGAAAATGGATTGTATCCAAACTACACTTTGTTTAGTCCGTTAGATGGAATGACTTGGTCGACAAATGACTTGAATAACAAAGCAGATTAGATTTTCTTTTTAAATACTTACAAATATGCTAATAATACTTTATTTTATTATTTTATTTTATTTGTAGTAAATTAGTAATAATAGGAAAGATTTAGAAGTTTCTGTTTTATTAATTTTCTTCTTCATCTTAAGCTAAAAAAAAAAAAATCTTCTTCTTCATCTCAAGCTTAAAAAAAAAAGGAAAATCTTCTTCTTCATCTCGTTCCTTGTCATTTGGTTGTTTTTTTTTTTTACAATATTTGTTAATTTTATTCTATTTTTTAGTAAAATTCACTCATTATATTACATAACAAAAATTTATTTTTTCATTTTTTAATTTGAAATAGAGTCCATTTGTTATATAATCTAAGATTATGAATAAGTTACACTTATTAAAAAATATGAATCAAATTAAAATTTTTTTAATCAACTTGTATCTTGCTTTGTTGCTTTATTGGTTAGTACATAGTATTTTGGTCTCGTGATCCTTATTTAATAAAAAAGAAAAAAATAAAAAGAAAAAAGAATTGAATTTTCTTTGTTAACGCTTAATGCCACAGTTTGGCTACTGCTGCATGAAATTTTTTTAAATTAATAAAACTGAACTGGAGGCTTATAGTCAAGTTGTTGAGTAGTTTGTCATACGATGAGATTGTTATTTTAGTATTATTTATTTATTTTTTTTATCTAACACGATGAGTGAAGTTTTTTAAAAAAATAAAAAAAATTAAATTTATGTTGTATTAGATTATAAATAAATTTTATCCCTGATAAAAGAGAATAAAATTAATAACTACCAATTTAAAAGTTTGTTGAATTACATCATAACATAATTTTTTTCATTCTCACATCCCAGTTCTTTCCAAGATTAGATTTGTACTTTTATACATACACATTAATTTTTTAAGAAAACTTAACAGAGATAAATGTTTTAATTTTCTTAGAATAAACAAATATAGCAATCTCATCGTATGATAAACTACTCAACGACTCTTCCTCATAAAAAAAAGTCAACAACTAGCATGCACGATTGTTCTAAAAGCAATCTAAAAATTATAAAAAGTTCAATAATTAACATAAAAATAAAAAAATTAATTGCATCACTTAAATGAAATTATGTTCCTTTTAATTTTTTTTAAGTCAAAACTAGCGAAGAATATAACACTAAAGGTTCAATAAAAAAAAAGGTATTGCAATATCGAAAAATTAGGAAGTAACAAAGTTGCATTCCGTTTAATAAGAAGTAATAAAATTCAATATAAATTATTGAATAATATCTCTTGTAATTTCGAAAAAAAGAAAATCCAATGGCCAATATTTCCCGAAATGATAATCTAATAGAAGCAATTCTGTGTCATTCTATCCATATTCCTAAAACCAAATCTTGTCTAACCATATTCTTGGAACCAAATCTTTGCCATTCAAGTTTCATGTTATTGGTTCTTTAGCCAGCTCCAATTATACACAGGTTTCTGTGCATGCCCTGATCTCATATTCTACATCAAAGATGCTAGAAAGTATATTTTGTTTAGAATGCTTTGCCTCGTGTCCTGCATAAAAATTAAAAAGTGAACTTAGAATAAACAATCACTTAGGGTAATAAAGATAAAAAGAACATCCAATAACTTAATAGCAATGTGTCTTGCAATTGGGGATAATTTAAACATTCAGTAACATCAAACACGTGGAAATACAAAAAAATAAATAATTCTTATCTAACAATTACATTAACTCAAAATACTCTATCTACCGTCCCAGTATATATTTCTATATTCTGTATCCAAACGTTCCAGTAAATACATTAAGGGCTCCTCCTCTTGAGGGAGAACATGATTCTCGTCTTGGTCTTTCATTAGATGTGGGCTCAACAAAGCAAAAACGTGAAGTAGGTAGCCTAGGCCTACCCCTAGAAGCTGAAAGTGGCCTCTCAGGTCTTGATGTTCTTAAATTTGGTGGTGCATTCAGTGAAAAACGAAGTATGTCTAAGGGCTTCCAAACCATGGAATTCTTGCACAACTTAAAATAAAATGAGAGGAAATATCTATTGAAAGGAAACCAATGCACATAAGACCAAATGAGACCAAATGAGAGGAAATCACTGGAATGGGGAAAATATAATTATATAAATCAGCTTATCCAATAACAATTAAGTGTTGTGCCAATAAGTAACTGTAAAAGGCAACAGAAATAAGAACACAAGTAGCTCAGTAGTTATTAGTATCAGGAACATCACAAAAAGACATAGTGCTGGTTCACATAAAAAGAACTAGAACCAATATGATCTTTTCCTTTCACAAGTTTCGGTCGTACATTTCTTATATTATATCCATGAAACAAGTTAAATAGACAAAATCTATCCAATTTGTTTCAGAACCACAGTTTCTAATTGACTACTAAAAACTTTAAAAGTTTTTAAAATCTAATGTCGTAATTCAGCGTATTGCATATCTAGCTTTTGTTTTTCAGATTATAACATCAAGAAAACATGCTACAACATTTACTAGAATTTAAACACAGCATTGAAGAAGAAACCAACACAACACAACCATTGATGCATTGAAAATTGTGACAAAATAATTACGTTCATAAGAAGAATAAAACAAAGGCATAACATAATTTGCACTCAAATGTATCTGGATCATATATTGTTCAAGAGAACTATCATGTAACCAGCTCTGTGAGATAAAATGCAAAAGTTGTTACACTGCATTGACAAACAGCTCATCTTTACTATTACTGAAAACATAAAATCTTGTTAGGAGATTATAGATTAGTCTCAAATAGCACATAGACACATACCGATCTACCTACAGCAAGAGCTATGAAGTCCTCCACTAAAAAAGGCCCAAGCCTCAAAGATTTCATTACTTTATCCCTCACCAACGTTGGATCTCCATAAACTAGTTGGGTTAGGCCTGTAATATGAGAAACAAAAAAAAGGGGGAGAGACACATACTGAAAACAATTTGCAAAATAAATAGTGAAGATACTGAAGAAAATTCACAAAATAAAATAGTGAATTCAATAAAATAAAATGTCCTCTCTGCTAGCCTTTTCCACTTTTTCCAGCTAGTGGATCCAATATATTGCAAGTCGATCTACAATAAAGGTGACACATAGATTACATGCATAGGTATTTGAATCCTTGGATGTTTGGACCTACAAGATTTATGAGGGACAACATACTCTAAGTAAATTGATGCTGCAATTGACATCACTGGTAAATGAACTAGATCACAAAGCATGACCTCCAAAAACAACCTTTGCCATCTCAAAAAGGAGAATCGACATGCAATACTGACCACATGACTCAATATCAATGCTACTACTTGTCTGAAGTGCCGGTCTGAAGGTAGTGATAGTGGTAGTGACAAATAGCTAACAATTACAGCTCCTTATGGATAACTTATTTGATAAGAGACAACACCAAGAGGGAAAAAAAAAACAATCAAAAAGCCTTTCAATGGTAAATTTCAATCAGAAATCTCTTGAAAAAAAGAAAGTTAAACTTACTTGTGCACACTGTCACACAATCTGTTGTTTTCAAGAGGTAAAAGACATGTATAAAGGCCTGAACCGTATTTTCCTGCAACAAAGAGATAGAGATCCAACCAACAAAAATATATGTACCCAAAATTAATAAGACTACAACGGTCACTTCTATATACAAAACTAGGACACTGCCTACCAAAGGCAATAGCCCTTATATTCTCTTGGCAACCAAAAAAAAATATATAAAGATTCCTTCAAAACAAAGATATTTCCTCTTATTTCATTTTATTAAGCTAAATACAATACTTTTGAAGCAAAAACAACCACCATAACAAAAGATAGATGTAAGTATAGCATGCGAGAACATCATGTCTTGGCACAAATTTGAAATCGCAGACATTGTCGGTCTCATGGTGACCGCCAGAAATATCAACAACCACTACATGTACCTTTTCATTCTCATTCACGAGATTTATCATAAACACGATCCAAACATAAAAGAAAAAAAAAATCTTAACTCAACGTTAGGTTTGTGTAAATCACCGTATCTTCCTCCTTCCTTTGTCTTTGGTCTCCATTCTACTTTTACATATGTGTTTGCATTACAACATCCAAGGTCATCACATCTCTCTGTACTCAAAATTAAATTGACCACAACATCTATTTTGAGATCCTACCAAGAATGTACTGTTTCTTGAACGAGAAAATATTAAAAAAAAGGTCCAAACATTCTGGCAAAGCACCGCCAATTTTGATTTTTTTTTTTCATTTTTTACTTCCAAACAATAACAAAAACTACAAATCCAACTCCGACAAGCAAACAAAGATGAAAACAAAGACATTCAACTACTGTTCACTCATAATTGAGCTGACTCATATCCCGATTCCAATATTTGATCCCACAAAATTGCAGAAAGTCATTCATGAAAGCAAATTCAGCTCCAAAAAAGCATTAATTGGACCAAAATAAGAACCTGAAGATAAATTTGGGTAAAAATTTACCCATTCTCATCTAACTTAGCATGAGCATGAAGTTAAAGTTCAAAATATTTGTAATGTTAATCAAAATCCATTTTGACGGCAATTAAGCCAAACGTAAACAAAGGGCATCAATTGAACAAAATAATAAAATTATGACATGAAAAAATGAAATTAAATATATAACAATAGCCTGGTAACTAGTATTTCCAGAACCTGCACACTCCCAAATAGAAAAAAACAAGAACAAAGTGGATCGAAGGGGAAATAGTCGTAAAGATAAGGGAAAAATTCAATCAAGCATGCATTTCCTAGTTTGATGACAACTTGTGTAAGTTACTTTGATGCAAATGTCATTAACAAAGCACAAAACTACTTCACAAGTTTTGATTACAAAATTATAGTATACATAGGGCGTCTTGGCGCACAAGGCTTCGATAGCGTAAGATCTAGAGAAGCACAAATGTTATCACCAAGATACTCTTCCAGAGACTCAAACATGTTCTTACAAAGTTACAGCCTTATAAGATCTATATATAGCGAGAAAATCATTGAGATTAAGCGAGTTCATTTTGCAACTTACAGTGTCCATAGGCAAGCAAAGTAATGTGGCAGTTATTCCAGGAGCAGCAATAGCCACAAACCTCTTCAATTTAGTGGCTTCCTCATTCCCAGACTATTTTAAGAGCCAATTTTTGTACAGTATCATTAGTATAGAAATTAATGGACTTGAAGTGCACAGTGCACACAATATTGACTAAATTCCCTATCCAAAAACCTTTGAGCCTCTCAGTCCCGCAATCATCTGGATATGCTCAAAAAGACTCCTCTGCTCGCCAAGCTCAAAAGTTCAGTTTCCAAAAAAAAAAAAAAAGAGTTTTAAAAGTGAAATATTTGATTAGAAAATGCTTATTAATTGACTAAAAATGGTAAGGGAGAGAAGTAAAAAATTCGTAAAAAAAAAACAAAAAAAAAAGTTCAATCTTTACTACAATTGAGTGAAATAATAGCAATAGAGAGTCGAAGAGAAGCAAACCTGCAATAGGCATTGAAAGATTTAGAGAGCTTAGAAACTATAATAGAGTCCACAACCTTCTCTTCATCATTTCTGATTTGTGGATTTATGGCTTGAGCTTTTGCTTTCACTGCCACCAAGCGCCTCTCCCTCTATTCTTGATTTTTCGTGCAATTGTCATCATCTTTATACCACAATTTTCTCTTGGATTGTATTGCTGGTGTTCATAATAACAACCAAACTGTAAGCCTCCTTCCAAAAAACAAGTTTAAAAAAAACCCATTAGAGTTCTTAAATTTTTGGCTCACGGGATTTATGAAAGAGCTTGAGGAGAGAGAGATGCAAAGTTGCAGAGAATGTAATTTAAAATTAATTAAGTTATTTTTTTAAAACCCTATTTTACCTTTTTTGTACAAATTTTATTATAGCATTTTTCAATTGAAAAGACAAAAACATCCTCCACATGCTTGACGAATTGTTGCCTGCCACCTGTCCGTGTGGCAATTGAGGCACTGATTGTGTAAGCTACGTAGTCGTCCTCCATCCATTTATGCGGTTGATAAGATAGTATTCATTGTGCAAACTAGCTTATATGACTGTTGCTTTAAATGGTAATAAACTTAATTATTTTTTAATAATATCTTAAGTTTAAATTTTGTGTATTAAAAAAATAAGTGTTGAAAGAAATTTATCTTTTTTTAAAAGATTCACTCAACTTAAACTGAATTAATCAGAATTTAATGAATTTCTGAATACTAAAAAAAATTATCCCCTTTAAAAAATCTACTCGACTTAAAATGAATTAGTCAGAATATAATAAATTTTTGAATATTAGAGTTTTAGAAAAAAAGAAAAAAAAATGGCACGCTTACAAATTCAATCAACATGAACAGAAACAGATTGCACAGAATTTTTGAACCCATAAATTTTTTTGGTACTCTATCGTGGAGTGGCTGGAAAAATATTTAATTGGACACCTCAGCTTAAGTCTGCGGGAAAAAACAAAAAAAGGCCTATCACATTTGACGACAAAGCCGCCTCTGGTGAATTCTTCTTGGTCTTGGTGTAGACTGAAGAAAATGTGAAAGCTTCAGTTATATCAGCATCACACCTCGCTCCCAAGATAATGTAAATTATTTAAAGCCAGATCTTACGGATAAGAATTGACTTTACCTGCCTCTAGCCCAAGTTGTTTTGCCTGGTATTTGATCAGAGACGTGCAGACACCATACTAATTCTAAGCTCATCCAACATTTTTCCCACTTTCTGCGCTAGAATCAAGAACCGGCGGATCCCGGCAACACAATTTTTTTGAACAGTCAATCTCAATGTCGTCCAAGCCAGAGATGGAGCTGCTATCGTTTCTACTTTTCCTGCAAGTACTATTTCAGCTCCTCCCTTTTTCCTTTTCGTTACATGGCGGAAACGAAACCGATAGACTTTCTCTTCTAGCGTTTAAGGCTCACATTACAGGCGATCCGCTTGGAAGACTAAGCTCCTGGAACGAATCCATTCACTTCTGCGAGTGGTCTGGCGTTGCTTGCGGACGCAGGCATCAGAGAGTTGTTGAGCTTGACCTCCATGATAGCAAATTGGTAGGCAGCCTCGCACCCCACATTGGAAACCTGAGCTTTCTCAGATTGATCAACCTGGAAAACAACAGCCTAAGCAATAGCATTCCACCAGAAATAGGTCGTCTTTTCCGGTTACAGAAGTTAGGCCTCACCCGAAACATGTTTAGCGGTGAAATTCCTGCGAATATATCTCGCTGTTTTGATCTCCTGGCCCTTGGCTTAAGTTACAACAACCTAATTGGTAAGCTTCCAGCAGAACTTGGATCGTTATCGAGGCTAGGATTACTTTTCTTCGACAGGAACAATTTGACTGGTGAGATACCTGCTTCCTTTGGAAACCTTTCATCTCTTGAGAGCATCTACGGATCAATAAATAATTTGCAGGGAGGAATTCCAGAGAGTTTTGGACAATTGAAAAAACTAGCAAATATGTCATTTGGTGCAAATAATTTAGTTGGTATGATCCCTCCATCCATATATAATCTCTCTTCTCTGACTCTTTTCTCCGTGCCAGTTAATCAACTTCATGGAACACTTCCACCTCACTTGGGTCAAACCCTTCCAAATCTAAAAAATTTCAAGATTCATACCAACCAGTTCAGTGGATTAATTCCTCCATCAATTTCTAATCTCTCAGAACTTGCTGTTCTTAGCATTTCGAAGAACAAGTTCACGGGGAAAGTGCCCACTCTTGAAAAGCTGCATAATCTGCAGCAACTGGCCATTGAGGAGAATATTCTTGGCAATGGTGAAGATGATGATCTGAACTTCCTGTATTCTTTGGCAAATAACAGTGGTTTGCAGATATTGGTTATAAGTGACAACAACCTTGGAGGGGTGCTGCCGGAAGTAATACGCAACTTCTCAGAGCTGACGATAATGGGATTTGGAAGAAATCAAATACGCGGGAGCATACCAAATGAGATAGGAAATCTCGTCAATCTGGTGGCCTTGGGTTTGGAGACAAATCAATTGACAGGCATCATACCAAGTTCAATAGGTAAATTAACAAACCTGAATGATCTGTTTTTTAATGGAAACAGAATCTCTGGGAGCATTCCATCTTCTGTAGGCAATATGACTTCGTTAGGGAGAGTAAACTTAAGACTAAATAATTTGCAGGGAAGCATTCCATCTAGTCTTGGAAATTGCCGAAACTTATTATCTCTGGCTTTATCTCAGAACCATCTAACAGGCCCCATCCCCTTAGAAGTGATGAGAATTTCATCCCTGGCAATGTATTTAGTTCTATCTGAAAATGAACTGACCGGTTCCCTTCCACTGGAAGTGGGTCAGTTGCATAATCTTGGTTACCTTGATGTTTCATATAACAAGTTATCGGGTGCAATCCCCTCAACTCTAGGCAGTTGCACAAGTTTGGAAAGTCTGCATTTGGAGGGGAACCGTTTTCAAGGGACTATTCCAGAGTCTTTGAATTCTTTGAAAGCAATGCAAGATCTTAATCTCTCTCACAATAGCTTGACTGGCCAAATCCCCTTGTTTTTGGAAGACTTTAAGTTGCTGGAGAATCTGGATTTGTCATACAATAACCTTGAAGGTGAAGTACCCGTCCGAGGAGTCTTTGAAAATGCAAGTGCGGTTTTTGTCGTGGGGAACAAGAAGCTTTGTGGAGGACTAGCTCAGTTTAACCTGCCCAAATGCATCCCCAACTCAACAAATCAGAAATCATCCATAAAGCTGAAGTTGTTGAAGGGAATTATTCCTGGGACTCTTGGAGCAATCTTGATGGCGTTTATTTTACTGTTCTTATACATACATATAAGAAAACATAAACCATCTTCAGGATCTTCATTTTCCATCCCTTTTCAGCAAGTAACTTATGGAGATCTTGTTAAAGCAACTAAGAGCTTTTCTTCAAATAACTTAATAGGTACAGGCAGCTCTGGGTCTGTATATCTAGGAAGTCTAAAGCTACATGAAATGGTCACCGAGGTTGCTGTGAAAGTAATCGATCTCTTAAAAAGAGGCGCTTCGAAAAGTTTTATGATAGAATGCGAAGCATTGAAAAACATCAGACATCGCAATATCGTAAGAATATTAACAGCATGTTCGAGTATTGACTTCCAAGGCAACGATTTTAAAGCCTTAGTGTACCAATATATGGTCAATGGAAGTCTCGAAGAGTGGTTGCACCGCACTGAAAATTTTGACAAGCAACAAGAACCAAGATACCTGAATCGCATTCAAAGATTAAGCATTGCAATTGATGTGGCAAGCGCCATCGACTATTTGCACCACGGTTGTCCAATGCCCATTGTTCATGGCGATCTGAAGCCGAGCAATGTTCTTTTGGACAGCAACATGACCGCCCTTGTGGGAGATTTTGGATTGGCGAGGTTTCTTCAAGAAACTCCCAACCAGTTGATTTCAAATCAGAGCAGCTCCATCGGCATAAAAGGCACCATTGGCTATGCAGCCCCAGGTAAAAATGAATTTGTCAATCTTTTACTGATTTCAATATTATTTTCAGTACATGTTAATAAGGCAGTGCTCATATTAAAGTGCTTAGTGCTTACCTCTTTTTGATTCCTTCTAACAACCATGAAAAACCTTCAACTAAAGTTTCTCACAACAACAAAAAAGAGGAAAAAACCTTGATTTACTGCATTAAAATTAGAGATTTAAGTCAGCCATAGTCCATTGTGAATCTACACTGCATAAATCCGCGGCTTTTTTCTTCTAGAAAGCCTGCAAACATTTACTTACTTATAAAAAAAGTTCACATGAAAGTATATTGCTTTCGCTTAAATCTCCAAATATTACCATTTTATCTAACATATGAGTCATTACCATATAACCATTGCGCTAAAGGTAATTATCCCTCCAAGCCTTGAGAGGGGGGGGGGGGGGGGGGGGCGGGGGGGGGGGGGCTCTGTTTGTTTGAACAGCAAATAGCGGGTTGAGTTTCAAACTGAAATTGTGAACTGAATGGAAATCAGAGAGTTTGAGAATTGCACAGAAAGTTCAATGTTTCATTCCACTTATGCTCCCTTACATGGGAAATCAAAAACATTACAAATGATTACATGGAAACATGCTTTTTCATGCATGTAGATAGCTTAACTTGGATTCTGAAACTTCACAGCTTTGCTGCTGACAAAAAACCAGGCTACAACTAACTTTTAAACTTCTAAATAACTGCAGGTTACAGATTGAGCGAAGTCTAAACATTAGCTTTAGCTATAATATAACCTTCAAAAAATTTCCAACTAACATTTGAATTATTGGCAGGTAATGTTAAAAAAGCATCAAAACTTAAGAACATGTGGGAAATGCTCACTCAATATTTGTCATCTGAATTGGCACTGCAGAATATGGCATGGGAAGCCAGTTGACGGCTTATGGCGATGTGTACAGCTATGGCATCCTACTGTTGGAGATGTTTACGGGAAAGAGACCGACAGACGACATGTTCAAGGAAGGATTGAATCTTCACAACTTTGCTAAAATGGCTTTGCCTGATCGTGTAATGGAAGTGGTGGACCCAATAGTCCTGCAAGAAGACGAGGAAACAAGCATTGATGTTAGCGGTCACAACATTTCCGAATGTATGGCTGCAGCTATCATGGTCGGAGTGGCTTGCTCTGAAGAATCACCAAGGGAGCGGATGGAAATTGGCATTGCGGTGGCCGAATTGCAACGAATCAGGAACTCCCTTCTGGGAATTGGTGGGCATGGAACAACGTGAGGACGTTGCCTCAAATTAAGGTAAACTATAAATATTATATTTAATACTTATTATTTTTATTTACTTTTTTAGTATAATTTATTTATTATTTTCTTGTCATTTTATGTTAAATAAATCTAATTTATTATTTTTTTTATCTTTAAGTAAACATCACTTATTATTTAATATTAGATTATGAGTAAGTTATATATATTAAAAAAAGTGAGTTAGATTAAAAATCTTTCAAATAAAAAATGATGAAATAAATTTGTATGAATTAAATTATTGCACACAAATGATAACCAAAATGTAGATAAGAATAGCAAGCAACAAACATTCCCTTATAACATTTTGCTAAAATTTGCTTCCTAATGCAGGTTTCCCAGATTATGGAAACAGCAAATTTATAAATCAGGTTTTGTGGGAGTGCGAATTCCTGCCAACATCTGGTGATTTGTATTTTTTAGGCTTCTTTTTCCTTTATTATTATCATTTTTTAATCTTTTTGGTTTTTCGAACGGAGGAAATGCTTAATTCTATATTCATATGTATTTACCATGAAGACAAACTACACCTAAATGGTAAAGTTCAGACTTGTAATTATTGCATACACACATGTTGATAAAATGTGAAGTAGCAGCCAAAGATTGACCAGAGGTGGAGAAGCAGCAAAAACAACCATGAAAGAGACCAACAAGTTCAACCAAAAAAACAAAAAAAAGAGAGACCAATAAGATGATGCAGCATCTAACAGAAGAAAAGGGTAAAAAACGTTGAAAGGTCATTAAATTACACATCCATATAGATTCTCCTATTCTTTCCTCTCTTCTTTTTTTTTTTTTTTTGAAATGCCTTCAAAATTCAAATGATGTTTTGATAACCATTGAAAAAGATCACAACTTGTTGGAACGGCCTTTGGATTGCACTTGACCTTTTTGGTTAGTCGCTACTTGACAGCATTTTGGTTTAATTTCCTTGTCTGCCACCTCCTAACAAAATATTATAACTTTTTCTAGGAGGCTTGAAAACTTGTGATTTCTTTTCTATTGTGTTAGTTATAGATTACTAAAGCTAACTAACAATTAAATTTGAAAATTGTTAAAAAGAATTTTCCTATACAATTTAATTTTAAATAATATTAAAATAATTAGATAATTTATCTTATAATATCGAATAATGTATCCTTTTTTTTTTAAATTTTAATCATCTAACGATACTTATACTTTAATCTTATTTTGATTATACTTTAAAAAATTTTATTGTGTATTTCCTTTTTAAAAGAATGCAATATAGTCAAATGAATGTCGGAATATGAGTGCTAATTTTCGGCTAACAGCATGCAAACTTTCAATAAAACTTTCACATCTTTCAGCTGACTTGGCACTTTTTTTTTACATTGAATAATAAACAGAAAATTTTGAATCAAATTCGAACTCAATCCTAATTCGACCTATTTTACTTAAATTTTTTTTAACAAAACAAAAAAATAAAAAAAAATATAGCATATTTTATATTATAAAAGTATAGATTCTACTCTTTTCAATATAAATATTAATTATAAATTTTTTAAGAATATTTTGAAATTTTTTATGTAATTTTAAATTTTATTTTAATTTTTTAGAATATTTTAAAAGAAATTTTTTCAATTATTTTTTGATCATACAATTTTCTTTAATTTTAAAAAAATTTTTGGCAAAATTTTTGAAAATTTTTATACTTTCAAAATTTTTAATAAAAATTATCATGTCATTAATTTTGATAACGTGACTAATCTGTGAGTTGACCCGAATTCGAACCGAATCTGAAGTGACTCAATTTAAAATAACCTGAAAATAACTTGACCTATAAATAACTCGGTTTAAGGTGACCTGAACCCACAACGACCCTACCCAAATTTAACCCGATAACCTATTTTGACATTTATAACTGCAATATCTAAAAATGTATCCAAGCAGTGCTAGGATTTTTTTTTTCCTTTCTTGGATAAAATTGATTTGCGCCATCACCGGCGATACTGTCCTTAAGAAAGTCAATTTGCTCAAGCGAAGTCCTTTTTTTTTTTTTTTTTTGAAAGAGCAATAATAAATGTATTAAATTTTTATTTTTTTAATTAATTTCTGAAATAAAATAAAATAAATAATTTTAAAAATAAAATTAATAATTTTTTACTAAAAAATAATAATTTTTAATTTTTGTTCTAAAAATTATACATTTTATTTTATTCAGTATATCAATTAAAATATAAAAATTCAGTGCACCAATATTTTTCTTTTGAAAAGTGACTCGTGCCAGTAAAATTTTTTTTTCAGAAAAATGATTTGCCTCAACAATACTCGATTTAAGAAAACTGGTTTGCGCCAGCAAAACTCGATTTAAGAAACTTGCTTTGTGCCATCGAAACTACTTTTAGAAAAATTTACTTGCGCCAACAAAACTTCTTTTGAGAAAAATTGATTTGCTTTTCGTTCTCATTTGTGTTTGTTAAATTTAATCAATTCATTATCACTCTTAATAAACATAATAGTAACTCGTATTGTTTTGTAATCATCAAAATTGAACGGGAAACTCAGGGTATCAACACTTTTCAATTAGCCTTATACATTATACACTCATGAACTTTTGGTACCAGCTCATATATAGTAATAAAGAACTAAAATAATTTTTTTACGAATTCTAATGTATAATAAAGTTAATAAAATTGGCCTAAAAATATGAAATATTTTTAAAGATAGTGGTTCAACCTAGCATTAAGAATTAAGATATAATTTTCATTGTCCAAACACAAAAATAACTGCACTAAAAATGACTCGAACATATAATGATTCTGAGTAAAATTAATATGACTTGACTTGTTTGATATACAAATCTAAAAAACAGATGTCTATTCTTAGTTACAAAAAAAATAGTCAATCAAATCATTCAAAGAGCTTCTAGCCACACAGCTTGGTTCGGCAACTAGAAATTCAATCATACACTGATGAACTTATAAACGAAAGTCAAATCGTGTAGGAAATTTTCTCCTAATTGACAAAGGATGCATATATGCTTATGGAGTCTTGCTTGAGCTCGGAATATTTTCTTTTCTTTTTTTAGTAGAAAACGGATATTCATTCATCCAGACAAACCAAATACATCACGGTTAATAAAAGAGAAGAAAGTCGGAATACTATTTCGTGGCCATATATCCTCTCCAGGACCAGATAAAGCAAATTGAGCAAGAGTGTGAGCAACCTCATTCAGAGCTTGGAATATATTCTTTTAAAGCACAAATCTTTATTGTAGTTAACAACCCTAATAAGGATTAGTGAAGGCAACATCTTTGGGCTGAGGCCCAAAAGCTATAACATTTCGGAGACTTCAAACGAAAGTGGTCTTACCTGGAAAACTAGGGAATCACCCTGAGTTCCTTATGAACACCCCAATATTAGAAAGATACCTTTCCTAACTTACACATTCCCCACTCAATAGAAATCTACTAAATCTCCTATAAATTCCCTAAGAACATTGTTTCCAAAATAATGACTTCATAGTTACTAAACTCCTTATTCTTTACCCCTTTTACATTACGCTGACTTAAAATATTATAATACTAACGATAGCTTCAATCTGATATCCTATAGTTTTGCCTTATTTAACAAGTCACAAGCTTGGTCTAGCACCCCATGCCTTTCATGCCTTTTATGGTCGGCCCACTTGCAGCCATCCTTGATAAAGCAGGATCAAACTCCTTATCTTATTCCTTGCCGAAATGCTAAATCTATAATTAAACCTCCATTTTATGCGTGACAACCATTTTATTTATTAATGAATAAGGTGAAATAAAACATATTCTGTTTTCTGGTACATCCTGAAACCATTAAATAGAGGCTTGCAGGATATGTCCCAGCTCTTTCTAGATCATTAAGAAGCGAAAATCAGGATCGATTTCTATAATCTATTTAAGGGTAGCATTCAAGTGTGAACATTGACACAGATTACCTTCACCAAAGTCAAAAATAGCTAACTAACAACAATCTAAGTTTATTACGCTAAGGAATGGTGATTAGATAAAGTTGACAAGGATAACATCTTGTTAATGGATCACCAATTATGGCAGACTGATTTGGAAGATATTTATCTATCATCTTCTGCCTTCAAAAATGAACTAATATTTTTCAATATCCACCAAAATAATTGTCAAGGCTGCAGCAGTTCTCAATCCCTCAGCATTCGAATTCGTCAGGTATATTCCATGCATGGGGGACTTTGGACTACTTGTCTCCAAAAACCCTCATCTGTTGCTTATATTTAAATTCAGAACCTCTAAATTATAAATTACTGCCTGAAAAATTAACCATAGCAATCCGAATTAAACACTCATGTTCACTGCCTGCCTTTGCTATGGAGTCGCAGCAAGGCACAAATTCCTGCAGATTTTGTCTGCTACTTTTGCTGCAAATGTGCCAACTTCCTCTTTCCATCTCGTTACATGGCAGAAATGATCAAACAGATAGGTTGTCTCTGCTAGCCATTAAGGCCCAGATTGTGGACGATCCTTTTGGCAGGCTCATGTCTTGGAATGAATCTGTCCACTTCTGTCAATGGTATGGAGTTAAATGTGGAAGCAGGAGGCAGCGAGTCGTTGAGCTAGACCTCAACTCCAGTCAACTAGCCGGCAGCCTGGCACCCCATATTGGAAACTTGAGCTTTCTCAGGATAATAAACCTAGAAAACAACAGATTGAACCTTGGCGTCCGCCCAGAGTTAGGCCATCTAAGCCGGCTGCAGACATTAGACCTTGGTTACACCATGCTGAATGGCAAAATCCCCATTAACATTTCGCGTTGCTCTAACTTGCTGAGGCTTAATTTAAGTTTCAATGATCTAGCAGGTGAACTTCCAGCAGAACTGGGGTCATTGTCAAAGCTGAGAGTACTTAGTTTGAGCAGAAACAATTTAGCTGGTTAGCTCCCATCGTCTCTTGGAAATTTGTCATCCCTTGAAGCAATCTACGGTACCCAGAATAATTTTCATGGTAGTATCCCAGATAGTGTCGGACAATTGAAAAGACTAGAAGAGTTTGCATTTGGTGCCAACAATGTAAGTGGCACGATCCCTGCCTCAATATATAATCTCTCTGCTCTTACTATTTTATCTGTGCCAGTTAATCAACTTCATGGGAGCCTTCCACATGACTTGGGCCAAACTCTTCCAAACCTCAGAATTCTTAGATTTCACACTAACCAATTCAGCGGACCAATTCCTCCATCAATTTCCAATGCCTCAGAACTTGTTGCTCTTAGCATGTCGAACAACAAGTTCACTGGGAAAGTGCCCACTTTGGCAAAGCTGCATAATCTGCAGCTAGTTGGCATTTATAACAATTTTCTAGGAAATGATGAAGATGATGATCTGAACCTTCTGTATTCTTTAGCAAATAACACTGGGTTGCTGTCACTGGTTATAAGTGACAACAATCTGGGAGGGGTACTGCCTGAAGTAATATGCAACTTTTCAGAGCTGACGCATATAGCTTTTGGAAGAAATCACATACGTGGGAGCATACCAACGGAGATAGGAAATCTTGTCAACCTGGTGGCCTTGGGTTTAGAGACAAATCAATTGACTGGCATCATACCGAGTTCAATTGGTAAATTAAAAAAGCTGAATGACCTATATTTCAATGGAAACAGGTTCTCAGGGAGCATTGCATCTTCTGTAGGCAATATGACTTCATTAGGAAGGGTAAATTTAAGAGGAAACAATTTGCAGGGAAGCATCCCATCCAGTCTGGGAAATTGTAGTCGGTTACTGGGCCTGTCTCTATCTCAAAACAATCTAAGGGGTCAAATACCAAAAGAAGTGATGGGTATTTCATCCTTGACAATGGACTTAAATCTATCTGAAAACAAACTGACGGGTCCCTTTCCCTTGGAAGTGGGTCGGTTGGCGAGTCTTGTAACTCTAGATGTTTCAAAAAACATGTTGTCTGGTGAAATTCTGTTAGGATATCTAGCTTCCCTTGCTGTTCAAACTACAAGCAAAAGATCTTAGTTTAAATGAAATGTTTTGGGTTGGATTGTTAACAATAGTTAGTGATGAATGACATGTGTAATGATATCTTCTAAAGCTGTTTTTGTTAGTGGGATTAGGTAAAAATCTGTCAAATTGGCTTGCTTAAGCTAGTGGACTTGTGGAAGACTTGTCTTATCTTAATCATATCATGTATTACTCACTTTGTGTAAATTCCTATATAATGGAGCATATGAATCAATGAAAATCAAGCCTTTTGGCTTCACCTTTTGCTGTGATTTCCCACTTTTTCATTTCTTTCTCTGCTGCAATTTTTGCAGCAATGCTTCCACTGTTTTTCTTTCCTACTCTGCTGAAATTTTCCAGTTTCAATCTAAAGTCATAAACTCATCTTTTCCTTCAAATGGTATCAGAGCATTTAACGATCTTTGGGGACCTCTCAAAATCTGTTTTTTGGGTCTACACTCAGTTTTCCATCATCATCTTGCTGCTCATTCATTTTCTGCAGCATTTTATCATCTTTGATGGTGTTTTGCAGTCTCATCTCTGTTGCAACACTCATTTTGTACATTCTGCTGCACTCATTTTCTGCAAAAACTCCTCTGCTGCATTTCATACATTTCTGCAGCAAATTTCCAGTTTTTGAACTGGTTTAAAACTCTTCCTTTAGGCCAAAATCTGGTTTTAAACTCTCATTTTCAGCAGCTCTCATCTTCTACTGCATCATCATTTCTGCAGTTCTCATTTTCTGCTGCACTTAACTTTCTGCTACACTATTATCTAATTTTCTGCTGCATTTCAAAATCTTTACTGCATTTTGAAATTTCTGCACTATCAAATGCTGCAATCTGCATTTCTGCAGTTCTTTATCTGCACTGTCAGAACTTCTACTGCAATTTCTGCAGTTTTGCTGCTTCAAACTGTTACTGCAATGTTTCTGTTTGGCAGTTCTACATTTCTGCTTTGTGGTTCTGCATTTCTACTGAACTAAAATTTACTGCAATCCTTCTGTTTTTACAAATTCTAGTTTCTGGACTGGTTTTCTGCAGTATCATTGCTTGAAACTGCAACTTTCTGGTTTAGAACTCTTGTCATAAAAAAAACAGCTTCAAATCTTGGTTTACAAACCACTCATGTTGCACATGCAACACTCATCTATCAACAATGATCTCTCATCAAGTTAATGACCTCCATCTTAAGTTCGGGAGGCTAAAGAATGAACTCACCCATCAATGCCCTCTATCATGAGTTCGAGAGGTTAAAAAATGAACTCCAATACCATTCCTGCTGCAAAGTCTGTACAGGGATGTTCATGCCATCAACAACAACAACAAACTCAACTTTTTTCTTCAAATCTCAGCAAATCCTTCAAGGAGGAGCAATCAAAGAAGAAGACCACATCAGTTTCATCAAAGAACTTTTTGTTTTCAATGCATCATCACCAAGGAGGAGAAAAATAATCAAGTCACCTTTTAAAGACCCTCCATCATGACTTCAGGAGGAGAAAAATTGAAGTCAAGTCAATTTGAATGAAGAAATTTTCAGTTTTCCAGCAAGGAATCTAAGGAGGAGTGTTAGGATATCTAGCTTCCCTTGCTGTTCAAACTACAAGCAAAAGATCTTAGTTTAAATGAAATGTTTTGGGTTGGATTGTTAACAATAGTTAGTGATGAATGACATGTGTAATGATATCTTCTAAAGCTGTTTTTGTTAGTGGGATTAGGTAAAAATCTGTCAAATTGGTTTGCTTAAGCTAGTGGACTTGTGGAAGACTTGTCTTATCTTAATCATATCATGTATTACTTACTTTGTGTAAATTCCTATATAATGGAGCATATGAATCAATGAAAATCAAGCCTTTTGGCTTCACCTTTTGTTGTGATTTCCCACTTTTTCATTTCTTTCTCTGCTGCAATTTTTGCAGCAATGCTTCCACTGTTTTTCTTTCCTACTCTGCTGAAATTTTTCAGTTTCAATCTAAAGTCATAAACTCATCTTTTCCTTCAAATTCCCTCAAGTCTTGGCAGTTGCACAAGTTTGGAAAGTTTGCACTTGGAGGAGAACTTCTTCCAGGGGACCATTCCTGCTCCTTTGAGTTCCTTGAAAGCAATTCAAGATCTTAACCTCTCACACAACAACTTGTCTGGCCAAATTCCCAAGTATCTGGTAGACTTCACATTAGAGTATCTAGACCTGTCCTGTAATGACCTTGAAGGTGAGGTGCCCGTGGGAGGTGTTTTTGAGAATGGAACTGCACTTTCAGTGGTTGGGAACAAGAAGCTTTGTGGAGGAATACCTCAATTGAACCTGCCTGGATGCTACCCTTCACACTCAACAAAGTTAATTGTAGGAATTGTCTCTGGAATCTTTGGAGCAATCCTTTTTGGTTTTCTACCTCAGATATAAAAGAACACATAAGCAATCTTCTGGAACTCCGTTTGTTATCCCTTTCCTGGAAGTAACATATGCAGATCTCCTTAAAGCAACTAATGGATTCTCTTCAGAAAACTTGATAGGCTCAGGCAGTTTTGGGTCTGTCTATAGAGGAACTCTTGAAGCAAATGAGACTGTCGTTGCTGTGAAAGTTCTCAATCTTCTGCAGAAAGGTGCTTCTAGAAGTTTTGTGGCAGAGTGCCAAGTCTTGAGAAACACCAGGCGTCGAAAACTTGTCAAGATATTGACTGCATGTTCAAGCATTGACTTTCAAGGTAATGACTTTAAGGCTTTAGCATACGTGTACATGGTGAATGGGAGTCTTGAGGAGTGGTTGCATCCGACTGATGAACTGGACAACGGACATCAGCCGAGGTATTTGAGTTTGATGCAGAGGTTAATGCAATCGACGTGGCGAGTGCCCTCCGACTATTTGCATCACCGTTGTGAAACACCCATCGTTCACTGTGATTTGAAGCCTAGCAATGTGCTTCTAGATAATGATATGACTGCACATGTTGGGGACTTTGGATTGACAAGATTCCTCCAAGAGAATTCCAATCAATCTCCTACTAGCCCAAGCAGCTCCATTGGCATAAAAGGCACAATTGGTTATCCAGCCCCAGGTAAAAATAGCTGAATTTTTCCTTTGATTTACAAGTACCAAATTAAAAGACAGCATTATCTGGTAATATTACTCTCCAGATCAAAGCCTCGGCTGTGGACTCCTTGCCGATTACGGTGATCTCTTCGGAGATGTCCTGTGGGAGCGGCTGCTGTTGGGACAGTGGGTTAGCATTCTGTGGTGTGCCCGTCGGTTGGCTGGGCGGTGAGGGAATACGGGGGAACTGTAAGAAGGTGGCGGCGGCAGAGTGTAATCTCTACTCAAAATGATGTAGTTTTACCGCAAAATGACGCCTTATAATATATTTTCTTGCTTATTAACAAACGAGCGATTTATCTCGGTACAAATTCCACGGACGAAATTCTCATTGCTCTTTTAGTTTCTCTCTAAAAATCCGCCACCAACAATTCATATATGAGCAGCCATTGGCACTCAAATTGTACAGCCAAACAATTCAACCGAATAAAACAATGCAACGCAATTACTTATTAATAAAATATAATTATATTAATAAAATATAAAATAATAAAATTAACATTAAAAATTATATAGATATTACTTTAAATTTTAAAATGTAAATCTTACTTAGTATGCACTAAAAAATTTTTTATACAAAATATTAATATAATCATATTTTTTAATAAATAATTACATTTTATTGTTTTATTTGATTAAATTGTTCAGCTGCACAATTTAGATTTGAAGAATTTCCTTCACATATTGAGGACTAGAAAAATCCCAAATGATAATGAGCCATGTGCCTCGGTACAGGTAAAATTTGAACTCCTATCAATCCTAACTCCCCTACCTCCTTCCTCACATATGGTATGCCATCCATCCTATAGACCAGGGGCCAAAAAAAAAGAAATATCATCTAGTGCTCTGTCGTCTAGACAACGAAAAGATTAAAGTCTACATAGAATAACTAGTTGGAATTTGCATGCCAACTATTTGCCTGATTTTGAAGAAGAAAATTGATAGAAAAGAAGAAAAAAAATAAAATTATATATATATACATATAGTTGGCATCCTTTCATGAACAATGACAAAATATAAAATTCCTGCGACAACCAGAGGTCCCAAACGATAAATTCGTATCCACCGTTCTACCATCTCCAACTCTCCAGCGAAAAACCCACTTGCATGGTTGAATGATGAAAAGGTATACGAACACTAAACCAACCAGTTGTTGAAAATCTAGGATTAAAGTAAACTAATGAATAAAGTTTGCAAAACTGCGGCATGCGAAGTGAACTCACAATGCCACAGCTGACAGGCCAGCCTATGAGCTAGACCTCATCCTCTCATGGTTTTCGGTTTAGGCTGGAAGTAAGACCATATGGTGAAGCACCACATGCCAAAGAATAAGCATCACAAGTCTACACGTTAGCACATGCGAAGAAAGTCCGTCCACAGAAGCTGAAAACATCTCCATGCAAGTTAGGATCCAAATTGGTATATATAAACTGTCACCTTGATCTGAAAACCAGCTAACATCGTCAAACTCAAACAGTTATAAACACACCAGTAGATTGTTCATTCACCTATCCGTTCACGTTTGAACATACTGATGATACTCTGTACAACCCATTCTCAAATCTGTGGAAATAGATTGATGTCTCGTGATCATTTAAGAATCTTCCTAAATTATTCCGCAAAGATAGCTGATAGTCACATATCTTTACTCCGTGACGGAAAGGCAGCCCGATTCAGATACTGGCTCATGATGCAATAGGACCCCAAGAGCACCGCACGATAACAAATGAGCAGATTTGCTCTTGAAGCCTTGAAGCTATATTTCACGCATTGCCTGATCAAACTTGCTGAGGAGGAAAGGCCTATACCTGAACCATTGTACATCGACTAGTTTCAACCTTTCCTACCCATTGTTTTCAAGTCGGTCTGTTTTAGTTCTACATGCTTCCCAAGCCTGAAAATAAGATGAAAATTAGCAAAACTGTGGAGATTTTGGCCAACAAGAAGAGAGAGAGAGAGAGAGAGAGAGAGAGAGAGAGCTTTGAGAATTTCGGCCAAAAGGAAAAAAAAAAAAAAAAAAGGAAGCATCGAAAGCATTACCCAGGATCTGATGGCAGTCTGTAGCCACCAATTCGCACGCGCTTTAATGTGTGAATCTGGAAAAATAAACACAAGTAAGTTGCACTACAACAATTTAAGTATGAAACCAGCATGAGGACTTAACAAATGGTAGGCTGCCTGCCACTACAAACACTTTCATGGAATACATCCAGGTTCACAACTCAGACTTCAGCAGAAGAAATTCAATTAACGTACAACTTTGTTCTTTAGGTGAACCAAAAGGCACAGTAGTAAAAGAGCATATCACAAATTAAGCATTTAAAGAAATTATTACACTGGCTCCTAGTTCTTTCTCAGAAGTTATGCTTGATTGTAAACAAAAAAAGACAATTTCAATAGGTGCACATAATACTGCTCTTTAAAAATGAGAAAATGATCACATAACAAAAACCAACCTCCAGCCCGGCATTTTTCACAAGTTCTCAAACCTCATGATTTCTTCCTTCACGAACCTTGACCAATGGTTTAAAGCAATTGAAGTTAGTATTCAGCACTTGCATGACCAAATCAACTAAGAAAGCATAAACTGAAGCCATCTCAATAATCTGACAAGTCAAGAAAGGGAATAGGGCACAACAAAAAACAATATATGATGGATATACAACAAACCAAAAGGTTTCAATGGCTTAGTCACTGTCAGAATCCTGGAACATTCAGGTTACTAAAGTAGACAAGGAACAGCTGCCTTATAGAACCACAATACGAAGACGATGTCTTGATATATAGGGTTGTCGAGGTAGGAGCTTCACAGAATCTGGGGTGCAATGGATGCCTTCAATAACTGTTCCTTCACTGATGACTATTAAATGGCTTTGTTGACTTCACCATCTACCGTTCCAATGTACCTACAAATTTACTCATGTAACTCACTTAAAATATGAACAAAACTCCCACTGAATGTAACAACTCTATTCACCTAAATCTTATAAAACAATCCAACAAAAGGTATATCTTTTCTTTCAGAAAGTATGGCATAATGCCTCCAGAATCCAGATAATCACGAGGATTTGGGAAAAAGTCTTACTCCTTTGATAATTTAGACGAAGAGTGTGCTAGTGCTTGAGCTAAGTCTCCTGAAAACATAAGTAGTGGAATGACTTAAAATCAATAGCGAATCTGTAGCAACCCACTTTTTCCTTTTGATGTATAAATTTATAAAAGGAAAGGTTTCATGCATACCACCATTGGTGGCAATAATCAAACCAGTTGTGGCAACATCAAGTCGGCCAACAGTGAAAAGTCGTGGCTTAGGTAGTCCTGGGTTTATTTTATGCCGGAAATAAAAAATCATTAGAATAATGTCTCAGGTGAAACAAGAAAATGAAGACTAATAGTCACGTTTGATATATTTATTGGCATATATTTCAGTGAAACAACTGAAATGGTTCATGTCTTCAATTTAATTTGACTTGTTATATTTATCGGCTATTTTCCTTCTTCATACTTGAGCGTATCAAAGATGCAAGCTGCACCTACCCAGCTCTTCAAATAGTCGTCAAAGAGAGACATCAGAGACTTTGACTCTTTCTCCCCAGATGAGCAAATGTACCTGTCATCATGTGATATACATGAGATCACAATGCACAAATCACAATTAAAATGGGAGAAGTGAAGCCTTAGCAGCGGTTACAAACCCTTTCGGCTTGTTGAGGGCAAGATACACCTTCGGGGGCAGTTTCTTGGGAAGCCGATTTCCATTGACATAAATTACATCTCTTGCAGGGTCAACTCGAGTCTGCCCACAACACGGAGGGACAACAATGATCTTACGAATTACATTCTTCATAGAATGCTTGACAAAAACACCTTATAATTAATACTGATATGACAAAGCATAAGCAAGACGAAAGAACAGAGGGGCCTGACCTGAGGGGTATTGCAAACAGAGCCATTAACGGTAACTTTTCCATCAAAGATCAATTCTTCGCTGCTCCTTCTTGATGCCACTGATGACAACATGTTCAACAAAATCCAATCATTCCACCACAATTTCCTTCTATTAATACTATGAGCCTTTAAGACAAATAGATGTATACAAACATTTGCATTCGCGAAAAATAAGTATATCTGTAAGGATTTTGGGTGTGATTACCGCCGGCACCTGCAAGAACCTTACTGAGCCGCTGCTGCGGAGAAGCTCTGATATTGTCATTGTAAAACCTCCGGGCGGCCTTCGACCACTTCGGCCCGGCTGTCGTCACCGAACGCTCGGAATTCACTTCAGCCGTATTTTTCTTCTTCTGCTGCTTTTGTTTCTCTTTATTCTTCTTGGAATTTTGCGTCTTGGCATCGGCCGGAGCGTGGATAAGACGTGCGGGAGGGTGGTCCTGGAGCCTGAGGTTCCCATCCTCTCCGCGGACGATCCAAGGAATGAAAAGCTGGCCGGAAGAGAGAGCGCCGCCGTGCTCGTTGGGGGAGGCGTCGGTTTGGGGTTTAGTCTTTGGTTTGGGAGAGGCAAATGAGATGTTGAACTCTAAAGAAGAGGAGGCGGTGGTGGAGGAGGAGGAGGAGGAGGAGGAAGAAGACAAGGAGAGGGAGCAGGATATGGGACGGAATGTACGGAATGGTTTGAGAATAGAAAGAGAAGGCAGCAAAGACGGCAGTTTAGAGAAGACGTGGTGGTGGTGGTGGTAACGGTGGAGGGATGAGAGCGCACCAATGGACGACACCATTTTTCTGCTTCGTGGAGCGCTCGTGGTCGCGGACGCTGGTCGCTGGATTGGACTCCGAGGGGTTTAAGCGTTTGCGCTTTAGCATTTACCTAACCTTCGTTTAAATTAGCACATTTAGGATCCGTTTGAAGATACTGTTGATTTTTTTGTTATTATTTTTTATTTTTTTTATTTTTTTATTTTTATTATTTATTTAATTTTTATATTTATTACGACTAATTTTTATTTTTTTAAAAATAAAAAAATATATTAAAAAAAGATAGTGGGAGAAATGATAAAAAGAGTATGAAGAGAGAGAGAGAAAAAGGGGAGAGAGAGAGAGAGAGGTTAGAGAGAGAATGAGTAGACAGGAAAAAATAAGAGCAAGAGAAAATAAATAGAAAAACTGGTAAAGCGAGAAAAATGAGAGAAAATGTGGGTTGAGAGAGAATGAGGAGAGAGAATGATATAATGAGAAAAAAAGAGAGAAAGAGTGTGGGTAGAGAGAGAATGAGTAAAGAGAATGGTAGAGAGAGAAAAGGAGAAAGAGAGAGAGAGAGAGGAGGTGGAGATAGAATGGGGAGAGAGAATGGTAGACCGAGAAACATGAGAGAGATGTGGGTAGAGAGAGAATGAGTTGAGAGAAAGAAAGGGGAAAGAGAGAGAGGGTAGAGAGAGAGTGAGTAAAGAGAATGGTAGAACGAGAAAATGAGAAAGTAGAGAGAGAAAAAAGAGAGGGAGAGAGAGAGTACAGAGAGAATGAGTATAGAGAATGGTTGATAGATAAAAAGGAGAGAGAGAATGAGTAAAAAGAATGGTAAAGATAGAAAAAGGAGAGAGAGAGAGTAGAGAGAGAAAGAGTAGAAAAAGAAAAAAATAGAAAGATAGAGAGAGGATGAGTAGAGATAAATATGGTGAAGAGGGTGGAGAGAGAAAAGTTTGTGAGAGAAACTATCAAAAAAATTAAAAATAAATTAGGAAAATATTTTTTATTGTTTTCTCAATTTAATTTTTTCTTTGAAAAATATTTTTAACTTTTTAACAAAAAATAAAAAATAAAAATAATATCAAACATATTTTCTATTTTTTTGTGAAAAATAAATAAAAAATAGGAAATATGATCTATATTAAACGGGCCATTTATGTTTCTTTTACTTAATCAAAGGCCCACGCTAACTAGGCCGAACTGAGAAATTCCTAGTGGGGTTTTACAAGTTTTGAGCATAAAAGAAGTGGGCTTGCTCTTATTGGATACGAGTTCGTGTGCCACTATTTTCATCAAAGCGGCCCATGTTCTATAATCTTCATATAAAAGTAGTGAGGGACAACTAACCAAAACGTTCCCCACGGTTCAAGGCAATATCAACATCCAGAGTTACGTACGGGGACAGCATTCACTGCTGAAATGAGTTTGTGACCCATTTGACAAGTTCACTCACCCATTCAAGTCTTTTTGATCTTTGTCTTTCTCCTGGTCGACAGTTAAAAACAATCTCAATGCTACAGTCACAAGATAAACAGTATATATATATATATACACACACATACAATAGAGATGAACCTACACTTCGTGCGGATTTTAATTTTTTTCACATAATTTTAATTTAATTTGTTCAGTTTTTAGGATTTGTTTTTTTTTTTACTTTTTAAAGCAAATGTTTATATTGTCACTTCTTTAGTTTGTAATTTTAGTTCTTTTTTTTATGAATGGCGTTTTTCTATTATACAAACAAATCAAAATTTATAAGTTTTATATTGAATATAATGAGCACAAGTTATATAACTTTAAAAAAAATATACTTCTTCTTTGAAGAATTACATGTCAACACTGATTAAATTGTTCTTATTTTTTTTTGTCAAATTTTTAAAAACGAATGACGCGAACTTTGATATTTATAGTTTTCACCTTAATTTTTTAGATTCTTTTTTTTTTGGTTAACATTAATTTTTGAGATTCTTGATTAGTTGATATTCCAAACTTAATGCAGGAAAAAAAATGAGCTCTTTAATCTTCATTATCGTATTTAATAAACATGGAAAATAATTAAAATAAAACTTACTTTAACTTTTATTATGTCTCGGACAATTTAGTTGGGTTCCTATAAGAGGAAGAGTTCTGTTATGTTCAGTCATCGACTATTTAAGTCAAAGAATTTGACTTTCACTTCTAATTTGATTAGCATAAAGTGTCAGAATGGACAAAAATACTTATTCCTTTTATACCTTGAAAAATAATCATAAACGAAACTCTGTTTCACACAAATAACGTATTTAGCGCATCTTGGAATAAGACTAAGGACCATTCTATCATTCAATTTTGATCTCTAAAAAATTGCTTTATAAGCAAATCACGGATACTAAACTCTTTTTCAGCCTATATAGGGGCGTAGCAAAATGAACATTTTAGTTTCTGCACTTAAGAGTATCCGTTGGATTAAAAAGTACTTATTAAACGGTTCTTGTTATTATTATTTATTAACAATAGTAACAGTTGATTTCAATTTCAATGAATTTTTAGTTTTATTTTCATCTTACGCTACTAATTACATGGGATGCAAAACGCAATATGATCACAACTGTGCTCAAAGCATCTATATATATATTGACCATGTTCTTGCTGAGTATAGATAAAGCAGTATAGATCAGTGAAAAAAAAAACAAAGAACAATAGGGGAAAGTTTTCTCGTGCATAAGAAAATTCGTTGACACGGGTGCAGAAACAAAGCAGGAACGTTAATTGAAAAATGAAAAGCATACGATTGCAAAATGTTACTCAACATAGCTTAACATACAATCTTATCTAATCCAATTACATCATTAGTTTTTTTTTGGTAATATTCCTTTATCGATGTAAACTTGTTCAACATTATTATTTTATTAGTTGTGCGAATTTTAGGTTGCTCGTTAAAAATAAGGTTTCACAATTTGCATCACAAAATTCTCATTGAGCTGCCCATAAAGAGTCAAAATTAAATTTTTTAAACTATTTTTTACGTACACATAAATAATTCAAAATTAATTACTTATTAGGGCATTGATAAATTAATTAAACATTTATTTTGACCTTTGCATTTAGAAAAATACACAACCTTGCAAAACTAAACAATATATATAAGATTAATTTAAATAATCCAAATCTTTATTATTTGGATGTCATTCTGTGAGAAATATCATGATAGTATTATATTGGTGACTAATACCCAAAAAATTTTGAAGGTATGAAAAAAAGAGTAAGGATATGAAAGAAATATCATGATAGTATTATATTGGTGACTAAATACCCAAAAAATTTTGAAGGTATGAAAAAAAAAGTAAGGATATGAAAGAAATTATAATCACAGAAGTGATTAGTTAAGCTTATTGAAGAATTTTTATATCCACAAAAGTTATGTTTCTGTACATGTAATACATACACAATTACTCGTATTACTATATTTATTGATTCACAATTTTCAATCACAAAACTCTCACCAAATTGATTATCAGTTTTTACTGTATTCTCAGATAGGCGAATTACATCCAACTTGTGTTTCAGAACTTACTATTGCATTAAACACCAACTGCGAGGCTTTAATTGGACCTGTAGATTCAATGGTGATTACAAAACTCTCTTCCTTAGCACAGATCTCCGCAAATCCTGGCTTGCCCATTTTGCTTCCGCTTTTTGATGGCTTCATCGTCCTAGGTATACATATGTGAAGAGAAATAACCCCTTCTAGTCAGTGCAGCTAAAATAAACCTTTCAAGTTTCAACACAAGCATTGAGCATGGTGTAATTTGCAAAAATATATAGAGTGTGACAATCTCATTGATTGCTAAAATGGAGCCTTTCAAAATTAATGTTAATAATTTTTGATGGTAATAATTGTCAAAGAAAGATTACAAAATCAATAAGACAACTTTATGGCTAGAAGAAATTCAGGATGGTTAGAACCGGTTACAAATTATTCAGGATTGGTTACAATTTAAGGAGGAAGATTTGAGGGAAATAATTGGTTACCTCGGAGAAGAAATTCGGTTATGCTTTCATTTGGTTTAGTTTATTTTTTTTTTTTTTGTTTTTGATAAGAATTAAAAAGGAAAATTAAAATGAAAAATTGTAAAAATGTCAAGTAGGAGCTAAAATTAAGGAGAAGTTTTCTCTGAACTTCTTTTTTATACTAATTATATATATATATACAAGTTAAAAAATATTATTCAAGTGAGATTTCATTTATAAAAAAAACCAGTTATATCAAACAAAAGGCTCAATTGGCTTTATCCGCGATGATGCTGTTATGGTGTCTACTTTTCTCTCTTATTGTCTAGCTACAACTTACAAGTGAGAAATTAGACAAGCAGATTATCGCTGTCAGCTTTTGAGGCTCAAATTACAATTGATCCTTTGGGACGACTAAACTACTTAAGACTAAATAATTTTATTTTCCTCTATCTTCTTCATTTAGGCAAATTATCTTTTTTTTTTTTTTCTTTCCTGTTGCCCGTTTATTTGGGGCAAGAACAATACACTGACCAAGACATGCATCTGATTCTGACTATTATTAATCAAATGTGAGGGTGGTCAAGATAGTGGAATAATAATTCCTGGTCGCGCATGTGAGAGTGACAGCCGACCAAAACATAGCCTCATCTCCAAGGTCAAGGGAAAATTCAATATCCATTTACGCGGTAGACATGATAGCTTTCATTGTGGGAACTAGCCCACAGAACCGGTTCGTTCACGTCAAAAAGTGGCACAATCACAAACAAAAGAATCAAAGATGAATACTTTATGGCAACCCTTAGACATAAAAAGAATATACAGTAATTTAAATTATTAGATTATAAAAAATATATTAAATATGTCTAAATAGTCAAATTTATCAGAAAATTCAATCAATATGAACTGGAACAGATTGCTTCATAAATTCTTTTAAACTCTGTCATGAAGTGGCCTGGAAAAAAAAAAATTCTAAGTGGTTACCTCAGTTTAAATCTACAGAAAAACAGCAGGGGAATTATATAAAAGAAAAATTAAAAAAAAATATGTTCCAGTCCAGAGTTTATCAAAGGGAGAACTCGAACCCATTTGACGACAAAGCCCTATGGTTAATTCTTCTTGGTCTTGGAGTAGACTGAAGAAAATGTGAAAGCTGCAGTTATATCAGCATCACAGCTCACTCCCAAGATAATGTAAATTATTTAAAGCGAGATTTTACAGATAAGAATTGACTTACCTGCCGCTAGCCCAAGTTGTTTTGCCTAGTATTTGATCAGAGACTTGCAGACACCATACTAATTCCAAGCTCATCGAACATTTTTCCCACTTTCTGCGCTAGAATCACGAACAGGCGGATCCCGGCAACACAATTTTTTTGAACAATCAATCTCAATGTCGTCCAAGCCAAAGATTGAGCTGCTATCGTTTCTACTTTTCCTGCAAGTACTATTTCAGCTCCTCCCTCTTTCCTTCTCGTTACATAGCGGAAACGAAACGGATAGACTCTCTCTTCTAGCTTTTAAGGCTCACATTACAGGCGATCCGCTTGGGAGACTAAGCTCCTGGAACGAATCCATTCACTTCTGCGAGTGGTCTGGCGTTGCTTGCGGACGCAGGCATCAGAGAGTTGTTGAGCTTGACCTCCATGATAGCAAATTGGTAGGCAGCCTGGCTCCCCACATTGGAAACCTGAGCTTTCTCAGATTGATCAACCTGGAAAACAACAGCCTAAGCAATAGCATTCCACCAGAAATAGGTCGTCTTTTCCGGTTACAGAAGTTAGGCCTCACCCGAAACATGTTTAGCGGTGAAATTCCTGCCAATATTTCTTGCTGTTCTAATCTCTTGGCGCTTGGCTTAAGTTACAACAACCTAGCTGGCAAGCTTCCAGCAGAACTTGGATCATTATCGAGGCTGGGATTACTTTTTTTCGACAGGAACAATTTGACTGGTGAGATACCTGCTTCTTTTGGAAACCTTTCATCACTTGAGAGCATATACGGACCAAGAAACAATTTGCAGGGAGGAATTCCAGAGAGCTTTGGACAATTGAAAAAACTTGCAAATATTTCATTTGGTGCAAATAATCTAGTCGGTATGATCCCTCCATCCATCTATAATCTCTCTTCTCTCGCTCTTTTCTCCGTACCAGTTAATCAACTTCATGGAACCCTTCCACCTGACTTGGGTCAAACCCTTCCAAATCTAAAAAGCTTCAAAATTCACACCAACCAGTTCAGTGGAGTAATTCCTCCGTCAATTTCCAATGTTTCAGAGCTTGTTGCACTCGGCATCTCGAGGAACAAGTTCACGGGGAAGGTGCCCACTCTTGGAAGGCTGCATAATCTGCAGCAACTGGGCATTGATGAGAATTTGCTCGGCAATGGTGAAGACGATGATCTGAACTTCCTGTATTCTCTGGCAAATAACACAGGTTTGCAGACGCTGGTTATAAGTGACAACAACCTGGGAGGGGCGCTGCCGGAAGTAATAGCCAACTTCTCAGAGCTGACAAAATTGGGTTTCGGAAGAAATCAAATACGCGGGAGCATACCAAATGAGATGGGAAATCTCGTCAACCTGGTGGCCTTGGGTTTGGAGACAAATCAATTGACTGGGATCATACCAAGTTCAATTGGTAAATTAAGAAACCTGAATGATCTGTTTTTGAATGGAAACAGAATTTCAGGGAGCATTCCATCTTCTGTAGGCAATATGACTTCGTTAGGAAGAGTAAACTTAAGACTAAATAATTTGCAGGGAAGCATTCCATCTAGTTTTGGACATTGCCGAAACTTATTATCTCTGGCTTTATCTCAGAACCATCTAACAGGCCCTATACCCTTAGAAGTGATGAGAATTTCATCCCTGGCAATGTATTTAGTTCTATCTGAAAATGAACTGACCGGTTCCCTTCCCTTGGAAGTGGGTCAGTTGCATAATCTTGGTTACCTCGACTTTTCATATAACAAGTTATCGGGTGAAATCCCCTCAACTCTTGGCAGTTGCACAAGTTTGGAAAGTCTGCATTTGGAGGGGAACAGTTTTCAAGGGACCATTCCAGAGTCCTTGAATTCGTTGAGAGCAATGCAAGATCTTAATCTCTCTCACAATAGCTTGACTGGCCAAATCCCCATGTTTTTGGGAGATTTTAAGTTGCTGGAGAGTCTGGATTTGTCATACAATGACCTTGAAGGTGAAGTGCCCGTCCGAGGAGTCTTTGAGAATGCAAGTGCGGTTTCTGTCGTGGGGAACAAGCAGCTTTGTGGAGGACTACCTCAGTTTAACCTGCCCAGATGCATCCCCACGGGCTCAACAAATCGGAAATCTTCCATGAAGCTGAAGTTGTTGAAGGGAATTATTCCTGGGACTCTTGGAGCAATCTTGATGGCATTTATTTTACTGTTCTTATATATACATCTAAGAAAACAAAAGTCATCCTCAGGATCTTCGTTTTCCATCCCTTTTCAGCAAGTAACTTATGGAGATCTTGTTAAAGCAACTAATGGGTTCTCTTCAGATAACCTAATAGGTACAGGCAGCTCTGGGTTTGTGTATCGGGGAAGTCTTGAACTACATGAAACTGTCACCGAGGTTGCTGTGAAAGTAATCGATCTCTTAAAAAGAGGCGCTTCAAAAAGTTTTATGGCAGAATGCGAAGCATTGAAAAGTATCAGGCATCGCAATATTGTAAGAATATTAACAGCATGTTCGAGTATTGACTTCCGAGGCAACGATTTTAAAGCCTTAGTGTACCAATACATGGTCAATGGAAGTCTCGAAGAGTGGTTGCATCCCACTGAAAAACTTGACGAACAACAAGAACGAAGATACCTGAATCCTATTCAAAGGTTAAGCATTGCAATTGATGTGGCAAGTGCCCTCGACTATTTGCACCGTGGTTGTCCAATGCCCATTGTCCATGGCGATCTGAAGCCGAGCAATGTTCTTTTAGACAGCAACATAACCGCTCTTGTGGGAGATTTTGGATTGGCGAGGTTTCTCCAAGAAACTCCCAACCAGTTCATTTCAAATCAGAGCAGCTCCATGGGCATAAAAGGCACCATCGGGTATGCAGCTCCAGGTAGAAATGAATATGTCAATCTTCTACTGATTTCAATATTATTTTCATTACATGTTAATAAGGCCGTGCTCATAATCAAGTGTTAGTGCTTACCTCTTTTTGATTCCTTTTAACAACCATGAAAAACCTTCAACTAAAGTTTCTCAACAACAACAACAACAACAAATGAGAAAAAAAAAAAACCTTTTTTTTAAGGCATTAAAATTAGAGATTTTAGTACTGCATAAATCTGCTGCTTTTTCATCTATAAAGTCTGCAAACATATAGTTACTTGTAAGAAAAGTTCACATGGAAGTATATTGGTTTTGCTTAAATCTCCAATTATTACCATTTTATCCAACATATGAGTCATTACCATATAACCATCGCGCTAAAGGTAATTATCCCTCCAAGCCTTAAGGCCTGGGATGGGGGTCTCTATTTGTTTGAAGAGCAAATAGCAGGATGAGTTTCAAACTGAAATTTTGAACTGAATGGAAATCAGAGAGTTTGAAAATTGCACAGAAAGTTCAATGTTTCATTCCACTTATGCTCCCTTACATGGGAAATCAAAAACATTACAAATGATTACATGGAAACATGCTTTTTCATGCATGTAGATAGCTTAACTTGGATTCCCAAACTTCACAGCTTTGCTGCTGTCAAAATACCAGGCTACAACTAACTTTTAAACTTCTAAATAACTGCAGATTACAGATTGAGTAAAGGCTAAACATTAGCTTTAGCTATAATATATAAACTTCAAAAAATCTGCAACTAACATTTGAATTCTTGGCTGGTACTGTTGAAAAAGCATCAAAACTTAAGAACATGTGGTAAATGCTCGCTCAATATTTGTCATCTGAATTGGCACTGCAGAATATGGCATGGGAAGCCAGTTGACGGCTAATGGCGATGTGTACAGCTACGGCATTCTGTTGTTGGAGATGTTTACAGGAAAGAGACCCACGGACAGCATGTTTAAGGAAGGACTGAACCTTCACAACTTTGCTAAAATGGCTTTGCCTGATCGTGTAATGGAAGTGGTGGACCCAATAATTCTGCAAGAAGATGAGGAAACAAGCATTGATGTGTCCAACAAGATGAGCGGTCACAACATTTCCGAATGTATGGCTGCAGCCATCAAAGTCGGAGTGGCTTGTTCTGAAGAATCACCAAGGGAGCGGATGGAAATTGGCAGTGCGGTGGCCGAATTGCAACGAATCGGAAACTCCCTTCTGGGAATTGGTGGGCATCGACAACGTGAGATCGTTGCCTCAAATTAAGGTACACTATAAATATTAAATCGAATACTACTATTTTTACCTAATTTTTAATATAATTTATTTATAATTTCACGTTATATAAATGTAATTTATCACTTCTTTATTTTAAATAAATATTACTTATTGTTTGGTATTAAATTATATATGAGTTGTATTCTTTAAAAATAAATAAGTTAAATGAAAAATCTTTATATTTTGAAATGAATTTATATAATTAAAATTATTGCACACAAATAATAACAGAAATGTTGGCAAGAGCAACAAGCAACAATCATTCCCTTATAACATTTTACTAAAATTTGCTTCCTAATGCAGGTTTCTCGGATTATGGAAGCAGCAAATGCATAAATCAGTTTCTGTACGAGTGCGAATTCTTGCCAACATCTAATGATTTGTTTTTTTTTTTAGGCTTCTTCTTCCTTTATTATTATTATTATTTTTTAATCTTTTTGTTTTTTCGAACAGAGGAAATGCTTAGTGCTATATCCGCATGTATTTACCATGAAGGCAAACTATGCCTACATTATAAAATTCAGACTTGTAATTATTGCATACAAAGTTACAAACACGTTCATAAAATGTGATGCAGCAGCCAAAGATTGACCACATGTGGAGAAGCAGCAAAAACAACCGTAAAAGAGACCAATAAGATTATGCTGCATCTATCAGAAGAAAAGGGTAAAAACCGTCGAAAGGTCATTAAACTACACATGTATATAGATTCTCCTATTCTTTCCTCACTCACCCTTTTTTTTTTTTTTTTGGTGAAATGCCTTCAAAATTTAAATGATGTTTAAATAACCGTTGAAAAGACCACCATTTTTTTTTTTAGCGGTAGACCACAACTTGTTGGAATGGCCTTTGGATTGCACTTGACTTTTGGTTGGTTGCTACTTGACAGCATTTTGGATTAATTTCCTTGTCTGCCACTTCCTAGCAAAACAATTATAAGTATTTTTTTGACGGCTCGAAAAATTGTAATTCTTTTTTGTTGTGTCATAGATTACCTAAACTAATTGACTGCTAAATTTGATGATTTTTAAAAAGAGTTTTATTGGGTAATTTAATTTTAATTAATATTAAAATAATTATATAATTTATTTAGTGATATCGAATAACGTATCTTTTTTTATCAAATTTTAATTATTTAACGATATATATTATTTTCATTATATTTTAAAAATATCACCATGTATTTCTTGTTTAAGAGGGTGTAATACAATCAAATAAATTTAAGAATATAAGTGCTAATTTTCGACCAACAGCTTGCAGCCTTGCACACTTTCAACAAAACTTTCATGTCATTCAGCTGACTTTAAATTTTGATGTACTTCCTTCTTGCATTGAATAATAAATAGAATAATAATTTTACAGATAGAATTTGGTGTCCAAAATCAAAATAAATATACACACGTGGTGTGTCGTTACTGTTGAGTTACTCTTTTATGACTGTAATTTATGAGATTCTCGTGGCATTGGAAATTAGGCATTTTTTTCAATTGTATATGATTTGTCACCTGATTCGTCCTATGCACAGCAATCTCTAGAAATGTATCCACGCAGTACTAGGACTTTTTTTTTTTTTTTTGGGGATAAAATTGATTTGCTCCACCACCAACGATACTTTCCTTAAGAAAAATAATTTACTCAGGCAAAGCCTTTTTTCGTAAGAGTACAATACATATGTTGAATTTTTTATGTTATGATAATTTCTTGAATTAAAAATAATTAATAATTTTAAAAACAAAACTATTAATTTTTATAATAAAAAATAATAATTTTTAATTTATATTATAAAAATTATTTATTTTATTTTATTCGAGATATTAATTAAAATATAAAAACTTAACATATCAACATTTTCTCTTCTTGAAAACTAACTTGCGCCAGCAAAACTTTTTTCAGAAAAATGATTTGCGTCAACAAAAATCGATTTAAGAAAATTGGTCTGCGCCAGCAAAACTTGATTTAAGAAAATTGTTTTGTGCCATCGAAACTGCTTTTAGAAAAATTTACTTGCGCCAGGAAAACTTCTTTCGAGAAAAATTGATTTGCTTTTCGTTCTCATTTGTGCTTGTTAAATTTAATCAATTCATTATCACACTTAATAAACGTATTAGTAACTCTTATTGTTTTATAATCATCAAAATTGAACGGGAAAGTCAGGGTGTCAACACTTTTCAATTAGCCTTATACATTATACACTCATGTACTTTTGGTACCAGCTCATATATAGTAACAAAAAATTGAAATAATTTTTTAGCGGATTCTAATGTATGACAAAGTTAATAAAATTGGCCAAAAAATATGAACTATTTTTAAAGATAGTGATTCAACCTAACATTAAGAATTAAGATATAATTTTCATGATTCAAACACAAAAATAATTGTACCCAAAAATGACTTAAACATCTAATGATTCTGATTAAAATTAACATGACTTGACTCGTTTGATATATAAATCTAACATAATAGTCAATCAAACCATTCAAAGAGCTTCTAGCCACTCAGCTTGGTGCGGCAACTAGAAATTCAACCATACACTGATGAACTTATAAACGAAAGTCAAATCGTTTAGGAAATTTTCTCCTAATTGACAGAGGATGCATATATGCTTATGGAATCTTGCCTGGGCTCGGAATATTTTCTTTTCTTTTTTTAGTAGAAAGTGGAAATTCATTCAGTCAGACAAACCAAATGCATCACGGTTAATAAAAGAGAAGAAAGTTGGAATACTATTTCGTGGCCATATATCCTCTCCAGGACCAGATAAAGCAGATTGAGCAAGAGTGTGAGCAACCTCATTCAGAGCTTGGAATATCTTCTTGTTTTTTTTTTTTTTTTGGTTTACTTGGAATATCTTCTTTTAAAGAGTCTGTGGTACCTATTGATTGAGAGACAACCCTCTCAATCAGTTGAGCAAATGCTCAACTTCGGTATTGCAAATCTTTTTTTTTTTTTTTTTGGTCTAGACCCTCCGGTATCCGCATCACTCGTGGGCGGCGACTAATCCGGAGTCAGAGGTTAGTCACAGTTAAGGTTCCTCACCCCTGGCCACCAGTATGTTTAGTGGGGATCGAACCCGAGAGCTCTTCCCACCTACTCAGCCTGCGTTGCCAACTGAGCCACACCAGGTGGTTAGTATTGCAAATCTTTATTGTAGTTAACAAACCCTAATAAGGATTAGTGAAGGCAGCACCTTTGGGCTGAGGCCCAAAAGCTATAACACTTCGGAGACTCCAAACGAAGGTGGTCTAACCTGGGAAACTAAGGGATCACCCTGGGTTCCCTATGAATGCCCCAATATCAGAAAGATACCTTTCCAAACTCACACATTCCCCAGTGAATGAAAATCTACCAAATCTCCTATAAATTTCCTACTGTTCCCAAAATAATGACTTAATCTTTACTAAATTTTTTACTCTTTACCCCTGTTATACTATATTGACTTAAATATTGTAGTACTAATGTAAGGTCTAACTCTGATACTTTATAACTTTAGCTTATTTTACAAGTCACAAGTTTGATCTAGCACCCCATACCTTTTATGGTCGGCCCACTTCCAGCAATATGGGATAAAGCAGGATCAAACCCCTTAATCTTATTCCTTGCTGAAATGCTAAATCTATAATTAAACCTCTATGTTATGCGCGACAACCATTTTATTTATTAATGAATAAGGTGAAATAAAACATATTCTGTTTTCTGGTACATCCTGAAACCATTAAATAAAGGCTTGCAGGATATGTCCTTGCTCTTTCTAGATCATTAAGAAGCGAAAAGCAGGATCGAGTACTATAATCTATTTAAGGGTACCCTTCAAGTGTGAACATTGACACAGATTACCTTCACCAAAGTCAAAAATAGCTAACTAACAACAATCTAAGTTTATTACGCTAAGGAATGGTGATTGGATAAAGTTGACAAGAATAATATCTTGTTAATGGATCACCAATTATCGCAGACTGATTTGGAAGATATTTATCTATCATCTTCTACCTTCAAAAATGAACTAATATTTTTCAATATCCACCAAAATAATTGTCAAGGCTGCAGCAGTTCTCAATCCGTCAGCATTAGAATTCGTCAGGTATATTCCACGCATGGGGGACTTTGGACTACTTGTCTCCAAAAACCCTCATCTATTGCTTATATTTAAATTCAGAACCTCTAAATCCTAAGTTACTGCTTGAAAAATTAACCATAGCAATCTGAATTAAGCACTCAAGTTCACTGCCTGCCTTTGCTATGGAGTCGCAGCAAGGCACAAATTCCTGCAGATTTTGTCTTCTACGTTTGCTGCACATGTGCCAACTTCCTCTTTCCATCTCGTTACATGGCAGAAATGATCAAACAGATAGATTGTCCCTGCTAGCCATTAAGGCCCAGATTGTAGACGATCCTTTTGGCAGGCTCATGTCTTGGAATGAATCTGTTCACTTCTGTCAATGGTATGGAATTAAATGTGGAAGCAGGAGGCAGCGAGTCGTTGAGCTAGACCTCAACTCCAGTCAACTAGCCGGCAGCCTGGCACCCCATATTGGAAACTTGAGCTTTCTCAGGATAATAAACCTAGAAAACAACAGATTGAACCTTGGCGTCCGCCCAGAGTTAGGCCATCTAAGCCGGCTGCAGACATTAGACCTTGGCTACAGCATGCTGAATGGCAAGATCCCCGTTAACATTTCACGTTGCTCGAACTTGCTGATGCTTAATTTGAGTTTCAATGATCTAGCAAGTGAACTTCCAGCAGAACTGGGGTCATTGTGAAAGCTGCGAGTACTTAGTTTGAGCAGAAACAATTTTGCTGGTTAGCTCCCATCGTCTCTTGGAAATTTGTCATCCCTTGAAGCAATCTACGGTACCCAGAATAATTTTCATGGTAGTATCCCAGATAGTGTCGGACAATTGAAAAGACTAGAAGAGTTTGCATTTGGTGCCAACAATGTAAGTGGCACGATAACTGCCTCAATATATAATCTCTCTCTGCTCTTACTATTTTATCTGTGCCAGTTAATCAACTTCATGGGAGCCTTCCACATGACTTGGGCCAAACTCTTCCAAACCTCAGAATTCTTAGATTTCACACTAACCAATTCAGCGGACCAATTCCTCCATCAATTTCCAATGCCTCAGAACTTGTTGCTCTTAGCATGTCGAACAACAAGTTCACTGGGAAAGTGCCCACTTTGGCAAAGCTGCATAATCTGCAGCTAGTTGGCATTTATAACAATTTTCTAGGAAATGATGAAGATGATGATCTGAACCTTCTGTATTCTTTAGCAAATAACACTGGGTTGCTGTCACTGGTTATAAGTGACAACAATCTGGGAGGGGTACTGCCTGAAGTAATATGCAACTTTTCAGAGCTGACGCATATAGCTTTTGGAAGAAATCACATACGTGGGATCATACCAACGGAGATAGGAAATCTTGTCAACCTGGTGGCCTTGGGTTTAGAGACAAATCAATTGACTGGCATCATACCAAGTTCAATTGGTAAATTAAAAAAGCTGAATGACCTATATTTCAATGGAAACAGGTTCTCAGGGAGCATTACATCTTCTGTAGGCAATATGACTTCATTAGGAAGGGTAAATTTAAGAGGAAACAATTTGCAGGGAAGCATCCCATCCAGTCTAGGAAATTGTAGTCGGTTACTGGGCCTGTCTCTATCTCAAAACAATCTAAGCGGTCAAATACCAAAAGAAGTGATGGGTATTTCATCCTTGACAATGGACTTAAATCTATCTGAAAACAAACTGACGGGTCCCCTTCCCTTGGAAGTGGGTCGGTTGGCGAGTCTTGGAACTCTAGATGTTTCAAAAAACATGTTGTCTGGCGAAATTCCCTCAAGTCTTGGCAGTTGCACAAGTTTGGAAAGTTTGCACTTGGAGGAGAACTTCTTCCAGGGGACCATTCCTGCTCCTTTGAGTTCCTTGAGAGCAATTCAAGATCTTAACCTCTCACACAACAACTTGTCTGGCCAAATTCCCAAGTATCTGGTAGACTTCACATTAGAGTATCTAGACCTGTCCTGTAATGACCTTGAAGGTGAGGTTTGAGAATGGAACTGCAGTTTCAGTGGTTGGGAACAAGAAGCTCTGTGGAGGAATACCTCAATTGAACCTGCCTGGATGGTACCCTACACACTCAACAAAGTTAATTGTAGGAATTGTCTCTGGAATCTTTGGAGCAATCCTAATGACCTCCATTTTGCTTTTCTACCTCAGATGTAAAAGAACACATAAGCAATCTTCTGGAACTCCGTTTGTTATCCCTTTCCTGGAAGTAACATATGCAGATCTCCTTAAAGCAACTAATGGATTATCTTCAGAAAACTTGATAGGCTCAGGCAGTTTTGGGTCTCTCTATAGAGGAACTCTTGAAGCAAATGAGACTGTCGTTGCTGTGAAAGTTCTCAATCTTCTGCAGAAAGGTGCTGCTAAAAGTTTTATGGCAGAGTGCCAAGTCTTGAGAAACATCAGGCATCGAAACCTTGTCAAGATATTGACTGCATGTTCAAGTATTGACTTTCAAGGTAATGATTTTAAGGCTTTAGCATTGCAATCGACATGGCTATTGCCCTCGACTATTTGCATCACCATTGTGAAACACCCATCGTTCACTGCGATCTGAAGCCTAGCAATGTTCTTCTAGATAATGATATGACTGCACATGTTGGAGACTTTGGATTGGCAAGATTCCTCCAAGAAAATTCCAATCAATCTCCTACTAGCCCAAGCAGCTCCATTGGCATAAAAGGCACAATTGGTTATGCAGCCCCAGGTAAAAATAACTGAATTTTTCCTGTGATTTACAAGTACCAAATTAGAAGACAGCATTATCTGGTAATATTACTTGCAACCTTGTGCAGAGTACGGCATGGGAACTGGGGCGACGACTTATGGTGATGTGTACAGCTATGGCATCCTGTTGCTAGAGATGTTTTACAGGAAGGAGACCTACAGACAGCATGTTTAAGGACGGGCTGAACCTTCACAACTTTGTTAGAACAGCGTTTCCTGATCGTGTGATTGAAGTTGTGGATTCCATTATTCTACCAGGTGAGGAAGCAGCATTCAGCGAAGATGCCTCTCACATAATGGAAAATGCCAGAGACTACAACATCCTTGAACATTTAATGTCAATAGTCCAAGTTGGAGTTGCTTGTTCTGCTGAACTGCCCAGAGAGAGGATGGACATTGGCAAGGCAGCAACTGAACTTCAACGAATCAGGGACATTCTTCAGGATGAATTGGTGCATCAACCGTGAACTCATTGCTACACTGGAAAGTAAAGCCCAAAACGTCACCCCAATACTTAATGAGCCTCGTTGTTCATAAGTACCGCATGTCATGGACTTACAAGAGCTGCGAATAGATACTCTGATGTTATATGTATATTTGTGTTATCTTATATGGGAATCAATGGAATTTCAGAGGTGATGTACTATATTGTTATACTCATTTAACGCACGCCAATCATTTCCGTTACCTCCATTCCTCCACTGAAACACCAGTTGCCCTCGTTCACGTCTCACATTACACTACGATCCCTTTTTTCCTTGCTGAATGTGAGAAGTTAGGGGACCGGCTTACATCATTGCTGAAATGGTGAATTTAGAGGAGGCCAGATATTCACTTGCAAGGTGTAGGTTTCCGTTTCAGTTTTTGGCTCAGAGTCATCTGAGCTGTTGCTTGGGTTTGTTTTTCCCTTGAAGCCAGCATTGCTTTTCTGAACAATTCACACGGAACAACAGTATAAGGAACAAAGTGGGAAAAAAAAGTAACTGAAAACAAGACTTTTATGCATTAAATGATAATCATATGTCAATTCAATCCACATTGAACACAACCAGCAACGTTTTGCCAAAATCTTAAACACCTCTGTGCAAATGCGCATGGAAACTATGGGAATAATCTTAGAAAACGAAAAAAAAGAAGAAGAAAACTTGTATTAACACGCAAGTGTTTTATTCAAAATCCTAAAATTTTCATTCAGCAATATATTAGGATTCATAAATGCCAATATTAGTATTCATAAGTGGAAGTGCAGTATGTTGCCAACATTTGTACTCAGCTGTTAAAGCATCTGGGATGGAGGAATTAAATACAGCTTGAGAACCAATTATTTTTGTCCAGTTTTACTGTTCTAACTTTTGAATTGTTTTTCTGGTATCAGAGCTGCAGTGACATTGCTTATGCTTTTTCTTGATATGCTCCACTTAGTACTTGGTTAGTTCAGCAAGCTATTCAATCTGAAAGGTGAGGCCAATTCTATGGTATTTTTTTTCTTTTTTGAGTAACCTGATATCTTCATTTTATTTTGAACGGAAGTTAAAATATATTATCACAAAAAAGCATTGGAATTATGGTTCAAATACTCCAGAGTCAATTGGGCAGAAACTAGAAAGCAAAGCAATTAGACTGTCGCTTATGTAACAATGGCTTCATGGTATCTCTCTATTGCTTATTTATATTTTCACGCTTCCTCGTAGAATGTAGATAAATGAATCCGTGTCCATAGTTAGTCATTTTTTTTTTTATCACAAATAGAAAATTTGTTTTTGGTACAGTAAATAGAAAATTTATTGAATGATGATATGGAAGGTTATTGGATAGACGACCAGTTGTTGACTAGTTTGTGACGAACTTTCATTGTGACCAACTTAGACCCCAAAAAAACAAAAACAAAAACAAAAAGGATTCAACTTCATCATGAAAACTTGTTGCTTGTTTCCATGCAGCATGGCCACTTCTAGCTGCAGGCCAATTTACCTTTAGAATCTATGTTTGCTTTTCAACACTTAGCCTCTTCACAATCCTAGTTAAACTGTGTTGCTGGCGCCAGAAAAAGCCCCATTCTCAACCTGCACTCTCTGTCCTCCCTCCATAGTGTCTATGATTATCACACCAAGCTCTAAATTTCGGTCAATTATGAGAAAAGGAAAAAATGAAAAGAAGGAAATGCTTCTTGGAATCTGTGAAGAGACTCCGAGACTCTGAGTTAAAAACCAAACTAAAAATTATGTAACTCAAGTGACCACCAAGTCTTTGGACTAGAAGCGAGGTCTTAGGGTTGAAACCGGTGTATAAACCATTAAAAAGGATTTGGATAAACTACCCCCCCCCCCCCCTCCCCACTAACAATCACTAGTATCTAACAACTGACCACTTCCGACTTCAAAAAGAGAAAAAAAAAAAAAAAAAAGGCACAAAACTAGGTAAGACTACAGTTTTTGCTGCACAACTTAAGGTATCTTTGGTTTCCAGATTACTATGTTTTTATTATCAAACAGAATCCGGATGCTGCCAGCAACTGTTAGCAGTTTGGCTAAAGATTCGACATGTTGAAGGCAAAAATATTTGTCACGCTCAAAAAAAATAATGGTTTTAAAGAACAAGTAAACCTTCAAAAATCTGAAGTTGCAAAATCATGAAAATTGTTTATTGTTAACAAACTCTGTATATTACAACAAAAGACATCATAAGGAATTAACCGCTAACTTTCCTCATAAACCCTTTATCATTTGCTGAATTCTGCTCCTGCAAGGGGAAGTCTGGCGTCAAACAGGCATTGATTTTTCTCACATTTTGGTGTGGCTATGTGAGAGTCCCCAAGTCTTAAGAACCTGATATCTGCCTATTTTATATGCACATTAGACCCAATGCACCCTTGTACATTATCTACCCCTATTGTACAAAAACACAGAATGGAACTTGAAGGACTATCCTAAGTGGTATAAATTTGTATGGACAAACTGGAAACACATGATAATCGTTTGCCATCTTCTAAAATGATTCAAAAGCTGCATAATTCAAAGGCAACTTTGATTAACAATATCGTCCGCACGTTGAAGGAGTTCCAGGATACTTCCAGCTTTTCTCTTAGCCCTATCGGTGCCGCTCTCTGATAGTTCCTTCAATGCTTCTTCGGCACTGAAATCCCTTGCTAGCTTCAACTGTTGCGAATCCCCTGCACATAGTGACCACAAGATGGCTACAGCATTCTCCCTGTTCCGTGGAGAACCAGTCCTGATGACCTCCATGAGAACAGGAATTGGCTCTGCCTGACTGATTGCTGACTTCCCTTCTTGATGGCTAGCAAGAATGGCAAGAATTGCCAGTGCTTCATCTACCATTCCACCTCCCGCGTCCTTCAGCAATCTCATCAGGGGTGGCACAATACCAGCCCTTATGGCCCTGGCTTTGTTTCCTTGATAAATTGAAAGATTAAATATAGCAGTGGCAGCATCTTTCTTTCCTCTTGGAGAGCCCTCACAAAGCAATTTTATAAGAGCTGGGAGAGCACCAGCTGCCCCTATTGACACCTTGTTTTCATCTACAACAGATAAGCTGAAAAGGGTAGCAGCCGCATTTTCTCTTGCCTCCATACTTCCATTTTTAAGAACATCTACGATATCTGGTATCGCTCCTGCATTAACAATGGTTCCCTTGTTACTCTCATTTATGGAAAGGTTCAGAAGTGCTGTAACAGCATGCTCCTGGGTCCTTGGGTCGGTGGACGATAACAGCTCCACAAGCAGAGGAATGGCTCCTGCTTCAGCAATACATACTCTGTTATCAGCATTTCTCTTTGCCAGCAAGCGGAGCTCTCCAGCAGCAGCTCTTTGTTGGTCTGGACTCCCATTTGCCAATCTATCTAACAAGGCAACGATAGCAGTTCGATCACAGTCCGAAATGCCGCTTCCGCCCTTTTTGGTTCTACAAGCCCCTTGATGTTTAGGAAGCTCAACGCCATTGTTCTCACACCACAAAGAAATTAAACTCTTCAAAACGTAATTGGGTGTTAGAGCAGTATGCAATAGCGTCTGCTGTGTTTTTGGACAGGTCTTGTGTCCTGCATCGAGCCATTTTTGGATGCAAGATCTTTCATATGTCTGCAGTGGTAAGCAAGACAGCAATGAACAATAGGCACCAAATGGCAATAAGCAAAAAGCTAATAAAATATTCAAGAAAACTCTAGTACCTGTCCAGTAGAGACGATCACTGGATCTTTCATCAGTTCAAGAGATATTGGGCACCGGAAATCATCCGGGATGACAGGAGATCTGTGCTTCATCAAACTCTTCTCAGCATCAGAAGTATCGCCTTCAGGCATTTCCACTTGAATATAGTCCTTTAGCTTCTTAAGGATGTTTGACATTTTCTCAAACCACTCTCCTGGATCACCCTCACTTGAGATGACCAATTCATGGAAAGCAAGGGACTCTTTCTTTAGATCATCGATAGTCTTCAGGTGAAGCTTTTCAGAAAGCCGTTTTAGTATTGGAGGATCAGGATCTTTTTCTCTCTCTGCTATGGTTAAATCAAGGTCTAGTTGTAAATCAGGAGAGTCTGGTCTTCCTTTGGCTCTTCTAAATTGAGCATGCACCAGTGCAACCTGGAAAAAAGATAGATAGTCCCCTCAATTGGTGATCACTTCAAGATTACAAATGAATAATTTTGTTCATGCAGCTGTTTCAAAACTCATAGCGGATCAAGATTTTATCCATGTCTGCTCAACAAATTTAAAGGCAGGATGTTGGGAAAAAAAAAAAAAACTTCCTGTCAAATATTATCGAAAATACCTTTAGGGTTGGAAGATTACCTGTTCTCGAACTTCCTCCGATATGTCAAGTTTTTCAAAAGGAATCTCGTTCAATGCTGATTCAATGTCCTCTGTAGTCTGATGGAACTTGTTTGCTATCTCGTCTCGTATCAATGCCTGTGGAATGGAAAATTAGTGCTTGCTTCCAGGCCAGGAATGTAAATCCACTGAAAACAAATTGGCATGACAAACAAGAAAATCCAGCCTAATTTCACATCAGTGTCTTGATGTCACCGATGATGAAAAGTTCAATCATCTAACTTTGCCAACAGACCAAAACTATTCAATGACTTAAATAGCATATGCTACTTGTGAACACTAAAGTGCAGGCCATAAAAAATGAAAATCCAGCAATCACACTGGAAAAATATTAAAATTCACAAATTCCAATACAGAGCTGTGGATGCTGATCGATGTGTCTCTCTTCTTGCATAGAGTATATCTCAATGCCTAAACAAATCTGTTTGATTGCCACAAAAATTGATTGAGGTTTGATTCAGAAATTTAATGTTCTTTCCTTCTGTTATTCAGAAGCAACACAAACGAGCTTCACATTTGAACAAGCAAATAAGCAATTTCATCTATCTTTCCGGCAAATCAAAGCGAGCCAAAATACAACTCTAGATTTTCTTCTACTCTTTCAACAAAGCAGAACATTTGCAACAAAAATCACAAGTCAAATAATATTCCTCCTAACGATACACCTAACAAACAAAGTTTGTAGGAGATGCATTTCTAACTATTTAAGGCAAGTTATCTAAAAGTCTTTTCTATTCTTACAATTTGAGGCAAGCGAAGCACAATTCCTAAAACTTCCTTCAGCAACAACCAAAACAGAAAGGGCATACAATTAATACCTGATAGAGATTGCTCCCTTCATAGATCGATTTGAGAAGTTCCATAGCAGAATCCAGGGCAATTTGCAGTAACTCAAGGCCTTTCACCTCCTCTTCGCTTAGCTCTTCATTACTATCTTTCAATTCCTCAAACAAAGGACTCAAGAGCTTGATTCTACGCACCAAATTGCCATGCATCTTCTTACAAACATTTCTACACTCGGGTAATCCAGAAATCTCCCTCACCGAGTCAAAAAGTCGACTCACCAACTCGGGCTTTGGATCCTCCGTCAACCCCATGTAAGCCACACCTTAATTGAGCTCCTAAAAGAACCTCAAAACAATGATCAACAGAAGAAATAAACAAGAACCTGAAAAATTCAATGGCCCCAATAAAGGCAACAGCTTGATGGAAAAAACAAAGACCCAGATAGCTAAAATTGAGTGAATTGATCTGGGTTTTCGAAAGATTAAATCAGCGTCGAAAAATGAAAGATGCCCAAAAGAGGCCAAGAAAAAGAAAACCCAATAAGCCCCAAGTTAAAGACAATAACCAAGCGAGTTTATGGGGGACGAGAGCCACCAATCAAGGCGAGGTCAACGAAGACCAACCACCCAAAGTAGAACGTTTATGAATGAAAGAAACTCAATCAAAGCCAAGGAATGGGAAGCAGGGAGATTTTTTCAAGAAAAAATGATTGGCCTTTATTTAAGTCTAGGTATGCAGAGGGACATATGCAAAAGAGAGGGAACCAAGAAATAATTTTTGAGTACAAAATCGTAAGTCTGCTATGTATATATTGGATTATTAAATTATAAAATATATATTAATTTTAAAATTATAAATAAAATATAAATTATTCTATCAATTATATGTTTTCGTGTATCTTAGCAAGCGTAGTCTTGCCCTCTGCCTTTCATACCCTCTGCCTTTCATAAGAGAGATAAGGAAATTGAGGCACAGAGTATGGCAAAGAACGTCATTTTTGACAAAGACAATTTGGGCTTTAACTCAAAAGACAACAGTTTATGGCAATTGTTAGTATCTATGGTGAATTAAACAATGGAGTAAGGAACTGGTCTGGAGATGAGACCTAGGATTTTTTTTTTTTTTTTTAGTCTTTCTTCCCTCTTTGCCGGTTGTAGAATTGTCTTAAACCACATAATGTTATAATAAATTTACAAATTGGCAGTAACTAGTTATATTTTGAACACTCAGAAAACACACACTATAAATATTATTTTATTGGTTTACCTATTGTTAATTTTTGTTATTATTTGTCGTTGCTTTGATTACCGTTAAAATTTTATTATTGTTGATTGTTGTCGTTGTTTAGTGGTTGTTGTTGCTGATTGTTGCAATTGATAAATTAAAAATTTTTAATATTTAGTTAAATTAACTTTTTACTGTTATCGATAAATAAAAAATTTTAGTATTTAGTTAAATTAATATTGTTTGTTGTTGTTAAAGTAGTGAAAATAACTACTTGGGACATTTTCTTTGTTTTATTACAATAAATAATTTTTTTAGCTCTTTAAAAAAGTTATAATTTAGCTCTTGTATATAATTATATGCAAAGAGTATAACAAAAGAAAAAGACACTAACAAAATCCAAAAAAAGAGAAAAAGACAGAGAGTAATAACAAAATTGGTCCCTCGTAATTTTCGAACACATATATTTATTGATCCCGCTTGCAAAAAGTATCTTCATTTTATTAGGGTATTTTAGTCTAAAAAAATTAATCAAAATTTGTTTAATACAAAAAATTACTTGGAGTTACCTTTTGTATTAATTACTTTCAGCCTTTCTTTTTTTCCAAACAACAACTCAAAAAAGTTTGCGAAATACTATCATTAGCTGTGTTGATAAACTGAACCACAAGAACATGTCCCAAAATTTGAAACAAATGCGTCTAAGTCATCCTACCATTATTTCTAAAATGATTAGTTTGCTTTAGAATAATGTGAAGTTCATTATATGAGTTAACAAAGCTTTTTTTTTTTTTCTAATTCAATTATCTAATTATTTATATTACTACATCATTATATATGTCTCAATAAACTCGTGCTTTATATAATTTACTATAAATTTTTTTTTAATTTGAACAAGAAAAGAGAAAACAAACAGTCAATACAGTAAATTGATAACTTATATATTGTTTATTTATAGCATAGGAAGCCATCCTTTAATTCACTAAAAGTGCAAAATAAAATTAATGAACTCTAATCCATTAATATTCAAATTTAAGTTTCAGGCACATTAATTAACTAAAATACACGCAAAACAAAAATGAGAATAAAAGGAAAAGAAAAAGTTTCGTAGTGTGATTTCTTTCCGAAAGAACAAGATTTTTCTCTTGTTATTGCCACCAATGGGAAGCAGTTTAAATTGTCGTGTTAATTGTCGTACTGTCTTAATCGGAACAAAAAGTCATAATCACACGCGTAGGCAAATATTGACTTTTCTTCCAATATATTTTTTACAAAAAGAATTAAAAAAAATATTAAATAAGCATTGTCCAAATGTGCTCACCAATTTTTCTGTCCGACATTCAAAAATATTTATTATATATATATAATAGAGATTGAAAATTTGATTTTCTTTTTCTTGAGCAACGAAAATTAAAATAAAAAAATGGAATATAAAAGAGAAATGTAAACATCACGGTCCAACAACCTTCCAAAAAAGCCGGAAGAAAAATCAATCGGACAAACCTTCTAATAATTCATTGACTAAATAAAAAAAATAACCAATTAATTAATTAACTTACAATTTTCAGTTAAACCGCCAAAGACGGTGACACGTAGGAAACGGCTCCGGTGAACCGCCGCATGGAGGGAAGGGAAAGGGAAAGAGGAGGTGTGTGCCGGCGGTGCTTCAACCGCCAAAACTAATTAGGCGGCCTAATAATGAAAAGACAGCTGGTCACCTTCAAACTTACGTGGATGCAACGGCGAACAATTCCACCTTGGCTGGACGGCACGCCAGGTCTTTGGATCCCAATTTTCAGTTCACACTTGGTCTCTCCACAATTTTTTTTTTTCAGCGTTCTTCCACCTCATTATTATTATTATTATTATTATTATTATTATTTAAAAAAAATATATGATCCTTTTTTTTAATTAGAAATAATCTATCATCATAAAATAGATTATTATTGAAGAAAAAAAATTAGAGATCGAATCACATGTTCTCAATTAAAAATCTTTTAATCATTCGAATTATGTCGTCAAGTCATATAATCTCAAGAGTATCTAATTCTTGAGCTATAACTAAATATAGGAAGATCACTTATGTACTCCACAATTTTTTTGATCAAAAAATTTGATTAGATGAGTCGGTCGATCTATTTGTCTTGTGAGATGTAATTTGATATTGAATTAAAATTTTCAAGTGGACGTATCATTAGATAATGGACGAGAACTATACGCATATTATTAGAGGTATAAGCAAAACTGCTAAAATTGTTTCGTCCGACCAAAATAAAATTGAAATCGCTCAAACTTTTGAAAATGGATTGGTAGTAGTTTTTAATTTAGGCAATTGCATTTTGACTGTTTAGTTGTAGTTTTGTAAATCTAAAAATATTTTAAATTAAATTGACCAACATTATAATATTAATGTTTAAAACTATATCTTATAAATATATGCACCACATTAAAATAAAGGAGATTTTTAATTTAATTCATATTTTTTAATGAGTATAATATACTCATCATCTTACATCATATAATCAGTAGAGTTTATTTGAATTAAAAAAAAAAGATTGTGTGATGTTCAATTATGAGTGAATTTTACTCATTTAAAAAAGAATAAAATTAATAAGTATCTAAAATAAAACTAATAATAAAAACTTCATAGATTATTACTTCTTTCGTCTACTTTTCACTATTGCCATAAGCTTATGGATCATAGTGTAGAATAGAATCTTGAACTTCAATTCATTTATAGTTATGTTTAAATTTAGTTAGTTTTCTCTAATGTATTACTTAGAATAGAATCTTAACCATGTTGTTTATACAATTTTTCTTAGTAGCTAAATCTCTAAAGTTTATTTTTTTCTCATAATATATGATTTAAACCGCCAAATCTACAAAAATTAACTTGGAACCATTAATGACGATCTAATTGATTTTACTTTTATTTTAATTGATTGTAAATTAAAAAATTTTCAAGCCGCCGTCAATAGTTTTATTTGAATTTAGTGTCAAGCCGACTCGAATAACCCCCCTACATATTACACATTGATTAATTTTCTCAATGCGGATGTGTATATTCTCAAATTAAGAAAGAAAGGTACATTGATATTTTCTCCGACCACCCACATTTTGACTTTTAAAAACTTATATGGACCAAGTATTATGTAGCAAATAGGAAAAGGAGAGATGATTTTCTGTGGTGCCCAGAAGAACCGGCCAGAATATTTCATTAATCACAAGCTTCGTTTTTCAGTTGACAAGAGCAAAGATCGATAAACAATCACAATCAGTGAATATTCGTGAGCCCCCACGCTGGCCTGCTCCATGTGGAAGGTAAACAACTCCCTCTATTGTTTGTACTGATAGTCCAAACGGAAAAGTTTTAAAATTGGAGAATTTATTCCGATATTTTTGTTCCGGCATGTATTAAAAATGTAATTAATGATTAATTTTTTGTAATTATATATATTCCTTGTATAACAAAAAAAAAAGAGTAATAGGATATGTTTTTTTTTTTTTTGCACTTTTTAATAATATAGTTACAAGAAGTTGACATATCAAAATAAAAATGTCAGGACAATTTATATGGGGCTTAAACCGTTACCTAATCCAAATAACGGCAACCAAAATCGGAGTCTTGGGGTATGCTTACGTGTTCATGATGAATAATTGGACATACAAGAATCGATACTAACACTGTTTTTGGATAAAATTCTTGTAAGAGAGGAAAGTGAAGAGAGGAAAGTGGAGAAGAGGATCATTAAAGAAAGAGAACATTTTCTATTATCTCTTGTGTTTGGAAAGAGGTGATGGGAAGGAGGAAAATTATAAATTTTTTTATTTAAGAAATAGTGGAAAGTAGGAGAGAGGAATATAAAATGTGTTGAAATAATAATTTTATCTTTCATAATAAATTCTATTAAGATATTTTGTTTAGGTGCAATTGTAATTTTTAAATTATATAAGAGTAATTGAGTTATTTAATAAATTTAGTAGGAGAACTAATAATTTTTCTCCCATTTTTGAGAGGAGTGGTTTTGGTGGGGTAGGAAAAATTAAGAGAATCAGAAACTTTCCTCTCCCCTACTTTTCAAACATTTTTCAAATTAATAATTTACTTTAATTCTCTCACTTTCCTCTCTCTTTCTCCACTTTCCCCCTCCCAAACACACAGTGTAAGAAAAAAATCGATATCAATTTCGGGCCCGAAAATAGGATATTATTGTATCTCTCCACCTCTTCTATAAGAAAAACTTTAATTATAGGGAAAATACAGAGTGGACAAATTGTACATATTGAGTCAATTACTTTATAAAAATAACACCGCAATATCTAACAGAAAAGTATTATTTTTTTATTTTATTTTTTGTTTGTGTAACTTTATTATGTTTATTTAACGTGTATATATAATTTGTTTAACAAAAGGGAGAGACGTCAAAGAGGGAGTGAGTAAAGTAGAGAGATTGAATAGATAAATGAGAGAGAGAGAGAGAGAGAAAGAGAGGACAGCAATGAAGATACAGAGAGCACTGAAAGGGAGAGATGGAAGAAATAAAAATGGAGGGAGAAAAAGTGTGGGAGAGATTATTAATTTATTATGTTATAATTTTAGAGAAATTCACAATTTTCTTAAATATGCAACAAATAAAAAAAATATTTTTCAATATCTCTGCCAAATAGTAGAAAATTACTTATTTCCTCAAAAAAACAATTTTTTTGACAAATTTTTTCTTAAACAATATTTTTTACAAACAAGTTATTTCAAAGAAAAATGAAATCTTGTTTTCTGATTATAAAGAAATAGATATATAATAAGTTAATAACAAAGGCTAATAATATATATAAATCCTAAATTTTATTCATTTTCATAAATCTAACATCACTTTTACTAAAAAAAAGTTTAGTTTTCAAAGAATTTTTGGTAGAATCTAATAACACCACTAACGGATTATCACGAATTCAGTTTACTTGCCGTATGGCACCAACTTGTAAAATCTTGACCATGTGATATGACGCATAACATATACTTAAAATTTTAAAAAAATTAAAATCATATAAAAAAATTAAAAATATATAGAATAATTTTTTTAAAGTCTAACTATCCTTCTCTCTCATCTCTTTTCCTCTCTCTAACTTACTTTCTCCATCGTGTGTCTCCATCTCGATGATGTTTGTCGACATGTATCCAAAGACTTCTATTTTACAGGTCCAGAACTCTGCATTACAAGCTACAAGATTCTAAATCTTTTGGGACTTGTCCAGAAGTAACTGTGGATTCGATATCAAATTCCATCCGACTAGGCATTTTCATCACCATGGTAATCTGCCAAGAAATGATTTTGTTGGCGATTTAATCAAAGAAGCCTAAGGAGAAACCAAGGCTTAAAGACCATAGGCTGAGATAACGACACACGTTCCTGTTATGAAAAAAGAGCGCAAGTTTGACAAGTGGGTTTACACAAAAGATGTGGAGGAAAGGAACACCAATTGAAACCACAACCAACACGCCAACTTTGTCAGTAACTTATTGAATTGGGTTTCCTGCTAAATGAGTTTGTTGGGCTCATCGGGTTCCTTCCTATATGGAGGGGAAGCCCAATTGTCATGTAATTAGACTCCAAGCATTGATATAAGAGTCTAAGCATAGTGTTATTTAGTCCAAACTCAAATCCACTTAATTTTTGAGATTTTTGAGATTTTTTATATCGTGCTTGTTGGTTTGGAAATCGAATTTGTGAGAGAGAAGCTATAGATAGGAGAGAACGAGAGAAGATTGAGAGTTCTTTTGAAAGGTTTTATTGATCTGAAACTTTGTTTGAGAGTGACGAGTCTACTCGTATTGGCTACACAGATTCAATATAACAAGTAATATTGACTTTTCAAAGTTTGATTTGGGTTATATAATTATACAAGGAGACTTTGGGATTATTCTTTAAAGAAGAAGGATCGTGTCTTTGATGTTTTCAATCAATTTCATATCTTGGTTAAGAGACATATAAGTAAGAAGCTGAAATGTATTAGTACCGTTGATTATGATGAGTATAGCGGGTAATGTGATGAGTATTTGTGAAGTTTGTGAGATTTGACACCTAAAAACGTCTCTCAAGACACCACAATTGAATGGCTTAGTGGAAAAAATAAACATGGCACTGTCTACTTTTAGATGTGAAGTTGTTTAAATTTTTTTTTGAATGAAGTTTTGAATACAATGACACATGTGACTAATGTGTTTCTTAATATTTCTTTATATGGTAATGTTCAAGATAGAGTTTGGTTTCATGAAAAAATTGTTTATGATCATTTGTGGGTCTTTGGCGCTAAAGTTTTTGTTCATGTACCTAAAGATGAATGAGTGAAGTTAGATATGAAGACTTGGTGATGTATGTTTCTTGGCAATGATGAAGATGATTTCAGGTACCGATTTCACGATCTGATTGAGAAGAAACTTGTCAAAAGCAGAAATATTGTGTAATTTGAGGATTAGATCACTGAAGATATTGCAAAAGTAGCTTCTCAAGCTTCCCTTTGATCCAATTGCTATCAAGGGTGACATTCAAGAGCATGATAGGAATGTTTACCATGATCATAACAACGCATAGGGTGCAAGTGATAGTGATGTTCCCATAGAAGTTCACGCACCTACAGCGCTACTTTTTTTGCAACCAGAAAGGTCTAGTAGAATCTCAATGCTTTCAACTTGGTACTCTGAGTTTGTTTTGTTGACTAAAAAGAGAGAACCTGAATGCTATGAAGAGCTAGTGTAAAATGCGCATAAGTAGCATTATATTGATGCTATAGTTGATGAGATGAAATCCTTACATGATAACTTCACTAACGAGTTGGCAAAGCTACAGAAGGGTAAAAAGGCTTTGAATTTACAGATTGACGCAATAGGAAAATACTTGTCTATGATATAAAGTCAAATTAGTTGTTAAAGGACTTAATCAGAAAGAGAATACTTCTCGTCTATGATATAAATTTAGATTGGTTGTTAAGGGATTCAATTAGAAGCAAGATTAAGTTTTGCCCAATCGATTAGTAGCTAGTCGCAGGTTCAAATTCTTGTTCTTAACCTCACTCATACCTTCCTCTATTGTTATGCTTCAATTTTTTTGGATAAAAAAAATCAAAGTATAAAATTATAGGTTAGAATCTTTCTAAACTAGTATAATTTACTGTCTAGTGTAAAAAATATTATAACTATTCAATCATTTTGGACCGTCCTTAATTACAGAATCATAAACTATAGACCTCGGTACATCACGCAGTTTGCGCCTTCTTCAGATGAAACCGCAATGCTTCTTAGGGGATGTTTGAGTTAGCTTTAGAAGGGGTACATTTGCTTTTCATTTTGAAAAAGTAAGAAGATAAGTGTTTGATAAATTTTTTATTATTATTGTTTTATTCTGCTTATTTTCTTATTTGACTTTTTAACGGCAGTTGATTAAAAGCAGTTCTGAACTACTTTTTAGATTATTTTTCACTTTTTAATATTAATAATAATTTATATGGACTAAATTACCCTTAAAGCATATTTATATAATTTTACTATTATTTTTTTACTTGACACATAAATTAGATATATTAATTTATTTTATTAGTATTTATATAACTTCAATAATTTTTTCAAGTATTTTTAAATAATATTTTTTTCACTTCAATTTTCTTTAATATTGACATTTATAAAAAAAATCTCAAATATAATAATTTTTATCATTTAATAAAAATTAATATTTTTTTTAAAAAATTAAAAATTAAGTAAAATAATTCTCAATATTATTTATAAAATATTATTCTAAAATATAAAAATAAAATTTTTAATATGATATATATACATAAATTATATGACTAAATTAAACATTTCATTATTCAACAGTAACAATAAGTATAAAATTAACCAAATACTTTATTAATTATATCAAAAATCAGCAACAGCAAGTAGGAATCAGCAATCAGTAATTAGCAGTAGCAATTAATAATAATAATCAGTAACAGTAATATTTAACAGTTAACTCAAATAGATCCTCAATAATACTGTACCAGTTTTACTTTTCTATTTTGTTTAAAAAAAGAAACGCTATCCCCATTTTTTTCATTTTATTCTCGAAAAAAAAAAAAATAAAAGGGGAAAACGTGGCAAAGACAGCCCGCGACCGAACCAAACACCGACGACTTTGACAAAGAGAAGGGAAGGCGTGGAGCCAGGCAGCAGCGTCACGGTCACTCCTTACAATAAATGAAAGTAAAGCTAATTATTTGAGCACAAACTTTCTTTTTTTTTTAAAAAAAAAAAGCCCTTAAAAAAATAATTACAAGAAACAGAGAGAGAAAAAACACGCGCATATTGTTGCTGGCTTTGCTGCTGCGGCAATCGGATTCTGAAGCCATCCGTGATTTGTTAGAAAAAAAAAAAAAAAAAAGTCCATCCATCCATCCGTCCATCCATCCATGGGTTGCTCTTCTTCTCTCCCACGTAAAATCCCCCAATTCTCTATCCCAATTCCTTTTTCATTCTTTCAATTTACTTCTGGATTTAGGGTTTCGTTTCTTGGTTTTTAATCGATTTAATTATTAAGTTAAATTTCTGTCAGAAGGTTCAATAAAATCGGTTAATTTAAACGTGCTGCTAAAATTCTTGCGGTTATATATTTGCTGTTGTGGCATTTCGTGATTGCCGTTGGTTGTCTCAGTTTTGTGTTGTTGTATGTGTACTTGTTGTTGTAGTTGGGGGGAGTTCTGGGCGTCTTGGTGGACTTAACGGTTCTGATATTGGTGGAGTTCCTCCTGATGCCAAAAACCTCCGCGTCAAGGTCATTACTATTACCTTCCCTTTTTTTTTTTTTTTTTTTTTTGGGAATTTAGATGTTCTAATTAGTTTAATGAAAACAAGTTTTAGGAAGACTGAGAGAAATTGGCTTCTTCGTTTTTTTTTTCTCCATTTTTTATTGAATATAATCAGACACATTAGGATAGGCGATATGCTCTTTAGTTTTTTTTCCCCGTTAATGCTGACATTTCGTTATGTTGCCATGATGAAGTTGGTTTTATTAGGCGATTCCGGCGTGGGTAAGAGCTGCATTGTTCTTCGCTTTGTCCGTGGTCAGTTTGATCCTACATCAAAGGTAACTATTATGTTGTCATTGCTCCGAGCTGCTTTGAATGTGTTGTATCTTTTCAAAAATTTGAGTGAATCTTTGTCAACCACATGATATATTTGAGTGCTAGGGAGCATCTACTGTCTCTCTCTCTCTATCTCTTGGGGCCCTAGAATTATATTTGACATGCTGACCGACATATGTTGGGCTTACTGTCTCAGGTGACAATTGGAGCTTCATTCTTGTCACAGACGATAGCTTTGCAAGATTCTACAACAGTTAAGTTTGAAATATGGGACACTGCAGGACAGGAAAGGTATTGTTAGCCTAGTGATTATTGAGAACACACTCACCGCACCTTCTTATATAAGTGAAGCATATCCGCATGTTGACTTCATAGGAAAAAATTGGTCTCAGAATATTTCATTTTCAATTTTTCTTCCTTGTTCACCCAAAAATCTGAAATTGGTGCAAATTTCTGATTCTATCCTGTGACATCGTCAGGTATGCTGCATTGGCACCATTGTACTACAGAGGTGCTGCAGTTGCAGTTATTGTGTACGATATAACCAACCCAGACTCATTCACCAAAGCACAGTATTGGGTTAAGGTACTCTCGGACCCAAGTATTGTATTGGCCTAGTAATGCCCCACCCCTCCAAGGCGCAAGCCTCTGTTCTTCTGGCTGGACATTTTTTTGGATTGGTCGATTTAACTTCACTTTCAATACAATTGATATTCATTTATTCTCTGCTGATTTCTGCATGGGGAAATTCAGGAGTTGCAGAAACATGGGAGCCCTGATATAGTTATGGCTTTAGTTGGTAACAAGGCTGATCTTCATGAGAACCGAGAAGTACCTGTTCAAGTGAGTGCAGTCGTTTGTGCTTAATAGAGCATTATACTTTATAACTTGTTAATTATGATGATGTAACTCATCTTGTTGTTTGCCTGAAGGACGGCATCGACTATGCTGAGAAGAATGGGATGTTCTTCATTGAGACATCTGCAAAGACTGCGGATAACATAAATCAGTTGTTTGAGGTACTTTGGCGAGTAAATGAGTACTTTCCTCCTGTGACATAGTTAGATAGCAACGAACTTGATTGCTTCTTTTCTATTTGAGCTCATCCTTCTTGATATAAAAATGGGTCTTATAGTTACACTAGATGGCAGACTGGCAGTTTCTGTGCTAAACAAATTTAACAGAATTTGGGACTCTTTTAATTGTGGCATCTAGGGATTGAATTTGGATAATCTACCTGTTTTGTTTTTAGATAGAAAGGGTTGTATAAATGTTGTATGTGTTGCCACTATTATCACTGCTATCTTTGTCCAATTAATTTTTTTTTTTTTTTGGGCAGCTGTAATTATTGATATTCTGTTGATTATATAAAATGGAACTAGGACTGGAAAAAAAAGGTCTAGGCTTGAGTGGAGGTTAAATATAACTGACTGACATATGGTGTGGGTTGGGCAGTCTCTTGTTCTATTTGTGGATGTATTTGGTTATGATTTGTATAGTTTTATTGTACTGATCTAACTTGGTCAATAGCTATCTCTGTTTTATGTGTGTTATGTACTCAACAATGTGCACACTTATGAAATGGAAATTGCTTGGAAGGGACAGGTACACTAGCAACTAGATGTGGAGACTGAAAATTTTTTGGGTTATTTCTGAACTTATTTTTGATTTATTGACTTGTTAAGGAACAAAAATGTTATCAAAAACTTAACAGTTAGTCGTCTCCAAAAACTGAGAACAGAATGCAAGGATGATGTTTGCCTTGATGACAAAGTATAATAAAGAAATGTAATGGGAAGGAGCCATAATTGGAAAGAAAATGCTAGGGCCTCCGGCCTCTAGGCACATTTCTTTTGGAACTGTAGGATCACTTTAGCAATTGTAGGTTGTTGTTTCTGTAGTATCCAGGCACCAAGTGTTGACTTCATCAGCACGAAGTTCATGTCAGTTATGTGACATTTTTATAAACATGTTGAAAAATGAGTGGAAGGGAGTCTGCCGGTGGTCCTTTGTGGCTATGTGGCCCAGTTGGACTGGCTTAGGTTAGCATTGTGGGAGTATATAGTATCTCTATTTATAATCAAGCAAGTTCCACCTTGGACTGGTACCTGACATTATCCTTAATTTTGGCAGGAAATTGCTAAGCGACTTCCCCGCCCACCCTCATCATGATTGCGGAATCTTGAAACTGAATGAACTTGATGCCTTCAAATGTTAAGGGACCTGGCATGCCTGTGTCAAGTTTGTGTATATTGCGTTGGCCTATGTGATCTTTTCTATTTTTGTGACTTGTTCTCATGTGATCCCAAAGATATTCCAGATATAGCACTATGTATCTGTTGACTTGCTGCCGAAGTGATCAATTCATTAGCTGTTTAAAGGTAACCCATTATAATATAAGCTGTCAATAACTGATTTAGCACGTATACGAACATTTAGACACATGTACCCTTCTTGAATGTCAGGTTTCATGGTTTTGTATATGACCACATCGAGATCTCGATTGCCTTGTAGTTGAATTATATGCTGTTGACAATGTTTCTCGTTTTCTTTCGTTCGTAAGTTAGTAGTTTTCATTGGAAGCATTTGATTGTTTTAGAATGTTAATTTGTAGGCCAACTGAGAGAGTTGAATTTTAAATTGAGAAAGGAAGTTTTCTATCTGAATGAAACTTTGGCAGCAATGATGAGAAGCTGGAACATTTTGACCGGTATCTGATCTCGGTGATGCCCCCATTGTAGACTGACTCTGTAGCTTTTTGTATGTTCCTGCCGTTCTATCACCGCCATTTCTGTTGTTCGCAGACCATTTACTCTTCCTCTGATTCAGAGTTCTAATAACGAATAAGCCTATACAGTGTATATTCCTTTACTGCGTAGTTGCCTTTGAGAATGGGCCAGATCAAGAGCGTATCCACCTGCCTAGTTGGATTTTCTTACAAGCTAAAAGAATGTCTAGTCCATTTCATTAGTGCTGCTTGCCACCGCTGTTGCGTACTGTTGTTGGAACGGTTCATCCAATGCCATGTTTTTATTCAAAAAAATGGAAAAGCATGACTGGTGTCATAATTTCACTAAAGAGCATTGCGTGTTACGACTCTGTGCCTAGGAGAGGATGGTTATTGCATTCTTCGAGTTAGGGAGTTAGATAGTGAGCTGTAGATTAGTTTTATCACTTAACCATGACAAAATTTGAATTTATGAGCTTTCACATAAACTCAAATCGTTTTAGCCTTGATTCCAATGCCATCTTCTTGCCGCTTTCTAGCCCCCGTCTTGATACTCAAAGCTTCTACCCCCTCTAACAGCGGCATCTTTGCACTCCCCAACAAGAAGTTCATTTTCAGTTTACTGAACCACCAGCAGATAATGAAGTTACCTTATAGTACAACCATTGTTAGCAAAAAACCTGACAATGATTCGTGATCGCTGCAGTACCAACGCCCTGCTAAGCACAGTTGACGTTAAAAACATCTGTAAGGAGTCGGCAAAACATGATATGGAACTTGCCTGTTGAACTGTAGATGTTGGTCATCAAGTGGGGCACTGAGGGATGGTAGAATCGAGTGGTATCGGGCCAATGTCAGTATCTGACATAACAACTGCATAAGAGATAATAGACTGATAAGTATTAATATTACGCTGTTTTTTCGGCTAAGGCAAGAAAAAAGTGGACTTATGAAGGGAGAAGGCCTCGCGACTGTGGTGAATTGGGAACACAATTACATTGATTATTATTATTTTTTTAATTTTTGGTTACAAGAGATGCCGAAAAGTTAGGAAAGAAGAATAAAGTCACTATAACTCAAACTTATGATTAAGAGATCTCAACAGAATACTCAACTAATTGTATTAGAAGCACTGGACAATAAGAAATACTATTGCTTATGGTTATTCAACGAGAAAAGTGACATATGGACCTGTTTTTAGAGTGCCTTGGATGGCGACGCATGATTTTTTTTTGTGATAGACAATACAAACGCTCCAATGTGTCCCTTGGGACCACGTGGACGTAGTTTCCCTCATCAGCATTTGGTCTGTCTATCGTGTTGAATCCATCAAATTGCAGAGCAGGACGCAAAATTTATTTATTTATCAATTGTGTTGAATCCATATGGAATTTTGTATGCAGAAATGGACTTTGAAAATAAATATGAAAATGACATGATCTAAATTGATGAGCCATTAACATCTAATTAGTTCATGCTACTAATAAATTTTCTTTTTGCGAACATTAATATTAATATAATTGAGTGAGCAGGTAGTAAAAATTGAGTGAGAGAGAGGAAGAGCCCTGTTATTGAAATGTGCAATTGACACATTGAATCTACATTCGCTCTTTTTCTCGTTGGATTAGGTTGCTGTTTTTCGTGTATTTTCTTTCTTGATTCGTCTGCCATCGTGGCTTGCAATGACAAACAACCAATCTTGTCCATTGTCCAGCCATTGCTATCTCAATTAGCCTGATGGCTTAGTCCCATCTTAATAATGACTCTCACTTAGTCACCTTTGTAAGATTTTATAGATCATGTGGGCTCTACTTCTCCTTAATTTGTGTGATTATTGTGAGACTTATAAGCATGTATTAAGGTGACAACATGGATTAGATCTGATTGGATCAGGTTTATGTTCATCATATGGGAAAAAAAAAAAGAAAATGATAGCTGGACGGTTAAAGGGATAGGGGAGACCGGAAGAGAGAGAAAAAAAGAGGGAAGGGAAGGTGAAAGAAAAAAGAAATAGTGAATCTCACAGTTCTTAATTGTGTGATGTAAATAATAGTTAAAGTTAATGTGTAATAAATTTACATTTAATGTACAACAAACTTATGATAAAAAAAATCCGTTAGTTCCTTTTTTAGCAGCTCCCATCGTTGCAGCCAAAAAAAAAAAAAGAAACAAATATAAGAAAAAATTGTCCTAAAGCTACTAGGAATTGGAAAAACAGCTGCTATTTTGAGTACTAGCTAAGCTTATCAGGTAATATCTGTGCTACTAAGCTCGGAAGCCTAAGATCGAATCCATGTGCATTTTGTTAGCTCCAGTTATTAATTATCCCTATAAACAATGGCTTTTCTTTTCTTGTGATAAATAAGAAGCTAGCAGTAGGGATGAACACTATAAGAATTGTTCGAATCAACAACAATAATTGTGCAACAAGTTGAATTTCGCTATCAAAAAGTTAATATTATCGTAACTTCTAGAGTAGTGGGTAATAAATTATTGCATGAAAATTTTTTTCTATCATGATTAATTAAAATTTGGCAAAAATTACCTCAATATGACATATATATGACAACAAATATTGTTGTTGCAATGAGTTGTGTTTCGTAACATCATAAGTTCTTTTTTTTTTTTCCTTAATATAATAACATAGGGGAGTTGGTGGTATAATTTTTATCAAAAAATTTTATACTTTCTCTATAAATGTTAAGAATTCAGATAATTATTACATATTTCAATATCAAAACAACATACAATTAACTTTACATTTTATCTTAACAACAGTACTTAAACTCAAAACTTACCATATACTAATGTTCAACGCTTGTTATATCATAAGTTATCATTAAATATCCTATGGATTGACATTGTGAGTTTGTGATTCAAACCCTAATAAAACGATATGCTCTCTGATAAGTGTGGAAACGACAAAACGTACAGATGGGTAATATATGGATTTAGGAGCATTTAATTGGACAAACGAACCTCAAGGGGGGACAATCCCACCTGAGCATTGGAGATAGTTGGGGTCCACTTTTTGGGTGATTGTGTTGATGCGTGAGCAATTTGAAGATTTCACTTTGCTGATTTTCAGTATCCTTTTTCTTTGACAAAATCTTAAGTCGTCATATCACGTCTAATTTTCAAGCTGTAGCTCAGTGTGAGCCAAAAGATGCATTATCAGAAACAATCCGTTCGGAATCTTGAATTACATTGATACACCGTTTGCAGCCTGCTGTGGGTCAAATATAAAACACAATTTTGAATGCAATTAATAGCTGGTTTTTTCCGGCATAAAAAGCAATTTTGAATATTTGTTTTTTCAGATTTTCTACTCTAACTCACATAAAAGTGAGTTAAGTTTACTCAAAGTCAAATGTGAATGAAACCACAAATATTAAATGAGACCTAATTAAAATAAAAAAAGAACAAAAAAAGTTATGTAGTTTAAAAATCATATGTGTTTACATTCATTAAAAAAAAAACGAGCACTTTAGCTCAATGTAATATGGTAATGTTTCTTCAATTCAATATAAAAACAAGTAGTCATCTACAATAAGATTACAGGTCCACAAAAAAAAAATAAAATTGGGGTCTCTAAATTCAAAATTTTCATTCACAAAATAGAGAGCACATCGAAGTTACAAATTACACCAACTCTTGTGGCCGTGGTTATCAAAACTTTCTTGCTCATCAAAACAATCTATTGTATCAGCTTCATTATCTTTAGTAAACATCATTTTCCATTTTAGGGGATTAAATATCTAATTTGAAGGCTCCCTTGACATAAATTATTAATTAACACCTACAGGTGAGCATAGCTTACAGCCTGCGCACATAAGAGTTACTTTGGTAATTAAAAATAAAAAATCTTTTATCCCGATTTTATTTCAATTGATATCTTAAATATAACAAAACTGATATATTTTACAATAAGAACGATAACATTTGTATTAAAAAAATAATTTTTAATTTTTTTAATAAAAAATATCAGTTTTATTGTAAAAATTATCAATCTTATTGCATTCAATATATCAAACAGAACATAAAAAATCTTGTTTTAAATAACATACTTGTTAAGGAATCCTATCTCATTCAAAAAATGAGAAATATGTTATTATTGTAATAAAGTATGAACAGTTTACTTTATTCATGTGGAGTCAATGTCCCAACTCTATCTAAGTAGAATAGCGAAAGATGACTCCAAAGATGAATAAATGAATGAAAGTTTAATCTCAACAACCCAAGCTTGTCGCATTGCACCAACCAGAGTGGAAAAGAATCCCACCTGAACAAAACAAGAATTGCACGTGCCCGGCCAACTTTCATGGGCCATGCCCATAACCTTCGGCCCCACTGTCCCAGTCAAGACTTAAGAGAGACTGAAGCTTATGTCTGGATGAATTCAATTTGAGTAGCATATTTTTCCAACTCAAAACTTTAAGCTACGAGCTAAATTTACTTTGAGAAATTCACAATTGTAATAAATTATAATTTTAGTCAGGTAAAGATTTACGCACTTGTTCTTCCTGGAACACACTAGTAGTTAGAATTAAATTTTTATTTTAAAAGTTTTAAGCTTTAAACTTTTATTTTATAATTCTTAGATTCCGGTCATTTGAAATGAATATATTAGATTTATGAGAGAAAAGTTATCGTTATTGTGTAGCCTCATAAAAAAAAAATTATGCACTTCACTTTAAAATATATCATAAAACATACTAAAATTTGAGTCTGCTAACAACGAGCTTATCTCGTTAATTATCCATTAAAAAGATTTTGAAATGATTACAAAAATATCAGTGTAAGCATCTTGACATTACTTAATTACCCATATTCTATTAAAAGGAAAAAGAATTGTGTTCCGACAAGATCTTGGAGTTGTATTATTTGTTGTGTTAATTTCTTACGATGATTTTGGTACTTGATATTTATTAGAGTCAATTCTTTTTTATGTGTGTTTTTTTTTTAAATTATTAATTTTTAGAGACACATGTTTAGAATATCACAAACTTTGTTGAAAGAAAAATAGTAGATACCTCCTTTTAATCAATGCTTGTTAGTCATAATATGTTTTTCGTTGCATTTTAAACTATGAGGTTTGAATGACAACTCGAGCTAAAATAGATTATGCTAAACATTGTATCTCTCAAATTAATCTCTTTTGAAAAACATATCTATTGGAGCTAGGATACTTGAAGTTTGTTGGTTAGACCAATTCGCTTTCTCCGGGGACAACCAATTAAGTTCATCGGTTGTGCATTATCAATTTATCTTGGCAAAAAGCTTAAATTGAGTTTACAATGTTTGTCTTTTTTTTAGAGTCACGACATTTTTCTTTTTAACATTGGTCTTTAACATTTTCTTTGTCAATAATTTTGGTTATTTTCCATTAATTTGCCGTTAAACGTGCCTTGTCCCCCATACAATGCTAGCTGTCAGCTGATCAATACTAACTTAGATGTCACATCATCATTTTTATCTTTTTTAAAAAATCTGAAATTCTGAAAAAAAAAAGAAAAATATCAAAAAATAAAAAAATTATAAACTAAAAAAAAATTCAAAATTTTTTTAAGAAATTATAAAAAATTAAATAGAGTCTGAGAATAATTTAAAAAGTCTAAAATTTTGATATTTCATTTTAAAAATTGAAAATGTTCACTTTTTTATTGTAAATTCAACATTTCAAATTTTTCAAAAATATTTTCACATTTTATTTTCAGTTTTTACATTTTTTAAAAACTTTTTAAATTCATTTTTGAATGTATATTTTTGTATTTTTTAAATTTTTTAAAAATACCACGACATTATTTATGAATTATGATGACATGACATCTGAGTCAAATTTGATCAATTGACGTGATATATTGATGTGATACATTTAATGAAAAATTAATAGAAAATGACCAAATTCATTTACAGAGAAAATATTTGATACCAATTTTAGAAAAATATTATGACCCTAATTTAAAAAGTAGTAAAAGGTGGTAGCCTAATTGAGTCTTTTGGCCATGAATCTTTCCCGCAATTGTCTTCCTTTGGTATAAATTTACTTTCTTATCATCCAAATGAGTTGTTTCGAGTGATTAAACGAGTGATTAAACGTTTCGAGTTCTATTGTGGGAGGACGATCTATAATAAAATAAATTTTTGTGTTCAAATTTTATATGGTTAAATTTCTTTGGACCAATGATAACTTCCGTACCAGGAGCATGAAACAGTTTCGCAAGCAATAGCGTGCGGAATGTACATTCTTATGGGGACTAATGGATCATATCACAGCGTGGATGCTCTGGTTGATGCACGTGGTATGCATTACACTTTAATCCTTCTGGTCTTTGTCAAAAAAAAAAAAAAAGACCCTCAAATGTTGAAGAACTGGCTTGTGAGAATTGCCTATCGCTGTATCTCCCGACAAATCCCGAACAAGAAAGAAATAAATACATTGTAGAAAAACGATGGTTGAATGTGGAGCCAGTCCGCAAAGACAAGTTTGAAAATTGCCACTCATAATTACAGGCCTCGATCAATAGCCATTGGTGAATGTATACACACCACAGTGATTAGATAGTCTTACCAGATGTCGAGTGCGCCCACCGTTTGGCGATTTTCATTTTGAGGAAGAACTCTACTATATGATTTTACTGTATGACTACAATATTTTACGTAACAACAAAATATAACGTAATATATTTGATAATATTTAATAATTTTTTTAAATTTTATTATATCTAATAACTTATATTACTTTGATCTCACGTAAACAATTTTACTAAAGATTTTCAAAATTATTTGAGGTTGCCACAAAGTAAACCTTGTACTTTTTTTAATCTATTAGAACTAATATCACCGCTTCAATCCCTATTCTTAAAAAAAAAAAAAAAAAAAAAAGCTGATAGATGTTAGTAATAGTAAATCACTACTTGCTATTTCTACTAGGAGCGAGGATCTGCTTGTGGAGTACTCAATTTTAATTCTAGCTAGCAGCTAATATTGAAAAAAAAAAAAGAGTTAAATCACTGCTTCGATAGAGAAATAACTGCTCCTATCTTTCAAGTAGGGAAAACAAAAATAAATTGTACCAAATAAAGGGCAAACCAAATATAAGAGCAATATGACATTCTACACGTACACACGTGCGTGCACACACACATATAATATAACAATCAACGAAATAAAATTAAAGGAAACTTAATAAACTGCTTAAAAAATGTCCAAATTAAATAAAAACTATAAAAAATATGCCAACTCCAATTGCCATGAATTAATCATCTGTTTGCAAAAGAATTTTAGACAATAAGAAAAACAAAAAGGAAAAAAGAAGAGATGTCACTAATTTTTGCCCGTGTATACACATGCCCATGTAGGAATAGTTTTTGTCATTCGTATAAAATTCATATTCCTTTTAAGATTAGAGTCTAAAATTTTTTAATATAGAGATTAAATACTTATAGACAAGAAAAAAAAGAAGAGATTTTTTATTATTTGACCATTTGTGCCTCCTGGGCAACTTCGAGAGACATATGTACAATGCCGCCAAGGTTAGGTAGACGATTTAAGGTTCGAGAAGTGTGTGTGTATATATATATATATACACGAAATTCTTTCAACTTTCAATGAACACAAACCACAAAATATTCTTTTCTAATAAAAAAAGTATTTCAAAAAGGCAAAAAAAGAAAAAAGGAAAGAAAAAGAAAAGGCATTTGTGTTGATGTGATAGATGCATAAAGATGACCACAACATGACTCTCTAGGCATGTATATGTCTTAAAGGTCACCATACTCATGCCAGCAAATTAACATAATGATACATCGCCGGAGAATGTAGAACCTTGCCCTCTGTTCCTTCACCAGCCGGCTGCACCTCCGGCCGAAGGATCTGCACGGTTCTCCCAAGTGCTTGCGACAAAAGCTTGTTGCGTTCTCTTGCTTCATCATGACTTCTCAAACTATGATCTTGTTTTGACTAGAATGGTATTATATACAGAGAGAGAGAGAGAGAGAGAGATTCTTGTTAGTTTGGATAGAGGGAAGAGAGGCGCTTTGGCCTTTATATAAGTTTAATTTAGATAAGGCATTAACCGTACAATATTCTTTTTGAGTCTTAAATTTTTATAAATTTGTATAATTAATTTTTAAAAATTTTATTTTTTTAATTAAATCTTATACATTTCAGATTTTTACAATTTAATTCTTTTATCAAGGACTGTCAGTCAAACTATTTAAAATGTATTTTGACTAAAAAAAAAAAGTGAATTAATCACGTCCTCAACATTTTAACTTTTTTAATCAAGTCAAACGTTCTACTCTTTTTCAATTCATCCTAAAATGTTCCAAAATTTTCAATTGAGTCCTAATGTTCCAAAATTTATTCGCCAAAGTAAATTTTAAATAGTTTGACCGACTGTCGTCGTTGATGGAAAGAACTCGATTGTAAAAAATCTGAAAAGTATAAGATTAAAAAAAAATTAAAACGTTTAGAATATAATTTAAAAATATATAAAAATTTAGGAAAAAAAAAGTATTGTCCCAGTAATTAACCCATTTTAATATAGTTCAGGGACTATAAGGGAATTTCAGCCAATGATGCCCTGGCATCCATTAAACAAAAGGAGGTTACAATTATTAGATTAGAGTATTACTGCGTACTAACATTGATTGAATAATATGGTAGATGGAAAATTACTTAATAAAATTTTTAATGTAAGATTAAAATAATATAAATTATTAGATGATTGAATTTAATAAACAAAAAATAAATTATTCATTGTCTTTTGATAAACTATACGATCATTTTAAGGTGTATTTGTTTGCAGTAAAATGTTTTACAAGAATTTTTTTTTCATTTTTTAACGTTTGTTTTACGTAAAATATTTTATAAAGTAAAATTTGAGGAAAATTTGGAAAAATTTTTGAAATTTTTTTAAAAAATAACTTACTATTTTTCTAACTAAAATTATTTTTTAAAAAAATACAAGTATACTTTAAATAAGTAATTAAAAAAATTAATTATTTTTACTATAAATATTTTCTCTTAAAAATATTTTACAAAAATAAATTATTTTACAATTACAACTACATAATAAGTTAATAGTACATATAGGAGGATAATAAAATAATTTATTATATTTAATTTTATTTGTTTGTGTAATCAAATAAAATATCATTGATTCACTTTTTTTTGTTATTTTTATATTATATTTTTTATGGTACATGTTTTTCTTATATTATTCGTAAGTGTTCCCACTAATTTTTTTTTTAATTAGATTATTATTTTCTCTTTCTCATCAGATTTCAAGGGCAATTACAGAGACCCCTTGGCTTTTGCTTTTTAGGTACTACTGTTATGTTGACTGGGGGCCACGATATGCTTTCTAGACCCGACCGCGGCCATGTGCACGAGTGGAGATACGTGTCAACAGTGAATTGGTTGATTTCCCAAGGGAATCCATAACGTTCATCAGCATTTCTGCTAACGATGCAGTTTATGGTCACATGTCCTTGTTTGACCATGAATCACAGCCGAAGCAGAGTTAAAGAAAAAAAAAAATTAATAGAGAACAAAAAGGAAAATGAAAACAAGAATTTATCTTAGTAGAGGCACTTTTGTTTTTTTAAATCTTTGAATTGAGGATGATCATTTTATATATATATATATATATATATATGAAAAAGAGATTGACAATAAATTATGATTGAAATTTTAACGTACCATTTTAATTTTGTATTTGGTAATTAGTTTTTTTTTTTTTTTTTGACATAATTAGTTAGACTATGTTTAGTGAAAAATGAAATCTTTTGCATGATATCTTTCTGCAAGATAAATTTTTGGAATGCGGAATAACTACTTGTAGAATGAAAACTGAAACTGACAGAAATTGCATGTGGGGGACGTTTCCAATACAATATGCGGACCGAATGTGAAACCAAAGACCCCATAAAAAGCACACAATCTTGCCTTTGTGTTCGCACAACACAGGAGAGAGAGAGAGAGAGGCCTCTGGGTTATAGCTCGCCCAATTTCTGTTTCATTCACTTCATTCAAGGCTTTTGTGCTCATGATGTCAGACAAATATACCCAATAAACCTAAATTCAATAATCATTCAATTTTATGTCACTAGTAACTCAATAATACGGGAGATTGTAAGCCAAGCACCGCAGATAATCTATTTTCTTAGATCAATAGAGAGTTAGAGACCAGCCAAAAGCCATCTCGAGACCCACTTAAAGTGTGCCCTATGCATCTTTTTTTTTCCCTCTCTTTTTGGTTTTTTGTTATAGTAGAACCTTTTTGGTTCTCACAAACCACTGGATATAACGTAAAGTTTAACAATCCTTTTTTTTTTTTGTTCTGCTCAAGTTCAACAATCTTAAACAACTTGTCCAAGCCCTTGAGGGTTCAAAACCAACAAAAGGTACAATTGGATAAATGAAGAAGTATATATTTACAAAATGAATTTTACTGTACAGTTTAATCTTAGGTAACAATAAAATAATTATACAGTTTATCCAACAGTTTTTAATAATTTATTTTTTTTTTAAAATTTAATTATCTAACTACTCATATTACTTTATTATTTTTTTAATTTTCTTTATACTTACAAAATTACAATCAAATAATTGTGTTGATAGAAGAGAAGTAGAGACGAGAAAGTTGGGTCTCCCGATGGAGGGGTGGAAACAACTTAGCCGCTTTCCTGATACCCGGCACAGTGAAGTAAGACTTGCCATCTTAGAGTTGTGCATCTCTAGCCCAGTGTCCCTTTTTATTTTATTTTATTTTATTTTATTTTTATTTTTTACTTCCTTATCTTATAATGATTTTGATTCTCGAATTTTAACTAAAATATTCTTTTCTTTTTAATTCTGGAAATTGGTGACTGATCTTTTTGGAATCCAGTGGGCACTTCAATCTCAACTTTTGACCTTTGGTCTTCACATTACGAAATATTTGCAGCTTTTAGACACAAATAACGAATTATTCAAGACAAACTCCATGCTGAACACACCATGCCATTAATCTAGATATATCAAATTTCTCAGTGGGACATTTTCAAGTAAGAATGATCCCCTTTTCCAGAAGTCCATTGTAACTTGTGAGAAGGCTTATGTAGACTAAATCCGTAAGTCACTGGTGCATTGATCTATGATTAAGTGGAGGCAAGTGACCCACTCAAATTTACTTTTGGTTTTTTTTTTTTTAAGTCCCCACTATAATTGATTGATTATTGGAAGACCTTAATTAACCTGAGAAGGCTATGACAGCATGTAGATGTATCTATACTACATAATAATTCTAGACAGTGAGCAAAAAAATTTTGGATTTTCGAACTATATTTAATTTATTGTATTATGTTCATCACTTAATTTATGTAAGATTATGTTAAGTTCCACCTTTTTATCTTATTTCATTTCCCGGACAAATATCAAACTTCTAAAACCAACTATATTATTGTCTTAAGTATCATGAAAAAATTGTAAGTATTTTAATCTTCATCTATAGTTACATTATCTATATATATATATATATATATATGACAAGTTTTGGCCATAAAACTCTTTGTGTAAGACCGCAACCAAAAAAAAAAAAAAAAAGGAAAGTGATGGATGATCTTCTTCAATATTTTTAAAAACAAAAGCCCTAATGCCGAAAATTTGTTTTATGTATATGACCAGGCACGCGGTCAGTCCATATTGACAAAATTCGAACCCATCAAAGCCCAACCTGTTTTGTTCATTAAACATGAACCGATCAAGGCCCCACTTGCTCAACCCCCTAAACATGCATTGGACGAGGCCCAAGATTAACATTTTTTTCTTTAATCGTCGTTAGAGACGGAAGGCATTCAACATTAGCATTAAACACCCACAAACACATACTTGAAGTCCCAAACTTATCAATCAGCCTTTCATTCGTTCAGTGATATTGAGGATCGTCCCTCTGGACATATAAGAACAAATTCAAATTCCAACATAGTACGCTCATATACAAAAAAAAAAAAAAAAATCTCAAACTCCCTGACATAAGAGTTAACTTTTTTAACTTTGATATATGCTTAAACTGCATTTCATACAGTATCTTTCACAGTTTTTATTGTTTTTATTGCATTGTGCTTGTCGGCCAACTTCAGAATAATTCGAACTTCGTTCTATGTCATCTATGAATAATACATTTAATAGAGAGTAAATCACCAAATTTAAAAATTAGAGGGGAGTAAATCGCTAAAATTAAAAATTGCAATAAGATTGAATATCTAAATAAAAAATACAAAGAAATAAAGTGTAAGATAAACAACCAGCAATGGTGTTTGATGCATTCAAAAATAAAAAGAATTTTTTTTAAAAAATAAACTTGGCACCGTTCTACCTCCCTTACATCTACAGTTCCACTCTCTTATCCTATGATGGCAGGCTGGCGCATGTATATAGAACGCCTGCAACTGCAGGAGGATCCAAAGTAAGCATCAATTAAGCATCCAGTCAGCATCAAGCTTAGATAAACAAAGTAAGCAACAAGTACATATTAAGTTCATATTTAATTACCTGTAAAACCGTCCACTGTCTTGAGTAAGCCACCACCGACATGTTACCTTAACAACGCATGAATTAAGGAATAATTCCACAATTTCGAGAAAAAACTAAGTTAACAATTGTAACCCAGAGCCCTTAAGCAAAAGTGATTACTTTACCATCTAGATGTCTTTGTTTTAATTGAGCTTGTCTAATTTGATGAATGCTTAGTCCATTTACATTGTGACAAATGTCCGACGATGACCCGGTCACTACTGAACGATTATTCGATCACTCATTATTAAATATTTTTTGTCAATTTTAATGAAATAATTAGTCGAATTATAGCCGACAGAAAGTCAATAATCACATGAGTAAGTCCTAGTCATTCACATAAATTAGATTCTCAAATAAGTTGATCCTCGTTTTAAATTTAAAAGGAAGAGGGGAAAAGGAAAAGATAATGGCATCAAGGGCACAAATTATTTATCTTATCAAAGTAAATAAGGAAAAGTTAAAAAAAAAAAAAAAAGGTACAATTCATTGCACGATCATGGAGGTTGAAGTGGTAGTACTAGGTTGTTGGCCATGACCAAGGCAAATATTATGGGCTCTCATCACTTTTTAAGCTGAAAATTTATGACAGTCAGGTGGGCCGGACGTCACCTGCTTAATCATAGACATTGACAGCCCAATCAGCTCAACGCGTGTCAGCCATTCAGTGGCAGAGTGTTGAACAGCATTTATTGTGATTTTGTGTTTTTTTTGAAGTGACATTTATTATGACCTTAAGACTTAAATATGGGAGATTTTACGGAAAACATGCTATAATTTATTATTCTCCAATCCAAATATGAAATAAGAGACATTCTTTCGTTTTGTGGGGACTGAGATTAACATTCAATCTTTAAATTTTAATCCTACGATTTCAACAAATTTATTACTAGACAACTAGTATTGGTGGTAACAAAACTTTTAATTCTTTAGTTTGAAGATGTTCCCCTTATCTAAAAAACAAAAACATACTCAGAGTGGTTACTAATTAACTATGAATTATTTTAATTCATATATTGAAAAAGATTCATAATTCATAACATACTAAAAGTAATATATAAAAATATTAAAAGAGATAAATGATAAGTAATAGGTATAAAATAATTCTCAAAAAAAATTATGAAAGATAGGATAGTAAAATAATCTTGTTCTCTCCTATGACATTAAAAAGAAAAAAAAAGCTGACCAGTAGTGGTCATAAAAAGCAGTTGACCATATCTTAGCCCATACATGTTATGTTTTTTTCAACTAAAATAAAATTATTATATTAATATACATTAAATTTATATATTAAATTAATGTAAAAATATTAAAAGTGTCTATTTAAAATAAGAGAATAAATTTACACAAATTACCTTCATTCGAGTGGTTGACTTAGATGACCATCATCACTTTTCTACATTGCGGCTACTTATTAGACTAGATGCCAGAGCCAACGGTAGCGTCAGTGGCAGGCAATGATAACAAATTTCTTACGGCCAAAAATAATTGTCAAGTAATGATTTAATGTATTTTTTATTAATTTACTTTCAAGTTTTTTTTGCAATCGTCCGTTTTCAAATGAGAGGAAAATTACGTCGAAATATAATGTTAGATTATAAAATTATTAATATTATTATTAGACATAAAAAATATTTATTTAAATTTAATAATATTTTAATAATAAATTTTTTTATAGTAAATATTTAATAGAAATATTAATAAATGACCATTATTCTTGATTTATAAGTGTGATAATTAATATATATATATAATATATTTCTTTTAATAAAAAAATCTAACCAATCCCCTCACTTGATCATCTTGCCTGTTCTTCGTGCACGTTAAATCAAATCAAAGCGACCTATGTGGGAAAATAGCTTGCACAAAGTATCAGCTGAAAGCATTAACGTCCGGGTTCCGGCTTTTGGGTTTTCCATCCTGTAAAATCACAAACCTTGAAGGTGCAAGCCAACTGTATATAGATTGAATCTCGTGGTATTATTTCCCAAGAGATTGAATTGAATTTAGACGCTTAAACCTATGAGGGATATTCTATGTTGTATACAATATTCTATGACCAACTAGAACATCGAATAGATTAATGAAAAAGGGACAAATCTCGGATAGTACTAATCTATGGTCCAAAGTGGGTAGCAACGGTCCAAAGTTTGCCACGCTGCTTTAACAAAGACAACAGGAATTCGAACGTACAAGAATTGTAGCCATTAGCACACCCTCGTTGTAATTTAATGATAAATACTAAATTTTATTAAGAAGTACGCATAAGATCAAGTTTTACTAAAATAAATAATGAGGTTAAATTTTTTATGCCTTGTTTTAACAAAATAGACGTGAAAATTCAATTTAATTAAAATGATAAAGGTATGTGTGTTTTACTGCTAATCCTTCACTTTTTCTTTTTTCAATGATAAACTATTAGCTCTTTCACATTAAAAAAAAAAATCACTTTTTTTAATATAAAAAGAACTACTAGAGAATTCAGCAGTAGTTAAGGTGGCTAAAAGCAATAACCTCTAATTGAAATATTTAGAGTTTGAATCCCAGATTACCTTATTATTCTCCCCACCTCCAACGCTCTACTACCAGCTCCTCAAAGAAAAAAAAGAAAAAAGGAACCATCATTTACGAGCGTTTGATTCCCTTTTAGTCGGACAAATTGGTTCCAAACTAAGAAGACAAAAATATAGCAGTGTTAATACAAATATTGTTTCCACCGCGAGCTGTTAGACTCATCTGGCATTATTTTTTCCCGGCGATTTTCCATTTGTTAGACTGTTTGACCCACTGCTCTAATCATATTTGTAAAGAATGACTTCAGTCTAAGCCCTTTCTTTACTCTCTCTCTTTTTTTTAATTAATCTTTTTTTTTTTTGATAAATCAATTCAGTTTTTTTAAAAAGATATCAACTTGAAAACCGTTACAAGGCCATTACAAGGTCAATACGATAAAGAAGATAAACCGAAACAAAAGCTAAAACCAGATAATGAAATTTATTTGTTTACAAGTTCCTTGTTTCGCTAAACCATATGCAATGAAATTCGAATGTCTTGCTAATATGCATAAAACACCAATTACCGCAATTACATAAAAACTTAGATGGTCTAGCAAAGGTCGCTCTTTAGTTTCCAAGGACGCACACGGATTATACGCGACCGTTTTCAGCTCGAATAAGATCCCACAGCCGTAGATTGCATAACTAATTAACAAGGTTAATCATCTCAATGGCCCGATATGATTACAATTTTTTTTTGTCCATTTCGAAGGAACTTTCCTCCGATGATTTCTTGATTTTTTTTTTTTTTATTCCCTTTCGGCGCTCTCGAAGATACAGCCTGCATCAGTCCCTATCTCCGCCGTCGCATGTCTTTAAAATGCACGACAATCATCATAAAAAAAAAAAAAATTAAGCAAGAACTTGGGTTTTATCTAAATTCTCTATGTGTCGATATATCTGAAACATTAGCTGATCGATCGAAGACGACAAATGAAAGAACATTGTTCTTATACAATTTTATTAATAAATTAAGTTGCAGACCACACACATAGCATAATGATTAATTATTTTGATTAAGTGACTCCGGGTGGAGTTCAAAATCGAAAGCATTATTGGCTCAAAAACCAGCCAGTATAGAACAGCAAAGTATAACCCTTCTAAACCACCAAAAGAAATTGAAAAATATTGTCAGGTCAATTCTAACCCAATTCTAACCAAAGAAATTTATTTTCTTTGTCAATTGGTTAGTTCAAAACCCTAAACTAGAAGTCGTTTTTCTCTAATGTTTTGAGATGACATGGGTACCTCAATCTTTAACCCAATAGAAAAGATTAGTTAAAGAAAAAGTCAACTAACATCCTCCAATGGTTAATTCGAAATTTAACCATTCCAATAGACAACACAACAAATCCTGTTTCTTGGTTGAGCGCCAGCCAAATAAATTACTCTTTGTTTTACCTTCAAACGCAATTGATATATCATATGAATGCGTAAGGATATATTTTCGGTTATTCTAGGATAGGAATGATTACTAAGGTTTCAACATGAATAAGTCATCTAGTGCAGCAGATGATTCCTTTTTTCATCTTAGATGCATTATAGACTCTTTATCTTTTACAATAATTATACTTTTTTTATCATCAAGGTTGGTAATTAGTGCTAGTATAAACGGATCAAACCGAACCAAATTTTGATATGTTCAAATTTGATTTGTTTAAGCATTGAGCCAAGTTGCATGGAGCCTATTTTTATCGAACTCTTCTACTTAAAAGTTTGAGTTGTTGAGAGATGTCTAATATATGAATTATATATTAAACTCTAATATGCTCTCTCGTGCAGAAACTCGTTGGGCTAAAAATATGAATGACAAACAAATTGCAATACCTATAAATTTAGTCATAATGACCAAATATCATACGAATTACGATTGTATCTTTATCTGATATCGAAACACTACTACGAGTATTTATGTGTTTGGTATTTGCTGGCTCTTGTATGTTCAAGTAAGATAACATTACTCATTGATCCATGTTTATTTTGAGGGGACTGTTATAGAATCTACACAATTATAAATTTGATTACAATCAAATAAGATTATATACATTAATTGATATAAGTTTGATTATAATCAAATAAAGATTATAGCAAGCAATCAATATTAAAATGAAATCTCAGTCTATTGTTGCAATATAATTTCCCTATATGTAAGCAAACCTCCACTATGTATATTGGAGTTTATGTATTATTTGAGAACACAATTCAATTAAAAAGTTGTAACTTTTTGAGTTTCCGGATCGTAAATGTAAGTCATTATAATCAAATTACGTATCTCTTTATGTTATCCATTCTCTTCTCTTTTTTATATTTCTCACATAAGTTTATTCTATATTTTAACATTGTTAGAGTTAATTCATATCTTTGGCTTAAAATATTGGATGGAACAGTTTCTTAATATGATATCATAAATTTACGACTAAATGATCTTATATTTGAACGAAGCTATCCTCACATAGATCTCAAAAAGAAAAGACTAAATAAAAGATAATTGAAATAATAAAAAGGTATTGTCCTAAATATAATTAAATTAATAAAAAAATTACTTAAGAATGACTAGTTAAAAATAAGTATTTGATTTTATTGTATAATTATAAATATAAAAAAGTATCTTAATATACAAGACTTTCATATTTGTGGAGTTTATAAAAAAGTTAGATGTATGTAATTTTATCTCTTATTTTCGCTTGCTTTTGTGACTTAAAACAAATCTACCAAACATATACTAATCATATACCAAACAAGTTTTTTTTTTGTCACTTTATACAATTTTTAAATGACTTGTTTATGTGTTTAAACGGGCTTATCTTGTCCTTTTTTTTTTTTTTTTTGAGATAGGCTTATTGTATCCTTTCTTAGCTTTAAATTTGTTTTTTAAGCAAGTTCTAATATTAAATGTCAATTGAGTTTTATCTTATGAAGCCGAGTCATCGATCTTTTAATAAATATATCAGTTCTCATTCAGAGTTTTTGTACATAAATCTCCTCGCTCATTAATAGACGTATTGGACCGAACCCTTCATTACCCGATGGAAGACTTAATCGCATGTTCGTCTTGTGTGTATTTATGCACATAACCAACTGGATATAACTCAGTAAGCATGGATCAAAAATTAAGAGATTTCAAGGAAACCTTTTGGTTAGCAATATGAATTCACTTGGATATTCTAGCTATGGGATTGGCGCCATTAGTTTTCACAAACACAGATCTGTCAAATAGGACAATTTTTGTCATAAAATTTCATTAAATTTTTAAAAATAAATAAAAAGCCACTCGAGATTATGGTATTCTGAAAGGATTTTTTGCCGCAAAAAAAAAAAAAAGAAAGAAAACTGAGAAAAGTAAAATTTTTTGAACAGAAGAGAAAAGTAAAATTAAGGAAGAAGAATGTCGACCCATGAATAATAAATAAAGCTAAATAAAAGAAAGGCATAAAGGTAATGAAAGCACATAAATTCGATGCACCGGAAGGTGACTCAAAAATTTGCTCAAGTGGCATCGTGTATATATAAAAACCACAAGCTTATTCTGCTGATCACCATTCTTCTCCCTCTTTTCTCTGCTACTTGTTCAATGTTAATTTATGTCCCAATATTGCTATTCTGCCTGTATTCTTTCCTTCTCTTTATTTCATTATATCTATAATCTCTCATTTCTTCAAACTACACTTTGGCTTTGAATGAAACTTCTTCCTTTTTTTTTGTTACAAAAAATTCTTATTTGGGGCCGGATTATATATCATATACATGTATATCTGATCTATAAAGTCTGATGCTGTTCTTAAATCCTTGCTCGTCTGTTTTGCTTCTTCTTGGGTGATCTCTACCCATTAGATGTTATTTCATTGTTAACCTTCATTAAGTTGGGCAATCGGCAAGGCTGCTGGAGGGGGGATTTGGGGGGATTTTTGATGGTGATCTTGCTTCAAGCATTAACATAAACCTGAACCCCACAAACCCCAAAACCATGAATCACCCAAAGAGAGAAGTAGTTAAGAGTTGTTGCTTTGTGCGTTGTGTATTTTCTTTTTCATTTAAAATTTTCCTTTCTTTTTACATAATATTAATTTCTTCCAATTTTTTTGAGGGTTTTCTTTCTTATTTCAACCTTAAAACCACTAGCCGAATGCCACGTAGGCTTTACCAAGACAATGCTTTTGAAGGTGATCAGAATGCACTTTGGTGGCCGGTTGGATCTAGTAATTTGAACAAAAGTCGCCGGATCCAACGGCTCATTCCATTTCTCTGCATAACAAATAGCTAGGCTCTTGTGTTATATATATATATATATATATATATATTTTTTTTTTCCTTATCTTAATATGTATGAAAGTGTACCGTACATAGTGTATTTTCCTCTCTTAATAATCCATCTTAATTTCCTAGTTTCCAATTGGAAAATCCTGATCCTATGATTCTGGATGGTGCATGGAATCATCAACCACAAAAGTCATCGTTTGCAGGCGCAGCATCATCAAGATTCACATGCAAATCCAGGGCAATTTCCCAGCTGTTGAAGTGCTATATGTATACATTTAGTACATTAAATAATCAGCCTGTTGACCCAACCGCATGAGAATCTTGATGATGCTGCATCAGCGATGGATGACTATACCTGAAATAGTCTGGATCTATGTTTCTGTGCAAATTAAAACAAAGGTAAGTCTACTTCAATTCTGGCTTTCCTTTTTCTTCTTCACTTTTTTAACTTAATACGGTGGGTTACTGCTTGTGGTAGGAAAAGCCTATATGATGGCTTCTGGCATTTTGCAGGAAATAGTACGAGCCAGCTTGTGACAATTCCTCTTGATATAAGTGCGTGTGGGGCAACTGCGGTTGCCCCTTTTTTTGTTATATTGTTCACTTGGAGGGAATCAGAGATACTATAGCAAAGGACTCCAGGACAGGCACAAACATGTTCCAGGGTCATCCAAACAGGACTATTTTGGGGACTGCTCAATAAGGACTCAAGGAGCTGAGGTGAGGCCATAATTTTCTTCTTTGTTCATTGTTTTTTCTTCCCTGTGAGTTTCAATATTTTGGGGATTGCTGATGCTCTATACTCATAAACATGTTTCTGGCAAAAAAAAATAAATAAATAAAAGAAGCCCCAAAGGTACTAGAACTTTAGGGTTTTGGTTGTCCTAATAGAACAAATTCGGGGATGGCATAGAGTACTAGGAACTGGAACAGGAACAAAAGATTTGAACTATGAAAACGATGAAGGATGAAGCATTCCAAGACAATTTATCAGCCATCATATTTAAGAGATTAATTCTGGAGCCATCAAGTATGCATTTTAGGCTTTGTACATTGTCAGAATTTAATACATGATTCATTCTTAGGACTCACCTGACAATAGCTTAAATTAAATTTTTAGGTGGAATGATTTCTTGACATACATAGATACTGCACCTTTTTCTTACTGGAATCGATATGCAGCATCCATAAGAACATAGTCTGAAACAGTAGGGACTTGGGAGTGGAATGTGACAAGCTGCAGTCAAATCTAGGCAAGATGAAGCTAATAATTGTGGGTGCCCTCTTCCGGAATTCGGTATCTGTTTCTCAAATAGTCTCCAAAGTTATAAAAAACATTAATGGATTATTGTTACTGTTGGCTTATTGTCCTCGGGCTGCAGGCGTTGGGGTGAGAGAGAGAAAGAGAAAGACACGTATAGAGGGTAAAAGGAATTCGGATAGAACATATTTGCCGTTCCTTAGAATAAGTAGAAAAATCATCTCACTGTGAATCGGTTCAGTTGATGTAAAGGTCAAAGCTGCGCGGACAAAACGTTCGGAGGAAATTTTCTCCAATGTGTTTGTTGAAAGATAGAGCTAAGCATGCCCTTTGTTTCCTATAAGTGAATGAGTACCAGTTTCGTTGTATATGTCAAGAAATCAATTGACTCAAAAGTTTAAATTATTAGGAGAAATTCAGGATATGGATCATATTAAGTTAGTCTATCATGTCTATAAAAATTCACAATTTAAGTATAATGACGGTAGTGTAATTCGAACAAGACACCACTTGATTATAAAATTCTAATACTATATTAAAATAATATGTCAAGAGATCAATCTATTCAAAAATTTAAGGTGTTGAGAGATCTAGAACATAAATCATATATTAAACTATAATAGATAATTCAAAGTAGACAATATAACAAGCAGAAAAGGTAAGTAGAAAGTCTAAACCTCCCTCCACATGGACATGAAAATGGAGTAGGAAGTGAAAGCATTGACAAGCAGCAAGGTAAAGTACGAAGTCTCTATATCTTATCATTTCTGTTTCATTACCCATCAAGCATTTTCTATTTTACTATCAGCCCCTTCCTCGTATTCCCTGTGCATCAGACAAAGGAAAAAACAATTCCAATCCATTTTTAATTTTAAGTTAATATAGTGGGCATTAAATTTTTTGCCTTTACTGTTCGGGAACATGTTCAAGCTGCTTATTATATGGTCCCCTTTTCGGATATTAAGGTATCCTTGACTAATCATCAAGTTTCTTATTACCTTATGACATGGTCATAACCAATAGAAGTTAGGATTCCCTTTTGCATCCTTCCAAGGGCATCTATGCGTTACTGTTTTATTTCAACGTGCACGAAGATTAGAACATGAAATATGTAATCTAACATCACTAATGGTTTTGAATTTCTTTAGATTGGTGTTCAGAACATGTATTTGTTTAATTTTGGCAGACTGTCTGGGTAGGAAAACATAAACAATGTAAACTCATTAGCTGTATCTCAGCTAAAACAAAAGGAGAGCTGTGATTCCAAGTTACAGACATGAATTTGTTTAATAAGAGCACATGATTATGCATGATTACAGTGTAATTTATGACATGGGTTCAGTCTGCATGTTAGGCCATAGTTTAGTGACTTAAGATTATACATAGATGTTGTAATAAGTATGCTTGTATTGTATGCATGTGAGAATGATGCAATTTTATCCCCCATGGGACAGTCATTAGATTTTACACTCCTATTTTAAATATATCATGTTCTAATCTTATAAAGAGAAAGTCCAATATTTACAAAAAAGAGATAATTATTCTATTGTGTACTTCATAATTTAAATAACCAGCTAATAAAAAAAAAATGCAATTTTGGATGTGCGATTCCTTTATTTTTCTCCATTGTTGTGTTCACTAGTTGTTTATTAATTTTTGTCTTGCTTGTTAATTCTTGTCTGTTGGCTATTGATTGTTTTACCTGAACTTCCTTGGAATTCCCTTTGCTTGCAAACTAATAATGTTATTTCTGATTTCAGTTTCAGAATCATGAGAACATTAAAACTACTTGACTTTTGTGTACAAGTCCACAAGAAATTAAAAATTTTCTTGTTGTTTATAGCTATCAATGAATGGTGAATTCTGATAATGGTCCGGAGAAAAGTCTTCCAATTCAAGATAGAATTTAATTTTTTTTTTAATTATTGAAATGGAAGGTAGGTAGGCTATCTTTGCAGCGCAGACGGATGATATTTGGACCATCGCCACCACGCACATTTGAAAAGAACTCGTTAGACTTATGTTGAAGCCAAAACTTAAGAAACTTGTGCAAAGAGATTATAAGATGTGAATATATTACTATTAATCTCAAGGGATAAAAATGAGATTAATGCTTACATATTATTATTTATTTGATGGTGCATAACTCTAATCTTTAAGACATACCATTATCCATCTTTACATATTTTCGCTTTTCTTGACTTCATTTCTGTGTATTGTCTACCAATTATACCAAAGTTTAAAAAAAAAAAAATTTCAAATTAACGGTACCCCTCCCTCCAAGTCCCAAACTAGACGTGCCGAACCCACCCATGTTCCTTTTAGCCCCACTGCATATTGAAAGGACATCCCCAACGCAAGCGATTTCCTATTTTACCAAAGCAGATTAATTCATGAAATGAAGCCTTATTGGTATCTCAATTTAACCGGGTAGACACATAGACAGCCCTCCAATTTTTTTTATTTTTTATCTGAAACTTATAATTTTTAATTTTTTTTTTCTATTTAGATGTTTCAACTTATCAAAATATTATAATCTGGGTCCTTTGATTTAAATTTTTCTGTTTAAATATTTTAACTTATCAAATTAAAAATCAAGTCCAATCCGTTTATACAGTTAATCTAAAGGAATAAATGTTGACAATGGATGCCGAAATGGGCAAAATTACAAAGTTGTCAATTTTTTTTTAAATTTTTTCTCCCTCTAACATTTCAATTTTCTTAATTAAATCTTTCTTGCTTATTATATCATTTAAACGCTATAGCTGTTTATAGCGTTAATAAAATATAATTTTTTTATCTTATATTTGTAAAGAATAAATTATAAAATATATAAAACATTTATATTACCAACAAATAGTTAAATTTGCAACAACTTAGTGAAAAGACAAATTAAATTTGTTTTGGTTGTAGAATTTAGATGTGGTTAGTGTGGGGACCGCATGGTGAAATCAACGGTCCCCACATCGGTGCACGATGGTTGGTGCAACCATATGCAGTTGATATGGCTTAAGACCCCACCAGGAGATACACGATGGGGATACAAAATGATACCAAAATTGAATGATCATAGCCATCAACTTTGTACCTTTCAATTTGAGACCACAAAGAATGGAAATACTGCAGACAGCTTTTGTGTCAAGCACAATTTGGTGGGGACTGTGTAGTTCCTAAGATGTGGAGTGCCTTTCCGATTTAGATCTTTTGACATTTTTATGTGTGTGTCCCATCGACCTTTTTTTCCTTGTGGAAGCAAATTTCCAGTGGCAATTCAGAGCAGAGATTAAAGAGAAGGCTTTATGTGAAGGGAAATTTCCATCGACCTTTAGTTTTTAAAGAAGAATAGAAAACTTACAACAGTTATTTTTAATTCTCAACGATTATATCATTTTTATTATATATTAAAGGCAATTTAGTTTTTTCATATTATTTATAATGACATTTTTACAAATATATCTAAAGCCACTTAACGGATGGTTTAAGTGTTGCCAGAATCAGAGATTAGGGTACGGCTTGTTATACTTAATGATAAGAAATGAGACACCTGTTACCGCATCCAGTATAAAGTGTGCAATGTAAATTTCCTTTATGTCAAGTGTTGACTAGGCAGGGTTTATAATCCAATTGAAGCTGGCACGCCAGTAGTAATTTGTGCTTCTAAATTGGACCCGCTAGAAACATGGTCCAACTAATCCAAGCAAACTCGGAGATGGCCCAGATGGATTAACTCATTCGTAGGTTACCTCTTCAACGAAGAAAGTGCAAAATTAATCGTGAAGACATTCAAATCTCTTATGTAAACTTGGGCCCAACCCACAACATTCAATGTTTTGTTCTGTTGAAGTAATGCCTCTGGACTGGATATCTGCGGCAAGAATCCCTTTTATTCTTTTTTATTTTTTGATAAGAAAATCCCTTTTATTTTATTTTTTAGTCTGAAAATCTTAGTATCCACAAGTCAATTAGATTCTGAATAATTCAGTTCGATCCGAGTGGACTCATTAAAGGGAACAAAACTCTCTCAGCGCCTATTTTCTCTATACACAAGACTCAAACTCTAAATCTTATTTAAGGGAAATTAAATTTCTCGCCATTTCAACTAACAAGCGTTGGTTAAAAAATCCCTTTTATTCTGGTCAACCTAACAGGCGAGTTCGAGCCCATCTTAAAAGTCATAAAGACAACTTGTTGGATAGGTCCACAGCCTTTCTTTAATGGGCCAACAGGGAGCATTTTTTATGAAGAAGTGGACTGGAATTGTTGAAGTTCCAGTACAGATCGTTGTTAATACAAGTGATGGTACCACTGAACAGAACACAATCAAATTTAAAGGTTAGCCGGGGTAAAAACCTTGGTAATTCCTATTGATACGGGAAGTACGCCCACTTTTTTTTCTATTAAAAAGCTTATCAAGTTATTAATTATATAATATAAGTATTTTGTATTATTTTTATAAACCTAAAAATAAAAGTATAAATACTTAACCCGTAGAACGAACAAACACACACTTTTTTATATTAAAATTGCCAAAGAATTGCAGGTAGAGGTGTCAAAATCTGACCCGACTAGATGGGTTGACCCGAACCCGTCCGAAAAAATATGACTCGAACCCGACCCGAAGGATGACCTAACCCGAAATGACCCGAACTCGAATGACCCAAAAATCTTTGGGTCAAACCCGACTTAACCCTAACCCGACCTGTTTGACCCGAACTTTTTTTTTTCTTAAGAGAATAAAAAAATAAAATGAAAAAATTTAACATATTTTATATTATAAAAAGTATAGATTATACTATTTTCAATATAAATCTTAATTATAAATTTTTTTAGAATATTTTAAAATTTTTTATACAGTTTTAAATTTTATTTTAATTTTTTAAAATATTTTAAAAGAAAAATTTTTAATTATTTTTCAATCATATGATTTTCTTTGATTGTAAAGAATTTTTAGTAAAATTTTTGAAATTTTTAAATTTTTAATAAAAAAATGTCACGTTATCATTTTTAATGACGTGACCAACCTGTGGGTTGACTCGAACCCGACTCGAACCCGAAGTGACCCAACCAAAAATGATCCGAAGATAACTTGACACGTAAATAACCCGACCCGAAATGACCCGAATCTGAAGTGACCCAACCCGAACCCAATCTGATGACTCGTTTTGATACCTATAATTGCAGGGTACTCTACAATAGTCACAGCCAATGATGGGAAAACTGACTAGTAGACAAGAGACCGAGACGGAAGAGAAATGAGAAAAACTTGAGTGGAAAATTCGACGACATAAGTTTTTTCAGTGTCCACTTTATCTCAGTAGTTAAAAACCATAAGTTGTGGTTTACACGCGGAGCTTATTAAGGTGTAAGATGACGTGATGTGGGCAAGGCTTGTGACATAATCATCGCATACAAGAACCTTCTTCAAAATGCAACAAGATTCTATACAATTTTGAAAAGAATTTGGCATATAAAAATATTATTAAATTTATTTAAAATAATAAATTTAATATTAATTTTAAAAAATAATAAATTTAGTATCAATTTTATTTAAAATAATAAATATAATATGTAATAATTTTATATGAACAGAATTTGTCAGTTTCTATAACAGATTTATAAAAATATTTTTATTTTGATAATATGATAATCATATACATTAGTATCACATCATCAAAACAGATAAATTCTATTCAAAAAATTTTACAGTGTGCTAGATTTGTTATTTTAAATAAAATTAGTATTAAATTTATTATTTTTAAAAATAAATATTAGATTTATTATTTTAATTAAAATTAGTAATATTTTTATATATTAACTTTTTTTTTCGAGAATTATGTCTGTTCAATCATGATTCACTTAGTTTCTTTTCCCCACCTTAAAATGTTTATTCTGTTGCCCAAGATTGTGACTTAATCGCTCACATTCTTGGCTAAGTTGGTTGAAGTAATCTTTTCATAATTAAAAGGAATCTTTCATGATTACTCCCTCCTGCGCCCCAAAACTAGTGCTGGTTCATTTCGTGTATGAGCTCCAATTTATGGTGGTAATTGTACTATAATAATTATACAGTTGATTCGATCATATTAAATAATTTATTAATTTTTTTAATTTAATTATACTTATATTATTTTCACCTCATTTTAATTTTACATACATAATTTTGCTAAATATTTTCTTCGTGTAATGGATATCCTTTTCGTGTATATGATTGCTAGGCAGAAGTTTGGCAGCATCGGTCCTCAGGTATTGGAGGATGATGGCCGATGACCGATGTAGCTCCTTAATTTAGGCAAGTGGCTCCCTTAAATAAGTGACAAAAAGGAAATGGACCAAAAGAGAAATGGAAGAATCATTTCATATTTTATCATTGCGTAAATCTCTAATTTTAATTGTGTGAATTTCTTGAGATATAATGTACTTTAAATTAATGTTTTATGTGACTTTTGACTATGTTCTAAAGTTATAATTTAATAGCTATTAATTTAACATATTTTTTTATAGTTATGATTGATTCAATCTTCTGAAATATATATAAGAAAATAGTTAGACTATAGTTAAAAAAAAAATGAGTGTAAAAAGAAAATTATTATTATTTAGTATTTAAATATATTTGCTAATACAAATTATATTTATTCAAAATAAATGAAATATAATTATGAATACTTGTGAAGAAAAGAGTCTAACTTAGCCTGAAAATGGATAATATGAGTAATGATTGGTGCGATAAAATACGTCTGAGTTATTGGGAGACACGCTATTATATTTCAATTCAAGTAGGTGGCTAATTTTTCCATTATAGCAAACTTATTAACCACTTTATGGAGTCTCAAATTTCAATCAATACACGGTCATGAAGTGTGCCTTCTTAACTTTGGTCTTCTAACTGGTAAGGATATCTGTGATTTTTGTTGTGATTTTTTATTTAGCATGTCTCTTTGTAATCCCGAGATGAAATAATACACAATGAGGCTTTTACATCTCTTGAATTATTATTTGATTCTTTTTTTTTTTAGATCAAAAAAGAATTGTTATTTGATTCTTGGCTTTGCAATTCAGGATGATCCAAAAAAATTTTCAGAAAGTTTGTATCTTCTGGTCATCAACCACTGGTGTTTCCTTTTTATTTTTTGTATTTTTTATATCTTTGCCAATTAATATAAGGCGTTTGCCCCTTTTTTTTTTTTCTTTTATAATTGATCATACTAATTCTTCAGTGAAAGTTTATAGTGCACTTTTGTAGCACCGCAAGAGTTGAGATTTTGATTGTGGCTGTCAAGAGAAGTAACAAGCATTTGTCTCGCTCTCTTTCTCTTTTTTTTTTTTTTTTCATAAATTTAGTTATCTGAAATACCTATTAGTAGTCACTTATTGTATGGATATTACTGCTAAAAAAATCTGAAAGATATTATTAAAATGACTGTTAAGAGTAGAATTTTGATATTTTTAATTTTTATTAAAAATCAAAGCATAGGTTGTATTCAATTGGCTTCTCAAACTGAGATAACTATTTTTTATGAGGCCATGTTTTTTCTTTTTATTTTTTTGGTTAATTTCTTAAGAATTATAATAATATAATTGTTATTTTCAATATTATTCTCATTTGCGTCTTTTAAAAATTTTCAACATTTCAATTTTCCTTTCTAACTTCGAAACAGTATATATATCATAGAAAATTATTTATATAGTTTTTTTATTAACAATTATTTATATAGTTTAATCTTTTAAAAGAATAAGACAGTACGTGCCGCAGATAATGACAGAGCATAAATTAGACAATTATGTCGGCCATTTTAGATTGTTAATTTGGAGACGACATCTAATCAAGTGAATGAAATCCAAAATTAATAATCACTTGTACACGTATTTTTATATATTTCCACTAAACCACTCAATAATGAAATATGAACCTCAAGTTGCGTGCTTTGACTTTAAAGACAATAAAAGCTTCGATACAAATCTATAAATTGTCAGGATAATGCTTTTTTTTAGTTTTAAAATTTTGTAAATTTTTTAATTGAATGTTAAATTTTTTAATTTTTTTTAATTGAGTTTTGTTACTTTTTAACTCTTTATAATCAAATTCTTTTTGTCAATAACTGTTACTTAAATTATTTAAAATATATTTTAATCAGATAAATATGAATAACAAAAAATATAAATATCGTCTCTGTCGTATTTATTTGTTATAATTTTTTTAAAAAATAATTAACATACTATATTTAAGATTTTTTTAATTCACTTTCATTTCGTTAAAATACGTTTTAAACGATTTGACTAACGAGCCATTAACAGTAAGGATTTAATTATAAAAAAAATTAAAAGATATAAAACTTAATTAAAAAAATTAAAAAAATTTAAAATTTAATTAAAAAATCCCACAAAAATTTAGAACCAAATTTGTTGTTATCCCATAAATCGTCATCAAATATAGATGGTCAGACCTCAATCCCAAAATATAGCAAATGTTTTTTAAAGGGTACAGTTTGACCGGAGTGGGGTTTATTTAACACGAATGATCAATCATCCTTGTTATGACCCTTTTGAATAATTTTTTAGGACATTCTGGAGTACAACTATTTAAGTAAAAATTAGAAAGATATAAATAGATATATCATCTATTATAATAATTTATTTATTTTTTAAAATTTAATTATTCAACAACTTATAAAATTTTAATTTTATTTTAATCTTGTCTAACTCATTTTTCTCTTCTAATAATGGCCGATTCACGATCCAGCTGAAGCGTCAAGATCATGAACATGTGACGTGGAGATAAGATCATGATTTTTTTGAGTAATAATGTCTTGATTGATAGATATATATCTATGGGAACAGAACCTTCTGTTTTGTTTTCTATTGTTTTGCTTTCAACATATCAATTGAGAATGTCCCCTTAGCTAATCAATTGTCCTCACGTAGAATTTGAAAACATGAGGGAAAAAAAACCATTATTCGATGAGACTATCACAAATTTACTATGGATCGATCTGTAATCTGAGTATATATGCGTTAAAATAATCACGTTCTTGAATTGGGATCTTTTTTGTTAATGTTAACAATTAACTAGTGTATCTCAGTCGAATTGGTATGTTGCATTTGGACTATTTGTTAATTTTAAGCAATTTTTCATTGAACTTTATATATATATATATATAAATCTTTTAAATTAAGAAAAAATTTATTAGAGGTCAAGATTTTGTTTTAGCCTATACTAGATATCGAGAACATGATATATAGATTTTATTTAAATATGCACAATATTCATGCCAAAACTTCTATAACATTTATATTAACTTATTTATGAAATATTTTTATTTATAATTTATAAATAAATCAATAAAATTTGAAATGAAATATGTGTATAATGCGGGTAGGTGACTAGTTTCTCTGTGACAAGTTTCTCTGTTATGGCGAGCTCATCCACTATTACATGGTAATCTCAAATTTCAGTCAATAGACCGTCATGCAACGTGCCTTCTTGCCTTAGATTTTCTTATTGGTATGGATATTTGTGATTTTTGTTGTGATTTTTATTTAGCATGTCTATGTATTGTAATCTCGAGATGAAGTAACGCGCAATCAAGCTTTTACGTCACTTGATTTGTTATTTGGTTCTTGGTTTTGCATTTCATGATGATCAAAAAAAGTTTGTATCTTTTGGTCATCAATCACTGACGTTTTTTTTTTTTTTCCCATATATTTGTTAATTACTTTAAGGCATTTGCCCTTATATTATATTTTCTTTATAATTGATTGTACTAATTTTTCAGTGAAATTTTTGTTAAAAATTGTGGAGAGTTTTATCAAATAAAACTATAGTAGAAGCAAGTATTTTAAAAATTGATCCCTAATAATAGATCAGGTGCTTGTTAAATACGATTAAGAAACTTGTCTAAAAGAAAGAGATAATTACCAACAATTCAAGTGTTCTTTTCTCTTTTAGACTTAATTGACAGGTTGTCGCAAATCACTGCTATTTTAATATCTGGCTAATAGTATCCACATAAGAAATGTGAAAGATAACTTTCTAAACCCTAAACTCTTTTAGGGGATGATAAAAAGAAGAGTTTGATTTGGTATACATATATTGGTAGTCAGATGATACACATACAAAGTGTATTTTTTGTGACGAACTTGATTGTTTCTGCAATTGTGCTTATTGTTTTTGCAACAAAAAATAACGTGTTAATTTTTTGTACCATATTTTATCGATCTTGTCACAAAAATAGATAAGTTCGTTACAATAGGTATACCAAGTATGTATACCAAAGTAGGAATACCAAACTTTTTCCTAAAAAGAAAGGCAAAACTAGGGAGAGTGCCAATTCTTTGAACGCAACTCTTATAAAGTTTTATTTATAGAGATATTAAGTCATGTAAACCTTAGTATGATTTTTTATAAATTATATTTTAATCCTCATAAATTCAAATATCATATATATGATCCAAACAGTTTCTAATATTTTTCAATCAAGTCCAACTTGATCTCATTTTACATCGTTTACCAATTTTCTTAATGTGTGTAATTTATCAGGATTCTGACATGTTCGCAATAAATATAATTATAATCCTCAATGATTAAATAAATTAAACACTTTTAATTTATCATTAATTCTCTAATTAATTAATCTATATTCATAAATCAAGATTGACATCTAGTTAAATATCATGACTAACCAAATGTCAAACTGTTAAAGTGGTTTAACAAATCCCTTCAGCACACGGTCTTTATGTGTAATTCAATTTTTTCATCATAAAAATGTTTTGATTAGATATAAATTATTGATTAGAGTCTACTCTTATCTAATTATATTCATTCTCAAATATAGATCATTGATTATTTAAATGAGATCATAACAAATGCTTAATCCACCTTGGTCAAGGAATTTCTTAAATTAATATCTTATGAAAACAATAGAACATTCTATCATAACTATTTCAGGTTAATAAATCTTTTATTGATTATTCAATTATCTCTGTATAGTTCATATTATGCCCAATATAAACTTTTACAAGTAATCTTTGATTAGGACAACTCAAAGGCCATATCAAAGCATAAAAATTCATATATAAGATATTTTAGTGATATCAAATTTAAAAATTATTTACACTACCGTCACATAAGTAATTCCATAGACACACAAATAATATTTTATTTTAGAATTCTCATAACGGGTTAATTCAGTGAAGTTGTTCATCTAACAAACACTCACATATTTATTCAAGTATCCATATATTTAGTCTATGAGATCAACTATTTTCTTCATAAGAAAGGAACAGAAAATGTACTACTTTAGTATAAACTTTATTGATGTTCAATCTCAATAGCGCATCAATTAAGAATATTTAAAAATAATACTTTGATTAAATAAGTATCTCTTAATTATAATCTAATTATAATTACTTTTATAAAGTATATTTATTTTATAAACTTTATTTTAAAAATTTACTAATAATAATATCACCTCTATAAACAAAATTAAAGACAAAAAATATCAAACAACAATCAACTAATTGACTACTAAAACTCAAACAAACAAGTTTATCTTGTACTTTTGTACCACCACAAGAGTTGAGATTTTGATTCTGGCTGTCAAGAGAAATAACAAGCATTTGTCTTGCTCTCTCTCTCTCTCTCTGTTTTTTTTTTTTTTTTTCCTTTTGCTGTAAGTTTAGTTATCCAAAATGCTTATTAGTAGTCATCACTTAAAGGATGGATATTACTCATAAAATCTAAAGAATATTATTAGAATAAGTGTTATGAGCAGAATTTTGAGATATTTACTTTTATTAATAATCAAAAAGTATGGATTGTATTTGAGATAACTACTTTTTGTGAGGCCATGTTTTGCCTGTAACCACGTTTTTTTTTTTGGTTAATTTTTAAAAATAATAATAATACAATCGTTATTTTCAATATAATTTTTATTTGTGTTTTTTAAAAATGTTCAACATTTCAATTTCTCTCTCTAACTTCGAGAAAGTGCATATATCATAAAAAATTATTATTTAATTTAATCTTAAAAAAATAAGATCATGTATAACGCAGATAATAAACTAGTTAAGTTGTATGACTGAGCACAAAACGGGCAATTTTGTCGGCTATTTTGGATTGTTATTGTTTAGATGACTTCTAATCAAGTGAACGCGTCCAAATTAATAATCACTTGTACACGTGTTTTTATTTTCACTGAACAATAATATATGAACCTCAAGTTGCGATGTCTGAATTCTCATCTGCTCTAGGATTAAAGAAATTAGTAGCTTCGATACAAATCTGGAAGGAGCAAGAATAGGTAGAAATATTTGGTGAATTATGTGGGAGCTCCCAACTGTAATTCTACTTATACGTGCCCATTAAATTTTTCTGGTCTGGAAATCGTCATAAAATAAACATAGACCTCAAAACCCAAAAATAGCAAATGCTCTTTGTATGGAAATGGTTGCCCGGGTGGGGTTTTTTTAACACGAATGATCAATCATCAATGTTATGACCTTTTTGTCCAATCTTAGAGTAGACACTTGGTGGGAGAAAAAAAATAGAGTTAATATAATCAACTTTACTTAAAATAATAAATTTAGTATTAATTTTAAAAAGTAACAAATCTATCACTAATTTTATTTAAAATAATAAATTCAGTATCTAATAATTTTATATGAATAGAATTTGTCAGTTTCGATAACAGATTTATTAAAATATAATTGTTTTGATAGCATCATAATCATATAAGTTAGTATCACATCATTGAATTAGATAAATTCTGTTCTAGAAATTTTACGGCGCCGTAAATTTATTGCTTTAGATAAAATTAGTGTTAAATTTGTTACTTTTTAAAATTGATATTATAATTATTATTTTAAATAAAATTAGTATTAGATTTATTATTTTAAATAATGTCGATGATATTTTTATATATTAACCTAAAAAATATATAGTGTTGTACTTTTAGAGTGGTTGTCTCCATTTAGTCACTATTTTTTTTCTGTTATGACCCTCTTGAATTTGTTCTTTCGAAAACTCTAAAATATTATTATGTGAATGTAAATTAAAATAATATAAGTAAACGGGTAATTCATCTAATAATTTTAATAATTTATCTTTAATTTTATCATTTTAATTTAATAATTCATATTATTTTTATTTCACTTTGATCCTGTATAATGTGTACCCACCAAATAATTTCCTTCTAATAATGGCGAATATATGATCCAGCTGAAGCGTCAAGATCATGAACTTGTGACGTGGAGATAAGCTCGTGATTTTTCTGAGTAATAATGTCTTGATTGATTGATACATATGGAAACAAAACCTTCTGTTTTGTTTTCTATCGTTTAGCTTTCAACAAATCGATTGAGAATGTCTCCCTAGCTAATCAATGACCCCCGCGTAGATTTTGAAAACAGGAGAAAAAAAAACCATCATTCAATGAGGTAATGTCGCTGAATAACTCTGTAATCTGAGTATATATGTGTTAAAAGTAATCACGTTATTGAATTGGTTTTATTTTTTATTACAGTTGGCATGTTTTTTTTTTATATAGTTTATAAGAGATAGAGATGGAATTCTAATGTATTGCTGATAGTGAGAGATGAACCTGTAAAATTTAATGTACAATGTGAGGACTTGTACAATAATTCTGCTGGATTAAAGAATTGATTTCACAGAAAATTATGTACTTCCATAAACTGATTTGGATTGAGAAGAAGGAAATAATTATAAATTAAATATAAAATTTAAATTTCAGATCTCATCCTACATTATATATATATTTGGTGATGGCCACCGAGTGTTTATATACTCTCTCCGATAAAGAAGAGGTACACATGATGGAGATATGTATTTTGTGTCCTACCTGCGCTGTGAGTCAGACATTTGATAAAATTAAAACCGAAAAGAATGGGTTTGATGCAACAACAGAGAGCCCACAGCTCATGTTGCGACCCTTCCAGGTTAGATGAGGACAGATCATCTTATCCACAATGCCTAAATGCCTCAAGTGTGCATTATTTTTGTGAATCAACCCATTCTTTGTCTCTTCATCTTTCTTTTTTTCTTTTTTTCTTTTTGGGAATTTTTGAGACGAGGGAGACTAACAACCAATTTGCAAGGCATGCTACATGAGCAACAGATCCTAATACGTACCACAGCACGTTGAAGCATCTTAGATCTTGGCTTTTTCTTTCTTTTTTCTCTCTTTTTTTTTTTCCCAAGAAATCTTAGAACTTAGATCTTTTCCAGAGCATATGCCTTGAAACCATGCATCTCATGCATCAAAAACAAAATTTTAGATGTTAACTTCAATAAATAATCTTTTTGCGCTATTATGGATATGAAAATAATGGAAAAAAAAAATGATCCAATTGTCAATTGCTAAAATCGGAGATGGCGGAATTGTCATTTGTGAAATTAAGCACAATTTTGCAAAAAAAAATAACCCAATATTTTCTCGGAAAGACATAAATAAAAATTATTCTAGAGATAACAGACTGATCTTCTCCATCCCATTAAGTCAAAATGGCTAGGATGAGGAGACGTTTGGCTTCAAACAAGTTGGAATTGATCACTATATTTCTCCAAACAAACGTGCATCAACAACGATGTCGACACACTTGTAATCAATTATAAACTAATAATCCACTAAAACGTGTTGGTTTATATTAAAGCTCATAGCCTTACTCCTTTAAGTAAAATATTCCTCTTCATGGGCCAAAGTCAAAAGTTTATCTACAAGCAAGTTCATGGTTTAATAATCATTCAACCTTCCTGATATCTTGATTTGTTTCGAACATAGATTTAAAATTTAGAGTGAACCTGCAGTCAGACTGAAAACTTGATAAATCAATCACTGCTCGATCCAATTTGATAAAAACAAGAAAAAATCGGATAAGACATTGGACCAAAACAAACCTTTCAATCCAAATTGATTCGTCGGGTCCGAGCTGGCACATTTCAGCGATTCCTTTTTTCGCCAAAAAAAATGTAGATAATTACATTATTTTATTAAAAGTACTTGTTTATATGTACTTAAGTATTATTTTAATAACATTTTATTTTTTTACATAATATGAAATTATTAATTATTGTTCAAAAAGAATTGACCGTTCAATTTAATCATTAACAGGTCAACCAGTAAATGAATTGAGGACTCAACAAGCGGAACCCTTCTCCATGATACGGTACGATTTGTTTTTAAAATAAAGGAACACTTTGACTTTAAATACGTAACAAAAAATAATAACATAATTTTATTTAGTAATTTTAATAATTTATTTATTTTTTATTTTTTATAAAATTAATTATTTAATTATTTATGTTATTTTTTATTATTATTTTAAAACTATTTTAGTAAAGTTATCAAAATTTTTGTTTAAAATATATGATTTTAAATATTTATATTAGGAAGAGATTTTATCTGCAGGCCCGTCCGCATGTTTTAGTTTTGAAGCAAACAGTTAACCAATTAATAATACATGATAATGTGTAACCACTATTTGATACCATTTTATTTTTCGTAATAATTTCAAATACTGAAAATGAGAATCAAACGAGCTTTTACCTTGTTTTTTTTTTTTGTTAGAATATAACACACATAGCCAATATACAAATAGATGATAATTAAAAAAAAAAAACCCAACCAAAAGATGAGGATGCCACTGCCAGAAATGATGTCCGACTTAGAATGGGTATAAATATGGCTAAAAAAGCTTGAGCAAGTGGTGCTCTAAATCTAATGAATTAAAGTAGACAGACGTAGTCAGACAACTGAGGGAAAAAGACCCAACCAAACCAAACCAAACCAAACCAAGGTTGGTCGCTCTCTCTTGCTTATTATTAGTTCGTTTTGTTTGTCACCCCTTTTCTTTGCCCCCGTAAACTCGCCACCTTTTTTCCCGTCTTTCCCGAGTTTCATCAGATCCCAGAATCTACATCTCTCTCTCTCTCTCTCTCTCTCTCCGCGGCCTTTGGGATTGAATATTTACAAAGGATTCTGCAACGACAGGAAAAGGAGGAAGACAGAGGGGAAAGAGAGTTCTCTTTACGTAAGACTTGCATCAGTGCCTACCCTTTTCTGCTTGGCTTCATCACAGCACAGTTGAGAAATTTCATATCTTTAAAAAAAAATTTTAAAAAAAAACTCTTTTCTTGTCTCATTTTTTTTTGAGCTTCCCGAATCTTTTTCACTGATTCTTTTTTTTTTTTTTTTGCTTACCGATAATTATGAGGAAAGCAATGGAAAAAAATAAGATTCAAGAAAAAAGAAACAATCTGAAATGATGCTATTATTTCGCAGAAATGGTATGAAATAGCCAATCATTCCCCGTTCCGATCGAAGATCCCTGCTAGCCATTTCCTGCAAATTTTCCCGGCAACCAAAGTAATAGTTGACGTAAAAGTTTCCACCTTTGGACAATTCAAACATACACCCGGAACATACTCCAATCCCCGCCTCACAGCCTTCTTTTCCTGCATTCTTTGTTTCTTTCTTTCGTTATCTTCCTTTTTTTTCTTCTTTTCTTTTTTTTATTTTCCATTTCAGGATCATGTTGGGATGGCGATTTTACTATGTTTCCATGTTTCCGTATCTTGGCCTAAAATTTTGGCCTTCCCTTCTAGAAGATTTGTCCGAAATTTTCCTTCTTGGATGATTGAGTAGCAAAAAACTTGCCAAAAGAAGGTGCCTAATTAACCAAAGAAAATTAATTGCCACCTCCCATTTATAGCTTTTTCAGATTTTTTTTCCTTAAATTTCAATGTTATTATCTCGGTTCTCATATTTAAATCTCTAAAGAATGGTACATAATTCTATGTAGTTCAATTTGGCTTAAAATTTGCGAGACAAAATAAAAAAGCGGAGGAAGAATGAAGAATTCGGTATCAGAACAGAGCTTTTACTTGGAGAGTGAAGAAGAAGATGAAGAGAAGGAGATTAACAGAGGCCGAGCAGGCGAAGAAGATGGGACTGGTTCAGATTCCGATGATTCTTACACCGATAACAGGCAGCAGAGCAAACCCGGTTCTTACAACACGTCTTGGCCTCAAAGTTACAGGTCCACCGACAACCTACAGCTCTCTGTTTTTCTCTGACATCTTTGTGCACTGCCTTAACTCTGTTTTCTCTTGATATTGTCCATTTTCGATCCTATTCCTGACGGGTATTTTTTTTTTTTTTGTTTTTTTTTTAAGATGAATTCCCTAGCTTCCTTTTTATTGTTATTATTTTTGTCTGGGTGTTCTTTAATGATAATCATTTTTCATTTGGGGGATGTACTTGGCAAGAATTGTAGAGAATTCGGTCAATTTTACTGCTTATTAGTTCCTAAAAGTATAAGCATGATTAGATACAACAGGGAACACAGTTTTGGACTCACTGTTTCTGATTGTGAAATGGCCTAATTGATTTGGTAGGAATAATAACACGGAAGGTGACCACCGAAGGGTTGCAAGGAATTCATGAAATACTTGAATTCTAACTCATCATATTCGTATCAAATTTGTTCGATGTAGACATCATAAAACTTGTACAACGTGAAATTTAAATTTGGGGTCCCATTTTTTGTGGTGAATTACTAATCTGGCTCAAGAAACTGAACTTTTGCTGTTCATTGATGGTTGCAGACAGTCCATTGATCTCTATAGTAGCGTGCCGTCTCCAAGTATCACTTTTTTGGGGACCCCAACTTTGTCGAGATTTGGCAGTTCGTTCCTTTCCTCTTCATTAACGAGAAGACACACTCCGGAGATTCTACCTTCCGCGGAAAAACCTCTACTACAGAAAGCTGAGGATGATAGATCGGCGCAACAAAGGCGTAGTTCGCATACCCTGCTTCCTCCTCTTCCATCAAGAGGGTCTTGGGTAAGGAAGGATGAGAAGCCGTCCTATGTTTCACATGAACTTCCCATTTCTCGTGAAAGCTCATTTCAGCAAGCTGTTGTGAATGGTAAGTCTAAATGACACGTTTTTCCCTGAACTTGATCATAAAAAGTCGTTAAATTCCCTGAAAAAAAAGGTGGCTAAGCAAGTTGTGCTATCTGCCAGAACATTCTTCGGAACATGATAGTGAAAGGGATGGTTTATTTCTCATAGAAGTTGTTATAATTCCTCTTACATGGTGAATTGAATCTCTATCCAAATTGTGACGTTTTTCTTCTGTTTGAAAAAACAAAGTCCTTACGGTTGTCCCTTTTTAGCAAGCTGACGCATCCCGCCCGATGCCACCACTCCTCCTTGGGATGGAAACAAAGTCCTATAAATGGCCGGACTACTTGGGCCAATCATGTAATAGAAAAAATCCTATCAACTTGTTGCCATCATTCTGTGCTTGGGTTCTATCATTTATATATGAGAATTTTTAAATGTGATCACGGTTTTAGCAAATATCGCTTAAACGTTCCAGTGATTCCATTAATGGTTTTGTACATAACTAAGCCTCCCTTGAAACCTGATGGAATTCTGTTTTGCTGATATGTTTCTGACGAGATAGATTTTGTATATATTACTTCCCTTGAGAAAATTAAAACAACCATGTGTATAGTGCACATGATCCATGATGCAGTGGCCTATGCCTTCTGGCACATGGTGCACATGAGAAGGCAAACTAAGCAACAAAAATGTCTCTTTTGTCGTCTTCGATACTGTTACCTAGGATTAGGATAAATTAACAATGGTTTCTCCAATTATAACTTCCGGTAAATATTGAAATGGGAAACACTCTTCCTATGATTTTCACGGTTACTTTGTTTCTGCTGAGTTCATAATGCAGGCCTGAATGTTCTATGTGGGGTTGGAATTTTGTCCACTCCTTATGCCGTCAAAGAAGGAGGATGGCTTGGTCTCTGCATATTGCTGATATATGGAGTGCTTTCTTTTTACACTGGGATGCTGTTGCGCTACTGCTTGGATAGTGAACCTGGGCTTGAAACATACCCAGATATTGGCCAGGCTGCATTTGGCAAAGCGGGGCGGATTGTCGTATCAGTAAGTCCACTTCATATTTATGATACACGACCCGAGGAATTTTCTGGAAAAAATTTCCGCAATACAATTACATGGTTCATTGTTCAACCACATTGATTACAAGTGTAATAAAAAAAAATTATTACTTTTTTGTTACACAATGAATTTATATAATTGTAGAAAGTTTCTAACTTATTGTATTACGAAAATTTCTCTGACAACTTTTCTTCTGGATATATACTCTTTTCCCTTTATCATTTGCAAGTCTCATTAGACTCTAAAAAAGATGCCAGAAGATTTCTAGTTGAATCATATTATAATCTTTTAAGCTTGAGTGAATTGCTTGTAAAGCTATTCCATGGATACAACTTGATTGGCCACTAATGCTGCCTTCCTTTTTCTTTCTTTTTTGTTTATATGTGCAGATCATATTGTACGTGGAATTATATGTAAGTACAGCTGGCTGTTCCTGTCTTTGTTAATGTTTGTTTGCGGTTCAATCAAACCAGCAAGTTTGTCGCATAAAGATGGGTACCCAGACTCCATTAAGGCCCCCACTGCAATAATTTTTTTGGGTCTGATATGTGGATCTCATTTGGCCAGAACGTCCACTTCTATCTGAGTCTTTTTACACTGTGAAGTAACATCAGGCCAAACAACAACCAATGCACAATCAAAAGGATACCAGTGATCTTTGTTTGTTTGGCTCTACAACAGGATAACATCCTCCCTATCATCAACACCCAGAAGCAAAAAATAAAAAATAATTAAAAAAAGAACATAGCTCTTCTAGTTTAAAATTTTCTTCTGACCTCCTAGAAAGGAATCTATTTTCCATCATATGTCTCCTCTTTTTAGGACTGAGATATCTGCTTTACAAAGATTGGACTTTATTTCTGTGACTAGTTCACTACAAAATCTCAATAATTGTATGACTGGTTTCCCTATTAGATCAACATCTGCAAGCAGAGATATCATTGGAATGCATGGTTGCACATATAAAGTGGAGGGTTGACTTTGTTTAATTCAGTCATGCATATAATTGCACTACACCTGGAACTAAGTAAATCATTATGATCCATTTCTACAATCCTTACAACATGAAGTAAACAGGGTTTGTCATTGATCAATCTGAAGTTAACACCTTCCATAATCTTGTATTAGCACTAGCAGAACATCAGAACTACTTGTCCCAAAGATTAATTGGTGAATGTAGCTTGAGTAAGAATTGTTCAAGGTTCTTCTCCCAAGTAGATTATAACATTGACCTGGTTTTTCTAAAACTATGTGAATACCACTTCAACAGTGCATTATTTCTGGACATGCAGGCCTGTTGCGTTGAATATATAATCTTGGAGAGTGACAACTTCACCTCTTTGTTTCCAAACGCACATTTGAGCATGGGTGGATTTGAGTTAGATTCTCACCATTTATTTGCATTATTAACCACCCTAGCTGTTATTCCAACTGTTTGGCTCCGTGACCTCAGTGTTCTTAGTTATATATCTGGTGAGTATCCTATCTAATCTGGTATTTGGTTTGAGAATAGTAGTCCAACTGAGGTTTAATTATTTCTAAAGCATCACATTCTGTTGCGCCCAGTTGCTGTGACCGAGAGTATGCTACATCATATGTGCATAAGAACATAATTTTGTGCATATTGTTCAGGGATTAGTTACCGTAGTTACCTGTGGATTATTATGGTTTTACATGTTAGATATATCTCCCATGCAAAAGCAAGCATCTCTTTGAAAATTCAAGCTGCATATGGAGTCGATAAACTCAGCAATATTGGTGACACAGGAACAATAAGAAAGTAAATTGCTGTAATGCTGGTTTTAGTCATTTTTTTGCATGGAGTGCACATTTTTTGTGTATTGATATACATGGAAATTTACCATCAAAGCATTTTTGTTCCCAGCTGGAGGAGTTGTTGCAACATTGGTGGTGGTCTTGTGCTTGTTTTGGGTTGGTCTGGTTGATCATGTTGGCATTCATAGCCAAGGAACACTATTGAACCTCGGAACTCTTCCTGTTGCTATTGGTCTCTATGGTTATTGTTATTCAGGGCATGCTGTCTTTCCAAACATCTACACTTCGATGGCGCAACCTAGCAAATTCCCTGCAGTTCTCTTAATATGGTAATCTGTGATGCCAACCATCTGATGACAGAAATTCTTTGTTAAACTTATAAGAAAACGGGCTTGTGGATTCCTACTCCGGTGCACCCTTGGCCATTTTCATGATTAACATTGCTGGAAATTTCTTGAGATAGTTTTGCAATATAATGTTTCCACACTAATGATTCTTATTGTTCCGAAGTGAAGTTCAAGTGTTGTTATTTTTAGATGATAGTTGAGAATCAAATATTTATCTGAAAGAGTTCCTTGTTATTTGCTCGCTTTTGTCTTTGCCCCGCAGCTTTGGCCTATGTACTGTGATGTATGCTGGAGTTGCTTTTATGGGTTACACAATGTTTGGAGAATCAACAGCGTCCCAGTACACTCTTAACCTGCCCCAAAATCTGGTTGCCTCAAAGATTGCTGTGTGGATGACGGTATGATCATTAATTGTTGTAGCTCTTGTTATAATCATGTCTGCGTCTATGTTTGTTCTGTTCTGTGGTTCCATATACATTGCAACTGTTTTCTCTTAATTACCTGATGTAAAATAAATAAAGTTGTGAGTTTGATACCGAACTGGAACTTTTGTTTCTATTTATCACTTATCAAGTTGCACATTAGGATAAAATTTTTCTTTTTAAATTTACTTTGTTTTGTCTTTGCAGGTAATCAACCCATTTACCAAATATCCTTAAAAAAATGATGTTCAAACAATGTGCAGGTAGCCAAGCTGGTTATGATACACGGCTTATATACCTGGGAAAATGTTGGCATTTTCATTTTAACAAGAATTTAGGCTATTCTTCATTTACAATTTGCTTTTTATAAATTGACTGAAAGGTCAGTTTTTTCTCTTGTGGTACGGGCAGAAACAAAGGACAGACTTACCACTATGCTCTTTCCTTACTGGTCTCTTTTCTCAATGAGTAGAATCGCAAACAATTCTAGAAAGGCTTGATTTGATTCATATATTTCGCGCTTTAATTACTTACTGATGTAAAAGATAAAATAGTTCTCCTTAATTTGAAGCACATATGCAATAACGTTGTCTCTGTGGCAATGAGCCTGGAGGAGTTGCTGCCATCGAACCGTCTCAAGTCTCACATATATGCTATGGGCATTAGGACAACACTCGTGATCTCTACCTTGCTTGTCGGTCTCTCTGTCCCATTCTTCGGTTCGTCTCTCTTCATTCTGTCTTTGTTTTCTAGTTCTTCACATGATTTTTGCAAGCCATATGGATTATTTGTAACGCCTAGGCTTGTTGTCCCAGGTCTGGTACTGTCCCTGATTGGATCTTTGCTTACAATGCTTGTAGTAAGTTCTCTTTCTCTAGTTTAATTGCTAAAACTTTTCTAGCACTTTAGGTGTCGCCTTTTGCCATTTGGTTTCAAGACATATAATCTGAAGATCAATGCACGTTGATCAAGCTAACAATTCATTTCTATTGTAGACATTGATACTTCCTTGTGCTTGCTTTTTGAGCATCCTGAGGGGAAAAGTAACGCTTTTTCAGGTATTGCCAGCACATCTTATTCTTTCTTTGTTTTTGTTTTTTGAGATTTCTTAAATTTAGACTAACTGGTTGAGAGAAAAGATACAATTAAGAAGATCAATAGTTCAAACTCTCGACATTTCTTTTATTATAATATTATTAATATCATTTGGACTATAAACTCATCCTCTCTTTTCTGTTTTTGACATTTACATATTGAAAAGCCAATTACCCAATAGGTACCTGACGGATGATGGGAACAGGATCTTGTGTTTTTTTAATATTAGATCGGTCGCCCATCAAGTGTACCTTTGTTATCTTAACTAAAACTCGTTGCACATAAATCTCACAAAAGAAGTTTAAAGTTCTTCTATCCTTTGTCAAATTTAAATTTGTTGCACCTCACCTATAATTATTATATTTATAATAAGATTTTTTTGAAAAAAAAAACCCAAAATGTGGGTGGGTTCCACCATGGGACCCACCCCTTTTCCTCTCTCCTATCTCCCCCAGTATCCTGTTTTCCACCCCTGTCCAACAAATATTACCGTGTTGAATACAAGCGTCCCAGTCACGAGACTCCCACGTTGTAGTGTAGTCCGGAAAAGGATCAAGAAAGCAAGGAAAGGATCACTAAATGTGAATTCTTCTTTCCTTTACTTTGAGTTCGTTGTCATTTGCTTAAAGTGATTTTTTTTTTCTCCTTTTTCTTGATTGTTGCTTTTCTTTTTGTAGGTTGTATTTTGCATTGTGATCATTGCAGTTGGGGTTGTATCGTCAGCATTTGGGACCTATTCTGCGCTCTCTAAAATCATTGAGAAGTTGAGCCACTGAATTCTCTGTCATCGACCACATTTACATGCTTCGAAAATGAATATGTTGACCACATATTCCAATTGGCTTGCCTCTTGATTCATTTTGGGCATTTCCAAATTTTTGAGACAATTTTGCCTTTTTATATTCCTTTCCCTTATTGTGGTTTCACCATTTGCAATTTAGGTAAGCTCCTTGATCGTGCCTAGAAGAAGGCACAAAATTGTGCCTTTTTATTTTGTAATATTTGGTTGCTTATTTTTCTATCTCATAGTTAATTTCGATTGTCTAAAAAAAAGATTTACATTGTGCAACCAACAATTATAATTATGCATTGTATCAAACCTATCTGGACTCTGATTATGCATTGTCCATGTAACATTTACAGTTCTTTTCTCTTTACCTTTTGTTTGACTAACGGAGTAAGTGACAGAAATTGGAAGGAAAGAAAATGAAAGGAAATAATGAGAGAAGAAAGTGAGAAGAACTAATGAAAATTTTATTATTTTTTATGCTTAAGAAAAGGTAGAGTGGAAAAAAAAAACTAAATTTTTCTTATTTGAATAAGGGTGAAAAGTGAACAAAAAAAAATGTTATAAGTTCAATTTTAACATTATACTAATTTTTTAGTCAAACTTTATACTAAAATTAATAAGTGTTAACAAAAAGAATAAAATATGAATAAATTACTCTTCTTATGAATCATGTGAAAGAATCAATAATTTTTCTCACAATGTTATAAAGAATGAATTTGATGGATTTTGGATGAAAAAATTTCTTCTTTCCCATTATTAAGCATTTTTCAACACAAATTTTAACAATTTTCCATTCATTTTCCCTCTCCCTCCATTTTTTTCCTCACCCAAACACAATCTTAGGATCTTCTCAATTTTTTTCCCATCATATCACCATTGAGAGAAACCAAATTAGTTACAAAATAAAAACAGCACTATGACTATCTCCATCTAATAAAGACCCCATCCCAATAGGAGATTGTTGAAGAATAATGTCATCAACATCACAATCCGTGCTTGCCTAGTCAGGAAATAAGCGCATGAGTTCGTCTCCCATAATATATGCTAGAAAGTCATCAACCAATCCTAGGCACAAAGAAATTTAACATCATTCAATAATCTATAAAAAGAGTGAATATGACTAAACTGTTTGAAAATCGATCACTATTAAGAGAAACCCAAAAAAAAAAAAATCTCAAGTAATAAAATTGACAAAACTCGTAACTTCAAACCCTGTGAAACAGATTGACAAAAAAAAAAAAAACAGTAAAGAAAGACTAAAAAAATTGTTATGTTTTTCTTCTTTAATTTTTGAGCTTACTACATCAGATAATCTGCTGCGGTCACCGGTTGATGGATGCTTTTCGATATTGAAGAGAACCTTAGTAGTAAGACTCCTTTCCTTTGATTGTTTGGAAAACATTTTTTTTCTGGTTTCTCTTAAAGGGTCTTTTTATCCATGTTTTGGTGTTGAGCAGTGCTCGTCATTGTTAAAGTCAATTACTGAACTTCCGGTTCCTGCATTTTAGCTTGAGTGTTTAGATGGATATCATTGTTCCTGCTGCGTGTGTTCTAATGGTTTGTGATTTCTCCAAGTTTCGCCTTATTTTTTTTTATTCTTCCTCAAAAATTAAAGGATACAAGCTAATTGAAGTTTGAATGCTCCATTCTTTCATTTATTTATTTATTTATTTTTCCATCAAGAGGTCTAAGAATACTTCATTCTTAATGCATAAAAATTTATGTCATATTACTCTTCCTTAGTTGAACTCATGATAAGTTAAATGACTCTTAGTCATACATGTTTGTATACAAGAATGAGAAACAGATAACTAGTCATACAAATAAATTGTGACACACCAATGGAGTAAAACTTATGAAAGGATGCAATTCATGGTGCTTTAAACTGTTATATTTATATGAGACAAACTATTCATAATGCAATGTTGTACTCATGTGAAACAAAAAAAAAAAAAAATATATATATATATAAAAAGGAGTGAAAGTAGCCTAGTTAAGTTTAAGTAGAAGCGTATGAAAACTATGCATCCATTGAGAGTAATTTTCAGATACTTAGTTTGAGAATACTTTGAAGTATTTCCCATTGTGGGGCAAAGTCTGTTTATATAAGTTTTGTTGTTGCCAATTTCTAGATAATTGTTGTTGCCTTGGTGTCATGCTAAGATGTTATTGTTATGGAATCAAAAATGTTTGAATCATATGATTAAGAAACTAGTATTTTTCTTTGTTCATAAAGTTATACATGTGAGGTGGTTTTATGTGCTTATGACTTGTTTAATATTCAATTACATGAGAATTTTGTTAAATGTTGAGAGACTAAACTGGTATTGGACTCTATAGAAAATGGACAATTTTATCATGTCAAACTAGATAACCACATGCCACACGCTTAACTCTTTATAAAATATTAATCTCTTAACTCTCACTTAACCTCTCACACTAGCACGACACACACTCATCACTCTTCTTGTTTTTGCCTCACACTTATTGGCACAACACAACACACACCTAATACTTATTTATATGGGCATGAGGTCAGTGATGGAGGTTGATGGAGAAGCTTCAAGAAGCTAGATGAACTGTGCATGGTGGAGACCATTCTAGAAGTAGCATAGTCGGTGGAGACACATTAATAGGTTCCAATGGTTTCAAGACTCTTCTAAGCTAGACTTCATTTCTAGAATATTCTACTTGTGTTGATCTTCAAATTTAAGCCTGATTTAAGATGAAGTTCTTTTCGCTTTAGTGATAGTCTCTACTTAACATTATAATGATCATATTTGTTAATTAAGCATGTTAACCATAACATTCTGTCATGGGAGTCGTCGTGTTCTCGTCATCATTGTAGGGATTATTATTTACTATGGAATCTGGAAGCAGATATGAATTTGAATTTTGTTTCTTTTTTTTTTTTTTTTTGTAAATGTTCTTAATTATCAACCACATGACACGAAACAGAAGTGCAATTTCACTTGTTTCTGCTGACAGATGAACAATACAGCCAATGTGATGTGTCCGCTATTTGAAGTTTGGGTTTCCAAATTCATGGTTTTAGGTGGTCAGCCTCGTGCATTTGGGAAAAGAACACCTTGTGTTCCTGTTACATATATAATAAAAGAAAGATAAACCAGCAAAATTTTCCTCTTTCCTGGATAAGAAAGGCCGGATTTCAGACAATGACTCTAACAATGATGAGGTAGCACATGGTGCTGCTTTGGCAATAGCGGGGGCATCGCAGGGAGCTAAAGTGGACAACTTCAATTAAATTCAAAATTTATTTGTAAAATAAGTTAAATGCTTAAATTTAGTTTTCTTTATCATGTGTATACATCTATACTCTATAAAAATGTACCAACTCAGACTTAAGAGAGATAAAACAAGATAAAAAATGATTGTTTATAACAAATCTTTTATAAGTTTGTTGAACACAAAATTTCATATTTAACATGGAAAAAATGAGATTTTTAAAGCGTTGTTGTAAAAAACCTTTCGAGTACAAATAACGAGTACATCAAGATTGTAAAAGCGTTTTTGGGATGGAATAGAGCAATTGATAGCGGCCAATGACGGTGTCTGGGACAAGTACATCAAGATGTGATTTTGATAGGGTTAAACGTAGCATCATCCCTGGTAGTTACTACTGTGGATGTGGTTATGCCCTGAGACACATTAGGATGAACTAAATATAACTATGAGATGAGATTAGAAACTTATTAATTAGAGAAAAAAATTAAAATTTCGTGGATACGGTAATTTAATTCAAAATTCATAAAACCAAACAGTGATTTTATCATTGAAAAGTTAACAGCTACAATTACTCTCTTGAAATAAAAATTAAGAATTCTATAAATAAGGTAAAATCCAATTAGGCTGTGACCAATTCTCCTTAACATCGGGACATGGCAAGATTATGTTTAGACTCCTTTCCTCGAGGTCAAATGCATAGAGACATCTATCTTTCGGCATTGTGATATACACTGTGTTGCCTTGAATTCCAAATTCTTTTGCTGAACATAAAGTACAACATACTCTACAAATGAAAAAGGCTCAATCACCAATATTTTCAACTTTAACCCATTCTTTCTTACTAATGTCCAGCTTTTGAATTGCGATGTCACGCACATGATTTTGCAATGGTACTCTGCGACCCCAATACATTAATGTCACATGAAACAACTCGCCCCTCGATTCCACCACTCTAAAACACATCGAAAGTGACTCCGGAAATGGCAGCATGGGGATTGCTTTGGCTTCCATAACAATTAAATCGCTTGTCACAAAATCGAGATTGACAAGCTTGCCTATATATGGGGTCATAACATGCGCATATATCCTTCCTCCACAAGGAATAGCTTCTAGCACTCGCTCATCTTTGCCAATCTCAATTTCTTGATAAGACCAAGCTGCATCACCCGGCTTGCAAAACATAAAAGATGCACCACCTCTTCCAACTGCTAGTACGAATAGGACAATGCAACTTGGATCATCTGGAGATGATGAGAGAAGGCAAGAACTGTACTCAGAAAAACCATGAGGTAATTGGATTTTCTCCATAGAGACAGGATTTAACAGAAAGCTGTCATCTGTATATGCCTCTAAAAAAATCATCCAGCCAAAATATCTGCCGGCATATATTTTTCTGCGTATATTTGGGATGCTTTTGACATGGATACAATTATCAGATAAACTATAGAATGTTTGATTCTGTTTCTTCTTGCCATGGTTGAACATGAGCCATGGGTGTCCTCGAGGAGATGGAAAATTTGATCAAAGGTTTTGCCCCACTCTTCCTTTTGCTTTTGATCACACTCTTCCATGTTTGCCTATCGCATTGCAATAAGGAAAAAAAAAATAAAAATAAAAATAAAAATAAAAAACAACTTAAATATTGTATATCACTCTCAATAGTCGATTGCGATTTGTAAGCAGACAACCTTTATTTCAAGGACAAGCAAACAAATTATTCCAATTTTAAGAAAATTGGAAAACCATCTAATTAAACTAGAAAACAACCTTTATTTTCAGAATATTTATGTTGCGACGAGTGAGTGGACTGATTGTCGCTTGGCATCCACATGATCATGCCTTCATCACAATGAACCTTTAATTTAGGTTCTCTAATTTAGGATTCCATCTATTATTTTTTTTTCTCCTGAGCCTTATTTTGTTTCAATCGAAAAGAATTTTAATCTTTTGCTTAAAATCTATTCTTTACAACTTTTCCTATGAACTGACAAAGACGAGCATATTTAAATAAAAATAATTAACATAATAAGAGAGAGAGGGAGAAGAAGAAATCCAAAGACCTGTGTAATGTTTGTCAAACTGTGGGCGTGCAGCTGGAAGCCGAGAACCGAAGAAGAGAGATAGAGGAACTTTATGTTTTGACTCTTTATTGTTATGTATTTATACGTAGAGGGAGTTGTGTTGGTCCCCAATAAAGGAGGATTAAAGAGGCTTTCCTTTTCTTTCCCAGAAAGGAAAAGTCAATTGGTCTTAATCGTATCGCAGGCCAGCAAAAACACGTTCACTCCGTGGTTCTATTCCTCTTCTAATTCTGATTCCATATTTAGACGGTATCTCTAATCTTATTATTATTTATATATAAAGTTGAAATTGAGATTTATATGATAGTTTCTCGTAAATTTGTAAATTAAAGGTCATCTTATAATAATAAAAATCTAATTACAATCAAATGTAGGATTTTAAAAATCAATTAATATGAATTTAATGTAATTAAATAAGTGATATATTGATTTATATAATCCTACTTTGACTTTAATCAAAAAAATTTTTTTTAAATAATACTCAACATTAAGGCGTCTTTTTGTTTTTTCTGTTTTAAATAAAATAAAATAAAAATAAGTTTGTTAACAAATGTAATTAAATCTATGAATTGCATAAGTCTTTACTGGTCTTTATCTATTTTTTATTAATCAAATAGCAATAATATAAGGGGAAGTTATTTCACTCCCCTCATTAACTCCATTTTTTTAATATTGAATTAAAATATGCAAATAAATTTTTGTTATGCAACCAACAAATCTGCCAAAATGTTACTTTAACACTATACAAACATTACTGTTCTAAAATGTTACTTTGAGCTTCGATGTCAATAAAAATTGTCCTAACAATCATTAACAATCAACGGCAACTTCATAATCAATTATTAATTTGGAAATAAAATTTGCCTTAATAATTTATTTTATCAAATTCAGCAACTTGGTAATTACTCGTTAGTTTTGAAATAACATTTGCTTTAACAATTTATTTGCTCTAAAAGGGAAACCTCTTAATTACTCATTAATTTAAAATAAAAATTACCTTCAAAAAATGTTAATACTTTCGGCGAGTATTGCTAATGGCTTGATACTGAAAATCTTTGAGGCATAAGCGGCAGCCTTTACTTGCAGCTACTTTCTTCTTCCTATTGCTCTTGGTCTCTGCTCTGACGGCTAGGTATGCAAAATCTTTTTTTTTATTTTTTTTATCTCAGAGCTTATTATCAAGAAGTGTCAAAGTGCCACCATCCAAAATGTAGATTGGATATTTCATGTTGGTATGTTGCTAATGTTTTAATATTGGCCATGGACACCAACCATGGACCACTATGAATTGGGCATGCCAATCATTGGGAAAAGTTGGAGTTGCTCACTAAAATGATTTTAGAAAAAGTACTGCTCATCTGGTTCTTGACTGAATGATTCAAAAAGTATGGAAAAATGTCCTCTGATGAGAAAAAAAAAAAAAAAAAAGAGCTTATAATAGATTAGATTATGTTTTTAGCTATTAATTAGTTGGTTAGTTCAAATCTCGATAATATTATACCATTATGTGAATATTGGTCTCTTGATTTATGCCTATAAAAGGTTAAATGTCTTTTTTCTTAATGTTTCCTTCACTGTTTTGTAGATGATTTTGAGGAAAAGAGAAGGGGTTCTTATCTTAATTAACCATCATTAGATGTGTCTGTTGGATTCCTTCAAGCAACTCAGGCATCTATATTTCCTTATTGTGCTATGAAAATTCTCATTTATTTGTCATTGGTAAGTTGTCATGTTCTTGCTTCCCGTTATTTAGTTGCAAGTTAGTGCTCTAAGAAATAATTTTTTCCTTAGTTTAAATCAATTGCAACTCGATTACCTTTTTAGTTTTGATCATTTCATTAGGGATAGGGATGTAAGCTGTTTTGTTCATTTTAACTTATGTGTTGATCTGCAAAATCAAATTTCAACCCCAAAAAAATAAATAAATAAAGAGGAAAAATGAAATACCGTATATTATGAATCTCTCACAATCTAACTCCAACAAATGTAATAATTTGAAACTATTTTCTTCGTGCAGGTCTTGGACTTTTCACCTTAAAAAATTCTGCCACTTAATTGCTTTTGGGTAACTATTTAAGTTTATTTGGTCTCGATGAATCAATTTTCAATTCATATATTTTAAAACTAGGTGAAACAATCAAGATAATTTTCACATTTTATTGTCTTATTTTTAGTTTTAAAATCATTCCACAAGACCACAACTTAATCCATATAATGATGAATTTATCTGGATGACTAAAGCAATATAATGCTTCTCAGTAAAAAAAAAAAACAAATCCTAATTTTTAATCAGTTATATTATAACTTGTGTAAGTTAAACTCTAGTTAATTAATATAAAGGAGAAGGTAGCTTAGAGAAAACTTTTCCACAGATGTAGCTGCCACATGCCAACAAATCAGATTTTTTTCCGTTAATTTTATGATATTTTCTATATTATTTTTGATTAGCTTAATGCCTTATTTTCTCTTCCAATAATCGGGAAACCAAAAAGGGCAACCGGCAAGGTTATAAGGCTAAGGTTAAATTGTGGTATGTCCGATATTTTGCAATTAACGTTACAATCTTAATGTCATATTTAACATGATATCAAATTTTACAAACACAAATTATAACTCTTATTAACTAAAATTTCATAAACAATATGTTAAATTGCTAAAAAACAAAAACAGCAAACATTAAACTTTGTATAAAAATATTATCAATTTTGTGTAAAGTAATAAATACATCACCAATTTTGAAAAATAATAATTTATCTCATAGAAAAAATTTTTGTAACAAATCTAGCGTACAATAATTTCCTATGAACAGTTTCGATGACAGATTTATAAGAATCTGTACATCTTGATAAAATAATAATTATACACATTAGTATCTGATGACACGTATAATTGTCACATCATTCAGACGGATAAATTCTGTTTAAAAAATTTTAAAATGTATTAAATTTGTTATAAAAAAATTTAAAAAGAGGTAAATTATTATTTTCCTCTGTTAATATTAAATTTGTTATTACACACAAAGTAAGCCATTTTTTTTTTTGGTATATTAACCTTAAATTTAAATGAAAAAATTTGTAGATATGGACTTCAGGAGCCAAAGACTTCAAAAAACAAGAAAATAAATGTCAATCACCGGATATATAGTCTACCAATCTACAAATCATTTGCTTAAGGGTGAGATCGTGAAGTTTGAATATTAGATTCACTCAAATCAGATACCTTCTTCCTCAACTCGACTCGGTAAAAATAGGTTGATGACAGTTAAATATTGAGTCATTCCCATGTATGTCTATTAAATTTTTTGTCAATCTCAGAACACCAATTATTTTTTCTTTTCTAAAATTTTCAGCATCCATCAATGTGTTTTGTTGGACATGTTCCCAATGATTAAAACTTTGTTCTAAGCTATCACCAATAATAAAAAAAAGGACGTGAAAATTATAGCTTGACCGTTGGCCAGTATATGTAGCATGGTCTACAACAGAATAAACAGAAAAAGAAAAAGATGATGGAAAATGTTATATACATACATTCTGTACAAATATTTGTACATATATATAATATAATAATAATTTTTTGTATAACTTTAAAAAAAAATTAAGAATTTTTTTAAGAAAATTTCATATGATATATATACTTAACGTTATAAATTAATATTTATATAAATATAAGTTTTAGTTTTGTAAACAAAATTAAAAAATAAACTTTTATTGGTGACACGTCAATGGTGCACCACACGTTGAAGCGGCCGCGTGTACGTAGTGGGACCCAAAGAAAAAGGGGGAAAAAACAAACAAGTTAGACCTATGGCGGAAGACAATTAACATAGTTTTTGGATCACTCAGAAAATTACTGAAGCTCTTCTTTCGAATGCCGCTTAAAGTTGGGTTGAATCCAACAGCAGTGTAGTTTTTCTACTGTGTTGTACAAGTCCTTGCTGCTGAAATTGTCAAGTGCTAAAGAATGAAAACTATTTGATACATGAGAATATGATAAAAAATGTTGCTTGTCTTTGTATCTTAAGAAAAATATGGTGTTTCTTAGTTCCAATGCTTGTGTTTCTTTCCATGTCGTGGAGAATGACGAGGTGAGACTGACAAATATTGTATCGTGTCCTAAACTCATAACTTTCTTCCAAAACATTAATAGCTAATCAAACTTGAAAATTTTTATAAATTCTCCTGCCTGATTTTTGTAACGTATTTATAGTTGGACGGGGTTGGCTTGGTCCAAAGAAGGATTGGAGAGGTCTTTCCTTTCCTTCCCAAAAAGGAAAAGCCAATTGGTCTTAGTAGCATGGCAGGGCAGTAAAAACATGTCCACGCCGTGGTTTTATTCCTTCGTCAAATTCTAATTAAATATTCAAACGATTTCTTTCACCTATTTAATATTATCATAATCTATATTTATAAGTATCTAAAGTCAAAAGTGAAAGAAATCCCAATTTTGTTTAAGTGGCACTTCTTGTAAATTTATAAGTTAAGATATTAAACTATTTTATAATTATAAAAATTTAATTACAATTTAATATAAATTTAATTGTAATTAAATAAAAATTCTATTGATTTATATAATCTTATTACTCTAATTAAATCTCTAAATTATAAAATTTTCAAACAAAGAAACATAAAAAAAAAGAACAAAAAAAAAACCGTCAAACCCTCCTTAGAAAGAAAGAAAAAAGAACCAGCAAACGCTAGTACTGATGGTAGGAGTATGTCACCACTTAAATAGAAATCTCGAGTTCAAATTTTTAAAAATGCAGTCGTGTTAAATACTTGTTGGGAGACCTTTACCACCCTTTGAGATCTTGCCCGTCCTTTGATATCTTGGCTGGGTCAGTTCAGATTAGTCAGCCCATTAGATTGGATCTAAACGGTTTTAGACAAAAAATATAAAAAAAAAAAAGATTTAAAATAAATCAAAAAGGGGGCAGAACTGAGCCCCTTTAGAAAGAGGGGGAGTTTGTCAAAGAGGGATCATTGACGGCTACCTCAAAATAAAGTTTAATGCGATTAGCCAACTTTACGGTTAGTTTTTTTTTATCAATAAATTAAGAGGAAGCTTAGCATGGTTAAACATTAAACTCTTTCTTTTTTCTTTTTTTTTTTGTCGCCTGTAATTGGAAGTTTCATAGTTTCATTGTAGAAAAGGAAATGTAAGAATAACGGGAGATCGAATCCCCACCGGAGGAAGATGACACTCCCTTTTAATCCCTCCTTCTCTTTGACATTGAACTTTGAGGGACAATTGTGATAACCCCATCTGACAATCATCAAATTAGAGGTATTCACAAATTAGGTTGGATGGTTTTTAGAAACATTCTACATCCAAATCATTAATGGTGATTTTTTAAAATCTCAAACCACCATTAATCTGCCAACCTTTCCAAATGGCAGAATGGTTGTAAAAAGTTTAGGCAGTTCAAACTTTTATGATTTTATCCAAATAAAATGTTATGTCAATAATGGAGAAAAATGACATTAAATACAATTTCATAGTTCTAAATTCATCACTGATTTTCAAAAAATAGTTAATGTGGGTTGAAATTGCAAACTAATTTAATAAACAACTAATTTTGAATGAATTATGCATACTCCAAAAGCTAACAGACTAAGGATAATACTGGCTCATAATACCATCAATGTAGAGGTCCTCTTGTCATTTTTCTCACCATTTTCTCTTTGTCAATCCCTTTGTACCCTCGTCTTGGGCTCTTGCTACAATGTCTATGAAATTTAGTTTATAACACTCAAAGTGAGGTATTTGATTTTCTTTTAGTAATTATATAGTTAATGTCATTTGAATCTTGGGACGAACTTCTAAGTTTATCTAATTTTCTCCTCATATTGCTTCAAGTTATGATGCTCTTTTAATTGAACCGATGTAATTATAACGGTGGCTAAGTTGTAGGTTCTAAAAAATTTAGGCATATAAATTTTTTTCCGATTGAATTGATTTTTAGCGATGTTTAAAAGCCACATATCCGTCACCAATTCACTCATTTGAAAAATTAAAAGCCACCAATTTTTTTTTATTTTGACGAATTTAGATTTCCGAGGAAGTTCCGAACAGATAGTTTTTGACAAAGAAAAATATATTCTGTTTTCACTTAAAAATTTTTAAAATAACAACAAAATAATATAAATAATTAAATTTATAAAAATTATAAATAAATAAATAAATTTTAAAATCATTTAAATGAAATTAGGCCTAGACATGTAAAGCCGAAGCCATGGCCCAGCTTTCATGTCTAAACGCACTCTGCCGCTCCAAACTCCCAAACTGCAGAGGTTGTCTCGTTATTCTCGGCTTTTCCCAACACATCGTGGGCCCGACCATCCAATTCAGAAACCAAAATCCAACCTGCTAATGTGCCCCTTTCTCTCTCAAGTGTCGGGCCTTTCTTGAATTGTTTAGCGACCGCTCCGAAGCCTGCATCTATTAGATTCATCTATAAGTCGACAGTTTATGTCTGCAAGCCTTTCTTCTGGTTCTTCTTTTCTGTCTTTGTTGTTCAAGTAATTAGTATGTCTGGGACGCTGCACTTCTCTCCATGTCTCAGGGTTTTACTCTCACAACAACAACAACAAGACCCTTCGCGTGACTGGTCAATCTGGAGTGTATCTTGTCCAAATCTTTCGATTCCTTCTTTGAAAAACCTTTCTTTGCGTGAAAAATTCGTGGGTTTTCATTTTCTCGGGAAAGTTGATGCACTGGGAGGGAAATTGAGACTCTTTAATGCTTCGACCCAAGGGGGGTCTTTGCAAGAGTTGGATGACCAGCCTGCATCGGTTGAGCTGGAGCCCATTTGCAGCGAGAGCCAGTTTGATCGGATCGTAGCGGAGGCACAGCAACTTGAGGAACCGATTATTGTTGTTTGGTATGTCGCTGCGTATCTTTCTGTTTGCTTACTGAGAAAATGAAGAAAACGGTTTTGACCCCAAGCCCAAAAAAAAAAAGCAAATTCGTGGGTTTTCCTTTCTATTTGGTTTATTGCTTTGATTGTTCTGTCTGTTTTGTATTGCTTTTAAGCTATTTGTTTCCTCAGATAATGCCTAAGAAAAGTTTGAACAGTATCTTAGTTTCGTCACTTTTTTTTTTTTTTTCATTTAGAATTGTTTTTCCATGCTATGTTGGTTGCCAAGAAAAGGTTTTCGCTGAAAGGATAGAGCTCTTGAATGTTTGTCCTTAGCTGGTTATTAATTTGGGGAATGAAAAGGTTTGTTGTGAATTGAATCACTGAGATTTCAATTGTTAACCTTGTAAAGAGCTTATCTGTGGTTGAGTATAAATTTTTCTTTTTTTTTTTTTTCTTTTTGGGTGCATGGTTGAGTATGAGGTTGGAATTTTAGATTTAGTTCTGATATCTAGGCCTGCGATTTTAGAGATGCTCTTGGAAAATTTATGCTTCGTCTATAATCATTGTTGAATGGATCGACAAACAATTTGCAATGAGTGCATCACTGCTCTTATCTTTTACTCCACATGTTTTCCATACTGATTTTAACTAGTTCCTTCTCATTCCTTTTTTGACTGAGTGTTCACTTTGAAATAATGTTTTGTCTTATGTTTATTTTAGAGCAGATGCAGTTTATGACATTTACGCTTTCTCTTGCCATTTTTGCTGAAGCTTCTAGAGCTAATTGTACCTGCAGGATGGCAAGCTGGTGCAGAAAATGTATATATCTAAAACCTAAATTGGAAAAGCTGGCAGCCAATTATCACCCAAGGTTGGTTTGATTCCCTTTTTTCATCATTGGCGGAACAACTGATATTGAATCTTCGAGAGGAGACATTGTGACTTCTTACATGTGACTATGCTAACGGCTTATTTGTCATGCATCAATGACAACTCCTCTTTTCAATATGCTTACCCAGATACTATCGCAACTTGTTTGAAAGATATGAAATCTGTGACCAAATTTAGTATCTACTGATAATAATGATAAAGTGCAGCTCTTCACTGAAACAAGATGCTTTATCCCGTCCTTCTGTTTCCTAGAATCTTTTATACTGGGTTCCTGCTACTAGTTTGGAAGCATTAATATAATTAGTATACTAAACATGTACTCATAAGTGGTTAGGAAATTCCAGCTGCTTAGTCTGATGGTATAGCTACAGGGTTTTTGGTCCTAGTAACTTAAGACCAAACCCTGATGCTGACAAACCCAAAAAAATTGATTAGGAAAACAGACGTATGTTCCATTCACCATATAGAATGAGAAGAACATTTAGCAAGAATATGTTTCATTGGGGTTTTCCTTATCCGGTAACACTAGCATAACTCTCTCTCTCTCTCTCTCTCTCTCCCCCCTCCCCAGGCTGGGCCCCTGCTACTGCATGAAAGAAAGAAATGCATAAAAAGATAAATAAATAGACAATAGTTTAAGCTGAGTTTAGGTACCTGGGAGTTTCATAATTGGCAAGTTGGCTTAGTGTTGTGGTTATCACCAATAATCCTTTTTGTTTTAATGGCCTGAAGCAGATTGCGGTTTTACTGTGTTGACGTTAATGAAGTACCACACAAGCTTGTTGTTCGTGCAGGAGTTACTGTAAGTTTTACGATCCCTACCTGTTTGTACATTCTGCTCATAATCCCTTGCTGTTCGTACATTCTGCTTATGATCCCTTACTGTGTATGCATTCTCCATTTCTTGATTACAAAGTCACAACCAACACTATTTTGATAGTTACCCTATCATGGTAAAAAGCAGAAGCAGCATACCCGATTCCAAACCAGTCGGAAGTTTTTTTGGTTGGGGTTTGGGGTGGGAGATTTGTTGGGCAATAAACTCCTGAGAGAATGTCAGTTCTGGATTTTAGGCATAGGAAAGCAGATGGACAATCAAATGGGGGCAAGACAGTCAGAACAAGCACGACCCTGTGTTTGTGATTGCCATCATCTTTAATAAGTTTGGAATTTGACCATGCCAGTAAAAATTAGTGCAAACCCTTCATTCCAATTTTGTGGGACAATTCATTCTCTGATGACTCTTTATGTAGCATTAGCTTAGGACTGTTAAGCTGTGAGCCGGTTTTGTACTCTGTTTTCTTCCATTTTGGGTCAGGGTACCCTAGCCAGTATTACTTCTAACTGAGCAGTATAACTATTTGAAAATAACAGACCGTATTCCATTGTACAACTACAAGTATCTTGTCAGGTGTGACTGTTGGCCCATGGAGTCATTTTTCTGTCTTGCAAAATGTGCCTGTCAGCATCTTAATCTTGTCAATGATGCCTTGTATTGTAGCACACTTTATCCTTGCTTTTCTCTCTTTATAAACCATATTGAGTTGTTTTTCATCTTGTTTCAACTTGCACTTCCTGTTTACCATGCTAAAACATTTGTTTTCCAGCAATTTATTAATGCTTGATCACATGCTTTCATGTTTATGACTCTGGTGGACTGCGAAAATTACACAGAAGATGCCAACAATACAGGTAATTTCGACTTCAGCTGGTTATCTTTCATAAACTTTCGACTGCTTTAGGGTCCAGTGGATGTAGCAATCTTGCAAATTTCTTCTTGATTAAATCCGTCATCCAAATAAACTTGAGATGCTCAGCACGTTAATTCCATCAACGAACATTGAACTCCGATGATCCTGCACTAAAGTCTGATAATTTAGTTTCTTTTTATAGTCCTTTTAAGTCCTAAGAAATCCGACCAAAAAAAAAAAAAGAAACCTTTTTTTGGCTTCTCCGTATCAACGAAAGTGTTTTATATGTTACAGCTATGGAAGGACAGCAAAAAACAGGATGAGGTGATTGGGGGCCACAAGGCATATCTAGTCATCAATGAAATTCGTGAAATGATTGAACGTGAGTCCACCGTTTGAGTTATGGTGGTGTTGATCTTAATTACTTTCAAAATTTTTGCAGATCCTAGTTGGTCTGTCGCAGGGGAAAATCAGTAACTCGTATGTTTGCAGATTTACTGAAATCTGCAATAACTGTAGCGCACACAGATTTTACTTTATTAACTCCATTCTTTGGTCGATCAAGCCTGTCAACTGCGGTGCTGTGTTATAGTGAAAATGCTAGGCTGTTAGTCCCCAAGCCAAAAGAAAAGAAAGAACATTCATCATGTTGAGTCAAATGGAGCAGTGATTACAGTAATAACAAAGGTGATTATGGGATCAATTTGCATTCCTCGCTGCCTCAGTACATCACATGCATGCATAACAATAATAACAAATGATATTATATATATATGGAGAACCTTCAACCAAAAAAAAAAAAACAGAGAGAGAGGGCGGCTGAGAGTACGGATCTAAAGAAGCTTCTGAAAAATCTTAGTGTTTTTTTTTTTTTCCTTGTAAAAGAACAATCCTAGTTTTTCCTGTTACATGTCGAATGCTCCTGATGGACATACTCATTTAAACTTCACTTATTGGTCTTGCACATTGTGGGTCATGAGCTCTTAGATGTAGACTTTCCATTTTGATTTGTATCAATATGAACTGAATTGGATCCAATTTTGGCATTTGCGTTTTTCAAAATTGAGCTAGTGATCAAATTGGAATAGTTCAACAGACTCCACTGAAATTTGAACCAATCAAACTGGTATTTAGTTTTAATAAATTGTGTATATTTAGTTTTAAATATATACAATATACTATATTTGTATACATTATATAAAAATATTAATGTATAAAAGGTGATATTATATTAGATATAAGTGTGGCATACATTATACTATTATATTTGAAAATCTTAATTATATAAATTTTGTAACTTAATATGTTATGAGACTATAAAATTAATAAACACAATGTAATAATAGATTTAAGTGATTTGAGTCAAATACATTTAGAACAAATTATATTTTTATTTTAAAGTAATTCATACTCTTTTTTGCTAAAAAAAATATTTAATGCAGATTAGAAGAATAAGTATAAATATAGTACAATATATAATTTGATGCATTTTGGATGAGATATAAACAAAAATATCTTACAAAAGTTTTCTCTAAGTTTTATGATTAATGATGTGAAAAAATGAAAAAAATTTCTATGAAATAGTGCATCTTGTCGTAGAAAATTTGACTCGAACAACAATGGAATGTATTCATTTGTGACAGAACATTAACAAATTCGTTGGCTTGTTTTATAGTCGAACTGGTCGCTTCCACGCTTCAATGATTTTTCCACCGATTGTTGGAACGAACCAAACCCGACCGACGTCTGATTTTTCATTTCACCGGTCCGACCGGCCAATCTGATTCGATTTTCAAAATTAGTTTTGGACAAAAATGTCTAAACTAGCTGAAAAAAATAAACATGATGGATTCAATTGTGCCAAAAACAAATTTAAAAAGCTATGGCTGGTGTGCGGAGAAACAAGCAAAGCAGGCTCTTAAAAAGCAAAAACAGTAGAGGCATCAGAATTCTTGGCATCTTTCTGAGAGACCCAATGATATCAGCTAGAAGAGAAAATATCCAACAACTACAGTGAAAATCAAAAGAAACCAGAAAAAGAATCAACAAATGAATACAGCAGCTGCCTGTACATATAGAAAAATCTGGACTAGAGCGTTCATTCTAATCTAAGCAAAAGATATGTACAAAAGAATACAAAGAAGTGCTGCAGAAGTGCCAATGGCACCCACATTTCCGGTCGTTGGTTCAACTAATGGCAGAGGCCCTAGGGGATCAGGTCCAGGATCGACGAGGTAGATTATGAGCAGGCAAAATTTCCACGGAGAAGCCCTAGCAATATTGAGTCTCCTTCCAGAATGATTTGCCAATAGAAAAAAAATATCCTAGCTCCCAAGCATCCACCATTTCTTCTTTTTCCTTGTCTCCAGCTGAGGTAGCTCTATAACAACAACAACAATGTGATATCTAGAGATTTCAGAAAAAGAGAGTCCAAATCTGCATAATGGAATTACAAAAACTGAAAAAGAACCGACAACATTTGACTAATACAAAGATAAAAAAAAATACGAGCTTGTAGACATTTGCTCCAATGATTTCATGCATGTCTAGTTTCTCTGATTTGAGTTTATCCAATCATAGGACAATGTATCATTTTGTTAAAAAGCTAACTACCTTTGTTGAGCCCAACAAAAAGAGATCAGCTTAAAGCCAGAGAAAGCATAACCTGCCAGCGATAGTAATCCGAATTTTTCATTATATTTTCATAGTAAGTTAAAACTTATACCTCCTTCAGGATAAATCGAATTGTAATGCACCTCAGCCCAAAAGCTCAAGAAAATAACTGCATGAAAACAAGGTAACAAGCATCAGAAAGGGTCTCATATCACCAGAAGAATAAAAAGTTGACAGCTTGGAACTGGTGCATCCACAGTTGAATTTGTTACAATGTCCACGTGCATCTAAATAGGACCCAAAGATTGGGTAGCCGATACAGAAGGGCAAGGCCCAAACTTCAACAAGTAACAACGAATAAGCAGGCTGAAAGCATGGAAAAAGTAAAAACTAATTCCACCATCAGCGGGTTCTAAAACTAAGACAAGTAACAATGAATAACCAGGCAGAAAGCATGGAAAAAGTAAATATTAGTTCTGGCATCAGCAGGTAGAACCCAAGGTTTGGCAGCTGATACAGAATGGTCCAGATCTAAAATTTAGACTAGAAGCGTGGAAAAAGTAAAAATTAGTTCTAGTAACAGCATATACAAAGTGCCCATATATCCTTGACCTCTTTAACAACAGAATATTCAAGCTTCTGTGCTGGTGATCTTTAAGTGATATGAATGGCTTATGAATATGCTGACTTCTAAAAGGGTGAACTCAATGTTCCTAACAAAACAGGAAAGGATAACAAGGCTTCTCCACATCTTACCCCTTTGGGACTTCGGAATGTGTGGAAGGATTTCAATGTAACACGTATCCTTAAAGGAAGTGATCACAAATATCTTGACACCATACTGCAATTATTAAGTAAAATAAGTTAGCCATGAATTTGATAAACTCCCAAATTAAACAGTGGATACAAAAATTTAAAAAAAAAACTAGAAATGACCTTGAATGATCTTTCATGTCAAGTAACCAATGCCTTTGACAGAATAATGTGTAACAAAGCTGTTTTGTTTCTGTAGAAAATGTCTTATAGAGGATATAAGCCAAGCCAATATGGCAACCCATTCACTTGGCCAACTCCAGCTAGTTTAAAATTTTGTTGAGATGACATGCATTAAGCACTAGATCTACATCATTTCCAAAAAATCAGTTTACTTCTATGACTCCCTTCAACTGTTCAACTTTGAGCACTAGAAATAGCACAATATTTGAAGTATCAAGTTTTAGGTGTCAATGAGTGTTAACAACAAAAGAAAGGTCAGCAAAAGATGAAGAAAAATGGAAGGATGGTTGTTCATACCATGTCTGCAGCAGCTTGCAATGTGACATGATCACCCCACTCACCACTCCTAAATTCATCCCCACATTAACCATATCAGCATGAATTTAATTCAAAAAAGCCTCAATGAAAAAGTAGAAATGAAGATCAGCAACAGACTTGCTCATGTTCTTCAAATAGTCACTGAAAGCCATAGGAACATAACCCTCATACATTTGTGGATGAGACTTGAGCTGATGACAACACAATCAGACATTAAAAGCATTATAACATGGTAATATATAACTATATATACATGAACACAGAACTATGCTCATTCAAATACCAACATACCTGATTGACTACTTGTTCTCTCACATGCTTGTGGTGGTCAGGAGAACGATAGAGTTGATCTGATAAAGCACGAAACTGGAAAAGCACGAAATTTATAAGACATTGCCAGACTTGAAAAAATCGAGGACTGATGAGAAATAAAACCAGAAGTGAGCTTATAATCCAAAATAGTTCTCTACAACTAAGAAAAAACCAACCTGACAATTGCCATCTCCTTGAACCTTGTTCTCAATCAGATCATAAACCTCTAACCTGAAAAGGACAGAATCTCATGTTAAAAGTCTAGCTCCAAAAAAAAATAAATAAATAAATAAAAACATGCTTTAATTGATACAGGCGATCACTTAACAAACATCTCAAACGCCATTCATTATCTAAAGCAGTGGATGATTGACTACGCTGATCAGGAAGCACACAAATGAACAATTGTTCTTGAATTGCAGAATACAGATTGAACTCCAAACTTTCATAATTGCAAGTTCCTAATGATCTTCGACCTTTAGAAAAATGGGCAGGAAGCATTTTTCAATATTCTTTTATTCACTTTTGTCAATAAACATGCAAATAAACCATGGGAAGCATATGTCCACTAATGCAATCGAAACAGCAAAAAAAATTTAACTAAAATGTTTGCCTTCTTAGTGTGAAGGTGGCATAGATTACAGCAGGTAGAAAATCAATAACTAGGGTAACATGGAAGAAATTGACATACAAATCTTGAGCCCCGAGATCTTTGAACCATTTCACCAAGAAATGTTAAAAAAAAAAAAATCAAAAACTAAAAAATCTATTAAAAAGTCAAAGGCATCCCTGCATCCAATGCAAGATGCTCTCCAAAAAGCCACATCAATGACACCTAACAACCACCTCTAGCCCAACCGCCCTCCTTTTCTTATAGCCAGAAGCCTTACAAAATGAACCAATGATAAATACACATCTACATATGCTCTCGAGAAATAACATGTAAAGACACAATAACCAGAATAAGACCTGTCTAGCAGCCTTTGATGATCAGAGATCTCTTCATCTTCAGAGGGAATTTGCCCATTAATTTTGGGAACATGCTGCAGAAATAAACTAAAAGAGTCAAATTCAGTTACATGGATCCAAAACTAATTGGATCAAGTCTCCTTTCTCAGTTAAACAGACTTTCATTCAGAAGAAAAAGCATTGGGACTTGGGAGGATGGTTGAAGCCCATTCCTCATCACACTGCCACTTAAAACAGAATGACTGCATGGATACTCAAAGAAACTACTATCTTGCCCTTCAAATGAAAATGATGTAACTTGCCGTAGTCTATTATACTTACAGGAACAGGAACCATCTGAGTTAACCTCTTGCCCACTTCACCATCAAGAGTAGACTCATCTGCTATGTCCAAAGAATATACCAGGTCTTCCATAGAGGACTTTTCTCCAGCTCCAGGAGAAGAAATAGGTATCAGCAGCTCATCACTCTGCTTCATGCCAGAATCATGTGCCCCATTATTGCCATAATCATCAGTTTCTTTGTTGTTCTTGCCATAACCATTATCGTCTTTCTCATGCCCTAAATGAAGTACATACAATGACATGGGACCAATAGAAAGCCACAAGCGAAAAATGAATTTTGCGGCAGTTCTAGAATTTCTCATTACCGAAATCATGAAGCGATCCACAAGGATCAAGCCAGTCCTGTGCAAGAACCAATTCACGACCACGATCCTGTAACCCAGCTGCTTCTGCAGAAGCAATCCGTGACAATTCTTCCTGGAATGCACGTGCAATAATGGCATCATTTTCCACGCGGTTTATAGGCACCGCTGCGTTATAGCCTTCTGTAACATATCCAACTTGGGATGTATCAGTATCATACTGGGTAACGCTTCTGAATGAACCAGAATTAGAAATTGCACAAACGTCCATCAGAGTATGGAGACCCCATCTAACAACATCTGGGTCTGGCTCATACACAATCATCTTCATAGAATACTTGGCAGAAATCTCTGGCACCTATTATAATAGCCTTTTGGTTTATGGAGAGGAGAACACAAAGATAGCCAGAGCCAAATCCCACCTGAGGAAGATACACCAATGAATATCAAAATTAATAACTAATAATAATAATAATAATTATTATTATAATAAGAACAACAACAACAACAATAAAGAAGATTTTGAATCGATTTTTGTCAAAATCTCTCAAAAAGGGGATTGTGAAGAAGACATCTCAACTTTTATCCAAAAAAAAAAAAAATCAAAAATTGCGGGCAGAAAACAAATTACGGAATTTAATCTTGTAGTACCAATAATTAAAAAAAAAAATTCTTAAAGGGCGTAAAAGGAAAGAAAAGGGGCCCAATTCACTAACCCCACAAAGGCAATCAATCAATAAAACCAAAAACCTACTGTCAAAAGCGCCAAAATCTATACTTTCATCCACAAAAGCATCCAACGATGCAGTTTCCCAGAAAAGGGAACATTGTTAAATTTTCAATCTTTTCTAAAATATTTAAAATTTCAATTGAACTTGAAAAGTAGACGCGCATGCCAACAACAACTCTAATGTTATTGAAAATAAACACGAATACAAAGGAAATTAAAACAAAAAAAAAACTAGAAAGAAAAATTAAAAACAGACCCATCATCATTATCAACAACAACTGTGTTAGAAAATTACCCCTTAGATTCCTGCCACTGAAAGAACAACAAACACTTAAACCCCAATCAAAAATCGATTCACAGAAAGAACAAAAAAACGAAAAAGAAAGTACCTTTTGAATTTGATTAAAGGAGAGATAGGGGAAAAAAAAGAAAAAAGAAAGAAAAAGGAGAATTGTTGTGGGTTTGTGACTGGTGGAAGGTAAGAAGAGAAAGGGGTGGAAAGAGAAGGAAAAGAATCCAAAATTGTTGCTTTTGTTGGAGATCGTAACGGAAAGGATTTAGCGGGATTGCGTAATGTAACTCGGAATTGATGTCTTCTATGTTTATTCACAAACAAGGCAGCCCCGAAATACTGAAATTAAGGAGAACAAGAAAAAAGAAAACTGGAAAGTTATCCGCCTCGCTTGGCTGACTGTATACTATATTTTATTATGTTGAAAGAAAACCGCCATTGATATTCGCGGAGACGCCGAAATCACCGGTAGGCTGTAGCACAAAAAATGAAGTTAAAATAAACAAATAACAGAGAATGTTTCACGTTTTGAGTTGACTAATGTGTGCCACCACCGTATTTTTCTAGGCGCCCACAGACTAAGAATATCAAAAGTGGTGGCTAAAAAAAATATTTAAAATAGATAATTAATACGTAACTGTAAAATTTAGTATATAAGTATTTTTAATATATGATATAATAAATAAAATATATTATATTTTTTTGTATTTATAAAAAAATATATGATATGTCAAAAAAATTATATGACTCATCTGAATAATTATATATTCTTTAAATAAAAAACTTTTAGTTATTAGTAACTATTTACATGACTCGTACAATTTTATTTAACGTGTCGTACAATTTCCTTATAATTATTGTATCACGTCATATGTTTTGTCTGTTCACATAAGTCATATATTTTGTTTCAACATGTCTATTATTTTTTTTATAAGTACAGAAAAACGTCGTATATTTCGTTTATTATATCGTTTTTTATAGCCACTAAATTTTACAGTCAAAATTTTTTTCTATTTAAAATATAAAAAATTTATTTATGTGTGTAATTAAATTGATAAGATGTGATATAATAAATTATTATTTTATTTTTATTAAAAAAATTAATATAATTTATGTAAATAATTAAATTTATTGTATTTTAAATATTTTTTCTGACTATTAATCTTTTTCCTAAGCATATATATGGATTTCCCTTTTCCTTTTAGGGAAAAAAGTATATGTTCAAAAGATAAGTTACTAAGAGAAATTTCTGTAATATAACGAGTTGAGAATTTTTTGTAACTAAATAAATTCATTCTACAGAGAAAAAAATAATGATTTTTTTATTACATTTATAATCAATATGGCTATGTGATAAATCTATTTAGTTATATTATAAATTTTTTTTGATAAATTTGTCCAAATATATTATGTAGCTTTTTTTTTAAATATGAAAAAAAAACAAAGATAGAATCTCACAAATTATTTGTCAGAGAGGTATGAAGGGATGAGGAGCAAACTCATGCCTAATATCACATCAGCTGTATATTGAACTTATCGGGCTTGATCACATTGGTCCAAGATTTTAACTGAATAAGATCACACTAATAAAGGTTACACCTAATTTTCTTTCTTTTTTTTTCCTTTTAATCTGTAGTAGAGTTTATAATCTATATCATTACACAAAATGGCAAGTAAATAAGGAAATTGAATCTCAATCCTCTTAAAGAAAAACATGCACTTTCTACCATGTTAATTAAACTAGATCTCGAGATATAAATTATTTTGGTAAAATCAACAAGAAGAGAAAGGAACGGGTAAGCGAGATATAAATTATTGCCTTGCACGCAAGAGACCACTAAAATGCCAAATGGGCCTGAATTACCACAAAGGTGGCTAGCTTTTGGGCTGGCATGAAAATTGGGTCAAGTACACAATAAATCCATTGTTTTAGCTCCCCAAGTCAGTCAAAAAAAAAAAAAAAAAAAAAAAAGCTCCCCAAGTATCCATCCAATTACCGATGATTGCAATTCCAGACCCAACCGATCAGATACAATTTATTAGTATTAGAGTTAGTTTTTAAATTGACCAAAAAAAAAAAAGAGTTAGTTTTTAAAGTTGAATGTTTGGAGTCAATTAACTTCAAAAAAATATTCATCTTGTTTTTTGTAAGCTTTATGCTTGAAATTAAAAAAAAAAAATTCGAAGATCAATAATGAATACGGTAAAAATATCAAAAAATTGACAGCAATTTAAAAAAAAAATTAACACCGTCACTCAAAAGGATATTAGGTGCGTCGATATTACAAGTTAAATAACCAATTCCTCAATCTTTTTTGGTCAACAAATACTTATATGCTTTTTATTATGAATGAAATGATGGGACAAAAAAGAATACTTTGCTACCTATTCTTAAACAAAAAGAAATAAGTTTCACTAATACAAACATTAGGTGCACATATGGATGTAAAAATAAATAGGTATTAAAAAAACATTGTATTGGTACTTAACTTGATGCGTGGACCCCTCAACCTAATTACTGTCTCAATAAATTTTTAAGAAACTTATTTTTAATTGTATTTATTGTCTGAAAATTCCTCGTCCGTGAACTAAAGCTGCCACCAAAAATATTTTCCACTTTCCACCAATAAAAGGAAGAAAGAAAAAACATAACGGAAAACAAACAGCCAAAACAAAGAAGAAGATGACCTATTCCTCGAACTTTTTCAACCCTGCTCAGCCTAAAAATAAAAAAATTAACGTGTCTTGAGTGGCTAGTTTTTCCTTGTTTTTTTTTTTTTTACTGGCTTTTTCCTTGTTTAATGCAAGGTTGTCAGAACCAGACCGATTATTAAACCAGAAACATTAGTGGGTTAAGATTCAACCGGTTCAACCGATGGTTGAACCGGTATTTAATAATATATATATTTATAAATGTAATTAAAAGAATAATATTTATAAATAATGATTAAATATTCATTTTTTTAGTTTTAAGGATTAAATTAAAAAATTTGATTAAGTTTTGGACTAAATTGAAAATTTAAGTATAGTTAAAGGTCAAATTATAATTTAAGTAAACAATGGGGGTCAAATTATAATTTATAAATTTTTAGTTCAATTCTAAACCGGTCCGACCGGTCCGATTTTTGACTGATTTTTACCGGTTTTGACCGGTCTGGTCAGCCCTCCCTTTTTATGCCTAAATTGGACCGAATCTAAGACCAATCACCGGTCCAACCGATTGAACCGATCGGTCCGATCCAGTTTTGATTACACTGGTTTAATGTGTGTGTGTGTTTGTGTGTTTTCCTCAAAAAGTAATGCCCATACGACATAAAGGAAGAGGAGAAAACCAACAGTTAAATTGATATAGTTAAGTGGTACATTTTAAAATATAGGAAAAACCTTGATGGCCGTTTTTCGAGTAATTTTTATAATTGTATATACGATATCACAGAAAAAATTATACATATTAAAGAAATTATATGATGTATAAAAAATTTTTTAACTTTCAATAATTGATTACATATCGTAACAAATTATTTAAAAAATTATTAATTTTTAATAATTACTTACTTATTATATAATTTTTTTAATATACCGTATATTTTTTCTTAATTTTTTTATTATGTCATATGATTTTTTTATCATACTATATAAAACACTTAAGAAAATTACGTGAACTCGGAAGTCATTTAGTCGGATCTTCACATTAATTGTGTTGACTTAAGAATTGGCAAATTGGCAGAGACAGAGGCCGCCGCCATGGAGTACGGAATCATTTCTTGGAGCCGGCATCCCCGCAAATTATTTACTTTAAATTATAACCCAAGTCTTTCAGGACAATGTGTTTGTCTTTGTCTCTTTCAACGACCCCCCCCCCCCCCCTCTCTCTCTTTCTCTCTCTCTCTCCTGAATGATGAATTGACATCCAACCCCCTTAATCACAACCCATCAGTAAAACGAAGGCCCACTTGCAATGTCAAGTTCTCCACTAAACCCTCCCCTGAGCACATATTTTAGTGCTATAAGCTAGCCAGCCATAGAGCCAACTGGTTTGTTCAACTTTGACCACTTCCCACATTGACAAACTAAACTCCCTTCTTCAACTTCTCCAATCCATGGTTCCACACTGCTTTTTCAACCTCAATCTTTGTTTTATTCTTTACTTATTTTAACTTTCACTTTCCCATCACTCCAAATCATCAAAAAGCTTGCAACTTTTCTCGAAAAGCATTGGTGTGGGGCATAAATTCTTGCTGTACAATCTCTTTACAGGCAGAAATGGTGCTCAAGAGGCTCAAGATTTGTAGTTCGTGCTCAATGCTTTTTTGGGTCGTTGTAGTCTTGAGCCTACAACAGATGGTCCACTGCCAAGATGTGAGTGATTATAATGAATATAATCCTTCGCTTCTTCCATTGATCACACAGGTTGTCAACAGCAAAATATCAAATCTGACATCAGTTCTCAGCAAAGACATCGGTAAGCGGTCCAGCTTCTGCGTCACCGATCCGTAAGTTACATTTCTCTAGTTCTTGATTCTAGCTTGTTTTTGCTAACTTTTTGCTTCTGGCCAAGTCAAAAGATCTTGTTAAGTATCAAAAAGAGGTTAGATTGCGTGACTTCTGGTTTTTAGAATTAATAATTTGGCACATCTGAGCTAAAGGGCACTTTTTTTCCCTTCCTAGCTCTTGAGATTCTCTCAGGCTGGATGCTAGGGATGTTCAATACAATAGTACTGATATTCCTCTTAAATGCTAAAAAGGGATTGTTACGGTTGAAATTGAATTGCTACGCGGTTTAGTCGTTGTTGGACTTGCTTAATTTTATCAACTACATCAGTCTCACCATTTGTGTATTATTTCAGGGATGCTGATTGGAACCAAGCATTCAATTTTTCTTCAACTACCGATTTCTTGGCTACTTGCATTCAAAAAACTAAAGGTACATGACTAGTTTATTTATCAGAAAGGATAAATAGTACTCCTTTCGGTTTCCAAGGGAATTGTTGGGGGAGGGGGGACATTTTAATGGTTTGGAACTAATTCATGCTTACAAGGGTATCCCAGTAAGAAACTGCACACAGCTCTTGCAACTATAGTATTGCCATGAGAAGGATATTGAGGGACACAGGATAAGCTTTAGAAAATAGATGCTAAGGAATGAGTTCCATAAGGTGTAATGTATTGGTTTACATTGTGCTCAAATCTTCACAATCATGTGGACCAAATAATTCATCAGATTTATGGCATTGAGACCTTCAAGCTGTCGGCATTTGGAGATACTATTACAAAAGGGCTAATATTTCCACCATGGGTGTTATTAAGTCAATTATCTGATATTGACATTCTCAGTAGTTTTCACCTATAATGCCTTGTACAATTGCCTAGTAGTTCATAATTGGCAAATGAGGAAGGTTGAAAGATCTTGGACAGAATAGTTGCATGAAATGTCACTTCTTTTTTTCCACCAATGAATATGTTTTTACCATAATCTATTAGTCGCTTATACTGTGGTTGATTTTAATTTGTTCAACAGGGGATCTCATGCGGCACTTGTGTACAGCAGCAGAGTTGAAGTTCTACTTTAATAGCTTCCTTGAACCATCAACAAGTGCCAATTATTTGAAGCCCAACAAAAATTGTAATTTAACATCATGGCCTTCTGGATGTGAGCCAGGATGGTCTTGCACCGTTGGTCAAGGACAGTCTGTTGATCTGGGGGACTCACGGGATATTCCCAAAAGAACACAAAGCTGTCAGCCCTGTTGTGAGGGTTTCTTCTGTCCTCATGGAATTACTTGCATGATACGTAAGTGCTTGAGAGTGATTTACAAGCTATTCTGCTGGTTAGCTTTCCTATAGGAACTCTTCCAGTGCCAATTAATTGTAAAGATTGTGATGGATCTATGGCTGATACAACATTACATTTTTGGTAGCTAAATGTGTATTGTTCCTTGGCTTTTTAACTTGCAATGAAACGCACCGCACATAGACTTGAAGGAAAATGTCATTGTGCCGAGGGTAGTATGCCCTCATAGCTTAGTGTTCTACAAGATTCAATTGTTGCCTATATGATCTGTGGGTAGACATGAGTTATCTGTCTATATAAATGGGACAACTGGCATTTATATTTCGCATAAAGACATGAGTTATCCGCCCTCACAGCTTTTTCTTCCTTTGGCATTATATTCTTGCAGCTTGTCCATTGGGTTCCTTCTGTCCACTTGCAACATTAAATAAGACAACTGGCATTTGTGAACCGTAAGTTACAATTAGAAGTGCTAGATGAGCTCTCAAAGCTATGCATTTGATTGGCATATGATTGGTAGAAAATGGATATGTTTTTGCAGATATAATTATCAATTGCCTCCAGGACAGCCAAATCATACCTGCGGAGGAGCTAATATATGGGCTGATGTCGGCAGTAGCAGTGATATATTCTGTTCGGCAGGGTCCTACTGTCCAACAACTGTTCAGAAAAATCCATGCAGTAGTGGGTATTATTTTTCTCTGAACACTTGCATTAAAACACTACTTCTTATGCAATTAAGTTGCATCATCCATGTTTTATACCTGCATAGTATTGATGACTTTTTAAGTCTCCTGAGTTCCGGCAGCCTTTTACATTCACTGACTAATGCAATCTCATGTTTTCAAATTTCAGAAATTATTGCAGAATGGGTTCTACTTCAGAAAAGAGTAAGTTTCCTTTTCTTTTTTTTTTTTCTTTTCTTTTCCTCGTGTTGATATTTAAGTTGTTTATTTAGGTCCACAGCTTTTTTGCAACTTCAAAATTGTTGATACTTCTACTTTCTCTGTTTGGTTCACAACACATTTACTTGCTGTTATTGGATTCTTGTTTCTATGTCTGAAGGTTTTGCATTGTCCTACTTATCAGAAAAAACAATTGCATTGTTTTTCTTTCTTCCTTTTCTTGCCTTTAACCTTGGTGATCATCCTGCAGGATGCTTCAAATTGACTTCATGCGATGGAAATGCCACAAAGCAAAATATTCGTGCATATGGAGTTATGCTTATTGTAGGTATCTGAATCCCAGGGCGCCACATTTGTCGACATGGGACAGAATACGTCAATCTTTTTCATTTTCATTTTGCATTCTCTTGGACTTTTGCCTTCAACTATTTCCATTGAATTTTTTCCACCACACTACAAGAAGTAGCTGGTTAATGGAGATATACGCCATTCATTTGCTTATCCAGGTTGCTTTGAGCACTCTGCTGCTAATTATATACAACTGTTCTGATCAAGTTCTTACCATTCGAGAGCGGAGACGGGCAAAATCCAGAGAAGCAGCAGCGAGAAGTGCTAGAGAAGGGGCAAAAGCACGTCAAAGGTGGAAAGCTGCAAGGGATGCTGCTAAGAGGCATGCAAGTGGATTGCAAGCTCATTTCTCAAGGACATTTTCCCGTAAGAAATCAGTCACACATCCTGAGCAACTTAGGATTTTGAATCAACCCAACGCAGAAATAGATGAGGATTTATATCCACCTACAGAGTCAAGTGTTTCACTTACATCTTTACCATCATCTAAACCATCAGAAGCAAAGAGAAAGGAGCCTCGTCATGTCATGCAGATGGTGCATGAAATTGAAGGTGACCCTGATGTTTATGAGGGTGTCAGTCTTGAAACTGCAGATCCAAATGCTAAAGGACATGCGCCAGAGGGAAAAAATTTGAATACTCGCAGCCAAAATTTTAAATATGCATATGCACAACTTGAGAAAGAGAAAGCTGTGCAGCAAGAAAACCAGAATCTCACTTTCTCTGGAGTAATTTCAATGGCTACTAACACTGACATCAAGAAAAGGCCTCTAATTGAGATTTTATTCAAGGATCTGACTCTTACGTTGAAAGGAAAAAACAAGCATGTGCTGAGGTGTGTGACTGGAAAAATCAAACCTGGCCGTATCACAGCTGTCATGGGTCCATCAGGAGCTGGGAAGACAACATTTCTTTCTGCTCTTGCTGGAAAAGCAATTGGATGTAAGATGACTGGTTTGATTCTTATAAATGGGAAACATGAATCAATTCACTCATATAAGAAAATTGTTGGTTTTGTTCCGCAAGATGATATTGTGCATGGAAACTTGACTGTCGAAGAGAATCTCTGGTTCAGCGCACATTGCAGGCAAGTAAATTTATGTCCTATTATATTTATACACAATTTTGTCTCCATTTGTCAGTCTGAGCTCCTTTCTTCATTTTTTTGCCATGCCATTGATTATTACCAATGCTGTTAGATAATTAATTTAAGCAGGGCAGTATTTAGAAGTCCAGGATCAATGACTGACAGTAACTTTGCTTGTAGACGCAATTATGTTGGTGATCAGACAAGACAACACGGGATTGCTTCCTTTAAGTGGGAGCAATAAGAGAAATTGCTTAAGGATTTAGAAAAAATAGAGCACACTAATATCTATCAATTTGAGAAAAATAATCCCCGAATAGATTTTCCATAATATGCTTCCGCAGACTCAGGACTTATGTTGTGGTCGTGACACTTTTGTTTTGAATTCTCCTCGTCTCTTCTCAACGACATTCATTAAATGTAATCTGAACCCCCTGAGTTGGCGACTTAATGAGGACAGGAGCCTGAGATGTGTGCTTGATGTATCATTATGAGCTTAGATCCTAGAAGAGTACATGCAAGCAATCCCATATTTGGGCTACCTGCCTGAGATTTGGCTTGCAATTGAAGTGGTCCATTTATCAACAGGGTTCTCATGTGTTGGGGTTTATCTACCAAAAATGGGGTTCCTTGTCATAAAAAATGTACCCTGAATGCAGATGGTATAAACTCCACAGTTCCTGCTTTATCAACTGCATGCAATTATGTGTCACACGCTTAGTTTTGTTCCTAGGCTCTGATGGCTCTTTTTTGGAGTCTGAGCATTCGATAAAGAGAACGGGTCAATTTGTTTATGAAGGGAAGCATAATTAGTCATTTCAAAGTGGAAAGTTGGAAGCTTCATTTTTTGCTATTTAGTAACTGATGATTAACTCCAAGCTCGTTCTATGGAAATGTTTCCCATATCTTATGTGAATTGCATGTTCATGCTCCTGTTGGCTTTTTGTGCCTTATGCTTTGCTCTTGTATTTCTTTCTGCATGATGTTTTTTTCCATAATTATTCTGTATTGACTGCTTCTTTTCTGCAACCTATGTCTGGTTTTTGAAGACTCTCTGCCGATTTGCCAAAACCGGATAAAGTATTAATTGTCGAAAGGGCTATTGAGTCTTTGGGGTTGCAGACAGTACGGAATTCTCTGGTTGGAACAGTGGAGAAGCGAGGTATTTCTGGAGGACAAAGGAAGCGAGTAAATGTTGGATTGGAAATGGTTATGGAACCCTCACTTCTGATCTTAGATGAACCTACATCTGGTCTGGACAGTGCATCCTCTCAGCTACTTCTTAGAGCACTTCGCCATGAAGCTCTTGAAGGTGTGAACATTTGCATGGTTGTTCACCAACCAAGGTAAGTTTCGTGCTACCAGTTTCATGTTACAGTGTTGATGGTCTCAACTAATATTACAGTTGTGTGGTCTCCGAAGCTTATATACCAACTTAATAAGAAAATTAGGTACCTTTCACTTAAGTGTTAGCAGAAAACCATGTGGATCTCGATAGAGGAAAACTCTAAAGACAGTCATCATCAGCAATCACAGCACAATATGTTTTCAAGGAATAGGCATCTGGATAACGCTTTAACACGTTTTCTCTGCCTTTCTTATGCATAATTGAATGACACAATTGTTCATGGAAAATCAGATTGACAAAAAGTCCTCCATGTTTTAGGATGGAATAGTCGACCGAAAGCTTCTTACAAATATTAACTGAGCTTGGTTTACATTGTAAACAGATGTGAATTGTTAGCCCTTAGTGTCAATTGCACATCTGCATATTCTTATCACTCTATTCCTGCCTACAAAGTAGCCAACGTTTGAGAAATAGACTTGTTTCGAAACGACCATGTGGAACTCACCTTGGAAGATGTCATTTTTGGTGTGGTTTCTTCTGCTTTAATTTTTCCTTATTTTATCGTATGACTTCTATTGCAGCTATAGCTTGTTCAGAATGTTTGATGATTTAGTACTCCTAGCAAAAGGCGGCCTTGTTGTCTACCATGGTCCAGTGAAGAAAGTTGAGGAATACTTTTCAGGCCTTGGGATAAATGTCCCGGAACGTGTTAATCCTCCCGACCACTATATTGATGTTTTGGAGGGTATGGTCATGCCAAGTGCCAGCTCAGGTGTGAATTACGAGGAACTTCCTGTCCGATGGATGCTTCACAATGGGTACCCTGTACCCCCAGAAATGCAGGCAAATGCTGCTAAACTTGTTACGCAGCCAGGAGGCATGCCTCCATCGCATGCCTCAAATTCTTCTGGCAGTGGCATGGAGGATAGATCTTTTGTGGGGGAACTATGGGAGGATATGAAGAGTAATGTTGAGATGCAACGGGACGAGATACGACATAATTTTTTGAAGTCTGGGGACATGTCAAACAGGAAAACTCCAGGTGTATTACGGCAATACAGATACTTCCTTGGCAGGTAAATTCATAATTAGCACTTTTCCGGATAAAATAGCTCCTCAAAAAGTATCACTCCTTATTTTCTTCTTTCAATAGATACATCGTCAAACTTTTATGATGTTGCCTCTTTTTTCTTTGCCACCAAGTAGTGTCTTTATGCTTGTACTAATTTCATATTATCTCTCTTTGTGCCTACTGAATTTTGCATTAGCACCTGCCTTTCACAGTTTTTTCCCCAGGGGTAGGAGAAATTAGTTCGCCTTCTGGCTTACAAGTATCATGTATCCAACAAAAAATTTCTGGCTTCTATTTTATTATCCCAACTATTGATCCTCTCTATCTCTCAGGATTGGTAAACAGCGATTGAGAGAAACTAAAATGCAAGCAACAGATTATTTAATCTTATTGCTTGCTGGAGCCTGCTTAGGAGCGCTTGCCCCAGTGAACGATCAAACTTTTGGTGCAGCTGGTTTTACATACACTATTATTGCTGTCTGTAAGTAGGAAAATTCATTGGCCTGATTTGCAAGTCTTGAGAACTTAATGTTCTCATTTCCTTTTTATGTTCAAAATTCAATCTTATTGAAAGACCACACATAATACAGCAACATTTGATGTTAGTGTTGATTGCAATTGTTGATAATCGAATGTGATATTTTTATCTAGAAGTTCAGTCTTGCTTACTGTTACTTTATTGCTGAGTTTCAGCTCTGCTGTGCAAAATAGCAGCTTTGAGATCGTTTTCTCTTGAGAAGTTACAATATTGGAGAGAGAGCACCTCTGGCATGAGCAGCTTGGCTTACTTTCTTGCCAAGGATACCATTGACCATTTTAACACTGTGATCAAGCCTGTGGTGTATCTTTCCATGTTTTATTTCTTCATCAACCCAAGGTCTACCTTTTTGGATAATTATGTGGTCTTGCTCTGCCTTGTCTACTGTGTAACTGGTATAGCTTATGCACTGGCCATTTTTTTTGAACCAGGTCCAGCCCAGCTGGTGAGTGATGGTGCTACACAGTGAAAATGATGCCTGTTTATCGATTTGGACGTTCCTAGCTCATTTATCTTAACTGGGAAAGTTTCTTTTCTGTCAGTGGTCGGTTCTGCTTCCAGTTGTTTTGACTCTAATTTCGACCAGGCCTAATAACGGGGCTATGAAGTATATAGCTTACTTGTGCTACCCTCGATGGGCTTTAGAAGCCTTTGTGATTGCAAATGCTAAGAGGTACGACGCTCCCCTTTTCTCAAACTATTCTGTTTACTTCTTGCAGCTTGATCTGCAGCTGGAATTAAGGATACATATAAGAAAATCTGGTTCACAATTGTATTCAAAATATAACAAAATGTTTATTTCCATAACATTGGTTGAAAATGGAAGTCAATGAAATAGTGACATGAAAGAAGAGAGGTGAGAGTGGTGTTTAATCTAATTCTAATAGCATTAGATGGGAAATTAAAAATGTTTCTCAAACATGATGGACTGGGCATACATAAAACTTCGAAAAAACAAAAAATAAGAAAAACAAGTAGTTCGTTGTCGCAGAAACAGATGATGAGCAAACTGCCATTTTCCCTGCATGCAAGGCTGACAGTGGTCATTTATTTTATTCAATCAGGTACTATGGAGTGTGGTTGATTACCCGTTGCGGTTTACTTTTGAAAAGTGGTTACAATCTGCATGACTGGGGTCTTTGTTTATCCATCCTAATCTTCATTGGTGTAGTTACTCGTACTGTGGCGTTCATCTGTATGGTGACCTTTCAGAGGAGGTGATTCTCACACTTCAAACACCAATTCTTTGGCAATGCTATTGTAAGTGAAAAAACAGGAACTTCACATTCACGGCAACTACAGGCTTGAGGACCCCCTGCATTAGGGGGGAATTTGAGTAATTATAGCATGGAGCTATCAAAGACTAGAACCAATCAGATTTTGCCATTCAGACAATGTAATGTAGCGTAGAAAATAGGAAGAGGCATCATGTAAAAAAGACTACTACCAACTGAGTGTAAATTTCAAATATTTTCATACGTTAAAATCTTACCAATTCAGCGGGTAAGTTGGTGACACAGCTTCATGCCACTGTATATCAAACTGAAAATTTTGGTTATGCTGAATTGAAAATCGAATGTAAAAATTTCAGTTCGGTTTAGTCTTTCAAAATGGCTATTGATTGTAAAGTAATTTTAATAAGAAAAAAATTAAAGATTCTAATTTGAATGTAAAAATATGATTTCGATACATTGTTCGAAACAAAATTTATGGCTATATATATATATATATACATATGTATGATTATTTTAAAATATAACAGTATTTTAGTGACAGTTATTTGGTGTATAGCTCTATTAATAAAATGTTTTTGGTATTATTAGAATAAAAAAAATATACATGTAAAAAAATTCTTTTTATTTGGTTAATCTTAATTTTTCAAAAATGTAAATTTTAATAGAACCAAAATAACTGCTTTATATCAGTCCAATTAACTAATTATAACACATTCGATTCCACTAACAAAAATTTTTATTTGATTCCATTCAAATTTATGGATTAACCAAAATTTCAAATTTTTCAATAGGCTACGACTATATTTTTTTTATTTTATTAATAATTTTTCCAGTTAACACTGTGGTGGGATAGGCTGTGACTAATTTGCCTCTTGCACACTTAATAAGGCAAATTCCCAATAATCAAAAGAGGGGAGAGCCGAAATTACTCTCCTAATCCTAATTGTGCATATTGCCATTACCATGGAGTAATATGAAATGTTGCTCTACATTTGAATTTTGGCTAGTCTCATCACAAACATTTGAAGAGTAAACGATCCAGAAAATTATACACTTGGAAGGCATACATCAATGTGTGAACGGACCCCTTAAAATGTTGAAGAAATTCGTCTTTTAATCATGCGCATATCATAGTCTTCCTTTTTACTTCCAAAATCCAGCACAGCTTTGCTCAACGCGATACCTAACCGAGCAAGTGGCCAAGCAAAAGATTGGTTTCCTATCACTCTGCTAAATTATATACGTATAGCTTGACTGGGAAAACATAGTTTATAGTTATAAAATAATTATAAAAATGAGTTTAATTTATAATAAATAAGTAAAAATTTATTTTTTTCAAAACTAAACTACAAATCTTTTGAATATTATTTTAAATATATTTAATATTATCTTACTCTTTGATTTTAAAAAAAATTCTTCCAATTTTTTTACTGAAAAATATTTTTTTTACTCCTTATAATTATTCTATAATCATTTTGTATGTGTTATATATATACATATAATGACCGAAGGTTGTAAGTGATATGTGACACACTCTTTTCTCACATTTTTGGCACACATTTTCTTCTCCCGCACTGAATGAAAGCCGCTACCCTCCCCTGTTCTTCAATTACTTGGTTCAAATTTAATGGGTTCCAACTGCTCAAAATCAACACAACGGAGTAACTGAATTCATTATTCTCTCCAAATGTTACTGAATTCATTATTGGGTTTCTAATTGTGCCATCATTGTTTATAATATTGGTTTCCGGATTGAGTTTTGAATTATTAAGATTCATTAATTAGTCTATCGGTGTTCGCAAACGCATTACGCCTGGGCGTTAGTTACGTTTTCTTTCGAAGCTCTCTCTCTTTCGTTGTGGATCTTAAAAGGCACTTTTCAGGTCCATTTGTGCCCGAATATGCTTATAGATATATGGGCTCTCTTAGTTTCTAGTTTTGCTTTGGTGTTTGTAGATTGATTTTTTCTTAGATTGATCAGAGCTTGGTGGGTTCTTTACAATTTGTGAAATCTTGAAGGTCTATTGAAAAAAAAATTGGGTTTTTTTTTTGTTTGGCTGCATTTTTGAATTCTTGGACAGATGTTCTCTATTTGATTCCTTAGAAAATTGAGGTGAGAAAGAGAGGACTTATATTTTGTTAAAAACCTTTCAAGTGCTAATTTTATTGCAAGAATTATACACCCTTTCAGTTTCAATTCTTTCTTCTGTGTTATGATAAAATCTCTCTCTGTGAACGAAGCTACCATCTTCATTGTACTAAACTTACGTTTTGTCGTTTGGATTTTTACTGAAGAAGTTTCAATTATTTATGTAGATAAATTTGGCGTATCAAGGAATGCATAAAAGCAATGTTGAACTTGCACGACAAATTAATTTTGTTGCGACTGATCGTGTCGATACACCTTCTGCTGTGCCTTCCAAATTCCAATGCCTTTGCTCTTCTAGGTATTATCTGTACTTTTGGATGTCTTTTTTTTTTTTTTTTGTGTGTGTGCTTCATGAAGGCCTTTGATCACGTATTGTTGTTTTGATGATTGTTGTAACGAGCCAAGAACAACATGTTTGGATTGTATGAACTGTAATGTAAGTTCTAGGTTTAATGGCATCACATTCCCGGGACATCAACGACCTTGCCAACGCAAACTTGACACTATTCAAGTCCTGTTCCCTCAAAATGGAAGGTGCAACTTTTGGGGTTTGCATGAAATCACAAAATCTGCTAAGAATGGCATGTCGCATATAAACAGAAACAATTGCAAACCTTTCCAAATAGCCATCCAAAGGTATGAGAATTGCAGGGTCTAGCATAATTTGTTTCTTTCCTTTTTTTTTTTTTTTTCTTATAACTTATAAGTTAGCTCCAAACTTTTGACACTTAAAATTTGCTTTATGATTTGAATAGGTCAAATCGAAGGAATTGGAGAATCTTGCCACGTCCCCAGACAAAGGTACAAAATATGCAGGGCTAGCATAAATTTGCTATTATGATCAGCTTCATGGTTTTGACACTTAAATTTGCTTTACGCCTTGAGTAGGTAGAGTGGATGCCAGAAGCTTTAAGTAAGATATCTTCAAAGGATTCCAAAGATCCTGAAGTTGATCTCCCTACGACTGTAGGAGGGGGGGCTATTGGTATGTCGGGATCACATAGTTCATCTGTTTGTTTTTGCTGTTTTACTCAGTACTCTATATGGAAATTAATACAGAAATTTTGAGATGATAGTCAAAAATTCAATATCCGGTTCTATTGCTCCATTGAAATGAATCATAATCACGTGTGACTGCCCAAGTGGTTGTTGGTAAATTGAATAACACCTGAGTGACAGTTTAGTGGTAATTTGACATATTTTTTTTCGTATTGACTCGAATTCAAGTGTTCGTGTTGACGCCTGCTCCCTTTAAATTGGGATTCCAAGCAGAGGAAGGTATTGTGGATTTAAGGCCTGTTAACACTATGGTCGGACGTGGGTAAGGTCTGCTCGAGTCTAATAGTGCTCAAGTGTTGAATCTCTTCTTAGGGTTGGGTTGAACGGAGCAGTAAAGCAGGGACTTACCCTAGTTCCGGGTTAGAGATCTGATTACCGACGTACCTGCGACGAATCCTTTTGTAATTAAAAAAAAAAAGTGATTGTTGGTAACATTCAACTTCCCCTTTTACCATTATCACGGTGGTGTTTGTTTTCGTTTTCTTAGTGGTTGTTGATCCATTCACTTGGATCATCCCCAAGAACAGGTGGACGTCTATATTGAATACTTTGGCAATATCTGCGAAAAAATTATTCCCTCTAACCTTGCGTCATGCAGGTGTGCAGGTATGAGAACTAGCTTCTCTCCGTGCTGCTTCGTCGCTGCTGGTCTCGGTCGGTGTTCAGTGCTCTCTGGTAGAGCTTGGTACCCCTTGTTGGTGGTGTTTTGGTCTCTTTCGTCTATGGTGTTTGAGGGTTTCTTTTTCTTTCGGATCTGGTGTCTGTTTCTGTCCGTCAGTGCTTGGTGCCGTTCTCGGGGAGCTGCGTTGGCCTCCCCTGCCTCGCTTCCTCGTTCTGAGGGATGGGTGCGGGGGAGGGAGGTGATTTTTGCTGCTGAGAGGGGCATGTATAGTTCGCCTGCGCCGTTGAGGATGTTGCTAATTCTGGCCGTCGAGTTTTGTTGGGCTGTCGATTCCTATTACCTCATCGCTCCTGCAGTTGTGGTTGTGGTTGTGGTTGTGGTTAGCGCTTTGATTGGCGCAATGACGTTATCCAGCGTGCTTCCAGCCTCTGACCGTGGTCTTGCCGCCGCATGCCCTTTGTGGGTTGTCATCTCCCCGGCCTGTCGGGGCTTCACCGGTGTGCTGGTGGTTGGTCTGGATTTCCAGACAGTGTTTTGCCCGAGTCGGGTCTTAGACCCAAGTGTGCTTCTAATCAGGCTCACTTTTCTCGGGCTTTGGGCTTGGGCTGAGGTTAATTTAAGGGTCTGTTTGTATAGCTGCAGGATTTGAGTTTAGGATATAATGAGTTTCTCATGTAAAATATGGTGGTCTAATTCTTTACATGTAACTGTGGTGTGGACTTTGGTTGATATGACCCTCTTTATACTGTTATGGTTCTTTATATAATATCATGTCATTTTTTTCTAATAAAAAAAAAACTAGTTAGTTAGTAATATGCATGGTCAAACTATTATTTTTTCTCAAAAAAAAAAAGACTGAAGGCAATCCAATCGAAAAGGCATTTGAATGGTTACTTCGTGTAAAAATAGCAATTGATATTCTCAATAGATATGTTAAGTATCTATTTGTTAAAAAGTCCAGCGTGTTTTTCCGCGTAATCATATTATAATTAGTTCTATACATACACCCCAAACTGTCGCAATCCATTAGTTGTAATGGTCATAATCGTATAATTATTCAACGAGTGACCAGCGAAACTAGTTTGTTAAAGCTGATAAGTAATTTATATGTGAAAAAGGGAAAGAAGAAAGAGTCCTAGGTGGAGTAATTTATTGTTTTATTGAACACTGAAACTTTTTGGATGAGCAACTCTAGTAGTGTGGCTGGACGTGTAATAATTTATATAATTTAAATTAATTATATATATTTTTATATTTTTTAAATATATTTACGTAACTATACTCTCCGTTAAAAATTGGTGAGCAGAGGTACATCACCTCAATTTATTATTGTTGTAAATTAACGGTAGAATCTAGATTTTAAGATGCCAAGTTTTTTTTTTTTTAATCAAAAGTATTAACGACTTTGTGATATAATACTATCTTTATACTTAAATTTTTTTATTAAAAAAAATATCAATACAAAGACTTAAATTTAAATTAATATAAAATTAAAAATATATCAAAATATTATTAAATTACTACTTTTAATAACAAACCTTATTTAAAAAACACCAAACTTTACTTTAACTAAGTAATATATCTAAAGCGCACCACATGGCCCCTGACTTTGCGCCATCAGCTCTTTATTGACTGATTTGTTTTTTTCTATTTCTTTTTAAAGACCTCCATATTTAGAGATTGCATTAGTCTCCATTAATTTAGTTTAAATTTTTATTAAAATATTTTATCAAAGAGAATTTTTTATCGTTATTTTTTATTAATAAAATTTAAATTTGAGATTTTATTAAAAAAATTAAGTTTTATATTTACTAATTTGTTTTTTATTATTGGGATTAGTAGCCCAAACTCCGAGAGGATACTTAATGATCCACGGCGGGTCCCATTTTTTTCGACAAAAAAACAAAGAAATTCAAGTTCCACCGTTAGATCAATTTTCCTTTTTAGGCCGTTGTAGTAATACGATGGAGTTAAAAAAGAAAAAAGGAGAGAGAGAACGTTTCTAGTTTAGAGTGACGTCATCACTATTGTTTTTTTTTTTCAATAAATGAGAAAGTGCAGTCAGTATTTTATATTTCTATCAGCGAATATTACAATTATATATTTAATAACATTGTGAAGTGACTAAATAATTACGATATTCTTCAGTTATATAATGAGTTTAAATTTTTATTCTACAACTTGGTCCTAATTAAATTCAAATATATAATTTTTTATATAAATTTAAATTTCTTTAATTAGTTGAGTCCCATAGTCTATTAAATTTTTTCTTTTCAAAAGTCTACTTAATTTTTTAGCAGCATACGTATAGATATTTTTTTTTTGGTTGTACAAAATGGAAAAACGGGAAGTAGTGACGTGACATCTATGCTAAGAAGCACTGCCCGTGTTGCCATAGCGAGGATGCAATTTTGAATGGTTCCAATAAGCATAGACCTCGGCATCTACGTAAGTCTAGTCCCACTGCATACTTTGGTAAGACTCAAATTAAAGTCCTTGCGGTTGACACGTTTAAACTCTTACCATTAAGCTACAATATGCAGTGGTTGGAGCATATCTATAGATTACCATGACTGGTGGATGCTAAATGGGCCTGGATTACCACGCAGTGGCTTGCGTTTTGGGCTGTGATGAACATTGGGTCAAGTACCCAATAAGTCCATTGTCATGGAAAAATGACAAAGTACATGATAAAATTTCATTCGACAACTTGACCAAAAAAAAAAAAATCATTTCACGATGAAAACCAATGTTGTCAGAACCAGACCGATTATTGAATTGGAAACATTAGTGGGTTAAGGTTCAACCGGTTGAACCGGTCGAACCAGTATTTGAACCGATATTTAATAATATATATGTGTATAAAAGTAATTATAAAAATAATATTTATAAATAGTGATTAAATATTAATTTTCTAATTTTAAGGATGAAATTGAAATTTTTAATAGATTTAGAATTAAATTGACTTTTAAATTAAAGTTAATGTTTAAATTATAATTTAAATAACATTTGAGGTCAAATTGTAATTTATGAAATTTTTAATTTTATTGGACCGGTTCAACCGGTCCGATTTTTATCGGTTTTGACCGGTTTTTGACCGGTTTTTTCCGATTTTGACCGGTCCGAGTCACCCTTCAAAATTTACCAAAACCGGCCCGGACTACTGGCCAGTCCCCGGTTCAACCGGTCCGACCGGCCAGTCCGATCCTATTCTGACAACAGTAAAAAGCAATGCGTCGCTCTCAAAAAAAAAAAAAAAAAAATCAATTTGTCAATGTATATGGTAAAATATCCTCTTGCTATGCTAGCAGAGGCTGTTAGACACGTTTTTAATTAGGGCCTCTGACTGTTGACACAGTGGGTGTACATTTTCATTATTTGTTTACTCGTATCGCATGCAGCGAAGATTACACGGAAAAGTACAGTGCCACCTTCTAATTCGAATAAACTGCCATTGCGTGATATGATGGGTGTTGCTTTGTCTAGATGCAACTAACTGCGAATATGCTGGCAACTATGTTTCGTTTATTATTAGTGTTCGTCTCCTAAAAAAAATATATTACACGAAAAAACTAAATCATGTATCAAAATTTGAGGGAAAATTAGCATAATTAGTTAACATGGCCACTCAAAAGTTATTAGGTGCATCAATATCACAAGTTAAATAACCAATTCGTCAATTTTTTTTGTCAACGAGTACTTATGTGTTTTTTATTATGAATGAAATGACGGGAAGAAAAGAATACTTTTCTACCTATTCTTAAACAAAAGGAAAAGTTTCACTAATACAAAAATTATTAGATGCACACATGGATATAAAAATAAATAGGTATAAAAAAAAAAACGTGCATTGATACTTAACTAGATGCGTGGTGGACCCCTCAACCTAATTACTATTTTAATAAATTTTTTAGAAGCGTATTTTAATTGTATTTATTGCCCGAAAATTCCTCATCCATGAACCAAAGCTGCCAACAAAAATATTTCCACTTTCCCCCAATAGAAGGAAGAAAGCAAAAAAAAAAAACGGAAGAGGACCTTTTCAACTCCGCTCAGCCTGAAACAAAAAAAAATTAGCATGTCTTCAGCTGCTGGCTTGTCCTTGTTTAAAAGCCTAGCCTCACGACCCTTTGTCATGTTCTAAATCTATTGTTTTTTTTTTATTTTTTTATTTTTTCAGGAGAGGTTAGTATCCATACGAGAAAAGAGACAAAGGAGACAGAGCCTACAAAGAATACTCATACATCAACTGACATACGAAATGGGTCAGTGTGCTGACTTAACAAATGGCAAATTGGCAGACACGGACTACTACTAGGAAACCTTGTCCTGGTGCGGGCCAAGTCTTCCAGGACGTTGTCTCTCTCTTTCTGTCCCGCTCACCCATCGCTCTCTCCGAGGGTGATCAATTTAATTTTGGGCACCATTACCTGTCCGGAATAATTTTCCGTAAGAATTGCCCGATCCTACCTGGACATGGGGTCCACTAATTAAAAAATTAATTTAAACTAAAAAAGAGAAAATTTGGGTTAGGATTTTTTTGTCAGTGTAGTTTGAATTTTGAAATTTGAATTTGAAAAAAAATTCGTGAAAGGTCTTTATTAGTAAACCAAAAGCAAAACCTTATCTGAATTTTATTTGTGCCATAAGCTTTTAGCCGATAAGAGAAAGAAAATTGGATATCTTAGACGGCAAAGCAAGAGTTGGTGGTCGGAAGCGGTGGTATAATCTGGTGTTGTTGCATGAAAGCATGTTTGACGGCAGAGGATAAGTTTTTGTTGAAGCGAAATTTGTGTTGTGGTTCGTTGTTTGTTTGCAAACTCAAATTTCGAGCGCAGTTATCAAAGCTTTTAGAGTAGAAAACTCATTTGCTGTAGAGGACTCATGGACTGAAAGGCAGGGGCTGTCCTGAAGGTAATTTTTTTTTTTAGGTTGCATAAGATTGGTTGAAGAGACAAGAGCAATTCAATTTTTATTTTTTTGGAAGGTAAAATTTGTGTTGGCTGAGAAGGTATTTTGGAAGGAAAAATTGAAGGTATTTTCTTTGTTTAAGTGCAAATTTTTAACAAATTCTACTCAGCAAAATTAGTTGAATTTTAGAGGTTTTTGAGTTTTTAAACCTTTTTTTTTTGTCCTGTTGGGATTTGGAGAGAATTGGTCATCATGGATTTAGATTTTCAGGCTCTTGTCAGTTTCAATCACGAAGTCCCTGACAATCTCCAAAGGTAGCTCGTATTTTCTCTTCTTCCCCCCCCCCCCCCGCCCCCTTTTGTTAAGAACATTTATGACTCTAATTTTTTTTTTTTTTTGTGATTACATTGGGGAAATTTGACGGCAGCAAATAACCATAGAAATTTGTGTCATGGTTCATCGGTGGTGTTCAAAGGCCATGTTGTTGGGGAGATATTAGAGATTTTGGAGTGAAAAATGCTTCAGTTGCCCAAGACTGATGGACTGAAATGCTGTGGCTTTTTTGAATGTTTGTTGAATATCGCAAATTGGCCATGGTGAGATGGGTTTTCTGGTTTGATTTTTATTATTTTTTGTTATATTTTCTTTGAAGGACTATAAAATTGGTAATAAATTGGATTTTTTTTTTTATAGTATAAGTGCAACAATGGCATCTTGATAGGTGGATGAGCACACTTTCGCTTTTGGGTCAAGCCAAAAGGAAGTTCCAGAAAATCCAAAAAACCTACTCTGGTAAAGTTTATTTAATAAAGTTATATTGTTAGAAAACTGGTTGTAGTTTTGCTTTTTTGAATCCAAAGATTATTTTTGATTGCTTTTTTGTTTTCTTTTTTTTCTTTTCATTGAAAACTCTGTTATCAGACAAGAGCAAGAAAACTTTGTTTGATGTAGGATTATATGATCCTGAAGATGAGAAAGGTGAGGTGGTAGTTTGGTTTTATTGAATTTTTTTGATTTCTTTATTTTTTTCTGAAGTTTTGGATACTCATATATCTGGTATTGTTTTAGGGATTTTTTTTATTTTGTGCAAGAAATGATGTCTCTCATGGCGGAGGAGAGGAAAAAGGTATAACCAACCATCCTTTTATTTCTTAACCAATTGTGCTCTTATTTTGTTGACTTAAAGTTTCATCACACATTTTGATCCACTTGTAGTATCTAAAACAGCATGAGAATTTAACAATTTGCCAACTTCACGAATTCATTGCAATATAATGAGAAAAATCAAAAAAGAAAAAAGAAAGTCCTCGTTTTGATAGCCTTTTGGTTCTTTAAAGCACATTTTAGAATGACATTTTCATTCTCTTGTATGTCAAAAGAGTAATAAAGTGTGGAATTTTCATGGGTTACGATTGTGTTCTGTAGTAAGCAAATCAAATACCACTTCATGTCTCATACTGCATAGGTGATTATCTTATTTACTATATTAAATTTCAAACATAGCAAACTCAAAACTATAATTGAAAGAAGTTTTATTCTCTGTCCCAGGATTTCAACCATGTTGAAACATGAATTTAGCTTATATAATTTAAAATATTTGTCATATTGTAAAGAAAAAAAAATTGCAGTCAAGTACTCTAGACTTTGAAAAGTCCAAGTTTTGTTTTGATCCAATTCTTTTTTATTTTGAATGAGATATCAGGTCTAAAATTATTTTTCTAATTTTTGGAATCACCAACTAACAACGATCAATTATCCCAAGAACTAAGTTTCCTTTGTGGAAGTAAGACTTTTAAGAACCCTCATTTTAGGTGGTAGAGTGTTTTGAATTGGCATCAGGTCTTATTTATAATGCTTATGTTCTGTATGCTGTGATGAATTTTTGCTATCAATTTTTTAAAGTTGGTTTTTGAGTATTCATCAATTAAACACATAGCCTTAGCCTTGCGTACAACACGAAGCTTTTCATAATAGGGTAAGAATTAGTATATTATCTTACACAAAAAGTATTCCTTATGTTTTAACTTATAATATGAGGAGGAAGATGATAACATAATGATAAATGGTGCAAAGCCTATAAAAAAAAAATGGTTGTTTTGGATATTATTACCTACTTATAATGTTGCACGCAGAGTACTGCTGAAATATCCAACTTATTGAATATTCTTCTGTTCGAGATCCAAGTTTATATTATTAATTGTGCTACTATTTGGTAATTATGATAATTTATGTTGGAGAGTGGTTGTTGGAATTTTGATTTGGTGAATATTTAGGCATCTTGTCAACAATTGTTGGTTATATCAACTGACTTAAGATATTGTTTAGTTATTGAAAATGCAGCATTTGGTTCATGCAGGATGAACATTACAACGTGGAGGAATTGAATACTATGCTACTAAGCATGGCACAAGGATTTAAATCTTCTTCATGGTACTGGGAACCTTGTTTCTTGATGATCCTTGACACTCAAAAAGAATGCGATGTGACATGAGTTCAATAATTGGTAGTAGTCGCCAACATTTCAATCTAGCAGACTGGACTTTATACGAAGAAAGCAGTTAGTAGAGGCAAAGCAATCAAATTTTATTTGCTTGTGGGAATGAGAGGCAATTCTTTCATTTTTTTATTGATTCCACTATTTTGGTCGATATATATTGTTTATGGAAGCCGTGTACTTGATAGTGCCAAAGAATTTTCAGAACGTAGAATTAGACATTAGATTTTGCTTAAAATTGTTCAAGTGGCTTATTGATCAATCTTTTCAATAGAGGTATTGTATTGGATACACTATAAAGAATAAAAAATGAAGAAGACAATCTTGTACGTAGCTTGAATTAGGCAAATTATTCTCAGAATTGAGAGATAAAATGGCTTCCATTTCCTTGGATCCAAAGATGGGGGTAATTAAAGCTAGAAGAAAATGTGTGCAAGACAGCTTTAATGCTTGCAATGTTACGATGGTTTTGAAAGTATACATTTTATGCTTGTGTTTGGCATTAGACTAAAATATGTATTTTTGGTTTGATACGTTATGGAAATGACCTCATGTTGATAATAATAAAATGGTAAACATGTTACTCAAGCCTTCAAAACAAGTTATTTAATGATATAATTTAAAATGCTAAATTAAAAAAATAGGTTACTCAAGCCTTCAAGACTTAGGCTGAGGGGTCGTGTTATATGATTAGAGAAATTAGTCGGAAAAATTTTTGGAGTGCAACTTGTTGGATTCATTGTGCAAATGCTTTAATTACAAGTGTAATTAAACGAAGAAAAAAATTATTATCTTTTTGTTGTACAATGAATTCAGCTGGTTGCAGTTCTAAAAGATCTTTCGACAATTTTTTATTTTGCCATACAATTTTTTTCTTAGGTTGAGGCTCGTATATCCCACTCCATTACTATAGAAAGTGCAAGAACCTCCAATTAGACGCCTACCAATACATGGTCCATTTCCAAATGGTTCTAAGGCAATTGCACTTCGCAAGCAATCTGTTGCACACATGAATAAATGTACTCCATTGCATAACAAATATAACCTATTGTACTTATAATTCAGTAGATTGTGCACATTTTAAATATATTGTCTACAACATTTGAACCCAAAAAAAAGGAAAATTTGTTGTTGGATTCAAATATTGTAAACGATATATTTAAAATGTGTGCAATCTACTGAATTATAAGTGTAATGGATTTATATTTGTTATGCAATGGTTTTGATTCACATGGAAAGCCTTTCTTTATCAACTTCTTCTGAGAACTTGACACGTTATTAAAAAAGGGTCTGGGTAGGTTCTTGCGACCTTGGTATGTTGCCTTATGTGATGCCTAACAGTCGGACATGCCTCTATATAATAACCCATACATGTGACCCATGCGCTGATTCGTCATTTTCATAGTGTATTCGTAACATCGTAATATTGCTTGATCAAAAAGCACCTTTGAGATTGAATGGAACCCTCATTTTCAACCATAATAATCCAATCTACTTTTTTCCTTAGATAAAAGCCCCTTATGTTTGATTGCCAAATGTTTGCAAATTAGAATGGGAAATTCATAATTGAGGTAAACGACACTACTAGTAAGAAAGAATCACTTGCAATATATTTTAATAAAATTATTCATTTTTATCACTTTTTAAAAAGAATTTATAGTAGTTCAACAAAATTATCAACAAATAATAGTATATACTATGCTTGGAAACTAAGCCGTTACACAAGGATAGCAATTAGTTGCAATTCATGTTCTGTTACGTAAGTTTGCTTAAACTAGATTAATTAATTGGGTAGTAAGGTAAAAAAAACTTGTTCAAATCGGAATGAAAAATTCACACTGGAGATAAACAACATTATTAGAAAAAAAAGATCACTTGCAATATATTTTATTGAAATTGTCTATTTTTATCTTTTTTTTTTTAATTTGTAGTAGTTTTTATAGTAGTTTAAGTAAATTAGCGACGGTGAAAAACAAACAATAGTATTTATTGCACTTACAAAGTAGGCCATTGCACAAGGACAACAATTAGTTGCAATTCGTATTTTGTTGCACAAGTTTGCTTAAATTTGATTAATTGATTGGGTTGTCGAGTAAAAAATACTTATTCAAATTCGAATGGGAATTATGACATGAGGTAAACAAGATTACAGATAGCAATTATATTACTTGTAATATATTTTAATGAAATTATATATTTTTATCTTTCATTCTTTTATAGTAGTTGAAATAAATTATCCACAATTAAAGAAAAGGTATCGACTACACTTGGAAACTAAGACGTTGCACAAGGACAACAATTAGTTGCAATTCGTGTTCGGTTATGCAAGTTTGCTTCAATTAGATTAATTGATTGAATTGTAAGGTAAAAAAACACTTGTTCAAATCGAATGAAAATTTAGACATGAGGTAAATAAGATTACAAGTAAATAATCCACAATCAACATATAATAGTCGTATGCCTGCACATGGAAACTAGGTCATTGCACAAGGGAAGCTAATAGTTGTAGTATAATTATTCAGTGGCTGAAGATCCCAAAATATAATTTAATAAAAGTAAATTATTTGGAAACTAACTTAAGTTTTACAACTTAAAGTGAACCACGGATACTGAAAATATTTCTAAATGTATATCGTGCACTTGAGAAAATATTTCCACATATTTTCCTTGTATATATATTCAACCATTTGCCACGTTTTTATGGTACTAAAAATTAAATAAGGAGGTTTTTTTTTTCTCAGTTCGTTTAAATGGATACAAAAAAGGGAGGTGGAGGAGCGACAAGAATGCAACCAACTGTATTCGTTTTGCAACCAAATACTTACAATTTGGAAAAAAAAAAACAGTTAGATGTAAGGAATGCACACTTTCATCTGATTCCGACCATGCTTCTATAAACAGGATTATGAAAAGAGGAAATTTGATCAAAATCTCTATTGTATGTGGCAAAATTCCTGGTGACATTTGCTCTTGAAATGTTGAACCTTTCACATTTGAAGAGAACAAAATTTTTGTAGTAGTTTGCATCATTATCTTATAATTGAGTGCCCATTCAATTGATTCAGACGTGGGTGGAGTCTAGGCTGGTTTTATTTCCTGACGGATTGAGATGGTAATAGCTTGAAAGAAACAATGTCTTTTTCTTTCTTGTCTTTAGATTGTGTTGATATTGAAAAGTCTGAAATGGCAAACAATAATGGAAAATGCCCATGAACACGCCGATGACATTGTAATTGACATTGTAATCTTTCTTGTTGGAAATAAAAAGCCATCCTTTACGAAGACTGAAAATGAAGGAATCTTGTTGCATCCTAGCAGCCGTTTTTTTAATCCATAAATCAATCTATTGCAGTACTCAAGCCAGCAAAATCTTGTAATTAGGGATGACTTTGTTATGTCCAAAATTGATTATCTAACTTGCTTTTTCTCAAAATAAACTGGTTACCCATAAATTACTTGGTTTATCACAAGATCCTCTGGCCAACAGGCTATTGGAATTTAAAAAAAAAAAAAATTTGTAATCATAGATATTGGACATAGGTGGAATACTAAGTTTTTGTGACCGTAGGACAAACGTGCAAAATTTTTTATTTTTCAAATTTTGAAATTTATCTTCAAAAAATATATAATTCTACACTGATTTTGATATGAATTGCAACAAGTATCACAAATTTTGCAACTAACTACCAAAAAGTGAAGTAGGCGAATTGCAATATATATATATATATATATATATATATATATATATATATAATCAACAATCAGAATTAGAATTCAATTTTTGGACTATGCATAGAAGTCTATTGAAATTTACTATTAATGACTCTATTTGGGCAAATCAATATCATTTTGGTTTATTGTCATCCCGTGAATTAGTATCATATAATTGGTTTTGTTTTTTTTTGGGCAAACTACTTTGGTTAAACTTAATAAGGTGCTACCACACACAAATAATGTGAATTTTAGTGTTGAAATCCGAATTTTCAAATTTTATACCAGTAAATGCTCCAAAAAATATTAAAAGTGCAACAGAGTATATTAAATTTGCAACAACACTGATAAAATAAGTAACAAATTACAACATCGTAACCAAATTACTACCAAACTATTGCACATCTAAATAATCTAATTACACAGTTAATACTTATCTTTGCACACTTATTCAATGGACGGGAATTAAGTGATATTTACATTTATAAAATAAAATTAAGTTCTCCATAGTTCGAACTTTATCCATATTTTCCTCCTTTTTTTCTCCAACTATCATCCTTTTCACCATCTTCATTTTGGCTTCTCACCTATAGCTTATTATTATTTTATTTAAGAACATGTTTGACATGAAGTATGATTGTTGAGGCTGAATTTTAGTCACAAATGAGAACTTAATGTTGATTGGACAGTGAGTTAGTTAAGTTCTGGAGAAATATTTGTCAATTTGCAAATAAGGTGATGGCCAAATCACTATGATAAACAACATTAGTAACAATATAAGGTAACTACAATTATGGCTAATTATAGCTACTTACATAGTACTAAGTTATCAACCTTGTCATTTTCCTTAACATAAATAGTTTATAGCGAGATGAACTATTTATGAGATAGTATCTATACGTGAATTTAAACTTCAAAGGCTCATTTGATTTGGGGAGTTTTCTTAGCACTTGCACCAGAAAAATTGATTCGATTTGCAACGAGGTTAATTAAATTTGCAACAAGACTGATTGATTGAGTAACAAACTATTTTTTGAGAGTTTTCATAACACTTTCACGTAAAAATTGATTCGATTTATAATGAGGCTGATTAAATTTGTAATAAGACTGATTGATTAACAAACAATTTTTTGGAAGTTTTTTTAGCACTTTCACCCAAAAATTGATTCAATTTGCAACAAGGCTGATTAAATTTGCAACAAAACTGATTAATTGAGTAACAAACTTCTTTTTGGGAGTTTTCTTAGCACTTTCACACAAAAATTGATTCAATTTGCAACGAATCTAATTAAATTTACAACAAGACCAATTGATTGAGTAACAAACTTCTTTTTGGGAGTTTTCTTAGCACTTTCACCCAAAAATTGATTCGATTTGCAATGAGGCTGATTAAATTTGTAACAAAACTGATTGATTAAGCAACAAACTACTTTTTGGGAGTTCTCTTAGCACTTTCACCCAAAAATTGATTCGATTTGTAATGAGACTAATTAAATTTGTAACAAGACTGATTGATTAAGTAATAAACTACTTTTGGGGGGTTCTCTTAATACTTTCACCCAAAAATTGATTCGATTTGTACCGAGATTGATTATATTTGCAACAAAACTGATTGATTGAGTAACAAACTACTTTTTGAGAATTTTCTTAGCACTTTTGCTCAAAAATTGATTTAATTTGTAACGAGTCTAATTAAATTTGCAACAAGACAAATTTATTGAGTAACAAACTACTTTTTGGGAGTTTTCTCAATATTTTCACCCAAAAATTGATTCTATTTACAATGAGGTTGATTAAATTTACAACAAGACTAATTAATTGAGTAACAAACTACTTTTTAGGAGTTTTTTTAACACTTTCACCCAAAAATTGGTTCGATTTGCAACGAGAGTGATTAAATTTGCAGCAAGACCAATTGATTGAGTAACAAATTAATTTTTGGGAGTTTTCTTAATACTTTCACCCAAAAATTGATTTGATTTGCAACAAAACTGATTAAATTTGTAACAAGACTAACTGATTAAGTAGCAAACTACTTTTTGGGAGTTTTCTTAGCACTTTCACCCAAAAATTGATTCAATTTGCAACAAGACTGATTGATTGAGTAACAAACTACAAACTCTTACAAAATGCACTAGCCTGCTTGTTTCATTTTAAAATTAGCCTAATTTCACATTTAATTGAATTTTTTCCACATCAATTAGGATTTTGCATAAAAATTTGTCTAAGTATTTTCCTTGAAACTTTGTTTTGATGTTACATAAAGCCTATGATTGTACAAAATAAGTATTTTCATTATAAAGCATGTAGTGTAAATCCCATTTAATCAATGAAGTTTTTATTAAACAATATTGGAAGGTTTGTTGGAATAGGCTAGTTATTTATTTGAACATAAATTTTATTAGAACCTACCTCATTTTTTTTTTACAAATTTTATTAATGTGACTTATTTAATTTTAGCCTTTGTAAATTGCCAAAAACTTCCCAATTATAAATTTTTTAAATTTAATCATGTTTATTAGATTATGTGAAATTCATGCAGAAAATAATTCGTACAATAAAAAAAAAACCTCACGTTGCCATTTTTTATAATTAACAGATGGAAAATAAATTCATTTCTTTTGTTGCAAAAAGAAAGCGTCTATTTATAGTAAAAGACAGTCAATTGCAATGTGTCGATTGTGCGTCACTTTTTCTGTGACTCTTTTTTTTTATTTTTGGATATATATATATAAAGTCGAAGTTAAGAGAAAATTTTAGTCTTTCTCTCACTAATATGTGGCGATTCTCATAAATTTGTAAATTTAAAATAATATTAAAATATTTTATAATTATGAAAATTCTATCATAATTAGAATTAGAATTCACAATTAATAAAAATCTAATTATAATCAAACAAAAATTCTATTGATTTACATATTTCTACTTTGATTATAGTTAAATCTCTATAATTATAAATTTTATAATAAAATAAAATAATAACAAATAAAAAAAATTATTTCATGAATCCTCTTTTTTAGAAAAGAAAAAAGATTAAAATTTTCTCTCAAATTTACCTATAATTTTTCTCTAAAAAAACACTACTTCCAAATTTATTTTTCTAAAAAGGAAAAAAATAATCTCTTTATTTTCTTAAAGAAATTTTAAAAAAGTTCAAAAAAACAATACTTAAAATTTATAATTTTCTTTAATTTAACAATAGAATAGAAGCGATTTCAGCTAGGACCACGAACGGATTTTGGCGCCATTTGACGATTTTCCCCAAATTTTCCCGGCTCTTTCTACTAAAATTTTTTGGTGCTAAAGTACCTTTTAGAGCTAAAAAATTTTTCCCGCCATCCTTGTTTCTGTCTTTCCTCATTGGGTGTATTAAAAAATTGTTGCCACCTAGGATCAGGCGTTTTATCGGGCACTACAATCCGGAAATGTAACTTTTCCCTTTAATTTTTACACTTTACTGATTGTTTTGAATTGGACGCCATTATACTTTTAGATGTATTTATTGTCTAAAAATTTTATTTTTCATAATAAGATTGAACCTATTTGTCTAAAATAAAGAAAATAACAACAAAATGTCTTTTTTCTTTTTGGCAAAAAATATACTGTTATTATAAAAAATTAAAATTTTGTTGCAATCGAGTAAAAATTTAAAAAGAAATTTGAAAGTTTAATTTTTTCTTTTTTAATTATCAAAAGAAGTTTAGACTTTGGAGAGTGTTTGTAAAAGTGTATTATGAGTTGCTGATTGTTAATGAAGATTTATAAAAATAATAAATTGAAAAAGTACCTCTGCTATTTTTTTTATTTTTAATAAATTAGATAATTAAAAATAGAAAAACCGCTTTAAATGCCTCTTGTTTTCGAAAAAAGTAAGTAGGCGCGTCAACGATGGCCCCGCCATTTCTGCGTATTTTTTTGGTTTAAGTATAAGATCTGCAACAATAGTGCAAATATAAAATAAGACTATTATAAATTTGTATAAAAACAATGCAGATTTTCATTATTTTATTGTTGATCATATATTTTTTGTTAAAAAAGAAAGGAAAACGAGTCTTTTTCATGTGGGACCCACTATACACGTCTCTCACACGTCAATTGACCTCTTTAAGCTAGTAGAACTCTTTTGTTTTTTATTGGCTGCGGCGCTGCCTCCATGGCATGTACCTTTCAATTTACAAGGAATTTATTTCTTTATTGCGCTTCTCGTTGACACATTTTAGCAGTCTCCAAAAAAATATTGTTTGCGGATTTATATAGTTTTTTAATTTGTAATAAGCAAGAAATAAAAACAAGTTAAAAAATGTCTCCATTGACGTTCTCTTTTGCAAATTGGCCTTTATTGTAACGAACAAGTTTTGTAACCCCACAAGGTTGTTCCTACAACCTTGTCCCCATCAACGTGGCCCAATGGGAAAAAAGGAAAATTCAATTGGAGATGGAAAATGGAAAGCACGGGCTTGAAATGGAAAGCACTTGAATGGCCCACCTCAAAAGCAGAAAAGGAATAAAAGCATTTTTAAAAATTTTTTTCGTAAATTCAATAAATTAAAGTAAGTTATAATTAGAGGTGTCAAATATCACTAAATTCGATGGATTAATCAGGATCTGTTTGAAAAAATGCAACTCGAATTTAATTTGAAAATAACTTAATCTGAAATAATTCGAACTTGAATTGATCCGAAAAGTTTGGGTCAAATCTAAACACAACTCAAATGATCCGTACGACTCAATTTTTTTAAGAGAACAAAAAAATAAAATAAAAAGATTATAGCATATGAATAATATATTTTATGTTATAAAAGATAATAAATTTTATTAGTTTCAATATTAATCTTAATTATAAATTCTTTTCAATATATTATAAGACTTTATGAATTTTTAAATTTTATATTGAGCTTTTATAATTTTTTTAAAAAAATTGTGTGTGAATTATTTTTTATTCTATATTTTTCTTTTATTTTAAAGAATTTTTCACAAAATTTTCTAAATTTTTAAAATTTTCAAATTTAATTAATAAAAAATATTACGTCATCATTTTGATAACGTAACTAACTTATAGGTTGACTCGAATTCTAAATGACTCAATCTATAATGACTCGAAAATAATTTAATCCATAAATGACTTGCACCCGGAGCAACCCAACCTGACCCGACGACTCATTTTGACACTCCTAGTTATAATAAATTAAATTGTAGGATTCTATTATTTAATTAATATAAATATAATACACATTCAAAAAAATTTCGACTACATTATAGAGTATTAATTTGAGTGCAATCAATATTTTATACTTATAAAATATTATAGTAAAATGAAATAATAACAAAAGAATGATACACTATGCTCCAAAAAAACATGTTACAAAAGAAAAAATAATAATAATAACAAAATCTCTCATATATACCTACGAAAAAAAGTATGTCAAATAGCATCAAAACAAAATAAAGGAAATAAAGGCTCTTGTAAATTTCCTATACATATCTCTGGAATATTTTGTAATTAATTGTTTTTTCACCATGTGTTGCGTAAGATGTTGGCTTCAACCGGTGGAAAGGCAATTCGTAATATAGTTTAAACTTAAGTTGAATTTAACGTTGTTGTATCTTATAAGTCAAAATTACTTATAATAAATCAATACAGTGACTAATTGGAATAGCGCATCCCCAAGAACAATTTTATGAGACAACTAATCTCATCGCAAAATGAATCTTCAAAACTTTACTGCTTTCACTTTCGTTCTTAAGCAAACCCAATCTGAATTCTTCATATATCTATTGAGACATACTGCAACACACTAGACAAAATATCAAATGTAAATAGCTAATAAGTAGGTCATTATTACAAATTTTTGACTACAAATCTGAATAAGTAACCGTACTCCCTCTTCAAACTTTAGAATTCTTCTTAATCTTTTGCATTCTCACAACAGGTACGTCTCGTTTTCACTTTATATTAAAAAATTAAAAATGGGGACTAAACATTTTTCTAATCAATTTTTTTCTAAAAGGAAAGTAACCTTCAAAATGACGGAAGAAATCTTTATTATTTTCCTGCATACTATAAATAAGTAACAAATTGCAATTTAAACTTCATCTACTGTCTAAAAAATGCAATTAATGAGTATTCATGTGAACTTTTGCATTCCATTTCGTTTCATCTTGGTTCACTCAAGTTGCAGAAGAGGTTAAGTTCATCTATACCCTCAGCAGTTATCGAAATATGTTGAACTTAAAATATATAATATAAGTGCTTTAGAATCATTTAAAAGGGATTACCTTTTACTGAACGGTAAAAATATAGTTGCAATAAATGGGATCACCCAGAATATTGGCTATAATTACCTATTACATCACGAGCGATTAAAATAATATAATCGCTCAGGATTTTTGTTACAATTTCCATGCATGCAATAAAAAAGTAACTGAATTCTATGTTAATGAAATTGTGCGTCTCAATAATGCAACCAAAAAACCTTACGAGCAAAAATACTTTTATTTTTTTTTGGCCAAATGCTTTCTGCACTTTTTAATATTCCTTTCACAATAGATTGAGACCCACCCTAAATTAGGGTGGACATCTTAGGATAGACATTGAGCGGAATCTTAATCCAACCCTTATTGTAACGGACACGAGCAAGTCATTAGAAGCTATAGGAACGCGCAAAAATTTGTTGGCCATAACTTCATAACAAACAAAATAGGGGCATATAATTCATTAAGGGCCTACATTACAATATTTTAATTTATAAAAATTAAAGATTAAACTCTAAAATTAAAATTAAGAGTTTAATTATTCTAACATTAGACTTTGTAACTAGTGGCTTAAAATATTATTGACATCCAACTCCAGCAAATATAACCCGTAAGTAAATCGAAGGCCACTTGCATTGTCAAATTCTCTACAAAACACTCCCCTGTGCACATAGTTTAGCGTCAGCTAGCCAGCCAGCCACTTAACTGGTTTCTTGAACTTTGACTGCTTCTCACAATGACAACTTAAGCTCCATACAACTTCTCAAATCTATGGTTCCACACTACTTTTTCAACCTCAATTTTCGTTTCATTTTTCGCTTATTTTAACCCTCTCTTTCACATAACTCCAAATTATCAAAAAGCTTTCAACTTTTCTCGAAAAGCACTGATGTGGGGCACAAATTCTTGCTGTACAATCTCTTTACCGCCAAAAATGGTGCTCAAGAAGCTCAAGATTTGTAGTTCTTGCTCAATGCTTTTATGGGTCGTTGTGGTCTTGAGTTTACAACAACCGGTCCTCTGCCAAGATGTGGGTGATTATTATAAATATAATTCTTCGCTGCTTCCACTTATCACACAGGTTGTCAACAGCGGGATATCAACTCTGACATCAGCTCATAGCAGAGACATCAGTAAGCGGGCCGGCTTCTGCGTCACCAATCCGTAAGTTACATTTCTCTAGTTCTTCACTGTAGTTTGTTTTTGATGACTTTTTGCATTCTGGTCAACTCAAAGTAATAGACTCGATTCAAACCAAAGAGGGAAGTGAATTGAGTTTACTTCCGAAAAAGATGGTTTAGATTGTTGGTGGCTCACTCAATTGGTGGAATTCTCAAATTCTAAGTTTTAGTACACAAAATATAATAATCAAACCAATAGAAATAACAATGCATAAATAAAAGAGAAAAGGGAAGAGAAGCACACACAGAAATTTATACCAGTTCAGCCCAAATCTGAGAGCGTACGGCTAGTCCCCTGATGCACTTTGAGCTTTTATTTTAATAACACTTCCTCTTTTGAAAGAAAGTAATTACAACTTTCAATTGCAGCTCTCGGGAAGCTTGATAAGCACAAGATCACTCTTAATCTTAATCACTCTATGAAACTCTTGTTGGAATATGAAAGAGGGTGAGATTAGAATTGAAAGAATTGCTTTAAGTCGTGTAACAATACCACTTTCTTTAAGGCAAAATTCGCCCTCATATTGATGCAAGCAGGTTATAGCGAATTCTCTTACATGATAAAATGAAGCAACACTTGACTGCAGTTTGCACTACTGAAATCAAGTTCTCGAGAATAACTTTTGTAGTGTTGCAGAATTGCTATCATATAATTTGTGGATTTTTCTGTCTTCTCTATATCTATGTGACTGACCACATCACATATTTATAAGGAGATTAATTCGGTAGTTATTTGGTCAAGAGATGCGTCTTTTGGGTCCCATAGACACGACTCTTTTAACGTGTCTCTTCATCAATGGACGCATCTCCATAACTACCAAATTAATTAGGGGACACGATTTTTTATATTTTGAAAATTCCCCAACAATCTCCCGCAATTTTCAAAATTTGAAAATATAATAATTTTAGCAATTCTGATTGTCAATTGCATAAGCAGTGGTGGATTACACCTTGAAACCACTACACAGTGAAGTGTACGTTACAACAAACCTGAATAATATGGTGGACTATGCCTTGAAACCAATTATTCTTATTGGTGAGCTGTAGAACCACTTCACACAATTGACCTTACAACTACAAACATCTCTATAGTTTATGTGACACGTATATGACCATGTGTCCATATCCTTTTCATGGATGTTTTAAAGTCAAATCCTTAAACTTCTTGGAATAACACCATTCCACATCCACATAGGCAGACTTAGTGCACCCGCGATAAGACAACTTTTACAAAGTCTGTTAAGAGTTGTATAAACTCATCATCCCACGTAAACTGCGGGAACTAAACACTTTGTAACCTCGGGATGAAAATAATTTAAGTATAGTGCTTCAATCACACTGATGATGTCCTTTAACTCATTGAAAACTCCAGACTTGACGTTGTATCAAGCATTGAGTTGAGCGTCCATCATGGGTGATTAGTAATTATGGACTTGAACTCATCCCTCATTTGATGACTCATTCATCAAGTTCTTATTAACCTTTTAATTAATGATTAACCTTCTTTTAACATGCAATTGACTTTTCAAAAGTCTTATCTAATTACCATGGTACCATGAACTACTACTTGATTATTAAAATATATTGAGAGATACCGTTAAACTAACAGTTCATATCTCACCTTTTCACTCTAAAGGGCTATTAACTCCAAATGTATTGGAGACCTTGCTCTAGTGATCGCGATCCATGAGCATTATAATATTTATATCAAATTGTTTGTGCTATAGCACAGTTTTCTCTATGCTATCCAATACTTTCTTCCAAAAGAAAGAAAATAATTTGACATATGAGGAAACTGTGAATAGTCACTTTTGAAAAGTTATAACACTTTTCGAAAAAACATGTCTTTCTTCACAAAAGTCGCATCTCTTCCCATAAAGGGTCACGTCTTTTCCCATTAAAAGAGTCATGTCTCTTCCTTTGAAAAGTCTCGTCTTTTCTCTTGAAGAGTCTCGTCTCTTCTCTTAAAGAGTAACGTCTTTTCCTTTGAAGAGTCACATCTCTTTTCATGAAAGATCACGTCTCTTTCCATCAAAGGTCGCGTCTCTTTCCATGAAGAGTCATATCTATTTACATGAACGATCACGTCTCTTTCCATTAATGATCATGACTCTTCTCACTAAAGATTGTATCTTTTTGTCAAGAGTCATGTCTTTTCCTATGAAAAGACATATCTCTTCCTTTGAAGAGTCTCGTGTCTTCTTTTGAAGAGTAACGTCTTTTTCTTTGAAGATTCCCCTTTCTTTTCATGAAGAGTTGCATCTCTTTCTATGAAAAGTCACGTATCTTTCTATGCAAGGTTGCATCTCTTCCCATAAAAGGTCGCGTTCCTTCCCACTAATGGTCATGTTTTTTCTTATGAAAAGTCATGTCTCTTCCTTTGAAGAGTTTTGTCTCTTCTATTAAAGAGTAACGTCTTTTTCGTTAAAGAGTTACGTCTTTTCTCATGAAAAATCACGTCTCTTCCCATCAATGGTAATGACTCTTTCCACTAAGAGTCACCCTTCTACATTTTAATTTGATGTCTCTTGGAATTATAATTCTAGAGACTCCATCTATAGCATACTTCATATATATATATATATTCATCATGTATTTCCAAGCAACATCAGTACTAAAAACCATCTAAAGTCAAATCTTTTTTGTACTAGATGTAGAAGTTTCTTGTGCTAGTAGAACAATTATTCAAGTATATAACCAATGGCATTCCATAAGTGTAAACAGTTTATATGTCTCATGTCATATATAAAATATGATTATGTTTATAGATGAATAATTCAACGTGATATCTTCAAGTATGTCTATGCAGACCATCATCCCAAATATATACACGCATGTAACGTGCAATAAATCATGCTTAATGATTCTAATAACTACATAACGTTGTAATTGGTCAACACATTCATATGTGGATACAAGAAAATAATGCAGTTAAATAACTCATTATTATCATTTTTTTTTAACTTGCATGGAAACTAACAATTTCAAATGAAGTACATCGTGTTCTTATATTTTGCATGCAAAACATAATCCTTATGTTAATGCATTAACAATAAAATATAATATTTTCCTATCATGGATCTTAAATATGATGTTTTCACACAATTAGGGAGAAAACATACCTTATTTTGGGATTTTTTAAGTTTCACACAATTGAAAAAGGAACACACCTTTATCCACAATTCAGAAGCCTATTCTTTCAAACGATCCAATCACAAATTGAATAACTTTTACCTTAAGATTGTTGGAACATGAAAAAGGGTGAGATTGGAATTGAAAGAATTGCTTCAAGTCGTGTAACAATGCCACTTTCCTTAAGGCAAAATTCGCCCTCATATCGGTACAAGCAGGTTATAGCGAATTCCCTCATAGGATAAAATGAAGCAACACTTGACTGCAATTTGCACTACTGAAATCAAGCCCTCGAGAATAACTTTTATAGTGTTGCAGAATTGCTATCATATAATTTGTGGATTTTTCTGTCTTCTCTATATCTATGTGACTGACCATATCACATATTTATAAGGAGATTAATTCAGTAGTTATTTGGTCAAGAGATGCGTCTTTTGGACCCCATAGATACGATTCTTTTAACGTGTCTCTTCATCAATGGGCGCATCTCCATAACTACCAAATTAACTAGGGGACACGATCTTTTATATTTTGAAAATTCCCCAACAACTCTTAAATCTTTCTTTTTGCACTATTACTCTTTCTTTGCACAAGAATAAACGTTAGAAACTCGTAAGCTTCTATCAAGAGGAATCTGAAATCTTTTTATAAAAGACAAAGCAACAACAGACTGTTAGGCATCAAATCTCCTTCCATAAGAAGAATTAATCTCACAAAAGGAAACTTCAATTAGTTGCTTGTATAGTATTTTTGTTCCATCACTGGTTGACCAATCAGTTAGCTGTTCGGATTTATTCTCAACGGAACCATTTTTTTTTTATCATTTTGAGATCTCCCGTGATCGCTTCAACATCTTTTTGTGAAAAAAAAAAAAGTTAACAGAACATGCGAGATCCTTAGAGAAAAGTTTGCTCATTGAAAATAACCATAAGATCTTACCAAAAAATAACACATGATCTTATAATCAAGAATAATTATCATGTTAACTAGAATCAAGCAGTAAGGAAATAGTCAATTAAGCTCAATATAATTCAAATGGTCAACATGATCTATGGATAATAGAATGAAGACTTAATATCGAAAAAATCAATCAATGAGCAAATAAATAATACACGAGCTAATATTAAAATAATCAATTAGTAATATTGGAGACATATCAAAACCGACACGCATGATCTTAATATCCAACAATCTCCTCCTTTTTTATGATGTCACCATGATTGATAATTGATTAGTTGGCTTTGAAAAGCATAACCTCCCCCTAGATATGTGATCTCTGCCTTGCTAAAAGCATGTAACATAATATCACATATTAGGCATAACATCCAAAGCCTTGACTGACTGATGCAGAGCATTGATCAATTAGAGCAAACAAAAAATAGTAAAACAGTTATTAAAGTCATCCACAATATCCAACTTAAAAAATGAGATAAGAGTAGTCATAATATTATAAGATAGCTAGATAGAATATGGAAAAATAGATAACAAGAGATAATCATCAGTCCACATTTCTCCCCCTTAACAGCATCAAAAATATGTCGGGCATAGTCTTCAATGCTTCTTTTTATGGATGAAGCTTCAACTTCTGAACTGGTCTTTAGAAGCAACAACTTGAGAATGGCAGAGGAATCTTTCTTGGAGGTTTTCATAAACCTGTTAATCTCAACTTCCAACTCTTCAAAATACTCTTTGTTCAGTGATGCCATGCTCAAACTCTTCAAACCTTTCTGCTAAAATCAGTTCACCTTCTTTGGCTGAGGCTGGAGGAGCGGATGCTGACAGATCTTCAGCAGTAGGAGCAGAACTAGGTGTTTTGACAGATCACAGTTCATCAATTTTGGCTAACCTCATTTGTTTCAGTGTGGTTACACTAATAAATTGATCTGTAACGAAACTTATGGGAGGTTCATCAAGCATTGGTACTCCTTGATTGAGCAAAAGTTCAGTCAAGTGCATTTCGAATGCAAAATTCTTTACATTGTCTTTTCCTTGCTTGCTTATGACTTGCATCATGTGTTTTTGCAAATCGAACTTCTCTTTCCTAAGAATATAGGTCAACAAACACATGTCAAGGAACGTGACATAATCGTAGTGACCACCTCTAGGGTTAACATTGTAAGCTACAACCCATGAATAATTCTAGACTTCAATGGCAAGGTAGAAGTAGCAAGAGGATTCATGGATACTTCATCCTTGTTTACTTATTGCCCATCAAACACAGTTATTATCTGATTATAAGCTCTATACTTATCTTCTATCCAAGTATAGTCAAACCACAAGTAATTCCCTTTTACATTCGTATTCCATTCTTTAGCAATTATTCTATGAGTGATTCTCACATTCACACCATTTATATAGGAAGTCAGTGCAAAAGATTCTTCATTGATCTTTATGTTTGTATAAAACAATTTGATCATTTTAGGATAATGATCACATTTAAACACTAGAAAGTCTCTCTCTTCCTGAAAATCAAATCCTTATAGAAAACCATTCCCTTCAATTTCTTTAACAGCTGAGTCTTTAAGAGGTCTACCATTATATATAGTCCTCGTTTGAAATTTGTCAAAATACTTAGTTTCAACTCTTTCATTCAGAAATTTCAAAGTAGGGTACCTGATAAGAGAGTGTTTCCTGGTTGTTGGGGGCTTGGCCTTTCTGGATGGTTTCGGTTAATCTAATGATTCAAGGTCTGATGAGTCACTCTGGTCCTTAGACTTCTTTCTTTTCTCGACTTGCTTTTTGTGTTTCTTCGACTTTGCTGCAAGAAAGGATTTGGCATAAGACTTTATCTCTTCGACTACTACTCTCTTTCCTTTGTTAGGCTTTCTTTGGTCTCTCTCTCTCTCAAGTCTGTTTCTATTATTCTTTTGAATCTTCAGTCGACGTTTCAAAGATTTATTTTGGAAGCTCATCTAGTGTGAATTCCTTTACAATTCTCTTTCCAAAAGACAGAATAGTACATGGTTTTGGAGTACAGATGACATTCTTTCTCTTAGCACCCTGCTTCATTCTTCTTCTCGGTGAATCATCTATATTTCTCTTAGGATGGACTACATTTGGATCCGGTGGAATGAATGGGAATTCAAATGACTTTGATGCGTGGGAAAAGGAGAGCTTGCTTTGTTCTTTCCTTTTGATGCCATAACTTTGTATCTCTCAAGTTTGGAAGATACTTCTTTTGGTGAGGGTGGTAGAGACAGCTGTGTAGGATGAGAGGTTTTCTCTAGTTCTGAATCAGAGGCTGAGAGTGCAAGAATGATTTTTTCTTTTCTTGTTCTTCTCTCGGTCTGAGCAGCAATGACGACTAGGGTTCGAAACCTTTGGCTTGAATGCCACTAGTAGGAGTTAGATGCTTTCCTTTGGGAGATGACTGGTTCTTCGTGATTGCTTGTGCCAGAAATAATCAAGCTTCATAACTATCAGAGTAATCGTCTTTTTGATTGATCAAAAGATTGACCATACCCTCTCATAAAAATACGAATTTCTTTTTTAGATATAGATATTATGCAACACAAGTATCAGTATTGCAACAAAAATTAACAAGTAAAAGACAAAATTTGATATCAATCCAATTGTGTTATACCCAACTTTTCTTGAATGGTTGCAAATCTTTCTTCACTCAGGGGTTTTGTGAAACAATTTGTCAATTGGTCTTCAATGTATACAAATTCAAGGGACACATCACTTTTGAACACATGGGCTAAAATAAGATAATATTTTAGGTCAATATGTTTGGTTCGAGAATGATTGATTCTTTGTCATATTGATTACAGTGGTGTTATAATACCTTATAGGAATATTAGCAAAGTGCCATTTGAAGTCTTCTAGTGTTTGCTTCATTTAAAACAGTTAAGCACAACAACTTTCAACTGCTAGATACTCAACTTTCACAGTAAATGTTGGAATTAGTTTCATTCTTGTTCCAACTTAAAAGGAAGACAACAAACTTCATCAACAACTCTTTTTGATCATAGTGTGTTTTAGTTAGTATGTAACCTGTGATCAATATGAAATGACAAGTGCAGTAATTTTTTTTTGTAAAGCTGAATTTTCTGCATTAATCTTACTTTTAATGGGAGTAAGTGGAAGTTTGTTGTGTAAGCAAGTTTAAGGTCATCATCTCTTTTGTACCAATCAATCTACCTAACTCCTATATAATGGAGTACTTATGTGAATGAAATCTAAGCCTTTTAGCTTCACTTTTCTTGCTGAAATATCCCACTTCTGCACTTTCCTTTTCCGCTGCAATTTCTGCAGCATTGTTTTTTCACTGCTGCATTTTGCAGCTCTAATAACTTTCATCTTCTTTCCTCACTCAAAAACCAACAATTGGTATCAGAGCATCCTTGTTCTTGAGGGGCCTGTGATCACTTGATTTCTTCCTTTAACAACCAACTTAAACTCAACAACTTTTCTTCAGAAAAACCAGAACATTTCTCATAGCTTCCAGCAACTTTTCTCTTCCTTCACCTTCGATTTTCAATGGAGAAAATTATGCCATTTGGGCTGTCAAAATAAAAGCTTATTTAAATGCATTTGACTTGTGGGAGGTTGTAGAAACAGGTGCTCAACCTCCACCACTTCCAGAAAATCCCACTGTTGCCCAAATCAGAAACCATAGTGAGCAAAAGACTAAAGGCTTCAAGGCAATTACTTGCATTCACTCCTCACTTTCAGATGTCATACTTGCAAGAATCATGACTTGTGGATCAGCCAAAGAAGCTTGGGATAAGCTCCAAGATGAGTTTCAAGGTAATCAAAGAACAAAGAAGATGCAAGTTCTCAATCTTAAAAGAGAATTTGCAATTCTAAGGATGAAAGAATCTGAAAATGTAAAAGACTATGTTGATAGGCTTATGAGGGCTGTAAACCAAGTTAGATTACTTGGTGAAGACCTCAAAGATGAAAGAATTGTTGAGAAAATCCTCGTAAGCTTGCCAGAGAGTTTTGACCCCTTGATATCTTCACTAGAAAACTCAAAGGACATCTCTACATTAACTGCCACTAAGTTAGTGAATGCTCTTCAAGCTCTTGAGCTTAGAAGAAACTTTAGGAAAGAGGAATCTGTTGAAGGTGCATTTCCAGCAAAGCACCAAGTCTCTTCTCTTCCAAATCTCATGAAAAAGACTAAAGTTTCAGATGAAAATCAAGCTAAAAGCAGTGCAAGAGGAAGGAACAAGTTTGATCCTTGTCCTTATTGTAAAAAGGCAACTCATCCTTCTAAGTTCTGCTGATATAAACCAGATGCAAGATGCAATATCTGCAATCAGCTTGGACACGTTGAAAAGGTTTGCAAGAGCAAGACAAAACAATCTCAGCAGCCTCAACAACCTCAACAACCTCAACAAATTCAGCAAGTTTAGGTTGCAACAACCAACAAAATGAAGAAGAATATCTTTTTGTTGTCTCTGAAATTGGGGCTGCACACAAAGATCAAACTTGGTACATTGATAGTGGATGTACCAGCCACATGTACAATGATTCAAGACTCTTTAAAGAGTTAGATTCAAGTTATAAAGTTTTTATAAAGCTTGGGAATGGAGCCATAGTTGAATCTGAAGGCAAAGGAACAATCTCTCTCAAAACCAGCAGAGGTAACAAGTTGATCTCTGAAGTTTTGTTCATTCCTAGCTTGGAACAAAATCTTTTAAGTGTTGCTCAAATTATGAGGAAAGGTTATTCAGTAACCTTTAAGGAAAATGTGTGTTTAGTTCATGATTTGAACAACACTGAAGTTTTAAAAGTTTTAATGGTGGAGAACAAGTTTTCTCTGAATTTGGATGAAGGTTTAGATCAGTCCATTGCAGCAAATTCTGATTTGTCATGTTCAAGGGACCAAAACCAGCAACAAATGGATGGATTCTCATCAAAACAAGATCAGCAAATGACCTCTCATATCTCCTCTATCAATTTCAAGAGGAGTAAAACTTTTGAGGATTCAAATGCTAATGTTCATGATGAGAACTTACTCATTGGTTCTCAGCAAGTTACTCTTCCTATTGTTCAGAAGAAATTTCAATTCATACAATCCTTCAATTCTGGTACTGAACCAGAAAATCAACTTTCAAATTGTTCAACAAATCAAGTCAAGTCAAGGGTTGAGAACCTTAAAGCTGAAATGGATGTGAACAACAATGAAACTAAGGAGGAGTGTTGGAATTAGTTTTATTCTTGTTCCAACTTAAAAGGAAGACAACAAACTTCATCAACAACTCTTTTTTATCATAGTGTGTTTTAGTTAGTATGTAACTTGTGATCAATATGAAATGACAACTGCAGTAATTTTTTTTTGTAAAGCTGAATTTTCTGCATTAATCTTACTTTTAGTGGGAGTAGGTGGAAGTTTGTTGTGTAAGCAAGTTTAAGGTCATCATCTCTTTTGTACCAATCAATCTACCTAACTCCTATATAATAGAGTACTTATGTGAATGAAATCTAAGCCTTTTAGCTTCACTTTTCTTGCTGAAATATCCCACTTCTGCACTTTCCTTCTCTGCTGCAATTTCTACAGCATTGTTTTTTCACTGCTGCATTTTGCAGCTCTAATAACTTTCATCTTCTTTCCTCACTCAAAAACCAACAGTAAAAAGAGGAACTGAACTTTTCTTTCAACTACATTGAGACACTAGTGACTGTCAAAGGAATTGACATCCACTAGAGATACTCTTACTCTCAGTTCTATTACCCACAAAGTTTGAGCCCAAATATCCAAAATATCAAAAGAGGGGTCATTTAACTACCAAAGCCTTTACTCAATAGTTCTTCTCACATATCGCTAACACTTTTTTTAGAGCAATTAGGTGTAACTCTTTAGGGTTAGATTGAAATCTTACACACAGACAAAAAATTACATTAAACCAAGTTTATTAGTAGTTAGATACAAAACACTACCGATCATACTTCTATATACCTTGCCATCTACCTTCTTACCATGTTCATTATTATCCAATTTTGTAGATGTAGACATAGGTGTTCCACAAAATTTGGAATCATCCATGCTAAACTTTTTGAGTAGTTCTTTTGTATACTTGGCTTGGTTGATGAAGATTTCATCCTTCATTTGTCCAATTTGAAGCCCAAGGAAGAAATTCAATTCTCATATCATGCTTATTTTAAATTATGTTTTAAAAGATCTTTCTGAGTGTGAAAAAAAGATTAGATTGCAGGACTTTCGGTTTTTAGAGTTACTAATTCGGCATGGTTGACCAAAAGGCCCCTTTTTCCCTTCCTAGCTCTTGGGATTTTCTTGGGCTGGACAATAGGGATGTTCAATACAATACTACTGATACTCCTATTAAATGCTAAAAAAGGATTGTTAAGGTTGAAATTAGAATGTTATACATTTTAGTCGTTGTTGTACTTGTGTAATTCCATCAAATACATCAGTCTCACCATTTGTGTATTATTTCAGGGATGCTGATTGGAACCAAGCATTCAATTTTTCCTCCAATCCTGATTTCTTTGCTGCTTGCATTAAAAAAACTAAAGGTACATGAGTAATTTAATTATCAAAAAAGATGAATAATATTAGAGGTGGCAATAGCTGACTCGACCTGAATCGTCCGACTCAATTTGCCTGCAACCCAACTCGATCCGACCTGATGTGCATTGATTGAAAAAGTCAACGACCTGTAACCCGAAAAATCCAAAATCGAAATAATTTGAAACTTGAATGACCTGAAACTCAAATGATCTATGACCCAAAGAACCCGTAACTCGAATCTGTCAGTCTCGAAACACAAAAACACCTGAACAAATCTTAATTGAAGCCTACCCAAAATTTAATCAATTTACTTATTTGATTTTCTTTTATTTTTGAAGAATAATTATCTTTTTAGTTATTCTCTAAGCATTTGAATTATTATATAATTACATGAATTTTCTGTTCAAATATATCAAATATCAATTATTTAATTTAAAATTTTCTAAGTGATGAAATTTCATATAGCTTATACATAAGTCATATGGTCAGCTTCTAAGAAAAGTTTACATCAAATAAATAAAAAGGAATTAAACAGAAAGAACAATTCGAAAAAATTAGAATTTCAATGCATATTATTAAATTGGTAAAAAAAAAGGAAAATGATTTTTAATTATAGAGAGACCTAAAAAATCGGGAGAAAAAAATTTCATAGCAAAAAGCGTAAATAACTACATATTCTTTTATTTTGCACAAATAAGATCATGAAGTATATAGTAGCAAAATTATAATAATTAGATTCAAAAATGTAGAATGCAATTCAAACTTCCATTGGATTAATTCAGTAATCTAGTTTTATTTTTGGCTTTGAAAAAAATTATCAAATAAATAAAATGAAATGAATTTTTTTTTTGTTTGATATAAATATTTTGAAGTAATAAAATGAATGAACTATAAATAAAGTAATCAAATAAATGAACTGAAGTTAGCTTAATTCTTGTGAAAATTTCAAATAATATGATTTTTTAAAATATTGTTATAATCTAGTCATACTTGCAATTGAGAGAAAAATCTCAGTTTATTAATATATATAAATTTTGTTTCTTTTAAATAAGTAACTTTGAAATTAAATTATTTTATCTTAGTTTTAATTAATATTTTGTCAATACACTTAAGCAGACATATTATACATAATTACTGTGACATGATGTTTATAATATTCAATACAAGCAAAATAATATGATATACACTTAATTATAGTGTATTTCTTACTAATCAATTGTATATTATATGGATAGATCATCTAAAATTTTTAAATTAATTAAAGATTTAATTTTCACTCATGGATTAGATGTTTTTAGTAATATACAATAGAAAATATGAAAAAAAAATGCAAACGTAATTTTTTAAATAAAATAAAAATATCATAGTGATCAATTCAAAATCTATCCAAAACTTAAAATACACGAGATTCGAATAACTTAAAACTTGAATGACTTAAAATTCGAACAACCTAAATAACCCAATCTGAAACTAATTCGACCTGCCCAATAGCAGCTTCTAAATAGTACTCCTTTCGATTTCAAGGGGAAACTTTTTCTTCCCAGGGGAGAGGGGGAAAGGGAACATTTTAAGAAACTGCACGCTTCCCGACTGTGTGCACAGAGTATGAAGGAGTGTTCTTGCAACTATAGTATGGCCATGATAAGGCCACTAAGGGATACAGAATAAGCTTTAGAAAATAGATAATAAGGAATGAGTTCCATCGGGTATCATGTATTAATGTTTACATTGTGCTCAAATCTTCACAATCATATGGACCAAATAATTTATCAGATTTATGGCATTGTGATCTGAGCTGTCGGCATTTGGAGATACTATTATCAAAGGACCAATATTTTCACCATGGGTGTTATTAAGTCAATTATCTGACACTGACATTCTCAGTACGCATTTTTCACCTATAATGCCTTGTACAATTGCCTATAAGTTCATAATTGGCGAAGTAAGGTTGAAAGATCTTGGCCAGAATTGTTGCATGAAGTGTCAGTCGTTTTGTTCCATTAGTGAAGTCCGCTGAAGAAATACAATACGTCAACGCTCTAATTCTAATTTTCATGATTCTTTTAAAATTCTATCTTAATCTTAATTCTGCCCGATTCTCTTATCTCGACAAAAGGTTCATTTATATATAATAATCGCATAATAGCGGGTATAGTTTAGTGGTAAAAGTGTGATTCGTTCTATTAATTCTAAGAAATTAAGGGATCCCTCGGCGCATATGCATATTCCGATCAAAAACTTTATTTCTTACAAGGATTAAATCCTTTACCTCTTAATGAAAAATTCGAGGAAGAATATATATTCTCGTGATTTGTATCCAAAAGTTAATTAGAAATCAAAAAATTGGATTATGAGATTACGAAACATAATTTTTTTTAATTGGATCAAGACTTCCCAATTGAATGAATATGAGGAAAGGATCTATGGATACGCTAAAGACAGAAAAGTGTATTTCTAATCGTAATTTTTACCATAATCTTTATTAGTCGCTTATGCTATATGGTCGATTTTAATTTGTTCAACAGGGGATGCCATGCTGCGCTTGTGTACAGCAGCAGAGGTGAAATTCTACTTTGATAGCCTCCTTCAACAGTCAACCAGGGCCAATTATTTGAACCCCAATAAGAATTGTAATTTAACATCATGGCCTTCTGGATGCGAGCCAGGATGGTCTTGCCGCGTTGGTAACGGACAACATGTTGATCTGAGGGACTCAAAGGATATTCCCGAAAGAAAAAAGAGCTGTCAGCCCTGTTGTGAAGGTTTCTTCTGTCCTCATGGAATTACTTGCATGATACGTAAGTATTTGAGAGTGATTTACAAGCTATTCGATCTGCTAGTCGGCTATCCTATAGGAACTCTTCGAGTGCCAATTAATTGTAAAGATTATGATGGATCCGTGACTAATACATGACATTACATTTTTAGTAGCTAAATGTGTATTATTCCTTGGCAATATAATTTGCAATGAAATGCACCACACATAGAGTTGAACGAAAATGTCATTGTGCTGAAGCTTAGTTCAGATTATGCCTTCATAGTCATAGCTTAGTGTTCTACAAGATTCAGTTGTTGCCTATATGATTTCTGGGTAGACAAGAGTTATCTGTCCATGTAAATAAGATAACTAGCGTTTATATTTCGATGCTTACCAATTTTACACATGTTTTTTACGAGTATAACATACTCATTATCTTGCAACACGCAAAATCTATTTTTAATTTTTTATATTAAGTAGATTTCACTAATTTTGTGATATATAATTATAAGTAAGTTATACTCACAAATAAAATAAGTTAAGTTAAAAATCTCTTATTGTTATAATATTTCTCATATAGACATGAGATATGGGCTCTCATGCTTTTTCTTCCTTTGGCATTATATTCTTGCAGCTTGTCCGTTGGGTTCCTTTTGTCCACTGGCAACATTAAATAATAAAACTGGCGTTTGTGAACCGTAAGTTACAATTAAAAGTGCTAGATGAGCTCTCCAACCCATGCATCTGATTGGCTTATGATTGGTAGAAAATGGATATGGTTTTGCAGATACAATTATCAAGTACCTCCAGGACAGCCAAATCATACCTGCGGGGCAGCTAATATATGGGCTGATGTAGGCAGTAGCAGTGATATATTCTGTCCGGCAGGTTCCTACTGTCCAACAACTATCCAGAAAAGGTCATGCAGTCGTGGGTAATATTTTTCTCCAAACACTTGGATTGACATACCACTTCTTATGCAATTACGTTGCATCATCCATGTTATATACCCACACGGTATTGATCATCATTTCAAGTCTCCTGTGCTCCAGCGGCCTTTTACATCTACCTACTAATGCAATCTCATGTTTTCGAATTTCAGACATTATTGCAGAATGGGTTCTAATTCTCAAAGGAGTAAGTTTCTTTTCTTTTCTTTTCTTTTTTTCCTCTTGGTGATATTTAAGTTGTTTATGTAGGTTTTAAAGGTCTAAAACATAGCTTAAAGCTTGTTTACAAGACAATAAAGAGAAAGAGAAAAAGATTAATTTTTAGAAAATACAACATAAAACTTTTTATTGAGATCAAAATTCTTTATATAAGAAGCTCTAGTACATCTTTCCAGCTAAGATGAAATTTAATACAAACAAGATCAAAGATAATGAGAATTTAAATTTAAAACTGATTCTGAAAACAACTTAATCCTAGCAACTAAGTTGATTAACTCAGTAGGTAAACAACCTGAAATGTAGATTAAGATGCTAAGTTGGTGACAACTTGATACTCCACATTCTTCTCTTCATGTTGGATGTGATTTGATATCTTGGTGCCAACTGTCTAAACTGAAATTTGAAAAACTAGAGGAGACAGCAACCTGTGGAATGCTGCAGTAGCAAAATGTCTTGTTTAATTTGGAACTTCAATTCTCTTCTTTGGTGCAGAAGTATGCACACCGAAACTTCTTCTTAGAACTTCAAACCTTGGGTTTGAAAGCCTTTTTGTAAAGAAATCAGCTAGCTATTTCTCAGATGGACAGAATACCAATTCTACTACTCCATTTTGCTGTATTTTTCTGATTAAGTGTAGTTTGACCTTAAAATGTTTAGTCCTACCATACAATACAGGATTTTTAGAACTTGCAATGGTGGACTGATTGTCACAAGAGATTGGAGTGGGTTCTTTTTGCTCCAATTTTAGATCAAAGAGAAGTTTTGTGATCCAAATAGCCTGATTTACAGCAGATGTAGTAGCAATATACTCTGCTTATGTTATTGATTGAGCAACAATAGCTTACTTTTTTTAATTCCAGCTAAAAACTCCCGAACCAAGGGTAAACACAAACCCTGAAGTGCTTTTCATATCTTCCAGTGAGACTGCCCAATCACTGTTAGTGTATCCCTTTAACTTCAACTCCTGGAACTTCTTCTACATGATGCCAAGGTTAATAGTTCCCTCTATATACCTTAGAACTTCTTTGGCTACTTTATAGTGCAACTCATGATGCCAAGCTTAATAGTTCCCTATATATACCTTAGAACTTCTTTAGCTACTTTATAGTGCAACTCATTTGGTGAGTGCATAAATCTAGAAAAAAGGCTTGCAGCATGCATAATATTACGTCTTGAGGCAAAGAGATTAAGCAGACAGCCTATGAGGCCTCTATACTTAGTAACATTGGTTTTTTCAAAAACCATCATCCTTTTGTAGCCTTTCACCAGCTGCCAAAGGTATGCCTGAACTTTTACAATCTGACATTTGAAACTTGTTCAAGATTTCCTTAGTATATTTAGCTTGATAGATGTATATACCTTGCTTTGATTATTAAACTTCCAAACCAAGAAAATAGGACATATTCCCAAGATCTGTCATGTCAAAAACTTTTGTCAATTCAATATTGAACTCTTGAACTAGCTGGATATTTGCTACCAATGATCAACAAATCATCAACATATAGAGAGACATAAAGAATATGATCTCTTTGAGCTTTGACATACAAAGTTTTTAGTTTTGCTTCTTTTAAGACCAATATGTAATAAGTGATCGTTGATTTTGCTATACTAGGCTCTTGAAGCTTTTTTTAACCCATAAACAGCTTTTTTGAGCAAGTAAGCTCATTTTCTTCTCTTTCTTTGACAAAGCCATAAGGTTGCTCCGCATAAATCTCCTCTAGTAGAAAACCATTAAAAAAAGCAGATTTGCCATCAAGTTGATGTACTGACCAGCCTTTATATGTAACAATAGTAATCAACAATTTGATGGTATTAAGCCTGGCAACTTGAGCAAAAGTATCATAGTATTCAACTCCATATTGCTATGAATACTTTTAGCTACCAGCTTGGCTTTTAGCTTATTGACGGTTCCATTTGCATTGAGTTTAGTTCTGAATATCTATTTGACTCCAAAAGGTACTTTGTCTTCAAGTTTGGGTATTAAAATCCACGTTTCATTTTTTGCATTGACTGAATTTTTTCTTGTATGGCTTTCTTCTATCTAGGATATTTGACAACATCTTCATAGTCTATAGTTTTTTGAATTGTTGTATTAGCCCTTTCAGAGATTTCAGAAAGGCTCTTGGTTTCTCGTGTGGGAAAATCTTCATCACTTTCTCATCTTGAAAAGTTAATCTCATGATCTGGCATATTGAGACTTGTTCAGGGTGAGCTTGAGAATGCTCAAAATATGAATTGTCCCAATTCCATTGCTCACTCTCACTGCACTTTATATTTCTAGTAATAGATGCTTCCTATATTGAATATTATAGAACCTACAGTAGCTTACAGCATTTTTGTGGCCAATGAAAATAGCAATAAAGGCTCTAGGATCCAATTTGTCTCCCTGTTGCTTTAGAACATAAAAAAAAACTGATGGATCCAAATACTTTAAGATGATCAAGAGATGGCTTGTGTTAAAACCAAGCCTAATATGGAGTCTGATTAGGAAGAGCCTTTTTAGGTAACCTGTTAAGTAAATAAACTGAAGTCGATGCAGTCCCCATATTGATGAGGAGTGAAAGAAGCAGTATACTGAATTTGAATACTTATAACTACACAAATATGCTTAAAAGAATCTAATGTATAGTCAGAACCATTATTAGACCTTAGAACTCGAAGTTTGTGACCTAATTGGTTCTCAATTAAGGTCTTCAGTTTTTGAAAGATTGATGAGATTTTTGTCTTAGCTCTTAGAACAAAATCCAACAAAATATAGTATAGTCATCTATAAAAATGATGTAATACATGCTGTCATTCAATGATTCAATGCTCATATGTCCACACAAGTCAGTATGGATAAGCTGTAATTTTTGCTTTGCTCTCCATGACTGCGTAGAAGAAACGAGAAGCTTTGATTGTTTGCAAATTTGACAAACATCACACACATCTCTTGGTTCTGTAATGTCAGACGAATTGTAAACAAGATTGTTCTTTTGTAATTTCTGAATACCTGCATAGTGAAAATGACCAAGCCTCATATGCTATAACATTGATTCATCTGCAAAAGTTAGCAAAGCCTGATGATTGATCTCTTTGAAGTTCTTTCCCTTCATGGGAGCATAGACAAGTTCAACTCCATTCATGTCAAAAATAATGCAGGCTTTATTCTTGAAAACAAAAGAATATCCAACTTCCAGCAGTTGACCAATACTGAGAGGATTTTGAGAGATATTAGGTACATAAAAAACTCATGTGATTAGTTTAGTACCTGAGTGAGTAGGCATAGCAGCAATACATTTACCTTCGACTTGCAACAAAGTTCTATTGCTAATCTTGACCTTTAATGAATATGATTTGTCAAGAGACTTGGAAACACCGAGATGTGAGGATATGTGATTGGTACAACCACTATCCAATGGCCAAGTCTCTCCTTCTTTGATTGAATTGGTGCTGCTTGCTACAAACAGTTGCTCTTCAGATTGTTGCTCATCATTTGCAACTTGTTCTTTAGTTTGGCCTTGCTGATCCTACTGGGACTAATTTAATTTCTTCTTACAAATTCTCTCAGAATGGCTTTTTTTTTTTTTTCTTTGCAATAATTGCAGACATATCAAGCCTTTTCTAACATAATTTGGCTGAATGGTTGGTCCTACTGCCATGCTTACAAAGTGTGAAGGATCTTCTCCCATCTGGCTTGCAGTCGCCAACTTTTTTATCCTGCTTTGCACCTTGCTTCTTTTTCTGTTTACCCTTCTGTTTGTGCTTGGCTTCTGCATCTTCTTGCTTTAATAACCTCTTTTGCTCTTGAGCTTGAAGTGTATTAATCAGCTCAGTAAGTGAAATGGTGTTCAGATCCTTAGAATTTTCCAAAAAAGAAACTATAGCTTCAAATCTTTCTGAAATACTCACTAGGACCTTCTAAACAATATTCTTATCAAAAAAATTTTCTCCAAGAACCTGAGTTTGATTGACAATTTTCACAAATCTGTCATTGTAATCTTTGACAGTTTCAGATTTTTTCATTTTAGCAGTTCAAATTCTTTTCGGAGATTAAGTAACTACATTTTTTTAGACTTTAAGCTCCCGCCAAACTCCTCCTTTAACCTATTTCAAGCCTCCTTTGCAATTTCACAAGTCATGATGCAATTCAAAATGGTTTTAGAAATAGCTGCTTATGCAAGACAAAACCTTGTACTTTTTTTGTCAAGGCCTCGTTGTACTGCTTCAATTAATTGACTGTGGGATTGTTGCCAAGAAGAGTAAGATTATCTCCAGTCCCGGTAACTTCCCACAAATCAGCTGCTCCCAGGTGTTTTTTCATCATAATAGGCCTTTGGTTGCAATTTTCACCAGTGAACTTAGGTGAAAGTAATGAGGCAAAACTGGTTGATGTCATTACAGAATTGACAATTTGGTTGAAGTTTTCATTCTATGGTTCTCTCTTGGTCTTTTTTTTTTTTTCTTCACAATCTTCATGTGTTCTCTCTCCTCTCTTTCGAATACACAGATCACAAGGATGCAACCTAGCTCTGATACCAATTATAGGTATTAAAGGTCTAAAACAAAGTTCAAAGCTTGTCAACAAGACAGCAAAGAGAAAGAGAAAAATATCACTTTCTCGAAAATGGAACATAATATTTTTCAGTGAGATCAAACTTCTTTGTATAAGAAGTTCCAGTATATCTTTCTAATTAAGATGAAATTTAAAATAAACAAGATCAACGATAATGAGAATTTGAATTTAAAACTGATTTCAAAAACAAACTTAATCTTAGAAGCTAAGTTGATTAAGTCAGCAGGAAAACAACTTGAAATCTAGATTAAAAAGCTAAGTTGGTGACAGCTTGATCCTCCATATTCTTCTCTTTATGTTGGATGTGATCTAGTATGCTGGTGCCAACTGTCTAAACTGAAATTTGAGAAACTAGAGGGGACAGCAACTTTTGGAATGCTGCAGCACCAGAATGTTCAATTTGGTTCTGAACTTCAGTTTATTTAGGTCTGCAGCTTTTTTGCAAACTTTGAAATTGTTGATGCTTCTACTTTCTCTATTTTGTTCACAACATATTTTGTTCAACTTTCTCTATGAGGGTTTTGTATTGTCCAACAAACAATAGCGTTGTTTTTCTTTCTTCCATTTTTCCCTGTAACCTTGGTGATTATCCTGCAGGATGCTTCAAAGTGACTTCATGTCATGCAAACGCCACACATGAAAATATTCGTGTATACGGAGTTATGCTTATTGTAGGTATCTGAATCCAAGGGCTCCACATTTGTCCTCGTGGGATAGAATACGCCAATCTTTTTCATTTTCATTTTGCATTCTCTTGGACTTTCGGCTTCAACTATTTTCATTGCATTTTTTCCACCACCCTACAAGAAGTAGCCTGTTAATGGAAATATGCGCCATTCATTTGCTTATCCAGGTTGCTTTGAGTGCTCTGCTGCTAAATATGTACAACTGTTATGATCAAGTTCTTACTGCTCGAGAGAAGAGACTGGCTAAATCGAGAGAGGCAGCAGTCAGAAGAGCTAGAGAATCGGCAAAAGCACTTCAAAGGTGGAAAGATTCTGTTAAAGCTCGTTTCCCGAGGACATTTTCCAGTAGGAAATCTATCACACATCCTCAGCAACTTGGGAATTTGAATCAACCCAAGTCAGACATAGATGAGCATTTAGATTCACCAACAGAATCAAGTATTTCACGCACACCTTCACCATCATCTACACCATTCGAAGGAAAGAGAAAAGAGCCTCGTCATGTCAAGCAGACGTTGCGTGAAATTGATGAGGACCCTGACGATTATGAGGGTGTCAGTCTTGAAACTGAAGATCTTAATGCTAAAGGACATGTGCCAAAGGGAAGAAATTTGAGTACTAGCCAGCAAATATATATGGCTACTAGTACTGACATCAAGAGAAGGCCTCCAATTAAGATTTCATTCAACAACCTGAGTCTTACGTTGAAAGCAAAAAACAAGCGATTGTTGAGGTGTGTGACTGGAGAAATAAAACCTGGCCATATCACAGCTATCATGGGTACATCAGGAGCTGGGAAGACAACACTTCTTTCTGCTCTTGCTGGAAGAGCAATTGGATGTAATATGACTGGTTCGATTCTTATAAATGGGAAAAGCGAGTCGATTCACTCGTATAAGAAAGTTGTTGGTTTTGTTCCACAAGATGATATTGTCCATGGAAACTTGACAGTTGAAGAGAATCTCCAGTTCAGCGCAGATTGCAGGCATGTAAATCTAAGTCCTATTATATTTATGCACAATTTTTTCTCCATTTGTCAGTTTGAGCGATTGTCTCTTCTTCATTTTTATGTTGTGCCTTTGATTATTACCAATGCTTTTAGATAATTAATTTACATGGAGCAGTATGTAGAAGTCCAGGTCCAATGACAGATGGTAGCTTTGCTTGTAGATGCAACTATGTTGGTGATCAGACATGACGGCACAGGATTGCTTCCCTTAAGTGGGAGCAATGAGAGAAATTGCTTAAGGATTAAGAAAAAAAAAAAATAGAGCATACTCATACTTATCAATTTGAGAAAAATAATCACCAAAAATTTTTTCATAAAATGTTTCTGCAGACTCAGGACTTAGGTTGTGGTCGTGACACTTTTGTTTTGAATTCTCCTCGTCTATGTTGAACTACGCTCATTAAATGTAATCTGAACCCCATGAGTTGGTGACTTAATGAAGACAGGAGCCTGAGATATGTGCTTGATATATATGTTAGGAGCGTAGATCCTAGAGGAGTGAATGCAAGCAATCCCGTTTTTGAGCCACCTGTGTGAGATTTGGCTTGCAATTGAATTGGTCCACATGGCAACAGGGTTCTCGTGTGTTGGGATTTAACGACCAAAATTGGGATTCCATGGTATAAAAAGCGTACCCTGAATGCAGATGGTATAATCTCTGCACTTCCTGATTTGTTGACTGCATGCAATTATGTGTCACACGCTCAGTTTGGTTCCTAGGCGCGCTGGTTGGCTCTTGTTTGGAGTCGGAGCTTTCCAAAAAGAAAACAGGTTAAGTTGTTTATGAAGGGAAGCATAATTAGTCATTTCAAAGTGAAAAGTTGGACACTTCATTGTTGGCTATTTAGTAACTGATGATTAACTCCAAACTCCTTCCACGTAAATGTTTCCCTATGTTATGTGAATTGAGTGTTCATGCTCCTGTTGGCTTTTTGGGGCTTTATGCTTCGCTTTTGTATTCTTTCTTCATGATTATTTTCCATAATTATTCTGTATTGACTCTTGACTGCTTCTTCTTTGCAACCTATGTCTGGTGTTTGAAGACTCTCCGCCGATTTGCCAAAACTGGATAAAGTTATAATGGTCGAAAGGGCTATTGAGTCTTTGGGGTTGCGGACGGTACGGAATTCTCTGGTTGGAACGGTAGAGAAGCGTGGTATTTCTGGAGGACAGAGGAAGCGAGTAAATATTGGATTGGAATTGGTTATGGAACCCTCACTTCTGATCTTAGATGAACCTACATCTGGTCTGGACAGTTCATGCTCTCAACTACTTCTTGAAGCACTTGGCCGTGAAGCTCTTGAAGGTGCGAACATTTGCATGGTTGTTCACCAACCAAGGTAAGTTTCATGCTACCAGCTTCATGTTACAGTGTTGATGGTCTCCACTAGTATTACAGTCCATGGGTTTCCGAAGCTTATTACCTACTTAATAAGAAAATTGGATACCTTTTACTTTACACTATGTTTGGATAAAATTCTTGAGGGAAAGGAAAGTGAGGGAGAGAAAAGTGGAAGAGAGGATAATTAGAGGAAGAGAATATTTTCTATCATCTCTTGTGTTCGGAAAGAGGTGATGGGAGGGAGGAAAATTATAAATTCTTTTGTTTGGGAAATGGTGGAAAGTGTGGGAGAAGAATATAAAATATGTTGAAATAATAATTTTATCCTTCATAATAAATTCTATTAAGATATTTGTTTAGGTAAAATTGTAATTTTTAAATTATGTAAGGGTAATTGAGTCATTTAATAAATTTAGTATGAGAACTAACAACTTTCCTCCTATTTTTTAGAGGATTGGTTTTGGTGGGGTATAGAGGATTAGAGGAATTAGAAACTTTCCTCTCCCCCACTTTTCAAACATTTTCCAAATACAACAATTTACCTTAATTCTCTCACTTTCCTCTCTCTCCCCTCACTTTCCCCCCTCCCAAACAAACACAGTATTAGTGTTAGTGGACAACCATGTGGGTCTCGATAGAGGAAAACTCTAAAGACAGTCATCATCAGCATTCACAGCACAAGATGTTTTCCGAGGAACAGGCACCTGGATAACGCTTTAACATGTTTTCTCAGCCCTTTCTTATGCATTAATGACTGACACAACTTTTCCATGGAAAATCAGTTTAACAAAAACTCTTAAGGTTTATGATGGAATAGTCGACCGAAAGCCTCTTACAAATATTAGCTGAGCTTGGTTTATGTTGCAAACAAATGTAAATTGTCAGCCCTTAGTGTCAATTGTACATCTGCATATTCTTACCACTCTGTCCCTGCCAAGAAGTGTAGCCAATGTTTGAAAAATAGACTTGTTTTGAGAATGCCACGTAGAACTCACCTCGGAAGATGTCATTTTTGTTGTGGTTTCTTCTGCTTTAATTTTTCCTTATTTCATGTTATGACTTCTATTGCAGCTATAGTTTGTTCAGAATGTTTGATGATTTAGTACTGCTAGCAAAAGGCGGCCTTGTCGTCTACCACGGTCCTGTGAACAATGTTGAGGAATACTTTTCAAGACTTGAGATAAATGTCCCACAACGTGTTAATCCTCCCGACCACTATATTGACGTTCTGGAACGTAATCAGCCAAGTGCCAGCTCAGGTGTGAATTATGAGGAGGAACTTCCTGTCAGATGGATGCTTCACAAAGGGTACCTTGTACCTACAGATATGCAAGAGATTGCTGCTAAACTGGGTACGCCACCAGGGGGCATGCATTCATCACATGCCGCAAGTTCTGCTGGCAGTGGCATGGAGGATAGATCTTTGTCTGGGGAGAAGTTAACCAGGAAAACTCCAGCTGCATTTCGGCAATACAAATACTTCTTTGGCAGGTATATTCTTAATTAGCGTTTTTCCGGATAAAATAGCTCCTCGGAAAAGTATCATTATTTATTTTCTTCTCTCGATGGATACATCGTCAAACTTTTATGCAATCAATCTACTGTTGCCTCCTTTTTCTATGTCACCAAGTAGTCTCTTTATGCTTTGTACTAATTTCCCATTACCTCTCTTTGTGCCAACTGAATTTTGCACTAGCACCTTGCCTCCCCAAGGGTAGGAGGAATGATTTCACCTTCTGGCGTACAAGTATCATGTATCCAACGTACAATATCTTGCTTCTATTTTGTTACCCAACTATTAATCCTCTCTATCTCTCAGGATTGGTAAACAGCGAATGAGGGAAACTAAATTGCTAGCAACAGATTATTTAATCTTATTGCTTGCTGGAGTCTGCTTGGGAGCGCTTGCCACATTGAACGATCAAACTTTTGGTGCAGCTGGTTTTACATACACTATCATTGCTGTCTGTAAGTAGGAGAACTCATTAGCCCAATTTGCAAGTCTTGAGAACTTAGTGTTCTCATTTCCCTTTTCGGTTCAAAATTCAATCTTATTGAAAGACCACACATAATACAGCAACAATTTATGCTTATGTTGATTGCAATTGTTGATAATCGAATATGATATTTTGAACTAGAAGTTCGGTCTTGCTTACTGTTACTTCGTTGCTGAGTTTCAGCTCTGCTATGCAAAATAGCAGCTTTGAGATCATTTTCTCTTGAGAAGTTACAATATCGGAGAGAAAGCGCCTCTGGCATGAGCAGTTTGGCTTACTTTCTTGCCAAGGATACCATCGACCATTTGAACACTGTGATCAAGCCTGTGGTGTATCTTTCTATGTTTTATTTCTTCACCAACCCAAGATCCACCTTTTTGGATAATTATGTGGTCTTGCTCTGCCTTGTCTACTGTGTAACTGGTATAGCTTATGCACTGGCAATCTTTCTTGAACCGGGTCCAGCACAGCTGGTGAGTGATGGTGCTACCTAGTGAAAATTATGCCTGTTTATCAATTCTGACTTTCCTAGCTCAATTATTTTAACTGGGAAAGTTTCTTTTATTTCAGTGTTCGGTTCTGCTTCCAGTTGTTTTGACTCTAATTTCGACCAGGACTAGTAATAGTGGGGCTATGAAGCATATAGCTTACTTGTGCTACCCTCGATGGGCTTTAGAAGCGCTTGTGATTGCAAATGCTAAGCGGTACGACGCTCCCCTTTTCTCAATTTATTTTGTTTACTTCTTGCACCCTTTTTTTTTTTTTTTTTGGGAGGAAAGTTTACTTCTTGCACCTTGATCAGCAACTAGAATAAACGATACATATGAGGAAATCCGGTTCGCAGTTGTATACAAAATGTACCAAAATGTTTATTTCATAACATTGGTTAAAAATGGAAGTCCATGAAATAGCAACAAGAAAGAAGAGAGGTAAGTACTGTTAGCATTAATTAGGAGATAGGAAATGTTTCTCGAACATGATGGACTGGGCACAATGGAAAAAGTGCTGGCATGCCGCGTCCTTGCTTGGTGTTGATACCAAAAAAAAAAAAAAAAAAAACTTCAAAAAAAATAATAATAAGAAAAACAAGGAGTTCATTGTCTTGGAAATAGATGCTGAGCAAACTGCCATTTTTTCTGCATCTATGGCTAACGGTGGTCATTTATTTTGTTCAATCAGGTACTATGGAGTGTGGTTGATTACCCGTTGCGGTTTACTTCTGAAAAGTGGCTACAACCTGCATCACTGGGGTCTTTGTTTATCCATCCTATTCGGCATTGGTGTATTTAGTCGTACTGTAGCATTCTTCGGCATGGTGACCTGTCAGAGGAAGTGATTCTCGCACTTCAAACACCAACTCTTTGTCAATACCATATTAAGTGAGGAAACTGGAGCTTCACATTCACGGCAACTGGAGGCTTGCGGATCCCAAGCAGTGGGAGGGAATTTGAATAATTCTAGCATGGAGCTATCAAAGACTGTCAACTAAGTGTAAATTTCAAACATTTTCATACGTCAAAATCTCACCATTTCAACAGCTAAGTTGGTGACACAGCTTCATGCCACTGTATACAAACTTTCTGTGACACAATATTTGTCAAGAAAATAAAACGGATTTGGCCGCATGTTCTAGGATGTGGCTTATGGACATTTATTTGTTATATAGCTCTATTAACAAAGGGAAATCTTAGGTGCACCGGGTTTTCGATGCACTAAATATACTGAATGAATAAAACATCAACAAAAGTTTTGATTTAAAAAAAAACAATTCAGTACCAAGAGATTTACATATTTATTAAAATATATTTTTTAAATGTTTTAAAAAAATTTTGAATTTTTTTTTATAACGAATCACATATAACATCTATATTTTATATTCTAACATAATACTCATTTAAATCTAAGTTTAAGTTTTGTTAAAAGAAAATAATTATATTGTTTTCGGTACAGGTATCTAATTGCACCCATTAATAAAATGTTTTTGGTATTATTGGAATAAAAAATATACATGTAAAAAATATTTCAATTTGGTTAATCACAAATTTTCAAAACTAGTAATTGTAATTGAATCCAAATAATCGCTTTACATCAATCCAATTAACTAATTATAACATATTCGATTCCATTAACGAAAATTTTTATTTGATTCCGTTTAGTTTTTTCATTAACCAAATTTTCTAATTTTTATAGGCTACCACTGATTTGTTTTCTGTGAATTTTATTAATATTTTTATCCACCATCCAGTCAACACTTTTGTGGGATGGAGACGCACAGTGGGCCAACATGTTAAGGCAAAATGTAAGGGAATCTAAGACAATCCCAATCCTAGCAGGATTTTTTTTTTACTTTTATTTCCCTAAACTTTTGGGACTCTGTCTCATTAGAGAGAAAGACAAAGCAGCAAGTAATAAAAAGAAAGACAAGGGGATGAATACACCGCCCGATTTTTTTTCTTAAAATTTACCTAATTTACAATAAATTTTTAATTGTATGTAATAATAATAGATTTTTCGTAATAAAAAAAAGTAAAATTATACTCTTTTTTTATTGTAGAAAGTTTAAATATAATTACAAAAATTTAAAATTTTGTTGTAATTCAATTAATTCTCAAACAAAAAAAACTTCGAGTCATCTACTTTTTCTATTAAAAAAAAGAAACATGCTTCATCAGCCGCTTGCTCTTACCAGAGGAGGACAGGAGGCCCTTTTTATTAACGTTAAAAGTAGTGAAAGCCTTCGACCACTGTTTAAGTATTGTTAAGTTTAAATAAATTATTTTTATATTAGTTATTACGTTAATTAATTTAAAATAAATATTTTATACATATAATCAAATTAATAATTAAAAAAAATATTATTTTTAAAATACAGTCATTAAAACATAAACTGAATCAAAGGTAAAAAAATATATGTAATCACTACTAAAGTGGTGGAAAGCCCCTTCTTGTTTTTAGAAATTTGGCGCTATTAATGTAAAAAAACAGAGTTGAATGATGAAAGTGGAGAACGGAAAAGATATGCAGAACATGGTTCAACTATTTTAAGAGGTTGGATTTTGTTGGATTTTATAAGAGATGTTTGATGTTTAATTTTACTAAAATTAAGCGATGTAATTAAATTTATAATTTATTGATTTATGTAAATAATATTATAAAATTATTAAGTTGTTTTACTTTTTTTTTAGTATCAAATTTTAATATTACAAGAGACTTTAAAATATTATTTTTAATATATCATTTTTATTTTAAAAAATTGCAAAATTAAAAACAAATTTTCATAAATTATAACAACAGTATAAAATAATAAATCTTTTACAAAGAAAACAACATCATTTAATTCAACCGACAAGTAATTCCACGCTCATCCACAGTGTTCTATCCATTTTCCCACAAAAAATTAAACAGTAAAAATTCAATCGCGAAAAACCCTAAACGCAACAATTAAAGCAGCAAAATGCCAACAGCTAAACGGCGTCGCAGTAAGCGTGTAGCGCGGGACTGGTCAACCCCTCCACTCGGGCAAAACCTCGGCGCCCTTTCCCCTGTAACAATCTCTCACGAAGAGATCCTCCACATAGAACCCGGGCTTCCCCCAAAAAGTCGGGTAGTTGGGAAAAAACAACACGACAGCAACGGAGACGTCCACTCCGCCATCGCTCCTAAGCGTCTCGGCTTCTGGGTCCACCAGCGGGTGGTCGAGATGGAGGATACGGTCGAAAAGGGTAGTGGAAGGGATTTCCGGGAAAGGGGTGGGGGAGGTCTCCAGAAGGAAGACGTTGACGGTGAAGGACTGGAAAGGCGGGCAGTTGAAGAGAGTGGACGAGAGGGAGGTTTCGGTGGCGGAGCATTGGTGGCCGAGTCGCTCGAAGACCGCCAATTGGTGGATGAGCTTGCGGATGAGGGGGACGTCGGCCGGTGTTGACAGGCGGACACGGGAGAAGATAGGGTGGCCAACGGGTGTGGAGCCGGAGTCTGGAGCGCCGGTGGGTGAGGATGGTGCTGGGGCTGGTGGTGGCGGTGGTGCAACAGCAGCAGCCATTTTTTATTGTTTGTTTTTGGTAGGAAAAACAGGGACAGTACTGAATGAAATGAATTGGGGAGAGAGGAGAGCAGAATCTGTTCGAACTATTAACTGAAAAACTGGTCATTATAGGATCGCTGCCGCTGGTTGGGAAGTGAGAACAACATGGGTCAGTTTTACGATTTTTAATAATTTATTTTTTTATTAAAAAAATATTTGTGTATCCTCATGATAAAATAAGATTAAAAATTATTAATTTTATTTAAAAATTATATTATATTTAAAATGTTAATTAAACAAATGTCCGGCTTCACAGCATTTAGTTTGTGGTCTTGAAGGTCGTTTTTCAAAATATATGAGAACGGTTATAATTTTTAAGCACGGATTAAGAGATAGAATGTTTTTTCTCAAAAAAAAAAAAAAAAGAGATAGAATGTTTAGTCTAAAAAATTATTTTGATAGTAACAATTTTATAATTTTTAATGATAAAATATATATTTTAAATAATAAAAAATAAAATAGTAAAATTTTATTATTAAAAATATAAATATTATTATTTAAAATTTAAATTTTATTATTTTCAGGAGATTTATCAAACACCAAATCAACGGCATCTAAAATTTTTCTCATAATTTTTAGTTGAGTGTTACTGAATGTCGCCTTTTGGAACGTGAGAACACATAGGAATCTTTGTAACCTCATATGAACGAAAAAGGAAGAAAAAACAAAAACCGACGGCTTCAAAATTCCAACGGATAATTCAATGCAAACTCTTCAATCTCAACATTTCACATTAACATTGTAATCATCGTTACCATAACTATGTTATGAAAATTATTTTTAATTCTTGTATAATAGTTTTATAATTACACAATGATTATATTAGTCAAACTAAAAAAGAAACCGAGCACTATACCCAAATGTCTCATAATTTGAAGATTAAAATTAATATATGATTTTTCTCTTTTTTTCGTTCATATATTAAAATGTTTCGACCTTTGTATTTCTTAACAAATATATCCTAACCTTACCTTTTAAAAGTAACAATTTGGCCTACGTATAATCTTTATCTATCAAATCTATCTTGCGGTGAGCAATGGAAACTATGTTAGCCCCAATGATGTGGCGGGCTGACTTGGCCTAAAGGTGTGACATGGGCAACAAGTGGAGGCCACGTCAGAGCCATTTAGACATTGGGCCTATTGGGCCTTTAAGTAAATCTAGCCCAAACCCAATTACAAATTTTAGAATTTAATAATTAAAATCAAAACTGAAAAGAGATTAAAATAAAATTAGCAAATTTTTTTGGAAAAAACTAAAATCTGAAACAACCACTAAACCTACATCCGCCCTTGACCTGGAAGCATGACAGTCTTGCAACCAATATTCCTCAAAGATTGCAGCAACCACGCTTTATCACGAAATGTAGCAAGCAAGGCGATCTCAAATTAAAGGCAATTGTTTAGTCATTAATTTGTCATGTCATTATGGAACCAATTCTTTATGAGATTTATTTCGGAAATAATTCTTTTGCTAAAATTTTTACAACAGGTAAAATTAAGGCTAATTTCAAAAGCAAATACATTTGTGGATCTGAAATATGCTTATGAGTTATGTCTATTCTTTTTCTAATTCACGTTCACTAATAATAATAATAACTTAATTTATTGAAAATAAGAGTACTTCTAAAAAGATTTATGTCAGATTTAGAATACGAAAAACTTTATGTGAATGAGTTTAAAAAAATATATAAGAGAAAACAATTGGTGGGGACAATATATAAAACAATCATCGTAAGAAATCTGGGTATGCAAGATTTAGAATAAGGAAAACATTATATGAAAGATTTAGAAAAAGGTGCATTCTGTGTATAATGTATGAAAGTGAGTTCCATTTTCAAATGGTCATATTTGATTTGGCCATACGGCCTCTTGGGTTTTCCACTAGAATACTTTCGGGCGCTGGAATTTAATGGCTATTTATTTAGACCATTTGGCAATGTATTCACACATGAACACTCACTATATCTGCAGCTTATGAACCTAACCTGGAGGCCAGCATGCTGCTAGCAACAACAATTGTATTTATCTTTTTCTAGAAAAAATGAACGCTCGATCAACTGGCACGCTGTTAATTCCGGGTTATGCATTATGTAATATGTACCTCCTTAAAGCTTACGTAGTAGTATTGCATTCTTGTTGATTTAAGGCTGCGCTGATATATGGAGCATGTATGATTGCTGGCTCTTTTCTTAAATTTAGTATTGGGGTGATATACTTGTGTTCTTTTTTTTTTGACCAACTATATGCCTGTGATCTATTTATCTGCAAATTCAGCTTTCCAATGAGGTAATTATGCTCCCTTTCGCTAATATTATATTGCTAACAAGATATTAGTAATATCTTTAAGAAAGGAAGCTGATTTTGTAAGGATGGATGGGAAGACATTAAACCCATTGCGAAAATTTGCAAGAAATTTGAGATTTTAATGACTGGGATTTACTTTTTGCTCAAATTCAGTTTTCTTGTGGAGAAAATTTCTCAATTCAAAACAGACTAAAGGGTGTTTAAATGTTAAACGTAAACGTAGCTACTACGCTGGGTTTTTTTTTTTTTTTTTAAATGGAAGGCCACACTTCTTGTCCCTTCATTTGCAAATAAACATAGGGAAAATTGCTGCAATCACCTTCGATTTTCTCGAGTTTTCCTTCTAATAATCAAATATTACTAAAATTTCATCTTGTCAAAACTTCATTAACATTTTGTACAATGCCAGCAGCTACTTGGCTAGAGCAGCAAGCAAGCAAGCATATCAGATTGGCCAAAATCTTAAATTGGTGCCCAAAAGAACAGAGAAATCACACAATGAAAGGCAACGGAGTTGCATACAGAAAGAGAGCAGACTTCCATAAACAGATTATAACAGATGTTAAGGCAATTGCAGAAAACAACAAAAGAACTGCTTGCAATTCCTCAATGTTATATCCATGTCTCATCATCATCATCATCATGGTAGAAAGTAAAAACTCAGAGCCATGATAAACCCTAAACTGAAACCCGACACTTAAACTGGTAAAAACCCCCACCCACAATCCACAAAAGACTCAAATGGCATTGGCATCACCGTAAGCCTCAAGATCCGGACCAGTCAACCTGCAAATCCTCCACTCAGGCAAAACCTTGGCACCCATTTCCTCATAAAACTTAATAGCATTCACATTCCAATCAAGAACCACCCACTCCACCCTCCCGTACCCCATTTTCACCGCCTGTGCCGCCACCGCCGCCAGCAACATCCTCCCGAATCCTTTCCTCCTGTAACACTCCCTTACGAACAGATCCTCCACATAGAACCCGGGCTTCCCTAAAAAAGTCGAGTAATTGGGAAAAAACAACACGAACCCGGCAACCGAGACATCAACACCTCCGCCGCCGACGCTCCTGAACGTCTCGGCTTCTGGGTCGACTAGCGGGTGGTCCAGATGGAGGATACGCTCAATGGGGACGAAATCGGGGGACAGGATTTGGGGAATTGGGCTTGGCGAGACCTCCAGAAGGAAGATAGTGAAGGACTGGAAAGGCGGAGAGTTGAAGAGAGTGGAGGCGAGGGAGGCTTCGGTGGCGGAGAAGAGGTGGGTAAGCCGCTCGAAGACAGCCATTTGGTGGATTAGCTTGTGGATGTGGGGTACGTCGGCGGGTGTTGCCAGGCGGATTCTCGAGAATATTGGGTACCCGACAGGTGTGTCGTCGGAGTCTGGAATACCGGTGGGTGCCGATGGTGCCGGGGCTGGCGGTGGCGGTGGTGCTGCGGCGGCGGCCATTTCTGACGGTTTGTTTTTGGTTTGGAAAGGAAAAGAGTAAATTAAACCAATGGGAAGTCCTAGAGAAGTAGAACTGCGTTCCGCAAAGCGCTAGAGAATTGTAGGAACGTGGGCTGCGCTCTCGCGTACCTGTAGCGATTGGCTTTCATAGATGGCGGGATCGAAGAAATATCATTAATACAACGGTATTAATTATTGTTATAATAAAATTAGTAAAATAAAATATAAAAAATTATAACATTAAATTTTGTTATAAAAAAATTAACACTATTATAAAAATATTGCTCATTGTTCTATTGTTGATATTCTTCTATTCTCTTCATTCACGCTTCTTATTATTTTCGTTTATATATTGTGCGGGCTCCTTATTCTTATTATTATTATTGACTATATATATATATAATTCTATGTAAGGAGAATTGATTGAGATACTGTAGGGTTGGACTTTTATTTAAAATATCTGCCTTTAAATAAATACAATTTAAGATATAAATAAAAAATAATGACTATAATGAAAATCAATTGGGTAGTTATATAAGAAATAATAGCTATGATGGAATTATGGCTATAACAAAAATTAATTGTCCAATTTAATATTTTTCATAGAAAACATTAATAAGTATAGAATTAAGAAATGAGAGTAATGACTATAATAGAAATTATTCAAGGACTTAAACAAGAAATAATGACTATAATAAAATTAAGTCAAGAACTTAAATAAGAAATAATGAGTGTAACACAAATTAATCAAAGACTTAACTAAAAAATAAATAGTTATGATAAAATTTAATCATGCAATTATAGAATTAAATAGTGAGAGTAATGGTTTTCACGAAAATTAATCATGTACTTAAATAGAAATAAGTAACTATAGCGATAATTAATCATGGAATCATGGTTATAACAGAAATTAATCACACACTCTCCTTCACAGGCATATCCAGGCTTTACATTGACTTGAAGCTTTACCCTAGTTGTAGTCCTTTTTAAACTCTTCAGTGCATGCAAGTTTTATCCAACAACTAACATTACCCAAAAGAACAATCCGAACACTTATTCTGAACCGAAGGCGATCGCTAGGATCATCAACAAACAATTTGAGCATTCTAGAATAGCCAACCGTAAGGACAATGACACAGGCCAGAGACAATCTGGCCATCAAACATGCTGCTTCCACTGCTTAAACTTTGTTGTTATCGTATCGACAACAGTTCCTATTCGAACAAACGCTTTAATAATCCATGCTGACGGGAGCTTGAAAATGGATTTCTTCTAGCCAATTTCATTCAAATAATTGAAAGATCATTCTACTCCTAGGGTCCTATCTAAAAACAATAGTGAATAAGTTACACATGATCTTGCAGGCCCCTCTTCAGCCTCAAAATCTAATTTCCCATTTTCACATGATAAACAAACTTAAAAAGTCCGATTACAAAGAAACTTCATGAAGGTCCATCCACATAGTGTCCCGTTTTTCTCCTATGGCGGCTAAAATCCGATACGAACCTGAAAGAACGACCACATCCCTCCACCTTGCACTCGTATGGCTTCTCCCCCGTGTGAACCCGAATATGCTCGGTCCTAGCCCATGCCCACTTGAATGTCATAGAGCAACCCTTCCACGGGCACTTGAGGGGCCTGTTATCTTCATGAACACGCTGATGAATTACAGCGTATCTGTGGGAATTAAATCTTTTCTCACACCCTTCGTACGGGCACCGGTTGCGTTTGTGCAATGACAGCTCTGCCTTTGTCTCAAAACTCATGCGGCAACCTTCTATGTCACATTTGTGAGATCTCTTTGCAACTTCTTTCTTCTTTAGATGATGAACTGAAACATCAGGAAGCTTTCTGGCCCTCTTTGTTGCTGGATTCTCCTCAGTTGATCTCTCAGAATCAATTCCACTCCCAGTTACTGTGACTTTTCCAGCCCTTGGTCTCAGTCCTTCACATGGGCTTCTAATGAAGCCATTGCAATCCAAATTGTTTTCGTTTGCCTGCTCCAATTTATTTTTTCTCTTTCTGCCCTTTCCAATACTTAATCTAGGGTTCAACGCTCTGGACTCGATCCCTTCTGGTTCAGATTTGCGATTTAGCGTGTTTTCTCCAGTGCAGGATTCTTCTTCAACTCTGGAAGAATTCTGAATTGGAAAAGAAACAGGCTGATTTATCTCTCTAACATGGCCAGAAACTGGTTCCTTCTCACTAATTAAACTGGTGGATCTTAGAGATTCTAACTGGCTCTCAGCATTAGAAGTCAAGCTGGTATGCAATTCAGCTTTACAAGAGTTCCCCCTAGGAACTTCAGAAATTTCTTCCACTTGAGTAGAGGTGGGCTGATCTATTACGGTTTGTTGGTCACAAAGCGATAGATATTCCCCTTCACTTTTATGAGAAGGATGGATTGCCTTCGGCAGGTCCTCTAAAGCCAAACCAATGCACGAGTTAACTGCCGAACAGGGCTCCCTGAGAATTCCAGAACTATTATGCACAGACAGAGAAGATACCTGACTTATCTGCCCAAGCTTACCTGGAATGAGTTCCTCTGAGCCATTTCCACCCACAACTTCAAAATCTTGCTGCACTTCTTCTATGGCATAGGATTCTTGTGGACATTCACCACTTTCTTCCAGAAACGTAGCTGTCTGGTTTATTTGTGTGCTGTTCTGTGAAAGACATTGGTCAAAACTAGCACTGCTTGAAGATTGAAGTTGTTGTTGCACTCCAGTATTCGAGTTTACATGATCATTAACCTCACTGCTCATGCAAGATTTTTCCATGCCTACCATCGCAATTTGTCCCCGGGGAGAATGAATAAAATGTGAAAATCCTGGATTAGCAGGTCCTGAAACCTCATTCATCACAATATCAGCCTGGGCTTCGCTCTGTCCTTCAGAAACCACATTACATTTCTCATTCAGATTATTAATACTTTCCATGTGATCCTTGGTATGCATATCGACTGTTTCAGCTGTACTAACGACTCGAATGGAGAACTTTGTAGCATAAGATTTCTCATTCTCACCCCCTTTTCCAGTGGTATGTATCTCATGTTCCTTATCAGGACCAGGACAGGTAGTTTTAACATCAACATTCTCAGTGTTTGGTTCCTTTTTCGATCTCTCCAAAGCTTGATTCTTGAGCTGGCCCATGTTACTGTCAAGAGCTGCCAGACCAGCAACAAGTGAACCAGCAACTTTTGAAGTAGAAGAAATTGAGCTTATACTACCACTTGCTTTGTTCATGTGGACTTCATTCAGCATTTCAGACATCTCAGTGGGAGAGAAACACAGTTTTGAAGAACCATTTGGCATAGTACCAGTATTATAGGTGTCTGTGACAGAGGATTTACCAGCATGATTTTCGGTATCTTCACAATGAGTAATTGAAATGCCTTGAGTCAAGTGCTTACTGTAGTGTCCTTGAAAACCGCTTGTGGAACACCCTGTTTTTACTCTGAACTTTTTTCTAGAATATTGGATAAGTTTTTCCTCCTTTTTAACACAGATACCACCTGAATTCATCCCCGATGCTTTAACATTGTCTGTTACAATTTTGTCACATGAGCTAGAACTACTAGGCTGATTCAACTTAATTCTTGACCGAGATCTTCTGGACTGCCATTTGATGTTCAAGTATTCTGAATTGGGACTTCTATCATAGAATAATCCACTCAATGCTAATGCATGCTGAACTTGCTTAGGTGTAGATTTCTTTCTGACCTTTACACAGTACTGTAAATTAATACCCAGCTTTGAGGTCCAGTCTTCTCCAGATTCATCATGCTCTTCGTCATCAATGGCAAGATGTATCAAGTTCAGATGTTCCTGGGATGCACTATCTGATGAAACTTCCTGATAATTGAACGGACTATTAATTTCCTCTGCAACAGCAGCTGCATGAGCCTTCATTCTCCGATAGTCTACAAGAATGGAAAACTATTAGTCAGGGAACAGTTTGCAAACCAACAGGAACAAACGAATGACAGTTCGATCTCATTTTACAAACCTGAATGGCAAATTATAAGCAAGTTTGCTCCACCTTTAGATTGTAACATCTCCTCAATTTGTATAGCATGCTCCAGGCAGAATATACGAGGTCTCAGAAATTTAGAGGAAGTGTTCCACCCTATGTTCTCTGGCAGATTCCTTGGTGGAATGGAATCATCAGGAACCGTGGGGAGATCATCTACAAGCACAAGTACAGAACTTATTAATTCACATTAGCACCTGATGTGTCCCAGTTGAGCAAAAAGTAAATGACCCCTAAACCATTTCATGTTTCCATTTGCTTCCATGGAGGTACCATAACCATTTCTATGGTTTCACCCTACATGTCATCAACTAGAAAAAGGTATCCCTTACAATTAAAAACTTGAGGAAGCAAAAGAATAATAGGCCATCAACCTTTATTAAAATTTATCCACAATAAATTTCCTTCAGATAAGGGCTAAAGACTATAGATCAAGACATTCTATCTAAAATTAACTTCATACCGCATAGAATGACCGGCAATAAGATTTAATTGATGATAGTATATAACCATCAGAAAAGGAAAAGAGCTTTCAAACAAATACCTGAAACAGAGTCCTTAACAGTACCAACAGGGTCTACAGAATTTTCAGATCTTTCAACTCCTGATATTTCTTCAAGCAAAACATGATCCGCAGACAGAAGCTCTACTGATGCTCTCTCAGATGGTTGGACTACAGACATAAATGGAAAACCAAGGATCCCACAAGCTACACATGCCAATGCTCCAGAATCAATTTGAAAATCACATGACAGATCACAGTCATCTGCATATAGATCATTAAGTGTTTCCATATACAAGCTCATCTCCTTAAACAGGTCATTTTCATCAATGTTATTACTACGTTCACAATCACTGGGGGAAACACTTCCTCTTGGTGCGGTAGCAACAGAAGGTGTTACAACCGTCAATTGAGAATCTTTACTTGCAAAAGGAAGCGAATCGGGGTTCCATATTGCTACATGATAAGCGGAATCTTTAGCTAGAAGGAGACTGACATTTTTGTTTTCTGTTAACAAATCTTCTATAAAAGCCTTCTTTACTGCCAGCTCTCTGTCTTCCTTCTGACGATCTCTAAGCCGGGAACTCCGTGCACCTGGTAGCAAATATCTTGGCACTCTGGCATCAAAATAAATCTAGCAATGAGAAAGAAATCAATGATGCACAGCACCTAATAACTCTGTGAATGCAACAAGAAAAGAAATGTAACCCAATAAGCAAGTTGGTAAACATAGGGTTACACAAATGTAATAGCATAAGTAACACACACCAGACATTATACCCAAAAAAAATATTGACTCCCCATATCACATCAATAAGTCTCAAATGGGATTAAAGTAGAAGACGGCTTGTAACTGAAGCTGGAAGACTCTAACAATGAATCCACCTACTCAACCTAAAAACCAATTTCAAGCAACACCTAATAAGGGACTTGCCGATGATAAACAAAAGTTGCTGTATGAGTTTCAGTAGCACCACACTACTGGAACAAATAGACAAGATAAAAGATATAATGATCAATCTTCTACATAATAAGCTTTTTATCAACGAACCTTTCAAGTTCAAAAGCTTGTTTTGATGAAAAATAGGGAATTTTAGAGAATGACAATAATATTCATGCAGAAAATTTCATAAAGAAAACAATGTGATCACTTAGATCAACAAATTGCTGACCTTGAAACAAAGGACATAGTCAGCAGATATAGCAGCTGCTGATGGGAAAGCATAGGAAGATAATTCATAGCAGCTCTGCGCACTGCAGCTTCCTTAGCCACTTGAAGCCATTGTGGTGTCCCAAAATTAGCTGCTTCCCCACAGTTGAAACCTATAATATTTTATGTTTAAGAAAAGAAAAAATAGGAGAGAATAGACAAATCAAAGGATATCTCACTGAAGTTCCTAGCATAACAAATTGCCTAAAATAAATAGTAATAGTAATAAAATATACTAGCTACAGCATTCTAAGAGCGTAAACATCATTCTAAAAAAAATGGCTACTCGTATATGCCTGCCCATGAGCATGCATTTGTGTGTGTCTGAATGTGTGTAGGAGAGGGCACACATGTGCAAGTGTGCACACGTGAGAAGGGGGGGTGGGGGACAATGTATCTTATGAAAAAGCGTCAGAATAAGAGACTATGAACTGATAGTTATAGAATTCTAAATAAGAAAGAAACTATAAGCAATTACCATGGCTGAATCCCACATGGTAAGCCCTAGGAAAAGTCACTACGAATTCACCAGGATTCTGTACCAACCTAAAAGAGCATCACAGTTAATATGAGCTTAACTTCAACACAAAAGAAAGATAATAATTATTATCAGTTAACATCTATAGTCTATCAATTTTCCATTACAAGACCATAAAACCCCAAAAATCACACAAAGACAGTAAAACCAACATATTAATAAATTTCCTTTAAGGATAAACAAGATCACAGCCATGAGAAAATACAACTAAAGGATTCACATAAGGGGAAAAGAACCACTACTCACCTACAGCAAGGGATGCCGGATGAAACTACATCCTCGGGTGACAGAAGGGTCGTCTTCTCACCCAACAGCGTCAAAGCAGCTGAAAATAAATTAAACTGAAAATGTATTATAGAAAATCACGAGGAGATAGTAATACCAATTTTCCAATTCAAAAAAACTGTCCCATTAACAAGGAGGTGCTAAAACATGCTCACAATAACCTATAAGCTTCTGGTACAATTCAAGAACCCAGAACTCAGTAAACTTTAGCAACTATGAAACCGCAATTGGTTTGATAAATATCAAAAACATCACATACGTAGAAAATGTATATTGTTTAAAGACAAGTCCTTCATATATATATATATATATATATATATAGGTCTATTTAAAAGCAATTATGGTGCATACATAAACAGTTAGCTTCACATACAGTGTCCAATTTGGCTAAACCAAGTCATACATATCTTCAACTTTAAAAAATTCTTTGCAGGTTGTGAACTGAAAAATTTCAGTCTTAAATCCATCTGAAACCATGACTATTTACATTTTGGGGTACAATTTTGAAAGGGCCATTTGTAGCCAAACACCCATCAGGATAATATACTGAAACCGGATCATGATGCGTGCAAAATTTGACTGAACAACACAGAAAACAATAAGCTAGTTTATAAAGATCAAAAAGCCTCTTATTGCAAGCAAATAAATAAATGTCCAACATATTTTATTGAAAGTGCGTAATTGGAAACTTTTCGTTGGCATTTTTTAGATTGTAAGACAATTGCTTAAAAGAGAGCAAGAAAGAAAGAGAAATAAGGTTTGTAAGAATAAGTCCAGAATATTTAAAATCTTCAACCAGAGGAGCTATAATGATGAGAGTAGGGAACTATTCAACATGAAAGATAAACATGCAAGCAAAAAATCCTACACACCTAAGCTATCAATGCTACCACCATAAGCCTCGCTGCGGATAACTTCCTCAAAAGCAAATGCATAATCTCCAGGCACAGCATACCACGTCTTTGGAGAGCCAGTATGAAGAAAATTCATGCTGTGAAGCTCATGATCTTCAACATGCCAAGCAAACCAACTGAACAGCATACCAATATAGATCATAGGCGAAGTGACACCAGGTATGTCATCAGGCATAAAGCGCGTCAGCGAACCCGGTGAGCGTGCAATGAATTGCAAATTCCAGGGGCTATTTGAGAGTTTCCATCCAGCAGAACCTTCCATGTCATTATTAGCATGAGCACCGTTTTGCTTATAAGATCTTAAAGTATCCTTGTTAACTGACGTTGATGATGTAAGAGATGATTTGGGGGTCGATTCTAAAACCGTACTTGACTCATTCATTATAGAAGCATTGTCAACCTCATGACCAGGCTTCTTTATGTTATCAATTTTGATTTGTGTGTGATCTGGGTTATCAGTGCTCCTCCGATAGGACCGATATGATGCCCTCTTCCTCCTCCGTTTGTGAAAATATCGAAATTGTCCCTCTGGTTCCCCAAAACCTGATCCGGGAACATCGTTTGCATATTCAACACAGATAGGCTTATCTGATGCTGCCTTCCAAAACAATGCTTCGACAACCAATGAGTTAACCTCCTTAATCATGCCCAACATGTTCTTCGCAAAAGTCCTCGACTTGGATTCAAACTGTTCCAACGTATATGTCTCCCCACTCTGCCACACTTGCTTTTGAGCACCCACCTGTGGATTCTCATTAGCTGCTCCTTTTGTTCTCTTCACATTCTGTCCCAACTCCTGCTGCCTAGTTGTAAACACAGCCCTAAGCTCCCCGTCGTCAGTATGATCCCCTAACCCAGTTTTCGACGAGGAACAGACATTTGACGAGTCCACTTCAGCCCCCAGTTCCGGGCACTTTGAGAGGGACTTGTTAAGATTACAAAAAACATATCTTTTTGAAGGTTTAGGCACTGGTGGTATAACCTTACATATACCAAAGGCACTAGCTTCCTTCTCAATCTTGGAAATATAAGCAATTGGGTCTGCAAATTCAGTATCGGTGGGCCGGAACTCAGGAGCCAAGGGCAACCCTTGCAGCCATTTGGGTATCTCCACATTACCCATCCCAACGAAGACTCTGAGTCACACTAACAGCAGAGAGAAAACAGCTAGCGTATAACAAAGTTCAACACCCCAACAGCATTTACTTCAAAACCCTAGATTCAAAATTCGAACTTGGCGAAATTTTAGTACGGATTCTTCTTTTGCCACCGATTGAATACCCACATTCACTTCAAGAAATTAGGCAAAAAAAAAAACACTAATGGGAAACTAAAGAAAAAAAAAAGAAAAAAAAGTGGTAAATCAAACAGAAGAACCTGTTAAACCCGCGAGAACCCGCCTTCTTCAAGTGTGCTCAAACCGGCTGAGCGACAGGAAGAGGTTGGAGGTTTGCCAGGTTTGTTTTTTAGTGACATATTTTACCTATTAATCGGCGCAAGATAGTATTTTCTTGTTGGAATATATTAACGTGCACTGACGGGGCCCAGAGTGCACGTGTATATGGACCGTACGATTTTTTTTTTTTAATTTTTGTTGGAAGCGCGAAAAGCGTGGGCCCAGCGCAGCTTAGCGGCCGGGGCGGTGATAAGAAAATCGGGAAAAGGACGTCTAGGGTGCACAAAAGCGGTGCCGTCTCATGTTTATCCGGTGATCAACTATCTGATCAGGAAAATACATGGATTATTTATGATTAAGGTTTGTTATATAACTGGTTAATCATAATTGCAATGGCTTAATTTCTATGAAATTTAATTTTTTTTGACGAGTACTATAAGACTTTAATAACAATTTTATACCAGAACTCTATAACTAGAACTCTCGAAGCAATATTATGTGAACTTTTTTTTTTTTTACCGAATTGTGGCGAGAATGACATCAAGTCCCTCTACTAACCTCTACGTTTAGTATCTTTTAGCAATTCATGGTGTATGTTTAGATGGTCCAATTCTCATATTTGTCTTCTCCTCTGCCAAATACAAATCGACTATGGTGTATTACCTTGTTAAAAAAAAAAAACACTTATGGCTTCGGAGATAATGTTTGATTGAAGTGTGAAAAGGATGACCGAGGATCTTGGTCAGATTTGTTGTATATACTAAGAAGAATTTGTCCCGCAATAAGTTTGTGATCCGACCTGAACCGATGGGAAGTGGGCCGATCATATAAAGGGATGGTGTTGAATCTAGTTTGTGACTTGCAAAATAAAAAAGAGTTATAGAGCGTCAAAATAAGTTTAAATGAAGGTTGTTAGAATCAAACCGGTCATTAAACTGGAAAGTTAAGAGATTCAAGGTTCAACCGGTTTGACTAGTAAAATTCCGGTTAAACCGGTAAAATCAGTATTTAATATTAAATATATAAAAATTATATTTTTATATAACTTATATAATTATATAAAATGTTATATTATATAAGAATGATAATAAATATTTAAAATAAAGTGTATTTTAAGAATTATATTAATATTTACATACATTAAGGATATTACAATTAATATATTTAACAAAATATAATTTATAAAAATTAATTAAAAAAATAATATTTATAAATAGTGATTAAATATTAATTTTTAAAATTTAAAGATTAAATTGAAAATTTTAATCAATTGATGACTAAATTAATATTTTTAGTTAAAATTAGAGTTTTAATTATAATTTAGATAAACTTTTGGGTCAAATTATAATTTAAAATTTTTTGATTTAAATTGAACAGATTCAACCGGTCCGGTTTTTTACCAATTTTTTCGGTTTTTGACCGATTTTTTGGTTTTTGACCGGTTTTTTTCGGTCTAATCTAAATTATATTTTTAAGCTTGAACCGGACCGAATTTAAGACCGGTTCTCAATTTTTTCGATTGAACCAATCGATCCGGTATGATTCTTACTTCATTGGTTTAAAATTAGTACTTTAACGACTAAGTCAATAATGTGTGAATATAATAAAGAATATAAAATTTAAAGAGAATAAAGTCATTCTTTTGGGAATTGTTCTGTTTAGAGTATTAATGGAGAATTTTGTCAATTCTCATTTTGTCATCTAGCATGCGAATGAGAGGAATTCCCAAAAAGAGTCGCTACTTTTGCGGGAGAGATTCGTTATTGTCCCGACTCCCAGGACGTTCATTGAGCCTCTGACCATGGGTCACTGCTTAAGGATATTGGGCTTCTATTATCCTCAAAAGTTGGAAACATCTTGGGTATGTTTGATTTATTTATTATTAATTATTGTATATATTTGTTTGTTGTTATGAATTAGTGATTACTATTAATAATTATTATTAGTTTGTTACTGTTTAATAAAAAAATTGTAGTGCTAAATTCTATTGATATTTTTTATTAGTAAAACAATTAATTTTCCTTCAGTAGCTTTCTAATTGCAGCGCTTCTATCAAGCCCAACAACCCACGGCAAACTTGATTCCCCATTCAGTGGTAGGCCCATTGTCGAAGCCATTCTTAAAATTGGCCTCAGACCAACTGACCAACAGGAAAAAAAAAAACCCCCAAACCAATCCTGGGACTCCGTTTGAAAGATTAAGATCCTAGTCCTGTTACCTCTCTGATATTTCCTTTTTAATTCACTAGCACTGCTATAAGAGTTGGCCATCACGGAAAAACCGATGCGTTCCACATGTATTGTAATTTGCAAGTGGCTTAGACCGCAGGACAGGGAAACATAACTCGTGGATCTAATGTCTGAAAGGTTCAAGTTTTCTGAAATACGGAGGTCACTTCAACATTTGGCAGTGCGATTAGTTTTTGACAATTAGGGGAAGAACCTCCCATCTTCCCAGCTAATTTAGGATATATTTTTCTCTTAGCACAAAAAAAAATTTTGTAATTATGGATTGAGTCAATCTGTCTACGATAGATGGATTGACCCAATTTAATAAAAAAATAAATAAATAAATTGAGAGAACAGTTTTGAGAGGAGTTATAATTTTATGTGTGTTAATAAAGTGATATGTAACATTTTCTCAGTCTGTAAAAAAAAAACAGACAAACAAAAAGAACAAAAACAGATAGAGAGACACCTCTTCTCCCAAAAGCCAACACACAAAAATAAGTTTTCCAATTGATTCTCAAGACTAGATGTTTTTGTGCTATGGAAATAAAATGATTCTCGATATATTGTAGTATCATCTTGTAGCGAGAAAATCGTTTAATATCAGTGATCAGTTCTTAGTGAGAGTTTACAAGAAATAAATTTCTCTTCTGTCATCCTCATTTTATTTGATCAACAATTACTATAAGTTTTAACTCAATAATTCATCTATGATATTCAAAAATCTTGAGTTTGAGTATTAATCCGAACCAATTAATTAAAAACAAAGTAATTTCTTCAAATCACAAATATTTTCCAGGGTTTTAATAATGAAGTGTCAGCAGGGATTCAATAGCTGGCTGTATGGATCATGGTGCATCTCACTCAGGGACGGATCTAGTTTACGACAGGGGACAGTTGCCGGCCCCCCCCGCCCCCCCTCCCCCTCAGTTTTTTAAATATATATATTGTAGCTAAAAAGTGATAAGAATTGGGACATAGTGTAGTGGCAAGTGTAACTCTCTCCTATCAAGTTGTAGGTTCGAGTCCCTCCAACTGATTTTGGGCTATAGTTTTTTTTTAGTTTCCTTTTTATTCCTTTATTTCCTTTTTTTTTTTCAATAGCAATCCATTTCATTCTTTACTCTCAAAATCATTCCTTTAGATTCTCATTTGTATGTATTAATAAATATTATTTTCATTTATTTTAAAATTTGAATAAACTTTTCTTATATTTATACTAGTGATTTTTTTAAAAAAATATTTTAGTATTTTACTATTAATGAAGCAAATTATTTGCAATGGATATTACTAAAAAGGAAAAAAATATTTAAAAATGCGTGATATATCTAACATATATTTGTTTTTAAAATTGACTTCAATTTTACAAGATATAACATTTATAATAAATAATTTTTTTTTACTATGAACATGATAAAAATTTTATTATAAAATTACATTAGAGATAATTGATTAAATAATTAAATGATTGTTTATATAAAAAGGCATTTGATTTTATAAAAAATTTAAAAGATTAGAAATTATGGGATATTATTATGATATTTATTATTTAGAATAATTAATATAATAATTTTTTTATCATATGTATTAATTTTATTATTATATTTATACATACAAAATTCCCCCCCTCAAATTTGTTTCTGGATCCGTCCCTGATCTCACTGACATGTGATATCGCACCGGCACAAGTGCAGTGGTATTCTTGATCTTCTTCTTTCTTCGTCTTAGTCTATATTATTGTGCGTATTTCACAAAGGAAGCAAACAGGCTTCAAAAGAGACCCAAAGAGTTCAACATATATGTACAGCCTGCAGCACAATCTGAGAGGCTAATATCAGACAGGAAAACCAAGGATCCATCTCCATGTAGACCAAAAATAAACCCATTTTATGGAACGTGGAAGTATGAACCATACATCTCTTTCATTACGTAACAAAAACAATGTCCTTGTGCCGAATCTGTTGCGCTCAATTTAGGGAATCTCCACAAGTAATTCAGGCAAGCGGCACTATTGAAAATTAGTGTTAGAATTGTAAGTAATTACATACCCAACATCCGAAGTTTCATGAGAACTTCAAAGTGAATTAAAGCTTGCTTTGGAGAGCGCTCCAAAAGGCCAAATCAACACTTTTGTATATCTATTGCAGTTGTCTTTGTACATTTGCACTGAAAGTTAAGTACAAAGACAGATTACTTCAAAGAAAATAAGAGCAAGTGACAGTTTTTGTTCATGGAATTAAATAACAAATTAACCCGAAAATTAACTTAACATGAACAATAAAAGGAGAGAAGCTTGGAGGCAGTCCTAGCATATAGGAAGAGGAGCTCCATTCCACTCCCTGAGGCATTCCAGCATGGGGTCAATCAGCTTGCCTTCACACATAGCACTGAAAACCTTATCAAAATCCTCACCGGGAGATCGAGCCTTCTCACCTGTCAACAGATTAGTCCCCAATTCTTCCCTCACAAACTTGTATAATGGGTATGATCGGCATTCCTTTATCCTGTTTGGAATGGTGGCATTTCCATTCTCATACTCAATTCGGGCACTTTCCACTTCTTTTGGTAGAAGAGCCTTCAGCTCCTCCTCAAAGGCTCCAATCTTCAGGAAAATGGAGGTGCTCGAATTCTTCTCTTTGTCACCGTTTGCCAAGGCGTGATCAACAAGGACTTGCCTCAGCTTTTGCATCAGAGGGTAGGTGGCACTGCAAGGGTCATCAACATAAGCAAAGACATGCTCTCTGTCCACCACTTTGAGCAGTTCCTTTTCACAGAATCTTGATGGGTGAAGCTCGCCGTTGAAGCCCATTGTTAGGACTCTCTTGGCAACTTGACTCACCGTGTTCTTGACCGTGTTCTTCAGGTTCTCCTCCAAGTGCCTCAGGTCAATTGCTTGGCATAGAGCAACCAAGAAGGTAGAAGACATGAGCTTCAAGATGTCAACAGCCTCTGCTGTTTTTCTCGAGGAAATCAAGCCTAATGAGTTGACATCTTGGTTGTGTTGCTCTGCACTCTGGACATGAGTGGTGACGGGATTGGCAAGGTACTGGAGTTCTGAGCAGTAGGAAGCCATGGCAATTTCAGCTCCTTTGAACCCATAATCCAAGCTTGGATTGCGACCCCCAGTGAGATTTGAAGGCAATCCATTGTTGTAGAAGTCATTAACAAGCTCAGAGAATTGAGCAAACATTAGTTTGCCAATTGAAGCAATGGCCAGACGAGTGTTATCCATAGAAACACCAATTGGGGTTCCCTGGAAATTTCCTCCATGGAGAGCCTTATTCCTCGAGACATCAATCAAGGGGTTATCATTCACAGAGTTGATCTCTCGTTCAATCATTTTGGTTGCTGCTCTGATCACTTCAATCTGGGGTCCAAGCCATTGAGGAGACGTTCTAAGAGCGTATCGGTCTTGTTTAGGCTTCTGCAATGGATCAATCTCATGCAACTTTTGAGCTGCTTTAACGTAGGAGCTGCCATCTAAAATATGTTCCATTATAGCTGCAGCTTCAATTTGGCCGGGGTGATGCTTCAGTTTATGTGTCAAATGGTCTGTGAACTCAGGTTTGCCCTGCATAACTTCTGCAAATATTGCTGATAGAACTTCTGACAGAATAGCCAGAACATTGGCCTCAAAAAGCACCATGGAAGCCAGGCCAGAACCAACTGCAGTACCATTAACAAGTGCAAGACCTTCCTTAGGCTGCAATTCAAAGAACCCTCCATTGATCCCAGCCAAATTGAAGGCCTCAGCCGGGTTCAGTAACTCTCCGTTGGGCCCGACGGCCTTGGAATTGGGCCGACCTATCAAAAGCCCAGCAATGTAGGACAATGGGACCAAGTCACCGGACGCACTGATTGTACCTCTGAGGGGCAAAGTTGGGGTGATGCTGTGGTTGAGCAACTTGGTAATGGCTTCCAGGATTTCAAACCTTATGCCTGAGTAACCTTGGAGCAGAGTGTTTATCCTGACCAACATGGCTGCTCTTGTGGCTGTGTGCGGCAATGTGTGGCAAGATTCCGTGCCAGCACCAAAGATCCCAGCATTCAAGAATCTGTCAAAACAAACAAAATTTAAAAATATATTTTAGCAATTAGTCCAAAACAATATTATTGGTCTGGTCGCATTTGAGAAACAGGGATTATTACAGTTCTAAACGCAACGAGTAATTAATTTTCCAGTCATACAGATTGTTGGATTTCGTGTGTTTTTGTGTAATTAACGTGAAAATTAAATTCCTTTTTTTTTTTGTTAATATTCTGCAACATAAACAAAAATTTTATGATTGTTAAGAATTGTCAAGTAAAGGACCAAAAATTATTTTTCGAGTGTCTACGGTCTATTAATTTCATCTTTTCATTATAAAGATTGAGACCATTTCAACCAACTATATCAACCAGTAGCAGCAAGTCAACGACCACAGGACAAAAAAGGTATTAAAAAAAAAGAGATTATTTTTCAAGTTTCAACGGTCTATTAATTCCATCTTATTTTTTAAAAACGTGGACACCATTTCAACTATGTTAACAACTAGCAACAAGCGGACAACCACAGTAAATAAAAAATCGTTGGTTTTTTTTTTTTTTTTTACAAATGGGAGTGGAGAGAAAAAAGTAATGGTGGGTAGCATAATTTTTATTGAAAACATATAACCGAAATAATATTTAAATAATAATTAAAATTAATGTGTAATAAATATAAATTTGATATATAATAAATTTATACTAATAAAATAAAATTAATTCTTCCATCCGACAGCCTGTCTGTGTAGCTGAGCCCACTTTAGAAATAGGCATCGTTTTATTACGTGGTTTTAATACATAGTGACGTGTACCATCTGCTTAGTCGGTGTTTAACTATTCTGAGTAGGTGGAGGAGAATGAACAATTTTCAGGCTCCTCGTTGGCTACTTCTCATATCACATGACCATTGACCTCTAGCTAATTATGCGTCTCCCTCTCTGTCTCACTTGTGAAGCTATTAATGCCCAAGAAAAGTCTTGACTGCAAACATGATAATAACAAGCCAAACTCTCACAAAAAAAACAAAACTAGCAAAAAAAAAAAAAACTTTAGATTTATATAGAACAATATTTTATGTCCACACAATAATGCTTTTTTAGGGTTATCATTAATGTGGTATCTAATAAAATAATTAATATGAGATACATATATCACATTTTCTATAAGTTCAAACTTTGAACATGTCCAATAGATTGAGAACATTGTTTACATTTGTTTATTTATGAGTTCATAAAATCGCTAATTCAGTATAATTATTTTTCAATCGGAAGGAAAATTATTTCATTCAAAACCAATAATTAGGATTTAAGACAACTTTTTTTTTTTTTTTGGGATGGCATGGGAGGAAATGATTTTGGTATAACATCATCGAAGTAGGTTCTTTAATCGCCATTCACCAAAGTTTGTTGGACTAAAAAAATAATAATAAGTTCACACGTGCAAAGACCCTTTGCATTTATTTCCAACAAGCTCCATTTGTTTGCAACTGAATTTCCAATATGTTCCATTCCCAATCCCATTGACCCACGCAGATTTAAATTCCACAAAATCAGCGTTTAGTTTAGACCTCGAAAATGTAACACGGCACGTAAAAAAAAAAAATCAGCGTTTCTTTTGCGAACAAAGTGTTGGTTTAATAGTTGTAGCTGTACCCTAACTTTAAGTGACTTTACTTGTCAAAAATGACTATTATTAAAAAAAAAAAAATTAAAATTACTAATAAATTTTTTAAAATAGTTGTTCACGTGGCCACTATAATACAGCACTTAAAGCATACCTAACTAGTTTAAATAATGGAAACAAGAAGGCCAGAAAAGCCAGCAAGAGCATTAATTAGGAGGGGCTGGTACCACTGAAAGTGAATTTTTTTTTTCTTGTGTCAAATTTCGGGCCTAATAAATGAAATTAAATGTGCAATCTATTATCTATATGGCCTTCCATGCACCTAATAGCAGGAGAGGATCAGGGGAAGCTCACTAACATTCCAACTACCTTCCATCACGAAGATTGAAGAAAAGCGTGGGTATATCTTCTTGAGCATATATATATATATATATATGTGTGTGTGTGTGTGTGAAATTTTTATTTAATAAACAGAAAAATTATAAGAATATTAATATGGATATGCAATATATAAAAATGACTTAAAAAATAATGCAGTTTATTCAATTAATTATTATGTATAAAAAAACGTGACACTACATTTAATGTCTAAAGATTTTATGATCGTATCCATTTGAATGTGTATTCACAATCGCATTCATTTTTCATATCTCTATAATATTTTTAAAAGTTGTATTAGAAAAATAATCTTATTACCTTATAAGCTCCCATTGGAGGGCTCCGCCTTGCTTGGTTCTTCTATGGGAGGTTGCACCAAAGCCAGTGGTGACACCGTAACTATCGGTGCCCCTGTTCATGCTGTCCATAACCCAGTCGCTGCTGGCCTTCACCCCGGCTCTCGCCTCCTCCGATAACTCCACCTTGACCCCGGCATCATGCCTGGCAATTGCCGTGACTTGGCCTATGGTCAGGGTCTCACCTCCTAGCCTGACCAAAGGTTTCCTGTATTCTTCAACCATGCGCTTGACCTCATCTAAGTGGCTTCCTTTCAGTGAATCTGCTGCCATGGCCCAATTCAATGGGTCAGCCGTGCTAAAGCCCATAGAGCCATTGCCATTACATGCCTCATATGAAAATTCCATCTCTCTCTCTCTATGTGATTTTTTTTTTTTTTTGGGTAACTCTCAAATCTCAATCACAAAATGGGGGAGAATAAAAAAAATTGAGTATGCCCAATCTTAGCCTGGAGGTGCTAATTGCTATGCAAAATGATGCTAATTATAAGTTTATGTAAAGGAATTTTCAGGGTTACCCAAAATTCCTGAGTCTGCTCACCAAGATTTGGGTGCTTTAAATAGAGGGAAAGTTGGTGGGTGAGGATTTTACTTCAGTGTTGGGTGGGGTTAGGCAAAATGGTTAGTTGGAAACTGCACGTGGCCGTCCGATGGTCATGGAGCTAGACGGTTAGGATGGTGACACGTGGCACGAATGGGTGAGAGATACAAGAGGGTTTTGGTGGGGTCCAAAAATTGGGAGGTGTTTACTTGTCAAAGATTCTGGGGAGTGGAGAGAGAGAGTTCTCTGGCCTTCACGCTGCTGGGAGGAGTTAGGTGAATGCTGAGGCGATGTAAGCAACACGTCATCTCCTCCGCTGTCTCTCACTTTCCTCCGAAAATAAAAATTAGAAAATTATGTCGATTCCTCACCTACAGTAAGTTAAGTCCTTACGTTGAACTCATAAAAAAAAAAAAATTCTGAATTAGGTTAATATAAAAAAATATTACTAATATTATTTAAAATAATAAATTTAATATAAATTTTAGAAAGTAATAATTTACCTTTTTTAATTTTTTTTATAATAAATTTAATATATTTTAAAATTTCTTAAATAAAATTTATCTATTTCAATAAAATGATATTAACTTATATAATTATTATATTATCAAAATAAATATATTTTTATAAATTTATCAACAACACTGATAAATTTTATTTATATAAAATTATTGTGTTAGATTTATTATAAAAATATTCAAAAAAAATAAATTATTATTTTTTAAAATTGATTTTAAATTTATTATTTTAAATAAAATTTAAAATATTTTTATATATTAACTCTTTAAAATTTAATATGAATCACAAATCTCTTTTTTTAACTATATCAAAATAAATATGTTTTAAATAATCGCTTTAGTGAGAATTAAAATTCATGACCCTACCGTAAGTAAAAATACATGCTAAATGTCCACCAGATACGTTTGGGTCAAATTTGATGTGCACGGAAATATTTTTTAATTTGCATTCTGGGGACAGTGTTTCGCGTTTTCATTTGTTTTTCTTTTTTTTTTTTTTTACAATCACATATCTTTGTTTGCCGGAGTCATACTTTCACATTCTCATACTTAAAGTTAAAGGGAAACAAAAAAAAAGAATGGTAATGTTATATTTTTTAGAGTCTGACATTACCGCCTCAATGTAATTATCTTGGAGATCTAGAAGATGCTCTAAGAATTTTTTACTAAATTATGAAGGAAAATTTTATCCTTACTCCAAATAGTTAAATTAATAAGAAAATTACGATTATTTATATTATTTTACTATTTACACTAAATAATTTAATTTATATTTTACCAATAACAGTTATATGTACAATATATTTTCTGTCATTTACATTTTTAATTTAATTTTATTATTATGGAATTTATTTTATTTAATTCATTATGTTTATTAACATAGACATACATGTTCATCTATGTATTCATCTGTACTTTAATTATTTTTTTATAATATGCATGAATTGTATATGCTTAGACATATTCATATTTTTGATTTATTTTTTTTAATTATTATTGCTTTACAAATATTATGTTTAATTTTAGACATAATTATATTTACACCTAGTCCAAAATATTTTGAGTAAAAATTTTTTCTTTATTAATCGTATCAGTTTTTATTTTCTGTAATTTTTTAGATTCAATAACAGCAATATTACATTTAATATGTAAAAAAACAGGGAAAAAACAAGATATTTTAGTTAAGGGCATTTTTGCCAACGGCGTAATTAATGGTCCGTTTGTTTACTGTAAAATAATTTATATTTGTAAAATATTTGAAGGGGAAATATCTGTAATAAAAATAATGATTTTCCTTTATCATTTACTTATAGCACAGTTTATATTTTCCGTGAAAATAACTTCAGCTCTACAAAAAGAGAAGTTATTTTACCTAAAAATTTAAAAATTTTTCTCAAATTTTGCCTATATAAAATATTTTCCGTGAAATAAACGCCAGAAAACTTATAAAATTTTTTCTTCTAAAATATTTTACAGGAAACAAACACACCATAAATGCAAGATTCTCTTTTTTTTCGATTGTTACGTATTTTAATATAGCACAACGTGCTTTGGGTGTTCAACATGATAATTTCAACACTACATGTTAATTTCATTGATGTGCTGATTAAATCGGCAATCAACCAATGGAAGAAACCAGCTCAAACATCCACATCAACATTGACGTCTTTAGATCATAGAGAACAAGATGAAATGACTCATTATCAATCAGGAGGATTCACGGATTAAATTTGGGTGTGGATTGGAATAAGATGACCAACATATTCTGTAAAATCTTTTTTTTATCAAAAAAAATTTTGAGTGTGGGCTCCGCATTAGTATAATTTTTTTAAAAGACTGTTGAGAATATATCGACAATATTTATATATTAATTATATAAATGAGTTTAATCAATAAAAAGTAATAAAAATTTTATTTTTTAAAATAATCTTATTTAGTATTATTTTAAATTTATTTAGTATTACTTTAAATTTTAATTTAATTTTTTCAACTTTTTGTTAAAAAGCTTTTTACGTATAACTGTTTTATAATTATTTTCTATATTTTATTAATTTTTTCCTTTTGAGTTTTGCAAATGTAACTCGAAATTTAAGCATCACACGTTATACCAATACCAAAAGAATGAGAAATGTTCCCTCACTGTGTCCAACCTTAAATAAAAGTAGAATTATATCAGATATTATATTTTACATTTATTAACAGTATAATCGAACGTAAAAAAATACTCGTTTAAGTTTAATAATACTTTAATAGAAAATCTTCCTTATATAGCAAGTTGAATGAAGATATTAAATAAGTGATTTCTGACATTCACTTAAACTATAGTAATTAATATGCACAATATATATTTTTTGTGTTAAAAAAAGAAATAGTACAAAGTCAAAAGGAAATCACCTTTACGATTATTTTGTGTAAAACTTTGTCCTCTTGTTTGTATTATAGATTGCTTGTGATGATCTTGACGGGCATGCTGTAAGATTGGTAGAGCTAGCATGCCACTATTCTTCGTGAGGGCATCCTCTATTTCAAAACAAGATCATCTTTCTTTCTTTTTTTTTTCGATTTTGTAAAAGTACTACACTCATTGTGTACGAATCATTGAGTCATTTTGCTTTGTTTTACTTCGCTGATCACTATAGATACTCAATTTCTTTGTTGTTCTGTCCCTAATTTGTTGTCTTAGATACTCTATGTAGAACAAACTATAATAATTTGTTTGGATTATGAGATTTCGGTAAAAAAAAAAAAATTATAAGCAAAGAAAATTATGAAAAAAATGATAAGAAAGTAAAATTTTATATTTAAATTATGTGAGAAAAGCTTGAGAAAGTAAGTGTATAAATAAAATTATAAAAATATCATTATAAATAATTAAATAATGAATTAAAATTAAAGAGATGGGTTATTTGGTAATTGTATTTTAACGTGTATGGTTTTTTTTTTTTTTAGCGTGGAGTTAATGTTTCTGTCACAATTATTTTTTTCTTTTTTTTTTAATCTTTTAAAAATCTTAATTTTCTTGCACGGTCTTTTTCAATTGTAAATCCAATCATGAGAGTCCTATATAGATAATTAATGGGTTTCATGTAATAAATAAATTTTTTTTATTGTGTCCATGTACTTTTTTTTATACAATCATGAGTATTTTTTATATAATTAAAAGAGATAAATATAAAATAAAAAATAATAATACTTTTTTTATCACTTTTTTATCATTTTAATTACATAAAAAAATAATTATAATTACACAAAAAAAAACACATATAAACACAATAAAAAATTTCTTCTACCCACCAAATTTTTTTCATAATTAATACAGCAAAACGCCAGACAGTGCTCTGCGAACTTTTTTTCCAACGAACAAGAGACAGGAGAGCGCCTTCTGGAAGACAGATAGGAAGAAAAAAAGACTGATGATGGAAACCGCGAATAGAAGGATTGCTGGTGTGGATCCCACCTATTTTTATTTTTTAAAATATATGATCTATAAATAATTAAAGTGGAATGCACACATTGAGAGTGTTATAGTTAATGCAGTCATACATTGGGTGTCCAATACTTTTTAATAGCTGTTTCTATATTTCTTTTAGGCAAGCAAATTAAAAAAAAAAAAATCTCTCCTCATATTTCAGCATTTCTTGATTTTAAGCCACTTCATTTTTTTTTTTAAATCGACCTTATTTTTATGGCTTAAAAGTATCAATTTTCATAAAATTGCCATTAATTTTATCACATAACTTGTAATGTCATATTAAAATAAATGTATCATCTATCGCGTCATCCAATAAAGATGGCATGACGAATACTTTAATTTTTTTTAAAAAAAATTAAAAGTATATGAAAAATAACTATAGAGTAATTATAGTTACTAGAAAAATTTTTTAGTACAAAAATTTGAATTTTTTTTAAAATTAAGATTTAAAATAATACTAAATAAATTTAAAATAATATTAAACATATTTAAAATTATTTAAAAAATAATTTTATTTTTTAAAACAATTAAATTAATTCTTATAATTATTTTTTATATCCCCCTTACATTCAACTCAAAATATAAAACCAGGAACATCTCTCTTCCTACAAAGTAAGAATCGCTCTTCTCAAAAAAAAAAAAAAAAAAAAAACAAAGTAGGAATCGCTAACGTGGTTGTCGTTTTGCCTGTCCCTGTTGCCAGCTAGATCAGACAAAGGCACAATGTAAATACAGCGAGAAAATATATTGTGATAAATGTGATTCTGATTGCTGATTTTTATTAGTGAGGTCAATTAATTAGAGTCTTCAGAAAAGAATGCCAATAAAGAGATTATCTACATGGTTATATTTTTGTTAACATTAAAGTGGCCAGTATATTCATTTAAATATTTAATAATTTATTTATTTTTTAAAATTTTTTTAATAATTAATATCACTTTAATCTCATTTTAACGCGACAAATTAATTCTACTAAGCACTTCTCAATGAAATAATAATAATAATAATAACAGAATATCCTTTATGTGATTCCAAAAGGTTCTGAAAATGTCAATTAATATTGAATTCGACATCCATCCCCTTCACAACAGACAAAGTGCTACCATTTGTGCAAACATTGACTTTTTCAAAAATAGAAGCACTTGCACGTCGAAATCTATAAATTCATCATATACCCCATAATTAACCCTATTTTTCCCCTGTGGTTTTGCCTTTTGGTAACTTCAGTTTATTGTTGGGCCAATGTGCAAATGATGTTAAAACTTTTGTGAAACTCCCTCATATCTATATTGTCCTAAAGCATTATCGTTTTGATCTATGCTTCCATTTTTTTTTTCTCTACAGTTGTTAGTAGGCAACCATTCTTAATTAAGTTGTTAGTAAAACAAAAGATATTCCTTCAACCAAGAAAAAACAAAAGATTTTGGGACGTTTGTATCAGTTCGTCTTTTGACTTTCCAAATGCACGATCAAGACGTTTTTATGTTAATAGTGCGTGCGTACAGCGAGGATTGAGAAAGTTTTGTTATTTTAAAATATTTGTTCAAAATGTAAATAAAATTTGAGATTAATATTTAAAAACAACAATATTAAAAAATACTACACGTTGATTAATTTTTCAACAAAGTGGGGACTAATGCAAAAATTTTAATAACCTTTATTCTAAATTTTGGATTTCAATGAGGGCAATTGCCCCTTCTGAATTGTGAATGGGTACGTGGGTATTCAATTTCGTATTTCGGCAGGCTTTAAATACATAATTAGATGATTATGTAATACTTCAACTTTGGATGATGCTCTAATCATCTAACAAGCTTTGTATGTCTATTAATCTTGGTTATTCGATTATAATTATAAAAAAAGTTCGTTTTGTAGCTATGCATTTTTTGTTTTTATTAATTTTTATAATTAAGAATAATTTTGTTAACTTTGAATATAGAAATTGTGCGGTTTACGTGACTTGGCAATGTTTAAAACTTTCGATGAATAAAAGCTAGATTTATGTCAGATTATTTTGTGCTTGTAAATATTTTACATTGTAATCTCCACCATCTGTGTCCTTATCCTCTTCAATTTCTTTCTCCTTCAAAGTCTTCAATCTTGGTAGAATGAGATACGAATGAGTAGCAGTAGTAAATATTAATTTAAGAAATTGAATTTTGAGAGAAAAAAGCCGAACTATTATGTTTCAAAATTTTTTCCATCATTGCCTCTTAAATAGGTGGAAAAAATATAATTATGATGTCAAAGCAAAGACAACTCCAAAGAAGCATGATAGTTGAAATCACAACTTTGACCATTTATAGTTCGCAAAACAGTAACCTCTAAAAAATGCAGTCACGTGAAAATATTATGAATTTAAACTTTTTATCTTCTAACCATTTACTTCTAATCAATATACCAAAAAAAAGTTGTTAGAACTCTTACCATTCTAGAATAAAAGGAAAATCATAAATTAAGCATGAAATCCAAAGAGTTATATATAGGTAGGGAATACAAAGCTTTTAGATTTCTTTAATTACTATTATTATTAATTATTGTTATCATTGTATAAAACTAGTAATAGATGATCCCTAAATTAATTCTTCAAAAAGAAGGAACAAAGAAACATAAAGCAAAAATAGGCAGACAATGCATGAGAAGCATGCCACATGACATACTCATATCACAAGTTTAGTATATATATATATAGAAAGATAGATAGACACACAGATGGATGATTATGTATCATGAAAAATTGAATTGGAATGTCCAACAAAGGAAGAATTATAATGGAGAAAAAGGAAATCTTAATTAACAAGCCTTTTCAGAGGACATGCATGTTTGAATTTTTTTTTATGTCGATTGCATTAAAACGCCATTCATCTAGCCTGTGTGCTTTTAAAAGTTGATTGGAACAAGTATTGCTTGTTGCATGGAAATGTAACGACTATTTGTTAGTATATTATTACGATCAATGTCCTTCTTTCTAAAAGAAAAAATAAAAACAAAAAATATATATATATTAAAGAAGGAAAGAAATAGGCATCCTGACATGCGCAGACAACTAATTAATTATTTGAAACTTGAGCATGAAGTTTTTCTAGTGCCTTGTCTCTTCATTTATTACCAACAATTGCAGTCTAGCAACAAATATGTGTGTTAAAGGAATTGAATTTAAATTTTTGTTGAGATATTCTTATGATGAGGCGATATTTTTTTGAAAAAATTATAAAGTATTAATTTTACTTTTTTATATTTCCTTATCAAAAAAACAAAAAAAAAAAGCCCGCTTTATCAGATTGCAAGTATACTTAATGGAAACACTGCCAAACCCCATCCCTATTGCTTTTTAGTATTTGGTGGGTTGTTGTTATTGAATTTTCTATTTTTTGAGTTTTCTATTTAGCCCACTTCATACGGCTTTCTCTCAAAACCCTTATTATTTTACAGATCTTAGCTTTGAAAATTCTAATCCTGGCTAGATCAACCAGAATTATACATTAATTAAATCATTTCATGTTTATTTATTATTGCAACCCTCGTACTGAATAATGAATGCTTGTTATGGCAAATCTTAGTGTAGTAGAAGCAACACCGAATATTGATCATCTTCCATATTCTTCTTGCCTTTTAATTAGAAAGCGTAGAAGACAAACTAAGAATGACCAAAAAAGGGTGCATGGATCATCGTTGCATTGAACCAATCCCTTTTAAAAAGAAAATAATGTTCTGATTATTGATGCACAAAGTTAAGACAGCTGGATGCCTTAGCTAATCAAGTTGTATCTAAAAATTTTGATTCGTAGCCTGATTTTGACATTCTCGTTGTAATTTGTTTGACAAAAGAGTTTTTCGTAGAGACCTTTTCATCTGTACCCTTTTTCCTTAGTAATCCAAATTTACTTACTAAATCATAAAAAAAAAAAAAGTTAGGGCAGCTGGATAATCGTTGTCCCCATCAGGGAGGAAATGTGATATCCCCATAATATCGTATAAAATACCAAATAAATCATGAAGCATGAATATTTTTTTTTGTGGTCTTAGTAGAAATAGTCTACAATTATAAAAAAGGGACCAGTGAGGGGAGAACTATGGATTGAGCATCAAATCTCGCAATTGGAAGCTTTAACAGCTAACTATCTTACCTGAGGTAAATTCTCATAAATGAATTTTTGCGTTACAACTAATTAGACAACTTGCGTGACATAGAAAATTATTTATTCAGCTTATGTGATATAGTAACTACTTGAACAAACAACTGACAAGTTTTAATTTTCTTCTGTTTTTTTGTTAGATAATTAACAAACAACAGACAAGTGAATGATTGGATCCATGTTGGTGGTCATGTTCTATTCAATTAATCATGCGTATCTCCCGGAATATTTTGGATCTCTACGCGTTGGATCTTCCGCTTGCTGTTACTGAACGTGGATTATTCATCTATTTGTATTGATATATGGGCCTATTCGCGTGTTTTCAAATAAAATTAATATTTAATCATGCACCTTACCTATAAATAGTAATTAAAATAATTACACAATTCATCTAATATGAATTAATAATTTATATTTTTTTTCAAATTTCAATCATTTAACGACATGTATCACTTTATTGCTATATTATTGTTATCTAAATATTTCTATATATTATTTTTTATAAAATTATTGAGTTGATGGATGCTATCAATTGCATGTAAAGTAAGAAATGATCAATCTTAATTTACTAATTAAACTAGACCTCTCACCGTAATCAATGTAGGTTCAGGCCTTTTTTTTTTTTTTTTTTCCATTGTGAGTGAGAAATGTGATGCTTCAACTAAATAAATAAGCTAGACATTTTTTTTTTTTTGGCGGAGTGAGTGTAAAATTGAAGGCTTGAAGCTATCGATAAATCTGGCACCAAAATACGTAGTCAAAAAAAAAAAAGGCATATCAGACAAAATGAATTGCGGCTGTTATAAACGTTGGTGGGGAAATAGAGGGAATGCATTTTATGGTTAGGCAATTGTCTGTCACGATCCTCACCAACCACACCAGGGTGTTTCTTTTGGGGTAGGTGACGCCAATGAGAAAAAAACCACGAGGTCGCTAGCAGTGGATGCGAGATGTGAACTGATTGCCTAACTTTTATTCTTTGATAATGTGGGTGGAGGGAGGTTGTTGATCGGCTCCTGAACTAAAACTACTTCTATATATGTATACCAATGAGTCGGACTTTGCCTAGGTCAAGTCTTTTAACTGAATAAATTACAATTATACATTCGGTCTACCAACTTAATCATTCATTCAATCTGTTAAAATGTTAATTATATCTGAGATCGCGTGTCCGAGAAATATTTTCCCTTTTGCACAGTCTCTCTCTAATCTCCTTATGTTGAAATTTATCATTGCTTGTATTAGTTCTACTTACAACTTAGTTTGGTATCCAATTAAGTCAGACTCCAACCGGTTTAGCTCATTTAATTTTTTAGTTCATTACGAAGTCTATTAGATCATGAGCTATATACTAAGGATAAACTCTCTTTTCTCATAAATTTCATACCCTTTATTTTAAGATCAGAATTCAACATTATATTATAAAAATTTAAACTCTAATTATTAACGTATAGCCCTTTTAATTTTACAACTTACAAGTATACAGTGGGTTCTACTAGTTAAAACAATTTCCTTGTTTGTGGAAACATCTAGTACTTATAGTGTGTTCATAATCGTGTACAAAATCCAAAGTAATATTTTCTATATATGTGTGGGTATATCATGTCTGTGTATATATAACAATAAAGGTTAGTGGCTTCTGCCCACTTGTCAAAGCCCTATATATATATAACGGAAAATTTAAGAGAAAGTCCTTTCTTAATTTACTTTCTATATTGATTATATAAAAAATTTTAGTCAACTCAAAAAACAAAAATATGTATCCAAAAATTCTTATTTTTAGAATGAACATTTCTATTGTTCACCTTTTCATCTCAGTCGCTGTCATTTCTAATTTTGCAATTAAAATTCATTGTCTTTTATGAACGTATAATGCAAATTAGCAAAAATAAGATTTTTTTTTTTTGTTCATATGAGAAGAAAGAAAAGCTATAAAACAAATAAAACTAACTACGCATGAAGACAGCGCCATGGCTGTCTCCATCTAAGAGAGGGATCAACCCCCTCGGAGGCTGGTACAATTATATTCTCATTTTCTTGCTACATGAAATGTGCCAATAATTGCCAAATAAAAATCTTGCAAATTGCAATTACCATTGATTGTCTCATATGAATTATTGATGACTGTAATTAAGGGCATTTTTAAATTTATAATGCAATTTGGCATAATTGTGACCATTGGGTATACAAAATGCCCCAGATAACTTATCAATCTCGCCCATTTTTCTCCAAAATTTTTTCAAATCTATTCCCCTTCCCTAAATCGTTTGTACTTTCTCCCTCTCCATCACCTCCCTTCACTACAACATTTAAGATCTATGGCAGCGGCTCAAAGCCACTGCCTAAACTAGTAAAACTGTTGCATAAACTCAAAGGTAGCGCTTTTTGGTCTGCGGCATTTGCGAGCGTTGCAGTAGATCATATGCAGCGGTTTTTCCTATCTAATACAACACATGTCTAAACATTGCCTTATGTGTTTTATGCAGCGTTTATCAAAAACTATTGGAGCGTTTCTAGGATATCATATGCATCGCTTATGAGAGTTATATGCAGCGATTTTTAATTTTTGAGAACGGTCACAAGTTTGATAAGACAACGTATTTTTTTAGATTATGCAGCGTTTTTTGGTACCATAAGAAATGCTTTTAGCATTGAATAAGCAGCGGTTTTTTGAGGCATATGCAACGTTTTTTTTTGCAAAAATAAGCAGTGCTTTTTAATAGAATATGTAGCGGTTTTTGGGATGCATATGCAGCGGTTTTTAACAAAAAATAAGCAATGTTTTTTAGGTATAAGCAATGATTTTTCTATTTATTTGCAAATGGCTTTTTTTTCTAATTTTGAAAAGGGGACAATTTTTGTTAAGAATAAGAAAAGCTTTTTGAAATATTTAGCAACACTTTTTAAAATATTAAATAGCACTTTCAAATAAAATGGACTGCACTTTTGAATGGAATAAGCAACGCTTTTGGTAATAATATATTAACAACATTCATATCACTAATCATTCAATATCTAACACAATAGTAGTTCAAACTAATAGTAATTCATAACTATGCCACACAAATCCAAAATTAATATAATTTCTAGATGCAAAAGATATAAGAAAGTCTTGCTTGATGATAGTTTTCTTCTTTGACCATCCACATCCTACAAAAATGGCTATGCTTCATCATTCAAACCACCTTGTTGCTGCTCCTAGTATACACAAAGCATTAAAAAGGCATTAGAATAAAACAAAAATAAAAAATAGCACACAAGTCTAGTCTAGTAGGAAAGGGAAATTCTAGTAGCAAGACAACTTTGTCAATTTTGAATAATGATCAATGCCAAAAATAGTGCCTAAATAATGCCTGAATAATGATCAAACAAAGGGAGAATTGCACTAAACACTAATGCAATCCACCACCCATTCTTTCGGTGTCTGTCTTGTATTTAGTATAGTAATTTCTCTTCAGCCTGCACCTATAAGCCCTCTAGCTGTCTCCAATAGTCCTAATCGCCCATTTTTTGCATTCTTCTGGCACAAAATATTTCTCCTGCAACAAAATAAATTCATAAGCTTAAATCATTTCAGAACATTTAGAGAAGTTCAAATACTAGTCATTACCTTCACAATTTTCCACATGTCATTCTTTTTTCCCTCTAACATCTTCTGCCAACTTCTTAAATTCAATGGTGCCAATTTTGGGTTTCTAGCTAATGTTCCCAAAAAATTGCTGAATTCATTAATAGTGTCATCATCGGGGCCTATAGGTTGATTCTCGTCATTTAGGACAATGGGTTTTTTCTCTATTTCACTTCTGGCATGTACTACAAGCATTACCGTTGGTCCCCTTCTTCTTTTGCTCACTGAAATAATGTCAACAAATTTAACTATTTAATCAAAATAAAAAGACTTGCATGAATTTCAAAATAAGCATACAATTACTTACTTTGGGATTCTGTTTGTTCATCTTCTTGTTGGTCCATTGTTGTTCCTTCTTCTAAATTCAAGCCTTTGTTTCTATGCTGGCCATTTTGTCCAGATGATGTGCCTCTTACTAAGGGCTATCCAATTTGACCTAAGGTAAGCCCATTTTGTCCACAAGATGAGCCTCTTATTTGGGATTGTCCTTGTTGACTTGAGGCACACCCACTTTGTCTAGAAGATGTGCCTCGTATAAGGGGCTGTCCAATATGACTTGAGGCACATCCACTTTGTCGAAGCTGACCTTGAATTGGGCCTTTTACTTGTGGCTGACCAAAATTCGTGCGTTTCAATTGTGATTGACTAAAAGACGTGCCTCGCACTTGGGGTTGAACATTTGAAGCAAAAATTTCTTCCCTCACTTGTGGCTGTCCACTTTGTATCTCTTGATCTGCAATTTATTATTTTTTCCTCATTCGCTGCTCTCTTAAAATGCTTGAGAAGGAGGTTGCCATAACCAGTGAGAAGACCTCCCATGTTGTTTGTTATTGCTCTTTTTTTTCATCTCTAATTATTACCAAATCACAATATATCATGTACATGCACATAACAAAATTAGTAATTAAATCAGTTTAATGAAGTTATGTAGGTCAGCTTACCTTTAACTGAACAAAAGTAGATTAACTCAGAATTTGCAATTCTCAATTGTGGAGATGGCGTCTCCGTTCATCACTCCCTGCACAAACATTTTAGTTACATCAATAATGGTACTCGAGTCTAATTTATTATTGGCACAAACTTAGTTAAAACTAATTAAATTAAATAATGGTACTTGAAATTAAACAATAATTGAAATTTGATATCAATACATCAATAATGAAAATTGGGAAATAATTGAGATTCATAAATAAAGCATATTCTAAAGTCCAACATTATGTTGTCCATTGTGATTTTCCCAAATGAAAATTGGGAAGGCATTTTGATAAGCGTCCATGTGTTTCATGGCAATCGTAATGTGCAATTAGAAATGTCCTCCATCTACAATCAACTGTGAATACACGTTTTGGTAACAACAATACATATTACATTTAGGAAAAAGATAGGTGCATTGAATTTATGGAGGGACAATAAAATATTATCTTTTGTTTGGGTTTTCAAAAAAAAAATTTTAAGTGCATCCCAAATGATTAATTGGTCTTAAGCGTCTATTAGTACCTACACTCATTATCTTATGAAATCAATACATTACTTCTGGAATACAATATTTATATTTCAAGGCGCAAGCAAGATTAATTTATTCCACCTAAAAGCAAATAGAGAATATTTTGTATTAGTTGTTTATCTATCAACGACAGGGCTCTCCATAGAGTATTTTGACCCATTCAGATAGTTGAAAATTCAACAACAGAAGTTGAATATTGTTGACACATTTGGATTGAATGTTTCTTGGCAATTTCAATTTGAATATTGTTGGACCTACTAGTGTTGCTTGTAATGGCTATGGCCCTGAAATCTAAATGTTTGTTCAATCAACAGCTCCAATCACCTAATTTTACTAGAGCCCTGTAATTATGATGTAAGACTTGGAGAAGAACCCAAATCTTTTTCTTCATAGAAGAGCCAAAATTTTTAAAATGCATTCAAAGAAACATCAGAATGTGATCCCATTTTTTACAAAATAAGAAAAAAAGAAAATGAGGATGAAGATTTATATTACAAAATAATTAAACCTGAAAAGGACGAAATGCAACCATTGAATCAATTATGGAGAATCCATGAATCACAAAATCCTGGACATTTACAGAAAATAAAATCAAATTTGTTACAAAATAAAATTTGTTTCTCATCCTAAAAAGGACCTAAATGGTAAAATCAGACCTATTTGGCAATGAGAAGTTCTGTTAATTCTTCGTAGGATTCGCCTAAACTCCACAAATTTGGTAAACTAAACGAACAGAAGCAGAAGAAAATCGATAACCCTAAAAAAAAAAGGATGGGGAGTGGTGACAAAGTGAATCGAAAAGAAATACAAAGATGACGAAGAAATAAAGTGAGATAGAGGCAATCGGAGGCAAACAAAAGTGGAGATCGATTATAAGTTAAGGGAATTGAGAATCAGCCATGGAAGAGAACAAACAAAAAGCTAAGGGAATCGGTGGTCGCTCGAGCGTGTGGAAGAAAAAAAACAAAAAGGTAACCCGTGACTTTTTTTTGTTATTTTTTTAGATATTTAAACTACTGAATAAGTGGATAAAAACAAAGCTTATTTTTACTCGTATAAGCAACATTTTAAAAATGCTGATAAAACCGTTGCTTTTGTAAGCAACGCTTAATAAACGTTGCTTATACAAGCAGTGATTTATAAATGCTACCAGTTAAACCAATGCATAAAAGACGTATGCAAAACGTTTTAAAATCGTTGCACTAAAAACGCTGCATAAAATTTCTATTCTAACACTTTGTGTCAAATTATTTTAAGCAGCGATTTGAACTGCTGCCTAAGACACTTAAGGCAACATTTTGAAACCACTGCTACAGAACTGTTGGTATAAATGCATTTTGGCGTAGTGCTTCTATCCTGTCACTTAGAGAAACACATCGTGCCTCTTCTTTAACCGAGTCTATGTCATCGTTTACGTTACAATTCCTTCATTTTCCTTGCTTAATCAGTAATCACTTTATATTTGGGATTTCAAGATTGACGAGTGATAATTTCTCTGTACACTTCAAGCTAATTTTAATTATTCTTTCTAATGCTATTTAAAAAAAGTTGCAAGGTATTTATGAAAACTAATTATTTTAATTTTATTATGATTAAAAATGCTGAAAACCAATTTGAGGAACTAAAAGGGTTGAGCTACCAAAAGCGGAGGTGGCTGATGTTACTTCCATTCTACTCAGCGATGAAAAAGAGGATTATAAGAGCATGCAAGTCTTCCTTAATATTCAAGGGATAGTCTTTTTTAACTTGAATTCTTAATGTAGGGTGAGAGTAGATGGGGTAAAAGTATTTAGAATGTAATGAGGTCATTATGTTAAGAATAGTGTTCTTTTTGGTATTTATAAGTAGTTTGGTGGACTTCAATTGGTCGAGAGAAGGTGGACTCAAGAGAGATGTATTTCCTATGATTGACAAGCTTTAGGCATCCCAGATGTTGGACCTTAGTCCCTGGGCTTTGGGCTTTGAGCCTTGTCCTTATCATATATAGACAAAATTATGAGATATATTTTTTTTTTAGTTCTAAATATTTAAAGTTTTTATATCTAAGTCTTAACTCTTTTTAAAATTTCTTTGGAATTCTAACCTTTCAATTTCGTGTCAAATCAGTTCTTCTGTTGATAAAAAGTAGTCAATCCATTAATAAAAGAATTTGACTTAATAGAAATTATTTAAAAATATTAAATACACTAAGTAGATATTTTTCCATCAACAAATACACTAAGTAGATATTTTTTCCAGCTACGTATCATGTGTAAAGAAGATAACTCTAGATCAACAATTGCTTTCACCATTGTTGTGTGATCTAAAGTTATACTTAAAAATACAATATTTACTAACTTAATTATTAGAGTGCTAACACAGATCTCACCCCTGCATTCCATAGCTTTTTTCTATCTTGCATGTCGCGAGACTTGGCCCAATTTCTCTTCCATTTAGTGGTCCAGCTCCCTCATCAATGCACATATACGTATACTATATGTTTGCGTGTGTGTCATTATAACATTGTTTATTTCCCATTTATTCTTTCCTTTCAGCTTGCCGTACACGCTCAGGCCGTATAAACATGTCTCGAAAATTACTTCGCAAGAATTCAAATCTAGGCCAGCAAGGCCTCCTGCTCTTTTCTTAGTTTTCGTGTTCCCAAATCACACGAATTCTACTCATAGATGTTGTGAAGGTTAATATCTGCTGACTTGTAACTTGTGGAATTACAGGACTTATAGCAACAACATGCGGGCAATTTGATATACGAATAATAGAATATTAATGGTAAAAGCTTACCATAATGGAAATGCATTGAAATCTTCTAATGGCTTATTGAATGGAGTGTGTAGTAAATGGAATGGTGCGCACATTTAAGATGCCATCAACAATTTAAAAGGTTTCTTTTTTTTTTTCCCTCCAAGTTTTGACATGAGCATTTGAAAGTTCGGTTTCCCCAAGTATTAAATTTATGTAAATTTTCAAGATATTTCGAATTAATTCATTTGAAATGTGAGTAAAGTTAATTCAATTTTACATGAGTAAACACTAAAAATTTAAGTATAGTCCACTAAATTAAAAAATAAAATAAAATAAATTTATGAGGGATAAGATAATGAATGGATTATACTAAAAAAAAAGTAATAAAAATTAACAAGCACTGGTTTTCCAACTTAAAATATTTCAATATATTTTATTTGAAATTTATCTCTGTGTCTGTGTGTGTGTATAAAGAATGAACATCAAATATCGAAGATTAAACATGTAAAAACTTTTTTTTTTCCCTAAAAACTATGATACACGTTTCTTAGCAATAATTGAAGTCTGTTTCAATTTGTACCTAATTGAATCCATATTGTCACTTTTTAATAAGATTTAAAACTTGTGCAACAAGCTGACTGAATTCTAATATATAGACACATATACCAACTAGAATTAGACAAGTTTGTAGATTGGGTAGATTCTCATAGCAAGTTAGTCGGCTGCCGACAAAATTACATTATATATAATATATATACTTCACCTGCAATCCTCGTCATGTTAACAACAAGTTTAAGCAGATTTGGGCTTGAGCCATTTGCTTCAGGACAAAGATGGGTTAGCAGTATTTGCAACAAAAAGCTATGGAGCTCCCAAGTTGTAGGAGTGCCATGTTCATGGAAACTTTTCGAATCCTGACAGTCGCCCTCCTCAGCCTCTTGCTCCCTCTCTCATTTCTGCCACTTGCCAGGCTTTCTTGCAATAACTATGTCCTAACAGTCACACCTTATCCTACACAACCATCCACTTCTTCCCTTTATTACTTCTCTTTACTATTCGATTACACCAATCCAGCAATTCTATATGCTCTTATTTCATTTCTCAGCGTAGCCACTCTTGTTCATGGTCTGAAGGGAGACTTTTACAGGCCTGGTCTATGTACAGCCTGGTTCCTCTTGTGCAGCTTTGAAATTTGTGTTGGTGGCTTGGGCATTGAAGGGAGCATGGCTGCTAGAATTGACAGCTTTAGTTTTCCTCCCGAGAGAATAATGTTAAGCAGGGTGGTTTTCTTCTTGGGGTTGCATCAGACTATGCTGCATTGGTGTAGAACTGTCGTCCAACCGGTAATTGATGACACGGTTTTTGGCGTGGCTAGAGATGAAACGTGGGTTCAAAGGGTGACAATGGCTGTGAGTTTTGGTGCTTTGTGGTGGTGGAGGTTGAGGGACGAAGTTGAGCCTCTGGCTGTTGTAGCTGGGGCAAAACTTGAAGTATTGGCCACTGTAAGTGCTACCGACTGGGTAGGCTGGTGGCTGTATTATCTGACTGTAACAATTGGAATGATAAGAGTTGTTAAAAGTCTTATTTGGCTTGCAATGTTTATACTTTGTAGGAGGATAACATGGCATTCTTTGAATTAAAACATATTGTAGATTCTAATTCACGGTAATTTTTATTTTTGCTCTTATTGTTCTACCTGTTGTCTATCGTTTTAAATATTCTTTTGATGTTTGGTGGCAAAAACGAGTTGGCCCTCAAGTTTGTGGAACTCATCCTTATTAATAATACAAGAAAAAAAAAAGATATGAATTTATTTTGATTCAATACTATTTAAAAGTAAATAATTAGCTGCAGAAAAAATCTCTGACTTACAAAAATTATCTTGATGGACTATAAAAAGGAGAGAGGTCTCACACAAGAAGAGAATTATTATAATTTGTGTCCTTATTATTGAGTTCATATATATATATAATGCTTAATTGTTAATTATAGATATTAGTATTTTTTTTTATTTTTAATAAAATCTTACGATAATACGTCTCGATTCTATGACTCGATTTATGACATTTCAAATCAATCATCGTTAGAATCTTGATTTTAACATTAGTTTTTATTGTCGTTCATGTAATATCTTCATAAAACTAACCGAGTTTTTTTAAATAAAAAATTGTCTTGGTTAATTGGCTTCTATTGGGTTTCAAATTCAAAACCCATACAGTCCTACTACAGGGATCGATAAGAGAGACAGGTGCACAAATAGGAGGTGGATCTCACAAGTTTTTTATTAGTTTTTTATAAAAAATTTTATGACGCATATATAACTAAATACAATGTGCAAATGACTATTTTATTGTATGTACATGATATTTTTTTAAACAAACAAAAAAGAAGTCTTTCTCCTTCCCCATCTCCTCCGCCCGTCTCCCTATTTTTTTCCCTAAAAGTTTTTAGCACAACCAAGTCGAAGCTGATGACAGAAATGGTTGACCCATATGTATGAATTTGAGTTCCAACAAATTTTTGCCTGTCGAAAAATGTGGCTGAGCGTGCACATGTAATTTCCTCTTTTTTTTATTTTTTTATTTTTAGGAACAAAGGAACTTTCATTCATGGATTCAAACCCAAGACAGCGTGCACATGTAATTTCAAAATAAAATAAGATGCTCGTTAATTCTAGACGGTTTGTCTCGATAGCTTTGATACATAAATTTTTTCTTTTTTTGAGAAGATTTACACATAGATAAATTTGATACATAAATTTATCTATGTATCAAATTTATCTATGTGTAGAGGAGATGGTTCTCTGCCTACTAAGCACTTCACCAAGATGTAGTTCAGACTTAATCTAGACTTTTTAATTACTTCAGGACTAGGCTTTAATGCCCAATATTTACCAAATCCGCTTCTCCACGAAAGGAATAAAATGGGTAAAGGGGAGCAACAGTACGTTGCCCGACAAAATTAGTGTTTTGAGAAATTTTATTCAACCACCTGTCTTTTGTCTCTTGAGAGATTCGATTTTAGGTAAAAAATTCTAGAATTGAATACTGTTAGAGTCAAATGATGAGATTAAATCTGTAATTTATGATCTAATACAGAGATTACCATAACCACCCACTTGACTGCTCTAGTCTTTGATGGGATTGTGGAATACCACGTTTATTTTTTCATTTCTTATACCCAAAGAGACAAAATATACATATATATTAAGATAGAATATTAGAAGCAGATGGAGCAGTTCAATCGAATCTGAACAGAACGGAGGGAGGGCAGTATAATATATGAGACAACAACACGGCATATATACCTGCTAGAATCATTGAAAACCTATGCATTGGGAAAGTTAAATTAGGATTACAATGATTAAGGCATGTATGTCTCATCCAAGATGTAAAATTACGTTGTATATTTAAAGAAAATGTTGTGATAAAGCCTATAGTTTTCACAATCCTTGGATTTTGATAGATGGAATTCTCTTGCTTTGATTCAGGCGGAAAATAAATATTTTAGTTTGTTTTGTTCCCTATTTCAACTTTCATACGGGTTCCAAAAGACAATTAGCAACGATTGGGGGCCAATTCTTCTCTCTCAAAATTGTGATCAGGAAATAACAAAGTATTTTATGCAACTAAATAATTTTTATACAACTTATATGAGATTTCCGTGATATACTATTACAATACTTTTTTTTTTTATTCTTTACAATACATATTTTACATATTGTATAAAATATTATTTTTTTAGAACAACTAAAGGCCTTTTCATTCATGAAATTTGAAAGGTGCACACCTCAAGATTACACGGTATCTTTTTTAGCCTGTTCAACACAATTAAAAGAAAGCAGCAGCTATAATTAAAAGACACAATAACTCCTAAAATAACCAAACCAGTTTCAGCCAAGGTTCTCAGAACCGAACCGATCATTGAACCGAAAAGTTGAGAGGTTCAAGGTTCAACCGGTTCGACCGGTAAAACCGCTGTTAAACTGGTAAAACCGGTATTTAATATTAAATATATAAAAATTAAATTTTTATATAACTTATATAATTATATAAAATGTTATATTATATAAGAATGATAATAAATATTTAAAATAAAGTGTATTTTAAGAATTATATTAATATTTACATACATTAAAGATATTACAATTAGTATATTTAATAAAATATAATTTATAAAAATTAATTTAAAAAATAATATTTATAAATAGTGATTATATATTAATTTTTAAATTTTAAAAATTAAATTGAAAATTTTAATCAATTGAGGACTAAATTAGAATTTTTAGTTACAATTCTTTCATTTTGAACTCTTCCATCTAAACAAAGACAAAATTAATATGAATACCCATAAAATATTAAAAACTAAAGTCATAACTAATTTGAATTTAAACTTTAAAATCAAACAAGCATTTAAAATTTCTTTAGGGTTTTTTTTTTTTAAAAAAAATTCCAAACCGGTCCAACCGGAAGAACCGGTACCGGTTCACCGGTTTCCGGTTGAACCGGCCGGTTCTCCGGTTCTCTGGCCGGTTCTCATCCAGAACGGTTTTTTGTGTGAACCGGACCGGACTAAGGACCGGTTCCCGGTTTTTCCGGTTGAACCGACCGGTCCGGTCCGGTTCTTACACCCATGGTTTCAGCAACCGAAAAAAAAAAAAAAAGGGCAACGCACTACCTGCCCACAAATAGCCAAAATCAGCAAAAGACTAGCAGCTCAAAAATTCAGCAAACATCCATTTGCCAAAATTGCGAGCAACTCCCCGATAGTAATGCCAAAAAGGTAGCAGCTTCAAAAAAAGCAATAAATCACAAACCAGATTCTGCTAATATCTCAATGGAATGAATCTGCAGCTGCCCCACAATCTCATATGCTATTCTCACCTCATCATTCAAATTGAAGAAAAGAAATGAAAAGAATCCACAACGGTATAAGCATAAATATAGCATAAAAGGTCACAGCCAAACCACCCAAGTTTGTGTCCATTCGCTCTATATATAATATTATTTATATACTATAAAATGTTTTGTGTGTAGTGCAAAAGCATCTTGCGTCTATTTGCGTCTTTGAAATATTTTCCAAATTTTGTCGTTCAAGATGAGAGTAGCGGTCCAAGAATGGAACTGCAAACCCTAAGAGGCCAATCAATCAATTGGCATATTTGTTGTCTGTTTCCACATATTAATATGACCGATAGATCAACTTTGTACCCATTATGATGATCGAAAATCGCACAACCTGAATTGGTACACAGGGAAATTAATTGATGTTTACTCTTTGTATTGTTTGAAGTTTTGGCAAAAGTAGAGAAGGTAGTTGCGTGCCGAATTCTCATGAGTATGCAATGGATTTCGTGTTAAAGGGACATTGATTAAGTTTGTCTATCTATACAATAGTACAACAAGATTCTCGTTGATGCTTCTTTTTTTTATTTCTTTTGTTACAAGAAAAGTTAAATGGTTAGAAAATTAAAAAAGAGTCACTAAGACTCAAACGCAATATTAAGAGATTGTAACCTAATGTCTCAACTAATTGTAATATAAACATGAGACGTTGATGTTACACATTTGATTTCTAATTAGCTCGAATTTATTTTCCACTTATATCAGTCACAATCTGTGATGGTGATGGTCTAATATTGATAGAATTATTAGATTCTCAGTCCCAGCAATAATACATAAAATCACACCGGTGAACAAAAAAAAGGAAAAATAAATATTTTAAATAAGAATTTATACGAAAGAATTTTATTTTTCTCCCATATTTTTTTTTCTTTATTGGGACAACTCATATTTGTATTTAGACTCTCGGTATTGGCTATGATTTCAATACCAGTGATTTTTTTTTTTTTTTCACCTAATTTCTTAAACTCTTTTGCACCAGAATGATTTAGTTTTGCACCAGAGTGACTTAGTTTTTAAGTTTTTCCATTAAGAAACAAAAGAATGGCAATAATTAAAATTTAAAACCCACCAGCGAATTAGGCTCTTCGTACGCTGTCTGGCGCATGTCTCTGCGGATGGTCAATCTAACCCGGCACAAGATGCAAGGGCCCCAAAATATCCAACTAATGAATACTACCCCCAAAATTGGGCCCCAATTTTGCATTTGTCCTTCTGTCTTGTTCAGTTTAGTTTGCCAGCCCAAACACTGCATGTATTAAGTTCCAACCAATATGGTATTCAATAAGCCAACATATAACTAATGTATGTTGGTTCTAATGGTGGTAAGAAATTCAGTTCTTTTTAAATAAAATATTAGCTTCGAATTTTGTAAGTGAAGCAGATGGGGGCTGGGAGAGTTTTGTCCCCTCGTGAGTCCACCCGACTGAATCCAAATTAATCGGGATTTCTGTGACTTCTGGATACCTGTAGTTTTAAACCAAAAAAAAAAAAAAGCCAACATATGCTAATAAATTAGGATGCGTTTGGTACACAGTATAAAGTAGGATAGTATAGGATAAACTAATTTTATATTATATAAAATATAATGGGAGGAGATTATTTTATCCTATATTATTTTGTTTTATACTATATATATCAAACACACCCTTATAATTTATTGTTACTGGGGTCAATTCTAATATTAAAAGTTTTGAGTTCAAGTTCTAGTCTATAAGAATAATGATTATAGAATCAAGTTGAGGCTCTAATTCCTTATCTCTTGCAAGACAAGGAGAGAAGCATTCCATCTTAACCACCTCCGGTAGAGGGCTTGGGCCGGACTAACATGTTGTAGGCCTCGGGTCATGATGAAGCTGAAATTACTGATGGCGGGAAACAGCTACTTGGGGAAAGGCCAATCCAGCCACAGGGGCCCCATTCATTCCGCTGACTGGCTTAACAGCAACTCAATTTCATCTCCAGTGGTTCCAGGTGGTTTAGCTGGCTCCGCGCTTAGTTCTATGTGAGAGGTCTTGAGTTTAAATGACCTCAAGCATGATTTTGGAATCAAGATTTATTGATACGGTTAAATTTATGTTTTTGATACGAGCCAATTATAACTATTTATATTGTTTGCACCACTAAAAAGAAACTTCATGCTTATTGACGGTACTGTTGAGGTATCAGTCTTATTCTCTTATTTTTAAGATCAAAAAAAATCTATCTCAAGTGGAGAATTGAAAGTTAGAAGAAGGTCTTTCTATAAAAAGAAAAAAGAGAAGAAATTGGAACAAGAATTATCTCAAAAACAATGTTTCAACTGAAAAATGCACCAGAAAAATTAAGAAAATTAAGGAATACTCTCATAAAACTATTGAGTTTTAAAGGCAGGAGATTACTGATTTGTAGTGAGAAAATCAATGGTAGAGGATGTTGTTATACAGATTAATTGACAATTTGATAAAATTTAAGGAATTGTTATTCTCACCTAAAAACAGCTCCATACACACACAAATGAACCATGTGTGGGGCCATTTTTCTTTCTCATTTATATGTGTTTGAAGCTGTTTTTGCGTGAGAATATGTGTTCATATTATTTAACCTTACAATTATGTTGGTTACAAGACAGAGGATTGATGGGGCACAGTTACATGTTTCTAGACTAAGTGCAAGACATCACAACTGGTGTTAAATCACCACCTAAATGGGAGGCACTATAGATGGAGAGGTTCCCCCTTGAGTCCTTGAATAATAAAAGAAAAAGCTTCAACTTTGTCGTTGACTTAACCCTAGAAAGCCTGGCAAATTTTGAGGGAGTAAAGAAAAAGGGAATCCAATCCCTCGACCCCAACACACAAAAGGATAATCTTTTTGAGGAACCTTTTGTTAATGGATCTCCACCCACTGCAGCCCTTAGACGTACGTTTATTGGTCACTCTCTCTCTATACATATCTCAAAAGTTGTGTGAGGGCATATGTGCTCTCAAAAGGATATATAGGTGAAATGAAAAGGAGTCGCTGCCTTTGGTTTCTTGCTGATGTTCTTTGGTGGAGGTGAGAATAACTTTTGCATTCTCAAAAAGATTCAGCATTTTTCCTTTTAAAAGTTAGTCTTTTCAATCAATTAAGAAAGTAAAGTGGGAAAAAGTGCCCCAAAATCATTTCTTAAACCTCTCAACGTGGATAGTGCATTGCATCCTCAAACTTCATTTCTGATGCCTCTGGCCTTAAATAATGTACTAACATTGAAAATGTACATGCTTCCATTCCAACCACCTAAAACAGCGCCCCACAAGTTTTCAAAAGTCTTCCAACTTCAAATATCACGCTCAATCTTAAAAACAGCATAAAATAATAACCAAACAATTTTGAGATTTTACTGTTGATATTTGATTAGTAAATATCAGCATCCAAAAATTAAATCAAGAGTAATATTAAGTAACTTTAAATAAATAATAATAAATAATTACACAGTTTTATCCAACAATTCTAACAATTTATTAATTTTTTATTTTTTTATGAATTCTATCATCTAACGAATTACATTATTTTAAAGCTACTTAAATAAAACACTAAGGTTTTTCCTTAAATCAAATACGCTCAAAGAGTGCATATTCACTGGAGAAAAAAATTTCCATGTATATCAACACTATTTATAAAATACTGAGGGGGTAAGATTACCCTGAATCCTTATTGAAGGTGCCAGTGAAAGCTTGTATTCGCGATCATGGCATGGTTTATAATGGTCCATTTAGCGGACATATGCTTTAGAATCTTTCTGTCTTTTTGTCTGTTGACTTCTTTTCCTTCTTTCTTTTGGGAGATTTTCGATATTCGATCAATTTGTAGATGTTGAAGTGCTTAGACTTTTTTTTTCCCCATTTAATTCATGATAGCTTTGGTCGATTTGTAAGATTAATTAACTAATTAACATAACCCCATATTTTGTGTCAAATTTGCTTGGCAATTCCGTCTTCCCATAGCAAAGTCTTCTATTCGAAAAAAATGGTAAAGAAAAACTAAGAATGTACTGATGAGAGTAGTTAAACCTGACTTGACAGAAAGACAGTTCAATTCGTTGGGAAATATGTTTGTCATTGCTTACTGTTTCGTTGATAGAGAAATATAAGAAAAAAGGTTTACTGATTAAAAAGTTTCATTTGTACTATGTAATCATAAGTTTGAGTTTTCGCCAAAATATTCAGTAAGATCAAACTTTCAATATAGTTACATTTTATTGATAAGTGATTGTATTTTATTGTTTCAATCAACTGCACTTTCAGGTTGCATTTTGTCAGGAAACCATGTTCTTTTGACCTAACTAAATATGGTGAATAGGTTGTGTTTGACAACCTCACAAAAAACAGCCTAAATGGTTTGCTTACTGATCCTAGTAGGTAAACCTTAGCAAAAATGGATATTGCATTGCCTGCCATTCTCGAGCAGCTGAGGTCTGCCGATGCCATGTACTTAGATTAGCATTTAAGGACTTTCAAAAGTCAATTCATAATGACATTGGATCTGGTTTAATGAGTTTTTGGTAAAACTTAGGAAAATTACCCTGAGCTCCACTTTTTTTTTTTTGTTCTTTCGTCCCTGTCTACCAAATTCCTTCCTTCATCCTCCCTTCTACGCTCATAAACAAGGGCTGAGATTCATTAATATCATTATTGGTTAAAAATAAATTTGATAAAGCAAACACAACGTCCAACGATGAATTCGCGGCCTATTGCAACGCCTTCAAAGCATTGAATTACCACTGTATATATCATTATGTATAACATAAAATCATAAAACAATCTCAAAAAAAATTATAAAAACATAATTAATTAAATGCCCTGCGCACCATGAGGAAACCATCGCAAGATGAAACCACGAAGCAAATAAGTAAATTAAAAAGGACAGACATATGGAAGGAAATTTCAGGAAAGCAAATATTTCTAGTAATCTGAAAAGAACACTTTAGTGGGATGTCAACCCTGCTGACATATGTGGACTATGGGAGCCAGCTTGCCCATAAATAAAGTCAAATTGTGATGATGTGCACGTGTAGCATTATTATCATCATCTCATGTGGGAAAAGATTGGGAAAAAAAATATATTACATACATCATTCGGTTAAGGGCACGACTAAATCTCACTGTTCTTCTGACTCGTGTCCTTGTGCCCAACCATAAATCATTCTTCATTATGGAGTTGGCCACGTTTCCAGAGTCGTCCGTGTGCTCATGGGATGATCTTTGTTTGTTTTTTTTTTTACTTTTCTTCTAGGTTTTGTCAATTTTTTAACGAGGGTCTCTAAAAAAGCGTCCTGGCGATCATCCACCAAGCAATAAGCATTTCATTGATTATTTTATGGTCAAAGCTTGTTTAGAGAGAGAGGGGGATCATTGGGCACTAATACATTAAAGTAAAAAAAAAATTGATTCAATAAGAGTGAATTTGAGGTATAAATAAAATATTATGTATCGTTAAATAATTAAATTTATAAATAAAAAATAAATTATTAAATATTTATGAATAAGATTGAGTTATTTTTTGTTGTTAATTAAATGCAATTATATAATTTTACTCTACACTAAAATCTTATTTGGTATCGGTCAGCATGCAACTTTGAAATGGACATTCGCAGATTGTGTGTCTGGGTGAAGTAATAACAAATCAACAATATATTCTCAAATCTCAAGCTTGAATTTAGCGAGAAAAAGTGGGAAACACTATTGTTGCCATGATATTTCAAACTATCTAAAATTACTGCTAAACCTAAAGCATGGTTTTACTGATGGCACAATAGTAAAAATCATCGGTACGAATAACACTCTGCCAAGGAAAAGTATGCTGTTTCAGGGATGAGGTAAATACGAAAGTTTTATGAATTTTTTAATTGAGTTGTAAAGTTTTTTTTTTTTTTTGACTTTTCAAATGAATGTTAAACGTTGAGTTTTATTTTATCCAAAGTCATTCTTTTTTTTTTTTTTTTTTTTTTGAGGGTAATTGATCAAACCGTTATGAATGCTAATTGACTTAATTGATACCCCATTAAAATTGTCAAATGCACCCCAACGACCATTGGCTTATTCTTTTTGATTTGCTCTTCTTTGTCCTTTAATTTTCCCTCATTTCTCCTTCTTGTAAAATGGAAAAACCCTTGGCGTACCCCATTTTCCCGAAACAAGGTTTAGTCTTTGACGATGAAATAACAAGGGGAAGGAAGAATTTATTTCTGTTCTAAATAAAGAAAAACTTTAGTCTCATCTAATAGAAAAATGCTCTATTTATTCAACTTTATTTGATTTACAAGTTGCTCGGTGTTGCTATTATTATGAATAAAATGAAATTATAGTATTTAGATAAATTAATATTTGTTTAATGTTATTTAAATAGTGTAATGACTGTTTAGGATATTCTGATTTAGTTTTTGTCCTAAGTAATTAAATTAATATTTTATAGATAATTTAGTAAAAGAATGTCATTAGCAACATTTTTTTTTTGTAAAAATAGCACAATTATACTTTTAAACAAACTTTAAAAAAACAAATAACCTTTAAATTTTACCAAATACTATTCAAATTGAACATGAGCTTTATTACATAGTTAAACTTTAGATAATAACAAAGAAGCAACAACATATAACAACTTTAGATGACATTTTATTACTATTTAAATAGGGAAAAGATTAATGTCTTGAGTTCTACAGTCTGACCGTGGAATCGAGCCATTAAAAAATTACTTTTTATTATTTTTTGTTTTTTCAAGATGACACTAAATAATTTGTTTAAAATAATATTAAATATGTTTATAATAATACTAAATATGTTTAAAATTTAATTTAAAAAATAAAGAAAATCATTTTTTTAATGTTTTTGTCTTCTTAGTCCACGTAGCCAAATTCCATTTAGATATTGGGAAAAACTAAGGGGATATATAAAATAATTATAGAATATTAATAGACATTAGAAAATTTTTTAGTCGAATTTTTTTTAAAAAAATTAAATTAAAATTTAAAATAATACTAAATATATTTAAAATAACAATAAGTACGTTTAAAGTAATATTAATACATTTATAATAAAATTAAATACGTTTAAAATTTAATTTCAAAAAATATTTTTTTTATTATTTTTCAGTTAAAATCATTTCATAGTCACTTTATAATTATTTTTTATGTTTTCTTAATAAACTGTTAAATATTTTTTTGTTGAGACTTTTTAAAATTAGACCAATTAATTGGAGGGAAAAAGATCGTTAGAGGAGTTGAGAATTTAAACACTCTTTTATTAATATATTATTAATATCATTTAAATTATAAATTTAATCTTAATAAGATACTTAAATATTATTAACTAGTATTTCATTTTTCTTTTCTTTTTTTTTTTTTTCTTTCAAAGCATTAAATGTAACCTATGCCAACGGGCAACAGTAAAAGATCAAGGCCACTTCAAGATATCGCCCTGTAAACATATCTTCTTTTCCCTTCCCCCCCCCCCCCCCCCCCCCCCTACATTCCTTGGTTTTCGTGGCCAATTTCGACTTTTATTAGAAACCCATCCCCTGTTTCTCTCCCATTCCAAGAAATAAATAAAGAATAGAGAGACACAAAGATTTCAAAAGGAAGCACTTTGAAGAGACTCCTTTTTCTTGTTCTTGCTTTGGTTTCTGATTTGTGATTCTCCCTTTTCTTGAAACCTTGTTTCTAGTTCTTGAATCTTGAAAGTTTTCTGTCCTTTTTTTTTTTTTTTGGGTTATAAGAAATGGGAAGCCAATGGAGAAAGGCAAAGCAAGCTTTGGGACTAAAGCTTTGTGTTAATGCGCCTAGAACCTCAGAGGACTCTTCGCTGTCTTCCACTGCGTTGCTCTCCCCTACTACTCGGGACCCAACCCCGCCAATGACACCATCCATATCTTCACAGGGTTTAAGGTTATCCCGGAGTGGAAGCAAATCATCGAAGGTTGGTTCTGAGTCCTAAGTTCTGACTTCTTGTCTTTTGTCCATTTTGCTTATTCTAAAACATTTGTCGTTGTTGTTCTTCTGTTTTCTTTCTGGATTTCCTTGGCTCGTTTCTCTTTTTTATGATATAAGTATTGCTTGAACAATCTTAGTTTTGGTAATTCTGATTGCTGCTTTTTGTACAGTTGTGTTGTGGGGGGATGGAGGGTGGGAGTTAAATGAACTTTTTCTGGACGTTTGATTTTTTTTTTTTTTTTTATCTTTTTTTCTTGATTTGTCAATATTTGGCTCAAATTAGGAAGGACTGCCATGAGCTGAGTCTAACTTAAATAATTATCCTTTATTACTGATATTTCATTGCCAAAGCTTGTGATTTTTGTGTGATTATGTAATGGGGTTCTGTAATAACGTGTTGGTCTGGAAAGGTTTTATTTTTGTTGTTGTTTTGTTTACCTTGGCGAGTATTTAACTTAAAATTCAGCAAAAGATATGGGATTCTTGACACTTCCATTTCCCTTTAGCCTTAATGTTCTCTAGTTTCCTAGATTTCGATTTATTTTTCTTCCAAGACCCTTTTGAGCTGCCAGTGATGGCTTCAGGTTTTCAGAAACATATGTGCCAATATTTCCCCAATTTTAATTTCTAATACCAAAGCGAGTAAATCAATTCTAATTCGGCCTCTAGTATTAGATGGGCTTATCCAGGATTGAAGAACTAAAGTCTCTGTTTCGATTCCTTTTTTTTTTTTTTTTTGATGTTTCTGCTTCAGCATCATCTTTAAAAAGTAGGGGAAGAAGAAAAAAAACTGTGGGTTTGAATATAATTGATTTCTTTGTTCCAATCATACATTAGCAATTCTGGCGATTTTGAGGAGCACTTGAGATTATTGAACTGGGTGGCTGGTGTCATGTTGCTTTTTAACTCTTTGGCTTGTGGTTTTAATCCAGAAGTGCCTTTCTGAACCATTATGAATTGCCTTAACCGTAAAACAAAACTACAGGATCCAGCTTTCCTATGATGGAAGAAAAGCAGCTATGTGGTGGTGGCAAGAACCGTGTGAATGTCTGATTGCAAGCTTTCTTGGTTTGAAACATGATCAAATAAGAATAAAGGAGCATCATGAAGCAACTTTTGAATTCCCTTTTTTTCATAAATGTATTTCCTGATTTTCTACATGTTTTCCTTTTATAGAAAGCCCCTTATCCGTGTTATGCCAACAGTTGCTTGAGACCATCATAAAAGTTACACCATATTTAGATCTGCATTTTTGGTGTGCACTATACGCTGGCTGCCTAACATTCACTTCTTTTCAACCTTGTTAATACTTTTGTGCCACCCTTTTCATAAAAATCCTTTCGTGAACTGGTCAAGTGCAGAAAGCTATTTACTCCTATAGCTTATTTTTTACTCTACATTTCACCTTATGAAACACGAGTTTGTAATCTCTTTCTTGTGACGTGCAAAAAAAAAGGGATTCTAGACAAAAAAAGGGCTGGCAAGGGCGGTGCAGTTTGGATCTAACCTTAAGAAATGGCAATATTTTGGTCATTGGGATACACATGAAAATTCTTGTCGTCATGTTGTTTTCCACAACTTAGGAATGAGGCAGTAGAAATAAAAGAAATATGATTACAACTTACAACCTCAGGATGGAAAAAATATATCAGCATGTAGTTTTGGTTATAAGTTACACTGGAACGTGCTGATTTTATTGATTACTATACAGACTGGATGATGGATGACGGTATGAGTCCTTGCAGATTAATACTAAATGCACTAGCCAGTTGCTTTTTGAGTCATTGAACTAACCTCGAAATGCTGCTACCAATCTTGAGTATTTCTTAACTGTTAATGACATCAAAAGTGTTTCCCCATGCACTCCTAGATTGGGGCTTCCATTAAATTTGATTCGTCTTCAAATTACAGTTATTACTTGAGAGCTTATCATAAATGGCTTTTTTTTCAGTAACACTAAGACTTGTCAGTTATGAAATTCCAAGAGTGATGCATATCTATGTATACCTTATACTTTCTTGATATATGTTTGTGCTCTATCCTTGAGTACACAAGGAACCTGTACACTCATATGCAGTAGAATATGTGTGCTTCTTATTGTCACTCCTACTACTTCAGTAATTAACGTTCTTATTTTTTTGGATCTCATCTCATACTGTTGCTCTTTGGCATGCTTTTCACTTATACCTTAGCAAACCTGCTCAATATGTCTTACCAAGATGAAACAAGGGGGCAGCCAAGCTATTTTTACTGCTGAATGCTCACATTCCTTCCACTTCCACTGCATTGCTTCAAATGTGAAACATGGCAACCAAATTTGCCCCATTTGCCGAGCAAAATGGAAAGAAATTCCCATACAGGCTCCAAATTTGGATCGATCAGCTGGCAGGGCAACAATCAGCACAGCAGGCTGGCCTCAAAATAACGCGCTAATGACTTTGGTCCGCCGACTAACTCCTTCTCGAGATCTGAATCGGCGGCACATTGTGCCTCTTCAGAACCCTGAGCCCAGTATATTTGATGATGATGAACCCCTAGGTCTCCAGCCTGTGTTTGCTGAAATAAAGTCTCAGAATAAAAATGCCACAGATAGTGATTCTGCTAGAGCAATAGAGATCAGCACCTATCCAGAGGTGTCGGCTGTGGCACGGCACAATTCTCATGATAATTTCAATGTCTTGGTGCATCTGAAAGCTGCTGATACTGTTTCAAGACAAAATCAAGGAAGAAACCAGGCCAGCTTGCCTCAACTCACTCAGACCCCTCGTGCTTCTGTTGACTTGGTCACAGTCCTTGATATCAGTGGCAGCATGGCAGGTACAAAGCTGGCATTGCTAAAACGAGCTATGGGGTTTGTGATACAGAATCTCAGCTCCCAAGACAGGCTATCAGTCATAGCTTTCTCTTCTACTGCCCTCCGGATCTTTCCCCTCCGTCGAATGTCTGATGCAGGTCGTCAGCTGGCACTCCAAGCTGTTAACTCTTTAGTTGCCAATGGTGGGACTAACATAGCTGAGGGCCTGAGAAAAGGAGCAAAGGTAATGGAAGACCGAAGGGAAAAGAATCCAGTGGCAAGTATAATATTGCTATCCGATGGGCGGGATACATATACTGTCAGCAGTTCTGGCAGCAATCAGTCTCAGCCAAATTACCACCTGCTCCTCCCTTTGTCTATTTATGGCGGTGATGGTAGAGGATACCAGATTCCGGTGCATACATTTGGCTTTGGTGTAGACCATGATGCTTCGTCAATGCATTCAATTTCAGAAATCTCCGGAGGCACATTCTCTTTCATTGAGACTGAAGCTGTGATCCAGGATGCATTTGCACAATGTATTGGGGGACTTTTGAGTGTTGTTGTGCAAGAACTACAAGTTCATGTTGAGTGTGTGCACCCAGGAATCTTCCTTAACTCGGTGAAATCTGGAAGCTACCCAAGTCGTTTGATGACCGATGCTCGCACTGCATTTATTGATGTTGGAGATATGTATGCTGACGAAGAGAGGGATTTTCTAGTTTCAGTCAATGTCCCAGTAGAATCTTCCAGAAATCAAACGCCACTACTAAAGGTAAGATGTATTTACAAGGATCCGTTGTCTAAAGATATGGCAACATTAGAAAGTGACGAATTCAAGCTTGAGAGAATGGCAATATGTGGAGAACCAGTAGTGTCAATTGAAGTGGACAGGCAACGAAACAGGCTTCAAGCAGCTGAGGCAATGTCAAGAGCAAGAGCTGCTGCAGAGCAGGGGAATCTACCTGGTGCGGTTTCTATACTAGAAAATTGTCGGAGGGTATTGTCAGAAACCATTTCAGCCAAGTCACATGACCGCTTATGTATTGCATTAGATGCTGAGCTCATGGAGATGCAAGAGAGGATGGCAAGCAGGCACATGTACGAAGCATCTGGGAGGGCATATATTCTTTCAGGTCTAAGCTCACACTCATGGCAAAGAGCAACGGCAAGAGGGGACTCCACTAACAGTTCAAGCGTTGTTCAGACTTACCAAACACGTTCAATGTCTCAGATGCTTAGTAAATCTCAGACCATGCCACTATCCAGTCCAACTCAGAGGCCTGCTACACTGATATGGCCATTTGGATCACCGAATCCAAGGTGAATTATGTGATTAGTTTGAGCCATTTGGAGAAAAATATAGGTCTTCCAGCACCTTCTTTTCCCTTTTATCCCAGAGATTACTTGGGGGTCACTGGGATAAATTGGAGAAAAGGGTGGTTTTTTGACAGTGTTTTTGCTCCCTGTGCGTGTAAATGAATAAGAATTGGGAAAAGATTTTAGGAATATAATCTGGGGAAGGAAAAAGAACTGCAATAGTAAGGCTTAAGTCTTTTGTTTTGTGATGGGGTTGTAGATATGGGGTGATGTTATTCTTCTCCGAGAGAACTGGGTGCAAGTTTGTAAGTTTGGAGATGATTCGGATGATGTTTTCCATAGCATAGTTTACCTGCACTCAGTTGTTTCCAGTTTTTTTACGGCATTATGTTCTCTCTCTCTCAACATCCAACCATTCGCACATCCCGGCATGTTGTGCATGTCATTTGCTATAGTTGCAAAATATGGCCTGTAACTGCAACTAGTTGCTGGGAAATGTGATACCTTAGTACTTCATTATAATGTCGTTCAAACCACAACTAGTTGTGCATGCCATTTCCAGTACTTCATTATAATCGCGGTGGATGCCGTGTTGTTAGGGGAGGCATAGCTTATAACTCATTTTTTCTTTTTACTTTTCTTTTTAATTTATTTATTCATTTTTTGGGAGAAAGATAGCTTGTAACTCAATCTGAGAATTCTAAGTTAAACAATCCTCATTTGGGTGACAGCAACAGAAGTTTGGCCCGCTATATCATGCACATTGAAGCAATTGCAGACCAATAAAAGCAATCTATGGCTAAGTCATCATCGTGATAAATAAACGAAGTGTAATTGTACTTTGTACGTTAGATTCAGCGGCCAAGTTGAACCAAAAAAATTGAATGGTAGATGAATGTGATAAGAATGGAGTGGAGGACGCACCAAATCATTATACCCATGTCCACAAGTCTTGTTAACATAGTTTTCCACGTTAACGCAATCTTTTCTCTATTAAAATCCTGAGCCTCACTACCTAGCTGCAGCAGCAGTACTGCTTTTGATCACACCCATTCTCTAGGAAGCAATAGCAAATGGATCGACCTCCACCTCCCCCACCAGATGGACCGCCAACACCTCCCCCGCTGAACGCACCGCCACCGCAGCCGTTGCCACCAGGACCACCCCATAATGGATGGTAAACGAACATCATTTTACATCACACTGCATATGCAAGCATTTTATCCTTTCACTAATAATTTTTCCTTTGCTAATACTCTTTCGCAACTTCTGAAACGTCCAGTTTATCGTTTCTCGTTGGTCTTTTCACAAGCTGCTGTCCCGGCCCGTCTCCACCTGCGCCTTACCCACCCGCATGACTACTATTATACTAATTATTCACGGGCCATTGCCTGGTTATTCTCATCTCTTGTTCATCTTTCATATGTACTCACTTATGTAAGAGCTGTGGATCAATGTTTATAGTTGTAACTGTAAGGACCAGTCGTCACTTCTGTTCTGAAATTATGTTTTCTTATCTGCACTGTAATGGATGCGTTGTACATTGTGCACACAATTTGTTGCTATGCTAGTAATTTGGAAGCAATATCAACTGTACTTATGCCCCCCAAATGGGTATTGTATACCGATATGGCTGCATGTGGAAAAAGTTTGCTCATAAAAACAGAAAAACGATATTGCTTCTACAAAATGGCAAGAAACTATGAAGATTTTCAGCTCATGGGCAAGATAGTAGCAAAGATATGACCCTGAGACTAGCCTGGTTTGCCTTCATTTGGCTTGGGAATTCTTTTATACTCGTAGTTGTTTATGTCCACTTTCCCTTGCAAAGCCTGCAAAAGCACAGGAAGAAACTTGAGCTATGCCCATGGCGCCATTAATACAATAATTTCCATACCTTAAGCTCTTCTTCCAGCGAAATCTTTTTAGGCTTGTATGCCTCAATTGGTCCTGTTCTGGATAAAGCTTTTCTGGTCTCAATAATCTCCCACTCTTGATCATCCTTCACTTTGGCGATATCCTTACTGAACTACCAAATACCGCCGTGTTTTAGAAGACTAGCAGAAAAGCAGTAGAAGAAGAAGGCTGATAAAAGCAATTTCAGATGCCGAAATAATGTTTAAAACATGACCCATTATACAGATCAAACAAAGGATGACTGTAATTGTAGATTTTGACGTGCAACGGATAACTGTAAATATGTTTTCACCAAATATTCCATTTTGCCAGCTCAAATGCATGTTCTCTGTAGAAAACTGCAATATAAGCTTAAAGCACTGCTCTCAGCAAAGAAACATCAACAAATAAAAAAAATAAATAAATTCTTCAAGCTTATCAGAAAAATTTACAATCTCACCATCAATTATCACGCACAGTTTTACCTTCCTAATGTAAACTCCCCTAAAAATGAAATACAGACAGCCATGTGATCACCCTTGAATCCAAATCCAATTAACATCGTTTAACAGGTTATGGAATCCTATTTCATCAGTAGATCGGAATTCTCCAGAAAAACATCATGTCTATATCATGCTGACCAATAATAAGCACCTCCCTTTCATGGATTTAACCTATAATGTTACACATACTCTTAAACACATAAATAACAACAATCAACAATGTATATGGATTCTTTAAGAACATAACGAGAGAGAACTCGATTTGGTTAGAAAAATTGAGGTTGGTAAACAAGGATCGGTTATCTGGCAAAACACAGAATATATCGTCATATTGAATTAAAAGACAAGATTGTGCTTCCTTACTTCCAAGCCGCTAACCTATCTTTTTGAACACGGAGAATCTTTCCTATCAATAGCAATAGAGTTTCGACCGACATCACAACTCCTTGTTTCTAGCTGGTTGGAATCATTTGCAACTATTCTTTTTTGAACATATAAGTTCTTTAACCTCCCTGTGGTTGACTAGAAATAGCAACTGATCATTGGTTTGATGTTCAATACGAAACAAGGGCCACAAAGTACATGAAGATTATACAATCAGTTACACTACCTTCCTCATGAGAAGTTCATATTATATAATCAGTTCTTTCTCTTTGTTTCTTTTTGATTGAAAATAGATACTATATAGATTGGAAAGTTTTAAAGGTCAGCTTTCTATCGTTCATGCTCGGTGCGCTCTATTTAGGATGGTTTTTATTGCTGTTATGTAAATGTTCCTTGTTTCTTTCTTCTTTTTTTAACTTGGTTGGTTTTCATTGGATCGATGCGTCTCCCATCCCATAGGTCCCGCCCTGATTCCCCTTTTTAGCTTGATACTTAGCCCTCAAATGGCACTAACCCTCATCTCACCAACCCAGTTACCCTTTCTATTGCATCTAGTTTTTTATTTGCCAATTGCCAAACAAATAGCCAACAATTTTCTTCTAAATGAACTCAAAAGCAATTTGAGTGGAACCCGGAAACACTTAAACAACAACAAGGTACACGATTAATGAAAGGCGGAATTACTTTACATGTAAATGCTAAACTGTCCAACAACCATAACACTGCAACCATTATAATGGTATCAGGAAACGAAAAGGGAATAGCAAAGGAAAAAAAATTGGCTTGGAAATCAGAAAAAGCACAAGTCTTTTATTTGAGAAAGCAGGGAAAAAGGCAACAAACCTGCCTTGCAGGAGATGGCCCAGACCAACAGCCCCCAACACTGTAAGAGAAATCATGGGAAGGCCGTATCTCACAAAAGGGTGCTTCCGACCCCATCTTTTGAACGACGACGACGCCGCCGCCGCCGTCGCCGAACTCTCTATCTTTGAACTTGGAGTGGCCATGTTTACAGGCTGACTCGGATTGGACTCAGTACTTGCCAATTTTTTCCAAACAACAACATAAGCATAACCCGCAGCATCTCTCTGAGTCTGACTCTCAATTAGCTACAAGAACTCAATGGAGAATTGTTTCTTCATTTTGGGTGCTCCGATCGAATGGATGAATGAATCGGTAACAATCTTAACAGACGTGGGCCTATGTTTGACCCGACGGGAAATTTTATGTTGTCAAATGGGTTGGGCTCTAGCTGGGTTTTATCCTTTTTTGTTTTTTTTTGTCCTAATCTGGGTTTGATCTTTCATCGGCCATGTGAGTTCCTTTTTCAGGCAGATTCGTCATGCTGTCCCACAGCTGGTTTACTGGATTTTATATCACATTTTTTAGTTGTAATATAAATTTTTAATTTTTTTATAGTCAAAAAAAATTTTGATTTTCTACTCAGAGAAAGAAATTAGTTAGTGGGCTTAACAATAATTTTTAATGTGTGTAAGCGAGTTTAAATTTTAGTATCATAATTTAAAATAATAAACTATAAAATTAATAACAAATAATGAATTAACCTGATTAAAAAGTTTATTTTCCTGATGAGGTTTGTACCAACTTTATGTCCGAGACAGGTTATGTTATGGTTTGGTTGGCATTTGGAATAAAATTCTCTCTTAAATGCAATTGGCTTTCATAACATCTCAGTTCTCTCAAAATACAAGGCGCAAACCTCGGTTAACAAGATAGGTTTTATTGAAAGAAAGAATTAGCTCAAATTGGTCCAAGAATAATGAGAATATGAATATCTGAATATAAAAGACTACAAAATGAATGTCCTAAAATCAAAATCCAAATAACATTGGAAGTGATGACCTACAGTGATTTGATATATTTTCTTTAGTATTAACTTAAATTTAAATCTCTATGCCTACGTTCCCCTAAATAACTTGAGAATTTGTATGAATGTGACATACAAGTTTAAAATTCGTTAATACCGTAATTAAGTTTGGGGTCTGTTTTAGACTTAAAGCCTGTTTGACTTACCTAATTACTGTTATTGATTACTGATTATAAAAAAATAATAATAAAATATTTGGTAAACTTTGTTCTTGTTGTTGCTGTTAAATAATTAAATGACTGATTTAGACATTTAATTTATATTAATATATTATACTAATAAAATTATCTTTATATTTTATAATTTTTATTTTTATAATAAATATTTTATAAATAATATTAAGAATTTTTTCACTTAATTTTTATTTTTTCAAAAAAATATTAATGTTTACTAGATAATAAAAAATATAATATTTGAAATATTTTTTTAAATATCAATGTTAATGAAAATTTGAAGTACGAAATTATTAAAAAATAAAAATGTTACATTTATATAAATATTAATAAAATTTAATAATTACTAACAAATTATATTCAAACGGTAAGTAAAAAAATTATAAATTTATATAAATATTATTTGAGAGTATTTTAGTTATATAAATTATTATTAATATTAAAAACTGAAAAGTAAGTAGAAAAGTAGTAAAAAGTAGTATTGAACTATTTTTCAATTAACTGCTTTTAGCATGTCATATAAAAAAATAAGTAAAATCAAACAGCAGTTCAAAAAAATTAACCAAACACTCATCTTCCTATCTTTTAAAAATGAAATGTAAATGTACCCTCCTAAAAGTTAACTCAAACATTCCCTTAATAGTATTCCGGTTGTACATTTTCTTTACAGAAGACATTGAATGAGAATATCAACAAATGAGTCTCGACTTCAAAAGATCAGATAACTATCATACTCTTAAAATGATTTTTTTCTGATTAAAAAAAAATCAAAATCCAAATACAATAATAACCAGGTAGCAACAACTTATTAAAGCCCAATATTTTCCACAACACATTCTAAATCCCTTTGTCTGAATCAACTTACCAGTACTCAATTGTTTCCGGTTACCATCTATTAATAAAGTTTATAAAATAGTTTATTATCTATTAATAAACTTTAATAATACTGAATTTAAATAAACGATTTTTGAAACACTGACTTAAAAATAAACAATCAAAAAAGGCAAATAAATTGGTCATTTTATAAATTAAGGATGAAATCAACTTTTTTTTTTTCAATTCTAAGAGGAATAAAATTAGTATATTAAAAAGTAAAACTAATAAAAAATTTACCTTATTTAGAGTCATTAAAGATATATAGTAATTCTAAATATTTTGAAAATTATATCATAAAATATTTTGAAATATATGATTATGAAAAGAATCGTTAATTTTTTTAATATCATCAAATCAAAAAAAATAGGATAATAATTTTTTTCATAATTATATATTTTAAAATATTTTATAATATGATTTTTAAAATATTTAATATTACTCAAAGATATATACTTGGTATGCCTTAGAAAAAAAAAAAAAAAAAGTAAAACTAATTTACTCCTTCGTCATTATTTTTTCTGACTTTCTCTTTTTTTTTTTTAGTGAAATTTTTTTTTCGACTTTCTCAAATGCATACAAGTACAACAAGTAGGTACCTTTCATTCATTTTTTCCCTTTTTTTTTTACGTTGGGCTGACTATTGACATCTCCCTCACCAGGAGGTATCAGAGTGGACCTTCGATCAACCGGGTGCGGAAACATCAATGGCGTCGCCTCTGCTCGGAGCTCGACTAACCCTAGCTGCCGTCTCCATCTTCACATTACTCGCACTACTGGCCGTCGCCTCGCAGTCCGTCCAGGAAATTCAAATCCTCAACGCCGAGCGTAGAGTAAGCTCTCTAAATCCAACCAATCACTCCCCCATACTCATCCTCTCTTTCCTCTTTGCGTGATCGTCGATTTGATCAATTCTGATTTTCGTCAACTTAGCGAATACGTTAATTCTTAGCTAATTGAATTGATTTTCACTTTTTTTTAAAAAATTTTCTGGCTGGTTATTGATGCAGATTGACTTGACTTCGCATATTGTTCGTGTCTTCTTGACTTTGAAGGTATTCCGTTATATTAACTCTGCTATGATCTTTATCTACAGTAAAATATGCTACTTGTGCATGTTTGTGCTTAATTGGACTCGTAATGCTTCAAATTGAAAGTGAATTCTTGTTTTCTAGGGTTAGTAATGTATGTTGGGATTTTCTTTTGGATCGCTTGAAAAAGATGTGTATCGTGTTTACGTTATTCCCAGGTTGGTGAATGGTGTAAAGTCTTTGTGGTTCTTTGGACATGAATTATAATTCTCTCGTGCAGGTTGAGAATACGGGGACGGCTGCTGTTTCGGATGTACTTCTTGCTTTCCCACCTACTGAAGCTGATCATCTAGCACTCGTCAAAGCTCAAGCGGCTGTAGGAAAGCGGAAGAAGAAAGCCTATGTTCATCTTGAAGTGAATCCAACAGAAGTTCCTGATGCACCAAATGGAACTAAATATTTCGCTATATCTTTGCTCAGTCCGTTGAACTCGGGCGAAACTGCAACACTAGAAGTGCTCTATTTATTAACGCATTCGCAGGAACCTTTCCCTGCAGAGATTAGCCAATCAGAGTCACAGTTGGTTTACTACCATGATAGTGCCCTAATATTGTCGCCATATCATGTTAAGCAGCAAACGACATTTATTAAGACTCCTAGTACAAAAGTAGAATCGTTCACAAGAGTGGAACCCACTAATCATGCTAATACAGAACTAAAGTATGGTCCATATGAAGATCGTGCCCCTTATTCGTATTCTCCAATAATTGTTCATTTTCAGAACAACAACCCATTTGCAGTTGTTGAGGAGCTTGTACGTGAGGTCGAAATATCTCACTGGGGCAGCCTTCAGATAACAGAACATTACAGCTTGCTTCATGCTGGTGCTCGGCACAAAGGTATTTTTTCAAGGTAGGGTTTGCTGCTTCCTGCTATTTTTTCCCCCTTTTAATTGTTTCCTTTTATGTGATTCATCAATATGATGTTGATTTAGTGTTCCCTTGTTAAGTTATTGTTTTCTGTTGCATGTTTTAGTGTAGCTTCTTACTACTTGCTTAGGTCCGTTGGAATAAATGAGGAAAATGTGTTAGTCCTTAACGTGCTCTTTTGTCAGGAAAAAAAAAACTCCCAAAAATCTTTTGTAAGCATTTCTTTCTTCTATTTTACATATGATTCATATAGCAAGATTCTCACCTAGATCTTAATTTAGCAGGCTAACCCTACTATTTTGTGTTTCTATGAGAAAATGTGAGAAAAGTTGGTGATGAACCGAAAACTAGTTACCACCCTTTGTCTCCTTCCATACATGTGCAAGCAAGTTTTAGTGTTGGGAGTTGCTTTACAAAACAAAATAAATTTAAAGGATTGAAGAAATTATATATATGCCCTTCAATTTGTAGACTGGGCTACCTTCTGTTTTCCCTTGTGTGCAATCATGAATTCTCCTCCCCTTTAACTCCTGTTGCCAGGGTTGAATATCAATCCAAGCCATCTTTGAGTGGGGTATCTTCGTTCAAACACCTTCTAGCAAGACTACCACCCAGGGTGCACTCCGTCTACTATCGTGATGAAATAGGGAACATCTCTTCATCACATTTACGTACAGATTTTCTGAAGGTACCATAATATCTTTCTTTCCTGTGTTCACTGGTACTCCTCTGCTACCACCTGTGGTTCATTGGGAACAAAAATTTGCCCAATGTTTTAGTCTCAGTTTACACCTAAATGCTTGCTGATACTTTATTAAAAAGATGAGCATGCAAGTATTGCAGGTCAGAAAATGTGGAGTTAGCTGTCTGTTACTTTTTATGCTGATATATGTTAACTGGCCATTTTTTTTTATGCAGTCTGAACTTGAAATCGAACCACGGTATCCTTTATTTGGAGGTTGGAAGGCCACTTTTGTCATTGGATATGGACTGCCATTGCAAGATTTCCTTTTTGAGTCCCCAGATGGCAGGCGTTATCTCAACTTTAGCTTTGGCTGCCCTTTTGCTGAGACCATTGTCGACAAGTTGACTATTAAAGTGGGTATATTTCTCTTTTTGTACATATTGCTACAATTATTTGATTGATATCTTTTTAAATAAGCTTGGCAACCAAATAACTGTTTCATTTCAGGTTGTTTTGCCAGAAGGATCAAAAGACCCCTCAGCTGTGGTTCCTTTTCCAGTGGAGCAATGTCTGGAGGTAATAGGTCCTTGTATGTGGTTCACGCTTGAAAATATGCACTTATTCATTGCCGTTTGTTTGCTTCATTTCTTGTGGGTGGTGTTGAGTCAATTGCTGTCGTTTTAACATGCAAACTCAGAATAAGAAAAGGATGTGTTAACTTTCATAGTTCATGAACCTTGTGAAATAAGATTCATAATTTTGATATGTGCAGAAAAAGTATTCGTACCTTGATGTTGTCGGGAGGACTGTGCTGGTTCTGGAGAAGAAAAATGTGGTTCCTGAGCATAACACTCCTTTCCAGGTAATTTAACCCTTTCTATGTGTCATGCATCCTGCAATCTCTGATTTCTCGTATACTCGCTCACCCGCTCCTGGTTTTTAGAGACAACTTTTGAGATGAACTGGTGTGCATGTTGAGGTTTTGATTGGCAACTAAAACAATGATCATATATCTACAAGTTATTTTATTTACCTGTTTCAGTTCATGAAATGAATACAGTACATATGCAGTGTTATGTCACGTGCTATCAGCACAAAATCACCTACTTTCTCTGATGGCTCCTAAAAAACTTATCAGTACAAGAGCTTAGAATTGCATATTCTATGAAAAAAAAATTGTTAAACTTCTTTGTTCGCCACTGCCCAAATTAGGTGGTTAGTTGTCTCTTCTTTTCTGTCCTTTGGATGGTTATTAGTTCATTTATGGCTGTGGAAACAACTCAAACAAGTCCTACGGTAGGGCTGATTTGGCCAATATGTGTCTTTTGTGGGACAAAATCTTGGGATTGTTGATTTGTAATTGATTTTGTCGATAGCTGTAAACTTAGTACTGACATCAACCACCCACAATCCCCACCCTCAACCCTGCGCAAGGCGGCCCCTCCATCTAAGCAAAGCTTTGTATTTGGCATACACTTTGGCACCTACTTGAATTTCTTATGAAATGGCTCCTAACCATCTATTGTTTTGTGCCTTTTTGTCTCCCACAGGTCTATTACACTTTCAACCCGATATTCATGTTAGCTGAGCCAATTATGTTGGCATCTGCATTTTTCTTGGTTTTCATGGCTTGTTTAGCTTATTTGCATGTTGATCTTTCCATACGCAAGTGATGAGGACTCCAGATGTGACAATTGGGAAATTAGCAGCCATGGATTCAACGGATTTCACTGATATGCTCTCTGTATTCTGTAGTTCATAAACTTAGTTGAGACTGGGCAGGTCAGGATGATGATGATGGTGAGACCATTTTGGGTTATTTATCAGTTTTGAAAGTCTCTGGCGCAAATAGTTGGCAGTTACAGATTTTTGTTCCTTATTAGCATGGCTGGACGTTGGCAGGGCTCCATCCACATTGAACACTCGACCGTTTTGTTCCTATGTGATATATATATAAAATTGGAAAAGTATTTTGACACTGAAATAACATGACATGACTTTTCTCCATGGTCTGGCTTGAGGAGCAACCTGCCTCTATTAGAATTTTCGCTTTGCTACCTGCTTGATAACGATAATGACAATGACGATATCACTTGCAATCTCTCAATCCCAACCAGGCGACCATCTCAAATTGGAAGTTGTCCGGCCAAAGAAACCCATTATACCTTTTTATTTCCTGGTTTTTTGGTTTCTCGTTTCTGGGCTCAATTGCTGTTCAAGAGCTGCCCCCTGAATTATTGTGGCAAGTTTGTCGCTGCCTGCATTTCTCTCGAGCAACGCTATGAACATACACATATTTGGTAAATTATACAAACATTTAGTAAATTATGCAAGAGGTTGAATAAGAAAGCAAACGGTTGATTTTCAATTACAATTTATAGGTGTGATAATTAATATATTTATGATAAATTTTTTTTGATTTAATATATATGTATATATATATTATTCAGCAAATAATAATAATAATAATAATAATAATAATAATAATAGTAATATAATTATATAGTTACAAGTGATAATAAAATGAAATGCACTAATATTTAAAGCATGTGATTGTTTATCTTCTTTTTTTTTAATGAATTCAATTATATAACTAAATTATTTAACTATTCATATTACTTTAGTACTATTTTGAAGTCAAAAATATAAAACATTTTTTTTTAAAAAGTAATATTTGCATGAGTAAGACTATAATAACGTAGTTTCATTCAACTATATCTAATAATTTATTTTTTTATGAATTTAATTATTTAATAATTTATATTATTTTATTATTATTTTAAAATTATTCACGTCATGACAAAATTTTTTTTCTCATTTGCAAACCATAGCATATTCTTTCTGGCACAAAAAGTTTAGAACGGGACGGGAAAAGGATCAAATTTTGGGAGAGAGTGGAAAGAAGAGTCACTGTCCACCCTCTCACCACGACTTTCCTTTTCCCTCCCGTTCCTTCTCCCATGCAAACATCAATACTTTTCTAGTACAAAACATAAAGAATGTTAATATATTTTTTTATTAATATTCGGAATGTAATAAGATTATTTTTATTATAAATATTATTAATTTTATCATAAAATTATCTATTTTATTTTATTTTAAATATTAATTTAAATACCAAAAATTAACATAAATATTTTCTCAAACATAAATATTGATTTTTTTTTTATTTATAAGGAAATCTAATGAGTATATAAGAAGAAGTTTTTTTTTATTTACAATGAGTTATAATGAGCATATGAGAATAAGGATGAATGAAGTTGGTAAAAATTAAACCCTCACCTCATAATTAAGAAATACTCCCCTCAACTATTGTAGTAAATATTCAACCTCAAAAACTGATTTTTTTAGTGCGCCCCGATGGGAAGTTCTAGTACTTTTTAAGACGGGCTGATTTCATATGTTTGATTTATTTGACTGCTGTCGTGGTGCAATGTTGGACTCAAATTGGGATGGCATGAATGGTAGGATAACCCTAGTCCAGCACTTCAAGTTCGTAGCATTATTGGATTGAGTGTTAAATTCAAAATTGGTGTGCCAAATATATTTGAAGTCTATCGAAAATTGGGATGACACGGAAGATGAATACAGCCATCCGTTGGGGTCTAAATAATTGTATGTCATTAATGCTGGATTAAAGCAAAACAAAAACGGAGTTGCAGCCACTTGGTTGACAAACAGTTGGCCGAAGGTTGCTGAACATCATTAAATGGCTAAATGCCCATGGGGAGCACTTGCAATGAAAACCGAAAAGAAATGTAACAACAGACCAAAGTATTCAATTCGCAACTACGGATGATACAGGACACGACAATTTAGTTTTGACTTTTGATGATTGATGGGTTCTTGAGATTTGCAAAAGACTCTTGCTTCGCTATTGTTGTGACCAACTCTCATGGGAATAATTGAGCCTGAACCTATCCCATTGTAATCCAATTGATGGGATTCATCAAGTCCAATTAAATAGACGCTAAATGAATGAAATATGAAATCCATATATTACAATCAATTTTTTTAAATCAAATGTATAATGTCTATAACAAAAAAATAAAATAATTTTTATTTATTTTTTTAAAATATTAAGCATTTAATTTAAAAAATAATTAATTAAAATACATCAGGTTTACATTTTACTTTTGTTGTGTCTTTATACTTTTTCTGTTATCAATAATGCAAATTAAGTCCACAAATAGCTCTGCTCTGCAATCTGTCTACTGAATAGACCAATTAAGAAAAAGATTATCTCCTAATGGCTGATCTTTTTTGATGGCCGAGTCTTACCCTTTGTTTGGAAAAAAAACAAAGGGAGAGAGGAATATAAGAGAAAAAAAATATAAGGAATAAATGTTAGAAGTGAGTAAAATGTTTTATTTTTTTATATTTGTAAAAGTGTAATGTAAAAATTAAAAATTAAAAATATTTTGTTTGAAAATATTTAAAAAAATGAGAAAAAAATAATTCATATTATGATATTAATTTTATTCCTAATAAATAAAAATTAAAAAACAAAGATAAAGTTATAAAATAATATCTTACCTAAAAAAAAAAAAAACTGTCCGTGGACAGCCTCCTTTCCTCCCAAAATTGGGAGAAGGAATCTTGGTGGGGCCAAAATTACTGATCCTAGGCTCCATCTCTTTTTCCCACTCCTTCATGCTTCCCAAACGTATATTCTTACCCATTCTAGCGAGATTCTTTCTTTCTTTTTTATTTTCCACCCTCCCAAACACACAATTAATAGTTTAACAATAACATTATCTTATTTAAATGTCATATATTAGAGTTAAGACCTACGCATGACTCTTTTTCAGATTTTACAATACGAGAGAGTTCAATTATATTGTTAATTTGTGCAATGAAATTTTGAAAATATTGGTACTTTTGGCTCTTTTTATTTTAAAAAAAAAATTTTTGGAGGTCATAACAACCACCCAACAACTTCAATCATATATGCTTGTTCAAGAAAATCTTACTTGTCCATCAATCGGTTCTTCTCTCCCCCACGTCGGGAGTCATTCAAGCACCTAATGAACTAATCGTCACTTGTAAGGAGTAAGAAGCCTAGGATTGCCGCTGATAATATAAGATCACAACAGTCGTACTCAAAGACACCCACACGTTCCAATTTCTCAGAGTCCAAGAAATTATGAAACAAATTTGAATCGCATGGCACGTCTGTCTCACTCTTAATTGGCTATTACGTCACCAGCAAATCCTTTTGATTAGCAAAGAGAGAGGGACGGAATCCATAAACATATTATGTGAAAAGAAAACTATTTTACTTAAAAATTTAAATTGTAAAGTGGGGTATAATATGGATATAATTTTATTTGTTCACGCTTTCAATTCAAACAAATTAAATTTTCACACGATAAGAAGTATTAAAATTTAATATATAATTGGCTAATCTCATGGAGTACATTTCAAAAGTGAATTAGGTGTTCAGTTGGAGAGTGGAAGCATTAAGATGATAGTAAAAGTCTTGAAGTTCACGAAACTATAATTTATTAACGACCCAATAAAGAGCTTTAGATTACGAATAACCCTATATTAAAGAGTTGGATTGTAAACGAAGCAAGTTGAAGAGCAAGGCACGTTAAGTGAGCTTTTTTTTTTTTTTTTTTTGGGTTTATTCATTCGATGTTGGGCATAGTTAATTGAGCATGAGTAGAACATGCTAAGCTTAACTTGATTTGGTCACTCAAAAACACAAATTTGGCACGGCCTAGTTTATTTCAACAATAAGTTGTTGAGTGTTTTTGACTCTGTGTGTGCGAGCATTACTTTTAAGTGAAGGCAAAAACAATTATTAATCTTATTTTGTACATCAGGAATGATAATTATTAATCTTTCAGATTGTGCTCCTCCTCCACTCATTCGGTATTCTCATCTTCTTCAAAATCCTATTAAAGAGTTAAGTCAATCAAATCACTTGTGTTTTGCTCAAGGCTTTCTAACTACATTCAATATTTCGTTTGGTCTATACAGTCTTTCATCTCTCGTTGATATTAGAGTTGTCTCTAAAATTAGAAGTTTTAAATTTAAATTTTAGTGAGAGTCAATTAACTGAAAATTATCTTTATAAATTTTGTTAGACACAAATAAATACAATGTATAAAATAATATAAATGTAATTATATAACATAAAGTATTAGTTAATGAAAAGAGTGAAAATTTAATAAATTATACTATTTTTAAAAAATTATATCTAATTGTATCCATCACTTATATTTAAATAATTGTTTCATAAAAAATAATTGTGTACACAAATACATAAAGAGGTACACAACTAAAGACGCTACAGTAAAAAAGGACAAAATAATGAACCTCGAATCAAAGTTGAATCTCGAATTTCACTCAGTGAATTAAGTCTCAATTTAATTATGCTTAAAGGTTTGTTAGTATATCATGTTAATTACTGAGCATATTATTTTCTTAAAAAAAAAAGAAACAAAACGTAACAATAAAATGCCCTATATTGAGATAATAAGCTGTCATTGTCACGTATATGAACCTAAATGTGAATACTTTGATTGTGCGTTTAAGGGTGTGTTTGTTTCCTATAAAATATTTTATAGGAAAAAATTTTACAGGTTTTTCGGCGTTTGTTTCACGAAAAATATTTTACATAAGCAAAATTTGGGAAAAATTTTCAGATTTTCAGGTAAAATAACTTCTCCTTTTGCAGAGTTGAAGTTATTTTCAGGGAAAATACAAACTGTGCTATAAGTAAGTGACAAAAGAAAATCATTATTTTCACTGCAAATATTTTTTCCTGCAAATATTTTACAAATGTAAGTTATTTTATAGCAAACAAACGGACCCTAAGAGAAAGAGAAAGAGAGAGAGAGCGAGAGAGAGAGACACAGAGCGAGATGGCCGATGACCTGGTAAAGAAAGGGAAAGCCAAAGAGGTTTTTGGCAAAATCTTTGGAAATGCCAAGGATTCGTAAAATACGCCACCACCATGATGTTTGGATGTTTTGTCACAGCTCATAAATTCTATTTTTAAGCTTTTAATGACAATTTCTGCTTTCTCTGCCCAGCTCATAGTTTTATTTGTTATCTTTCCTTTTGCCTACCAATCAACAAGTCTGTCCAAAAAAGCAGAAACAGATAAATGATATGATTCTGAAGAGGAGTCGATTATGAGTGTTTGCGGGTCGAATTGAGCGGTTTATAAGAAAAAATTACAATCAAACCGTTATAGTAGCGGTTTGAAAATTTTAAATCGTAACCAATCCGCCAACCGTCCAAACTAATCTACTAAATGACGGATTGGTTTGGGCGGTTTGGACGGTTTTGTTGATTATGCAACTTAATTTTTGATTTTTTTTTATTTGAGGTGAAATTTCAATGCATTAATTAAATATTTAATCAAAAAATTATATGAATTAATTAGACATTTATCAAATTTCAAAATTACGGTAATAAGAGATAGTTTATGCGTCAGAAATAAATAAACAACTAATATTTTCCTAATTTTTCTCTACTATTGAAAAATTTCATTATTATTACTACAATTAAAGTCTGAGATTGTATGACTTCTTTACTTTTTTTTTTTAAATCTTCTCGTCAAAGTTAGCTACCTAGTAGAGAAAAATTAGACATCACTATAAACCCGATACAAAGAATAAGAAAATATAATTAAAAATATAAGCAATTTATTTCAGTAATCTAATAGTTACAAATTCGTTAGATCAAAGTAACAATATTTTTAAATACCTAATTGTACACAAAATTTCAAATTTATTATTGCAAAAGAACAATAAAAACGAGATAATATGTCTAATGAAAACAAATAGATCTCTAACACAACAAAAATATAATTAAGTTAGATTACATTTTATATGTATAATATATATATATATATATATATATATATATTAATAAGGGTGGATTGGATCGGTTAACCGTGGTTTTTAAAATTTTAAAACCGCTACTAATCCGCCCTTGACAGTTTTGAAAAAATAAAAATCATAATTAGTTTTTTTCTTGGCGGTTTTGGCGGATGCGGGTAAGGACGGTGCGGATTGGACGGTTTATGGCGAGTTGGGCAGTTTATGAACAACCCTAGAGTCGATCATCTATCATTTTTGTTAAAAAAAAAACTTATGATATATTAATTACAATATTTATGAGTTAAAGTCGATATTTATACTTTTATTATACTTCATTCAATCATTTCAAAGTAACAGATTTATCATTCGAATATTATTAAGTCTAAACATAACTTTTTCAAGTCAATTACGGTGTTAACAAATTTAAAATCAGTACAACACCACGCACATGCAAGCTAGTATGTAATTGAGGCTATTATCCCAAAGAGCTGATGCTGGTACTTAAATTCAGGTCAAATATAAAAAATTATATATTAAATTATTATTAAATTATCATTTCAAATAAAGTTAATCATTTATTATAGCCATTCAAAGACATTCCCATTATACCTACATTAGAGCTAAAACTTACGACACTTCTATAAAATAAAGCACTGAAAGATAAATGTATCATCTGACCATAAACCAGTATTTACAACAACTTTATTCTTTACTGATAGTTAAGTTTTTTATCTCACTACAACTACAACGAGGTGTGTGGTATATATGTTACCAAATTTAATTGTGTAGATACATAAAAAGAGATATGTAGAAAATATATAATTTTTTAAAAATTATTTAATAATTTATTTTTTTAAATTTAATATATTTTTTATAATCTAACGATATATATAATTATAAGTCTACTATATATCTCATAAAATTTTTTTTAAAATTTTTTTTTATGTTTACCTGTAAAGATGCAAACTTTATCTTCTCTCTTTTCGTACTGTTTACAATTCAATGAACTTCCCACCGATTGGAGTTAAAAAAAAAAGTACATTTACGTCTATATGACTATATTGTGCTTGTGGGTCTGTTAAAAACATTTGTCACCATATGACCATACAAAAACAGATCACCGAGTGACCGACTATGTTGTTTAATCATTAAACATGCACAAGTCCATCTCATTCATATGGTTCAAAAAAAAGGTCCATCTCATTCATGTGGCGGCAAGCCTATCCATCTGTTATGTTGGGGTAAGTAGGCAATTTGAAAGTGAATTTAATATTATATTTTAATTTAAAATTTTTAAAATAACGAAAATATAAATTTTTATCATTTATAAATTATTTATTTTTATTTTATTTTTTTAATATAAAATATTTTAATACAATAACTTACAAATAAAATTCTAATAATCTCTCCCTCAAGTATAAATCTTTTCACATCAGACCTATTTCATTGAAACGCGTACTATTTTAACAAATCCATTAGTCTAATAGTGAGTACGAATAGTGAGTAAAGTCCTATTAAACTTTAATTTGGACTCTCTTGCCAAATACTCTAAGGACCAAATTGGATTATACGAGGCAGCATCTATAGGAACCAACATACACCATCATACTTGTCTCTTACCAAATTATCAGCTTCAATATCACTTGTAAGGAAACGTGAGAACTCAAAACGAAGAAAAATTTGAATAGAGTCTAAATAAGTAGTTTGAAAGTAAACTTAACACTACATATTAACCTAAAATTATAAAATATTAAAAATATAAATTTTTATCACTTATAAATTACTTACTTTTTTTTCTTTCTTTTTAATATAATTATTTTAATATAACAACTCGCACATAAAATTTTAATACTATTTACTTTTGTGAGCCTTCAATTACACATTGCATGCCTCCAAAGTAAGACGAGATTTTCTTTTTTATCAATTTAAATCCTCCAACGATTTTTGTATTTATCATTAACTTTCTTAAACGGAAAAAAAAAAAAAAAAAGTCCCCGGAAAGCAAATGTTGCGTAATTTTGATGAGGAAACTAACTGCCAGATGAAATGTTTCCAAGATTTTACCAAAACAGACTTTATACTCAATTAATTAATGATTTTGTTGATTATGTCAATTGTAAATATTTGTTACCGTTATGTATTCTTATTTTATATAAGTTTTTTCGATATTTTTGTATTAGACTTGTATATATTTTCAATTGACATCAATACAATAATTTCCTTAGTTTACAAAAAAAAAAAATGATGGCTAATGTTCATCACCTGGGATAGATATTTGATGCATTACAACATTTACAATTTTGTCACGAGATAATTATAAAAAATTAATTTTTTATTTTTCAATTTCAAAATAAACGGTAATTTGATAAATCTCTGGAAGAAAATAAAAATCTTAGAAATTTACCCTTTCTTTTAGTCAACAAAATCTTCAAAATTTACTTGATGAGTTAATCACACACCCCTTAAAAAAAGAAAAAAAAAGCACTATTACGTATCTTGACTTAAGTAGAGACATAATTTTTTTAATAACATTTAACCATTAATTTACTTTTTTATTAAATTTAATTATGTAATAATTCATATTACTGTAAGTGTTTTAAATAAAAAGTGATTCGCTTGATTAAAAAAAAATTATATTAAATTATTTAATAATTTATATTAATGGGCGACTAAGCTAATATATATAAGTGACTTAATTTTTCTTATAAAAAGAGAGAGAGAGAGGGAGAGAAGTTAAGGATATTATGGTAATTAAAGGAGTATTCCATGCTGTTAAGCCATTTTCGGTCCTTCGCTTGCGGTAATATAGGAAACACGGAAACTAGTTAGTTACTTAAAAACAAGAGCGAAACAACAGAAAACAGAGCCGAAAGGAATCGAACCAGAAGAAACAAAAAAAATCCTCCGAAACTCCCAGAAAAAGGCTGCGGATTTCATTCCATTTCGATTCTCTGATTCCCCGTGGAATCAGAGAATCATCCCGCAACTCATTTCATTCATTTTTTCCATTGAATTTTAAGTGTGTATATAATATAATAATATATACAATCGTATAAATATTACGCAGCCACATTGGCTACGTTGATCAAGAACTTGAAGAAGGAGGGATTGATGAGAAAGACACCATGATGAAGGGTCTGAAAAGAAGCATTTAAAGTTTCGAAGGGACCAAAAAGTTTGGTTTTTGGTGAAATGGGTACGCTACAAACTGAAGGAAAAATGGGCGGGTGGCTATATACCATCAGGTCCACCAGGTTTGGCCTCCACTTTTCGAGGAAAAGATACTTCATTCTTGAAGATAACTGCCTTAAATGCTATAAAACGATACCCATTTCACAGAATCAGGTAAATAAATTGTTTGTCTCTTCGTTTTTCTTTTTTATGTTTTTCCTTCTCTTCTTTTTCTTCTTTTTTTTTTTCTTCTTTTTTGCAGTATTCTTGGCTTGATGTCTGTTTCTTGGATCGTTTGATGTTTGCAATGGCATTGTTGACTTCTTGTTTGGTTTTCTTTCACGATGTTCTTGTCTTGTTACACGTTACACAATTTCTGGCGTTTGAAATGTATGTTCTTTTCCTTTTTTGTTTAATTCCCTTTTCTTGGAGTAAAAATTCTCCTGTCTTTTAAGGCACGAAGGGAGAGACAGTTGTGCGATTCAGGAAAGAAAGATTCAACCCAAAAAAAAAAAACGAAAAAAAAAAAAAGAAAGAAAAAAAGAGATTTCTGGTTTCGTTACGAATGAATCAAATAGCTTTCTATAGAAGCTATACTTTGCCACCAGTGGTGTTTTAATTACTAGAGCCACTGCTGATACAGAAAAAGTAGCCCCTTCTTGTCGAGCAAATTGATTTCAATTGAAGTTTATGAAACCAAACTTCCATCCTGATGCTACAAATTTTAGGTCAGTTAAGCTGAAGACTTTTTTTTTAATTTAATGGTTTTTCATCTCAAATTACACGCACAACAATGGCTTGAAGCTGAATACATTTAATTAAAGTGTTCCCCAAATGAGTTAGAGATTCAAGTGTCCGATACGATTTGAGATACACACGACCTGATATTCATGGCAGAGGATAAGGAGCTGATAGCGGGTTAAACTCTTCTAAAGGACATTGTGTGAATAAGTCTCCAAACTACTTCATGTTTCATTAGTGATCAAGGAGAAACCTTGCCAATATGAAACTCTAAAGTGTATAAAAAAATGGGAATTTGCATTCCAAAATTTAAATTTTCCGGAACGGAAGTATTTTGCGGATGCAGCTGTTTTTGGCTGAGAATGATCTCCATTTATTAAAACTTTACATTATAAGTTTGCAAGTGAAGTAAGCTTCCTTTAAAATAGGTTATTAGTCTTTTTATTTTTGTTAATTCTCTTGGCAATGTCACCAGAACACTCGCGTGTAGCTAAAATAATTGGCGAAAGTGCTAACTCAAGCTTCGTATTTCAGGAGCCAATGAGAAGGGCAATAGTAGACTCCTGCATTCGTGTTACAGACAATGGAAGAGAGAGCATATATAGAAAAGTATTCCCTTGACTTTCATATTTTTCTTTTCTAAGCTGTGATGGATGATGCTCTGTGGTCCCGAAGAAATGCGTTTCTTGCTTTAACGTGTATTCAGGTCTTCTAAGCAGTATTGTTTGCAATTTTCAGGTCTTCTACATCTTCACTCTTTACAGTACTTTAAATCACGACGATCAACTTAAGGTTCGTTAAGGTGCATCATTTATATGAATTTTTGTCTATAATTCTTTGGCATATTGTCTCTGAAATTGGATCCCTGTAGTTGGGAGCAAGTAGTTCAGAAGATGCAGCAAGATGGATTAGTTCCTTGCAGAATGCTGTTCTAAAGGTTCAAAACTGTTTACCCAGTTGGCAATTTGTATGGTAGTTTTCTCGTGACGACATACTCATCTTTCTCCATATTTTCCAGGAATGCTATAATCCAGCAAATGACTTCTTGTCTATTTCTACGAGGAAATGGCCACCTTTGAGGTATATCAGATGCTGCTAGAAATATAAGTTTGTGAAATAGAACATCTGAACTCTCCATTTTATATGATCTCTATGCTTTTAACTTTCAAAATTGTTTTTGATTTTTTGGATAATTGCATGTAATTGCCAATCATAGGCTCATACTGTGTAATTTTGAGACAATGTTCCGTGCATATCGCACGGTTTCTACTATCTACCAAGGATAAAGAAGATCGGTTCAGCTGTACTGTCCAAATGGTGTTTTCAATTGCAAGACATGCATTGTCCATGAATATGAAATTCCCTTGTGCTTTTCTGACTTCCAAGTTCAACTCTTGAGCATAACTCATGGTCATCAACATTCTTTGGTCCTTCGGAAGTCAGTGAACTTGAACATGTATTTTTCTGGGTGTGAAGTACTTTGTTGCTACGGAATTCCCTTAACTGCTATCTTTGGAAATCAATCCATCTCATTTGTTTGTGCAAAGGTTAAGTGGTTCAAAGAGGAATGGCAGTAAAAGAACTGTAGATGATTACTCAACCTTGTCCACTGACATTATGACGTCTGACGTTATTGCCCCATCGCCCTGGAAAATTTTTGGTTGTCAGAATGGTAAGGCCTAAACTTTTTGAACAAAATCAGGGCCTAAATGCTTAGATGCTCAAATCTCTATTCGTAGTGCAGGACTACGACTTTTTAAAGAAGCGAAAGATTGGGACTCTGGCAGGATGGTATGTTGCACTCTTTATCGCTCATGATCACAACTAGCTGTATGTTATTTCTATAGCTAACTTATTCTATTTCTCTTTGTTCTTTGCTTAGAATTGGGATAATCATCCTGCAATAATGGCAGTTGGTGTGGTTGATGGCACTTCAGAGGACATTTTCCAGACTCTTATGTCTCTTGGTCCCTCTAGATCAGAGTAATATCTTGGTGTCCAATCCTCAGATATAAGCTTTACTTTCATTGTCAATCCTTGGCCATCATTATTTTTTTCATTATAACAGAAAATAATTTAAAATAGACCTCTAGCATGATGATTGATTTCTTAGAGTACATTTTTCATTTGAAGTTGAATAACATGTGACTTGCAGATGGGACTACTGTTTTTATCAGGGCAGTGTGGTTGAGCACCTTGATGGTCATTCTGATATTGTTCACAAGCAGTTATACAGTGAATGGCTACCCAGGTTAGAAAAAGGAGCTTTGTTAGAAAAACAAGCTTTCTAGTAATGGTTCACTGCAATATGCATTGTGTTTTGTAGCAAGCTTTGTAGTAATGGTTCACTCGCAATATGCATTATGTTTAACTGAAAATTTTGTAGGGGAATGAAAAGAAGGGATCTGTTGTTGAGGCGATATTGGAGAAGAGAAGATGATGGCACATATGGTAACACTTGTGGAAAGACACCAGTATCATGAAATGTTTTCGCTTTCATTACTTGGACTTAACCAAATTATTGGATTCTTTTGCAGTAATACTGTACCATTCTGTGATACATAAGAAGTGTCCACCAAAGAAAGGATATGTTCGTGCTTGCCTAAAAAGTAATGTGCACTTTTGTACTTGTGTAATTGAACTCTATGCTGCCTATATTGACTCTAGCTCCTAAGAAATATGGGAGTCATATTCTTTCATTCCAACTAACTCATGTGCAAACTGATTCATATGCTTCTCGGTATTGGTTGGCACTAAGTTATTTGATTCTTATTTTTAAGTAGTGTTAAATTTTCTGATGTGCCGAAGATTAGCATTTGAGTATTGATTCAAGCAAGTTCTAGCTTCTTAAGAAATTGCTTTCATTCCGTAGATTAGTAAGTTTGAACTTTTCTATTTTGTATATTACCTTTCTAATGTACTTATTGCTATTGGTGAATGTGCAGGTGGAGGATATGTAATAACCCCTGTAAATCATGGAAGAAAGTCACTTGTAAAACACATGCTTGCTGTTGATTGGAAGTTTTGGAAATTATATCTGCGTCCTTCGTCCGCGAGATCCATAACCATCCGCATGCTTGAAAGAGTTGCAGGTATGATCTATAGTATTGGCTTTAAGTGCACTTTTGGCTCCATATAGATTTGGATATTGGAAAAATATGCTTCATCAAATGCTCACTATCATTGTTGCTGCATTTTGCAGCGCTGAGAGAGCTGTTCGGAGCCAAAAAAGGAAAATTTTCTCCTGACTTAAGTTACAAAGAATTGCCAACACACATCTTGTTGCCCCAGATTGACAAGGAGGAGGTTAAAACTGAAGTTAAAGAGGCTAACCATATTGAGGATGATACTACTCTAATAAAAAATGAGTTGGAAAAACCAACATCTGGGCGTACAAGTCTATTCGGTCTATCTGAAGATTCTGATGAATACTTTGATGTTCCTGATGCAAGTGAAGCAACAGATTTTGATATTTTGGAGAATCGCTGGTATTTTGATGTGAGCCAAGATCCGCGCCCTCCGGTACTGACTAATCACCACGATTTAGCTCATTCTCTGGGTATTAGTTTCACCAGACTTAGAAGGAGTTACATGTTGGTCCCGGAATTACCCAAGAGGGTACTGGGCATACTTAAATGTGATGCAAGTTCTTGAACAATTATAAACCCAGGAACATATCAAAATGCAAGATCTGTAGGCTTTGTCCCTTGCTACATCTAATTAAAATTACCAGATTTGGATGATTTGAAATGTTCCATTGTCACTAACTTATAAAAAAAAAGGTCGGCTTTTGGGAATAGCTTTAAAATAATTTTGATTGCTGTGATCATCCAATGATTCCTCATGCCAATGAAATTGACTAAAGCAATCGGTTGTTGTGCGCTTTGGACATTTTCTTCCTCTTGGAACTGGCAGCCTCTATAAGCAAAATATGTCCACTTGAGTTATCTCATCTTGTTTAGCCATTATTTTGAGGATCACTTGGGTATATCACAATCCGCAAGCTATCTGTTTCAGTAGCACAGCATTTGGAATAAGTCACGAATAAACTGCATTTTAGGTGAAGTGATTATTGTTTCTCACTTTTCATCTTTGATGCTTGCAGAATATTGCCCAGCCCAGATTATCAGCCGCTGCTGGCTTTGTAAAGAAGCTACATGGCCTAGGAGGTTAGTCCAACCATTGTAAGCAGAGTTGTTTCTTTGAAGTGATCATGATGGATGGCGTGTAAGCACCTGTTAAATATGTTCCGATTGGCTTGAACTTCTGCCTCTTACAGCTCAGAAGAAAGGTTATGTGGACTTACAAGAATTGACTCAGGAAGATGGCATATCATGCTGTTATGGAGCTACTCTCCGGAAGGACCCAAGTGGTACTTTACCTTGCAGTTGGACCACTGGTGATCCCTCCTTATTTTTGATCCGCGGAGCAAATTACTTGAGGGACCATCAGAAGGTATTCTCTCAGTTCTAGACAATAAAGAAGAATTCAAAATCTGTGAAGTGGAAGTTCAAAACTTTTTAATGATCATAGACACAAATGGGAGTTCCATTTTTCCAATTCCAACATGCAAACTGCAAATGTTTTTTAATTCTGAGGTTTTGTTCCCAGATGTCTTTTGCCCTTGCTTATAGTTTATACAAAGGAGATATGAAAAGAATTTTGTAAGGACCATAAAAAGCATCTTGTTGGCTTAAAGAAATGAAAAAAAGGAAATTGCATTGCCATGGAACTAAAAATTTTCATTCATATCACAAAATGAGTACAGCAGCCTACAGCTAAACCCATTAAGTAGAAGCTAGAACATTCTGCTACAAGTCTCCTGCTTTGCTTCTGGTTCTGGTCCGGTTTTTCTGGTTCAAATGCGACCATCTAATTCCAGCTTCTACATCAATCCAACAATACACTTACTAAGCTGGAAGTCTGTAAATTCTTTCCAACAATTGTGGTTCAGGAAATAAGACCACTCTTGCAAACATCCAGAGGAAATTAAAATGCTTATACATACGATTTTTGTTTTAAAATGTTTAGGCATTCTTTCAATACTCAACCCTTTTGTTTCGCCAGGTTAAGGCAAAAGGTACCTTAACACAAATGGCTGGTGTAGATTGGCTAAAATCTAGCCAGCGAGAAGATGACCTTGGTAGCCGTCCAAATAGCATAGTTCAGGTTTGATCCTGAAGCCTTTTGCAAATGTTTCTACCGTTATAGTCTCACTCCTAATACTCAAAACTATAACTGCTAACTTGATTGAAATTCTCCTCATGCTTTCATTTCTTATTGCACTGATGCAGAAATATGCATTGCAAGGCCGGCCAGAGTTCTTCTTTATTGTCAATATACAGGTGAAATTTTGTGCTAATTAATTAGTAGAATTGTAGAAAGATTGTTGTTAACAATGATGATGGTGATCACTTACTATCTTCAGCTAGTATGAAATTATGTACATAATTCTGCTGAATCTATGATCAGGTTCCGGGTACGCCAATGCATACCCTGGCATTTTATTACATGTTGAGGTCCCCGCTGGAGGAAAACCCCTTGCTGTACAACTTTGTCAATGGTGATGATGCCTTCAGGAACGCGAGATTTAAGCTCATACCATATATTTCCAAGGTGGGTTTCTTAAACCCAAAATGTTTGCTTACCTCTCTTCCTATTACATATCTGTATAATGATCATTGCTAACCACTAGGTATAGTCTAATGGCCACTAAGTTTATTATTTGGGGTGAGATTTGAGGTTCGAACTCTAGACTTCACTATTAGTTAAAACCCTCCTCTCCACTCCAACTGGACCGACAAAAAAATAAGATCATTGCTTACCTTTGACATATTGTACTTTTTTGTTATTTGCTTCCTTAGGGATCATGGATAGTGAAGCAGAGCGTTGGCAAAAAGGCTTGTTTAATAGGTCAAGCTCTTGAAGTACTTTACTTTCGTGGGAAGAACTATTTGGAGGTAAAAATGGATCGTTTTCACTTGAGAAGTTGATATAAAAGTTAGGTATTTTGGTCATGGCATGATATTTTTTCAATGTGTGCCTAAATTTCAGATTGAAATCGATGTTGGGTCTTCCCAAGTTGCAAGAGGGGTATCAGGTCTTGTTCGAGGATATCTCAACAATTTGATCATAGAAATGGCGTTTTTGATACAGGTAAAATTACTGATTGATTGACCCACTAGTATATCCTTTTGGCCACCAAGTTTAAAACTTTTCGTGGGAAATGAGGTTCGAATCCCAATATTTACTCATTTTTAAATTTTCTCACTCACCCCGATTGAACTGAAAAAATTACTGATTGATATTTTCTCGCCCCGATGCCTACTGAATGAACCGAATGGACATTTGTGGTTGATTATATAACTTAATCATAATCTGTGCAGGGGAACACCGAGGAGGAACTCCCAGAATGCCTGCTTGGAACGTGTCGACTCAGTCATCTGGATGACACCAAAGCAGTGATAGTGTAGCCACCATGCACCGCATGACTAAACCGTTTTCTTATTTCCAAGTTATAGGCTGGAATCATAAATTTGGGCACAAATGAAAGATGGCAAAGACCACTAAGCTAACCCTGGCAATTGTGTATAGGCTCTCTTTTCCCTACTCTTAAATCTTTTTGCAATTGCACCAACAATTCTACTAATGTTAATAGCGATTTTCTCCAATTCTTCTGCAGAGTGCTAATCAATTTGATTTTGTTTGCATTTCTTTTTCGTCGAACTTCTTATACTTTTCTGACTGATTTATTTTTTTTTTTTTCATTTCAAATATGCATGGAGTTCGGAGTTCAGGATACCAACTAAATTCCGTAAATATATATGTCATATTTGTAATTGTAATGATTTTCATGATTTTTTTTTCATTGATGGTCTATTAAATCATGAATTACACTATAAAATTAATTCTTTTTATTTTTATAAATCTTATATCTCTTTTCCGCAAGACCACAAACAAAAATTGAGATTTTGAAGATAAAAATTTAGACTGAACAGTTGCTCGATTGGTGGGATAATGATTCCTACCACACCAGGCATGGGTTCGAATCTCAGCCCGATCTACAGTTGCACCCCCAAATGCCCAAGTATGGGCTTTCTGTCACTAGGTCAATGACCAAACAGAAAAAAAAAGATAAAAATTTAAGTCACTAACTCACTGACAAAGAAAAAAAAAAGATAAAAATTTAGTTCTTAAGTTCTAAGGTATCTTATGAGGGACTGAATTCCATGAATTCTGTTTCCATCAAGCAGACTGGAGGTGTACAGTTAATGGCATTATGTGGAATCAAAAAGGTGCATTTGCGTTGTCCATGAATTATCATAGGCCATACTAGCAATTCCAACTAGCAAGAACCACACCTCACGGACAATGCTTGCCCTGAATGGGCCTAGGCCTGGGCCACAGTGAGTGATATAAATTATTTTCAGATTGCAATATATTAGCTTTGTTAAGCCACATGCCAATCCCCAAAAGCAGGTGGATTTCCTACCTATCGTGGTCCGTGCTACAGCGTCCTTCTAAAATGTGCCGACAGGATAGGCAGTAAAATGAGCTGCCCAGGCCTGTCACTTCAAACGCAAGCAACTAAAAGAAAAAAAAAAAAAAAAAGAATGGATGTTGCTTGTACCTGAGAAAAGCCAAAAAAAAAAAAAAAAAAAACACCCCAGAATGTTATAATAATAATACAGACTGTTAGAGCCAGCCATAAAGTTGTGGGGAACTATGCTTCCGTTTTGTCCTAATACTAACATTGATATTCTTTGGTCCATTAAATTGGTCTCCCCCAGCGGCTTAAAAAAAAGAATTATGGGATCCCACTCTCCATGGTATATCATTATTTGCTTTTTAAAAAATTTGTATATCTTTTTATCAAGCCTTGCTGCCTCAAATCTTTTTTAAAATTCAATCTAGTAAGTAGAAAATTTTATGTATATTATAAATTATGTTAAATATTTATATTTTTACGATTTAAAAGTTTATATTCTTTGATGCAATCTCTTCGCTTGTAAGTCATACTAAATCTAATTAATATATGGCACATAAAAATTGGACCGAGCCAAACTTATACATTAAAAAAAATGCCAAAATTGCCGAACAACAAGTACATATAAAAGTACCAAACTCTAATATTATATCAAATAAAGTTTTAAAATATCAAATTTATCTAAAACTCAATTTAGTAGGTAAAGAAACTCATGCACAACGTAAATAATGTCACGATCTTTACATTTTAAAGATACTGAGTATTTATATTCTCTAACCACTTTTTAAAATCTAAATTACTATCTGCACATAGACTTACCAAAGTCCTATGTGAGTGACCGTCTAAGAGTTATGCAAAAGTTTCACTTCTAGACAAGCCCACCGAGGCTCCCAAAGATTTTAACTCCCTGATTGGAAATTTTCCACACGAGAAAGAGAAAGAGAAAGAGAAAGAAAAAGAAAATGTTAAAATTTTTTATTTATTTTTTTTATTCATTTTCTATAAATTTAAGTATTTATTTTTTATTTTTTTCTTTCATAAATTATGATTCATTTTTTTCTCATAATTTTTTAATTATTACTTTTTATCAATTATAATATCATTATTACTGTTTTTTTTTTCATTTACTTTTTAATCAAAATCTTACTACCTAATCAGACATAAATGTCTCTAAAACGTTGTCCCCACGTTGCATCGACCCATTGAGGTACCCATGTGGCACGTGGCTTTATTCAAACTTGTTCGTCCATTTTCCTAATATTTATTTCTCCCTTGTCTTATGGGTGTTTGTTAATCACTTAATTGTTTGTTGTTGTTATTACCAGCCCTCGTTCTCTCGATCCATTTCTATATTAAATAAAATCGTGTACTTTTTTATTTTATTTTATTATAACGTATTATTAATTCAAAAATCTCACTCAAGACCATCGCTTTCCTTCTGGTCCCTCTAACCGGCGCCTACGCCGGTGGTCATCGCCACCACTTCCACGAATAATTATACTATTTTCCATTGGCACCATTATTCCATTATTGCTATATTTTAGATAGAGATAATAAACCACGCGGCGCCATCACATGCTGCTCTCCATTTCTTCTCTGCGATCCAACGCAAATGTTCAGATTACAGCATGTCCTCAGATTAAGAAATTATTGCACATTAGTTTAAAATATGTCGGGATTTTTAATTTGACGCATATTATTTTAATATGATTTTTTTATTATCTTATATTATATAATAAATGAGATTTACTTAATATAAAAATAATAAAATGAATTTATGTGGTATAAAAAAAATAATTTACACTAAAAAAAAAAGTAGTATAAATAGCAATCACCTACATATAATATACATCTTGTCACATGAAATGGAATGACACTATTGTAGGAGTCAATGTTACATGGCCACGAAAATTGCCTAATTCTTGCAAATTTCTGTCGTGTTATATATAAGTCACATACTTCACTTATTAGTTTGGCGATCTATTTTGGAATTTGAGGCTTCAAAAAATTGAAATGTTTTTCTTTCTTCTCTTATTTTTTTATTCTTTTGAGATGTCAATGGGTGTCATCATCACGTGGTGAAGGCATTTCTCTCTTTGAATTGAAATTTTTGTATAATAAAACAATTCTATTCTCTTGGCATGGTCGTCCATTTTTGGGTCTAAAGGCGGTGATCACGCTTTGACACCAAACTAGACTTAAAATTGGTAATGCAGCTCATGCCTAACCAATACGTGAAATTTGATGAACTCTGCAAGTTTCAAATTCAATTTTCTTTTTTTAAATCTATCTACAGAGAACCTAATAGTTAAAAATTTAAAATTTATTCATAAGGTATTGAGTGTTAATTGAAATATAGTTCATGATCTAATAGATTTCTTAATTAAAAAAAATATCTTGTTCCAAGACACTCAAGATGTTCCATTAATTTTTGTTGCATCTTACGTGACAAATTTAAATTTCCTAGAGGGAAAATATTATGTGGCACTCTTAAGATAAAATTAAAATATAACTAAAGCGATATAAATTATTAAAATAATTAAATTTTAAAAATAAAAAAATATATAAATTATATATTTATTTTTGTGATATTTAAAGATAAACTGTATAATAAATCTCTTCCACAACATCCGCATAATAGCCAGCTAAAAGTTAACGCCACCGTCCGGTTCACCGACACGTTAAATTATACCATGGGATTGGATTTTACTGTCCAATGGCAACCTCCCGTAGCCGGTAAACACATTTCGCCTCAGAATTTGTCACCCATTGCACCCGGTAGCCCTGTCGGTGGTGAGTGTCGGCACCGACACGCCATGGTCATGCACGATTTCCCGGTCATAATTTTTTTCCTTTTCCCAGTTTTCATTCCTAGCCAGCCAGCCACCGATAAAAGATGTGTCGGTAATTGTCGATCGCATGCTTGTCGAGTGTCTTGAGGAATCAATGCCTGGTGTCGCAGGATGGTGTAATGTCGTACGTCCGATTGATTATAGAGCCTTGTGATGGGTGGGGTCCGAATTCCAGATGTCGTTTTGGGTGTTCGTATGCGCGATCGACAACCGTGAGATGTACTTGATCACAACTGCACGTGACTCGCCTGCGTCCCCATTAAAATTAATACGAAAATGAATAGATTAATTTAATCCAATTCCAAAGAGGCGACCAAATTAATTGGGACAATTAATTCAATTAATCGGGACAATTAATTCAATTAATCGTCATTAGATCCGATCAACTAAAAAAAAATATTATATTGCATCTTATGTCAAGTTTTAGTGTTTGTTAACAAGTTGTAATCGACAATAAAATTATGTAAATACATTTAATAAGACATATAAAAAATATGTAATTAATTTAATTATATATAATGATTTATTTATTTATTTATTTATTAAATTTAATACATTATTTACATTCAAATAATTTAGATAACTGTGTAATTACTGTACTTCTACAATTTTGTGTCCAAAAATTTTTTTTGCTCGAGTAATTTCCACAATCAGAGGTTCACCGTCGCCGAAGTTAATGAAAATGCACATTGTTTTTTGTAGACAAAAAATAGCATTCATGTCCATATTTCGCACAACATTTAAACCTGTTCTATTAGAAATTCTTTTTCCAGAAAACCTTGTCATGACATTTGTTTGTAAATTCTGTTTTAGGTGAGTTATTTTTATATCAAAAAAACTGACTTTCAAATAACAATACGCGAGTTAGTGATTCAATAATAAGTTGGTGTATTTTTACACTTAATGTTCCAGGTTCGAGTACTATCACGGTATGTCCTCCTTTAATTGATACACTAGATGCCCATAAAAGTAGTGAGAGTCTATGGGTTGCGTTTAGAATCACACTCGTCCACTGAAATACCAACGACAGAGCCTTATTAGTTATGCTGGTACTGGTGTAGTGAGTCTAATTCCTTTGAAATTGTTAAATGGCTTGCTCAACGGGAGTTTCTCCTGAGCCCGCTTAGATATCTGATGATAAATACGCTCGTAACTAAATTTTTTTTCTGTTTATTAAAAAAAAAAAGAAATTCCAGGGACCTTTTAGTCCACGTCGTATTACACCTGTTTAATGGGAAGATTCTATAACAAAAAGAAAAAAGAATTTGACAGCTAACAATGCTTACTTCACTAGATTTCTTACTAACCATTGGACTGTACTCCATACTTTGTTTGCGCCGACGCCAGTTTCTGGTTCACATTTGTCTCGACTCGTCTTCATTTGTACGGCTGTCACAAAGGGACCCACATAACCGGGCCCAGCTTTCCACCTGATCTTACCCTCCAAATTATTGACCTTACCAAGAGCAAGCCGAAAATTTTTACCGATCGTGTAATCTTAAAAGCAAATAGATATATATTATACGTAGAATATTTTTTATTATAATATGTAAACAATGTAAAATATAAGTAAGAAATTTGTAGTAAAATAATATAAATCATGAAAATCTCTTATATATTATATAAATTTTTTTTCAACATAATATAAACATTGTATTTAGTGTGTTTGTTTTGTGTAAATAATAGAGGAAAGAAAATACTTATTTTTTTATTATTTTTTTACATATTTTTTTATTTCTTCAAAATTATTTTTTTCTCATAATTTTTTAATTAATTTTTATTATTTTTTAAGTCTAGACTTTATGGTCTAGTCGTTACTATTCAAACACAATACGAGAATATCAGTCAAAACAATTTTTGGGGACCATGTGTAAAAAATTAAAAACAAAAAAAAACAAAAACAAAAACGAAAGTCAGCTCCGTAACGTGGCATCAGGACAGAAAACTATCCTGGCACGGATCCCCAGACAAGATCACGCGATCAGTAGCGGCACTGCCAGCTGGGAAGTGCTCGGATCTGATTCACTGGGTGGGCTCCACATTTTTAACTACGGTGGAATCTACTAGGTATGCCACGTTTGATAAGCGCGTGGGTCAACCGGCTCTTTTGAAACGGTTCAAGCAACAAAAGGGCCCCACAAGAACATGGCCTCCTACTTGCACGCACGCACGCACGCACGATGAATGTGCCACCCTTCCCTCCGCTTAATGCGCTGGGTATTGCCACGTCACCCGACTAGTAACAACCCGCCGCTTTACCAGAATTACCCATTCGAAACATCGCAGCAGAGCCCTGTAAACACGAGGGTAATTTCGTGAACAAAAGACATTGGGAAGGTTACAACGTCATTTCGTTTATCAAACCCCATGTGTACGTGACAACTAACGTTTGAAGTTTAAGAGAGCAGAAATTTTTTTTTTGGTGATAGCGAATGACCAACAACATATTCCTTGTGCAGTGCAGGATTTGCGGTGGTTTTTACCAAATCAAACATTAAACAAATCAAGCGACGCGTTAGGGTGCAAATAAACTCATGGTCCTCATAATTTTCTGTGTTCGTTAACCGGAAGCGTATAGAATAAGACAGATAATTTAACTTATAACACGTGTGGTCTATTATACATCAACTTTAATTGAATTTTACATTATATATTTTAAAGAAATAAAAGAAGAAAAGCAAAATATGCGGATCCACGCTCTTCCTCTTCCTTTTCGTTCTTTCTCTCCTATCGGTCACCATTCGTTCCACCCTCCCCGTTTGTCTAATGTTTCCATAATTTTAACGGTCAAAAATTAGAAGTCCGTGTCTAGCGGATCTGCCATAGATCAAAGGTATAATATGAGTTGATTTGTTAATACTAATTGCCCAATTCGAGTCTTGACAGAATTATATTTTCGAATTATAATTTGGAGTTGCATTTTCAATTAATGTGTGTGCTGTACTAGGTGGTCATGTGAGTAAGTGGCCATACATGTCTTATATAGTTACGTGTATAAAATTACATGCATATACATGCTACCGACAGTTGGATACATGGCTGAAGTCGTGGGAGGGAATGAATTTTGTGGTTATTACTGACGAAAATTTGGACAGAGCTTTCGACAACGACAATGTGACTGCAATTTGATGCACACGATGTTATTAATTCTAGAGATGTAACTATTATAAGATGGATATGTACGGGTTGCTACTCCAACAACTTGGAATATTTTCAAATACTCTGCAAAGTAGACAATTTGTGTGTGAGCGTTTGGCATGTCAAAAAAATCATTCCACCCATTTCACCCAAAGTTTAAGTTATTGGAAGAGATTCATAATATAAATATTTTATATATTAAACTTTAGTATGCCCCCTCACACACGAATCCAATAGACTGAAAGTGTGAATCAAGGATAGAGGATAGCGCTTCATCCTTAGAAATTTACAAGTAAATACGAAGAATAAGAATGACAAGGTTTGAACACAAAACCTCTCAATCACAAAGTTTTGATACCATGTCAATAAATTATTTCACTCAATAGTATAAAATGTTGGAAGAGGTTTAAGACATAAATCATATGTTAAACTGTAACATGATATTGATTGTTTGATTGATTAGAGAGGATCTGCACACAATTCATATCATGTCATATAAAACGTGGGTCATACCCAGTTTGCATTACATCAACTTGTTATTAGAAAGCAGGAGATTTTATAGATCATAAGCCTATCTCAATTGAAATGAATGAGACGAAGTGAATAACCATGTAATTCCTACAAAAACATGGCTCGTCTCTAATGTAGATGTTGAAATTTGTATTAAAATTCAGAATAACTTTAGTAAAAAGTGACCATTTAGGCCATTTAAAATAACGTAAAATTATATTGATCATGATAAATACATTTGTCGCCACGTTTCAGTTGTTAGAACGGCTTGATATAAGGTCACTGTTGCATCCTTGTCTTTGAAGGAAAGAAATAGAAAATGCCTTTTTTTTTTTTTTTCCGAAGCTACTTAGACGATTGCTACCATGATGTTCATGTAGCTTTTAAACCCTAAAAAATAAAGGCACACGGAGAAAGAATCATAAATTTAGGTTTCCGAATCATAAATTTAGGTTACCGTACGTATCATATATATGTGTGATGGTACACACATAAATGTACGTGGCCCAATGAGGCAACAACTATACTTTAGAAAATGCTCATTGACAATTTGGAGTAAAGTTTCACGTCACAAATAATGCCTCCTTTGATTGATATGAAAGTAAATATGATGTATTCTCATTTTTTTTTTTTTTAAAAAAGAAGAAAATAAAGTAAATATGATGATACAAGCTAGAGAGTTGCAAGAGAAGGCACTTACAAGACAAGAAAAATGCAAGAGACGGAACAATGGTCTGTGCTGCTTTAGTAATTTAGTATTGCTGAAGCTGTTAACGGATTGAAAGAGACACCGAGTATAATTCATTTTTGTTTTGTTAATTAATATTTGAGATTTTACCAAAATTAACTTGTTCAAAGATAGAAGTCTTTTATAAGGAAGCGATTCAAAGAGTGCATCCCAAGTTAGAAAAAGAACGGTGCATGGGGCACATATATCTTTCGAAATTGAACTCTTTTTAGGTAGAAAGCGAGGGAGAGAGTAATTTGAAAGGCATTGGTGGATGGAGTACAAATGAAGCAAGTAAAAACAGAATGGAGGAGATAACTAATGAAGAGACTCTCTACGAGTAAAGCCCATTATTTTTCTCAGGCCCGAACAAAACATGTCATGCGTCTCTGCAGTAAATTGGCCTATTCTAGCATTAAAAATCAACTCTTTAGTGATTAGACATAATTCAAGTAGTTAAAAGATTTAAAATTTAAAATTTAAAATTTATTTATATAATTTTTTTTACTATTATTTTAACGGTTTTACTGGACAAAAAAAAATTTCACTAATTTTAAGTATTAATTCAAGTAGTTATTAGTCTTATTAATCAAAAGTGTGAGTGAAAATTTGATTTCCACCACACTCTTCCTCCGTTCTTCTTTATATGGATTTCACTCTCTCTTAAAAAAAAAAATCAAGCCTCTCCATTACTATCTAGTTGGTTGGAGAGGTTAATAATCTCACTCTGATATGAAAAATTATATTAGAATTTTGAACGACATAGTAATATTTAATAGGTCTTAAGATTTATTTTCTTATAAATTTAGTATAAATAACTGAACCTACTTAACAGTAACAAATTTACTTAATCTTAAAAATCTATGAAATATTATTTTTATTTAATTGATTTTTTTTGAAAGAAAAACATCGACTCCCTCTGTTTTGTTTTTTTTTATAAATTCCTAATCTTGATTGAAACCTTTGTCTGTGCCTGTAAAGCCTCTCCCATTTTCAGAACATTGTTGCCCCACTAGTTGCTGGTTCGTTTATCCCTGTCGCAAGAAAACTAGACTAATTTGATATAGCTATAACTCACGAATTATGCGAGTACAAGTTGAGGATAATCAACCCGCAGTTTTAGAACAAATTTGTATCGAAAGCTCCGCCCACCAAAATGAAACGGTGTGCCATACGCGCTACAGGAGCAAGGAAGAACATTTATGACTCCGACTGGCGGCATTTTTTACAGGTTGGTTAAAAACTGACAAAAAGTACAAACATCTATGGGTGTGCCCAGTGACTGTGGATGCAAAATATAATCCAATCCAAACTCACTGAGAATCAAGCAGTTCCCCTTCTTTTTTCTTCTTAAAATCTTAAAAAAGTTCCTTCACACAAAACGAAGCCCGAGAATAAACCATCATTAGGAAACAAACTAATAATTAGATAATTTAAAAAAAAAACACAAGAAAGCAAATAATCCCGAAGACCTAAACTTGATCGCAGTTCAATTGTAATATGATTTTAGTTTCAAATAGTCCGTTTTAGTTCTGAAAAAAAATATTTGAATCTTAATCAAATCGTCCTTTCGAGGTCTATCATTACAACCTCTCATTCTTGTCCAATTTAGTTCAATTCAATCCAATTTGATTTAATTTTAACTTTTTTTAAAAAATAATTTAAAATTGTAAAATAACTTTGTAAACATTAAAAAAAAAAAAAAAAAAAAAGAAGAAGAAGAAAAAAAAAAAAGAAAAAAAAAAAAAAGTCAATAGTCGACTTATTCCTTTCGCATGTGTGCTTTCACACGGAAAAGTCGACTTATTCCTTTCTCACGCATGCTTTCACACGGAAAAGTCAGAAAAGTCGACTTATACCTTTCTCACGCGTGCTTTCACACGGAAAAGTCGACTTATGCCTTTCACACGGAAAAGTCGACTTATGCCTTTCACACGCGTGCTTTCACACGAGAGGGGAAACCCTATAAATAGGCCCATGCCCCTCAGTTCAAAACACATTCAGCAAATCTGTAAACAGAAAAATTCAGAGAATTTGAGAGAAAAAAAGAAAATTTTGAAAATCTCTCAAGAAAATTTATCCTTTTCTTACGTGCTTTTACTTAGCAGTATACTCTCCTAACTTCGTTTTGAGAGATATTTCAGGGGTAAAGCCCAAAAAATTTGCTGTTTCCATTTCTAAAGTTATTTTTAAATTTATATTCTTGGATCGTTCTAGATCTGAATTTCTGAGAATATAGAGTTAAAAATATCAAATTACTACAAATCCGGCTGGGATTAAGCCTCATACGGCCCTCAGCAAAATCCAGGCAGCTCATCCGAGAACAAGTCCCTTCGACCCTCGGTGAAATTAAGCCAGATCGGCTCAGATCAGGTCTCTGCGGTTCTTAACCGTAGTCAAAACGTCCAAATCAGATCCGGTTTCAGTCTACCCAGTTCAAGAAAAAGCAGTGGAAATTATTTCTGTCAGGATCAAGCTCGTGCAGCCCTTGACGGAGTCAAAAAAGGAACACTAATCGGAGGATCTACGGAGATCGACCCCACGTAAATTTTCTTTTATTTTTAAATATTTTATTTGTAATTTATTTTTGTATTTTCGAGTTTAATTGTTTTAGACTCGAAATTTACGCTTTACAAATTTTTGGCACGCTCGGTGGGACATCTTCACCTCCCATCTCTTGTTCCTTTAAAAAAAAAAAAAAAAAAAAAAAAAAAAACAAAAGAGGTAAAAGGGGAGCCGAGAGGAAAAAAAAAAAGTAAAAAAAAAAAAAAGTAAGTAAAAAGTAAAAAAAAAAAAAAAAAAAAAGTAAGTAAAAAGTAAAAAAAAAAAGTAAAAAGTAAAAAGTAAAAAAAAAAAAAAAAAAAAAAAAAAAAAAAAAAAAAAATTTACAGGTGTTCAGCACATCAAATGGCATCGAAAAGAAGTACAGCTGCCGGTACCAACAAAAAGGCAACGGCTCCATTACCTGCATCAACTACCCTACCTGGGTACACAGGTCCAGAAACCCGGGGACGGACACAATTTCTTGCTGTCCAAACCCGACAAAACATTGAAACGGAGAGTCCACAGCTCGCACAACAGGATCTCTCCCCTAACTCTCTTGCAGCATGGAGGAGTCGATCACCCACCTCGATCGAAGTCGGGGGCAACACGACGAAGCCTGCTCAACAAAATCCGACTCACACAGAAGAATCAGAAGAGTTCTCTCCCCCAGTCCTTCCCGGAGCCTCATCTGTTGCCGTCATGATGACCAACACAACCAGTACAGAGGAAAGAATTTCAGATTTGGAGAATAAAATTTTGCAGCTGATCAGAGTCGTGGAGGAAAAAGATCAACAGATCGCCATTCTCAAAGGAAAGGCCCCGATCCAAGTTGATCCTGAAATCCGCGAGGAGCAACCATATCCACCCGGTTTCACTCCAGAAGCCACACCAGCCGACGTCTTCCCTGCAGAAAAGCGACCAGGTAGTTCTACACAGCTGCCACCCTCAAATTCTATAGCTTCGCTATCTGTTCAACAATTGCAGGAAATGATAGCCAATACGATCCGACTGCAACAAGCTACATCCTTCCAAGGATCACAGATGTACGTCAAACCGTACACCAGACGGATCGAAAGTCTCAACATGCCCTTGGGCTACCAGCCGCCCAAATTTCAACAGTTCGACGGACGAGGCGATCCTAAACAGCACATCGCCCACTTCGTTGAAACCTGCAACAACGCAGGGACTTACGGAGATCTCTTGGTGAAGCAGTTTGTTCGTTCACTCAGGGAGACCGCTTTTACCTGGTTCATAAATCTTGAACCAGAATCGATCGACAGTTGGGAACAGCTACAACGAGAGTTCCTCAACAGATTTTTCAGCACTCGAAGGACGGTAAGTATGATGGAGCTTACCAGCACCAAACAAAGAAAAGGAGAGCCCGTTGTCGAATACATCAACAGATGGCGTGCCCTCAGCTTGGACTGCAAAGATCGCCTGACGGAGACTTCTGCCGTGGAGATGTGCATCCAGGGAATGCATTGGGAGCTGTTATACATCCTGCAGGGTGTTAAACCCCGAACTTTCGAAGAATTGGCGACCCGCGCACATGATATGGAGATAAGCATCCAGACCTCTGGAGGCATGGTTCCCATCCAGTTGGACCAGCAAGGGGGCAGAAGGGAGATTAAGAAACCCAACAGTTTCGGAAAAGGAAAAGAAGTGATGACTGTTGAAGCCGCACCAGTAAAAGTGGGCGCCAAAGTTAAGGTAAATCCTCCGACCCAAATAACTCAGTCAAAACAACAGGAAAGGCGGAAGGTGACATTGCGAGAGTTGGAGCAGAAGCAGTATCCATTCCCCGACTCAGACGTCCCCGACATTCTTGAACAACTCTTGGAGGCAAAGCTGATCGAACTCCCAGAGTGCAAGCGGCCAAATGAAAAGGATCGAGTCAGCGATCCGAGATTCTGCAAATATCACCGGATAGTAAGTCATCCAACCGAGAAGTGTTTCGTCCTGAAGGAGCTAATCATGAAGCTCAAAAGCCAGAATAAAATCATTCTGGACCAGGAAGGCATAACCTCGGCGAACCAGACCACCATCACTTCAAAACCATCAGAAGAGGTGACACACCGTAAGGAGGAGCCACTCGACAACAAAAAGCCGACAACGGAGAAGGTATATGAAGCTCTTCAAACCCTTCTCGCTAACCCTCAGCTGTTTATAGCTTTGCAAACAACAGAAGTGTGGAAAAATCAAGTCGGCAATACTCTCCAGACCTCAGCTGAACCTCTGTCATCAAATGATTCTAACTCAGCGGAGCAACAGACGGCCCAAAATCACGTCGGATGTTACTCTGCTATCTCATTTTCAGATGAGGATCTCCTGCTGGGGTCCAAACCCCACAATCGGCCGCTTTATGTATCAGGCTATGTGAGAGAACAGAAGGTCCGACGTATTCTGATCGACGATGGCTCAGCAGTCAATATTATCCCAAAATCCACCATAAAGGAGCTCGGCATCGGCATTGATGAATTATCAGACAGCCGCTTGATGATTCATGGCTTTAATCAAGGAGGACAGAAAGCAATTGGGATGATTCGCTTGGAGCTAACTATCGGTAATCTCACTTCTAGCACTCTATTTCACGTGATTGATGCACGTACCACATATAAGATGTTGCTAGGACGACCATGGATTCATGGAAATGGAGTTGTGCTCTCAAGCCTGCATCAGTGCTTCAAGTACTACAATGGTGGCGTTCAAAAGGTCAATGCTGACTTAAAGCCGTTCGATGATGCTGAATCACATTTGGCGGATGCAGTCTTCTACACCGACACAGACAATCCGGAGATCATTCCATCAAAAGCTACTTGGACTGGGGGCATCCACAAAAAGGGAAAAGCTATCGAAGAACCTGCCAATGCCCAACCCCAGGCTCCAACAAATGAAAAGCTGCCACAGCCTGCTGAACTTCGTTCGAAGGATATTGCATCTTCAAGCTCCACTCCAGTCCTACGCTATGTACCTAAGTCACGACGCTCAGAAGGTCAATCCCCTTTCTCTTATTGTATTGATCTTAAACAGGAGCAAGGACATAGCCAACCCAAAACAAAGGAGCTGCACAACCTGAAGGAGACTTACACTCTGCCGATACCAAAGATTGAGCCGGTTTTATCTTCAAAACCATTAAAAGGCTTCGTCAAACCATACACGGGGGCAGTCGAAGGCGGCTCACTTCCAGAAAGGAGAACACATGAAGGATTTGATCCTAATGCATACAAGCTTTTGGCAAAGGCGGGCTATGACTTTTCAAACCCGAGCACAATGGGTACGCTGCCGTCCACACATGGCGCCGTTTCTCAAACATCACAGTCCCGACCTGGCTTAGGTTATCAGGAGAAGTCACCTGTGCGGATCACGCTAAAGAGCCGAAGCCGAACAGTTGATGCACGTGCCATCACCACCACCACCAAACAAGACGGGCTTATCCAGTCAAACAAAGAAGGTGAAGTCAGAGGTTCTGCATTTCATGTCACAATTAGCGAGGAGGCTAATTCCGACTCATCAGATGGTGAAGTGAAGGAGGCTCCCCCGGAACTTGAAGACGGTGGCCAAGCAACTGTTGATGAACTCAAGGAGGTCAATCTTGGCTCTCCGGAAGATCCTCGACCTACATTTGTAAGTGCTTTACTTACTGTAGAAGAAGAGCAGGAATATGTTCAGGTATTAAGTCAATACAGGGACGTGTTCGCATGGAGTTACAAAGAAATGCCTGGACTTGACCCAAAAATTGCGGTGCATCGTCTAGCAGTAAAGAAGAGTGTCCGTTCTGTCAAGCAGCCACAACGACGGTTCCGCCCGGAACTCATTCCACAAATCGAGGAGGAGGTGAACAAGCTGATCAATGCCGGCTTCATCCGAGAGGTCACCTACCCAACGTGGATTGCCAACATTGTCCCGGTAAGAAAGAAGAATGGACAGTTGAGGGTATGTGTTGATTTTCGAGATCTTAACAAGGCCTGCCCGAAAGATGACTTTCCGTTGCCCATAACGGAAATCACAGTCGATGCAACAACGGGTCACGAAGCATTGTCTTTCATGGATGGTTCTTCAGGCTATAACCAAATCAGAATGGCACCAGAAGACGAGGAGTTGACAGCATTCCGCACCCCAAAAGGTATATACTGCTATAAAGTTATGCCGTTTGGATTAAAAAATGCTGGCGCCACTTATCAACGTGCTATGCAAAAAATTTTTGATGACATGCTGCACAAGATTGTAGAATGTTATGTTGATGACTTAGTTGTAAAGACTAAGAAGCGCAAAGACCACCTCGAGGATCTCAAGACAGTGTTCGAAAGACTTCGGAGGCATCAGCTCAAAATGAACCCTCTCAAGTGCGCATTCGGTGTCACATCAGGAAAGTTTCTTGGGTTCGTGGTGCGCCATCGTGGAATCGAAGTTGATCAGTCAAAGGTTGAGGCAATTCAAAAGATGCCTGAACCTAAAAACCTGCACGAGCTGCGAAGTCTACAAGGAAAGCTGGCTTACATTCGCCGTTTCATCTCCAATTTAGCTGGTAGATGTCAACCTTTCCATCGGTTGATGAAGAAGGATGTCAACTTCGAGTGGGACGAAGCTTGCAGCAAAGCCTTTGAGAGCATAAAGAAGTACCTTTCCAATCCACCAGTCCTGGGAGCTCCAATTCAAGGAAAGTCGTTGATTCTCTACATTGCAGCGCAGGAAAGATCTTTGGGAGCCTTGCTTGCACAGGAAAACGAGCAGGGAAAGGAAGTTGCCCTGTATTACTTGAGCAGAACACTAAACGGTCCGGAACTGAGTTATTCGCCCATTGAAAAGACATGTCTAGCACTGTTCTTTGCCATTGACAAGCTGAGGCACTACATGCAGGCTCACACGGTACGTCTCATTGCCAGAGCTGATCCTGTCAAATATATCTTATCTAGACCAATCTTGTCAGGACGACTTGCCAAGTGGGCAGTAATCCTACAAAGCTACGACATTGTCTATGTGCCTCAAAAAGCAGTCAAAGGACAAGCTCTAGCAGACTTCCTTGCAGATCACCCTATCCCATCCGATTGGGAGTTCACAGATGATCTTCCAGATGAAGAGGTCTTTTACATTGAGACACTGCCACCATGGACGATGTTCTTTGATGGTGCAGCAAGGCGTGATGGTGCTGGTGCCGGTATAGTGTTTGTCACTCCTCAGCGACAAATACTACCATATGCTATCATACTCGGTGAGTTATGTTCAAATAATGTTGCTGAATACCAGGCTTTGATCATTGGTCTTCAAATGGCTGTCGATATGAAGATTCCAACTATAAAAGTCCATGGAGATTCCCAGCTCGTCATCAACCAACTTACAGGATTGTATGATGTGAAGAAAGAGGACCTTGCACCTTACCATCAACTTGCTCGACAGCTAATGGATGAATTTGAAAGCATCACCTTGGAGCATGTGCCTCGACGAGAAAACACTCAGGCAGACGCGTTGGCTAACCTGGCCACTTCTCTTGCAAAGTCAGAAATCCAGGCTACAGTTGTTGCCGTATGCCAGAAATGGATAGTGCCACAAAAGGATGATGAAGAAACTACAGCAGCCAACACTGTATCTGTACGTCTCGCGGAGGACGAGGACTGGCGTCAACCAATCATTGACTACCTACAACACGGGAAGCTGCCCGAAGATCGTCGTCATAAGACAGAAATTCAACGACGAGCTCCCCGCTTCATATATCTCAAGGATGCTCTGTATCGAAGGTCTTTTGATGGAGTTCTACTTCGCTGCCTAGCCAATGAAGAGGCAAAACAGGCTCTCACTGAAGCACATTCTGGTGTTTGTGGCGGACATCAATCAGGGCCTAAGTTGCACTTCCAACTTAGAAGGATGGGATACTACTGGCCAACTATGGTACGTGATTCAATTGAGTTTGCTAAAACCTGTCAAGCTTGTCAATTTCATGCGAATTACATACATCAACCACCGGAGCCACTGCATCCAACTGTCTCATCCTGGCCCTTTGAAGCTTGGGGTCTCGACTTAGTGGGGCCCTTGCCAAAGTCATCCCTAGGTCACCTGTACATCCTCGCAGCAACCGATTACTTCTCAAAATGGGCTGAAGCCATTCCACTTAGAGAGGTAAAGAAGGAGCATGTTGCCAATTTCATCCGGACTCAGCTGATCTATCGCTATGGAGTCCCTCGATTCATCATCACTGATAATGGTAAGCAGTTCTATAACAGCTTAATTGACAAGCTCTGCGAGAAATTCAAGTTCAAGCAGTACAAGTCATCCATGTACAATGCCCCAGCAAATGGCTTGGCTGAAGCATTCAACAAGACCTTATGCAACCTGTTGCGAAAGGTAGTCTCTAAATCCAAAAGAGATTGGCATGACAGAATTCCGGAGGCATTATGGGCGTATCGTACAACTTACCGGACTCCAACACAGGCGACGCCATACTCACTTGTCTACGGTGTCGAAGCAATACTGCCGTTGGAAACACAGATTCCATCCCTGCGCATGGCTGTTCTGGAAGGACTCACACAGGAGGAGAATGCTCGCCTACGTCTGGATGAGTTAGAAGCTCTCGATGAAAGGAGGCTCGAAGCACAACAGCAACTTGAGTGCTACCAAGCCCGGCTCACCAACACGTTCAACCGCAGGGTCCGTCTTCGATCTTTTCAAGTTGGAGATCTTGTTCTTGCAGTGCGACGGCCCATCAACATGAAGCATCGGCCTGGTGACAAGCTTACTTCCAAATGGGACGGGCCATACTTAGTGCAGGAGGCCTACACTCACAACGCTTACATGCTGTCAGACCAAGAAGGCGTCCGAATCGGCCCAATCAATGGTAAATTTCTGAAACAATATTATGTGTAAATATGTTTGAAAAAGAAAAAAAAAATCAAAAAAAAAAAAGAAGAGAAGAAAAAAAAAAATCAAAAAATCAAAAAAAAAAAAAAAAAAAAGAAGAGAAAAAAAAAAATCAAAAAATCAAAAAAAAAAAAAAAAAAGAAGAGAAGAAAAAAAAAATCAAAAAATCAAAAAATCAAAAAATCAAACAAAAAAAAAAAAAAAAAAAAAAAAAAAAAAAAGTTCGGAAGTCCCGATCTGAAAGTCCAAGCGAAAATCCAAACCCAAAAATCCAAACCCAAACCCTTGAGCCCAATTCAGAAAACACAAAACCTAAGTCCAAAACCCAAACACTCAACCCAAATCCAAAAATCCAAGTCTAGAAGCCCAAACACTTGAGCCCAATTCAGAAAACACAAAACCTAAGTCCAAAACCCAAACACTCAACCCAAATCCAAAAATCCAAGTCTAGAAGCCCAAACACTCGACCCAAATCCAATCCAAAACCCAAAACCCAAAAATTCCAAGTTCCAGACACAATCCAAAACCCAAGTTCAAAATCCAATCGAACTCCTGGCCCGCATGAGTATAAACTGTGAACGGCCCAAAAATATAAAAGCGACGGAGGGTTTGAGTCTGAAACTCAGCATCAGTCTCAATCGATCTTCACCACACACCAAACCTTTGCTCCTCTACCACAAGAAAGATGGAACCAGTTGCAGAACCTCAAGACAAGGGAGAAGAAAGGTCACCCCGCACAAGGTGGCAACCAACCATGGCGCAACTGCAAATTCTAGAGGAAGTCTTCCACAACAATGGAGGTATTATGCCTAATGCATCTCAGATTTACCAACTTGTCTCACGATTGCGCCCACTCGGGGCAATCGAAGGAAAAAATGTGTTTTATTGGTTCCAGAATCGGAGAAGCAGGAAGAAACCAGCACTGAGAGCTGATTTTTCCAAAGAACAGTCTGCTGTTCCGATGATAGATCCCACCAGTACAACTTCGCCGTCAAATGAAGCAGGTCCGAGTTCTTCCACCGCAATAGTCTCTCCACGGTATGTTCATCAAAGCCGTAGCCCATGGGAGCATGCACGCTGGTCCTGGTGGTCTTACGGAGTCAGCCAAGGGTTCATCCCTTCTAGGTACTTAAGTCTAGGAGGACATTTTCTAGCAGAAAGGAGTCATTCCGGCGAAACTTTGCCTCTCTTTCCAGAATATTCCGGCAGCATCAACCAGCCGGAAAGCGACGTCGACGTTGACATCAACATCATCGGCCCACCGGACGAGGTCGAGCTTGACTTGGAGTTGCACCTCGGGCCCCGCTAGGACGGCCGACAAGATAAGGTGCAACGACTTCTGCAGCACGCGGCAACGACTTCCGCAGCACACGGCAACGACTTCTGCCACACACGGTAACGACTTTCGTGACACGCGTCAGCCGCTGCCTCTTTTGTCTCTTATGCAGGAAAGGGACGTGGATGGCCCTATCCGATTCTGCATACCCTTTTTGACTTTTCAAAAAAAAAAAAAAAAAAAAAAAAAAAAAAAAAAAAAAAAACTCTTTATTATTTGTATATATATCCTGCATGCCCGAGTCGTAATATTCACCCCTCAGCTCTTCTTTCTCAAAAGAAAATGGCTAGTCTCTGCACTTGTCTCAGGAAGTTCTTCGATCAAGAAGTTGGAGGCGCACGAGCTAAGAAAAGAAGGAGTAGTCTTCTTCGAGGGATCCCTAAAAGCCCTCGAAATTCAATCTCCAACGCCATCGGTGTCATGGAGTTCCAACTACTCTCCTTAGTTCACATCTACCACAGAGGGATGAGAAGCAGCAATTATCCTAATCTTTCTTTGGATGCAGCGACGTACAGGGAAGTTCCAACTACTCTCCTTACGTCGAAGCAGACTTGGAAATCATCACTACAGTCAGTCTCTCTGTGAGCCGGTCTTGAAGTTCCAAGGTCCTGAGCCTTTCTCTTGGGGAGGTTGAAGTTCTTTGCCTACTGGATCATCCTCACCAGAGCTCTGGAACTTTAAGAGATATAAAAAATCCTTTGCGGGCTATGGAAGCTCGAACGCACCTGGAACCAGAATATCAATTTTTATATTGGCTGGGGTGCTAACTTTCTCAAGATCGTATCGGGTTCCTATTGTGATCCAACAACAGCAAGCATGGTCAAAGATAGAAGACTCCAAGATTCAATGTTCATCAGGACGTTTCCAAGTTTCAAACTGGACTTCAAGACTCGGTGCGGATCACGTCTGCAAAGTTCTTCCTTACCGACCCCTGAAGTGGGGGCATTTGTAAACATTAAAAAAAAAAAAAAAAAAAAAGAAGAAGAAGAAAAAAAAAAAAGAAAAAAAAAAAAAGTCAATAGTCGACTTATTCCTTTCGCATGTGTGCTTTCACACGGAAAAGTCGACTTATTCCTTTCTCACGCATGCTTTCACACGGAAAAGTCAGAAAAGTCGACTTATACCTTTCTCACGCGTGCTTTCACACGGAAAAGTCGACTTATGCCTTTCACACGGAAAAGTCGACTTATGCCTTTCACACGCGTGCTTTCACACGAGAGGGGAAACCCTATAAATAGGCCCATGCCCCTCAGTTCAAAACACATTCAGCAAATCTGTAAACAGAAAAATTCAGAGAATTTGAGAGAAAAAAAGAAAATTTTGAAAATCTCTCAAGAAAATTTATCCTTTTCTTACGTGCTTTTACTTAGCAGTATACTCTCCTAACTTCGTTTTGAGAGATATTTCAGGGGTAAAGCCCAAAAAATTTGCTGTTTCCATTTCTAAAGTTATTTTTAAATTTATATTCTTGGATCGTTCTAGATCTGAATTTCTGAGAATATAGAGTTAAAAATATCAAATTACTACAAATCCGGCTGGGATTAAGCCTCATACGGCCCTCAGCAAAATCCAGGCAGCTCATCCGAGAACAAGTCCCTTCGACCCTCGGTGAAATTAAGCCAGATCGGCTCAGATCAGGTCTCTGCGGTTCTTAACCGTAGTCAAAACGTCCAAATCAGATCCGGTTTCAGTCTACCCAGTTCAAGAAAAAGCAGTGGAAATTATTTCTGTCAGGATCAAGCTCGTGCAGCCCTTGACGGAGTCAAAAAAGGAACACTAATCGGAGGATCTACGGAGATCGACCCCACGTAAATTTTCTTTTATTTTTAAATATTTTATTTGTAATTTATTTTTGTATTTTCGAGTTTAATTGTTTTAGACTCGAAATTTACGCTTTACAAACTTCTTAAAAAAAAAATTAAAATTGTAAAAATTAAATTTCAATAAAATTAAAATAAATAATTTAAATAAAAAAGAACTTGGACTTCATTAAATATTAATCAAATTATTTACATATTCACTTTAAGATTTAGAGAAATCAAATTCCTTACTTTTAAAATTTTACCTTACTATTTATCTTATTTTTAATTTTGATACATAGTGTCTTTCGTTTGCTTAGCTCGCTCTTGCAACGATAGATTGTTGTATTGTAAAATAGTACAAATTTTCATTTAAAAAATTATGATCTTTTTATTTTATATTTTTAACTTTATTTTTAATTAATTATTAAAACACGTATATCTGTATTTCTAATGATTTAACCACGAACTCAAGCGTGTCTTACTAAAATTATCTTTTTTCTACTTAACAATAATAATTAAGACTATCAATCTGAACGGTCAGTGAAATTGTTAGTTCTAATTTCAATTAATAGTTGGTCCAATTTTCATTTGATTCTAGTTCAAACTGAATCAATAGTGGCAATTAAAAGGTAAATGATAATAATAATAATAATAAAGTTGATGAAAGCGGTGGGGGTTAGCGGTGGTGGGGCCTCATGGGTAATCAATAATAAAAATGGAAGGGGGGGGGAGAGAGACTGAAGAGTCTCAACATCTAGAGAGAGAGGGAGAGAGAGACAGAGAGAGAGAAGGGAGGAAAAGAGTAAAAGGGAGACAGCTAGCAATGAAGGGGGAGGCTCACCTAACTATTATTAACATAAACACAACACAACAATAACACCTTCAATCACCACTGCCAGCCCCCACAACCCACAGTTCCCACCCCCCCCCCCCCCCCCCCCCTAACCTTTTCCTTTTTAGCCTTTTTTGGTGTTTCTCTCCTCCTGCACTCCATTTCAAAACCCCTTCTTCTACCCCCCTCTCTCTCTCTTCTCTCTTGACGTTTACTCTCTCTCTCACTCCGTCTCTGCGTGCTTTCTCTAAGGTACGTTACAGTGATGTGGTAGTCCAATACCGCATTCTGTTTTGATAGACTCTTCTAATTTTCGCTTAATATCCCAACAACAATGTGGTTTCTGGGGAAAACGGAGCAGTGGTCGTCTCTGACTTGTAATTGGACCAAAATTTGCTTACCCTTTTTTTGTTGGGTGTGGAATTGAGGGCTCTTAGCTCATGTTTTGCTCTGCAATTGCTAATAAGTGTCGGCATGCATTGAGTACTTGGTTTTCCCATGTCATTATTATTATTATTATTATTAATAATTAATTAATTAATGTTTAGTGGGCCTTTTGAACTTTGGTTGCTCAAATTCACAGGCAATTTTATTTTTCTCACTTCCCACCACCTAATAAATACAGCAATTATAGCAAGTAATCTTTTCTTAATTTGCATTACACGGAAATTCAGCAATTTTAAACAATTTGAGCGTTTTGTCTTTTTTTCTTGCAGGAATTGTTGAAGTAATTAGCAAGAGATTCCATTTTGGAAATTCGGAATTCTCCTTCATCTGCCCATAATTAACAAAAGGTTTGCTTCCCTAATTCCCTTTAGTTGAACCCCCAATCTTCTTGTCATTTTTTTTAGAGAAAATTATCAAAATTGCCTCATTGAAAAGCATTTCAATTTTCTTTTTTCCTCAAAAAAAGTTTGCATTCAGGCAAGCAACATGTGAAATTTTCCAAAAGGTAAAAAGAAAAAAAAGGAGATAATGAATGAGCCGTTGTGTTTTTTTTTGACAATGTTAACGTTTCGCACTAGCTAAACTGCGCCACGCGGCTATTATGGCCTGGCGCTGGCGTTATCCGCAGAAGCGCACGCATTTTAAAAACACCAACGGCCCACAGAAAGAAAGAAACCCAGAATTTGCTTTCCCTCCCTCTGTTTCTTTCTTTCTTTCTTTCTTTCTCTCTCACACATTTTCGTTTTTCTCTCTGGAAAATTTTCCCAGGAAAGTGACAAAACCATGATTGGACCCACAAGTTTCATGGACGAGATTGACTGCGGCAGCTTCTTCGACCAAATTGACGACCTCCTCGACTTCCCCTCCGAGGATGTCGACGGCGGCCTTCCTGGCCCCGACACCGCCGCCACCACTAACACCAACTCGTTCCCCAGCATTTGGTCTACTCAGTCCGAGTCGCTGCCGGGTTCTGACTCCGTATTCTCTAACAACAGCGCCTCCGATCTCTCGGCCGGGTTGTCTGTTCCGGTGAGTTGCCTTCCACGTTGCGGTTTGTTTTCCAGCTTGTTTAATGTCGGCCGTTAGATTTCTCATCGATGACGTTATTGTTATGAATTTATTTTTTTTACCGTGTTTTATTTTTCAAAAAAAAGAAAGAAAAGTAAAAGAAAAGGCTGACTGCATTTGCACCCAGCCACAGCCAGCCTGGCAATCCGCGTTAAAAATTCGAATTACGTTAAGGGTAGTTTAGTCAATAAGGTGTACAATGCTGTGGTCTTTTTTGGAATTTCACGTGAATTGTCGGCGATGAGGTGGATTGTCTTTTTCAGCCTAAAATAATTTCAGTTCCATGTCACGTGGGTTGTCATGTGCTTACCTCAAATGGTCTATTCTTTTGTAGTTATTTTTTTTATCTTTTTCTTTTGTCTCTAGGCGCGCCTCATTAGGACCTAAACTTCTGTTTGCATTAAGTTCTACCGTGTGAGGGAAAGTTATGTCTTGCGTAGCTCATCGCTCGATGAGTCTCATAATCGACGTAATGAATGCAAACTGTATATTGAACTAATTAAATTTTCTAAGTGACATGATTTTAAGTTACCATCGCCGTATTTACCCAACCAGATTGAAATTTATACTGTTGAAATTTAAAAAGGAAAGCTTGGCATAGTGGAATTGTCGGTTTCTGACTCTGCCTCTTGTTTTCAATTAGCAGTATGAAGATATTGTTCAGATGGAATGGCTATCCAACTTTGTTGAGGATTCCTTTTCTGGAGGAAGCCTTGCGATGCAGAAAGAAGGGTCCACTTCCATCAACAGGGATTCATCATCATCTCACCACAACTTCCACAGCTCCAGCCCAGTTTCTGTTCTTGAGAGCAGCAGCTCCTCCTCTGGAGAAAAAACTGTGCCACGCAGCCCTGAAATGGTTGCCTCTGGCAAGTGTGGTCGAGCTCGCAGCAAGCGTCCTCGCCCTGCAACCTTCATTCCCCGTCTGCCGGTCCAGCTCATCTCCCCCACTACTTCCTCCGAGACACCCCAGGCCTGCCTTCCTCCCAAGGCTCCGTCTGATTATGAGAACTTTGCCGAGTCGCGAATTGTGATAAAAGTACCAAAGCTAGTAGGCGCAGAACATAAGAAGAAGAAAATCAAGCTCACAGTTCCATGGGCTCCTGTAGTGACTGACCAAAATTCACCACCACAACAACCTGTTAGGAAATGCATGCATTGTGAGGTGACCAAGACACCGCAGTGGAGGGCAGGGCCAATGGGGCCAAAAACACTTTGCAATGCTTGCGGTGTTCGCTACAAGTCAGGCCGCCTTTTCCCTGAATACCGTCCTGCAGCAAGTCCGATGTTCACTCCATCTTTGCACTCCAATTCCCATAAGAAGGTTCTGGAGATGAGAAACAGGGCTGGAGAGAAAATTAGCATGACTGGAGTTGCTGCAATCGTGACCAACTCGCCGGAGCTGATTCCAAATAATAACAATCTTGCCATGGATTACATGTGAGGGAGAATTCAGGCGACGGTGTTCCAAGTTGAAGCCATTTCACTTTGCTGCCTCCCTATTGTGGGTCTTACGCATTTGCTTACAGTTATTTCATTTCTTCTTTCATTGGTTTTTTTTTGTACAGGAATGGAAATCGGGGGAGTAAGAGAAATAGGTGACCATATTTTTAGCTAGTAGAGAAGGATTGTAAGGGAGCTGAAAGTCATTTAGGGCAACATGGAAGCTTAATGATAGTAGAGTTGTAGGGTTAGTACTCATGGGTAGGTCTGAAGTTTATTAGGTGTTTCAAGTGTCAGGGTCTATTTTCGAATTCTTTTCCATTTGTTCCCCTGTCTCTTCCTTTTCTTGGGAATTCTTTTTGCAGTTGAAGTTGTTAGTAGAAATTTATGACATAAGTAATGCATTCTGAGAACTTGCAGTCCTTTTTATGTGTCTTCTATAATTTTCCATTTTCGGTCTTTAATTTTCAAGTTCCAGAGGCATATGCAGCAAATTCCACAATTTTCCTTATTTTCAGCGACTCCTGGTTCAGTCTGAATGCCTGTCTTAGTCATCCTATTTCAAATTTCTGCAAAAAGACACTCTTGAGCTATTCTTTGAATCAGAAATCGAAATGGGATTCATACTGCATATGGATTCTATAGTTAACAGGTTAATGCTCTCGTATGCAAAAATTATTGGGGACGTGTATGCCAGAGCTACCTGCGGTCATTGAAATGCTTCTGCTAGAGATTGGGAAGATTTGTTTGATCTCCTGTCTGTTTTTGCGCCTGTACAAACAATCTGTATGGACATGACAAGTAAAGCGGATTTGCCCAAATGGGTATCCTTTATTAGCTTGTAGGCTTGAAATTTTCACCAAAATGTCTTTAATTCATTGAGTTTGAAGGGTCTTTTGTTTTTAAAAGAGATGCTTCCAGATGGGTGTTAAAGTGTCAACATTTTTAGGTGGGTGTGGGTTGCAAAGACGGGGAAAGTGGTCTTACACCTTCAAAGATATTTACTGCACATTTCTAGATAAAAGCACCACCGTTAACTACAGAAACACCTCAACAAGGTTTCAGTTGCATAATCTTAGTCGTGAATCAGGTAGGTGACGACGCATTTTGGCGACACGTCACATTCCAACCAACACTACCAAATGAAAGGCACTGATAGCAATCATTAGTGTTTATGGAGTATAACATGAAATTGGTTTACATCATTATAGTTTTACTTTCAGCATTTTTTAAAAGTTCAATTTAAGTTCTAATCATAAGGTGTGGCATCCTTTCAAAGACAGATTTTACGTTATGCTTGATTATGCAATGCTCGAAAGAACCTTTACGAGGAAAACGCACCCATTGGTGCAAATTTTTTATGTTTTATATTTCGCTTTCAATGGTATGAATAAATAGACAATTAAATAATGTTACTCATAACATGATTTAGACTAACTGATTACCTGATCATTACTCTATTTGAGAGCCTTATTTTTAGAGTTGTCCAAGGATTGGGCCAGGCCGAAACTGCTGGTTTCGGTTTGGTTCGGAGACGAAACTTGATCCGGCCTAAGAAGGGTTAATCGGGTTAGACAGGTTTAAACCAGCAGTTTAGGGAACTTCTTTTTTAAGTAAAAAAAATTCAAACAACAAATATATATTAAAATAAAGTGAAACAACAAATGAACGGCCAGTATTCCTTTAAGACTTCAATCACAACTTTTATAACAACAAATAATATATTTCTATCAGTTGGAACTGCTGGCTCCGAAGAATTAAACCGACAGTTAATTGGCAGTTCGAACTGTCGGTTCCGGTTCACTTTGAAACCGATGGTTTCAAATTCCAAATGAAGTGAAACCTGACCTGGCCTGGTCCCACCCATGTTTCCGAGCCGGCCTAAAACCAGCCACCAAGGTTTGGGGCTGGTTCCGGACCCTTGTGTGCCAGTTCAAATACCAAGTTTAGTTTGGCTCGGGTCCGTGCCCACCTCTACTCATCCCCTTTCTTTACATACGGGCTTTGTTCTCTCTTGAGAGTTAAAAATTTTTAAAAAAAATTAAACAAAAAAAACCCTGGACAACAGGTAGTATCTCGATTCCCTTCTCATATTAATCGTGATGAATGTAATTTGCAAATAAATTCTTCTTCTTCTTTTTTTCAAAGAAAAAAATTTGAATAAATTGACACGTAGTTTCATCGGGATGTAGGCTGTGCGTCGTAACTGGTAAGTAGTTAATTGGGATTTTTTCTCTTAGATTACTTTTTTATTTTCAGTACAATAATAAGAATAACTTTGACATATTTGAGCCGTATGTCTCTTTTGAACGCTAGAGAATGGGGGACAGGAAGAATATTAATCATTGTTCATATGGGTTCAAATTTAAAATAATTTATTAATATTTTGATTTAATTTTTTTTATAAAAAACACTTACCATTTTATATTAAATTGATAAAAAAATAAATTTTATAATAACTGATGAAAATTATCATTTTTTATAATTATAAAAAATAAATATAAATTTAATCTCCTCAAACAATTTAATAAAAATTTGAATTTACGATTATAATACAAATAAAATCTTATAACCAATGGTACGAACTGTCGGCGGTGGGCTAATGGTGTCCTCCTAAGGATACTTTAGATGCAACAAAAAGTCTTTTCGTGATTAGGACAAATCTTCTTTTTTTTTTTTAAAAAAATTACAGTAAAAAGGCATTTGCATTAAGCAAAACTAGCATTACATACGCAACAGGGAAGTGAGCAGCGGGGGTTGTTTCCCCTGCGACAACATTTCATCAACAACAGGATTAGAAGACTTATGGCTCGTACAGCGTACGAACAGTCAAATTTCAGAACATCAAGGATAGAGACGCTGCCATCTGGAATCCCAAAGGTTCTTATTGGATCAACAAAACACTGGAACTATAAAATTACTACAAAATTATTTTTTTTATAAATATATGATATAATAATTCACATAAAAATAAAAATAAAAATAAAGAACAGTAACAAATTTATATATATTTTAAGAGTAATTATAAAATATTATGAATCTTATCTTGATAGTTAAATTTTAATAATATAAATTATAATTAAAGTGTTTCATTTTTTTTTATGAGAATATTCACTATAATTTGATTATATTATTGTAAGAACCAATTTCACCTTAAAAAAATAACATTTTTTCATGACTTAAAACAGTTCTTTCATATTACAGAATAGTCCTATTTCAATTTTAACAATTTTAAGGTAAAATTTTGTTCATGATTAAAACGTAGGAAGAATTGGCTTCCGGTTCTAACAAGAGGAAGTGCCGAGCATCTCCAAAGAGGAAATTCCATTAGCTGCCAAAGGAAGACTCTGCAAGAGCAAATGTTGCATGCCCACGAATGATGGTCTCGTATAATTTATGACGCTGCAGTGTTTCCCAACCATGGTGGAGGACACATCAGTCCTTAAAATGATAGGATATTATCCATTATTGGCTAGGCTTATAATGTACAGGCTGATACGCTGAAGGTTATTGAGTTGGCCCAGACCCCTTAGCCCAGAAATGAAAGAGGGAGCTTTGCTTATATAATCTTGCATTAGAAGTTAGGACTGATTCGAGGCAATTTTGACCCCGGCATTGGGCACGTGTTGTATTGGGATCGTATTCTACAAAAACATGTTAAACACAACAGTCTCTTCTCTTTTATCTTTTAGAAGATCTTTTAATAGTTAAAGTTTAAACTTTTGTTTTCGAAATTTTGAGTTCTAATCATGAAAGGGAAAGGAAGAATATACGATTTATGAAAATAAAGAGATATTCACATTATATAACTCATGACCCAATGTACCTCATAATTAACCAAAAAGAGAGTCTCTTCCCCTTCCAAAATGGCAAGCCTCGAGTAAATTTCCATTCTATATTCAAATTTTTGTTTTTGTTTTTGGTGGAAATATATTCAAAACCTTGCCATCTGCAGCAAGTATATCGGTTAGTATCAAATCCCTTGGAACCATACGATGTGCCATTTATATGCTCTTCTCTTGCCGACAAAGTGGGCCGAGGATCCAACAAAAATCAGCAGTGCAGTAGTGATAAGAAACAGATCAAAAAAAAAAAAAACAGTGTCAAAATAAGGTTGAGTATTTACTCAACTGGTTGAAAGGAGTGTCTTTCAACTAGTAGGTGGGTGGTTCAAACCCACTTAAACTCACTTTCCCCTCCTCAAATATTTAATAGAGTTCCTTATAAACTAAAAAAAAAAAAAAAAAAGAAAACAGTGTCAAAATGCCCCTAAAGGGACACCCGAAGTTGGAATTAAGATTTCTAGAAAAGATCTTATGTTCTAATCATGAAAATGAGGGTGTTAGATTTAATAAAAAAAAATTACTCTCTCATTGTATAGTTGACAATTCAATTAGTCTCATATTAGACAAAAAAAAAAAAAAAATATATATATATATATATATATATATATATATATATATATAGTGCCAATATTTCATTTGTGTTGATGGACTTCTTTTGGGCCGCCGAAAGATCTTGCTTTAGAAGCGTCCATTTGACAATTGCTTTTTGTTCTTCACCATTGCATAAAATATTGTAAACATACAATTGCTTGGAAGAGTAAGAGAGATTTTGTTTTGGTTAAAATCTCCGTATTTTTCTTTCGAATGGGAGCACTTGCCGAAGCAAGCCACATATTTTTCTTTCCAATGGGAGCACTTGCCCGGACGCATGTCTGCGTGGATCCGCCGTAGAACAAGTGACCTTAGAGGGAGTTTCAGGGTCTTAGATTTTTATTGTGGAGATCTGGATTTTAATTTTGGGTAAAGGATGTGAAATTTGTGAGAATAGGAAAAGTTATTTTTAATATGTAACTCACGGTCTAACGAATTTTTTAATGAACAAAAAAAAAAAAGATGGATTTCCGACCTCCATCTTTTTAAGCAAGGAAATGTAGTTCTTTTACCCATCTCTATTTAGATTTGGAGTCTCAAAATTTAGCCTACTATAATTTTTTAAAAAAGATAATAATTATTTAATATCTTGAACAAAGTGAGGTGATGCAAAAATAAATGAAATAAAGATACAATTTAATTAAAGCACTAAGCAACTAAACTTTATTGTCAAATTTGAGATTCCAAATCAATTACAGTGTGAAGTTTCTATAATTAAAAACAAAAATATAAATAAAATATTTTTCCATGATCTGTAAAATTTATATTAACTATCAGTCATGTGACCAATATATTTGAAATAGAAATTTTCTATCTTATGTTCTGGACTTAATCCCTCCATATATGCTAGATTTTTTAACCCAAAAAAAAAAAAGATAGGAGCCCAAAACAAGCCCATTCTCCAAACGAACTGTCTCCAGCACCACCCACAGGTTTGTGGGCTCTCAGTCCAACCTACCTAAAAGCAAATCCTACTTGGCACGATCATTTATTATTCATATCGGGCCGAGGAAAGGGGGCACTCCTATCGGGGGAACTCAAGCCGGGCTGCAGGCGTCTCGACCCATTTTACATCTCTAACCCACTGAATTTAGTAATTCAACAACAAATTTTACAGAAGAGTACCTTTAATCAACAGGTAAAGAGTTGAAACTCCACTTAACATCACTTTCCACTTCCCAAATGCTCGATAAAATTCCTTGTAAACTAAAAAAAAATACAAATTTTACCTTCGGCTCAAAAAAAAAAAAAACAACAAATTTTACCTTCGGTGACAAATGCAGAAATTATAGTAAGCTAGCAACTTACGTTTCATAAATAAACTAATAATTTAAAAAATAATATAAGAGAAATATAATATAAATAATTATTAACATTAATTTTTATGAATTTTTCTAATGAGACAGCTATGACAACCTAAAATAAATGAACAAATATTCACACATTTATTTTTCATTTCTAATATGGAAGACTTCTTATTTTATGGAAGTGAGATACAGTGATATATATTTGTCTTATGTTTAAAAAGGTATTTTCAAAATCTTAATCATGACATTTTAGTTACAAAAGTATACTTTTACTGTTATTTTAAAGCCATCCACACAAAATCTATGGATTAACTAAAAATGCATACATGTTTCGTCTATAAATATTATTATATTAAAGATTTTATTCTTTCATCAAAATGTTTTTATTTATATTCTAACACAACAGATATTACCATTTATTTTAAATTAAAATTTTGAACAAAAATATCTAAATTACATATAACTTAAACTATATTTAATTATAATTAATTACATAAAATTTTATATGTTTAATAAATTGAATAAATTAACTCATCAGAGAAATTATTAAAAAGAATTAAATTCCGCTATTCGTAGTAGCTGGAGTATCTTAGATGTGTGTCTTCAATGATATCTGCTTTGAATAGTAAAAAAAAGAAAATTGATCATTAAAATCTTGCTTGGAAGAGAGGGAAAAGGGGCAAGTGAGAGAACTTGTGAGCGAAAAATGTGAATTATTTTGATTAGAAGGGGGAATAAATTTCATGTAAGAATAAGAGGATAGGAAAGAAACTTATTTTTTCTGAACCCAGCAAAACAAGATAAGGTAAAAACGGTGGTTCCCTCAAAATTTTGTGTGATTGCTTATTTTCCCTTATCAATTCACATATTTATAATAAAGAAAAAAATTGGTAATTTTATTTAAATAAATTTAAAATAACTATAAAATAATATAAATTATTATATAATTAAATATAAAAATAAAAATAAAAAAATTATTAAATATCATTAAACGTGACTACGTATATATTTATTACTGCTCATATAAAATTACGTACTGTTACTCTTATCATCTATGACAAAATTTCGTTGCTTCCCGATTCGGAGTTTCTATGGAACCCCTTCCAAAGGTCAGTGATGCTCGTGGCAATAAAAACCCACTCCAATTTGTTTGGAGAGCACGAAAAATTATTAGGCGGCAAAAGGTTTTTTCTTTTTTTTTTTTGGCTATATACGGGTTGACATGCAAACTAAATATAAATAAATTAAATAAATTACTCAAATGTACTATTTAAATTACATTTATATGCAGATTTTATCATAATTTATTATAGCTTACAAGTTAAATGTCTTTTAAAATTATGTACTATTTTGAGTAAAAAGGATAAAATTAGTATTATAATAAAAATTATTCTCCTTCCTTTAATTTTTAACTCATTTTTAATAAAAAAAATTTATAAATTTTTTTTTTTATCACAGCACTTCCTCTCAAATTTTGAAAAAATAAATAATTTTTCTCTAATTCTCCTCCCCTACTTTTTTTTTTTTTTTTTTTTCTCCAAGCAAATTTATTTTTCTGACTACTTTTAGCAAGTCTAGGGGGACCTCCCGGCTCCGGCTCCGGCTCCACAGTAAGATAAAGAGACTTTTGGTAGTACACGGTCACGGATGGGGCCCACACGGTATGTCCCATCACCCATCGCTGACGGGATGTACAGGGATGTGGGCCCCTAACAAGTAAATCAGACGTCAATCATAGCAACGTATTACTTTGTCCTGATATGCTCACCCTTGGATGGCAAATCCCTCTCACCCGCGTACGGAACCTAATTTGTCCGGTAGCTGTTACGTTAGCGTCGCCGGTTGAAAGACAAACCCGATATTTCGTAACTTTCCAGTCAACTTGTAATCGCACCGGCCCGCATGCTTGCTTTGGTGGTTGCTTTGCTTGCTGCTATTTTGACAGCGACTGCCTAGTCGGTTACATTCGCGTTACGATTATTTCAAAGACATAAAGCGACAAGCTGATTTACATTTGATAAGAAAATCTTTTCGGTTATTCTTTTTGGGATTTTTCCTTTTTTTTTTAAACTTTAATTACCGGTGCTTTTTTTTTTTTAAAAAAAAAATGGGTCTAGTGGCGATCGTCTTTTGTGATGTTTTTTCTAGTAGTCTAGGAATTCACGGCCGGCACTATATTTTGACGGCGTCGAATCGAACGTATTGGTACAACATTACGAATTTCGTTTTTTTCTTTTTTTTTTTTTTGTCATTTTGTAGTTTTAAGAGAATAGAATATCTTGTTCTTTCTTTCTTAAATCTTAACAACCAAAAATGTCAATAAAACGAAGGTGCAAGTTATACGGGGTGATGATCTCCATAACTTTTCTTTTTTTTTCTTGAGAAAATGAAGGTAGTGCTCCAAAATTTTATTAGAAAGTAATGTGAATATGTGTTTAGAGAATGTGAAATTATTATATTAGTTATTATATTTTTTGAATAAGACAGTGAGTAATAAGTTTAGTACAATTACTTGATGTTGACAAAATTTGATTATAAGATCTTTCACTTATCTTATAATCAAACGCTTAAAGTCAATTGAAAATTACAAGGTGATTTTTTTTAGCAAAAAAAAAAAAAAAATACAAGGTGATGATCTCGATAACTTGCCCATCTTATATGTATACATAGTTAAATAAAACTTAACACTTGGGTTATCAAGTGAATAAGCTAAATCTGTTATTCCTGGGAGAGATAGACTAGCTCAATAGCCATTTGGTTTATTGATTCAACTCTTATAAATTGTGGGACTTTAGAGCACAAATGTTGCATATTTGTTAACCGATTTGTTCATGTTATCAGTTGCGTACTCTAGTAATGAAGCTGCCGTGCGAGAAAGGTTGACAAGACATATCTGCTTATGAAAGAAAAAGATCCAAATTTCTTGGCAATGCTCCACCAATCGTTGAATGTCAGTCTTTACGTTATAGACACTTTTTTTTATTTTTTTGGATTTATGTCCTTCCAGATCCGAACGTGCGGGACAAAGTTTTTTTTTCTACTTTTTCTTTCTTTCTAGATAACAATAGAAGAACAGTCTCATTATAACAGTTTTTATCATTACTATAGCAACAAAAATTTGTAAGAAATAAATTAAAAAAAATAATAATGAACCAGCCATGAAGAACTTTACCAAAAACTAGCTATTCTCTCACTAATGGCGGTATTTTTTATTAGAGGATCACTAAGTGATTGTAAAATTTAGTAGTTGTAAGTAATTATAATATACAACACAGCATACGAAATATATAGTATTTTTCTGTACTAAAAAAAATGTATGCAATGTTAAAGAGAAGTATAAGATCCGTCCGAATAACTATATACTTCTCAAATTAAAAAATTTTTGTTCTTAATAGTTATTCACACAGTCATATAATTTTCTTTGATATGTTCTATAATTTCTTTATAATTCTTCAACCACGTCGTATATTTCGTCTATTCACACAAGTCGTATAATCCTCTTTGATATGTCATATATTTTCTTTACAAGTAGAGAAAAATTTCGTATATTTTCTCTGTTGTGTCGTATATTGCAGCTACCAAGTTTTGCAGTCACCAAGATTTTTATTTATTTAATTTAATAAATGTAATTTGTTAATTATTATAAAAAAATTAATATTTTATATTTGATAAGAATTTAAAATGAATTAATATAATTATGAAATCACGTATAAAATAAAAGACAAAATATTAAATAAATTTTGGAAAATCTTGATGATAATATAAATTAGTATCCAAATGATTAAATTTCACACAACATCAAATCTCTCTTAAAAAGACTCTTGTATGATATGCCTTGTTGATTGTTGGGCCTCGCAAAAAATAAAAAACTCAACTCTTTCTTATTCTCTTGCAAAATTGAAAATTGTAATTGATTAGTTCCCAAAGCACAAAACATTCATAATGCGAAATGGACAATAATATCAAAAGGCAATACATCAAATATTCTCTGATCTAGCAAGTCAAAATCAAAAATAGAAATTAATAAATAAATTAACTATCAAATAATATGACGATAAATATTTAGTGAAAAACAAAATTACTTCATCATATTGAAGCAAAAATAGACCAAATATTTAGTACGACAAGATAAAATGACGAGAGGAATTGAGAGGCGTAGATAGAAATAGAAGTGACAACATAAAACGATAAAAAAAAATGTTTATTAATATATAGGAAACTTCAATCATAATTATTACAAAGCTCTTCATTTTCAATAACTATTGTAATTATGATCTATAATTTCACATAATATTAATTAAAAGAGTGATTAGTTGAATTATAATTACTAAACAACTTTTTATCTTCTCCAAAATAATAAGAACTCTTCAAATTCTCAAAAAAAAAAGATGTAATGATCATTGTACAAGTGAATTAGAAGATAAAAGTTGTTTGTCCAAAATACGTTAAAATGGATGGAGAAACATGCCACATAGTAGAGCTTTATTATTTTTCATAACATTAGTAGATATATGTAAAAAATATATATATATAAACACAAAATTTAGATAAAAAAAGATGATACGTATTCACTATTTAAATTTTAACTATTAATTAAATAATGGGTTCAATATAGTTAATAGTTTAAATTTAAATAATAAATTTGTATTATCATTTATGTCTAATTTTTGTGTCTATATAGTGTGACTCATATGTAAATATAGATAAACAAAAAACATTATTTGTTACTCAGGTTCAGGCTCATATAAGAAAGAATTTGGCATAAAAAGCTTGACATGTTTTGCTTTTTTATTGTTCCTCTAATAGCTAGAAATATCAAAAGGCTGGCAATACAAGAAAGAAACAGGACAAACTGACTTATCGTTTGCATTTATGATTCCCTACAAAAAAATTGGTTGTTAGTGCTGGTGCAAGGACTGGAAAACTAACGGGTAGTGGAGAAAAAGCCAAACTACATTGTTTGAATTGAAGGTCATCGATGTGTCAAAATGGCTTGAAGTTTGTCCATGGAAAAAAAAAAAAAGCAATTGGGTAGATAAACAGACAAGTAAGGCTGTCTTTGTCAGTGTTGTATCACTTCCGAACCTCTCTGCCTCTGCCTGTTCCATTTGATGTCCATTTTTAGCCTACACGCATTTGGTTGATGGGCTCTCTTTCATGTTGCTTTGTTTTGGTGGGAGAATCTTTTGTGCTGTATTTGGAGTGAGTGGAAGAGTGGGGAAAGGAGAAGAAAAGAAAAGGAAATAAAGAGAAAAAGAAATTATTTGGAGTGGTAGAGAAAGTGAAGAGAACGAAAATATAATAAAAGAAAAAGTGAATAGTAATCTGTAAGAGAAAAAGTGAAGAGAAAATAAAGTTGTTTGGAGTGATAGAAAAATAAAAAGAAAGAAAGTATAGTGAAAGAAAAAATAAATAGCAATTTGTGGGAGAAAAAGTGAAGAGAAAATAAAATTGTTTGGAATAGTATAAAAAGAAAAAAAAAATATAAGAAAGAAAAGTATAGACTAATGCTTATACTTTTTTTTTTCTTCTCCTCTTTCCATCGCACAACAAACACACCCTTAGAATATTATGATAAAAGCTTGTTGGTGCTTTGTACATACATTTATTCGAGACCACCGCTCAGTTAACCGGTAAAAGAACTCGTTTAATGTCATATCAAAGTTTATACGTTGGCGTACAAAGTTTGTTTCCCTAATAAAAAATAATAAAAAATCGTATCTTTTTAAGTAGGTTATAAAATACTACTCTGTTTTTCTATATATAAAAGAAAAAAACTTATTCATTTTTTTATTTGCTATACTACCGATAATTTTAAATCATATAAACTTGTCTTATCATTTCTTATTAATTTCGCCGGATCTTTTATATTTTTTATTATGATTCATATTTGATATTGAGTTAACTTAATTTAATTCAATAGCAAGTCCGCATAAGTTTCATGTTGATGACTTGGGTTCAAGTCCATGTACCAGCGCCCTTCCCTGACAAATGGTTGGTTGTCTACTACAGTAAAAAAAGATTGTGGCGTGACTATGTGTTTCGAATTTAATAATCGTCATGATTTTTAGTAACGAAGACACACTTGACCCCACTAGTACTTAGATAATGAGTCTACCTTTTTGAAGTAATTAAATGAGGCGTTAAAAACGGTGATTATTTCGACATCGGCCCGTTGATCTGATAATCGATATAACCGCGATGAATTTTTTTTGTTATTAAAAAAAAAACTTAACTCACCTAACAATGAATTAAATTAAGAAACTCTAAGTTTTCTCTTTTGATCAAGAAAGCATGGGGGTGGACATGAATGGAATTAATTCTATTTTATTTCCTCCTCTCATTAACTTTCTTTTTTTTTTTTTTTGAGGGAAGAAACTTAATTGTATGGGCACGAGGAGACATGCGTAGAATACACAAGGCATCGTATCTTTTATGTTGAGAGTCGAGTATGAATAAACACGGTTATTAGATAAGATCCATGTAAGTGAATAAACGCTAGTATCTTCTCTCTGTTGTGGGCACGCTGTTTTTTTTTTTCTTCCCTCCTCTCCTTGGATAATTTCTGTAGAGGACGATAATACCAATACTATTATAAAAAAAGTTTAAAAAAAAAACTACCCATCGATTCTTCAAAACCAGTGGTGCATAACCAACCAATTTTATAGTTTGTTTAGCTTAACAAAGGAACAAAAACTTTCTGAAGAAGGCCAGAGTTAAAACTCCATTAAGTTTTCGCATAATGTAGATTTTAATTTTGACATGCCAAATAAAAAGACAAAAAAGAAGAAAGAAAAGAAAACTAGAGAGAAAAGAAAACTAGAGGTGCCCATCCACAGAATATGCTGATATCCTTTGGTAGGTAGCTGATGGGTCGATATCATTTTTAATGTTGTATCTTTGTTTGCAAGAGTGTGAAATAATTAGACAAGTTGTTTCATTTGGTATTATCCTAAAGAAGAAGTTGGAGTTTCAATCACCTCTCTTCCAAATCTCATTTTCTTAATTATAGTATAAATTTTGACACTCTCTTAAACAACTGATATGTAAATATATTCTTTTGATTAAATTTTGCTGTTTTAGATGCTAAAATTACTTCTAATTATTTTAATTTCTATGCCAATAACAGCAATAATAATTTTTTAAGCAGAAATTACGGATTTGTTTTTGAAAAAAAGAAAAGAAAAAGAACTTGATAGTTTTTTTCTTTTTCTTTTTTTTTTTTTCCTTTATGTGGTCAGCAGCTCTTCATTTGCCTTTTTTTGCCAGTGCCTACTTGTAGTTCTATTCTATGTGAATGTGATCAATTCACGTCTTTGTTCGAATGAAGAGTTTGATTACTATTAGCTACTTAGGCATAAAGCTCCAAAATCAACCGCTCAGCCAGTTAAAAAAGTCATTTAGGAAATCCATTTTAAAGGGAACTATTTTCATTCCACAATGCGTTGCCACCCCCCCTCAAAATATAATTAAATATTAATTGGGATTTCTAAAATAATGTCCCCTAATTAGGCCGACCAAAATAATGATCAAGTGCCGAATGGCTTTGTCTTCTCTGTGCGACCCACTATAATCGTCAACATTAGTTTGCCCTTAATTATATCTTCTCAATGTCTCCATTGGTATTCACCAAATAAATTCCCACTATTCCAAAGCCAGGATCTTGGTTTCACCTCCCAAGCCAATACGCAAAAAAGGGCATGTCTCCTCCAATCCATTTCAATTAAGAAATAAAGAAAAGTTGCACAATTGTAGTGATTGAACTCATCTAAGTGTACGCATTACATTGTTACAATTGTTAGTTACATATTTTAATTTTTAAAGTATGGTTGCCGTTAACGATAAAAGATCATGAATACATATTTAACGGTCACAATATTATAATGTATGTCTTATGTCTAAAATGTGCCTACTTGATTATGTTCATATAATAAAACTCTAAAAAATAATTATTAAGATGAGATAGATTATATTTGACGTAACAATTTTAAGGCTCTTATAACTATTTCAATATCTGGTGTTACTCATCGATCATTGTATTTTAAATAATCTACTCCGCTACATAAAATATAAACTCCTCATTATAACTAAGTTAAGAGGTTAAATGGAATCAACTACGATTACAAAATGATGCATACGTAATACAACAATAATACAGTACAATAATCGTAACCAAATTATTCCCATTTGCCGCATATGTCCTCTTCTTTTAAAAAAAAAAAATCATAAGTATATTGATTATCACATTTATAAATTAAGACTGAGTTATTTTTTAACGTCTTCATTCAATCTCTTATATAAAAAAAGTTATTATCCGAATACTGTTAGATTCAATTAAACATTTTTCACATCTAACTTGAATGCTAATCATTCTGTAATTCGATATTCTCTATATAAATTTTTATAACGAAAGTAGGCTGAAAAAGAATTCAAACTCACCCAATGCCATAAAAAGTACACCAAATTTCCAACAAAACCACCAACCTGGAGTGGTCACAAATGTCCTCTTCTCAGCCCTCCAATTACAATCACAAAATCCCTGTCTCCCGACCAAAAATCAGGAATACACTGCATACACTTGTAAGAAACGCTTAACAAACCAGTGAGGCAGTGACGACAGACCCTAAAAGGGGAGTGGAAGTCTAGGCTGTTGACCAAGGACCATCGTGAGTTACCCGATCTTAACCATAAGTTTACCAGGGTTTCTAACCATGGTTTAACCCGTAGAGTTAGGACTTTGGTCTAATAATAACACTCACTGTGGTCAAAACGTATCTGGTTGGTTAGGATCGGCAACTTTGGGTTTGGCTATCTCCTTGATTTCAGAGCTAAATAACTCGATTTTCTTTGACAATCTTTGTATGATGATGTGGTCCACCAAAACCCCACTAATTTTGTTAAAAAAAAAAAAAAAAGAAAAAAACCCCACTAAAAATTCACGTTCTTGTGGGGATCATCCGTATTTTAATTGGGATTGAGTAATTTTTATTTATTTGCTCAAGTAATTTATCTTCATTTTTTCCTTTGTTTCCTTTTTTCAACTTTACCTGAAATACAATGACTGTACAAAACACGGGGCAACACAGCAAATACCAAGAAGGTTTTGTTACATAGTCAAACATATACGGTCATAAATTTGAGCATACTTCTTATTTTTTAAAAAAAATTAAATTTTAAACATATTTAATATTACTTTTAAATTTTAATTTTAAAAAAATTTCAAAAAAATTTTTTTTTGTCCCATTCTAGTGTGGAACCTTTTTGGCCATGGGAGTTTGGCCACCAACTTTTTCTGATGCCGAAATCATGCTGGAAGATAAAAACAAGCTGACTAGAGAGCGTCCATTGGCCGAGCCATCACTGTAAAACATGCAATAACAAATTAATAAAAAGACGTCAAATAGTTTGAGATCTGAAAAACAAAAGGAGTAAAAAAATCTGATGAAGAATGACAACAAAATGTAAATATTGCTAAATTAATATTTTAAAATTATTGGGGTGTCGTGAAAAGGCAGGAAACTTTGAAAAATAAATAAATAAATAAATAATTGAATGAAGTGAAGGTTGATACGAACTCCACCCGAGTTTTTGTCTATGGCAGTGGACACTTATGAGTTGGGATCCAAAAGCCCCCACTTAAAAATCTCTCTGTTTCTGCTCTTTGCTCTCTGAAACCAGATACCCAAGAAGGGCTTCTGTTTTGTTTTCCTCGTTTGTCGGAATTCTCTAATGGCCTATGAGAAGTTTGGTCGGCAACGAAACCTTCCTGCCTAAAACATTTCTCACACTTTTCTCTGTATAAATCTCTTTCTCTTTGACTTTTTTTTATTTCGATTCACCCTTTGTTGTGTTACTATCTCTCTTTCACTCGCTTTCTCTCTGTGTCTGTCCGTCTTTGCTGTCTATAAAGTATATCTCAGGGTCTAGTTTTCTTGTCTAACATTCACTACAACAGCAAAGTTCTGGTCTTTCTTGCAAAGGTTTGGCCTTTCTTAGCTCTTATAGAGTTTTTGGGGTAAGTTAGTCAATTGCAGGATTTGGAATTGAAAGCTCAAGTTTTGGAATCCAATTTCTTTACATTATTTGGATTGTAAGTTTTCCACTGTATTTGCCGTAAATTTTGGAATTTTTTCTGAATGATTTGGCAAATAATTGAGTTATAATTCTGAATGGTATGTTTCTGTTGTTGTAGTGATAGATTTCTGATCCAAAAAATTTGATCTTTTGTGCGCTATTAAACAGGGAATTAGCTGTCTCCCAACTGATTTCTCAGAAACAGAAGCAATGACTAGAGATTTTGGAGTTATAAGCTCGCATACGAAACAAATTAAAATTGCAGAGAAATGTTTGGATTCACAGTTATGGCATGCCTGTGCTGGTGGCATGGTCCAAATGCCAGCAGTTAACAGCAAAGTTTTCTACTTTCCTCAGGGCCACGCGGAACACGCCCAAGGGAACGTAGATTTTGGGCATTCCCACATTCCTCCCTTCATTCCTTGCAGGTTATCTGCCATTAAGTACATGGCAGATCCTGAAACTGATGAGGTTTATGCCAAAATTAGGCTAATTCCTTTGATTATTAGCAGTGATCTTGGGCTTGTAGATGGTTGTCTTGATGATAGTGATCATGGCTTGTTTGGAGGGGTTAATGGGATTGAGTCTCAAGAGAAGCCTGCTTTTTTTGCTAAGACATTGACTCAATCTGATGCTAACAATGGTGGTGGGTTCTCCGTACCCCGTTATTGTGCGGAGACTATATTCCCAAGATTGGATTATAGTGCTGACCCTCCTGTGCAGACCATTGTTGCCAAAGATGTGCACGGCTGTGCTTGGAAGTTTAGGCACATATATAGAGGGACACCCCGTCGCCACTTGCTGACGACTGGATGGAGTAATTTTGTGAACCAGAAGAAGCTTGTGGCCGGGGATTCTATTGTGTTTCTCAGGGCAAAGAATGGGGACCTTTGTGTGGGAATCAGGCGTGCTAAGAGAGGGATTGGTGGTGGAAATGAGGGCTCCTCTGGGTGGAATTCATTTGGAGGTTACTCTGGGTTTATGAGGGAGGATGATAGTAAATTGATTAGGAGTAATGGCACGCCAGATACAAATGGTAAAGTTAGAGCTGAGTCTGTTATTGAGGCCGCAACTCTTGCTGCCAGCGGGCAGCCCTTCGAGGTTGTTTACTACCCACGAGCAAGTACTCCGGAGTTTTTCGTTCGGGCTTCAGCTCTGAGGGATGCAATGCAGATTCAATGGTGTCCTGGTATGAGGTTCAAAATGGCTTTTGAGACTGAAGATTCGTCTCGGGTTAGCTGGTTCATGGGCATTGTGTCTCAAGTTCAGGTTGTTGACCCTGTCCGCTGGCCTAAGTCGCCCTGGAGACTTCTCCAGGTAACTTATTTTCCATCTTAATGGACTATGGTGATGTGAATTCTCAGATTTACTACTTATAGTTCATTCTCTTGGATTGACTTTGTGTTCTTACCTAGTCTGTTTCTGTTCCATGGTCCAAATATTGATGATTTTGTTAACGTTGGTGATCAACATTTTCACTTTATATCCAATGTTATTTTTTGTCGAACAAGATGATTCTGTAAATCTTTGGAAATCATCACTTCCTTATCGTTATTATGGCACGTATATCGGCAAATAAACTAGATTAAGCACGTTTGCTAGGCATAATTTAGGCTTTGATTGCTCTGAGTTGAAATGTGATCTCTTTCCAACATCTTTGCAAATTATCATCTTTCAGGTAGCATGGGATGAGCCGGATCTGCTCCAGAATGTGAAGCGTGTCAGCCCATGGCTGGTTGAATTGGTATCAAACATGCCAGCCATTCAACTCTCACCATTTTCACCCCCAAGGAAGAAGTTGAGAGTTCCACAGCCATCTGACTTTTCCTCAATTGATGAATTTCCAGTGCCATCGTTTATTGGAAACCCTCTTGGGTCGAACAGTCCCTTGTTCTGTGTTTCAGACAACATTCCTGCAGGCATACAGGGAGCCAGGCATGCTCAAGTTGGATTATCTTCATCAGATCTCCACTTCAACAAACTGCACATGGGTCTGTTCCCAGTTGGTTTCCAGCAGCTCAACCATGTTGTGCCCCCATCGAGAATCACCAATAGCAACCTCATGGGCAATACAGAAGAGGATGAAGATGTATCGTGCTTGCTGACAATGAAAAGCCCTATGATTTTGGAGGGAAAGAATGAAAGAAAAGGGACCCACATCTTGTTGTTTGGTCAACTCATTTTCACCGAGCAGCAGAGTTTTCATAGCTACTCTGATGATACGAATAGAAACAGTTCATCAGATGGGAATCCAAAGAAGATGGCAAATTTTTCTGATGGTTCAGGTTGCGCATTACATCAGAATGGGCCACATGAAAATTCTTCAGACGAAGGGTCTCTTAGTTCCAAAGATCACCAGAAATCCGATACTGGCTTGCAGTTGGAGACTGGTCATTGCAAAGTGTTCATGGAATCAGAGGATGTGGGCCGAACCCTTGACCTGTCGGTCCTTGGTTCATACGATGAGCTGTATGGCAAGTTGGCTGCCATGTTTGGCATTGAGAGTTCAGAGATGCTAACCAATGTGCTTTACCGGGACGCGGCAGGTGCCATCAAACACACTGGAGATGAGCCCTTTAGGTAAACCTGATTTTCCTCCACCCCTATGAATACAAGCTTGTCAATTCTCGTAACTCATTATTTTAATTATCTCTTTTCATGGTATTTAACATATTATACCCATTGTTTTCCCACAAAGTAGTGATGAAAGGTCTTCTTAGAGATTTTATTTCCAATTGTTGTGGCAGTGACTTTTTGAAGACAGCTAGGAGGCTAACCATTCTTGCAGATGCAGGCAGTGACAACATTAATAGTTAGAGAAAGGGGAACTTCCTTCGAATTGTACAGTTCGTAAACGTTTTGTTTTGAGTAGTGCTTAGTTCTTTTTATTGGGTATTTTTGGGAGAAGCACATTCCATCCAATTTTGGATTATTTTAGCTCACGGTTTGTAATAAAGTTGTAATTTTCATTTCAGAGAACTGAGTTCAGTTTCTTTATGCTGCATTGCTGTGCTTAATCCCTATATGTATGCATCTATAAAGACAACCCTTAAATAGATTTCCCAACACCAACTGAATCAGAATGTATAAACATGTTAGTTATGCTGTCACCTTGCTTCAGAAAGGCGCCCTGCTTGCTAATAGGGCCACATATTGAGTTGCTAAGCTCTCTAAGGAGAACTTTTGTTCTCAGGACTAAATAAGCAATTTTTTTGGGTATCCTATCCAATTTGTTATATTTGGATATACATCATTAATGCAAAACTGTTTTATGTCAAAAAAAAAAAAAAAAACAAGAAGAAAGGTGCCCCACCTTCAAAATCCATGTTCCACTATTAAGCAGGGGGTAATGGTCTTAGCTCTTGCAAACTGTTGTCTTAGACCTATATGACAATACGCATAAACATTTAGAATAAAATCCCACTTATTCTTGAGAGGGAACATTTATGTAATCGTTAATGAGGGATTACTCTGTAATCTAAAGTGTAGAAATTATAGCCCGTTGAGACCTTGAATACAAGAAAAGGAACAAAGGGAAACAAAGAGTTAAAGGAGGCTTTATTTAACAAGCATTGAAATGTTTTGAGAATTTTCCAAGGGCTAGTTATAAGTAGGGGTGTCCATTATTTGGTTTAAATTATAAACCAATCCAAACTAAATCCTATTTGAAATTCAGTCTAGTCGAATGGTTTGAAAACTATGCGTGGTTTTTTTTTAGCTTTCTTTTTTAAAAAATTATGGTTTATGATTTAGGTTTGATTTTAAAATAATTGTAAGGACAACCACTCTGAAAACCATAATTGTATTTATACTTAACATTTACATAGATTTGTTATCTAAAAAAATTCATATATTTGTTAGCTCACATAAATAATATATTTTCCAAGTTTCTATTAAGACACTTTTTTTTTTACAGTAACATAATAAATTTCATAATGTGGACATAGCAATCTATTTGTGGGAGATAAGTACTTATATATCTTTTTTTTTTTTTTTGTTCTTATGATACTATGAAACTGCCAATAAAACCAAACCTAGGGCTTTTTGGTTTTGTTCGAAGATTAAAATTATTTGGTTTGATTTAAGAAATCCTCAAATCAGAATTCATAAGGTTGGTTTGAGATTTTCTCCAAACTACACTCACCCAATGATTAATACTTAAAATTATATTTTAAAAAATACAAATTCTAATTATAAAAAATATAAAATTTATAAAAGTAAAAAAACTGACCTATTTTCATTGAATACATTATAACCCAAAACTCATGACCCAGCAACCTAACCTTCTAATAGGTAAAAAAAAAAAAAAGAAGTGCATGTTCCTATCTGGAGTCAACGGCTCCCACACAGTGTGTGCCGTGTTGGTGGCCGGGCCCTATTGACATGGGATGCCCTGCCTTGGAAATCTCTGTCAGCAATGATGCTCTGGTATGTGGTGCCTGTTATTTTGGGGTTCGAGATCCAAGAATGCCATTGACATGATCGTGGGTCATGGGTCAACCCTAGGGATCATACTTCCGACATGGGAATTCAAAGACCCCAAAGCTGGTCTTTACATTCTAATAATATACAAACCTTTTCACACGTAACAGAAGCTCGAGAACATGGAATATTTTAAACATGAATTAATGGCAAACAACCAATTAAAAGTGTAATAATAAACACAACAGTCAGCTCACAACTATCGAAACACAAGCAGTTTGTCAACGCGACGTCGTGCACCGCAACAATTGCCTCTCTGGTCACCGTTTCTTTGGGCGAGGCTGCAGGAGGATGGTCCCTCACCTCACTCACTAAAAATACCTGGTGATTGCCTATATAACTTTATTAAATGATTGTATTTTAAATATCACCAAAGTAATAATATAGTTTATTAATTAGATTTAAAGTAATAATAAAATGATATGTGTTATATGATTAAATTTATGAAAAACAAAAAATAGATGAATTATCAAATGCTATTAGATTATACTGTATAATTACTTACTATTATCTATATAAAATCGTGTTGCTATTTTTTTTTTTTTTAACTTCTTAAGAAATGATACTACCCCAGCTGGGAGCATTTGTTGCTTCAGCAGAATTCAATTGGCGTTGCATGGCCTAGAGAAGTGGGCTACTCCGCTGAGTTGTTTTATGTGCGTTCTTTTTAGTTTTATTGGGTTTTATGACCTTCCCTGTTAAAAAAAAAAAAAAAAAAGGAAATAATTATCACTTCAGTTGAACTATCACTTGGAAGTTGGTTTTTTTTTCCACGAAGTTTGGTTGAGTGTCCATGTGTTATGATTTGTAAACCCTTCCCCCCTTTTTTTGCTTTTGTTCAAATGGGCCAAATGAAGGGTAATTTTTGGCATCACACCCCAAATTGTAACAGATTGACCAAGTTTTCTGGACCTACTTAAGCCACGCCACCCAACTAAGGCCAAGTCACGTTTTCTTACAGTTGGAAGCCGCACGCCGCTTGGGCTAGACTCTTGCTACTGTATTGGCGAAGATCTCCCCAGGACAGTTGCTTTGTAATCAGCTTTAGCCACGATTTTGACCAAAAAAATAAATAAATAAATAAAGAATAGGTATTTGCCTTTTAAAAATGGGGACGGCTTAAACATTACCAAAGCGATTAATGTTAGAGAGAGGAGACCCGCCTTTCACAGTTATTCCAGAAATCAGGGGGCAGCATATCATATTTGACGTTCTTTTCTTGCTCGTAAGAATCAGCAATAGTTCACAAGTCACTTACTCTAACTCTTCCTTCCCTGTTTACTTGGGAGAGAAAAGGAGTTTACCATACTATTTCTTCACAACTCAATCAACCCCGAAATGTAAAGCTATCATTTTGTACTTAAAAAGCAAAAGTTTGGTAACTTTTTTTAAATATTTTTAAAATAATTACAAAATAATATATTCTATTGAATAATTGAATTTAATAAATAAATAGATTATTAGACACTATTAATTAAATTATTTTTTTTTGGGGGGGGGGGGGGGGGGGGGGAGGGGTGTGGTGAAGAGAAAAAGGCAAAGCTCGCAAAGATTTCACTCACATCTGCGAATATAAATTCTGCACTCTCCACTTCGCGGTTCACCTAGAGATATAAAATGCTTACCATCCAATACACACCGGAGCTGCTAAGTGCCAAACACCAAACAGCAGATCTACTCAAAGACGCGCTAATCTGGCAAAATGGCCAGACAAGTTTGTTTCGCAGGATGGATTGGATAAATTAATCCATATCATCACAGCAATTTATTCTACAATAATAGACTGTTGATCCTACAGATACTTGTAAATCTATATACTTACTCCAAACAACACATGTATAATTAACAAGTGTAGCAATATTCTTTGTTTCGCAATCTCAACAGTCTTAGGAACAAAGTTGCATGACTTATATTGAGACTACGCATAAACATGTCAGTAGAACCACCTAACCAACCACCTGTAACAACATCGAGCCTTAGGAGAAACAAAAAGGGTGAATTTTCTAAGTGGACCAGACTTTTCCAAGGGAAGAAGGCAATTAAAACAAGTTACCACACTTGCACAATCATATACTAGACCAGTCATTCAACACAAAGGTAACATAAAAATTACACGGCGCAAAGGTATACTGTCATAACCAAAACAAGTTCACAGATTCCAGGACACGCTTTTGTAGACGTAATCTGTGCATCAAGTACAAGGAACAATGTCTCAATACAGATTATAGCAGCAAATTACTAGCCAACCAGGTGCATCCTTGTCTTGCATATTGCCCCGCCATGATATGGTATATTTGGTCATCTGCGTAAAAGACAGAAGACAACAATGTAAGCCTCTATTACCTTGTATTCAAAAGGAGGAGTATATTGATTTATCAAAGAACCCATAGTAGTAAGAAAATTTGCAAAAGCAAGCATCTAACCACTATATGAGTTTCTTGCTCGCACAACTCTTTCTCAATGAATCGGAATGCAGCAGACAAAAGACATAAGCCATAGCTTGACTTCCACAACAGAAATCCAACACTTGCAAGGTATCATAAGGAATAGGAACAAAATTTTAATCTGATCTAAATAACCCCCCAAAAAAAAAAATTGCAACATAAGCCTTGATTACTATGTGCTGTTGAGGGAACCCATTTTCTGTACAATCCTAAGGTGCTAAGTTAATTTCCAAAATGCAATAATCCACACAAGGAGTATCTTACCATAACATCACAAAGTACGTGTCTAATGAAAGAAAACAAACAGGGTATCAAACAATGCATCTGAAAAATAAAGCAATTGAAGCTTGAAATATAATTTTAATTTTTTCTCGCCATGCTTCAGCTCAAAGAATAGCCATATCAAAATCTTTCTACTCTGACAATAAACAGAGCTATAAATAATGCACTCTAGAAATGTGGGCAAAGTTTTCTATATGACCCGTTTTCTCGTCACGCTTCAGCTCGAAAGTGTCTAGCTCAAAATCCTCCCCCACTCCTTTCTCTCTTCCTCTCTCTTGGGGTTTACTTGGGGGTGCATGAGTATGCTTAACAACTTAAACAATGAACCACTAGAAAGACGACAACTAGACTACATTTCGCATCAAAGACCACACAATTGTTTCAAGCTACCTAGTGTTGTGTTCCCTCTACCACTTCCACATAAATAAACATGCAACGAAATCGAAACCTTACAATAATCATATTCATTTTCCCCACCCCCAAAAAAAGTCCATAGAAAATTTATTGGAAAATTGCTATCTAGACTTAATTTCTTTTCTTTTTTTTTTTGGTTTACAAGGAGCCCTAATAGGCATACAAGGGGATGAGAGAATGAGGTTGGTGAGAGCTGCACCCCTCACCTTATGGTTGAACGGCACTTCCCTCAACCACTAGAACAAATGCTCAACCTCTCTAGACTTAATTTCTGCGATTGACTGAAGCAGGTTTACTGGCAGTAAGTAGACAAAACAAATAGTGAAAAAACTAAGAAAAAACATTAGTGTCCTGAGTGTTAGTATCCCGGACAGTGTCCTATTAAAACTAAAACAGATACTTTTGAAATAAGACGGATAATTTTTGAATCATCTGTTATTTTTAGATTTTAAAAACTATCAATCTTATTGCAAAAATATCAGTTCTAGTTTCAATCAGAACACTGCACAGGACAATAACACCCGGGATATTTATTGGTGCTCAAAAACTAAACTACTCATGCCAGACCTTCTGCTTCAACAAATGCTCAACAAAGAGGAATAATTATCATCCGTTGACAAATTTTGTTTTCTAAAAAACCCTAATCCAAAAAATTACAAATTAAAAAAAAAAAAAGAAGCGTATGCAGAAATAAGGTAAAAAAGAAATAAAAAAAAGTGAAGAAAAATTACAGAGAGGGGAAATCAATTGTAGTAGAGCTCAAGGCCCATGCCGTCGTGGATCTCGTAGTCCTTGAGGGTAATATGGTCCTTGTAGATGGTGTACCACTTCTGGATCCGGATCTTCTCGGCCCGGGTTCCGGTCTGCGCCGCCACCAGCTTCTTCAGGTCTCCGATCGTGTCGTCATCGTTGCACTTCACCCTCACCTTCTTCCCCAGCCGATCGTTCAACACCACCTCTATCATCTTCTCTCTCTCTCTCTCTAGTCCCTTCGATCTCTACGACGCCAATCGGGAAATCACACGGAGAGGGAGAGACCAATCCCTAACCCTTACTAATATAGATTTTTTTTTAGCCGCCTTCAAACAACGACGTCGTCTGCTGCCTCATAGCCACTAATAATAATAAATAATGATGGTAAATGATAAATAAAAAAAATATTTATATTAATAGGAAAATAATTCTTACATTCGATTTTGTACTCGAAAATGATAATTATGAAAATCAATGTCATCTTTATTTTTACAGTTACAGTATGTTGATTCTCGTATTTATGGGTCAAGACCGAGATCACGTTAATGTCCTCATTAAATAAAAAAAATCTCAATTTGATTGTTTTTATTTTTGTAAGGAAAATGCTTTATAGGTGTAAGTTAGGTAACAATAATATCAAAGTGGGAACAAGTGATTTAGGTTGTTAAAAAAATAAATAAATTTTAAAAATTTTTAAATAAATTATGTGTTTACTTATATTTTTTTTTATAATAATGCTCTTTTTATAACAGTATTAACAAACCCTTTCCCTTTGAGAATGGTGTACGAGGAGAGACAGAGAGAAGGAGAAAAGAGAGGAAGAGTTTTGGCCTCGCGCATTTACCTTTTTTTTTTTTGTAAGAATATATATAATGTCCACATAAATTAAATTTAATATACAACAAATTTATGAAATAAGTGTAAAAATGTTATCATCTCTATTTGAGTGCGTGTAGTTTTATACGTATCTATATAACAAAACTCTTTTTCTAATTAAGATATTATCACTAAAATTTAAGTATCTCAACTGAATAAAACTTCTAATCTAGAGATCTGATTAAAAAAGTTTCCAATAAAGAGCGCCCTTCCCCTCTTTAACACTCTCTCCTCTTTATGAAACCTATGACCTCTCTCTTTAACACTCACTCTCTTTTATGAAGCTTAGGATCTGATTAGAGAAGTCTCTAACAAGGGAGCCCCCTCCCCCCTCTTTAATACTTTCTCTTCTTTATAAAACTTAGGACTTGATTAGAGAGATCTTCAACAAGGGACCCCCTCCCCCCCCTCTTTTAACACTTTCTCCCCTTATGAAACCTAGAACCCTCCTCTTTAACATTCTCTCCTCTTTATGAAATTGAGGACCAAGCACTTTTACTCGATCTGTAAAAAAAAATCGTGATCAATTAAATGCAAAGCCCCGTTATCTATTATCGGTCAAAATTGGACCATAACGGAATTTCAGTCTATGCCGGCACCATAATATCAGATTGGGGTGGAAGAGTCGAATTAGAGATTGATAGAAAAGCAAAGATATGGGCTCGTGTGAGTAGGAAACAGAAAATATCTATTTTCCGTTGTAGTTATTATTATTATTATTATTATTATTTCAAGTTATTGACTTGTGATATGGCAATTTTATGGGAGCCATTCTTGCAGTGGTTCTATCTAATTTAAGTGTTTCCAAAGCTTCTTGCACCAGAAGTTTGCTTGGGAACTTGCAGAGCATTTTTCGGCCGCTCTCTTTTCTGGACCATTGGAGCAGTACTGAAACTCCGCAACCACTTTCACGTTGTTGATTTTTAGTTGATGTGTTAGCCTGCAAAATATCTTATTTCTTCTGAGCAAAGTGACATTTTTAGGGCCAGGATCTGAATGTCGTAAGTTCACTAAACTGCCTAGAACTGATGCTGATGTATGAATATACGGATAAAATTGGAACCAAGCTGCTGTTAGAAGTGTCGGCATTTTGGGGCCAGATGTGGCAGTAGAAGATCACGGTAGCAAGTGAAAATTTACTGTTCAATCCCTGTAAATGCCGCAGGAAAGGGTAGTACCCCGGAGAAACTCGAGCGCTGAAGCTGACCCTAGTGGGAGGGATAACCCCCAGACCCCGGTTCCGGTACGGCCAGTTCAAACTGGGAACCGAAACCAAGCCGGATCCTGGTCACTCTAGACTGGCGAGAAAACAAATCACTTCACCGAGGAGGCAGAAGAAGCCCAAAACTGAAGAGGCAAACAATCAATGGCAAGACTGCCAGGAACAATAATTTACAACTTCAAAAAGCTTTGCAAGAGTGGCATCATTTTTACAGACTGTAATGTGACCTGGTGGGCGTCACAACATATAGCAGTTCAATATTTGTGGCAATTTTTTCTTTCATGATGTAATATTATGGTGTTGAATAGGTTCACAAGAGATTTTATGCTGTAGCATTATATATACAACAAAAGGCGATAATAACTGTCCTACTTTTACCTTTCCCCCACAATTTTGCTTACCTTCTCCAATTTGCCTCGTCCTACTTCAAATTCAGCGGGGTAGTTTTTGTGTTTAGAAGCTTCATCATGAAGCTGAATTTCATATCCGGTGTGGTCCTCGGCTGTGGCCAGCTTGCTCCTTCTGGAACCTTAATGCACTTGAAACCCTGGCTTCTGTACAGTTTTGTGGCGCCAGGGTTATTTAAATCACAGTGCAAAGCGATGGCACGGCAGCCCCAGCTCCTAGCTTGAGCCTCTGCCTTGGCTATGAGCCTTTTAGCTATCCCCTTCCGTCGATATGTTTCGCGAACTGCGACATTTGATATGTATGCAATTCCAGTCCTATAGTACCAACATGCATGCGCAATTTGTAGGCATGAAGTTTCAGTAACTAATTGCACCATGAGTAGCTTTGATAAAGGGGTAACCAAAAAAAGGACCAGCACATGAAAGGGTTGAAAAAGCTGAATACTTTCTCTTGTTTACCACGAAATACAGCACTAGTTTAATAAAATTGTAAATAGAAATCACACGGTTAGTTGAAGTCCTCTTAATTTCAAAATGCACATTCTCTCTCCAAATTTGTCAAGGCCAACGGCTTCCACATATTTCTTAGGTAATAAGCAAAAAGACCAAAAACCATGAATTGATAAAAAAAATATGCCATGCAACTTTTACAGACTTCCTATGGAAAAGTTAGTAAGCAACTTTTGGAATGAATTTGGTGTTCAAACAACTTTGACGGCCAAGTCCAAGTTTAGAGCTAAGAAGAAATGGAAGAGATTCCTCCATGACTTGTAAAATGCCCTAAACTGATTTCTAGTGAATTAAAGCAAAATACTTCCAAAGAGATTCCTGTTAAACCCTCTGAAACCTCAATCAAGCTCTAGAATCTCACTTTGGCATCTTTTCGGGTAAAACAATACCAATAACCTTTTCGTTAATATTTGAAGGCATACATCAAGAACAAATGTTTGTAAAGGGGCAAAATGGGCCGTGCCAAAACTTCAATGATGGTAACACCACATATGTGCGAACACCATTTTTAAGCTGTATCTTTCAATTCTGTATTTTACATTTAAAAAGCAGGACCCAAAAAACAATGCAGATAAAAAAGATAACATTATCATAAGCTTCATCTGTCAATTCTCTTTCCAGTTCTGTGGATAAGCATGATCACTAGAAAAAAAATCTAATTTATGCATGCCTTTACAAAACAAAAATTGTTGCCTGGCCTTCTTTTATTGAATGGGAAATTAACTGAAATGACCCAATCAAATAGAAAACATGGCAGCTATTTTTCCAGTAAAAGAGCTAACATTAATCAAATGTGTCAAATGTTAGACAGCTAGGAACATGCAAAGCAACTAATTGAGATCTGATGGGGCAAATTTAATTTCCAATGTATATATCTTTCAAGATTGAGACTTGGGTTATAACACAAATATATATTCAGTATAATGAATATCATAAAAGACGCAGCTTCTGAAGAATAATATATGGATTTTTGATACAGATTAGATATTCAAAATCTCTGGGAGAAAAACCTAGAACCAATTAAGACCTAGGTATTTGTATGTTCAACGTGAATTTTACGGGTATTGGTTTTATGACCTTCATCAATATTAAAAATACCAGATTGAATAATGACTAAACTCACCTTCTCTGACGAAGTGGGCCTTTTCTTGGAAGAAAATCAGCAACTGTATCCACAGTTAATATTCCAGCAACATATCCTCGATTGAAACTGAACTTCCCATCAAAACCTCCAATTTTGAAATCTTCACTTCCGAAGACGAAAGCTTGACTATCTGAGCCACCGATGACAGCAACCAGACAAGTTCTCCTGAAGCCATTAGGTATAGCAAATCCAGATAGCATTGCCACCAGCCTGTCAACTCTCAGAACAAAATCCAAAGGAAATGAATATTCGGGGAAGAAGGAGCTGCAGTGCGTCTCAGCCACTTCCCAACAATCTTCTAACCTTGCCTCCCTCACAACGATCTCCGGAGACACAGTGGGGAACAACTCAACCACTTGACTTGCTCTGCATACTCCTACACTCACTTACCATAACAATCCAAGTGAGTTTCCAGCATCCATACTAACTTTAGTTAGCAAAGTATAAAGAGCAAGATTTCTGTGCATCTTTCACCTCTCCAAAGCATAAATTAGCTATTAAAAAAGAGCAACCCTATTAAAGTGAACAAATTATTACCAGATGATGTGAAATATGATATGGATTTATAATTTTAGTTTCTATGCAGGCTCTGATGGTTTCAGAGGACACCAAACATTACTTAATATCATTCTCAATAAAAAAAAAAAACCGAATAAAAACACCAAGATGAATGCTCTTATTAATCGCAGTAATTTTTTCGAACAAGATATTGATCAACAATTTTCGGGGGGGGGGGGGGGGGGGGGGGGGGGGGGGGGGGGGGGGGGGTGGGGGGGAGGTTGTATTAAAGTTTCGATTGGTTAATAATAGTAATTGCCCCTGCCAGTGCCGGAAGTGATAATAAAAGTAGGAATGCTGTTACTAGAAAGGACCACACAAAGAGGGTCCTCTTGCTTCCTTGTTATTTTACTGAATCTGTAATATCTATCTCCTCCTTAGTCCTGAAACAGAGAATTCCAGACCCTGTAAAATCCAAAATCCAAAGCTAATTTGATATTTAAGTCAGGATTCATTCTCCTCTATCATATCCTTCTGCAGAATGAACATTTCTCAAATCATCGGAAATACCCAAAAAAAAAAAAAGGAAAATTTTCGAATCTCTCTCTCATAATTTAAAGACCAATATCCCAAGAAAAAGCCCAAATAGAGCTGCAACATTGAGGAAAAATCTCCGCATAGTCAACGACGTTAATTCAGGTCAAACATCATGTAAAAGGCAGTTTAGATGAGAAAAGAGACAAGACACTTCATAAAAAAAATCCAAAAAGCCACAAATATTGAACCCAAAAAAAAAAAAAAACCAGCAGAAGAGAAAAAAATACCTGATGTGGAGAAAGACGAGAGAAAGGAAGATTCATACGAAACCCTAGAAGAAGAACAAGAAGAAGTGGTGTACAAGGATTGTTGCTGTTGTTTTTGTAGTTGTTGTTGTTGTTGTTGTTGTTGTTGTTTCTTGACATTGAAACAGAGATTGGGATTGTTGTTGTTGCTTGTGGAAGTTGGGAACACTGAGAGTGTGAATCCCAACGGTATCGACCGCATTTCCTTTTTTGACACTATAGCTTCCTTTTCCTGTGCCAGCGGTCCAACAAAAGACACTTCCGCTGTCGGCCACGCACAACCACGGGAAAACTGAATCGAAGTTGCTGTCCGTGTTTACCATAAATGTCATATTGTTAGTGTGTAAATCAACAAATTCGACTAGCCGGAGTTAATTCGGTGGTAACTTCTTGTGTTTCTATTTAGCTCGATTCAGATTTAAATTTTTGTTCTAATTATCTCTCCGTAGAAGAGCTTGAGTGTCTTCACCCCAATGTTAAACTTGAAATTTTTTATAATAGTTAGATGTTTGATCCAAAATTCAACAATTGACTTATGATGAAGTCCATCGATACTTAATTAGAGATGTTATTCTTATAAGAAATGTTGAATGACAATATTAACAAATGACCTTATTTTTGATTCACATGTACACTAATTTATATGTCAATAATACACTTTATTTTGCTAAAAAAAAAACCAACAAATTCGTTAATAAAAAAATTCGGTGACCCGAATCCATAAAAGTTGATTCAAAAAATTATTTAATAAATGAGGTATGGTATACTTAACTCATTTAGACATCAATTTTAATATTCTTACAGAATTTATACCTAGACGATTAAATTAATTGAAAAAACATATACAAAAAGAATTCAAAATACAAATTATAGGACGTCTTGACAAAAAAGAAAAAATTGCATGCTTCCAATGTATCAGAAAAGATAGAATTCCTCTACAAGCTCTTCAAACTAAAATTGATGATTGATCTTATAGTTAGAACCTAACCATTACGCTTAAGCCCGCCCGCTTTGTGTTTTCCTCTTATTTTTGTCTGTTTTGGAGTGTTCTGTTTCTCACCTTACTTTGTAATTGTTGGCCTTTTTTTTTTTGCCCCCCCTTTCAATAACTGAACAATATTTTTCCTAGTCATTTACAATAATTTTGTAATCACTCTCCTCTTTTTTAATTAAAAACATCATAAGATATTATAACCTTGCTTATCATTATTTTACGTACCTTTTTTAACACAAGTTGTTAATTAATTTAACTAAGTTCTAAGAAAATTCAACTAAGAGTTACCAAACATCCTCCTATACTTGGAAATTGTTTTTTTTTTTGTGAACGTCACCATCTACAAGACTGCTTTTAATTGTGCAACGCATCAGATCATTTAGTACAAAAATTTTCTTATTGTTATTGAAAATTGCAACCAAAAAAGCATAAACACAAGCAAAGAAACCCCAGAAATAATTCGCATTGTCAGGTTTTGGTGGTAAATGAGAATTGGTGCCCCAAATCTGTCAACAAAACCAACAGCCTTCAACATTACTGGAAGTCATGTCTGACAGAATCAGTACCTCAACGATGATCAAAGAAAACCCCAACACCTTAACATTCACCCTATAGGCACGACGTGAATTCACTCAATCTGGGTGTTTTTAATATTGAAATTGACCTAAATGTTTGTTAATAGTTGGGATTAAACTAGTTCACAATCACAAAAAAAAAAAAAAAACATACACACACACAACAGAAGCAGCCACAAACAACGACAATTTAATAGTTAACATCAGGTTACCTACCCTGTGCTAACTGCTAACAAACCAAATAACGATTTTGCACCGGCAGCTGACCCCAAGACGTAACGCACAGAACTTCGAGTAGTAGATGACTCAACAACACAACAAAAACACACCTTAATTGAACACTACCGACTGAAAAAACATAAGAAAGCAGCATTCTTTTATCTAATAGATGTCTGCTATTATTTGCGTCAATCAAAATACTTGTAATTTAACATCATTCTTCTACCATAAGAATGATCCAAATCATATGATCAAAAACACAAAACGTCTGTATCACATTGATCATCCAGTTTGTTTTATCAGTACAGCTATCTATAGATTACAAGACCTCCACAAAGATTGCGAACAGGAGGCATAAATAATCATAATATTTATTATCTCCTAATTACTAAAGAACTAATTCAATGTGACCCCATTTTCTTCAGTTCATTTTTCTCTATCCAAATATTGAACTTATTTAATGTACAAGAATGGTAAGGTGTTTATCCATAGCCAATTAACCAATGCTCACTAACTCTACATATCATGGAACATTAGTTACCTAGAAATGGACAGGAAGACTGCTCAAAAAGGCTAGAGTGAGGGGAGATGTGGACTTTCCAAAAAGGGAACACCATGCAGGAAGCTTTGCAAGAATCCTCTCAACTTTCGGTGTTACCCTGTCAACATCCGTTCTTAGCTTTAACAAAGGAGGTTGGTCCCCTGTCTCTTTATCCATGTCAGCAGCAGACTGCATTGGTTTTACCTTCCAGAAGAGGCTCAGCTCGAACTTCCTGGGAGAATATTTCCCTCCTGAAAACTGGATAACATGCCATCCGTCTATGCTGCTCATGTTGCCAAGTGGAACAAGTTCCTCTGAATTTTCTGCATTTGAAATGGGTGAGAACACAACAACCAGATCACAATTCTCTCAACACCCACAAAAAAAAAAAAAAAAAAGAAAAGAATCTATATCGTGAAATTATGATCTTTTTGACAGCTTCTTCAGAGTGATTTACATCATTAGTCATTAATGTATTTAATGCTCAGGCATATGAGCTTTCAATGTAATATTCAGACAATGTGGAGAAGGTCAATGTTTGGTATTATTCACGATGACTTTTCATTTGAAGAACCATTAGGATTAAGGTCTCGTAGCAAAATGGGCATTGTAATGTCTCAAACTGGTTTTCTTCGTGGAAACAAATGCATATGATGAATCTCTCACCCAGCATACCTTTGAATATAAAATGTTCTATTTCCCCAGTATTGATTGCAAGAGACCAGCGTGTTGAAGCTTTTGTATCGATTGAAACTTGTGTGATTCTTTCATCCTCCTTAATATCGTGATCAACATGAAGTGTGGGAATGTCAGACTCACTCCATCCAGATTTCGCGTCCTCATAAGTCCAGCAACCATATTGGACAGAAAAGGTAACAAAATCAACATCCTTGTGTCTACCACATGTCAACCCTTCATTAACGTGCTCAATCTCCTTCATCAACTTTCCGGGAGTTACCGAAAATAGTGATACATATGAATGAGGATCTTGATTTACACCGTATCTTCCTGTTGTATCCACAACGTGCACAACCTGTGGACCATTATCATTTTAAACTTTTTAAATTACAAAAAACAACTCTTAGTTGGATACTTGAATTTGTAACTGCCAGAAAGTCAGTATGAACTTCATAACACAGCTATCGCGCCACCAGAAGATAAAATGCAGAGCCTACATAAAGAAATGTGACTGTGCCAACCCAGGAATTCAGCCCCTAACCTAGCAGATCTCAATCCTGTTACTCGATGGGTGGCCCCACAGGATTATAAAACGTCTTTACCCAAATCCATAGGTCCCCTGTATTATACATTTGTATTCCTATCCAAGCTATTTGCTGCTCTCAAATTTAGGAAAGCAATAGGCTATTCAACATTTGATCCCGAATTTCTTGGGACAGATAACAATCAAATCCAGCTAATCAATGTCTGTAGAGTATGGCTCACGTCAAAGCATCTACTAAACTGGTTTCAGTGACAGAAAAAAGAATTGCTTTTCACATCACATGCTGTGTATCACTTTGCATGACCCGCCGAATGGTTGCACAAACTCCTCCGTGGGCAGTTATCAGTTCGCACCAACACAAATACAATAGTATTTCAAACCTCATCCAAAAATTCCCAAGCAGGGATGGTTAAAGATGTAACAAAGACAGCAGCAGCAACAACAACAACAACAACAACGAAACTTTAGTCCCAAATTCAATTGGGGTCAGCTACATGAGCACAATTTTATGGTCTTTCCCATCAGTCAATAAACCAAGGCAAACTCAAGGAAACTTATGGAAGAACCTCTTCACTGGTAAACAATGGATTTTCTCAGGGCTCAGTTTTAATTCTTCACACAGGATACATTCATTTATAAGAAATGAATTTTGGAAACTTTTTTCAATTTACATTTGTACCACCATGACCGTTAAGAAACAGTGACATAGAATCTGACCATGGTTATTCCAAAGGATGGCACAGAAAGAAGCCTATATAACACACGAGTCAACCCCAACATGCCTTTCTTTCAGTTTGTGAAATACATCGCATCCAATCACAGGCAAAATGGCAAATGACCAACGGAAAAGTTCTACTTCGATACATAACTTGATAACACTCACAACAAAAGAATTTAATGGGACAAGCAGCCCAAGAAAAAATTAATGGTCAAAAAATGAATGCAAACTTACATTCACGGCTCTGGCAGTGTCTTCAGTAAAAGGTGGAACAACACCAGAAAACACAAAAATGACTGAAAGGCCAGAAACTGCAATTGATGCTAGGATGATTGACCATTTTGCACCTAGACATTCATAAAAGACAGCTGGAGTTACAGCAAATGATTTTAAGTTCTATGGAAAGTCAATCAAAGCTACATGTGTATATGCATCTAAATGAGCTACTTGATGATTAAATAAAACAAATCATCAAAGCCTTGGTTTGAATCCACCAGTTAGCTAACATTTTACATAATGCAAATGCAATCTGTAAACCACGTTGGCTCATCATGCATATTTTCACTTCACGAATGATTGTCTGTTATGCAATGATGAAAGCATGTTTGTTGTTTCTTTCTGTTATCACCAGCATACAGTATGGCCACTACAATGCGCCATTCACGTTCCATGACAAAAACCATGATATTATCTACTTGAACATGAAAAACATAATTAAAGGCTAACCACCCTTTAAGTCATGGCAACAATTACAGTTTCACCTGACCGGAGACAGGCAGCAATCATAATGTCCACAAAAAAAAGCACAAATTTCTTGTTCAACCAAAAAACAAGCACAGATTTCTTGTTCAACAAAATAAAAGCATCAGATAAAAAGAAAACCTGAGAGATGGACATAAGAAAGGATGTAAATCAGAGGCAGGCAAACAATAGCAGCAATAATTACAGAAACTGTTACGTTGCCCATCCACTCTGGAGTGCTACCAGGGTTCCTGCGTGCAAGAGATGTCCAGTATATAAAAAATGGCATTTCAATACAGAAAGATCAAGAGAAACTGAACTATAAAAGAGGCTAGACATGAGTTGACCAAAGGATTTACCTATCATATCGAACCACAATCCCAATCATTATTTCAGCTAAACGAATAAATTTGCCAGCAGAAACCAGGATTGGTGCAGCCAAGCCTATCAGCAGGGTTGCAAGTTTGAGTGGCCTCGGCAACCGGACTGGTGTTAGAGTTGCTTCAAGCAAGCCATCTATATACATTCCACATGGGACAAGGTTTCAAATAAGCACCACGGGAATGATGAATGACAATATTAATCTCCATCTACTTAGATCCCGTCAACTAAGTCAGCACATCACAAACACAAGTCACATAAAAAAATGTAGTCTATCATTATCCTGTACGATATTTCATTTCTAACTGTCAACATAAAAGAATGTTTGTGCTGCCACCTTCTTATCCAGGCTAAGAAAGATATAAATGCCAACTTACATGCAAATGCTGGAGGAACTAGCCAAACAAGTGCCAGATAAGATGAACCAAGTTTGTAATAGCTTCCCAAGATCAGAAGGAAAAACCATTGAACAAAACCAGCTTTGAATAGCCATCTTTCAGCTTCTAACTTGACCAAATCAGCTTGGAAATCAGGAGAGAGGTGCTTTCTCTTGGAGTACACCAATGAAAAATATCTTTGAAGAATAACATAACCCAAATGTTGACCAATCAATGCCCCAAGGAGTGCAGGCGCAGCAAATAGCCCAATTGCCAACCATGGGTTTGCAACATAGGGCACGGGAGATGATGAAATTTGGGGTAGAATAAAGGCCACAAGGACAGCTAATCCTGTGGAGAATAACCACATAAGCACTGCACTCAGACATGACAAGCCCAAGGAAATGACACCGGCAGAACCACCCATTAACAATGATGTAATCCATATCAGAGAAGACTGCAGTATCACTGAATTCTGAAGCATGCTTGCAAACCGTTGTTTATATACAATCATGTATGTACCCTACAATCACACGTGTCATAAATGAACAACAATGAACTTCAATTCTAGATGGCAGAATATAAATGACTATTATTATGTTAGCATCCAAATCGCTACAGCAATACCAAGATGTCAAAAAATATAGCAGCATCATGGCCTTGAGTCTCTTCAGCTCCCATTGCCTTAGTTTGTGGAAGTCGAGATGATGGCGCAATCTGAAGCAGAAAAGCAAGCATATTTTCTCCAAGATGCTGAAGAGATCCAGGTTTCAGTAACTCCAATTTATCATTCTACATTAAACGCCATTCAAATCTGAGTTAGTACACAGACCAACAAATTTTGCAGTGTAGAAACTCTATTTTTCTTTGTTATGGTACTCCAAACTCACATTATTGTGAATGAACAAATTAGATGCATAAGAGCATGCACAATATATGAAACCAAGAACCATAACCATACCAAGTGAAAAACAAACTAAACTGTCATTTGACAAGATTAAGTACCCGTCTAACTAATCAGCTCTTGAGTATTTTTCCTTCTCAAAACATTCATCAACAAATTTCCACTGTGCTACCTGTCAGTAAAAGCATACCATGCCATGCAATTACACCATATAAAAGCTGTTTCTAGTCCTTGATGTTTTTTGTACCATCGAACTAAACCTAATCAAACTATCGCATTATTACTAATAAACCAAGAATGGTCAGGAAGAAACTAATATGGTTCCTACGAATAAGTAGAAGAAGCTATGGTATAAAACTCAGGTAATGGAAATTGCACTTAAGATTCACCTTTTCGTCCAAAATACCAAGCAGATATGTATCACATTTCTCTTTCTTTTTTGTGGCCCGGGTGGGATGGGAGAGGGAACAGGAAAGAAAAAGGGAGGATGAGCAAGACCTTAGTGTGGTATACAGCCGTGTTATCTGTGTAAGCAAAGTCCAGCCCTGAAAGACCAGCAACCTCTTTGTATACTGCAAAATCTGTTGCAGATTTGATCAATCCAGAAGAAAAAAGATCCTGTGGAGAAAAAATACACATATATAACGAGATATATTTACAATAATCCTGGACAAATTACAATTTACAACTGAAAACTGCAAACCTGTGAAATGACAAGGCCAGATGGGTACTTTGCTGCTAATGCAAAACTTTCAATGGCCCATGGATGAGGGCCAGCCTGTTAAGTGAAGAACCTCAAATAAGAGGAGGGAAAATTTATGACACATTCGATGGACTCATCCTTAGATAAGGTAAAATGAATAGTGATATCTGAATACACCAGGTTCAAGACAATGTAGGAAATAGACTCAATATTTTATAGTTTTAAACAATGTAAGTTACAAAAATGAGGCCATAGCATGTAACGGCTACAAAAGCATAACCATCTTCATTGCAGCCAATGATGCTGAGTGTTGGTTTATCATTATTTGACAAAACTGGCCTACAGATGATATGGTAAACCTGGTCCACCACATAATTTGTGCAATGTTCAGCCACAATGCCTTCCATGATTCATTTAGCCAGTCAACAGATGACATGGTACACCATGGCTGCCAACTGCAATCGACCCTTAAAATTCATGATCCTTGGATAATGCAATTATAGACCCAACAATTTAGCAGACACCCAAATTAGGGCAAGTTCACTCAACTACACCAGAATTCCACATATAAACTCCTTTAGTTTAAGCATGAAAAACTTAAATGAAAATCAGCAGGAAGGAGCTTAGCAATGTTCACAAAATTATGGAGCCATTTTCATACGTGCTGTTTACAATGGCATATCTCTGCAACAGCAGTTGCAGCTAATAGAACCTGTTAGGGCAAAAACCAATACTGCCCTAAATGGGCATAATAAACCAGTAATGGGCTTAGTAAGCCACGGGCCCAATAAGGAAATGCTCTCCTCTCCCACATTGGAAAATAGGGCAAAGGACATCTTGGCGTCAGCATTGTACCTACTATAAATATCCACTAGAGCTATGGTTTCAAGGTACGCATTCTCTACCCCTTTATTGCATCACCTATTGTCCTTGCTACACGGGCACTGACTTAAGCATCGGAGTGCTAACGCCGGGTCTACCACTCTACCCCCGTCACCTTAGCCTCTCTGTCTTGTAAGTGTCCAATTCATCAGCTCCGGGGCATCAGCTTGGTCAGCCCAAATCTCCACCACAGAATTTGACTGATCAAAACCTTTTTTTTCTTGCTTCCTCTCCATTGACTCATATTCCAATACAAAAGTAAGTTAATTACCTTCATTTGTATTTCTTTGTGCCAGTCATCTATCAACTATATGAGAGACCTCAAGAGATCCCTTATGTACCAGTGGTTTACATCATTGGACACAACCCAAGTTCACACGAGTCAATGAAATGCAGGAATGAAAAAATAAATAAATAAACAAATAAGCAATAATGCGTAATATGATTCATAAAAGCATACCTGGAATATTCCAGACTTCCCTCCGATACCCATAGCCTCAAGATCAATAGCCATACGAATAGTTGTACGCCAAGGATGCTGTAATAGTAAGAGAAGATTCAATCCTACCATGTGACATTTTAAGTGGAAAACATGTTTTTGGGTGATGAAACAAAATAGAATACCCATTTAATCCAAGGAGAAACGAGGCAGGGATCCTAATCACAGAAGAGGCAGGCTCTAGAAGGGCTACTGGAAACATTTACATGTAATCATATTTTTGCACAAGATTTATTTACAAATACTGTTCAGCCACTGAACCTATGACTTGAGGAGAAAGTGTGGGTTAAAGGCGGAAATATTAAATGCTTTGATGACACTCCCAACCTGAGTAATGAAGCTATGGGCGCCATTTAGACCTTCCTCCTCTCCCGTATTAAATAAAAATATAACGGCATTCTTAAATCCATGAGCCCATTGAGAAATCCCTCGTGCAAGTTCCAACATAACAGCAACACAAGAACTGCAATCTCCAGCCCCTTCCCTGAAACATGATTATAACTTCTTGAACTACATGGCAGTGTGCATACAAATTGGTTGCATGATTTTACATGTATGAGGAACCCAAAAGACAGTGCAAAATAATCATTAATTAATTGAGACAATGATCACATGCAACAAAATACAAAACAGTATCCATTATAAAAAAATAAAAAAGAAAAAAAAATGATTGGAGGTAACAGAAACAACATAAGTCGATATCGCAAAGAAGTAATAGAATGTAAAGAAAAAGAAACCATACGTTGAGAAAACGGTATCAATGTGAGAAGAGACGAGAATAGCATTTTCTTCTGCTTCAGATGCATATTTTGGCAAGATTCTTACTATGATGTGACTAAGATCTGAATAAACAAGTGTTTTCCCCATAAAAAGGCCACTGACCAGACGGTTTGCGCCAGACTTTGCACGGAAAAAATCCAGTTGAACATCGACCTCCCAATGTGCCATTTTCTTTATTTTTTCTGCTGCTGCCAATACATACTGTGGTGAAAAGCAGGTTAATTAAAAATATCTCTAAAAAAACTTGTCTCAGCAGCAATTATTGAATTAATGCAACTTTAAGTATCCATGGGGAATAGATTATATGCATATTCTAGGATCCAGACTAAAATCTCACACACTAAAATCATGTCAAAACCTGAAAACGGAAGCACATGCTTCTAAATCTAGTTGAAATGGGCGCCCTTATGCACAAATACCTTGTTAAAGAATAAATGGCAAAAGAAGGGGAAAAAGGATTCGAATAGCTGACGGATTTTCTTTTCCAACATATTGTTGAAACACGAGGAAATTGACTTAAACTCATCCCAAGATTTCATGTTTTTGGAGAAAAGAATCGAACATCACACTCAACTTAAATTTAGAACGGTACCACAAAACAATTATTGGTAGAACAAATGACATTCTGAAAGTGCTCTGAGCCATAACTAATAAAGAAAAACACAGTTGCCTAACAACAACTAACAGGGACATATTTGTGATTCATTACAAAGCACAACAATCAATTAGCTAAGGCCATGACTAATTCATATCTTGCATTGCATTTTGTATATTGAAAAGTGCACATCAGTGAGCGCACTGACGCTTACTCCCACAATGCGGTACTGTGCCGAGTTTTTATTTTATTTTTGGTTAATTGGCTCCGAATGAGACTCGAACTCGAGACAAGGTGTCCTCTATTTTTTTTTTTAAGAAAAAAAGTTATGTGACTCCAACCAGTCACCTCCATTTTCTACATTGACAATTTGTTTAACTCAATGCCGCCTAATATAAAGAGTAAATACACGAAAAAAGAAACTAAAAATAAAAATCCAAATATTAGTTTAAAAATGGAAGTAACACCTGCAGAGCAAGATCAAGAGCATCAGAACCAACTGGATGAGGGCCCAATTCAGTCAAGGCCTTAACATGCTTCATAGCTTCAGCCTCCGAGAAGCCTCTCTTTCCGGCCTGCTCGGCGGTAAGAGGCGCCGGCAATTTCTGGAACTGATACTGATAAACGGCCCAAGACGAGTACATCATCAGCCCAAAGAAGAGCAACCATGCCGATCCCGATCGCTTCGCGTTTACCACGCGAGCATGGCTTCGGTTCGTGTTGTCCGCGTTCGACGGCACCTCGCCCTGTTCTTGGCCGGCCGGCGGAGTCGATTTCGCTGACGAACTCTCTGATCTTTTTCGCATGTTTTGGATGAAAAGTCAAGTTGGCGCGTGATTAGAATTGAGATCACACGCGCTGAAGAAGCAACCGAGAATATTAAAAGATTCAATTAACCAGAGAGCAGAGAGCAGAGAGCGGAGGGAGAGGAGCGTCGCCTATGGTGAGAATAATGATGATAATAATGACAAAGCGTTAAACCTCGTTATCTATTTATTTATTTATTTAAAAATGTTCGGTGCACCTATACAAGTAAATAACAATAAACAATTATATATTTTTATCCAGCCTCATTTAATATTTATTTTAATTTTGTAAGAAAAAATTATACTATAGTAATAGACCTGTGCTGATTTAATCATAGTTTTTTAAAAATTTATGTTTACTTTATTTTATTTAATAGAAAAAATAAAAAAGTTCTAAAATTTAGGTATTATTTTTTTAGGAATTTTAAAAAATTTCTTTAAGAAAATAAAAAGAATTTTTTTCCTTTTTAGAAAAACAAATTTGGAAGTAGTGTTTTTTTTCTTTTGAGAAAAAAATTATAGGTAAATTTGAGAGATTTTTTTAATATTTTTTCTTTTCTAAAAAAGAGGTTTCATGAAATAGTTTTTTTTATCATTTTATTTTATTATAAAATTCATAGTCATAGAAATTTAACTATAGTTAAAATAGGAATATATAAATTAATAGAATTTTTATTTGATTATAATTATTATTTGTGAATCATAATCTTAATTGTGATAGAATTTTCATAATTATAAAAAAAAGTTAAAATTATAAAGGACTTAGGTGAAAATGATAACTAAAAATAAATATTAATTTTTTATTTTTAAAAAATAAAAATTGAAAAAACAAAGTAAACCTTTCTCCAACCTCAACTATCTAATTGAGAGACGAGCATAGGAGCTACCTTGAACTTGTGAAAGGATTACAGTAATCCAAGTAGTTTCAGCTTACCGATATTTTGTAGTCAATAAAAATCTCAAGATTGTTGTTTGATTATTTCAAATGACACAATTCATTCCATTTGTTATTGAAAATCCTTAAATTGTTGTTTGTTAATCTGAAAATTAGATTGTTGTGAAAAATTATGATGAATCCACTATTGCTATAAATTTTTAAGTTTTCTTTTGTTTCTCTACACCTTTGAGTTGTTATTTTTGACATTCATAATGAAGTGACCAAGTTTTTTTTCTAGTCCCTCTACAGCCAAAAGCTATTGAAAACTAAAATGCATTAAACCATAAGTATCAGCTCACCCACAACAAATTCTCATCTTTACTGTCTTTATATCGGATAGCTCACACTCGTCAGAAAAAAAAAATCATCTTCTACGCCTTCTCATACTCTCTTCAACTTTAACATTTTTTCTTTTTTTATGTTTTGCTTTTCTTTTCCCTTTTTTTTTCACACTTGAATGTGAGACCCATGTAGATAGAAAGAAGCCAAAATTATAGAGGATTTGGGTAAAAAAGATGACTGAAAACAAATATTAATGTTTTATTTTTTAAAAATAAAAATTAAAGAGATAAAGTGAACTCTTATCCAACCTCAACTACCTAATTGAGAGGTGCAGATAGGAACTAATTTGAACTCGCGAGAGGATTAAGACAATTTAATTAGTTTCAACTTATCTTTAATTTGTATTCAATAAAAATTTCAAGAACGTTGTTTGATTATTTTAAATGACACCATGCAGTTTATTTGTTATTGAAAACCCTTGAATTATTGTTTCTAAATTTGAAAATTAGTTTGTTGAGGAAAATGATGATGACTCCGCTCTTGCTATAAATTTTTAAGTTTTCGTTCGTTTTTCTATACTGTTGAGTTCCTGCTTTTAACATTCATAATAAAGTAACCAAATTCTTCACCTGAGCCAAGCCCCTTTACGGCCAAAAGCTATCAAAAACTAAAAAGCGTTAAACCATGTGCATCAGTTCACCTACAATAGAATCTCATCTCTATTGCCTTTACATTTGATAACTCAAACTCCTTACCCAAAAAAAAAAAAAAAAAAAACTTCATCTCCTATACCTTTTCATACTTTTTTCACCTTAACATTTTTTTTTTTTTGCTTTACTCTTCCTTTTTTTTTTTTTTCCAACACTTGAATGTGAGACCCATGTGGATAAAAAATGCTAAAATTACAAAGGACTTATGTAAAAACGATAACTGAAAACAAATATTAAACTTTTGTTTTTCAAAAAATGACAATTGAAGAGATAAATTGAACCCTTTCTAACCTCAACAACCTAATTGAGAGGTAAGGACAGAAACTAACTTGAATTTGTGAGAGCATTATGATAATTCATGTAGTTTCAGCTTACCAATATTTTGAAGTCAATAAAAATCTCAAGACCGTTATTATTTCAAATGATACCGTTCAATCCATTTGTTATTAAAAACCCTAGAATTATTGTTTGTTAATCTGAAAATTAATTTGTTGAGAAAAAATTTGATGGCTTAGCTCTTGCTATAATTTTTAAGTTTTCTTTTGTTTCTCCACACCTTTGAGCTCCTAATTTTGACATTTATAATGAAGCGACCAAATTCTTCTCATAAGCCTAGCCCTTCTACTGCCAAAAGCTATCAGAAAATGAAAAGTATTAAACCATGAGCATAAGTTCACCCACAACAGAATCTCACTCTATTGTCTTTATTTTGCATAGCTAAGACTATTCACAAAAAAAAAAAAAAAACCCTATCTTCTATTCTTTCCCACACTTTCTTCACCTTAACATTTTTTCTTTTTTTCTGTTTTACTCTTCTTTTTCCTTTTTTTTTTTTTCCACACTTCAATGTGAAACCCACGTGGATACAAAAAAAATAAAATTATAGAGAATTTGGGTAAAAAAAGGTGAATGAAAATAAATATTTATTTTTTATTTTTTAAAAATAAAAATTAAAGAGATAAAGTGAACATCTATCTAACCTCAACTACCTAATTGAGAGGTAAAGATAGGAACTAACTTGAACTTATGAGAGGATTATAGTAATTTAATTAGTTTTAACTTATCGATATTTTGTAGTCAATAAAAATTTCAAGATCGTTGTTTGATTATTTCAAAATGACACTATTCAGTCTATTTGTTATTAAAAACCCTTGAATTGATGTTTGTTAATCCAAAAAGTAGTTTGTTGAGAAAAATTATGATGGCTCTGCTCTTGCTGTAAATTTTTAAGTTTTCTTTCATTTCTCTACACCTTTGAACTATTATTTTTGACATTCATAATGAAGCGACCAAATTCTTTTCCAAAGCCTTGTCCCTCTACAGCCAGAAGCTATTGAAAGCTAAAAAGCATTAAATCACAAGCATCAATTTGCTCACAACAGAATCTCATTTCTACTATTTTTATATCAGATAGCTCGTACTCCTCACCAAAAAAAAAAAACACTTCATCTCCTACACCTTCCCATACTTTCTTCACCTTAACTTTTTTCTTCTTTTTTGTTTCTATTTTACTTTTCTTTTGGTTTTTTTTCTCCACACTTAAATGTAAGACCCATGTGAATAGAAAAAGCTAAAATTATAGAAGACTTGGATAAAAATGATGACTAATAACAAATAATTATTTTATTTTTTGAAAACAAAAATTGAAAAGATAAAGTAAACACCTCTCCAACCTTAACTACCTAATTGATAGATGAGGATTGGAACTTACTTTAACTTGTGAGAGGAGTACGGTAATCCAAGTAGTTTAAACTTACCAATATTTTATAGTCAATAAAAATCTCAAAATTGATGTTTGATTATTTCAAATAACACCATTCAGTACATTTGTTATTGAAAACCCTTGAGTTTGTTAATTTAAAAATTAGTTTGTTAAGAAAAATTATAATAGCTCCACTCTTGCATTAAATTTTTAAGTTTTCTTTCGTTTTCCTATACTTTTAAGCTCCTACTTTTGTCATTCACAATAAAGTGACCAAATTTTCCTCATGAGCCTAGCCCCTTTACGGTCAGAAGCTATCAAAAACTAAAAACATTAAACCACGAGCAGTAGTTCGCCCACGATAGAATCTCATTTCTTCTATCTTTATATTAGACAGCTCTGATTTCTCATAAAAATAAAAATAAAAAACTACATCTCCCACACCTTCCCATACTTTCTTCACCTTAACTTTTTTTTTTGTTTTTTTTTTATTTTTTTTTTCACACTTGAATGTATGATCCATGTGAATAAAAAGAAGCTAAAATTACACCAGACTTGGATAAAAATGATGATTAAGAATAAATATTATTTTTTGATTTTTTAAAAATGAAAATTGAAGCTCTAACCTCAACTACCTAATTGAAATGTGAAGATGGCAACTAACTTGAACTTGTGAAAGGATTACAGTAACAAGCTTTTAACATCAAATTATGATATAACTCCACTATCATTATTTTCATGGTATTTGTTAATTAATTTATAAATTAGTTTTTTTTAGTATTTTAGAGCAAATCACTAAAAATTCAAATGAAAGATACTTCGCATGTATTATGCTATTTTTATAAGAATATTCTCATACACTACTAAAAAAAAAGGGGTTAATCCCTTATAAAAAAGGGTTAAGTTCTTCTTGTTTTTTCTCTTGAAATTTCTTCTACATGTTTTTTTGTTTTAAATTGCGTCTCAAAAATATTTTTTTTTTTACACGTGAAATATCTATAGGGCATTATGCGCCATATTGGATTACCATGTCAGTACACTAATGGAATTCATTACTATGTTATGAGCGCGCGATAAATTTAAAACTAAATGAATAATTTGTGATATATTTTTAAAAAATTAAAACGTTCATCATAAAATAAGAGTAAATCGAAAAATTTGTGTATTTTTAAGAAATCAACCAACAAAGATCCATAAAGTCTTCTATTTCTTTTTTTGGTCCTAAAAAATAATAATCGAGTGGGTTATCACTCTGACCTAAGCAGAATCCAAAAAGGTAGTAAAAGTCTCATAACAGGTATTAAACGCGACTGCATTCCTAAATACTGAAACTCGAGATCTCTTATTAAGCGATAACGGACATCTATCAAAAGTCTTCTATTTCTCGTGGGCCGTTTAAACACGGTGTGGCCCACTAATACCTGTTCGCCTTGCTCAGGAAGGAATTGACCGCGGATAAATTGGGCCAATCCAATTTTTCATATCAGGGCTTAACTCCACCTGTTCGGAGACCCAAGAAGTCCGAATTTTTGTTGGGATCAATTAAAGTCAAAAAAAAATTTCGATGAAAAAGAAAAGAAGGATATTAGGACAAAAAAAAATTATTATAAAAAAATTTAATACAATTGAATTTAAAAAATAATATTTTATTTTTTAAAATTTTTTATAATAAATTTAATACGTTGTAATTTTTTTAAAATATAATTTATTTATTCTGATGACATAATAATTATATGTATTATTGTATAATAATAATGTAAGATAAAATAAATTTTTATAAATTTATGGTTAAAATTAAAATATATTATTTTTAAAATTATGATATGTTAAATTTATTATAAAAAATATTCTGGAGAAGTAAGGGAACATTTTGCGAGCTTTCAAATCCGATCCCCAAAATCCCCAATCAAATTAAAAAACAGCCAATAGGGACTCCGTGCATCGTGTAATGTAATGTAACCTAACCGGCTAAAAGGGCTGCTCTGCTTCTCTTTTGTTTTTTTTTCCTTCTTTTCAGCTTCCGATTTACGTGCAGGTCACGGGGAATTAGGGTTTTAAAGTTCGTCCAGAAGATCGATCGTTCGACGACAGGATAGCAGCGGCGATGTCTGGTCTGCATCGATCCCCCAGCGCTCCGGTGAAGAACGGCGGCCTCCCTCCTCAAGAACTTCTTGACGATTTGTGCAGGTTTGCCTATGAACTGTCCTTGGCAGCGATCTCCTTTTTTTTAACTTTTTTTATTTTTCTGTGGTTGATCATCAGAGTCGTTGACCGGAAGTCGAACTATTTTCCTTTGAATGACTGTTCTGAATTTACCTTTTCATTTGTAGAGTTTCATAGGGCTTTGTGGAATTTTCCCCTTTTTTTTGTTGGTTTCCTTGCTGTATGCCTTTCTGTAATCTTGCTTATGAAGTCTGATTATCAACGTCGGGTTGCAGTCGGTTTGTTTTGAATGTTCCGAAAGAGGATCAACAGTCGTTTGAGAGAATTCTGTTCCTTGTGGAGTATGCGCATTGGTTCTATGAGGACAATTCGGTGGAAAATAATCCGTCATTGAAGTCATTCACCTTGAAGGAATTCACTTCCTTACGTATCCTTTGTATTTTTTTTGTTATTTTGCTTATTTGCTGTTCATTTCTACTGCCTTCATGCTTGTTGAATGCTTAACATACTGCAGTATTCAACAGTTGTGATGTCTTGCGACCCTACGTTGCTCACATAGATGACATTTTTAAGGACTTCACTTCTTACAAGGTTCGAGTTCCTGTGACTGGGGCAATAATTTTGGATGAAACCTTTGAAAGGGTGAGGCAGCCTCTCACAAACATAATGTCTTCTACATGATATTTGATTTGCAAGAATTGTGTGGGCAAAGAATCTGTTTTTTGCTGTAATTCCATGGCAAAAACTTGGTTCCAAATCTAAATGGGGTTGGGTATGGGCTTTTGCTTGCTGTGCTGTGGCTTTTTTTGTGTTCTTTTAAGGAACAAGATTCAAGTTTTTAGTGCTTGCTATAGTACTCTGATGCTGACATGAATGACTGTGATGTCATTTATTCATTTGCCATCTTTCTGACATTGGTAATTGCTGTTGACAGTGCTTGCTAGTGAAAGGATGGAAAGGCACTAGCTGGAGTTTTCCGCGTGGGAAAAAAAATAAAGATGAGGAAGACCATGCATGTGCTATCCGAGAAGTAAGCGGACTCTTTTGTAGTGCTGTATTATGTGATTGTTAACAATTCTCTTGGTATTTTAGAATGGGTTTGAGATGCCAAATTCTGGTCCTTGGGTTTTGTATTTCTCTCTGGTTTGTGAGACACCTTAAGAACGAAGAAGTTGGTGTTGTACCTTAACTATGGAGTTCTTTATCCAGTTGTTTTTTTATTAAGCCAACTATGTTTGTTTGAATGCATCTGACCAGAATCTTTATTGGAATTCTAATAAGTGATTGTGCATAATAGTTTGGGGCAGCCTTCATTTCATTATGGTGCATGTGTAAGACATCTTAGAGGGTCAACTTTTTAAGGAATACGGACCAACTTCTTGCATAGAGGTGGCCGGAAACCTGGAGAAATAGATAAAATAGGAGGATGTTTTCTCCTCCCAATTCTAGTCAATCCAATATTTGTAATTATTTACCCACTCATTTTTTCTGTGGAGTGTAGGTCCTGGAGGAAACAGGCTTTGATGTTTCAAAGCTTCTTAACAAAGAGGAATATATTGAAGAGATTTTTGGACAACAGAGGGTCCGCCTCTACATAATTGCTGGTGTTAGAGATGATACTGCCTTTGCGCCACTTACGAAGAAGGAGATCAGTGTATGTGACTGCAAGTTGCATAAATTCAGTTGGTCTATTAGCTCTGACTTATGAACTTCTTGCCGTAAAAATATGAAGTTTTCTGCATGTCAACTAAAGGTTGCATAGCTATCTTGTTTGTATTGAAAAACTAGTAAAATAAGGAGATGCTCACCATCATATGGTCCATGAATTGAAATCATAAATTAGCTCAAGAATCCTAGTTGGACTTGCTGGTTTCTTTTCAGCTACCTCTTTTTGTTTGTATTCTCCCATCCCCGGCTTGTAACTTTTACTAGACCACTTGAATTATCATGTCTTGCCTTCATCACAAAGTGAAGATTGCCCTGAGTTTTTAACTGAGGCTGTCTTCATGGTAATGACATAATGAGTGTCAAATTCTGATTACTAGTAGAATTTGATGACATTGAGTACACATGTTCTCTATCTGCTTGCAGGAAATTGCATGGCACCGACTTGATGAACTTCAGCCAGCAAATGATGATGTAATTTCTCGTGGTGTCACTGGCCTCAAGCTTTACATGGTCGCCCCTTTTTTGTTGTGAGTACTTCCAGAAGTTGTGCTGATAACCTTTTAATGCTGTTAAGAGTACCTTTTATTTAATTAACTGAAATGTCTGTGCAGGTCATTAAAATCATGGATTTCAGCACATCAGCCTCCTGTAGCTCCAAGACCTGATATGCCTCTCAGAGGTTTTGCTTCATTTTCCTGAGTTATTTGTTAATGACTCTTAGTGTTTAAGCTCATATTATGAAATTTAAAGGTGGAAAAATGAACAATTAGAAAAATTTTTAAAAGGGGGGTCTAAAGGGAAAGTAACAAGAAGAATTGCTCCCTCGGTGATAACCATGCAATGATAGCATCTCAAAATTCATTTTGTTATTGTTTCTGCAGAAGTTTGTTCTTTGCGCTAGAAGATTTGGTGCTTGGAGATTGATTGTAGGGTGTCTTTTGAAGAGTCATTTCCAACTATTTTACAATGCATTTAGGATTTGACAAGAAATTTTCCTGAAAATTGGTGCCTTTTTTCTTTTTAAGTGACAAGTCTGGAATTTAACAATAGGTTCTAGTTCATGTTGGGCACCAAATTCAGAGGCAGTGCTAGAGCATTGTGTTTGGAAAAAAGGAACATGATTTCTGAATAGGGACGAGATTTATATCGAATGATTTCTCCATTTTCATTTGATGGAAAATTAGCCAAGTGTGCTGTTATTTTTCTTTGCTCCTTTGTCTGACAAGTACGATTTCATTTGTGTCAAGGTATGTGCATTTGGAAAGCAAAGAACACATCTATAGGGAGCAGTGCCATAACAACAGAGAGCCAATCAACCAAAACTGTTACGGATTCTCATCTTACAGACACAGGCCCCGGCAAGAGCTTCAGAAATTTTAGATTTGATACGGCTGCAATTTTGCAAGCAATGGAGGCAGGGTTTTCTGCTTAGCTTCAAATTTCAAAACTCCTTGTAAATGCTCTAAGCTTAGATTGCTAGTTTAGTTACTGCCTCTTATTGGCAAAGATGAAAGATCTTTAAGTCAGCTTCATTGCCAACATGTTAGCTTTACCCAATGTATATCTTTCGTGTCAGAATTTAGGGTTTGTGTTTATGTATATCTTGTAGCAGGGGAGCCCTTAGTGATTTGGGGTGCAATTGCTTTTCTGCAGTCTGCAAGCTCTGGGGTGAAAATCTAATGCAGTGAAAGCCAAATGATCCTTATTTTTAATTCACTTAATAATCTCCAACTTGTGATTGTTTGACAACTGGTTTCAAAGAGCCGGTACAAATTTTGTTTCAATAGTCGAGTGGTTCCAATTAACTATATACCCAATGGAAATGTCTTGAATCTACGATGCCCCAACTGTCCAAACACTAGAAAATTTGAAGAATTATGCATTATAACAGCTTGTTTTACGTTCCAACATAGGTATCTCTGTGATTAAAAAGAACTGTGAGTGAATAGAAAGAACACTGTTTATGTGTCCAGGGTTCCTTAAATCTAAAGGAAATGAGTTTAAATACTGTGTTTGGATAAAATTTTCAGAGAACAGGAAAGTGGAGGAGATGATTATCAGAGGAGAAAAACGTTTTCTATCGTCTCTTGTATTTGAAAAAAAATAATGGGAGGAAGGAAAATTATAAATTTTTTTGTTTAGGAAATGGTGGAAAGTGGAGAAGATAAATATAAAATGTATTAGAATAATAATTTTATCCTTCATAATAAATTTTATTTAAATATTTTATTTAAGTAAAATTATAAATTTAAATTATGTGAGGGGTAATTGAGTCATTTAATAAATTAGTAAAGGAATTAACAATTTTCCTTCCTCTCATTTTGTAGAGGATTGGTTTACGCGGAATAAAGAGAATTAAAGGAATTAGAAAATTTTTCTCTCTCTCATTTTTCAAACGTTTTTCGAACATAATAATTTATTTTAATTATCTTACTTTCTTCTCCCTCTCTCTTTTTTCCTCCTCTTAAACACAACGTAAGAGAGGGCCCACAATTTTTATAGATCGGCCTGAAACGCCAAAATAATGTCGGGGTATGTAAAAAGGTCTCGCTCGGTTACAGCCTCAAGCCACGAAGCCCAGCACTTGTGATCGTGTATAAGTGTTTGATTGCTCATTTAACTACAATTTGTATGTTTGTTGCAGACTCCTAACGCACATAGGCGTATGGATAATTTAAAGCTGGAACATTTAAAACTTGGGACCAACTTGAAAGCTTTGCATTTATGTTAGGCCGACTCTAACGGCTCCTTTTGAATTTCAAAGTGGTCCTTGCGATTTGGGAACTTGGTCCTACTGTAGGACCCAACTAGAAAATGAGCATCTTCATGAAGTCTTCTGTGACCTCCTGTACTGGCTCTGGGATCAAATGGATCATGTGCAGATGTCGAAAAATTGCCCACTTGGCTTTGCATGTCTGTTCTTCAGTACAGATTTCTGAATGGGAATCCAACAAAAATAAGATTCCCATCTATCAACGCTTCTTGTAGCATTTGAATTTTCTTTGGTAGCAAACGGAAGAAATTAATGGTTGTGCAAAATGACCTCGCAAAGAGGGATTTATTACACTCCAAAGGAAATTTTTGGCAATCATCCATCACCTGTTTATTCAAAAAGTCTCAAGCAATGGGTCCATATTTAAGACGATTGATACAAAATCGTAATATAATTTGTATCCCATATTCCAGTCATGGAATAGATGAGATAAATCAAAAAATGTTGTTTGAAATAGTTGGTTTTGTGATATTATCAATCGTTGTGGTATAGTAGTAAGTGTCGAATGTTTTCAAATTAAAAGTTTTGGATTCGAAAGCTTCCAGGGTGTTTGGTACATACTCCTCCCCTTTATAACGTTGGGTTATACTGTAACCATCCACGTAATCCAAAAGTTATTTTGAGAGTAAGAATAATACTCCCTAACAGAATTGTGGGACACTATCTCTATCTTTTTCTATTTCGATTAGCAAAAAAAAAAAATAGTTGGTTTTGTTGACTCTTTACTTCTTATCAATGATTGCTGACCAAAAAAAAAAAAAAACAAAGGACTTCCAATTTTTTTTGTCATCAAAAAGTAAAAAGAGTTCATTAGATTAAAAATAATCTCATATACAAAGAGGGTCAGTCAATTGTAAGCCAAAGTCCACATCAGTAAAATAAAAAACAAACGCAAAAGACCACCAATTTATACAAGTAGATCACAAACCAAGATCCAAGTCCTACAGCTAGCCAGGTAGGCAATGAAAGAAAACAAGTCCGAGCTCAAAGCCCGGGAAAGATGAAGCCTGCTAGATTAGGGGAAACGAGCCCAAAGCCCAACTGAACAGGAACCCAGCATTTGAAGACACTGGGTTTCCCATAGGGCAAAGCACGGTGAACCACAGGCAATTAGGGCAGATGGCGAAGCCCAAAGACCAGTCAGCGGCAAAACCAGAACAAAGCTAGAAGTCGCCAAAGCACAACACAAAAGCACTCGAGGAAACCCACGCTGCAACAAACACAATGGACCAGGCAGTAGAGGCCGACCAAAAGCCAGTGACCATGACCAGAGAAGGGAGCAAGCATAGAACCAGATTGTGCAAGGCCATCCTCAAAACAAAAGAAACTCTCCCATACCCCCACCCAACAAATCGAAGGAAGGAGGTGGGGGAGACGAGCAAACCACCACCTAGCCGGAACCATGAAACTGAAACAAAAGCAAGCACAACTGAAAAGCACTCATGAGCACCGCAACAGGGACGAAACCAAGCACCAAACCCACAAAGGGGTACCAAGCTCCACTAAAAAAGCACGAAACACCGACCAAATTGCCGGCGAGAAAAAAGAAGAGCCGAAATCGAAACCGACACCAATAACGTGCTCTCTATGCATGATGACCGCTTGCTGCACAAAACGTATTGAATGCTTCTTTTCAAATTTGCATTTTACATAAAAAGTAAAATGAATTAGAATCAATAGTATTTTATAAGATCCAATAATGGTATCTATTTATTTAGTGCTAAATTTTTAAATTTTTTTTATTTAAATCTTAAATTTTTTTAAAATTTTATTTCAGTTCTAAATTTTTTGATTTTACTCCAAATCAGTCCTTCCATTAGTTAAACCGTTAAAAATTACTGTTGACTAATAAAAAAAATTTTTAAAAAATAAAATATATTATTTAAATATTTTTTTATTACATGTTTGTTTTTTATTTTTAAATAGTGATATGTAAGTTGAGATTATGAGTTTTTTATTTTTTTATATTTTTTTAAGATTACACAACGTATTTCTGTTTACTGGTGAATTGAAATAGTATATTTTACCTTTTTAAAATAATTTTCGTTAGTCAATGTTAATTTTTAACGATTTGATTAACAGAATGACTAATTTGTAGTAAAATAAAAAAATTTAGAACTGAAATAAAATCTCAAAAATATTTAGAATTTAAATAAAAAAAAAATTAAAAATTAAAAATTAAATAAATGTATATCTCGATCCAATAATATAGTAGATTAATGCATTTTTGTTTTCGATCAATATAAATTAATAATATTTGTAACAATTTTACGTCAAATCTTTGAACATGCGTAGGGTCGGATAGAACAACTTTATAATTTTTGAGAGAATTAGTGGATGGCGGTGCTAATGTGGTGAGAGTGAGAAATGCAAACGGATCTCTTTCGATTTGATTTGTCTCGAAACTATGTGAGATTGCACGCTCCCTTTATTCATTATTTCTGCGTAAAGTTTCGGCTGTGATTGGTGAAGCGTCTAGAGTAAGACAGTGGCAAAATCATGATATAGCCAATACTGGGACATCTTGTCAAGCCTCACTACTTCCGTAGCATAAACACAATTGGTGGGGTAGGCTTTGCAGGCTCGACCAATCCACATTTTTCTTGAGATATATAATTTTTTGAACTTAAATTTTTACAATTTTTTTTTATAAAAATCTTAAATATTAATATTTTATTTGAGTATTAAATTGTTAAATTCACAAAATCAGTCATTTTATTTATGAAAAGTAATCAATTCATTAATAAATGAGTTCAAATTAATGAAAATTATTAAAAGAATATCAAATAAATAAATTAAATATTTTTTTCATCAACAAATATGTTCATATAATATTTTTTAATTAATAAATACTCGAATTAAACATGTAAAGTGCATACTTTTTGATAAAAAAAATTTTTAATTAGTGTATTTAACTTTTTTTAAAATAATTTTTATAAGGTCAAAATCATTTTTTTAATTAATTGATCACTTTTCGTTAATAGATAAACTAATTTAATAAAAAATTAAAAAATTTAAAACTCAAATAAAATTTTAAAAAAATTTAAAATTCATATGAAAAAAACTCTAAAAATTTATAACTTTAAAATTGTATATGTTCTGAGTTCTATCCCAATATCATGCGTTTGTTTGCACTTCATAGCTTTTGCTTCCTTGCTTCGCATTTTCCTAGTGTTTTCCAAGAAAGCAATGGATTATTTATCTCTGGATGCAATTTGCGCGGCGCACTCAAGTGAGAAATTTAGGTTGATACCACCAAATTCAGTGGTTTAGTGGTAATTCGGTGTCTCTCTTCCCTTCACAATCTAAGTTCGAGTCCCTACAGATGTGTTAGTCCTAATTTCTTGGGATTTATGAGTAAAGTGTTTAGTTAGATTCTTAATTTATTAACATCACGATCGAATGTGGGGAAGACTCTTTCGAGTTCATCAATATCTCGGTAGTGGGTTTACTCCTATGAAGGTAGTTAAGAGAGGTATTCAAACTGAGATTACTCTGATCTCAGTCTATAGATATAATGACCGACACACTAGTGATGTATCTTCTTTTTGTGTTAAAAAAAAAAAGAAATTCAGGTTGATAACAAATAATATTAAATTATTGTATGAACTAAATTTTTTATGACTGCATGCTAAACCAGACCAGGCTTATGGTATCACTTTCATCGCAACACTAAAAATATGCATTCATGTGTCTTTCTAATTATTACACAAATCAATTCAGTGCATAATGTTTATTGGATTTAGAATATAATTGGATTTGATATTTATTGAATGAGAGACAAAGCGCATGCCAACGTGTGCCACTGTCTACGCATTGTATCTCATTGTCATTGGCGCTTTGTCTAACCCAATTTGCCTCAGTTTAAAAGTTGGTTCGAGCCATCTATCCAAAGTTGGAAAATGCAGGCAATGTACATAGACCCATGTCCAAACTATGGTTCCTGGTTTCTGTGAACACACACGCTCGCACCTACATTCTTCTATTAGCATTTGAATTTTCTTTCGTAGCATAGGGAAGAAATTAATGATTGTGCAAAATGACCCAGCGAATAAGGATTTACTACGCTCGAAAGGAAATTGTTTGCAATCATCCATTACTTGTTTATTCAAAAAGTGTGCATATTTGAGACAAGTCAATCAAAATCGTGATGTATCGCGTACCGCCAAATTCCGATCATGGAAAAGATGAAATAAAAAAAAAAAATGTTAGTCAAGGTGATTCATACGATTGACTTCTTTTTTTTATATATAAAAAAAATCTATCATTGATATAATGGTCATCAGATCTGTGAGTTAAAATCGGAGTAACTCCAGTTTATTTGAATTTCGTTCAATTATCCCCAAAAGACAGACCCACTACCTGAGTACTGTTAGACCCAACTAACTTTCTCTACATCTGATTACAATGTTAACAAATTTTGAACTGACAGTCACGTTTCTGCATAATACTAAGTAATTGGGGTGGACGAAATTCAACTCTGAAACTCAAATCTAAATCATAATAACAGAAAATATACTAAATAACTATTAAACTATCGTCTCAAATAATGATTGACTTCTTAGTTCTTATCAATGATGATTTCAATGTCGCATTTTACATAGGAAAAAAAAGTGAACTAGAATTAGTAGTTTCTTTTATATGAGATCTTATAGTACGGTTAATTAATGAATTTTTGGTTTTAATCAATATAAATTAATAATTAATTATTTTACACCTAATATGTAATATGCATATTGGATTGCAACCGCTTATATTTTATTTAGTTAGTGGATGGCGTGCTCATGTGGTAAAAGTGAAAACGAAAATACTATACATTAATATTTAAGTAATAATAAAATAATATAAATAATTAATATTTAAAAATATATATAAATTATTAAATATTATTTAATAAATTATATAATTATTTTATTATTATTTATAACTACATTGCACAGTATTGTTCTCAGTGAGAAATGCAAACGGATCTCTTTCGATTTGATTTGCATCGAACGTCTGTGGGATTCCATGTCCCATTATTCCCATTATTCTCTCTGTAAAACTTTCGGTCGTGATTGTGAAGCGTCAAGACAGTGGCAAAATCATGATAGAGCCAGCACTGGGAGGAGAAACCTTGTCAAGCCTCACTACCTACGTGGCACAATCCAATTGGTGGGGTAGGCTCTCTCTTGGTCGGTTTGTGGTCAAAATTTTCCACCGTGATTGAGTTTGGCACATATACTGAAGATTTCTCGCAGTCACGCTCATTTAAAAATATATTTTCAAAAAAAATAATAAATTTATTTTCTTAAAATATGATTAGACGCACTATAAAAGTAATTATATGTGGCTCAAAAAAATAAATAAATAAAAATAATTATATGTATAACAAATACGATAATACATAGAACTAATTATTAAAAAGTGAAATCTAATCTCGTTACATATTATATGTATCTTTCTATCGCACATTACAGTATCTTTATTGCCAATCAAATATTTTTTAACAAAAATTTTAACAAAAAAAAAGTTATGTTTTTCTCACTACATTTTCTTACCGACACATACTAGAAGACCATTTTGGGGGAGCAGCAAACATGGCCATCAGAATGCCAACTCTTCTAATAAATAATAATAATAATAATAAATATTCCGAATTTTGTAATTTATGTATTGAATTTATTTTTCCCTGCACTAAATCTTTTGTCTTTAGAGACAACAAAGAACGAACAATAACCTAGATGGCTGCTAATCAAAATGTTTTTGGAAAAGTTATGCTGAATTTTGTACGTTATAACTATTAGATTTTTTTGTTCTTGTATTTAATTTTCTTTCTATGCATTGAAATTTTCCTCTTACACGGAATAGTATTTTACTTTTGGTTACCACGTTTGTTTTACATATAAAAAACTGAAATGTCCGTATGTTATAATCCTTAAAATCATTCTAATGGTCCTAAACTGGTTTTGCAATACACCTTTTATCGTTTTAATCCAGGCATATATATTTTTCAAACCATATGTCTGCATTTTATGCGCATTGACTGGCACTCAAGGGCTCATATCACCCACTCCCGAATGTTTTTTTTATTTATTATTATTAAAAGACTCATTAGACCTTAAGGTATAAAATTAAAGTAATTCTCTCTTTTTTACAAAATCTCTAACCTTGAGATATACAACGAAGTAACTCCTCTTCTTATAAATTTCACACTATTTTTTAATAATTATTTTTTTTATTTTTTTAAATTTAATTACTTAATAATTTATATAATTTTGATTTACTTTAATTCCACGTAACCTATGTTGAACAAAGATTTCCCTTTTTCTATTTCGAATTTATTGAAACTCTCAATGGAATATTATTGTACAAACTCGAATCTAGATGTCGTGTTGTAAATGTCTTAAGCTTGAAATAGAAGTTGAAAGAGGAGAATATGCACATACCCAACCACATTTTTGTTTGAGCATTTGTATGAAAAAAGGGTGGTTGATTCGGTCCGTGATACATGGTAGGCTCTCATGTGCCTGACATTACATCTGGTTATAGTTTGCTGGCTGACCGACCAATAACATGTGCTGGCGGCGTGCCTGCCATCCCTGCACCATCAAAAACTGCTACTCTTTTTTTTTTTTTTTTTCTTTTTGAAAAAACATAATAAAAGATTGAAGGGCAAAGGGTTTATTCCGGAATTAGCAATCAAGGCAAAATCTTACAAGTAGGTGTAGTGCAACTCGAAATGAATGAAAAAACAAATCGTGTGGTTTACATGCTCAGCAATTCACTACGTGGCTTTGATGATTAGTCGATGTGTTGTTTTTGATTGTTTAGATTCGAATCCTTTTAATAGTATCTCTCATATTTCAAAAAAATTATAGAGAATTTATTGTTGATTACATAGTTCGTTTTAATACATTGCGATCAAGTGTAAAAGAGTTTTCCTCAATGTTTTCATTGCTCAAATGTTAGGTCCTTTTGCATGGGAAATTGAACATGAAGAACAACAAATAATATAGAGATGATGACTAACATCCTTATAATTTTTTTTTTTTGGTCACAAAGTAAAGAGGCTCGGCAATCGCATGCAGCATTTATCCTTCCTTGTTATTTAACATAAAAAGGTTCATAAACATTTTTCTATCTCTTTTCTTATCAATAACTTTGACGAATGAAAAAAAAAAAACAAAAGAAAAGGCCCTACAACCTTAATCACAGAATAAATTGATGATATGACTGTACGAACCGAAAGTTGTAAACACCGGAAATATAAAAATGTTTCTATTGCTGGATCAAAATCATTACTCTTAATGCTAAATTGGGCCTCCATATTGTGCTTAGAGAAAAAATAATGAGTATGATTACGTGAGTGTAAGTTAAACAAATATAAATAGATATACAGTTTATCTGATTATATTTAATAATTTATTTATTTTTTATTTTTAAACTCAATTATTTAACATCTCATATTACTTTAAATTTGATCTCATCTAATCTATACTCAATTTCCCAACAATAAAATCCTTAGTAAGATAAAAAGAAATCTGTTGAATTGTACTATACACTTATCAAAGTTAAATGTGTAGAAGTGTTTGTTATGTTCCGAAAGTAAAATACTTGGTGAGTTGATGAGTGTAGGTTAGTTTGGATTAAAATGATATAAACCTTTAAATAGATAAATTTACAAAATAATTAATTAATTAATTAATTAATTAAACTATATGTCTAATTATTTTTTCTTAACTTATATCCATGTAATAGTGAAGCTCTTTGTGAAATGATATAAATATTGTTTTGAGTTTTTCTACAGACAAAAGCAGATTGTGTCCTGTCTATTTAATTTAATAACTAGAATCTAGAGGATCAGTCACTCAAGCGGTTTATATTAGTTTATTAATGTATGTAAACTGTACTTAAGGAAAATGTGTTTGATTTAGGAATTAGGATTGAATTTGGCATAATTATGAACAAAATATTATTAATTATTTGCAGAGTGTTCCTTCAAGTAAACGGTAATAAATTGTTCCCCCAAAAGAAAAATTGCAACGGCAAGAGACAGAGAGAGAAGTTGCAACGGTTATACGACTTTCAACATGCAGATAACTTTTCATATGATTATATATTTAAAAAATTAATGCTGAGAAAACCCTCACAACAATAAATTGAAGAAAATAACATTAACATGTTTATTTATTTATTTATTTTTTATGCTAAGCAAAGAAAATTAAAACTCAAAGAAGAAAAATAAACAGAAGCAAACTAGCCATCTCATGGGAAGCCTCCCCCTACTGGATCAGTTTGAAGAAGTCCGATAAGGCTGTAATGCCCGGTGGCGGAGACCCCCATAACGTGAAGGGCTCAGCTGACACGCTTTTAAGATCAGCTTAAAAAAATTGGGCACGGACAGAAGAAATTGATCAGAAGAAGTGTCAATAATGCAACGGTATTACTGATTTCTACAACAAGATTGATAAAATATAGAACAAAAATTATCACGTTATTTTTTGTTGCAGAAAAAATCAATGTTATTGCAGAAATAGTTTTTGTTGTTGCATTATTGACACTTCTTCTGTTCTACTCTCTGGTCGCCAATCTTTTCCCTAAAAAAAATCTGCATAATAATTTTTTTTTGTAAAAAAATACTGTAGCTCAATCTAATTTCAAAAGTTCGATACACTCCATCAGAACAGTCTAAAAAAGTCATTCTCCCACGTACCTAGCTCTGGTGAGCTTTTGCAAAGTAAGTATAGAATCTGATTCAACAATAATATCGTGATATCCTTTCTCCCAGGCAGATCCCATAGCCATATAGATAGCACGTAGCATGTTTTTTGGAATTAAATTTTGATAAAATTACATTTCATTTCGTTATAGGATATAATTCAATTCAATTGATTTAATAATTAAATTTTAATTCTAATTTATTGTTCGCTAGAGATTTTTATCAAAGACTTTGAATATTCTCAAGAAATACTGATAACGGATGATAAGGAGCATCCATATTAGAAAGTAGATGTAAGGGTTCAAGAGAATCAGTTTCCAACACTAATTTACAGTATCTCAAATTCCATGCTAGTTTCAACTAAAATAGTCTTTTCCCTTGGGGTAAGGATGAATGAAACTCCAATGTTTGGTATTGTTAATTATAATGCGTTTGAATGGTAAGAAAGTGAGGAGAAAAAAAAATATGTGATGAAAAATTATTAAAAAATATAAGTTATTTGAATATGTGAAAAATAAGTAAAAAAATGATATAAAAGAAAATAATAAAAAATTATGAAAAAAATAAATTATTTAAATAAAAAAATTGATAAAAAGAAATAAAGATAACGATGAGTTTTTTAAAAATTATTCCATTCTTTTTCATGGGTCAGAAACGAAACCAAACACATTGTTAAGTTTAGCAATATGGTCTTGCTTAATCTACAATGAAAGTAACACAAAGACCAAGAAAAAGTCAAACTGACTTTCTGCTGTACTTCTGTTCACTCCGCCAGTAATTAAAGCTTGCTAAACACTTCTGCCCAGTTAAGAACTAAAGTACAATGGTACAAAATAAAGCCTGTTGCTAAAAGACGTGAAATGACCAGTTTTTATTTTTATTTTTTTAAAATTATCTATGTACGTAATGATAAAAATAAAATTAATATATATATTTAAATTAAAAAATTATAAATATATATATATTTTAAAAATAAGTTATTACATTAATTTTTTTTTTACCTATCACACATTACATAATTATATAATAACATTATTTTTATTTTGAATAAATTTGGTCGGCTAAACCTAAATAAATGTTAACTTTGAGATTTATTTGATAGGTTAATTATTTATTGACCAAATTGGAAACCGCCGATTGTCCACTGGCTATAGTTTGTCTCTTCCATCTCACACAACGTCCCCCACTCCCACCCGCCCCAACGTTCGCCTGACCGCCAAACCGCCCGACAATCTCAGGCCACACATTCCATTCGGACAAACTCTCTCTCTTTCGGTCAAAAGCACAAAAGCACATTCCAAATCGCCCGACCATCAGGTCCATCACAGAAGATACTGAACAAGTGGCTGGTAACCTTATACGTGTTCATCTCTCAAAATTCTCGACTACATCAGTTATTTGCATTAAAATTTAATACATAATTTATATCTAAACTTTACTTAATTGTTTAAATTTTTATGTGAATAACTTTTTGATATAATATCAAAATTTTATAATTTTTAAGTTTTTTATTTAAATCATGATATTGCTATTTTTTATTTTTAATTATAAAATTTTAAAAATATAACCAATTTATTGTTTACACATGAAAAAATATATTAAATTTTATTATATAATTTATATTGTACATTTTAGTCAATAACTCAAACGTTTAAGCGGAATGATTTGTGACAATTGCCAGAGAAGATGGGTTCATTTATTCCTCGTTGCCAGCTAGGTTTCTGTCACCTCTCTCTTCTCCTTGCGATGCCGAGCAATCAAAAGTTGACACGTCCCAAACAAATTTTACTGGGAAAGTTGGGTGGAAAAAGGCTTAGAGGCAGATGATTAGCGAGTTGGTAATGTCTTTAAATTGGGAGGAAATGAGTGGAGAAGAAAATGGGGAAGAAAATAGTAAGAAAATAAAATTATTTGAATAAATAAAAAAGATTTTAATAAAAAAAGATGAAAAATAAAAACGAATAATAATTTATAAAAAAAATTGTGAAAAAAATAAATTGTTTAAATAAATGGAGAAAGTTGTGAGAAAAAAATATTAAAAAAGAAAAATAAATAGTAATTTATGAGAGAAAAGATGTTGAAGAAAATAAATTATTTAAATAAATAGAGAAAATTGTACGAAAATTATAAAATAATAATTATATATTTTTTTTCTTACCTTTTCATTGCAAAATAGATAGACCATTAGAGTACCTTATGAATATATATATATATTTTTTTTTTGTTTGAGATTTTAATATCTAAAAGTTATGTTGGAATTTAATTAATTTGGTTAGATAATTCGTTGGACCCTTTATCGGGCACGGTTCTTTTAATATTTTTTTATATATAAGATTTGAACTTAAAATTTTATTTAAAGAGATCTAAACTCTTTGTCACTTGAACTAATAGTCGTTGGAAGATTTTGAATAATAGTGTATCACGAATATAACAAATAATTAATTTTAATAACAATATTTATATTTTATATAATAAAAATTTAACACTTAAATTTTTTTACATAAAATATAAATATCATTATTTTAAATTATTTATTTATTATATTCAAAATAAATTTTGATTCTAAAATTTTCTGACTGGAGCTTTTTACTGTTAGTACCGTCCATCTTAATTTGTTCTTTCTTTTTTTTTGACATAATCTTAATTTGTTCACAGAGGAAAGAGGGCCATGTGGTCAAGTAGGCCTGCGCCTCGGCTATTCAATTTTTTTTTTTGTTTTTGACATGAAAACAGCGATAGCATTAATGGTAAATATCTGAGAACAACAAACAAGTCAGAGAGATTAGAGGGTTACTAATTCAGTTTTGAGAATAAATATTCTTCTGTACTGCTTAATAATTCAACCAGAAACTAAATTTGCTCTCAGAAATAACAAAAATGGAGCAGTTACTAATGTTTGACAAAAGATTACAAATGTCCAACAATATGGGGCAAATCTCCCAAGGTCAGTCTGATCTTGACTTTTGAAGAGCCCAATTGAGCGGTACCGAATCAGTTTCAACGATATTAAAAGGAAAAAAAAAAAAAAATTTAGTATTCATATGTTAGTATTTAAATTTAATATTTATATTATGATAACATTAATTATTTCTACAATAAGATTTATTATTTTTATAATAAAAAATAACTTAATAATTTTTATTATAAAAATAATTAAATTTGGTATAATATAAATATCAAATCTACTAATGTATTGACACCAATTAGAGCCTAAGAAATCCCCGTGATACTATCCACTGAATTCCCATAAGCAGCGCCAAAGCCTCAGCTTAAAGAGCTGACCTGGTACGTAGATTTTTCCACCTTTCAATTTTTTTAAATGAGTAATATTAGGTGGTTTTGTATAAATAATAATTTATTTTTATTTAATTGTTCTAACAATTAAGAAATTTTTTTATAAATTTATTCAATTTCTCACATTATTTGATAGTTATATAAATAAAACCATTATGTCATTTTCTTTTGAAATTTGGATGCATATTGTGGACTGTAGTCAGCTTCGACAATCAAGCGATTTCAAGCATGTTTGGAGCCAAGTATCGTCCACAAACATAGATTTAGAACATGGATACGATAATATATAAATAATGGAATACACAAATTTTTATAAAAAATTAGGACATATATATAATATAGACACAATTATAAAATATATATTATATACAATTATAAAATTTAGTGTATTTTAACATATAAATGATGATTATTATTATTATTATTATCATTGGTATTTAATGCTGTATTTACTATTTTGTTAAAAACTTTAAAAGCTATAGAAAGACTTGATTCTACGAGATATGAAATTAAGTACATGTTATTTTGACAAAAAAAAAAAAAAAAAGTAAATAAACACAACTTAAATTGATAAATAAAGGGCTCCAGTGGTCGAGCATTGATCTGAGTGGGGAGGTGGCGGTCTGATAAAAGTGTCCTGTGAAAGCGTGACCATCCGAAACCTGAAAAACACAAAAAAATAAATAATAATAAAAAATAAAACGCTGCAGCAATTCAACTGACGGGCAAAAAAATTTGATTAAATTACATGCTGAACTAAGCAATTTGTTTGGATTTATAGTGAACAGTAAAAAATTATAAGAATAAAAATAAAGAGAAATAAAATAAAATTCTAAATTATTTGAATAAATTAAAAATAGGTAAAAGAGAAAACAAATAAAAAGTAAAATTTTTTATTTATATGTAATGAGAAAAAAGAGATAAAAAATTAATGTATATAAAATAACAACTATGCCCTTATATAAAAATTGATATATTATTTCTAATTTTTTTTAGATTGCGAAAGGAAAATTTTTTAGTTGAGAATTGGATTCGGAATTTTTGCTTATCCCTTTTCTGAAAGAATGTTTACCCTCCACTACCTCATTATAAAGGCCTCTCTGATGGCTACTCAATTTCTAATGTTCCACTCAAGCTTTCCCCTTTATAAAACAAAAAATCACTTTGATAGAAAACTGTCATTTCAACGCCATACATTCACATGCATCTCTGTATGGGGATATTTTGATGCATATAATTACGTATATATACAATATGTAGTATGTAAAAAAATATATAATTAATTTATTAATTTAATATATTTTATATAATTAAATAATTTAAATTATATATATTAATTTTATATTTATTATTATATATCTGTATAACTTTCTTTTATTTTAATAAAAATTAATTGGTAATCAAAGGCTCTTTTTAAGGCGCATTTTCCTCCCTTTTCTGATGGTACCCTTTTCATTGGCCAAACGTTAGAAATCATTTTTCTCATCCATTTTCTTTCCAAGTCTTTAGAAAGGGACGGGGACTGAGACTACTGCCAAGATAAGTGGTGAATGTTACTGAGTATTTTACTATTTTTTATCAAAAAAATATAATTAATATACAGCTAAATATAATGCATAAATAATATTTTTAGAAATTGTATAAACATTTTACATTAATAATATATATATATTCTATTTTAAATATATACACATACTATATTTTTTAAAATTAAATAAAAACAAATAAAAAAATGTAAAATCCACCATCTCTTCTCTAGTCACATTTCATTATTTTCCCTTCGTTTATAATATTTTCTTTTTCACTTCCTTCTCTTACAAAGAATCATGGTATAGGTGGCTGGAGTGTGGTTTTAGTAAGATAAATTACACAAAAATACAATGGACGGAACATAAAACTTGAGAACAAAACCAAAACAAAAAAAAAGAACAAAAGGAAAAAAAGGGAGTTTGCACCATGTCATCTTCCATATATACCCCAAGTCAGTCTCTTCCCTAGATGCCATGCCATTGCTCAAAAAACCAAAATTCCAAAGAATCTCTCTCTCTCTCTCTCTCTCTCTCTCTCTCTCTGTGTTTCTTAGAGCAGAGAGATTGTGCTTCTGTTTCTTCAGTTAGGGAGTCATCATCATATTCACATTGAGCGGAGATTTTGTGATCAAAAAATGACAAAGGGGCATCATGGATCGTTCTCAGCAAAGGATTACCAGGACCCACCACCAGCGCCATTGATCGATCCTGAGGAGCTGGGGCAGTGGTCCTTTTACAGGGCTCTGATTGCTGAGTTCATTGCAACTTTGCTGTTTCTTTATGTCGGCGTTTCGGCGGTGATTGGGTACAAGAACCAGACTGATCCTGCCAAGAATAAGGCCGACGCTTGTTCTGGGATTGGAATTCTTGGCATCGCTTGGGCCTTTGGTGGCATGATCTTTCTTCTTGTTTACTGCACTGCTGGTATCTCTGGTGGGTTGTCGACTTGTGCTCTTCTTCTTTTTCTTCTTCTAAATTTTCCAATTTCCGAGGATTCCTGCTTGCCTTTTCCCACATAGTACAACTTCCTTTTTTTTTTGTTTGACGCTAGAAATTAAAATTTGAATTCCTTATCACGTGTTTTGAAAGAAAAACCTTTAGTACTGTTCGACCTTTCGACCATTAGTTACAAAATGTTTTTTTTTAATTGGTTTAATATTAAAATTTGAATTTGAGAAATTTTTTTTACGAAAGAATTCGAGATCTACAGACATGTTCTGTAGGGTTTTTTTTTTTTTTTTTTGAGGGAGGGTTAAACCATACTGGGAAACGGTGTGGTCTGCGAAGCACAGCACCGATACAACATTTTTTAGGTGTTGGGTGTGTCCAATATATGTGTTCGACACGAATACACATCTAATACGTTTCAAATATATGTCAAATATGTTTAAAAGTATTCATTAAAATTTTTTTTTTTAAAAGTAAGACATTCGCTGTTCGGACACGAGATTTAACTGTGTTTGATACGGCGAAAACACGTTTAGATATATTTTTTAATTTTTTAAATAAAAATTTAGAATTTTAAAATTTTTCTATTCGTTCCCGCCTCATACCTCGATAAACGAACCAACCAAAGGCCAAAGAAAAGAAAGCGTGGTCCGATAGCCAGAAGAAAATTAAAAATAGATAAAAACGAAAGAAATAAAGTACAAAAAAAAATTAAAAAGGAAGAGAAAAAAATTTTGATTTTTTTTTTCTTTTTCTCTCTTTTTGTCTGAATGAGAAAGAGAAAATAATATTTTAAATCGTAAAAGAAAAGTTTATTATATATAAATGTGTTGAAGTTATGTTTATATTTTAATTTTTTAAAATTTAATATATCTTTATATTTATATTATGTTGTGTTTATATTATTATATTCATACCGTGGGACAAAGGCTGTGGTTGACTCTCGATCATACATTTGTTGAACGATCACTTCAGCTTTTAAAGTGGGACTATAATTTTTTTTATGGGTTTTGGTTAAAGTAGGACTATAGTTTATTGGTAACTCTTGACTTATGTTGTGCAGGTGGACACATCAACCCGGCGGTGACTTTTGGGCTATTTCTGGCCCGGAAGGTATCTTTGGTACGGGCCTTGACGTACATGGTGGCCCAATGCTTGGGAGCCATCTGTGGAGTTGGACTCGTGAAGAGCTTCCAAGATTCCTACTACAAACAGTATGGCGGTGGGGTTAACTTACTCGCTGATGGGTACAGCACCGGCGTCGGATTGGGCGCTGAGATCATCGGTACTTTTGTTTTGGTCTACACCGTGTTCTCTGCAACCGATCCTAAGAGGAACGCCAGAGATTCCCATGTCCCCGTGAGTACTCTATTACGTCCATTTCCAATTGTTCTTTTAAATTTTTGCCATTCCCTTTCTATATCAGAAAGTTAATGGTTGGACCAAGACCCCACAGACCGGTTCATCAAAATGAAAAATAGGGATTTGGTCTGATTTCAATTTCGAACCGGCTGCCGAATTTTTTAACTTAAGCTTCCCTTGGTCAACTTGTGCGATATGTTGTGTTGGTCTGTATGTGTTGCTACGTAGTGATACTCTTTTTGTTATATGTCATGTTCAAGAATCTGCATAATTGATGCGCTTGTCTTTGAACCAATAATATTTCTTCGCCCGAGACAATTAGGGGTGGTTCATTTTCTGAAAAAAAAAAACAAAAAAAAAGGATTGGGAGGGGCATTACAGCATAGACTAAAAATTGATGGAATTGTTTCTTATTCCTTGTTCCATAATTCAATTATTTGTGGTTGCAACCCAATTGACGCAAGAGATTAATAAGCTAAATAGATCTCATTCTTCAGTGTCCACCATCTCATGCCATCAATGCCATGGGTCCTTAAATTGTCATTGCCAAAAAGAGTACACTGGATTCTACATTTTCAATGTCAGCACGTTTGCAGGATTTCTGTTTTCCCTTTCCCCTAGAGGTTTGCAGATTATTTATCACTGGAGGCAGTGTCTACTGTCTTGTCTTCTCTTACATTAAGATTTTTAAGTGAGATTAAAATAATATCAAAATAATATGCATTGTTGTTGGATGTTTGAAATTTAAAAAAAAAAATTATTAAATGTTATTAGATAAATTACATAATTAATTTAGAGAAAAGTTTAATAGCCGGAGAGAAAATTTCTGAAAAATTATCTGAAACTACAACCAATTGTATTCATTGTGCAACTGACTAGATTCATTATGCAACGAAAAGATAAGTGATTTTTTTTCTTTCGTTTAGTTGCACTTGTAATGAAAACAGTTGTACAATGAATTCAATCAATTGCATTACGGTAATTTTTCCAGCCACTTCCTCTGGCTATGTAATAGGAACTGATTTATTACAAACTAAAATACAGTCATGACATTGCCATCAGGATGTTGCACTTGCAAGTAATAGCAAACCACTCATCATCCTCATCTCTTTTGTCTCCATTTGAATAATGCCGTAACTCATAAGGGATGAATATAATTTCCCGTGATTTCGTCCAACAACCAACACGTCTCTTTGTTTTCTTTTTAAATTCTAGTACCAATCATTAAAATTTCTATGTCACGAGAGCATAGTATTGTTTTTCATCGTTCATGTATTTGGACTTTTATCTCCTTTTTTCACTCACGTTATTTCCTCCTTGAAAAATTTGACAAATTTACTCTTAGTTTAGGTTGGGTTTATCCCTAAAGTTGCATAAGCCAAAAATAAGTTTTAAACTATTACGAATTTTTTTAAACATATTTTTATCGTTTTTTGCTTTCTTTTGTCAGTTATATGTATACCTTTATATTTTGTTTTATTTGAATTTACTTTTGGATCGAATTTAGATCTTTTGGAACATATTTCATTCAGTCAAACAATTTTTTCTAACTTATTGAGTAAATTTTTGTCTAAAAATGGACCTATATGGAACAAAACATTTGAAAAAGCAAAGAATAATAGGTGTGCACTGAAAAAATTCATTACAGTTTAAGAATGATTTTGGGTTTATCTTAACTCCATGCTTTTATTGTTATTAAGTGATATCACCATGTAAGCTGGAACTTGAGTTTCAAGTTTAGGAGTGCCTCAGATTGCTCTTTCTAGTGCAATTCAGATTCTGTAGCCTTTTTAATAGGCAAAATCTGTGTCCTGTTGACAGATGTATAGAAACGATTACCTATTTAAACACTTTAGACAATCAGGCTAGCCAAGGCAGGAAATTTAGGCAATTTATGTGAAGTCTGTAGCCTCTTGATTATAATGTTTCAATTCACAAATGAGTATCACAACCAAATACTGATAATGCTTGTTTTCTATTCTAAACTCAAAGGTATTGGCTCCCCTTCCAATTGGATTCGCTGTCTTCGTGGTTCACTTGGCTACCATTCCAATTACTGGCACTGGCATCAATCCAGCTAGGAGTCTAGGAGCAGCTGTTATCTACAACCATGAAAAGGCGTGGGATGATCAAGTCAGTATCCACTAGGATGCTCCCATTTGATTCAATTCTATCTTGTCTAACTATTTGTAGTGACTTTTCTTCCCCCCTTTTTTTTTTGGGTCTTTCCAAATTTTCTTGCAGTGGATATTTTGGGCCGGACCCTTCATTGGTGCAGCCATTGCAGCCATCTATTACCAATTTGTCTTGAGAGCAGGAGCTGTCAAGGCTCTTGGGTCATTCAGAAGCAACCCCTCCGTGTAACGGCCTCCTGGCAACGAGTCGTGTTCCAGTCCAGATGAATAATGATAGGACTGACTGTGCTTTTGGTTGGTTTCTTTGAGTCTTTAGCCTGCTCCTAGCATTGTGAAATTGAGGGATAAGAGAGCCATGGAAGTCTAGATGAATGAAGTCTCTTTGAAAATGGGGACTTTTTAATTTTCTCTGATAGTCCTTTTAAAGCACTTCCCTTGGTATTCATTCCTGAGCAATGGCTTTTCTGTTATGTCCTTTGCTTTGTTCCCTGTATGTATAATGCTTAGCAATGTTATCAAGTCCTTTTCTTTTAACAAAAGTTTATGTTTTGTCGTCGTCTTAGTTTGTTAAAACAACCATCACTCCAACCCAAATGTTGTCATAATCCAATTGAATTGAATATGTAGCCGAAAAAATTAGAGGTTTAAGAATTAGTGGCTAAAAATTGGAATGATACCAACGTATGTTGGTTCAAGTGGCGAAGAGTTTAATTTTTTTTAAATAAGATATTGAGTTCGAGTCTTGTATATGGAGAAATGAGCGTTGGAAAAGTTTTACTCTCTTTAATAGGTTTATTCGATTTGAATTGGATTAGTCAGTGTCTAATAAAATTTTAGTTACTACAGTTTTAGATTAAAAAATAATAATAATAATAGAAGGATCGTCTTCAACTTTGACAACGAGGTCAAAGTGATGGAACGTGCAATATTTGGTCGTATTTTTGTTGAATGATCTCGAGGCTCTTTGTTTCTTTATGCCATTATGTGCTAAAGGAAGCATTGAAGAAACCAGAATCCCACTAATTTTCGTTTCAAAACAATAAAAAAAGGCAGTTAATACGCTATGTAGTCTATAATTTCTACGTATTTCCTATGTGTCTAAATAAACTCTCATTAGGGGAAACAAAGAAAACCAGTTCAAGCAAAGTTTACACGTACTCCCTCTTGTGTGGCTAGAAGAGTTTTCAATTTTCACAGGCATAAGGAGGCTGGCTTTTGGGTCTTAAGGCTTTGAGTTGAATGATATTTTACTTTTCTTTAACCAATATATATATAGATTAATTATCCTCATCATCTATAGCCCAGGGTCTCATTCCTTTCAGATATTTGTAACACTTGGTTTCGGTAGATAAATGCAATGTCTAGACAGGACTTCTTCTATTTCCTCTATTTGCTCTACCGTGTGTCAATGGGATTCTATTACTCACTGCGTCAACGAGAATTCGTCTAGTAGTCACTTTTTTCCTCTAGAATTCATCTAGAGGTCACTTTAATTAATATCATTTCCTTTTTCTTATAGTTACAATCTTGCCAGTTGACGCTCTCTTGGATTAATTTTAACATCATTGTGTAATCGAAAAAGAAAATGGCAAAAAAAAAAAAATCAATAAATTTGGTTTCCAATGCAAAGCTAGTGAAGAATTTTGTTTTTAAAAAAAAAGGAAAATAGAATTCCTTTTGAGGGAGAATTGAACCCATGCTTTTTTGGATGACAACTTCTTTGCTACCAAACCATAACATTTTGATGGACTAAATAATGTCAAAAGAATATCACGAAATCGAGGTAAATGCTCCTCTTCCAAATTGAGTTTTTGACTTTTTTTATTTTTTAGTTTACATGGAACCTTAATGGGCATATGAAAAAAAAGAGAAATGAAATTAATAGGGGTTCAACCCCCACTTAGTAGTTAAGAAACACTTTTCTCAACTATTACAACAAATACTCAACCTCTCGAACTTTAGACTTCATTGGCAAAGAAGTTCGCTTAAAGAGATTAATCACTACATTAACCCATAATTGGTTGCATTCGTCAATTTTCTGCAACAAAGCCTTCCTAGAGTCCCATTGGGCTAAACAGGCAAACAATGGGCTGAATCCATTATACTTTCGTTTCTTAACCCGGATTTTATGCACACAGTCTACAGGGCTTGGAAAACCAATCAGTGAGCCTTAAACAAAAGAAAGTCCCTGTTAGACCAAAATACAAAAAAGTCCCAGCTGCTATCTGGAATTGGTTCTCCCATTCAGTCGTCCAACAAATCAGCTCGAAACTCCCCAAGAGAGAAGAGAACAGAGAGAAGAGAGAAAGATGCATCTATGGCCTTCAATGAGAATAAGGGACTCATTCAAGATTAATTATTTGAAAAAGCTGGAATGGAACCTCCACAGAATGAACAGCGAGAAGCGGTCTCAATCAGCCAGCGGCAACGACGACAACAACCGCCAGAGACTCTTGGATGATCATCATGACACTGAACAGCAGCGCGGTGTCGTTGATGGGGAAATTCAGGAAAAGAAACCCATCTCAGCCATCCCTTCTTCTTTAGAGAAGGCTGCTTTGATTTGCAGAGAGATTCTCATGATCCTTTCTTGCTGCTACTGTTGTTTCTGCTGTGGAGGTCACTTCTCCTTTTTTTTTTTTTTATAGACCCTATTCACTTTTTCTTTTTTTTTTTTTGTATTTTTTTCGTGTTTGCTTATGATTTCTTATATATATTGATGTTTATTCACGTGGGTTTCTATTCGTTTGAGATGACAATCTCTGGGTATTGGATTATATGAAAATTTCCCTATTTTCTGTTGTGATGGCCCCCAACTATTGCGGAGGGAGGTTGTTCCTTTTCCTTGATGTAAACAGAAAGGGAAGGAGGTAGAGTAATCGGTTCCGGAATCTGAATTAGAGATTGAGAACTCTGGCATTGTGGAAATGCAGTAGAATTCCGGATGATTGTCAAAAGCTTGATGATGATTGCCATAACCTACATAGGTCTTGGTATTGCATCTGGAAAATTGTGTTTAAAAACTAACTATCTGAGCTTTGCAGCTGTATTTCAATTTATGAGTTTGTTCGTTATGTGGAAAGAGAAAAATAGTGCAATGAGGTACCTTACCTTAATGAAGTGGGTTTAGAACAATGGGGTTTTAGCACTGAAAATCTCATTTGGGGATCAGAGAGAGATCATGGTGGAGATTTTGCAAGAACTAACTGAGAAGCATGTCAGTTTATTATTCGGTTTCTGTAGTTTGAAAATTTTAAGCAGCGGCATTGATGTAATTATGATGTTATTTTTCACATAATGTTGATTTTGAGAGGCTGTAAAGTGGTCTATGTGAGTTGACCAGGCAAAGTACATTGTAGCTACTTTCAGTGACTCTCAAGTCTTAAGGGAGAGCAAAGGATTTCAACCATTAAATTTTTATATTCCGGTGAGGATATCTATGGGCAATGATGAGATATGAACATCGAGAAGTAATTGTGGTTTCCTCTAGGATTCGTCTTCTTACCCTTTTCGTTTTTGATTTTTAGTAATTGCCTAGCATTAATGATAGTGCCTATGGGATTGATTTGTGGAGAGGTACAAGAGCCATTTGAGGTCATTTCTTCTGGTTCTTTTCTGGTGTTAAAAATGGCGGAAGGGTCCTCTCCTTCGTAAGGGTGAGAATGGAGATTAGCCATTGAGGCTATTAAAATGATGAGAATGTACAATAGGAATTATTATAGAGTCTGTTTGGTTGGATGACATGCTGAAAGTCAGGTTTTACGGATCTGTTCATGATTGAGCAACGGCTTAGACAATCCATATCTTAGAATAGGGCAAGGTTGGCATTGTTCCTGGAGTAGAAGCTTGAAGTTAAATCTTCTTGTTAAACTTCCAGAGGGAGCGTGAGACAGTCATGGAAGAAGATTTGTTGTGAAGACGAAGGCACTCAAAGTAGCTTTACTTTAACTGGTTTTTAGATTTAGAAGCATGGTGTTAGGCTAGAACTTAGAATTTATTAAGAGACTCAATCATATGCTGATTAAGCGAAGCAAACTGCCTATTGGTCACTTAAAAAGGGTGTTTTGGTGTGTTATGTGTTTGGATGAAGGTGCTTCTCTCCTAGTGCTCTATGATCACTTTGGTGGAATATTGGCATGAACCTGGTAGTGTGGAGGCTTAATACGTAGTGGGGATAGAAGCTTTTTAACACATGGGTATGCTCACTGTAGTGTGGGTGCTGTTGTACCTTTTCTGCAATTCTTTTGATCTTTTCTTTGGGAGGTTTATTTTTTGTGGGTTAAATGCTGAAACTGTGCTCCCTTTGTCAGTTTTCTTTTCAGAAAGTGTTTGCTCATGGGAAAATCAAAATGAAAGAAGAAATATTTCAGAAGTATCATTTTTAGAACAATAATATACTTCTTATAAAATCCATGAGAAGGGCTGGTTTGATACATAAATGAAGTTCTATTTCTCATCTACAACAACAATAAAGCATTATCTTTAAACCCGGTCCAGTTTTTGATACGAACCAAGGGCCAGGTGGCGAGGCCATGGATTCAACCCTTGGTTTTAATTATTTTCCTTTTCAATTTAAGTTATGAACAAATAATGTGTAATAGAAGGTCAATTAACTTAAATTCAAGATTAAACCTTAGATTCAAGGGTATTACTTCGTAATTCTATTTTACGGTCTAATCCCTCCCTTGTGGCGTCTATTGTAATGATGTTGTATGCAAATGACATGTACCATGGAACATCCCCCTTATTGTATTTATCATCTACGCATCAAAATTTCCAAGAAGATATTAAAATAGCAATTTAGCATTGACATTCTCTGCCGTAGGGTTTATGAGTTCTTAATACAAGGATAATACATAAAGATAGCACTATTGGTATATTTTAATCAGGAATGGACTGTTATCTAACCTTAGCACTCTCTCTTGCAGCTTGCGGTGAAGATGATGTATGATGTCAGGTCGGTCAGGGTATTTGATTATTCAATCTATCCTTGTATAGACTGAACTTGTGAAAGGCATAATTGGAACTAAAGACCACAGGTTTGGTGTGTTAGCGTTAGCTTTTGATCAGACAGTCAATACTGCCTAAGGATTACCCTTTTTTGGTGGGAATTTGTAGTACAATTTTTTTATGTCGTAGGCATCCAACACTCCTACTCGTGATTGTTTTTTTTTTTTTTTCGGTGTATGCACCAAATTACTGAAAAAGTAGCTCATTTTAGTGATAAAGATGATTTGTGTACCAAAATTTTCTCTCCATGGCACACGGCGCATGCTGCTGGATTGCCTATGTTTCTGGTCCTGCTTTTGCTCTATCCACGCCAATCTCAACTCTGAATTTTAGGATCTGTTTGTTTGCTGATGAAAATAAAATTCTGGAATATCATTTGCTGAGTACAGTGAAATTCTGGAATTTCATTGTCAATTGCGGTGTTTAGTTGTAGTGCTGAAAATATCATTCTGTATTTAGTGAAATTCTGTAAAATGAAATATTTTATTATTATTTTATTACTTTTCACTGTGTAAACAGTGCCAGCATAGTGCCAGCGTCACTTAACCCGTCGTTTTACCTCCGTCTCCCAATACTTACCTTTTTTTTTTTTTAATGTGTTGTTAGAGGAAAACGACGTCCGCTCAAATTGAGCGGACGTCGTTTTCTTTAACTGAAAGGTTTTTTTAACATTGACTAAGATATTAATTTCATTTAACCAAGGCTCCCAAACACTGGACATAGGAATTTGATTTTCTAGGAAATGGTTGTCCTTGCAAACAAATACACCCTAATCACAAAACATAAGATATTATATAATCACAAATCCACCCTAATTAAAAGCTATTCCCTCTCTTTTTTCTTTTTTTTTTTTGTTGTCTTTTTATCCATTTAAGAGGATTGTGTCATAAATTCCCTCCCTTCCATGGTCATTTGAAGTTGGAATCCAATACGTTGAAATTCTAAATCACTCGGCATTGCTTTTTAATCTTGGTAATTTTGTAGCAATATATCGGATGATTGAGGACGTTTTCTGAAGCTAGAATAAAATAGGGTTTCATTAGGTGACCATATGAGATTGTCATATATTTCAATCATATATTTTATTATTTTGTAATAACATAAAATTTTTTTGTAGCCACATATATATTTTGTGCAACAAAAAAACAAATTGTAAATTTTTGTTGTACAAAATATAATTATTGTTGCAAAAATTATAGACGTTATTACATATAGCTGAAACATATAAGGCCACCAATATTTTCTAAGAAAATAATAACTGTTGCCCCCTTTTTTTTTTATTAATAAAATAGAAAAGTAGGAGTGATTACCTCAAAAATCCTATCATAAAAAATTATATTAAATATACAATACAGTAGGTCAGATCGTATATTGAATTATTAGAGAAATAATATATTTCTCCACGTCTAATAAAGATCAACTATTGCTCTTAAAATTGTACAGTATCAATCGTACATTTAGTTTCAATTTGCATTCGACTCGAACTATGAACATGCGTTTGACTCTTGCAGGTAGATCTGCCACTCGAACTACACTCAGGTGGTGTTGCCCGTCTTTTCTTGGTGTAAAATACATCACGTAGAATTTAATGTTAGTTAGGAGGATTTGGTTGGCCAACGGCCACATGGCTTTCTTATTTAAGTAACCCAACGGCCCCAGCCATCTTGGTGAGCATTGAATGCATGACATGGAAGAGCATGGCATCTATTTTACGGAATTTGTTTTGTTTGTACTATAGTGGTCTAGCTTTGAAATTTATCGAAATATTTGATGAAATTAAATTTATATTTGTTTCTGTACAATTTTAGGAGGGGTGAGTAATTTTTACTGAATTTTGAGAGTGTGTTTCTTCGTGAGATCAATGTATAAGCCAAATCCATTTTACACGGCGAAGCAAGGCTTTTTTCTATGACAAATTTGTGATAGACTCTTTAATTTCTCATTTTCTTTGAAAAAAAAAAAGAAATTACTCTGCTCGCGTTTCCTTCCTACCTATCTTTTATGACCATAATTTCGTGCTGTGTAGTTGGTTATGACATGACAATGATACATTTATGTCCACTAATGGCTCAAAAATTACATTGAAAAAAGGCTATTTCAAGAGAACACGCCAATTACTAGGCCCACTCAAATATTCATAGACCGACGAAGATGTGTTAATTTTGGGAACGATTTTCATTACACGGATGTGTTTGGAACCATTTCAAATTCACTGGATTTAGTTAAGTGTACCATTTCAAAAAAATGTGTTGGTTTTGCTGTTGGTTTTTAAGTTGTTACTTTTCGTAAACAAATGATATTTTTAAAAATGAAATATTTTTTAGCAAAATTTTCCTATGAAACTTCTTTCAAGGTTGTTTTCTAAAACTGCCTCGTCGGTTAAAAATGGGTTATTGAGTTGCAAAAAAATATTTTGCTGTGAAAAAGATTTCATAGTCTTTATGTTTTTTTTTAAGGTATACATTTATATTCCAAAACTTAAGTTGCAAAAATTGAAACTTCCTCTCTTCTAAAATCAAAGCGATATTTCTACAACGCCGTGACAACCATGTTTTTTCTTTTATTAAAATGAGAAAACAACACACACAAGAAACTGTGTAAGTTGTGGGGGAAAAAAAAAAGAAAGAAGAATGTGTAAGTGGTACCTTGAGTTAGACACAACTTATCTTACATTAAATCTTTATGCTAAATTCATAAAATAATAAATTTTATAATATTCAAAAAAAATTATTAATATTTTTTATAATTATATCAAAATAAAAATATATTTATTATTAGAGGTGATAATTTAATGATGTTCTGACATGTTTCATAATATTAACTTAAATTTAAATTCTTATGCCTATATTATTTCTCAATAAATAGTTAGGTGGTCGCTGAAGTAGTCAAATATTATAGTTCAACGATAAATTTTAGATTCATTAATATTTTATTGAACTCAAGAGAAGCTCATTTTAAAATTAATAGTATTTTAATAATCGGTCATCTTTATAAGGAAAGTTAAATGAAAACGTCAAATTTCCGTATTAATGAGATAATTTTTTTTTAATTTTTTTTTAGTTAAAAAAATATGTTTCATCTCACGGATATTCTAATAAAAGCTCGATCTATTATAAGAGCTAAATTACCCTTAGACTAAACAGTGGTACACCATGACTGCCGTTAAATTCGTCGCCTCTCCCACAAGAACAAGCTCCAAACTCCCAAACTCAATTGAAAGTTGAAGACCAACCAAAGACAACATACACACACTTTTGTTTTGTTGTTCATTTTTCCTTGTTCGTAGTATCCAAGGTTAGCCATAGCGATGGTGACAGCCGTCCAGCACCCAGTGTCCGATGCCAACGAGCACAGCCCCTTCGGCGCGCTCTCCCCTTCCGAATTCTACGCTCGGCACGGCGTCACTCACTCCTCCGAGTACACAACCAACGGCCGCGGCTTTAAGCTCTTCACCCAATCCTGGGCCCCGCTGCCCCCGACCCAGCCACTTGGTTTCGTCGCCATGGTCCACGGCTTCACCGGCGAGTCCGGCTGGTTGCTTCAATTGACCTCCATACTCTTCGCCAAATCTGGGTTCCTGGTTTGTGCCATTGACCACCAGGGCCACGGCCACTCCGACGGTCTCGACGGCCTGCAGCACCACATCCCCGATCTCAACCCCGTCGTCGACGACTGCATCCGTTACTTCCAGATATTCAGAGACAACCACGCGCCGAATTTGCCGGCGTTTTTGTACTCGGAGTCCCTTGGCGGCGCGATATCGCTGTACATTACGCTCCGGCAGAAAGGCGTGTGGGATGGGCTGATTCTGAACGGGGCTATGTGTGGGATTAGCGCTAAGTTCAAGCCTCCGTGGCCCCTCGAGCATTTGCTCTTTGTGGTAGCCGCCGTGATCCCCACGTGGCGCGTGGTTCCAACGCGCGGCTCCATACCCGACGTTTCGTTCAAGGTGGAGTGGAAGCGGAAGTTGGCGCTGGCGAGCCCGAAGAGGACGGTGGCCAGGCCACGCGCGGCGACGGCGCTCGAGCTTTTGCGGGTGTGCAAGGAACTGCAGGCTAGGTTCGAGGATGTGGACGTGCCCTTGCTGATCGTCCACGGCGGCGATGATGTGGTGTGCGATCCTGCTTGCGTGGAGGAGCTGTATCAACGCGCCTCCAGTAAGGATAAGACAATAAAGATTTACCCTGGTTTGTGGCACCAGTTGATTGGGGAGTCGGAGGAGGATGTGAATTTAGTGTTCGAGGAAATGGTGGAGTGGCTGATCACCAGAGCTGAAAGCGCCAAGAAGGCCAGCGGGGCTGCACTCGCCACCGAGAAAGAAGGTGGCGCGTGACTGCTGGCCGTTGTTTTATTTAGTATTGAATGCTATGGTATCATCGTCGTAGAATTAGTTGGGTCGTAAATGCTGTGGTTGGGTGGGGCAGCTTATTGGGCACCAGTTTCATGAAGACATCTGTGCGAAAGTTGTAATAAAATTACCTACGGCAAATTACAATCAGAAGCGGATTTTATTATGGTTTTAGCACTTTCTGCTTTCGTTTTTTTTTTGTTTTTTGAGATATTCTTCTTTGGTTTCTTGACGGAAATAGTAAACACTAAACACGGTTGAATTTTTGTTTGGAATTTCGGACAATTAAGGTGATTAGCTGATTTTATGACTTCTAATCTTCTATCATTGTTGGAATTCCTGCTCTCCTGGGACAAATTGGATTCTGGCCTCCAATGTTAATCAATCAAATTGTGGGTTAATGGGTGAAAGATGCCTACTCTAATTGCCCATATAACTGTGTTCTTTTTAGGGGAAATGGAGTGAGAGGCGGAGAGAAAATCACTTTTGAGTGGTTCAACTGACTGTAAGGATTCTAATTCTCGTGAGATTATAGATTTGAATCCTAGCCAAATTAAATAGTGTGAATAAATTTATAATTTATTATTTAATGTAAGAAATATCAAAAATATAATAAAAATTTAGTAGTTTTGTAATTTCTTTAAAGTAAAAGTTATAATAATTAGTATATTTTATATAATTATAATAATAATATGTAAATTAAAAAAATATTTATATTTTATAGTTATACATATTATTATTATTATTATAAAAAATATACTAATTATTATAACTTAATTATTTTGTATGATAAAATCATTTGTTCACTAACTTTTTCTCTTTCTAATAAAGAGAGACGGAGAGTTCCTTTGTCAGTCTAACATCTTGGAATGTTTAGTTGGATCAGCCACTTTTCAAGAACATTTAGGTGGATCATCCACTTTTTAAGAAGGAAAAAGGAAAATGAAACTGGGAAACAAAAAACAGAAAAGGAAATAGCTAAAACAGCACGCGGCGACATAGAGAGGGTGATACTTCGCAGATTTTGGTTTAACGTGGCTGGCTGGCTTCTATTGCTACGTTTTACCCTGCGATCCCTCAATGAAGAATTATCAATCAGCTGTAAAGATGATTATCATTATAATTGTTATTGTTTTTATAATTATCATTGGTTAAATCACGGGAGAATATATATATATATATAATGCTGTTGAAGCCAAATCCATTAAGAGCATAAATGTTAAGGTCTGGTGGTTCAAAAATTTAAATAGAATACAACTTTTATATTTCCATTTTATTGATAAAAAAAAATACACACACAAAGAATTTTCAAAATTTCTATTTTCTTCTATTTCATTTATACAATCACTCTCGCGTATATTTCAGTCTCAAAACTTTTTAAAAATGTATTAGAGTCAAAACAGAGCTTGAAAATCATTAGTTTGGGCTAAATTCGTAGGAAAATCGTCACTAAAATCAACCAACCAAGAATCAGCAAATCTAGTTCGCTAACTTCCTTAGGTCCTCATGCTCCACCGGCACGGCCGCATTCTCAGCTGTTCAAGCTCGGTCTGTAGGCTGTAGCCTCCTTTCCAAGTGCAGACTTTTTTTTTTTTTTTTTTTTAATGTCTTTTTGTCTTTGTTTTTTCTTAAAAAAAATTGACACCAACGTAAGTGTCCAGGTAATAGAAGATGGCAGCATTGCTCATGGAGTTGCAACCTCACTCCAATAAACATTTTAAAAAATTTTTAAGCAGAGATCTTACATAGACACAAAAATAATTGTAGATTTTAAATAGACCAACAAAGATAAGTTTTTAAGGATTCTGATCCCTCCGAGACTGAGGGCTGTGATAGTAACATGAAAAATAGGATCAATGATAACGGTATTAAGGATGAATTATGATGCTTTAATTAGCATACTTCTCGATAGTTCTTCACTTTCCTTATGAATAAGAAACCAAAAGCTATCTGCCTGCATAGTTCGTGAGAATTGGCCTTTAATATTTGTTAGTTTCGAAGAAACATTTGATAGCTTGCATCTGGTTCAGCCACCACAGATTTTTGCACCTTTTAAGGGGGTGATCCACATCCGCGTTGGCGTTGCAACGCTGGAAAATAATTTCTGTGGGAATTTTTCGCTGAAGACTATGCTTTGAGTCAAAATACTTAAAATCAACTTTGTTGACAGAAAAAAAGAAACCATAGAAGATTAGAAGTACTCAAAATGCTCCTTTTGGGCCCACTTTTTTCCCTCTTTTTTGTATAGTGGTCGGTTGGTATTCAGGATTCACAAGTCAGTTAATCAGCAACTGTGCTAAGCTCGTCTTTCAGTGTCATCAAAGCCAGACTGGAAGAAAATATTTCTTCATGACTCTATTAAATGAGAAATACACCCACTTAAAGATTCGGCTTTGTCGAGTTGGCTGAAGCTGAGACCTCATTTGGAGGGTGGGATTCGAAACCCACCCCCCCCCCCCCCCTCTTTTCCCCTATATCCCCGCACTGTGTCCCCAAAAAACATAAATTATTGAAATTATGGATCAAATATTAATCTTTCTAATTCAGTTTTTTCTCTACTTAATAAACCATTAAATGCCAGTTAATTAGTTGTCACCAGTTCTTCTTTGGTACGAAAACATAAATTTATTAAACCGTAAATTATAAAATAAAAATAATTTTTTTTCATAAATCTTACTCTTCTTTTAAAACTTTAAATTTAAAATATTTTTAAAATAAAAATTTAAACTTTAATCATAATAATATTCTTTACGAAACAACGTTCTGTTTGCCATTATCGACATTGAAGTCTCCAACCCAAATAATAGCCAATGACAAAACCAGTGAATAGGACTAGAATAGGTGGTTGACAGCCACAGCATAAACCTTGAAATTTTATTCTCCAGACGATTTGTACTATGAAGTTGGCTGTCGTCTTCTTCTTCCGCATTACGTAGTTATTTTCGACACCAGAAAAAATGCTCTGTTTGACTCCAAGTCTTTCTTGTGACAATGACTTTCTTGCTGTGACATTTCTTTGGAAAATTCAATTTGGGTATATCTGCAAATGCAAAGTGTTATTGGTAATTAAAGCCCAAATAAATTCCCTCTGCCGCCCCGCCCATTGAAATTTGGTTGATCATCCAACTTTACAGTTCTCCTCATGGCAATGCCGCCGGTACATTTCAGACTGTGCTTCGGTTTAGCCCTGTGGCTTGTCTACACATACGTCGCTGCTGCCTCTTTGGCACCTGTGCAACCGCCCCACCACAACGGACCTGCTAATCCACCCAAAAGGCCACCCAAACTATCTCCACCCTCTCCAGGCAGCCCGAAAGTTTCTCCTCCGCCACGATCCCCTCCTCCTCCTCCGTCGCCCCCAGCGTCTCCGCCGATGGTGTGGGTCCCGCCGCCACCACCTGGCAATATGAAATGGACGGGCCCTTCGAGGGGACTGAATGGTGGACAGAAAGCGGGGATAGTGATCGGAACGCTGGCAGGAGCTGGGCTGTTGGCTGGTTGTGGGATGGTTTACAAGAAACGCAGGTCTAACGTGAGGAGAGCTCGACTGGGATATGATGCTAGGAGACCCATTCTTTGAATTTGTCAACGTTTGCTGTTCTGTTCCTTTCTTCTTCTTTTTTTTTCTCTCACTTTGTGCATTTTAGTTTTGTCGATGATATGATCTGGGTTGCATCCCAATAATTATTGGTGCTCTTCTTTTTCCGATGTGTTTGGCTTTATGACTTACCATGGCCTTATATGATGTTTAACATTGTTTCATATATCCATACATGAAAACCCCAATAATAATGGTGTGTGCATCATTGCAGTGAGTAGAGGCTCTAACTCCCGCATACTCGTTACCTACCTGCTTTCCATGTGGTTATAATAAGATCACTCTTTCTAAGACCACACACACACACACACACACACACATATATATCAAGAGTCCAATTGTTCGAGTTTAGGACTTCTCAATTAGAACCTCATGTTCTTCACTGTTGAGTTCTTAATTCTGCAAGCAATGATCCTAAGCTGTTCAAGTTTCACTTCAACTGATGTTTTTGTATCTCTTCACAAAGGAAAGTGTGAATTCCGTCGTCCATGGAGAGGATTGTTGTTGCATAACAGGATTTATGTACCTTCTTCCCTCATTTACTAAAGAGTTCTTGCAAAGGATTTCGTCCGTATAGGAAGAACTGCCTCCGGAATGTTTATTTGGTACGTTGACTGAATACTAAGAACCTTAATTTCCAGTTCAATCCCTGTTCACGGTTGCAGACCCGTAAAATCCTGCAACATTTGCTGCACCACAACCCCACATGCAAAGATGCCTACACCAAGAAGCGCCGGCCTTGCTCTAGACAGTGCATTTTGACTTGTCTGCAGACGTTCTTTTTTATGCATTGCCCAGGCCATTGCAGGTGGTAGAACTCCATACAGCATTGTCATGCAATAGCCACCCTGTTTTTGCAATTGATGTGTGAAGATAGATAATCAGAAATTTTAATTTTGTGATCTAGCATTGTTAGACTTAATATAACAAGTTGAAAAGACCTATTCTTAATGCTAAAAGAAGCCAATCACAATTTCGGATGTTCTCGGCTTCCTGCACCCTTAACTTACAGCGATGTCTGTGGCAGCATAAAATGCATCTGGAACAGTGGTTGAGACAATTAGTGTTGGAGCAACAACCATTGCGGTTGCAGTGAGGTTGATTCTGTTCTTCCCCCACCAATTTCTCAACCCAAAGTCTGCCCTTGGTTCCTGCAAAAGTCTCACATTAGTATCTGTCTGATACTGTCAGTGATGTGCTGCAGCATTTGTGCTACCTTTGATACCTGCGTGGTGCAAGGATTCGATGAAAGGTTCCTGAGTTGCTCCTTAAAGAACTCAGAGAATCCCAGGAGGGTGCCAATCAGTGATGTTCCTACTGCCAGCAGTGAGAAGGCCTCTACCATGTATGAAACTCCGCTCCATCTCACGCTGAACCAGAAAAAAATATTAGCGGAGAGTGCCTAATTTATCAGTCAATATGACCCCAAGAGGAAGGTTCCGCAAATTATTCTAAAAAAAAACGCTAATTTCAGTAAAGAAATAGGAAAATTAAGTTAAAAGGGCTATGAACGTTCATGAGCAGAGACATTACATAGGAGACAAAGAGTTCTTAGAAACTACTGACATTTTCCTGTAAATTATTCCAAAGTCTTCATGCATCAACACGCCAATATCCAAACTGAATGACTAAACTTGACCTAAAACTTTTCTAGCTAACTAAACATGACTTCTAATGAAATATGTTGCAACTATGTTATTTTGTACTAATACTATCCAGAGCATCTATAAATCTTGGCAGCAGAGGTTAACATGCCTCATCAGTAGTTCAACAGGATCAACAGCTTGATCTGTGTGAGCGGAGAGACTAAGCACAATTGCATCCCAAACAAGCAATGCCAGCAATGGAACAAGGCTACCAAGCAAAACCGAAGCCCGTAATCGTTTTAGATCGCCACCCAAATAAGCACAAAGCACTGCAAGGAAATCCATTTAACTAAACCCCCGAGGTGATTTACATGAAGTGAAAGTTAAATTATATTGCATATTTACCAGGTGCTAGATCATGATATACTAACGAAAATATCACTACAGGAATGGTAGCTGGAACTTTTCCCCAGTCACTACGTCCCTCCAATCCTGACCATCCTTCAAACAAAACTGCTAGCACCTCAATTGCCAGCAGCATACCTGTGCATTATTTCCTTATCATATTCAGCATTGAAACATTGCCAATCAATCAGAATATCATTTACCAATGTCAAATAAAACTCTTACACTAAATATAACAGATCAAACATCTTAAGCACGAACTTGCTGATATAGATTAGATTTCTACAAGACCAGAAAATCTGGAGACCACCTGATCTTGTTAATGCATGGTTGAATACCTATCATGGAAGCAGTGAGCCACTGGTTGACTTGATCAGTAGCGCCAGTTCCACCGATGGAGGTTAGAATTGTGAAGAGGGCAGTGAACAAGCAGCCTGCGACTGGCTCAGGAAGATTGGTCAAATGCAAAAGGATCTCTCCAGACTTGGAACTGTAGGCAATCATTGAAGTGTAACCCAAGAAAACATAGGTCATGGTGGCTAAATTTCCACCCCAATCTCCTAATGTCTCCTGAGCCATAGTCCTAATAGATATGACCTCTAATTCACTTTCATCTTCTCTCTTCATCTGCTTTCTCATCAAACTCACATTAACTTCCATGAGTAAAAGTGCTTCAATTAGGAGAAAACCCCAACATACTACAATTGCTATTGAACTTGGAATAAAACCCTGCAATGTCAAACGTGTTTGAAGGCCAACGTTAGTGCACCATATATATATTTTTTTCACATGTTGCATCTGGTAAATGAATGATTTTCTACCATTCTATCATCATAGTCGCATGAATTGTGATTTTGTTCACTCATTCCAATTTTTTTATGGTTCTTTAGATGTCCCTCCCCTATTTAGAGGAAACAATCGAGTATTTTATTGGATTACACGAAAATTCCTTCAGAACAAGAAGACAGATTTACACGTCTAGATTAGGGAACTAATCACTAGGCATATATATTAAGTAATTTACATTTTACATTATAAATTTAAGAGAAAATTACATTTTACATTGCGCATATATTGAGAAAGTACATATTCATTGTTGACTGAATTGCATTAGTTAAAGTGGATGGGAACTGTGAAAAGACAAAATTGCCCCATTCATATATTAGAGACTGAAAACATGATTTCATTTTGTAACTCCAGCGCCGCTCGCCCCCTCGATCTCTCTCCAATCTTCAAAACTGATTTGCCTCGATCTAGGCAGAAAAACATAATTTCATTAATTTCGACCGAAATCGAGAAGATTTAAGTAAGCTTTTCAAAAGGGGGCAATTTTGAAACTTTGAATCATTTTTTTTTTTTTTTTGAAACAGTTCAGTGTTTAGTTTAATGGACTGACTAATCTGAACCGACCCGAATAGTATCTCAAAGGGTGGCAAAGGTCTTCTAATAAGTATTTAACGCGACTGCATTCCTTGAAACTTGAACTCGAGACTTCTAACTACATAGTAATGGACTCCTACCATTCACACCAGCACTTGTTAGTATCTTTGCATCATTTTCCGCGGCGCATTTCTTATGTACTTTAATTTTTATTAACGTCTGACTGACGAATAGCTTTAATTGTTAGTGCATTTAAACTTGACAATTTTTTAATGCAATTTCTAAAAATGCACGATGGAAAATATAATTATCCTCTAAGCCTACATTGTAAAATATAAATTACTCTAGGAGCTAGAAAAAGAGGGAGAGGAGAGATACAGCAGGAGCGGCTTTCTTTGGGAGAGCAAGTATTCCTGATCCGATACTTGTGCCAATAATTAGAGCAACTGCCCCAGCAATGCTTCCTTTCTTCTCAGCTTCTTCATGTGGCTTCTCATCCAATTCTGTGGGATCTTTTCTTGCCTTGATAATTGGCTTTCTTTGGATCAACAGTCTCTTTGGCTTTTGCTGCCATTTGCAGTTACAGGGAAGATAATCACTGCAGGAAACATGAGAACAGGAGAAGCTTGTAGTTAGAATTAAGATTTTGAGAGGCCTGAAAATTTAAAACATAAGGGAGTTACTCGCACTTTTTGTACTTGATAAATGTTGTTGTTTTGATCTCTTGGTGACTTCTTGAACATGATGGAATTAATTGGGCATTTTCGTTGGTTTGGGAATAGAAAGAAGAAGAAGAAGAAGAGAGAGACACTCTCTGCATATCCATGGGAAAAGGAGAAAGAGAGAAGCTGTGGAAGCCAACGGACAACAAATCTGAAGTTCCCCAAATATCTTGGAAGTGGACCCTGGTAGAAAATGATTGAAGTATGCAAAAGCAAGCAAAAGAAGAGGGTCAAAGCAGCATCACAAAAATTTTTTTAATTCACAAACTTTTTTTTAATTCACTAAATTTTTAGGACAGATTATCAGTAGATGTAGTATTAGCTTAATTGTGTTAAAATTTTGGCTTAAAAACATATAAAATTATATTGATTAACAAAATAAAGATTTTAAGGATTTAACCGATTATTAAATTGAAAAATTCAGAAATTTAAGATTTTATCATTTTAACTAGAATTTAACTGATAAAATTAATATTTAATATTAAATGTATACAAAGTTTAATATATATAAAAATTAAGGACTGAGTAATTTCTTGATAATATATTTGACAAATTTAATTACATATAATTTAAGTTTAATAAATGATAATATTAATTAATTAATTAATATGTTGTATTAATGGATATATGTAAGAAATTTAAGTCAAATAAATCAAGTATAAAATACATTATAATTTATATACTCTATATTAGTTTGTATGTCTTTCTTTAAAAGAAAATATGTTTTTATAAGAAACATTGTCTGGAACAAAATAATAAATACAAAATACAATGTAAATTATTTTCTAAAAAAAGAAAAAAGCAGAGAAATAAAATAACTATATAAGTAGCCAAGAAAGTTTTTCAATTCAATACTTTGGCTTAACGATCGAAGTCTGCTTGGGTTCGAGACCTAATAGAGCGCCTCTTAGTGCTTGAAATTTTCAGCAATTTTTAGGCGACATGGCAAGCCTATATTATGCCTCATCGTCGACTTCAAAACCGATCGAATTTTGAAAACTGTTTCTGATTCGACAATTTAGGAGGTGGACCTGTCTGGCAAACTGATTTTTCCCCTTGTTCGGAAGCCGAATAGTTTTGGGTGGTAACTGAACCAAAAATAAGACCGATTCCTAATTTTGCAACTCGAATCAGCTGATTTAATCCCATTTTCAAAACTTTGAACAAAGTAGTTGTATATCATAAACTTTTTTTTGGTACAATTATATATCATAACTTATACATGTATTCAATTTATATGTTACTTTCAATTAAAAAAAATTGTATGCTACTTATTGATCTTAATTGAGCGAGAGACTCGCCTAAATCTTTTTTTATTTTTTTGAACAAAAAAATATATTGTAAGTACGTAGCTCAACATATATGTGAGTTTAAGTTGAATGTTACCCATTTCGTCATCGTTCAATCTCTTTCATAGAGAAAACCCTCCCTCAAGCACTAATGAGATTAGATGAACTTTCTTATGATCAATTATAATGTTAACAAATTTTAAATTTAATATTATATTTTAATATAATTTACACTTAATTAAATGAATAATAGCGTAAGGATTTAAATTTAAACTAATGTGAGTAAATACTGGCCTAAATTTAAGAGTCAAATTTCAACCCATAAATAGGCTGGACTTTATTTTTAGAATTAAATATTGAGGACTTTATTTTTAGGATCATTACAAACGAATCTAATGTTACAATTAAAACCCTCAAGTCAGACTTATTACAATTACAAAACCTTTATCTAATTTTTGTCAAATAATGGATAGAAAAATGGCATAGGACGCATCATTTAGTCTTATGACTGATCATTCTGAAATGATTGGTTATCATTTTTTTTTTCCTTCTAAATCATTCTAAGTTCCTTTATCTAATTTTTGTCAAATAATGGATAGAAAAATGGCATAGGACGCATCATTTAGTCTTATGACTTATCAATGTGAAACGATCGGTTATCACATTATTTGTTTTCCTTCTAAATCATCCTAAATTCATCAAATAAGATAATGGGGGTAGTGCTTAAATTTGTTGGTCCAGAAGTATTGCACTTGTATCTACGGAGGATACGAATAATTTAAATAATTATATCATGATTCACTTTAAATTAAATATTAATTTAATTTCATTAATTATTTCAAAAAGATCTCGAATTTAAGACTTATCTTTAGTACTAGACTACAGTACTGAGTGATTCTTCCTTAATTATTCTTATAGAGTAAATCTTTGTCTTGTATGAGAAACAAAAAAAAATTTGATATGGTAATTTGTTCCACTCTTTTTTACTGTAACGGGAATCATGTAGGAAGAGAAAAAATTTTTATAGGTAATTTTGGAGTTAAAAAAAAAAAAAGCTTGTCGCCTAATGATATGAGTTGAATAAATACATTAGAAAGGAACGAGATACAGTAACTTTTTCTTTTACTATTTTTATTTTGTTAATTCAAATTTATCCCCATCAACTAAAAAAATTATTTTTACAATTAACGGAACTATTACGTTTGAATGAATATACCACTTAAAATAGTAGTTTAGTGATTACTTAGAGTGTTTTCCTCACGTCTGACTTGAGTTCGAGTCTCAGTCTGGACAACAGAGACAATGTTCTTTCTTTAATTGTCAGTTGATCTGCGCACGATATAAATTTCAGACTTGTTAACACTGTGGTCGGTTTAGAGGAAACCTACTTAAATTTAACAATATTCGAAATTCACTTGAACTTAACAGTGTTCGGGTGGTGAGTTCTTCTTAGAAAAAAGATTGAATGAGAATGTTAATAAGTGACCGTTAACATTGATCTCGGCCTCGACTATAAATGCAATAATTCATATACTAGTGATGCATGTTTTTTTGTGTGTCCAAAAAAAGGTTGGCAAGAATATCATTATTCAGCATTACGATTGAATGTTTAATCATAGAGGTTTAAAGATATTGGTTAAATTTGTAATCGACCCTAAAGATTAAGCTATTTTATGCCTCTAATCCTAATTAATATAACCAAATCCGAATAAAGCTTTGTTACTTGACCAAACCAAAAGATTATCTAGATAGTATGCAAATTGTAACAATGAATATGTTTTATATAATTGTAATAAAAAAAATGTAAACTAGAAAAAAAATAGTTTTTTTTGTCCTAATTATTATGATTACAAATGAACAAATTACACTCATTATTATAGTATAGATATTGTCTAGATTACTTTTTGTTTGACCGATCCGAATAATGGTCTGCCAAATTTTCAATTGGACTAAATGCACTTTTAGTTTTTGTTGGTACAATAGCCTTGTGCCAACAACAACCCAATTATCCACCATGCCACAAATTTCAGCATTAAGAAGATTACATCCAACAAGTGGTCTTGTCCAGGTCTTGATAAATACAAGTTGAACTGCTCCCAGCTTTGGGAGATGGTCCTCACAAAAGTTTCTCCAACTCCGACCTCGCTTGAGCAGCTCTTGAATGTCTGACAATAATGCTACATTGTGGTCATTGAGACTCAGGCCATTTACAACAAGATTCACTGCCTCGTTATGAATCTGATTCTGCTATAATATTGATTGCAGTTCCAAGCAGTGGTCAGTCCTTGCCTGCCTCCACATTTGTAGCTCACCCCAAATTGCACGTGAAACCAGATTGCTAATTTTCCAAACTATCCCTTGACAGTCCACCAGAACCTGCTGGTCCAGGATTGCCCAAAGCGCTTCCTTCCACATTGATTTTGGTCCAATTAAAATCAGGCGGCTCCCAACTAATCAATCGCAGGGTCCCAGACCTGATTGAGTGGTCCTCCATTGGAAAAGCACTGCTACAATTTTCAATTGTCAATCCAAATTGATTGGTGAGTATGTCTTCTTCTCATGAATTGTCTTCCCTCTATACATTCTGAGTTCCCAATGAAACATATATTACAGCAAAGTTACAGCAAAGTTGAATCAGTGCATTGAACTTCGAAACTGGCAGCCACTTGCCACCTGATGATCGGCAGGGGCAAGACAATGATAGGGAGTTCACAATTCTTTCTTTTTTTTTTTTTTTTTTTTTCCTTATGTCAAATAGGATTAAAAAGATAAGGGAATCATGAGAATCCCAAATATGGAGATTAGCATCCACAAGAGTTCCTAGATTTGCTAAATAGTTTGCACAAAAATTCCCATGCAGAGTATGATGCGGTAGGAAAACAATAATTAAAAAAAAAAAACGTTGACTTTTCCACCAAAAAATTGTGCAATTTACCATACACGTGAGCCTAAAATTTTTTTTTATTAGTTGGTTGCACTATTATTTTTATTGTAAAATTATATTATTTTCGTTGTAAAATCAGATGCAAAAAATTTTGAAAATTACCAAAAAAAATCTGACATGTGGGTCCCATATTACATGTTTCATGTCTACTTCAATCCAACCTATGACCATAAATTCTATGGTCATCTTTATTTTCCCTTATCCGGTTGAGGGGATAGAGAATTGAATTTGGATTATGTTCAGGAGTAACTAAAGTCTAGTTGGCTACTGTGTAAACTTTTTGAACTTTAACATGATATAACCAAATTCAAGTGGCGCTTGGTGATATTGTAGTTTGACCACAAGAAGCCAAGTCACGACGGTCTAACCCACATTCTACCGAAACATTAATGCAAACAAACAGCTGCTCAAGCAAATTTGTGCAGGGATCTTGTTAAAGAAATTCTAACATGGTTCAACTACTATTTCTGACCAGTATATTGTTTTGGAACTCCCGTTTCTACGAAAGACATCAATGTTCAAGGACTATTAGAAACAGTACCCTACTTTTGTTAGGCCACCAACCATTGTAGCTTTCATGTTCGTTTTAATTATGTACAACTTTTTGTTCCTCTCTTTGAATTTTGGTTCCCAAACTGTTTACTGAAAAAAACATTCAATGAAGAACTGTTTTTGGGAAAATGCCCTCTCATGTTTTTCGACCGACATACTAATGCCTCTTGGTATTTGAATTTTCTAGGAGCGTGAAAGGCAAAATTCTCATCGACGCATTATCATTTAAAAAAGTATGATCAACAAAATTACGATTACGGCATAAATTGGTTAAAATAAATAAACAATTTACATGTTGCTTTACATCATTCACCATTTGTTCTCCCACCAATAGAAGTTAGGACCGAGCTGCTCATTCGGCCATTGTGCCAGGGAGGAGTTGGACTCCTACCTTTAACAAATCTCCCTCCCTCTTTCAGCTTATTGCCCTGTAGAAAAAAGAAAAAAATAATAATAACAAGAAGTTGATCAAGGCCCATGGATGGATTAGGAGTTGGGACCATACTACTAGCTAGGAGTTGAAGACCACGGACCGCTTCTTTCTTCTATAATAATGCCTTCAAGTGGAAGTAATATAATTGGGCCAATGCGGTCCGCTAATAGGCAGCTGCCTCGTTGAGACCTCGATGGTTCCAGGTCAGCTTTTCAAGTATAGGGTCTGACAATCTTGTCTGGTCCAGAATAACTTCAAGGGGGAAGAAAAAAGAGAGAAGGGAAAAGCAAAAAGAAAACAATTTGAAGGCTTAAACTATTTGACAATTGGACCACGTTCCCATCGTTCATATAGTTGGATTAGTAAAAGATTTAGCCTTCTGGTCTTATAGTCAAGGTTCGAACATCACTAAAATCGAATGAAAGGGTTCAGACTTATAGTTCTTTGTGTCTTCTTTAAGTACAAAATTACAATGTTATTTAATAAGGTTATAAAATACGGTCCTTACCTTTTTTTTTTTTTTTTTGTTTTTAAAGAAATTGACATCAGGTCGTTGATCAAACAGCTATTCGCGCCAAATGTCAAGATGAAGGATTGTTTAATGGCGTCTTTTATTTGTTCTCTTTGGTCAATGAGAGTGATGTTAAATATGAGAATTGACAATGCCTTGTGTGCCTATTGGCGATGTGATGCTTTGAAATGGTCCAATTACTATTACTTAATTGGAATCAAATTTGTGCAGCATCTACATCCAAATGGCCACCTCTTGTTGACTACAACCTATCGCCGGATCCCAACAATTATAGCGTTTTCCTCTTCTTCTTCTTCTTACTTTTATTTTGAAGTTTGAACCACTCCCCCCCCCCCCCCCCCCCCTCTTCCATAGCCCAAAGTTGCATAGAATCCAATGATAATGCAATCAATAGGCTATAGAAGTAACCAGGTGGAAGATGTGACATTAGAAGGGGTTGTATGGAGGAATGGGCTAAAGATAAATATGATAAGGACCAGGTAGATGCCAGTTTTTATTTTTAGAAAGATTGTCCCAAAACAAACCAACACGAGGCACTAACAGTACTTTCACTTATTGAACAGAAGGCATAGCCAGAGAGGCTTTGCCAAACTTCGAGAAGAATGGCCTGTCTCGCTGTCGCCCGTAAACGCCCTGCCATTACAGCTTACAAGCCCATTCCCTGCCTCACTATTTGCCAGAAATACATTTGAATATGCACCAAAAAAACGCACGCACGCATATCTTAATCATGTGAATCTATCACACTGCAGTTTCATTTTCATTTATTGTGATTTTTATTTTGTTTTTGTAAATGATTTTTACAATTTAAAAATTGAAATCACAACATTAAACCAAAAAAGAAAAAGAAAACATATATTTTGGTCCACTAATAGTTAACTACTCGAACCTAACAAGTTTAGCTTTGAGAAACCTAACAAGTTTAGCTTAATTGGCTTTAAAATGTGATTTTCAATTCCAGTGTACAAAAAAAAAAAAAAAGAAAATTGGTGATTTGATTAGTCCTATACCAATTACAAAAGAAAATGATTTTCGTAAGAAAAAAATTTCGGGGTACCGAGCTAGTAGCTTTGTGACCCAAATGAAGGAATTAAAAAACAATTTTTTTAGGATATAGAATTTAGGGTTTAGAATTTAGAATTTAGAAATTTACAATAACATCTATTCAAATTTTGATTTTAATTTTAAAAAAAATAAAATAAAATATTGATCGCGGTGCTACTCGATATACGCCTAGTTGTGCCTTTTTCGTAAAACATGCCCCCATGACCATGAGTTGTCTATGCTAATTGAGTAGAGCAGGTTTTGTTTAATCTTCGCCGTAATTAGTGGATTGATTGCACCATCAAAAGTTCTTCAATCTCTTAATTATGAAGATTAGATACCAACCAACAAAACAAACAGTGGTGGCCATGATTATCCTAGTACAAAACAACTTTTAGCCATTTTTATGGACAATGCTCATGAAAGAGAAAAATAACCACCTGTTAAGAGATTACGGGACAAAACTCCATCAGATTCTAGGAGTGATTAAGACCGAATATTCAGTTCACTTGAATAAACGGCATTATCATTGATTACCAACTAGTTTATATGCAGTTCAGCAAAGATGACGGCTGATGAAAACTAATTTTTTTTTTTTTTTTTTTGAATTTTAGCATCTAAAAATTACATTAAGTTTCGTCTAATTTAATTCAAATTTTTGTCAAATCTTTTAACACGAGAGCTCTCCAAATATTATTTTTTTTCATATTTAAAATTTAATTCGATATCTAACTTACTTAACGAGTATTAAATCCGATTCACTCAAATTAGTAGCCGTTGGTGGCGGTTGAAAACTAGTACAAATTAACAATGTCAACATGAGATGATGCTTTACTCTTGTTTATCAGACTGTCTAACATGGATTACAACGAAGATTTGACAGAACTGGCTTGCCAACCGTTAATTATGAGCAATTATAATGGCTCAGTGGGTGTAGTCACTTAAAAGTTTTTCTAGACGAAAATGATTTACATACTTAACAAATAAATAATACTTTGTAACAATAAATATATTTGATATTTCATGATTTAACTTTACTAATATACCACTATTTATAATAATTTAATAGTTAAAAGATTTGTTTTTATTGTAATAATTATCGATCTAAATTCTTATCAAAACATTTAGGAGACCTTGTTGCTTACAATGATGTCTTTCTCGTTACGAATAATTGTATTCAAGAAGTTTGGGCCCATGATCATTAGTTCATCTCCTTTTAATTATCTCTTACAAACATTCACTAGTATCCAGTACTTATGTGGTTAACTGGTTATGCCATAAGATTACTAGATGGCATTTGTTATCAGTATTGAGGTTTCTCTGAAATATAATCTCTCAACCTCTTATCCTGGTTATCCTTTTTCTTTTCTTATCATTTTATTTATTTATTATTATTGCCATAAGAGAGCATCTGCTATCTTTCAAAAGTTATACAGAGAACTGGCACGACTTATATGTTTAATTTATATTAATATATTATATAAATAAAATTATTTTTATATTTTATAATTACATTTTTAGAATATATATTTTATAAATAATATTGAGACATTTCTTACTTAATTTCAAAATTTTTTAAAAAATTATTAATGTTCGCTAGATAGTAAAAGAAATGTTTAAAATATTTTTTTATAAGTGTTAATATTAATGAAAATTTAAAGGGAAAAAAATATTATGTAAGAGTTGGAAAAAAAATGTTGTGCTAATATAAATATTTCTAAGATAGAGATACAAATCTAACTCATGCAATCAGTAAAAAAAAATCATAAAGTAGTATAAATATTTTTTAATAGTAATTTAGTCTATATAAATTATTTGTAACATTAAAATGTTTGAAATATTTATTAATGTTTGCTAGAGAGTAAAAAATGTTTGAAATATTTTTTATAAGTGTTAATATTAATGAAAATTTGAAGCTAAAAAAAATATTATTTAAGAGTTATTAGAAAAAAAATGTTGTGTTTATATAAATATTCATGAAAGAGAGGTAAAAATCTAACTCATATAGTAAGTAAAAAAAATAATAAATTAGTATAAATATTCTTTAAGAATAATTTAATCCATATAAATTATTTATAATATTAAAAGTAAAAAGTACTCGAAAAGTAGTTTTGAACTACTTTTTAATTAGTTGATATTAGAAAGTCATAAAAGAAGATAAGCAATTCTAACAAAAATATAAAAAAATTTATCAAATACTTGAGAGTTGACCAGTAAAAATCAGTATCTAAAAGTTAAACCAAACGTCCTCATAATTATTACTTCTTATATATTTGTCACATAAGTATTGCTAAATTGGTTTTGTCAAAAATTTACTCATACATTCTTACATTCAACATAGAAAATTTCCTTCCCTCATACATACGAGAAATTAATTAATGACAAGTTAAACATTATTTATTATTAACAAGTGTCTCACTGTCATCCATTAACATTTTCTATATTACAATTACAGAAATTTTTTATTTGAATTTTATTTTTAGGGGACAAACTTCTTTTAAGAAAAAAAGAAATAACAATGAACAAAATTTTTAATCATTATTAGGGTAAACTTACGGAACAAAAATAGAACATAAGAAGATGCATTGCTTAATTTTCTTTTTTCTTGTATCACCATTAGCTAAACTGAAGTTGTGAAAACGAGTATCTGGCAGTATAAAAGTATATAGCTAGAAGAACTGACCATAAACTTATCTGAGCGATATCATTTTGGGCTTATAAAGAAAAAAAAAAAGAGCATAAATAATAAGATTTCAAAAAAAAAATTTATGATGATGATAATGATATCCACATATTGAATTTATTTACATGTTACTGTCATAATTATTGCATTTTTTTACATCTTATTGTACATTGTTTTATGTATATATATATATATTACTACCTTTTTTTTTTAACACTTGTTGAATATTTTTGTTATAATTATTGTTCATGCTGATATGTTTTAATTAAATTAAAAATTTCAATTTTTTATTATATAAAACCCAGGCACTCTATAAAGGCTTTGTATTTAATAAGACCCCTATTATGACCAGTAACTTTCAACCGAAAGAACACAAAGTTTCACTGCATTTATTTTTTGAATCGAAGTTCCACTGCATTTATGTCCCATAGTAAATTTTTCATGAAAATTATTGCTAAGGATTTTAATTTTGTGCACACAGCACACATTTGTTGGTCATTCAATTAAGAAGTCGTACTACGCAATAACTTGACTGGAGAATTGCGTGCGAATTAATGCATTAGATAGATGCCTCTTTAAAACCTATTTTGATTGTGTTTTCAAACCACTCAATATAATTTTATTCTCCTAAAACGTGCAAGCAAGAATAATCACGAAATAAAAATAACCTCCTTAGTTTATGAAAAGAAAGCGGTACTTAACAAATTGACAAGAGCGATTGCTGCTAAACGATGAGGCCTGCCACCATGACGTATGAGTATTTTCTGCATTTTAGTATTTGAAATCAAATAAAATGGTAGATAACTTTTACTTATCACACAAAAATTATTTTCTGTTTCAACTTATATTTAAAATTTTTATATGATATTCAGTAATTACCCAATACATTATCCCAATTAATAAGTATGAATTTTTTTAAAAATATTTATTTTGATTTTGATATTTACATCTTCATCGAATAATTAGGCATGGGAAGTTACGAGTCTCTGTCACACACAGCTTCCCGCTGTTGGGGCAAATGGGCGAATGACCACCGAACATTGACCCACATCACTACGTACAATACAACCAATAATCTTCAGGAAGATGTCAGAGAGATTGGATCAGAGACAGAGGAGGGGGCATAGAGTGAGGTGGGCGGAGTGAATTTTACCTGGTTACTGTATTTGTTCCGAAAAAAGTTATGGTGTGAATATAATTAATAAAAAATTATTATTTATTTATATAGTCACTAAAGTTTTTTATATACCAACTCTATTTAAATATATACTGAGATTTTTTAATTAAAAGAAAGATGTGAATTCTGCACGGAACCTACACTCGTTATGTTCGTGCGTGTCTCTTATCTGAAATACTGTGGTTAGACCTTGTCTATGTACGTGAGATACGTGTATGGTCGTCATGCAAATGGCAGACCTTCGAAAATGTGGGACCCACTTTTACCCCCAAGCCCAATCAAAATTCTTGGGGCATCAAGAAAAACAAAAAAAAAAGAAAAAACTTCGCACAATTAGTGCGTCTCCATTGTTTTGCCGACGAGGGTGGCGCGGGGGCCCACGCGTCTAGGAGGACAACAAAGGCGGGAGGGGGACGGACAGGGGAAAAATATAAAAATAAATATATTTATGTTTTTTTAATATTGCAAATTTGGGAGTTGATCACGGACAGACAGTGAAAACCGAATCTTGACGTCGGATTAAAAAATAAAAACCGGGGAGCAAACCGTACGACACGTAAGCATCTGGCCGTTGGTAAACTTTGACAATTTGACTGCCCGTGCCTCTACTAATCTGAAGTGGACTTATTAGATAATTAGGAAAAAAATTGGTTGAGGGGAGATTCAGGAGAAAATAAGTGGTGGGTCTGATGATTTGGTTTTTTTTTGTTTAACTCGGAAAAATACTACGGCCTATGGTTAAGACGATGCGACTTGCAAACAGTAAAAATATTTTGTGTACGTTATTATTAAATTTTAAAAAATAAATAAATTATTAAATTAATTATATATCTTTTATATGTTATAAATTATTTAATTAAATAAGCACATCTTATATTTAATTATACACACATCATAAATATTTTTAAAAAAATAATAAAAAACGTGTGAAACTTAGACCCATTTCTCTGCCCCGTCTCAATCCTCCCTCCCAGAAGCTAAGCCAAGGTGTGTAAGGGGATTCGATTCTTCTCATCCTTAAATATACGTATAAAAGTAATTAAAACATAATAATTATAGATAAATATTAATTTTTTTAATTTTAAAAATAAAATTAAAAATTTTAATCAGATTTAAGATTAAATTCACCTTTTTAATTAAATTTAGTACTTAAATTATAATTTAAGTAATATTTAAGGTAAAATTATAATTTATAAATTTTTTATTTTTATTGAACCGGTCCGACTAGTCTGATTTTCACCAATTTTTACCAATTTTAACTGATTTTTGATTAATTTTCACCAATTTTTTTCAGTCCGATTCACCCCTCAAAATTCACTTAAACCTACCCAGACTTCCAATCAATTACCAATTCAACCAATCCGATCGATCGGTCTGGACCGATTTTCATAAGAATGGATGGGCTTGAAGCGGCAAGCGGCCACATTCCACATTTATATAATTATATATATAATAAAGATTTGAGGGAGGGGAGAGCGAGGGAGAGAGATAAAAAGATAGACAGAGAGAGAGAGAGGTAGAAAAAGTGTTTGATTTGCATTTGTTGAAGATGTCCTCGAGGTTTTAAAAAAGATTATTACAAAAACATAAAAAAAACAGACATGCTCTGCGGCTGCTGCGTACTTGCCTCCTCCTGTACCACCTCTGTCTCTGGTCCTTTGGCTTCTTTCGTGTTTTGTTTTTGGTGATGCGCTTGTTGTTGTTGGTCACGCCTACTTTCTTTGTTTGGTTGGCTGGTTAATCTCTGTCAGTCTTTACGATCAATAGCCTACAAAAATTTCTCACTAATAACGTGCTCTCTGTTAAAAGGTACAATTAATACATAAGGTACACACATCCCGCGCACAGCAGCAGTGGCATACATATCCAAACCCAAGTGAAGAGCTTTTTTATTTATTTATTTATTTTTGTTTCTTCTCTCCCTTTTTTTTTTCTCTCTTATTTTTTTCTGGTAAAGAATGATTGGGCTGTAGGCTTTTTTAAGTGGGAGTAGTGAAAGCGAGAGTGTTTGGGTAGCAAGATATTCCCAGAAAACCAAAAATAGGAAAGCGCTATTTTCTGATGATGTTGCTGGAAGGTTGAGAGATTATTATATCCAAGCCAAACAGCGAATTGAAGACGCAGAAAAACGTTAATTTCTTGCCAAACAAAACATCTCTTCCGAGGAATCTTTGTAGGAAAATATGGCGTGCAATCAGCCGTCGATAATGCAAGAACCGAGCATCGATACCGACAAGCTCAGCTACGAAATCTTCTCGATCCTTGAAAGCAAATTCCTGTTCGGGTACGACGATCAGAAGCTCTGGATTCCCAAGCAGATATCCACGGCGCCGCCGCTGCCGGCGGAGCCGAAACCCGAGCCTCTAGCCTCGGTTGCAACCGACGATGCCAACAGCGTCTCGGCTATCAAGAACCAGCGAGGCAAAATCTGCATTCTCTCCATTGACGGTGGCGGAATGAGAGGGATTCTCCCCGGAAAGGCTTTGGCGTATCTGGAAAACGCGCTGAAAACCAAATCCGGCAATCCTGATGCCAGAATCGCCGACTATTTCGACGTGGTGGCCGGTACTGGCATCGGCGGCATCTTCACGGCCATGCTTTTCGGCACGAAAGATCATAGCCGTCCGATTGTGGAAGCTGATGATACGTGGAGGTTGCTAGCTGACCACGGCAAAAGATTTTACCGTTCTGGTAACGGCAGCGGCGGTGGCGGCCGAGGCTTGGCGCGGTTTTTTAAAGGCGGTTCGACCGCCGGAACTGCCGGTCTAGAAAAGGTCTTGAAGGAGAAGTTCACGGAGAAAGGTCGGGACTTGACCCTCAAAGATACGTTAAAGCCGGTTTTGATTCCGTGTTATGATCTTTCAAGTACGGCGCCGTTTCTGTTTTCAAGGGCCGATGCATTGGAGACCGATAGTTTTGACTTCCGGCTCTGGGAGGTCTGCCGGGCAACGTCGGCGGAGCCGGGTCTATTCGAGCCGGTTCAAATGCGGTCCGTCGACGGTCAGACTAAGTGCTTGGCGGTTGACGGTGGACTGGCCGCCATGAGCAACCCGACGGCGGCAGCAATCACGCACGTGCTGCACAACAAGCAAGAATTTCCATTCGTAAGAGGGGTTGAGGATTTGCTAGTGTTGTCGCTTGGAACAGGTCAGCTTCTTGAGGTCAGCTATAACTACGAGCAGGTCAAAGCTTGGAGGGCCAAGCACTGGGCTCGACCCATGGCTCGAATTGCGGGTGATGGTTCGGCTGATTCAGTGGACCAGGCTGTGTCCATGGCTTTTGGTCAGTGTCGGAGCAGCAACTACGTGAGAATACAGGTATGGGCAAATACCAAATAGACTTGTGGCCCTTTTTTTGGTTGTATTTTGGCAATCTTTTTTGTTTTTTTTTTTTTCTCTGCACCGTCCAATTTGGATGTGGATTTAAATGTAGGCAACTTGTAATAGTCATTTTTCTGGTTCAAGCCAGGCTGGTAAGGGGTTTAAGCCGATTGTCCTTTTCCAGGAATAAATGGACACAACTCAAATTGGCATAAAGTCCATGAAGAATACTTAGCTGGGGGGGTTTGGGTTTATGCAATTAAATGAATGCGGTGTTTTCTAGCCTATCTTAGGCCTGTCTGTGTGGATAGTGGCAAACAAGTAGCAATGGAATGTTTTTCCGGGAAATCCCATGAATTGTCCACTGAGATAAGATGTTGTTTTTGTCAATGCTTGGATTTTGTTGGCCTGGAGACTCGAGTAATTGTTGGTCTTGGTTTTATGGTTAACCAGCATAATTTCCTCTGCTAGTGGTCTAAATGTCGGTGATTATTGCTTCATAATATGTCACTTTAAGCTTAAATAAGAGGAGAATTTGGTAAGCTTTTGCTATTAGTTGGTTTCCTTGACTATTAGTTCAAATTTTCAAATTGCTTTGACGTGAAAATTCATGCTTTCTTCTTTTGAGAAAAAAGACAAGAGGCATTTGGTTGATGACTCTTTATCAACTTCATTTTTTCCCCGTTCATATATCGGAGGTGGTGACTGATTCACGCCCTACTCGGCCACTGTTTGGATTTTACTGCCAATTTTAAAGCTAAGATGCGACCTGCAATTGCAACTTTTAGGAAAACAAACAGTGCTGGTCGGTTTAAAGGACTTTTGTTGTGTTCTTTTTACCTATAAGTAGGTAGCAAGTGGCTAAAGACCTGGGGTTTGCATTGCCTTTAACGGCCGGTATAAATGACTGCCAGTGAATCGTCATTCGTGGCCTGCTATTGTATATTAATTAAAAAAAATTAGCCACTGTATCTATACTTAGCTTAGCTTAGTCTAGCTTAGCTTTTATTATTGGTGTCATTTGTGTTATGCTTTATTTGCTGTCAAATTTTGCTAATTTTCTACCGCTTTATTATTGGTGGGACATGGTTTCTAATTTACTAATTTTTTACTGCTTTGCATAATGGCATTAATTTTCTAATTTTTTGAACCTATGGCAGTAATTTTTCACAGCAATAGGAAAGGAGGCTGTCGAAATTAAAGTTCATATACATCTCTTTCCTCTCATTTTTTCCAGAAATAGTTGAGATTTAACCCAACAAATAGTATGAATTTATTGGAGGCAAACTACACTTAGTTTGGCTTAAAACAAAAGTCTATAAATAATAATAATAGAGGATTGGAATTAGAAATTAGACGTCATCTTCTTTCAAAGGAAATTGATAGGCAGATTTCTAGTGAATCTTTCTAACATAGCCGAAATTTAGACAACATTGGTCCAAACCCCTCCTTTTTTTATCTTGCCGGTTTCATTTATCTTGGTATTTGCTTGCCTCATGTAACGCTATAAAATAAAATGCATGAACTTTAACCTGTACCGATTGACCTGTCTTGTTTTTGCGATCGAGTTCACTTCAGGTGGTCTATTTGTTCTGGTTCAGCATTTAATCTGATTAGTGTCATTCATTCTTATGTGACAGGCAAATGGGTCCAGCTTAGGGCGGTGTGGGGCAAACGTTGACACAGACTCAAGTCCTAACAATGTGAAAATGTTGATTAGAATAGCAGAGGATATGTTGAAGGAGAAAAATGTAGAATCGGTGCTCTTCGGGGGCAAGAGGATTGGAGAGCAAAGCAATTTCGAGAAACTTGATTGGTTTGCCAGTGAACTTGTGCTTGAGCATCAGAGGAGGAGCTGCAGAATTGCTCCCACTGTTGCCTTCAAGCAAGCTGCCCACAAAGTCACGTACGTTGCTGCTCAAGAATTTGTCTAGAGATAAACCAAACAAGAAAAATGGTATGCTTTTCCTTTCCATTCTATTTTTCTTTCCTTTTATTTAAATCGCATTATGCTCTGTCTAAAAATGGCCTCTTAGGGGACCCTACACATGATGGGAGTAATCAAGTTAGGGAAGCTTTTCTTATTATATATAATATGAACTGAAAATTGAAGGGGACAGCATTAAAATCATAAGCTCCAAAAAGCTCAGAGCCATATATTATTATAATTTGCTTTTCTGTGAATATGTGCTGAAGCAATTAGTGACCGTGATTTTTTCAGTCATAATTGTACAGGAGTGACCCAGTTGATGATTAGTGGGAATCTAAATTGCCTTTTGAATATAAAAATGTCCTTATCTGCCTAACCAATTGAACAAATTCAGCTCACCCATTTAACTAATCCTGCCTAAGTCCTGACCACGCGCGGTCCCTTGGCACATCCAAGTCGGGTATATTGAGTCGCATTGCCCCAACTGATCAAACTTTGTCCAACCCAACTTTTCTTCTGCTTTCTCTATTTACGTCCAATAGTGAGGTTCCTAAGCAAATAGACAGCAATTAAATAGTCTTTTGAACATAGAGATGTCCTTATTTACCTAACCAATGAACAAAATTAGCTCAACCATCTAACTAATCCTGCTTAAGTCCTAACCATGGCGGTCCCTTGGCACATCCAAGTCATTTATATTGAGTAACATTGCCCCAACTTATCAAACTTTGTCCAACCCAACTTTTCTTCTGCTGTCTCTATTTTTGTCCAATAGTGAGGTTTCAAGCATTGGACAGCAATTAAACTACACAAGCAGAATGCAGGGAAATAGCTCCAGAATTGTCATTCAGTGTGGGCTCTCCTGCTGTCATTTTCATTCACTCATTCAAAAAGAACAAATCTTGTAACAACCGGTTGTTACAGTGGCTGTTTTTGTTTTTCTCTTGACTCTGCATTATGAAAAGTTGAGATATACAAAAACTATACAAATAGGGATGTGGGGAAGATAGTCCCCACTGCTGTCGGTCTACCGACACTGATTATTGCCATGGATTAGGGAATATCTTGATACATTTTATTGGACCATAGTTTTCCCTGGCTTTTTGGTCCTTTGGGTGTGGATCAACTCATTGAGGTAGGCGTCCAGGGGCATATGGATGTCCATAAATTTGATACCTCTAGAACGAGTTCCTTCGTTATGATACTTTCTTTGGCTGTTGGGGCAGGTCTACTATCATTACACCTAACCCCAGTCAGGTGGTTTATGAATCATTACATCAGTTTAAAACTTTGAATCATTCTAAATTTAAGTTCTCAACCTAGGTTCTATTTGGATAAACGTCCCAAGTCTTACTAAATTGTGAGCTACGGGGTCACAATAGAGTACCTTCTCGTTCCTTTCATCTATTTGCAAAGTAATAAAGATAATTTATATGATATGTAAAAGAAAGTCATGTTTTGGTGTAACCCACATATGACAGGACCCTCTTAATAAATCAAAGGAAATTAAAAAAAAAAAAAAAGTTCACTACACTTTTACTGAAAGTAATTAAGCCCTGTTCAGATGTTAGAAAGAAGAGAGCGCGCGAATATATATGGTCAAAAGTAATTCCGAGATTCCACAGTTGATTTGTTATTTACCTTTTCTTTTTCACATTTCATGTTTACCTTATTGCTTTATTTATAGAGAATAAATATACACCTCTAATTGTCTAATTATTTGATAAAGGCCAAGGTCAAAAGAATTGGCAACGGATTTCGAGACTTTGAGCTTTGCGCTTGTTGCTGTCTCTTGTTTTACCCTTTTGCATCTCTTTTGCTGAGTATATGTACTTTTTAATTACTTTCTTTGTTTTACGTTTTAGAGTAAATATAGTGTTTAAAAATAATTTATTTATTGGAAATGCAGGTAAAAAATAAAAAATAAAAAGAAAGACCAGGAGAAAGAAAGGACGAACAGATGTCAGATACATAGATCAGCCTTTACTTTAGAAAGCAAAGATTGCAAGAGAGGAAGAGAAGTGTAGGAGTTGAGTGAAAAGGACAAATGGTACATTAAAAAGGTGAGGAGATCCTAGTGGGATACTCTGCCTAGCAGAGGACAGGCATTGTGTTGTCCATTCCAACTATCTACAATGGAAGGAACCAAGAAAAAAAAAAAAAAAAAAAAAGGGAAAGCAAATATGAGTTTTAAGCTTTTGAACTTGGAGGGTCAAAGCAAACATCAGGTGTGAACCTTTTGGTGTCAAAATTGAGATTTTTATAGTGGGAAAACTGCCTCCTATTTCTTCGATTGTCTGCCTTTTGTATTATCTTTTCTTTTTGTGGGTTCTTTTAAATTTGCCTTTTTCAGCCTTAGCCTCAAGAAACTTGAGTGGGCTTCTTTGTTGTGACACCCCAGAAACGTAGTCAAACTTGGTTGTTGTGTCTTTTTTTTTTTTTTTGGGGGGGGGGGGGGGTGTGGAGGGGATAATTTTTCCCATTTTTTTTCAAATTTAGTGGTGATTGTGAGGAAGATAAGGAGTGGCCAGAAGCCTTTTAAGCAACCTCCACCACATCTTCTAGGAATGGGGTAGAGGAATGGGCCAATACACAAAACCTTTTGACGCTTGTATCTTCATCTTTGACAAAGGATTTGGTGTTTTATGTTTGATCTTTGGAACTTGTTCATGATGTTACTATGATTGTTTAGAGCAAAGAAATTGAACCCTTTTTGTAAGATCAAGATTTTCTAGCTATTGAGTTCTGTCGGTTGATATGTCTTTTTTTTGGTTTTTTTGTTGGGTTGTGATTGCTGAATTGACTATTACCAAACGATTTGGCATGTTTTGGCATGTACTTGGATGGATGGCGAAAATTCCTTATGAAATTGAAAACATTAAGCACCTTCCTTTTCCGTTGTTCGTGTTGTAGTTATCACAAAGTGCGTTTGATAGGGGATTTTGTGGCTTCATTCCATTATTCAGCTTGAAAGCGACGACTAAATTGAATTATGGAAAATATTTTATTAAATTTGAATTGAAGTGTTTCTAATTCTTTTCTCCTCTTAACATGATAACATCAACCACTAGAAATTAAAAGAGCTTCAGATCAAAAAAAAGAAATTAAAAGAGCTTTCTTGAAAGAGCAGCCATCCTCACCTTGCGTCATAAACCTTCGTAAAATTCTAACAAATGACATATTTACATCTGTTTATATTTTTTATAATTAATTTTAATCAAAATTCACATTCAAGCCTTTTAATTATAAAAACAGTTAATGAATATAACTCATGGATAATCAACGTCAATTTACCTTTGCACTGGAACATGCACATTAATTGAGGACAGTTTTTTAGCCCTCATTAGTCTTCGATCGAGCGAACAGGATTAGTCACTAACACTTCGAACGCAGTAACAAATCCAGCAGCGTACGAAAGGGGATCCCTTTGGTGCCATTTCTCAGTTTTTTTTTTTTTTTTGGGGGTGTAAATAATGCCAGAAGAACAAAAAACTAAAAGTTAAAAACTTAAATAAAAAAAAAAAAAGCAAAAATAACTAGCCATCCCTTGGAATGACGACACTAATTATATCTTAGAATAGACGATCTCTTATCTGACAGAAGTGTATCTAGAATAATATACCGACCGGAGTTAGAAGCTCCTATACCAGCAGCCTGCGAAACGGGATCCCTTTGGTGCCGCTTCTCAGTTTTTACCCAACCGTTTTATCCCCATTGCTTTCTGAAAAAGAGGTGATATGATATGTTCCAAATGAAAACTCACAAATTGCAATATTATGCTTACTAGTTGCAAAACTTTATTTTGTCAATTATAATTATAATTTATGATAGAAAACACAATTGTATTAAATGATTATAATAACAACCGTATATTGTGATCTAGTGGTTACGCACCGAATGTGCCGACTTTCGGATTCTGGATTTGAGTGTAGTCAGGGTGTGCGGTCGGACTAAACGTACACCCTCATCTCTAACATGATAGACTGAACTTGGTTGAGTCTTGTGTGGTCTGCTCTCTCATAAACTCAACACTCAAACAAGTCTGAATCAGTTAGGTAATAAAAACAGTGCAGTTCCCCTTGATAAGTTTGGGCTGAGCACCACCCTTCTAAATCCATTTTACAAACCAATCTAACGAATAATATTATACAGTGTTGTGTTTTGTATACGAAACACCTCAAATATGTTACATCGATCCGATCTTCCTGATGGAGCGAGATTGGCGTTACCAAGCATCTCCCTCCATCACGCATCACGTGTAACCAGTAAAAATTTAAAATCGTTTGTTGAGCTAATGAACCCAGTAAAATTACAATCGCAAAAAATAACGTCCAATCAAGGATATGAAATCACAATTATGCGATATGTCACAAATTAAGAGACAATTAACTCCGGTTCGGTAGGCTTTTAATTCTTTTGAAAAAGGAGTCCACCCCCACCAAATTACAGCATAATAATAGCGTTTTGTGGAAATGAAAAGCATCATTTGATATAGTAGTTTAACAGTAATTTGACATATTTTTCTTACATTCGATCAAAATTTGAGTTTTAATTTACGTAAATGGAGACAATGTTACTCTTTAGACTGTCAGTAGAATATTTATGTGTACACGGTATAGGTTTTATACTTGTTAATACTGTAATCAATTTAAAAGAGTTATTTTCGGTCTTAACAGTACTTAAGTGATGAGATTCTTTTCTATACGAGAGATTAAATGAAAATAATAATAAATAACTTTTAGTTTCAATCTACACATACGATAATTTATATGTTAATTATACATATTTTTTATGGTTAAAAAAAAGCATGGAACACTGATGATAAAGTTGTACGATGAGTGATTGATTGTTTAATTTCATTCAGGCATACCCTATGGTCCAAAGTCCAAACATTTGATGCTTCCCGTCTGATCGCACAAAGAATTTCCTTTACGTGTACGCCCTTTTGTTTGTTTCGCTAATACGCTTGCTAGCTAACACGATGAGATTTTTTTTTTAATGGTTGGATAAAGGTGGTGTCTTATAAACTTTTTAGGGAAATTTATTGGAATTTTTTATTTAAGGTCACTTGGGTAATTTATGCCGACAAGAGTCCGACTAGCGTTACTAAACTGTATTTGATTTCATAGGTTAAAAAAAAAAAAATTTAACTCAAGTAATCATTTTGGTAATACTTGAACCCTAGCATTTCTCATCCAGAGGGCAAACTTTTACCAATTTTGGACTACGAGAGAGGTGGTGATGAGATGTTTGTTATGGCTATTTTCAGCCATAAATCTCTCATATCTTTTTTAGGCTGATATGGCTATAAGCCAACTTGCCGGGCGAAAAAGCAAAAGTAAACATAGCTTTAGAGACAAAGCAACAAAGAGTTCCATATTAATCATTTGATTAAATTACGTAAAGACATCAAACAGGACCTAATATCTAATTACCATATTCTCATCACATGGTGGTATTGGTCGGTTGTTACACCAAAAATCAGCTTAGCTCTTGAATTAAGTAACAATATCGATGGCTAATTCTGAAGCTTTAAAATTAAACAAGCTTGCATGCAGCATATGCAAACACAAACATACATATATTCATACATATAACTTAAGAGCATTAAGAGTAGGTGATGAGTAGGACCACCCTAATAAATTGATTAATTGCTAGCATGTAAGTCCATTTTATTTTTCACGGTCCTTATTAAAGATTGTTTCACAGGGAAACAGGGAATGTCCATTTCTGTCATTTATCCCTTTTAGGCCATTGTTTATTTTGTTTTGGTCACCCATCCTGCATATTAATTGACGTTTCTTCTCAACAAATTTTCAGAAAAAAAAAAAAAAAAAAGACCGTTCTTTGTCCTGCAATTTTTCTGATTCCCGTATGCGACGTGCATGAGTGAGGCATTTGAAGTAGAATAGATTCCGGAAAATCTCTCTCTTGTAAAAATATGATACTGTCTTCTAAAAAAAAATGATCAATTCCGGTAAATTTCACATTACCACACATACGGTAATCTACCATGGGTGGGTTGCCACCTAATAAGAATGTTGATTTATATTTAGTATAATTTTACTCTCTAAATAATCAAATTGTAAAATAAATAGTGATATTTAAATTAAAACATTATAAGGGTATTCATGTCATTTGAAATAAGAAAATGAAGATTCAAATTTATATTAATTATTTTCACACCAAACATAGAAATATCAAATTATGACGTTAATTCCGAATACAACGATCTCACATCTCGACATAAAATCCTAATCTCACATTTCTATCATCCAAAAATGTTGACAATAATTTTATCTATTTTACTTATAACGCCCCCTTAGCTTGGTTTGTTCTATAATGTAATGAGACCTAACTTTTTTTACGAAAATATGCTTTATTTTATATTATTTTTTTTAGCATCATTAAATTATTGAAGTGTTACCCTTACGATCATTACCTAATTGGGCTCTTTTCATTCCTTATTCGTAGATTGTCCCTACTTTCAAGGATCATTATGTTTGTAGAGTGCTGCAAATAATACAGCATGTGATGATACAAGTATTGTGTGTGTTTTTTTCATAATCATCATGATAATGTTTGCCATTCGAAGCGTGGGGTTACCTATACGTGTGCATATAATTAATTAGTTCCCCTTTAAATATCCAAACCCCTTTAATTATATGGACTAACACGATACTAGTACTAGTTGTACATCAAGATCAAATGGTCTACAAATAAAATATACATATTAACAAAAAAAAAAAAAGCTTTATCTGTAAGATCGTCTCAAGTCTCTTCGAAGAGCTCAAGGATCTAACCTCTTTAAAAGAGTAATGATAATCATTTCAAAAACTATATTATGAAATATCCTAAAATATATAATTATATAAATAATAATTAATTTTTTTTTATTTAACGGTGTTAAAAAAATTGATAATTCTTTCTATAATTATATATTTCAAGATATTTCATAACACGATTTTCGAAATATTTATCATTACTCTTTAAAGAAAGAGTTCATTTATATGGTTGTATATTATGTAGCGCTAAAGTAGTTGTACAGTTGATTTGATTGCATCTAACAATTTATCATTTTTTAAAAAAATTTAATTATCCAACTGTCTATATTACGTTAATCTTACTTAAAAAATTCCACCAAATATTTCTCTAGAAAAAATTTGAAAGAGATGGCTTATTTTGACGAGGAAGAGAGAAACAATTGAGCAAAGAAATTGAAACCATAAAATATTCTAAGCAAAAGAATATTTTATCGTTGGGGAATTGTATCGACTATGGAGTTAGTTCGGCGGATGACCAAAACCGGTATTAATGTAGGTTATACCATACCCTAGAGAATGGAATTTACAAATCCTAAATATTTTGGTGATGTGAACTATTGAGGATGACCATAACGAGAAAGAAAACAATTTATAGAACCATGTGGGCAGTTTTTTTTTTTTTTTTAAATTACTTGCCGTGATTGTTAACCAGCTTGTTCTTTCTTGCACGCATGAAATTAAGCACAGTGATGCAAATCCAGTTGCTGCTCGATACCGTTATCAACATATATCGAACGTTGACTTTCGTTTTAGATGAAGTTAATAAGGTGACGAAACTTTGGCCATCAAATAAATTGTTGATGTTCTTTCCCCAAGTCGAGGAATACATCACTTCTTAGGGATAGTTTTTAGGGAAATCTTAAGTGCACTGAGGTTTTAGTGCACTGGGTATGCAGAATGTATAAAAAATTAATGATTTAAAAAAAAATTATATTAAGAGATATACACACTCGTTAAAAAAAATCTTTTTGTATTGTCTTTTAAAAAGAAATTCGAAGGAAAAATTTTTTTTAGCAAATTTTATATATCATTTATACTTTACATTTTAAAATAACATCGATATAAATTTTAATTTTAATTTTTTTAAAAAAATAAAATTTTTTATTATCTTCCATATAGGTACCGAGCTTTTGCTCAGGACATGTAGTTGAGTTTTAGTTTTTATATGGAAGTTATAAGTTTTTTCTACTTAGTTGTTGCTTTGTATGCGCGCGCGCGAGAGAGAGAGAGAAAGAGAGAGAGAGAGGGTGATTCTGTGTATGGGTTATGGGTAAGAAGCGATGCTCAAAAGTCTTTTTTTTTTTTTTTTTTTTTTTTTTTAAGACAATGACATATAATTTGATTAGAATGACTTAAATTCGTAAAATTCAATTCAATTATATCAATTTCTTTGATTGGTATTATAATTTTTAAAGTACAAAATTTTAATTGAATTCTCACATTTAAAAATAAACTTATATGATAAAATTGATTGCTCAACCATGATGGTCTTTTTCTTTATTTATTTATTTATTTTTTGCGGCACTGAACCACAATGGTTAAGAATTAGGTAGAACTGAATTTAATTCATTCTACCACTTGAAGAACAAAATAATTATGCTCAATTTATTTGTTAAAAAATTTGCACCAAATGACAGGGTAAAATGAATTGTGCTCAATTATAATTAAATTCTATCATAGAATTGAATTGAATTGAATTTTATAAAAACTTGATTCCAAACTAATTATTAAATCAAATGAATTTTATATTGCTACTCAAGTTTCCCAAGTAAATAAATTTACGAGGCGAAGGAGGAATTAGTTGGAGTCAAGAGATTATATTGTACGGCCTTGCAAGTTAATTCGTCCAATTGAACCAACGATGTCAGAAAGGTTACAAGACTGCATTAGCCTCGGCCCCAGGCCCACAACTTTCTGTCCGCAGACAGAACGTCGAACCAAATCCTCAATCCAGCCCGACAAAACTCGCTCTTGGAGGAGAAAGACAAAACTGTATTAGATTAAAAAAAAAAAAAAGTTGAGTATTTGTTCAATTAGTTGAGATAATTGTCTCTCAACTAGTAGATGAGATTCAAATCTCACTAAATTTTACTTCCCCCTCCCCAAATGTCCAATAGGACTCCTTATAGACAAAAAAAAAAAAAACAAACAGAGAAAAGACAAAACTGTTTAGTGCAATACAATTTCCTAATTAATGGAATTATTATTAATTATTTTATTTGATACTTCATATTTGTTAGAAATAATTTGCCGATATTTTCTGCAATTGATAGGACTAATGTAGGGAGATATAGTAAGAATTGTTTTTGCTTAACTATTAAGTTATGTTCAGGAGCCTATAAATATATAAACCTTTTAATTCAATCAATCGAATATAATAAAGAGCTGTAAACTTGTTAGAGACTGATCTTGTCCAATAAATCGTTGAAGGCTGACATCTTTTCAAATATTGATACCTTCACTTTTCAGAAGAAAAATACTAATTGGCAACACCCATTGATGCACGAGAGAGACGCGTGAAATATAGACTTATTACATCTCTTTTACAGACAAAAATAAATGAATGTGAAAGCACTAAAAAAATTACTTTATTATATTTTTGTACCGACGCCGTGCCCCAACGAGTGTCACCGCATCATGGCTGCTCGCAGTTTTTTCACTTTAATCCCGAAGTTCTAACCACAGTGCTTCTGTGCTCATGATGGCTCGCTCTTCGTCCCCTTTTTTTTTTTTTTTTTTTTTTTTTTTTTGAATGGCTAAAAAATATAATGTAGATATATCAGTTGTCACACTTATAGCTTTCTTTCTCATTTATCAGATGGACTTTTTATTGATCAATCAATGAAACTGTTCAATGCTGCTGTCGCGAAGCTCAAGAGCTCATAGGATTTATACTTTGACAGACCTTTTATTGATTATCAATCATGAGTATCTCACCTCGCATCACGGTGAAGAGACAAACACTGAATCCACTATATCGAAATCAACAATTACTTGGGTCCTCACATTTGCCTAATGTACACTGTAGCCATTGTTCAGAAATTGCAACAAGACCAAAAAGGGCAAAACAGAAAGAAGCATCTCATGTGAAAATTTCTGCAGGCTGGAATAATGACACAAGAAATAAGGGCAGTAAATAACATATCATAGCTCTTTCATCGTCACACATCACAAAGGCACACTGGCTGGCTGAAGCCTTGGCTCTGCCAATGGTTCTTGTAGTTTCGGATCAATGGGAAATAGGTAACATTGAGCATATTGTGCCATCAGTTGGTCAGCAAGCACCAGGGCCACCATAGCTTCCACCATAGGCACGGCTGAATCAGAATCACAACCAGCTTATGCCTTAGTTGAACAAGGGTTTTGCTCACTTATAAGCTGGAAGGTTAAAAACCCGAAAACCACTCTGAAACGTGGGTAATAGTAGCTAATCACAACAATTTACCTCGTGGTACAACGCAAGGATCATGACGACCACGAGCAATTAGCTCTATCTCCTCCTTGTCTCTAGTCACAGTATGCTGCTTCCTCTGTAAGGTAAAAACAAGAAAAAGGGGGAGGGCCAAAATGGGGTGAACAAATCATGATATCATTTTCAAAATCAAACAGTTACTCCTAAGAAACCCACGTAACTACACATGCATATAAAAATTCTTACATTTGATAATTCAAACTTGAAAACCATATAACAGCCGTTGAAGCTATTGGGCCATTTCGCGACATGTAAAGAAAAGACTTATGGACAACACTCACCAGCGATGACAAGTTCGCAACTATTAGTCTTGCCAAGCAAATGGCTTAAAGTAGTTGTCATTCATGACCCAATACAAGGGCAGAAATAAAATTTTACATGTGGGGGACCAGGATAAAAAATATATAAAGGGCATGGATAATACCAAAGGAAATAAGAAGGCCTAAACAAAAACACTCGGAACTTCTGGGTCACCATGATTTTACCATAAAGAAACACATCCTAAAATTTCTTAATTTAAAAATTTTTGCACCCCCAGCCCTGTATAACCACATAGTATGTGACCAAATCACTAGGCATTTCAAACTTATGTACGGCAAAAAATATAGTACAGTACTATGCCGAATCATCATTTCAGACAACTACAAGGCATTATGTGGCTGTTGGAGCTCAAATGCAAACGAATTTCAACAAATTCCTATGATTAAGCATCTGCATGCACACAAACAAACGCGTGAAGCTCAACTGCACATGCCCTTTCTCATTTTTGGGAGAGGGAAAGGACAAGAGGGACAGAGGGATATAACAAACTTACTCCTATTGTGGCTGTTGGCTTAAAAGCTATTCTCATGTTTATTATTTCACCATTGGATATTCCACCCTGTTCATCACCAGAGGAAAATCTCAGACCACCCATGCTCAAAAGGATACTTGCCAATTTAATCCAAATGAGACACAGGAAAAAGGTCTATCATAAGCACACCTGTATTCCACCTGAACGATTTGTTCTAGTTCGGATTCTTCCATTTTCGTCTGTGTAAAACTCATCATTGTGTTGACTCCCAGTCAAAAATGTGCCTTCAAGACATTTTATCAAGTATCTGATGTCAACATGACTAACAGAAATATCAAGCAGATAAGACAATTTTGATTTGTCACTGTGGTCACTAAGTTTAACTTGAAAAATGAGAAGGCAAATGCACTTCAGAGTAACCATTTAGGTTCACAACCTGCAAAACCACTGCCAAATTCAAAGCCCTTTGTTGCTGGTAGTGACATAACGGCTTTAGCCAGCTCAGCTTCAAGCTTGTCAAAGACAGGTGAACCAAGCCCCTGACATCCAGTTACAGGTTTAAAATTCCAGACAATAATTAGCAAAATTTTGCAAGCCAAGGCCTTGCTATTTGCTTGATTGGCAGCCAACAGTAAAACATGTGCACAGGCAGGAGGAGAGAGAGAGTCAGACAGAGAGAGGTTTATTACTTACACGAGGGGCATTCCTCACAATGCAAGTGACAACACCACCAATGGAATCCCCTTTCACTCGGATGGTGTCAATGACAGCAATCATCTTTTCTGCATACTCGGGATCTGGACACCTGACAATATTGCTCTCAATCTATAAAAAGGTTATACTTTAAACAGTCAGGCTAAATCCGGATGAGCGAGCAGACAGTTAAAAAGAAAATTCAGCATCTTTACCTGATCAAGTGTCAGAGAATGGTGATCAATTCGATCCTCTGGAAGCACAACCTGATGAACTTGAGACACATAGGCGAGAATCTGAAAAAAAAAAAAACAACTCAGAAAAGTTGCGTAGATAAATGATGTTGAAACAAGGAATAGTGCAAAAACTGAAACAGGAGCAAAAATAGGCTTACCTCAGTTCCAGAATATTGTTTGAGAATTTTTTTTGCAACAGCTCCAGCTGCAACCCTTCCAATAGTTTCTCTTGCTGAAGATCTACCCCCACCCTTCAGTTAAATATTAAAAATTCAGATAAACTAGGCAGAGAACATGCATTTCTCAATGTTGCCAGTTCTGAAAATTCCAATAACATTACCTGAATTGCTCTGACGCCATACTTCATGTCATAAGTTGCATCTGCATGAGAAGGCCTATAAGCTATTGACATCTCTTTGTAATCCTAAAAATCCAACAGCAGATAAAAGAAACTCATTGAAAAGTTTGTAGACCACAAAACAACAATAACAGAATAAGTTATCCATATGCATGCTCTCTCTCTCTCTCCCTCCAGGATTTTGTGTGCTTTAATCAGATGGTATTGTCCTAAACTGATGATTCACTCCAGTCCCAAGCGCACACCAAATAACTTATGTCATTTCCCAAACTTTAAATTTAATTTACCTTTTGTCCACTTGTTTAAGATGCTCTCACTAGTAATTGCATATTATCGGGTTTCATTTTAAAGCATCCTTAACATGATTGACCACTCAAACTAGGTCCAAGTACCGGGAGTTAGCACTATTTGATTATCATAAAATCAGAAAACAACAAATAGAATGATGCTATGGACCTATTTTGCTAACCAAACAGTTGTGTCCCTTTTTCTCCCATAAATATACGACCACTTCAAAGTTGCTTTTTTTTTTTTAATGGAATTAAATTACTCACATGTCCTCTCTGATCAGTATTTGGAACAAATACATGGATAGGAGTTCCAGTAGTTACTCCTGCAGACAAATGTAGAATTCGTCAGTAAAGAAAACTGGAAGCAGAAATGTGCCTTAGCACAATAGATAACTAAAAACAAACCTTCAGCAACGCCTGAATCTATTCTGCATGTATCCGTCTCTTTTCTAGGAGTGGTAATTCGGCTCTGACCTGGCCGCCTGCAAAGAATCCAAAAGACAACACATTCCCAAAAGCACCACAAGAAGAAGAACTAAAGACTTTCCAAATGAAGACTCAAGGATCTGCAGTTATATAAAAGCTATCAATCACCTCCTGTCGAGATCCACTTGCAAATCCTCCTCAGACAGAGGAATCCTAGGAGGGCATCCATCGATCACGCAACCAACACCTCCTCCGTGCGACTCTCCAAATGTTGTAACACGAAAATTATTCCCAAATGTGCTCCCAGCAGCACGTATTTCTGTTATGCAACCATACGAGAAGGAATAATAATTATACCAATTCACTCTCCCGCATTCAACAAAATAAAACTTTAAAACAAATCCTCTCGGAAAGCCTCTATGATTCCCACATTCAGACACCAGGAACTTAAGAACATCTATCATCTTAGTGGTACCAAATTCTCCGTTGTTTCCTAAGATTTTTTTTTTTCTTCTCAATTAAAAAACAGTTAATTTTGCGGAAAAGGTAAAACCTAAACCCATATTTTCAATGCACGTTAAAATTCACTATCTATCCGACAGTTTTACTATAGAAAAATGAAACGTTAAGCTTGCTAATTAACTAATAATTAATCTTTGCAGGGGACAGAAATTAGGTATGGTGGATGGAAGAGACTCACGGAGATTTTTTGGAGTTGGAGATCTGAATGAGATTTTGACGGTGGAGACTGCGAGTTTCCGGACATCATACGGCGGAGAAAGGAGGGAGGAAGTTAGGCCGTCAGCTGTCGGAACGCCGAGAAAGTGTCGGGATGCAAGAGAAGAAGATGCCATTGAAAATCAGTTGAAAACAAACAACAATCAGACAAATCGGAAAGCTCGAGACCTTAATCGTTTGTGAGAAATCTGTGTCTGGTCGAGGCTCGAGCGGGTTTGGTAACTTTGGTTGGTGGGTTTTTTTTTCCCCTTTCTTTTGGTGGGCTTCTTGTATGTTAGGCAGAGGTATGCGTTTACTCATCATAAGTCAGTTGCCAGTGGACACCAACCCCCATACGGCCGTGTGTGCCTCACCAAAAACTTGTTTTTAATTTTTAGGTGAGAAGATTTTTTTTTTTTTTTTATCATGAATTACACAATTTCAAATTCTAATTAGAGTTCAAAATTTCTAAAATTTTTGCTTAGGACTGTCTAATTGTTAAGAATTTGAATTTTTATTTTTAGCTCAATATACCTCTTAATTGATTAAAAAAAACTTTGAATTTCCCTTCCATTCTAATTAAATTAATTGTTTTTCAACCTCCCCCTTAATTTTTTGGTAGGTAAGGTGATGCGGTCAGGGATGGCTTGGATTTGTTATAATTATTTATTGCTTTATTGTCTGGATTTTTTACATTTATTTTTATTGATTTCTATCTTTTTTTTTTAAGGTGTTGGCTTTTTTTTGGGGGGGGGGGGGGGGTGTGGGAAATATTTATTATGGCAGGTTTTGCGGGTGAAACTTGGTTGATGCCTGAACCATATATACAATTCAGTTGAGAAATTTCACCGTTGAAGCTGCGGACTACCTTTCATAGATAGTAGAATAAAATTTCTTAGTTAGAGTATGCTTGGCATAAGATGACTGCAATTTTTACTGCAAACTTTCGGGTACTTCTTAGTCAACTTTGAGATTAATTCTTAAATTTTGCATTATCATATCAATTAGTTCTTTATTTAACGATACTAAAACGTGCCATTTTTTATTCTCTTTTGTCGAATATTATTTTCATGTCAACAAAAATAGTGGTTAGGTTTTTATTTTTATTTTTGGTCTAAAACCGTACAGTGTCTAATTCAATGGGCTGATTAATCTGGACTGATCCGGGTAGAATCTCAAAGGGTGGCAAAAATCTCCCAACAAGTATTTAACGCGACTGCATTCCCTGGGACTCGAACTCGATACCTCTGATTAAACGGTAACGGACCTCTAGCATCTGTACCAGCATTTGTTGGTAGTGGTTAGGTTTTTATGAAGTACTTGAATAATTTGTTTTCATGAATTCGTGTCAATCAAAAACCAATTACTGTGATTTTGTTAAAAGCTAAAACTTAAATAAAATAATTTTGAGGTTTTATGATTAATGATTACAAAATTAGGAAAGTTAAAAACTTTTGGAGTTTATTATCCTTGAGCATATTATTTATCTATAAAAAGGTTTGTGAATATTATATGACCATCAGTTCTTTTTTTTTTTGGGTCATTAGTGCCTGATCTTATAACCAAAAGATAGCTTTGCCATGCTTTCAGTCTCCCAAAGCTTTCTGCTTGTTCTGTACAAGTTCTCGTTAGGAATTTGTTATAATATGATTGGGGCAATGGGCAGCCCAATACAGACAAACTTCAACCCATTCTTATGGAGACTAACCCCAAATTGTCTTTTTCCCTCATGAAAGTACATGCAAACAAGCTCGAAAAAAAAAGGCCCAAACTGTTTTGGGAAACAATGAACCCTGCCAAAAAAAAAAAAAAAAAAAAGATCCCCATAGGCTGATGACCAAAATCTAAATTTCAAAAAGATGACCAAAAAAAAAGGATCCCCATAGGCTTCACAAGCTCTTTTGTAAATATTCGGCTTTGAGTCATCATAAGACCCAAAAACCAAAAAAAAAAAAAAAGTACGTGCAAACTTGGGAGGGCATTAATCGATCTTTAGTCGAATAGTACTAAATGTTTGTCTTCCTAAATATTTGGAAATGAGTTTGAATGTTAATATCGAATCCTTAAAGTCTTAAACACCACCCCCACACCACCCCCCCCCCCCCCCCCCCCCAAACAAAAAAACAAGAACATGGAATGGCGCCAGGCACAGTTTCAAGGAGCTTGGAAGAGCAAAGATACATACAGGAAAGGACAGCACACCACAATTTTACAGGTCACCAATTTGTTAATAGTTGGTCGAAAGAAAACAAAAATTTCTTTCATTTTAGCTGGCAGTTAAATACAAACAAACCTATAAGCAATAGGCTTCGCTATCGCTTGAGAATTCCCCCTCATGGGAAAAATAATTCTTGAACCCCTGGCAAACAAAAAGGGGAAGGAAAAAAAATGCTATATTCCACCAATTCTGTAAAAACCTACATGGGATTGTGGAATGATAAAAATTGAAAAGGTAAAAATGGTGACAACAGACAACAGCCAGTTACTCTTCTTATATTGCCAACTCTTAACCTATTGAAATTCTATCACAGCCTTTGCTGGTGCACGCGCTTTGAGTAACATTTCCTCGTACTCATCCTCAGGATTGGACAGAGAAACTATTGCCCCTCCTGCACCTATTGAAGCTTCACCTTCGTGTATCACAACTGTTCTTATCACAATATTCAGATCAAACGTCTGGTTATACGAGAAATACCCGATGGAACCTGAGTAGATGCCACGGGAACAACTTTCAATAGAATCCAGGAGTTCCATGGATCTCAACTTTGGTGCACCCGTCATCGAGCCACCCGGAAATGCTGCCCTGACACAGTCAACTGAACTTACATTTGACCTCTTCTTCCCACGTATTGTGCTCACCATGGTATGGACGGTTGCATATGATTCCACATCCATAAGATGTGGGACGTGAACAGAGCCAGGCTCACAGACACGGCCAAGATCATTCCTCAAAAGATCAACAATCATCAAGTTTTCAGCTTGATCCTTTTCGCTGTTGAGATAAGAGAGGGTGACAGAAAGAAGAACATAGCCAGAGCAAAACATGAGAGAATGCTTACTGTTTTATGGGGGGACATCAGGAAAGTAAAGAATGCCTTTTTAGTACATTGGAAAATCAAAAGGTTACGGATAAAAATGACAAAATCATATTACCTATATTGCAATTGCAATTTAAGCTGTTTGTCTTCATCTCGTGTTGCACCCCTGGCTATTGTACCCTTAATGGGTTTTGCTTCCAACATGCCACTCCTGTCTAAGCGCAGGAACCTTTCTGGGGACGAACAGCAGATGCTCAAGTTTTCATTTGAAAAATTAAGCCAAGCAGCATACGGTGCTGGATTTTTGTCTCTGAGGTGAAGATAAAATCCCAAGGATTCTATTTCTCCGATGGTTTTTCTCATTTGAGTAGTAAGACACAGCTCATAGCTTTCTCCATCTTTAATGTATTCCTGGCACTTCTGAACATCGGTAATATACTGCTCTCTTGACGACTCAGCCAAAAAACCAGTCTTCTTGGATAAGAAACCTGCCTCACCAGGGGAAAATATCACGGGTTTTGGTTTATGCTCTTCCAGTGTCCCCATAGAAGAATCTTTTAAATGGAGGAGCAACTTTTCTACAGCATCCAGCCATGGTGTGACACCAGGGCGGCTTCTCTCTTGTAGAGACATTATATAAATGTCATCATTATAATGATCAATGACTAAAAAATTGTCCGCAAAGAAGAAGCAAGCATCTGGAGTTGTAGATTTGTGACGGTTAGCTGACATTCCACATTCAATTTTAAGGTCATACCTGCATTATGAGGAAAATGGTTAGAGGCATTCACACAATCACTGGAAACTTTCTGTTGTAAAAATCGTCATTTTTCTTTGTCCCCATGGTATTGCTGCTTAAGCAAACATAACCATCATGAAAGGTAGTGAATCTTTTAAAGTGGATTTATGCTCTACAATGGTTGCATCCAAGCACGTATTTGGTTTGATTAAAGTATAGCACTAAGAGATGGTCACCATGCCAGATGGTCAAAGAAATGTGTGGAACCAGAAGTGAAGCCAAAAAATGGTTTTTGAGATGCTAAACTATACCCCTAATGATTTCAAAGTGATTGCCCTGCTAAAAATTTGAAAAACAACATGGGCATTTAGCTTCATACATGAATGCCAATCATGAATTAAATCACTTTTAAAGAACTAGAGAGTAAGCCTGCAGGAACAAAATAGGACAAACATTGTGGTTTACCTTTCACTTATTTTCAAGGTTAATTTATACTCTGTTGTATTGGTTTGTACCTTTAACAAGAGAGAAATATTACTAAAGCTTTACAAAAACAAGAAGAAAGAAATGTTGCATAAACTGCAATTACTAGCTCAGTATACAAGTTGGAGGAAGAAACATGCACCCGAAGAATGGCAATCGCGGGTCAATGCTTATCCTGTGATAAATCTGCTAGCAATTGTTAGCATTCGATGGGTGGAAAATGTTGAGACATTAAAGGGGTCACATCATGCTTAAGAGATCCAAGTGCAGGCAGTGGTTGCAAGCCAAATTAAGTTAAAAGAAAATCGAGAAGCCAATTGGAGGAGAGGACAACCAACTGATGTGCAAATAAATTTTAAACAGGGTCAGCCATGCCGTGTGAAACCCAAAGATCATCTAAGATTAACTTCAGCCACAATGGCCTGTCAAATTCATGAAACTCATCCAACAAGACTAAAACTAAAATCCATTTCACAAACTTACCCCATGTAACCGATAAATCCACCATAAAAGTCAAATGGCAGTCCTTCAAAGTCATCTTCATCATAATGGAAGGATAGAAGCTCCTGCCAACCATAACATGAAAGAAACAAAAAAACAAAAAAAAAAAAAGAAGAAGAAAAAAGATATGAGAATTGTACGGGATGCCGAAGTTTGCAGAAATTGAGCCAGAAGAACCGAATCATGATGAAAACGAATAGCTAAAAAACAAATTATTACTAATACTGTTGTTTTTTTTGGTGCCATATTATTATTCTGAAAATATGAAATAGGTAGATATACATCGTGGACATTGTTTCGAAATTTGAACATGTAAATAATCAGAATATTCCCAACTGCCAAAGCACCGCTACAACAGAATACTAGATGCTGTCAATTGTACTGTTCTTGTCTCAAGTAAGTAATGTGTGTCGTTTGATGGCATAAATGTTAAGCTAGATCCTAACACAAGGTACACACCAAGAATCCAGCAAGCACATCATTGTGGAACCAATACCTGGTTCAAGAAATCAAGAAATCCATTTTCCAAGAACGTACTTCTAGTAGATCCTTGTGCATCTTCAATCGACAGATGACCTCTTCCTTTAAAAGCCATATCACTGACAAAATATATGTATATTATTTTCCTTCAAAGTACCATATGATCCACACACATCAAAGGAGCACCCTTCGCATAGCCAGATATGAAAATAACACTGATGGGGCATTATTTGCATAACTAGATAAGAAGCACAACAAGAAAGCACGCTGAGGACTGATGTCAATATTCTATTAAGCTTAAAATTCATTAAGAGAACATGTTGAGACTTTTTTGCAAAAGAATTTACCAGACACTTGAAACCAACCTTTGCTCTGACAACCTAAATGTGAGCTGCTTCCAAAGCGATCCACCTTTACCCCCCATAAATGAAAAGCGTGCCCTTCCCTAAATAGTCAAAAGCAGGAAAGAAGAACAAGAATGTCAAATTCTAACTACAAACTACAGAAATTCTCTATATTTTACAAACAGAAAAGCAGAAGAAAATATCAAATACCTTTTCTACTGAAGAACTGTCCAACCAAAAGGTATCTGCAGATTTATGGCTGCCAAAAAGTTCACAAAATATATTCCTAGCTCCACCAACTTGTGCTGCCAAAGAATCAAGTTTCTTCCATTTCAACTTTAACTGCTTAGGGCCCGAGGTTGGTTCTGAAAAAACTGTGATACCAGACATGCTAAAATAGCCCCTCTTATCTGGATTGCCCGCCACTTGTATTGTTTGCGAAGCTTCTCTAAGAGGTTTAATGCCTTCATTACATAGAAATGGGTCAATTGTAGGAATTCCAGACAGTTGACTAGCGCCACACACCTGCATGCATGCTAGAAGAAGTTTATTGCTCACTAGAGATTACAGGAGTGCAAGTGGAAGCTATTTCAGAGGTCAGCCTGAAAACATGGAAAAGCCACAGTTCAAACAAGGAAACAAAAAAACTGATCAACACAGCACAAGGTCATCCCACACCCCCTGCACACAGTACTTTATTCTTAACCGATTGTGTTGCAAATTTTTCTAATAACATAACACCAGCTGGGCCAGAATCACAATTAACCACTTGGAATTTTTAGACCAGGAGATCACTGAAAGGGACATGATTATAGACATTGCACGAGATACATATTTATAGGTGACCGAACAAAAATAGTCGACGATGGATCACATGCAGCAAGAATTTCCCTTAAAGGAGACTTCGATTACCAGCAAAGTTTCTCTCATTGATATATGATGATCTCAACTTCTGCCAGTAATCCTTAGTCATATCTCTAAAATTTTCAAATATTGTTCTCCCGTGACAGGTTGCAATGCTCTCTGGATGAAACTGAGATTCAAAACCAATGAGTAATGTTAGGCATGAAGAAGCAACTCTGTGCTTAGCATAACAGAGCATAACACAACAAACCTGTAAACCATAGTGAGGCCTGGTTCTATGCATAATTCCCATGAGAACCTTTTTCGTTGCCATGTTTTCTGAATGGCTAAAGGGACAAACCTCATGGTATAAACCTGTCAAACTTGAATCAAAAGAAATGTCTGACGTAATCTGATTCATGTGAGCACGAGCGATAAGATCAGAATTCTGCATCTCAAGGAAAGAACATGAACTAGAAGAAGACGTCCACGCAATTGGTACAAGCTCCTTTGGGAGTGATTCTGCATCAATAATGAGAGAATGATATCGTACAACCTGCAACATTCATAGGAAGCAGTGAAGTCATGCTAATCCTAACAACTCAAAGGGCTCCAATAGCTCAACATCTCTAAGAAGTTAGAAGAAAGAAATTTCCAAACAGTAGCATTTAATTCCATAAAACATGTTAGCAAACAACATTATACAGATATTACATTCATGCAACAAGTACTGTTGCAATCTCGTTTCAAGACCTTCTAAATTTACATTTTTAGACATCAACCAACATTCAAACACCAATTATAATTGAATGTGGCATGCACTGAACAGTGTTCTTACAAAAAAAATTGGTAGTAAACTCAAAGAGCATGGAATGCTTTATACCAAGAAAAAATGGTTAAAGAAACACCAAAAAAAGGAAAGAAAGAAAGATGAAAGTATGGCAAATGCTCAACTACCTGATCGCAACTTTTAATTGTCTTAGTGTGGCAACATTTTTATGTTCTCGAAACTTGTAACTCAGGGAATGGGCATAAATGGTTTCAAGAAAGATTAAAGGGAGGAAAGCAGATAGAGAAACCTTAAGAGAGACCATTTATAGCAAAATGTCAATATTTCTCAATACTGTGCTTCCAGAGTTTATAGAAGATGTGGTTCATTAGCTATTTCATAGTGGTGCCATGAAATTTCAAATATTCCACAGAAAAAGTCTGCATTAAGCTCCTATCCTTTCAAATGTAGGGTGACAGGCTGACCTTAAATCCAGATTTTGCGCCAGAGGGGATGTTATGGAACAGTTTGGAACCATTATGCTCAATTTCACTGTAAGGCATAACACAAACAAAAATCTTATAATAACAGCACTAAGTGTTTAGACAAACATAATGCAAATATGACAACCCATTACACCAAAAAATAGCAATTATACTGTATGTAATAGTCTATACAAAAGACCAAACAATGTCATCCAAAACTGAAGCCAATCTTTATTTTCTGTCAGACTAACATTGGAATAAATAGAGGCCTAAACTGAAGATAACAATCAAGAAATGTACCTCAGACGCCCATGAACTGGCTCTGGTGCATGGGTGATTTGAGCTCCATGCACATAACCCAAAGCCTGCAGTGAAATGTCATTCCAGTCAGCAGTATAAAATGAGGTTATAGACAGACAAAACATTTTATCACAAATAAATTGACTTAAGAAGACTGCCTGACGAATATCGAAATGACACAAAATGAACTTAGCTTGACTAAAAGCAAGTTACCTTAAGGTGTGGGAAAATGGTAACTGAATAAGTAAAAACTAAGTACAAAACAAGTCAGCGTGAAGATTAGGGGGAAATACCTGGTGTCCAAGGCAAACACCCAAAATAGGAACATCCCTGCACTCAAGCAGCAATCGAAGACATATTCCTGTAAGATTCAAATAAAGCTAAAAAGTAATCACATAAACCTTATCCATTTCAGAGATTGGTTTTGTCAAGAAAAATCCAAACTCTACTTGCAAGATCATAATCATCACCGCAGTGAGCAAGAAAAATTTGTAATGCTAAAGCTCACCCCAATAACAATGCATTTTGAGCTCATTTAGACAGACAATCTGAAAGTACAACAATGTTAAAAAGCTCCATAATAGATCTTACCTACATCTGTTGGGCATGTTGGAGAACCAGGTCCTGGCGATATAACAATATTATCAAATGCTTTCTTTTCATACAAGTAATGGCACACTTCTTCCCATGTCCATTCATCATTTCGTACAACAACAGGCGGCACTAACATGGAAACAAAACCATGAAAAGAATGTCAAACACATAAATTTGAAATGTTTGCCAAGAAAGCTCATACTAGGCTTCACAAAGCCCTCAGTTCAAAGACAAAAATATAGCATGGGCAACAATGTGTCGTAAAAAATATACACAGAGACAGAAGGAGAACCAAAGGACTGACCCCCATTAATTACAGATAATTCTTGGTAAATGTTATAGGTGTAACTATCATAATTGTCGATCAACAATGTCCTCACGAATTCCAGCTTCGGGCCAGGATCCTCCAGCCGTCTTCTCCCCATGAAGGACCCTTCCAAGTGTCCTGGAATCAAGTGGCTAGAAATCGCCAGTTTTTTATTTTTACCACAAGATTTTTGAACATTCTCAGTATCAGTGAGGTAACCAACTCCGCGAAAAGTATTTAGGAAAGGCAATTTCACATCAATACACCGCAGGCACCCCGAACAAGGATTTGTGAAATGCAACGATGATGCGGACAAACCAAGTTTCATTGTCATCTTGAACAAAGATTTCAGCAAACAGAGCACCAATTCCCTTCTCGGCAGTTTCTGCAAAATGAGAAAATATAACGAGACATTCAATGGAAAGTAGCTAATCAACTTAGCTATATGAAGCACGTTGGCATGAACTTGAATCTAGCGGAAACGGACAGTTAAACTAACCTAAATTGTTGAGCCAAAAGAAAAAGGAAAAAAAAAAAGAAGAAACAAATCCAATAAAAAGAAAACAGAGATTAAACTGGCATGCAAGTTTCTTCGAGGGCTCAGATCCAATCAAAAATCCAATGCGAAAACTGAGCAAGAATCCAACCGCCAAAAGATCAAACAGCCATACGTAGCACAACTTTTCAGTTTGACAAACAATCGCTAGGCAAACAATTTAAAAAAAAACACAAGAGAGAGAGGGATTCGATCGGACCTTTAGAATACGAAGGTGATCAGTTGCTGTTGGCGCGTAAAAGCGGCGCTACAAAACCAAAAAAAAGGAACAAAAAAAAAAAAAAAGAATGAGAGCAGGGAGGCGAAGAGGTGGCGCGGCCGGGCGAAGAGCTGGTGGCGGTGAACGGCGAGCCTTGAACAACGCGCCTCTTCTTCGGTAGGAAATCTTAAGCCGTTGCTTATTAGCGTTAACTTGCTTTGGTTTTTAAGGGGGAAGTGGGACCCGTTCTTGAGATTAGATTCCGTTTTGAACCGTCAAAAAAAAACACAAGCAGGCATGGGATTTGGAAAGGGTATCTTTCAGCCGACTTGCTTTGCCCATCACTTCTCTTTCTTATTTTTTTCGTTTTTGTTTTTTTTTTTAAAATTTTCTTTCTTTTGTAAAATCTTAAGCCTCATCTAATTATTTGTAAAAAAAGGAAAAAACACAAAAACTTAAGACATACGATGAGATTGAGAATCGTTTTGGAGATACTAGGCTGAGTCGAAATTAAATTCCAATAGACTCAAGCACGTATACTCTAATACCAATATCAATGAACAGAAAATATAAGAATACGAGCGGTGAAAACATAATTATCAGACTCGGTCTGATCATAACTTAATTAATAAATAGAGTTATTAGATTACTAGTTCAATTGTTGAGTCATTGGTTGAACTATATAAATAATTAAAAATATAATAATAATAATAATAATAATAACAATTAATTTAATAAAATATTCACATCACATAAATTATAATAAATAAAAATTTAATTTTAAAATATAAAAAATTAGAACAATACACTATTATTGTAATCTAATATATTTATTTTTATTCATTGAATAATATTTGAAATATTAGTCTTTAATTTTATTTTAAATTTTAATCTATTTTTTTATTTAATTAGTATTAATTCAATATACTTTATTTTACTCAGACAATTTATATCTCGTGAGAATTTAAAATCAACCTCTAAATCCTAATGACTAAGGAGTATGAAAAAAAAATTCAAATGATAAATTTGTGATAATAAGTATATATCAATTCATTAATAATTGATATAAGCAGCAAACTATTATGCTATGAGTGTCAAAAATTAGATCAAAAAAATCTAATAATTTTGAATTAGAAAAAAAAAAGTTATTTTTTGAATTGGTAAAGACTCGTTTAGGTTTCAATTTTATTAGGTTATTGAATTTAGTTAAATTTAACTGGATTTGATCTAATTTTAATCAAAGCATATACTTTTTATTTTAATTATATGATCCAATCCAATCTGATGTCTTAGTTATCGGAATTTTAGTTTAATCAGCCGGCTTAGACCAGGTTTAATCACTCTAGGCGGAAGAGTTAGTGTGAATAAAAGACTTACCATGCGGAGGGCCTCTTTTTTTTTTTTTTGACCGACGGAGGGCCTCTTATTTGTAGAGCTTCCAACTGGCGGACACCATGACATTCCGGTGCTAAAATTAGGAGCGTGAAGCCCATAAGACCTTTTGATTGGACTTTTGTGTCTGGCGTAGGGGTATAGAATCTCGGGCAGACTGGTGAGCAATGAACTTGAAAAAGGTGGAGCAAGAAAGTTGAGTATTTACTTAATTAGTTGAGGATAATATTTTTTAATTAATAGGTAGAGAATAGTTTAAATTCTACTTAATTTTATTTATTCTCTTTCAAATATTTAATAGAGTTCTTTATTAAAAAAAAAAAAAAGATTGAGCATCTCTCAGCCCTTCCTTTCTCATACGTCTTTATGAAAGCCTCTTGCCTTTCGGGATCTGGTCCCTCCCTATCCGAGATGTGCTTTTTAAAGATCTCCCTGGATAGCGCGGTCACGTCTTAGAGAAGAACTGACTTACTCAAGTAAGTAGCCAACTTATTCATGAGTTTTAGCTACATAGTATATTACAATTTCAAAAAAAAAAAATTTGCAACGAGTTTCTAAAAAAATAATTAATAATTTTTTTGATAAAAAAATAAAGAATCTCCTTAATTGTTCATGAAAAATTTTCAAAAATCTGTTTATTAAAATTCCATATATAACTTAATATCTTATTTCGTTTCTGTTAGTAATCACTGTCATTATTTTCTACACATAAAACAAAATATCTTAATTTCTTAAAATAAGAATATTTTGATCTAAAAAATATATATCAGCAACTACTTGATTCAAAAAATATGACTAATTTACTTTTTTGAAATAAGCAGTTAATTTGACAAATAATTAATAATCAATCTATCAAAATATTTTACTAAATACTCATACTTCTATTTTTTTTAAACTGAAAAACAAACATATCCCAAAAAAATATAACCTAATTTAATCTAAAAAAGGAATCACTGTAAATTTATAATTCAAACATCATTAGCATCGACAGCATTAGCATTAACAGTATGTCGACATTAAAGCTCATTTGAATCACTATGAGCTTTTGTCCCAAGTCAACTGATGGTGCAAGCTAGACCTCTACCAGTGTGCCCTCCTGCCTCCCTTTTGTCTTCATCTATGCAGCTTTAGCAAAGGAATGTCGTGATAAGCATATTTTTAATCCTATACGTTTGTCCTTTTTTTACGCAGCTCCATAACGTTATAGCCGTTTTATTTAAGTCCTACACGTTAATGAGTCATTTTAATCGAGTCCAGTTTTGGACGGACGTTTGGTTGACCGTTAAATACAACATTGACCGCATTAAAATATTACAAAAAAATAGAAATACTTGATTTTAGTGTATTAAAGTAAATAAAAAATAAAAATACGCTATTTCGAATAAATATACGTAAATATAATTATTAAAAATAAAAAAATTTCAATAAATTTAAAAACAAAAATTAAAAATTAAAAAAAATTAGTTGGAGACCTGGTTGACTGTTAAATACTGCTTTGACTACGTGAAAATATTATAAAAAAATAGAAATACGTCATTTTAATGTATTAAAGTGAATAAAAAATAAAAATATATCATTTTAACTTATTAAAGTGAATAAAAAAATAAAAATATGTCATTTTATTAAATATCATAAATACAATTGTAAAAAAAATTAAAATTTCAGTAAATTTAAAAAAAATAGAAAAGAAAATTATAAATTTTGGTTTATACAAAATATTAATTTTTTAAAATGTTTTTAAAATTATCAACAATTAAAAAAATAAAAATAATAAAAAAATTCATTCTCTCTTCTTCATTCCTTTCTCTCTCCTCCCTCCTCTCTTTCTCTCTCCTCGCCTCTCTCTCGTTCCTCTCTCCCTCCTCCCTCCTCTCTTTCTCTCTCCTCGCCTCTCTCCCCTTCGTCTCTCTCTCCTCCCCCTCTCTTTTCCTTCATCCCTTTTTCTTTCCTTATCATCGTCCTCTTCCTACCTACTTTCACATTTTTGTAAAAAAAAAATTGTTGAATTATATGAACACAAAATTGGATCTTATATGACAAGGAGAGAGAAAGGGAGGAAGGAAAAGAGGGGGAGGAGGGAGAAGACAGAGATGGAGGAGAGAGAGGCGAGGAGAGAGCAGAGAGAGATGATGAGAGAGAAAGAGAGGAGGGAGGAGAGAGAAAGGAGGAAAGAATTGAGAGAAACTAATTTTTTTACATTTTGTCTAATTTTTTCAATTTTTAATAATTTTAAAAATATTTTCTAAAAAATTAATAATTTTCTTTTATTACTTTTGGGGTTTTTTTAATTTTTTTTGTTTTTAAATTTATTGAAATTTTAATTTTTTAATTTTTTTACAATTATTTTTACGTATATTTAATCAAAATGACATATTTCTATTTCGTCATTCATTTTAATAAGTTAAAATGACATATTTTTATTTTTTATAATATTTTAATGTAATCAAAGCAGTATTTAACAGTCAATCAGGTCTTTATCTAAATTTCTTTAATTTTTTTTCTTTTTTGTTTTTAAGTTTATTAAAATTTTAATTTTTTTATAATTATATTTACGTATATTTAGTGAAAATGACATATTTCTATTTCTTTCACTTTAATACATTAAAATAACGTATTTCTATTTTTTCATAATATTTTAACATAGTTAAAACAGTATTTAACGGTAACTATGTTTTCAACTAAATTTCTTTAACTTTTTCTTTTTTATTTTTAAATTTATTGAATTTTTTTAAAATTATATTTATGTATATCTATTAAAAATAATATTTTTTTATTTTTTTATTCACTTTAATACGTTAAAATCACGTATTTTTATTTTTTTATAGTATTTTAATTGAGGTCAACGCTAATTTTAACGGTCAAATAACCCTCCGTCCAAAATTGTACTTAATTAAAATGACTTGCTAACGTGTAGGACTTAAATAAAACGGCTCTAACGTTATGGAGCTGCGTAAAAAAAGAGTAAACGTATAAAACTAATAATATGCTTATCCCAAGGAATGTCCCTCATTCTGTGCTTTACACACTGTTTCCCTTTTATCAAGTGCCCCCTCCTGCTGCAACTATTTTTGTCCCATGTTGCGACCTTGTGAAGAACTGCGACGTGTAACAATTGCCTGACTTACACCAATATGATGCTCTGACACAACAATCTCGACGCCGGCGGCGACACTGTTCACCTCATTCTCCTTCCTATCCTAACCTTCCACAAGAACAGTAAAGCGAGAACCAGATCTGAAACTCGAACCATTTGTCGCTCAACCTCCACCAATACCACTCCCCGATCTACCTCTAGCCTTCCTCACCAAACGAGGTGCAAAAATCCATGGCCTATAAGCAGATTCTTGCACTGTGCACTTCCCATATATTCATGGCAGTGAGTTTTAGAGGAATATATTCTATTTGTGAGAAAATTTTGTGATGCTTTTTAAGGTCCTGGACAAATGAGTTTAAGTGATCATTAAGTAATTTTGAGAAAGGTCAGGTAATTTTTGTGTGGTTGAAGAAAAGAGTTAGTGTACTCTTAGTTATATGACTGACGTGTTGTAAGAGTGTAATTTTCACATGTAAAAAAGATTTACAGTGAATTGGGAAATTTTTAAAAGTAATTTTGAGAAGTGAACATGAATTTGAGATAAGTTGAACTACTATCAAATTTTTATATTGATCTCTCTATCCCTTTAACTCATTCATTATCATTACTCGTTAACACACACATCACACATATTATTTATCTTGATCTCTTTCACAAACACATAAGATTAAAATTAGTTGTTCTCTTATATTAATTTTTATCACTTCCACACGATTCACTTATCTTTTATAGTGTGTTTTTATTTGTTTAAGTTTATTGATTTGATTATAAATTTTTGTATTACTCAATTCACTCCTCTTGAGTAATTTTGGGACCAACAAGAGCTAGACCCATCACTCACTTGGCTTTGAAATTCATTAAAAATTTACTCGATATTTGTTATTCAATTAAATTAAGTTTATCACTCAGTCGAGAAAGAGCAAAAGTATTTGATTGAATCATAAGAATCTAAAGGAAAAAAGGAATATGCTTGTTTGGTTAGATGGAAAAAGTACGCAAGGATAGAGTGATAAAGTGGTAAATACAAAGGATTAAAAATCAAATTTTTCTACGGAAATGCACCAAACGCCATAAATTTGTGCTCTGTTTAATATAATGACAAGGAGTTTACTGTTTCATGGATGAAAAACATGTGACTTAATACTAGTTAGGTTATCCATTTTCAACGACGGCCAGCCAGGATTCTGAGGCTGCTCAAGAGGCCAAATTCAGTTATACCTACTTCCCACTACCTTTTGAAAAAGGCCGAAAAAAAGGAAAAACAGAGGGGGAGGAAAACGAGTTGTTTTCGTTACGTGCGTGTATATACGTATAAAGAGAAAATTTATAAATTTAATATAAATAATCTGACTTATTTTACACAATTATCATTTAGTGCAATCACACGGATACCGATTTTGCACTGCAATCACACTTCCAACCACTCGGAATAACCTGAGCGGTTCCAACTTCATACTTTTGATGGAATGATCTGATGGTCGAAAATAATTGCTAATAATGTACTTTGTCCTCATATGCCCCCCAAAAAAAAAAGATAAAAATATACATTATTAAGAAAGAAAAAGCTAAATGATTGTTTTATTAAGTAACTTTCGTAATTATTATATATGGTGTAATAGAAAAATTTATAAGATATAATAGAAGAATTAAAAAAAAAATTATACTATGTGTTATAATAAATTATACTACATGTAATTAATTATTAAAAATTAATTTTTTTTAATAAATAATTATATTTTATATAATTTTTTTAACACGCCATATAATTTTTTTATTATATCGTATATAACAAATACAAAAACTTCTTAAGATGGCAGTTACCTGGCGGTGTCTTACTGGAAAATAGATTACGTCCTTCCCAGGTTGTGGATTGGTGATACACTTTTTTCAAGTCGTCGCCTTTTAGAAAAAACAGAAGAAGAAGGTTTTGAATTTTCTAGCGTCCGTGGAATTCAAATGATGGTCGGTGAGGCCGGCTCTCAAAAACAGAAAAATTTTAGCATAGGAATGTTTTGGGCGAAACACGTGTGAGCTAATATTGTTTAAGAGAGATAGTATCATAATATACATACATCATCTCAATTTTTTTGAATGATCATTTCACTAATTATCTATTGCAAAAATTAATGTTAGGTACATGCATTATTTTGAATTTAAAGCCAGCAATTCAATTCCTTTCTTTAAAGAAAAAAAAATTAAGAGGAAAAACAATACTAAAAGAAGAACCGAGAATATATATAACACAAAGTCTCAAAAATGTTATTTCCATTTATTTTCTTCTGCAATAAGGAAATTGAAATATCGTAGACTTTGTCAGGGAAGAGGGACAAGGGAGGGAGAGAGGGGGGAGGGAATGGACTGAGAAAAGGTTTTATTTTTGTTTGCTTTATATTTTATGAGTTAACAAAAAGAAGAAAAACTTCTGGGCTACCAAATTCATTGCTCTAATTATTGATCTTTGTACTTATTCTAAAAAGTGACAATATAGTCATATTAATTATTTTTGTTTATAATTATCAATTTTAATTTAAAGATGAAATTCATATAATAATATATATTATTTTCTTTTTTCATATTTTTCACTTATTTACAAACAAAAAAAATACATTCTTTTTTCACTTTTTTTTTTCCAACACAAAAAAGATGAAAATTTTCATCTCGCTCACTTTTCTTTCATCTCATTTTTTATCTCCCCGTTTGCCTCTTTCCTACTTCTTTTTATCCAAACATAACTTATCTTAAAACATTTGCTTAAGCTCATAAAAAACTAGATTATTATGACAAAAAAAAAATTTAAATTAAATTCTATTGAAAAGGAATCGTTTAAAAAAAAAAAAAATCTGAAAATACAGAGATCCATTGAAAATCACAAGAGATATCCGTGGACGAAAAAAAAATGAGGGTTACTCATATCGTAGGCATGCTTATTATGTGGGTAATTTTTCTTTTTAATTCTTGACCATAAAATATTGTTTTTTCTTGGCCAGTCTATGCAATCAATAATAAAGACAAGGCTCTTTATTTTACAACGGGCTCTCCCTTGATTGATCGCCTTCTCGAAAGATGTAGATGGACGTAGTAAATCTTTTCGAAAGTTATGCACAGACACAAAAAAAATTACAGATAACAAATACTCACAATATAATCGATCAATTATTTTATATGACAATATGATTAATATTTATAATAAAAATAAATATATTTTTTTATTATAAATAATAATTATTTAATTATACAAAACAATTAATCTATTAAATTGTCTCAGTTTTCCATGTGCTCTATTCCTTTTAACACGGTTCGAACCCCTGCTTGCCTGAGTAAGGAGTAAAACTTGACCCTTAGTTTAATCAAACAAAGGCCATGACACTTGTTTGGTTGATAAGGAGGCCCAAAGCCAACATGGAGGCTCCCCATGCCGTGTCCAAAGAACCCCAACGAGGGTCCGTGGAAAAAGTCGCGTACAGTCTTCTGGGTTGCATATAATTATATAAATAGGCCAAATCCCACGAAATAAAATTCTTTGAACTCATGTCATACCTTTGAAATTCATTGTGTTCATACTGATTTAAGTATTAAAATATGAACATTGAAATCCACCTCCGACCTTTAGTTTTCTGTTTATTCTTATTTAGCTTTCTCTTGGACCTCAATTCCATAAGCTCACGACACTCTCTACGTTATCCCTAACTCTACCACGTGTCCTTTTTAATGGGTTCCTCACTAGGTAATTTTTGCTAGTAAAATTCTTTTCCAACTTATTTTGAGAGGTTCAAATTTTCGCTTACATCAAACATATGAGAACATTCATAAACAAAAGAGGATTAAACCCCGTCGATGTTGCTCATAAATAAAATTAGAGCTGCCAAAAAAACTAAAACTAAATATTGTCCACAATTGTAACATATATTTTTAAAGCTTTTTTTTACCAATTTAATGTCAAAAAATATTATAATTTATTATATTATGGAATGGGTATTTATCAGTGTCCATTTTTCTGTCCAAATTGTCCATAACACATAATTAACATCCACCATTGCATGAGATTGTATCCTACCCGTGTACAGTTGATGAACTGAAAAAACATATGCTGAAAAGATAAAAAAACGTAGCTTACGGTTGCAATATTCGAACTCAATATTTTCAGCTAGCAATTGCGAGGAGAATCTATTCAACTTGTTAAAAATAATATAGTAAAACAAATTGAATAGGGATGCAAATGAAATTTAAAAAAAAAGAAATAGAATATGAGGAGTGCAGTGTATTATTTTTAAAGATAATTTGGCTGTAAATGATTCATTACCGTATAACAAGTTACAACAATTATCTTTTCAGAATACAACAGACTTTCTCATTAATTTACACTTTAACTAGTGAAGTGATGGAAATAATTCTAATCTAACTAATCCAGCAATTTTCAGCAAGTGATTTAGAGAGAAAAGACGTGAATGCAAACCTGTACCTCTGAAAAAAATAAAAAAAAAAGGAAGAAGAGGTTATTTTTTAGAATTTCAGATTTTATGTCTCATAAAAATGAAAATGGACATAATGAGTGAATAATGAGCATAATAACTATAGTTAATGGTTAAGACGGCTAATTCTTCAATAGTAGGAAACAGCTAATTTGACTACAAATTTTGAAAGGTTTCAGAACATTAAGCTAAAGGAAGAATCAACAAAGGCTAGCTCATGATTGGGTTTGAGTTTGAATTACACCAATTTTTTCTTTTACAAAATACAAAGCAATGTTAGATTTGCGAATAAGTATAAAATGACACTTATTTTTTTATGTGAGATTCAAATTTTTTAAAATATACTTACTTTTCTTTGGATTGTAAATGAGCCGAACCGAGTTGAGCTGAGTCGAGTATTGACCTTTTCAAGCTTGTTTGTTTAGCTAACGAGCTAAATCGAGTCGAACTTGTCTTTTATCAAATCAAGTTTCAAATTTTTTATAAATGTTTCGTTTAATTTTATAATATTAATAAAAATAATTAAGATTATAAAAATTATTTTTATAAATAGTATTAAATTATAAAAAATGTGTAATTTAATAAAATTAACTGTTAAAAAATAAAATTTTATTTTAGCGTATAATTGTAAATATAATAAAGCATCTCAATACACAAGTTATCTATATTTACAAAATTTATAAAGAATTAAATTTGTAAAATTTTATTATTATTCTTGTAACAAAATTATTTGATGACTTAAATAAACATTTCAAATATATTCTAGTGAAATACTAAATAAAATTTTAAATGAAATTTAGACGAGTTCTAAATGATTTTTAAATGAACTGTTCACTAGTTTTATCGAATCGAGTCTATTCTTACTAAAATTTGATTCGTTTATAAAATGAGTTTTGTTATCGAATTTTGAATAAGTTTTTATCAAATCAAGTTACTGAACTTTTTAATAAGTATATTAGTTCGTTAACACTCCAAAACTTTTCCAACAAATTTGTCACAGAACAAAAAAGGAAATATGGTAACGTGAGCAGTAAAAGGAAATTGGAACTAACAGCCTGCTTGGCTACTGGAGAAAGGACGGGAAAGAATCTAATGGAAAAGAAAATGAGGGCGACTACACAGCTGAACTAAAAGGAGCTACCAGCGCCACACGGACAGGTGGCAGGCCATTGGAGCTCAGGCATGCGGAGGGTATTTTTGTCACTTCCTGCAGTAAAGGCTACAATGGTCATTGACTAGAAAGGGTTATAATAGGGATTTGGCAGAGAGAACCGAAATTAAAATGTAAAAAACAAAATCCCTAATTTCCTTTTTACAGTTCTCTAGCTTCTGGCCGTCTCTCTGCCTTCCTCGTTTCAATTTTGTCGGCTAAACTCAGCCTTGGTTGGTTTCATTTGAAGATTAATTGGTTTAATTGTTGGGGGAGGGGTTTGGAGCAGTTATGAAATTAGGGAGCTGTATCTGAAATTGAGAGAAGAAGGTGATTTGGCTACATTCTGCCTTAGTTGGTGTCGTTGAAAGATAAATTAGTTTAATTGTTGGAGGGGGTTTGCATGGGTTAAAAAAATTAGGGAGCTGTATCCGAAATTGAGAGAAGAAGGTGAAGAAGAAGAGACAAACGCATAGAGAAGGAGAAAAGGGCCGAAGGAGCCAATTTTAATTTTGTTAAGGTAATTCCTTTTTATTTTTTAAAGAAATCCTATGTTATTAATTATGGGATTTGTGTTATCCCCAGTTTTTATTCTCTTTCTTCTAAAAATTTTATTTGTTGTTTTCATTTGTTATGTTTGCACGAAGAAGGAAATGATTAAGGCATGGGAACAACACGACAATGTGATAAGCATAGGTCGATTAGATTAGAAACTCTGTCTTATTATTCCTGTTTCCCAAAACGTGAATTGGGTCTCACAAGCATCCAAATAATTTGATTATTAGAGGAGGGTTGTGCATACATTTGAATGTGAGGGAGTTGTGCAGATAAGGTGGGAAGGCATTGGAGATTTGAGGGAGGAATCCAAGTAATTCAACACTTGGAGCAGTGTTATGATTGAAGTGTACTCCTGGGCCTGTTGACAATTTGACAATTAGAGAAGAGGCGAAGGAAAGAGACGTATATAGAGGGAGAGGAAAGCAAGAAGGGAGCTGAAGAAAGTATAATTTTTCAAGGTAATTTTGAATTGCTTTGTTAATAAAGAACTCTAGGTTATTGATTTATTTATCAGTTACATGTCCCACTTTTTTGCTGTGTTTATTTTTTTTTTTGGTGGTTGCAATCAATTTTATTTGGTCGATCAGTCCTGGGTGTGTCAATTGTTCTAATAAACCACGATAGGTTCAGATAATGTTGATGCCGAATTATTTGTTTCGTAATTCAAAACTGTAATACAAGTTCACCAAAATAGCACAGAATCACAAAACACTGCCCAATGTGCAAAAGTAACTTACTATGGAGAACAAAAGGTGAAATATGCCCAGACACCCTCTAAAGTACTATAGCAAGTTTAATAGATATGGCCTAAAAATAGCTTTAAAACAAGACTCCCTGAAGAATTTGATACTAGGCTGGCAACCCATATGATAACATTCTGTCCAAATTGATATCCGGTTTTATTTAACGTGAAACTGCTACATTGTAGATAATCTACCATCATTTAATTGTTTCGACGTCGTTTTCCCTTTTCATTTTTTTCATGTTCCCTACTTTCAAACTGTTTCAAACATTCTCTTTAAGACTTTCTTCATCCTTGCTGCACAACTCTATCCTTTCGTGCAAAACCACTTGTTTGTTTTTTCTTCATGTGGACATTCCCGTTGGCATCTCTCTCTCTCTTTTCCCCCATCCTTTTTTTGCCTTGTAGTTTATGTAAGGCTAGAATGAGTATTTGGAACTTAAATAGCAAGTGCATGGTCGGGGTAGAGTTTGTTTAGCATTTAGGAGAAGTTGTTCATAATGGCTTTTCCTCCTCTATTTCTACTTTTAGTTAAGTACATTTAAAAAAAATAGAAAAGAGAAAGATGATGAGGATAATGGAAAAGAAGATTGAAGTATAATAGAGAACCCAAAACCGAAAAGAGATTGAAAGTCAAGGTCATGCAACATGTGCAAACAAGTAGGTAAGGTAAAAGAGGTCATGAGGCATGCATGAACAAGTGCATATGGTCTATCAACTCCACATCATCATATAATTGGCAAACACTATGAATTTGGAGACAATATGAATAAAATGGCTAAAGATCAAATACTTCACTATCATTCCAATGGCCCTCTAATTTTATATTTTCTTTTTTAGTGAAGTGGGAGACTAACTAAAAAAGTTAATCTTAAAACAAAAAAACTAGAAAAGGGAGATAAGAATTACTTTATGCATTAGTAGCAGATCCTTTGACGCGTTACTAGAAAGATCAGACTAACGAGAAGTTATTAAGGCCCTTTTTGTTATAGTCTTTTTGGTAGTTCCCTTTTTTATTTGTTTTCTGCCATCTTCATGTTGATTAAGCTGATAAATTAAATATTCAGCGGCACCAGGCCTATAGTCACCATCAAAGTGTGGCAACCTAGCTGCTGTCACCTTTGCCTTGCATTCCCCAGTAGATACAAAGAAATGATCACACAAATTAGTGAGGTCAACAACAATATTTTCTTTGGCGGCCTTTTGTAACATTGAACAAAAACTCAAAACTCTTTTAGGCAAATACGGGTGACATTTGCAGAATAAGGTATCATATAGTAGGTGAAAATAGAACAATGTGAGTGTGAATAATGAAAGAATATGCTAAGATATTGGAAACTTTGGCTTCAAGTGTTTAACATAATTCTGAAATGGCGTTTGATTGAAGGAAAATTGTGTCATTTGTGCTAGAGCAATGGAGACCAATAGAAGAATTTAGAACACTAGATTGGTTAATTAAGGAATGCGAGAAGAAAATTATATATCTTTGTCCTAATATTGTTGAAATTTTTTTACCAAATAGTTTATTTAGTAGCCAATGAAATAATACTTGTATCAATTTCTAGACACTGCTTTAACATCTGTTATCAATGGGTGTAGTTGCATATAGTTTTAATCTCCGATCACTTACTTGGAGTCCCGTATCCACTTATGGCCCTTCTGATTCAGGTATTTAGAAATGAAGCTACTAACAGTATGGAGTGCTTAAATACAGGGTTAAATATCATGTCTCATAGTGGAAGATCAACAGAGGGAGGAAGCAGCGTTTGTGATAGGACAGAAGGCAATGCAGGGAAGCGCAGGAGGAACCGCATTGTAAGTTTATATAGGACTGACATTGAGTATTTTAAAAAAGTGATATAATTGATGTTGTAGCTAGTAAAAATTTTGCTTGCATAAAGACAATTAACAAATGCTTTCTATTGCAGTTGTCAAATACTCGATGCACAACTGAGAGACTATTGTCTGTGCTGGAAATGATGACTGAAACGCAAAGAAAATGGATTGTGAAAATGGGATTTGGTGAATTGTTTAGAATTGATAACATTAGGGTGGATCCCCGTTTGATTGAGTGGTTGTTTAATAGATTTGATCCAGAGTCACGATCTCTAAAGATAAGGGACTCGATGGAGAAACAGATTAACGGTGAGGATGTTGGATGGATTTGTTGGTATACCCACTGGTTCATTGACTGTTCCATCGAAATATAGTAAAGGACAATTGACAGACATAAAGGCAATGTTTGAGGGAAAGAGTGGCATATCTGATCAAGAGCTGTATGTGTACATGAATGATGCGAGTTCTGAATTAGCATTCAAGCAGAGATGCTTATTGTTTATCTTGGGCGCTTTTTTGGGCCCGAAAATGTCACCAGGTATTACAAAGAAGCACATGGAAGCTTTGGTAGCTGCTGAACGTGGTGACGACTATCATTGGGGTATTTATGTCTTGGAATGCTTAAGAGATGCATTAAGGAAGTTTAAAGCGTCAGTGGAGAAGGGAAAGAAAGCATCAGGTGTCGCTGGATGTCCTTTCATACTCCTGGTAAGTTACTGATGAAGCACAAGTAATTTTTAAAAAATAAAGAAGTTGGATAGCTGAGGTTTTAATATTGCTGTTTGAAATGTGCAGTTGTTTTATCTTGATCACATTGACATTGGTCGTGCATTGCACTGGAATAAAGGACCTCGAATTGTGGCTTGGGATAGTGAGTTAGTCGAATATGCCTTGAAAGAGGACACGCGACGCAGGAAGGAATTTGGAAAAGCAAGGGTAATAGTTATTTTCTGAATGCCATAGATGTATCTAAAGTGATGACATAAGGAAATGCCACTGATATGTACTATTTGTGATAGGTTATTGACATAACTTATGGAAAGGCACACCCACAAGAGTCTGGGAAGAAATGGGTTGAACGATTGAATGATGAACTTCCGACCATGGTAAGTAATAGTGTTGAACTATGATGGCTGGTATTTTTTTCATCAGGGCGTGCTTAATTACTAATGTGATTAATTTGCTTTTTTTTGGTGAAGGAAAGGCGAGGGAAGCGAAGAATGAAGGACCAGAGAAGTAGGTTCAGTTCAGCGAGATGCAGTCATACAATGGAGAGTGAAGTTCCTCGACAGGAAGAGATTCCTGCAAGTGACTATGGACTAGGTGGGTTTGGTGAACAAGGAGAGGGCAGGCCTACCACTCCTCCAGCCTCTGATGTTGGTGAGGACGCAATGGATGTGGAGATTGCCAAAAAATCAAGCAAGGGGTTCATAGCTCTGACATTGTGTTCCACTGCTGGTGTAGAGCATGGAGGCTTGGAGTCTGATCATGTGTCCTCGTCATTCTATTTGCATCCTCAATTTGAGCAGCAGTATACTACATTTGGGCCCGAACACTTGTCCAATGCTGTTTCCCAGTTGGGTGCAACAGAAAGGGCAAGGTTTGTAGGTGGCCAAATGGGATCTTCGTTTGCCTTTGATACTGAGCGATGGGAAATGGTGGTATCTGATGGAAGAAGGGCGGTTGAGGAGAACGAGAATGAGCAAAAACAGCAGGTGGAACATGACGAGGAGGAGGTAGGGGCACAGAATGAAGAACCCTTAGTTATTCATCCGATAAGTACAGTGCAATCAATGTGGCAGTACCCACCTGTTGACTTGGATCCTTTGAGGTCATGGAAAAAACCTGGAGTGGGCTCTACCAAGAATAAGCAAGCAAAGCGTGCAGCAATAGTTGTGGGCAGTGAGCGACGGTTTTCGAAGCTTGCACAAAATGCAAGGTCTCCGTATGTGAACACGATCGCTTTGACAAGGCAGAGGAGCAGCAGCGAAGATGCAAAGCTTGTGAAATTTATTCAAAAAGGGGGTCGATCAAGGCGAAACAAGTAAGTGCTTTAACATGTCCACAATGGTTTTTTTTTTTTACTTTATATAATTATATGTCCATTTGCAGAATCTTGTGTGCTAAGTAAAGAGGGTTTCATCATGGCTGATAGTGATGCATATCAAAAGTATATCGTGGTTGAAGATAAATTCATCACAAATATGCAACTCCAAGATGTATTGGCAGCGAAGGGTGATGTTGATTTAGGGGTTAGTGACGTGTGAATGTGCTGATTTAAATATAATTTGGATGTTACTCTAGTGGGAGGGTTACTTTTCCAAGTCTAATGCAACTGAATTGTGGATGTAGTTTGTTACCGTCGCAGTGTGGTTGCTAATGAAAGACTCCATGGCTAACCGGAAGAAGAAGCATTCCTACATTATGAATCCACTTTTCTCGGTTGTATTATACCAATGCCTCCTTCCGGTTGGACTTTGTCTTCTAAGTAATACTCTATATATGCTTAGTCTTTTCATGTGCAGGTTCATATTAGCGAAGCACATGAAGCATCAGCTGTTGTCGATCGCGCATCTAAAAGGAAAGGGAAAGCAAAAGCAAATGAAGCTAAGGTTGAGGCTCTACAACAACACATACAAACTTGGCCGAGGCAGTTTTGGGATTGGGTCGGGGCAGAGATTGACTTGTCTACATGTGACAACGTGAGTTGATAAATATTTGGTATTTTGAGATTTTCGATGCTTTTGAGCAAAATCTTTTAAACCTCCCAACTTGTCAGGTCTCTTACGCATTATATGCCAGAGACACCAACGGTGTCGAACTCCACCAAAAACAGATTGCACAGCTGCGCCGATGGCACTACACTGATCTGTGATGATGGCATCTGGTTTTTTGTTGTCCATGCATCTTAACCAAGTCTTAAGCACCCACTCGTACGTTCTAACCGACTCATCACATAGCAAGGCACACCTGAAGAGGGTTGATTGGCCATGATGATTAACACCGACAAAACGGGCAAAAAGGCATGTGATACTTATTAACCAGATAAGTAGAATCAAATGAAATTACATCCCCAAACTCTTGGTAGGCTGCTCTGCTTCGTCCATCTGCCCAAAATAGATTTTTTAGTTTACCATTTTCATGTAGATCAAAGGCATAAAAAAAGTCGCGACTATTCTGCTGCATCTCCTGGAACATGAGACTCACGGCTTTTGCATTACCCTCTGAAAATTGTAATCTCCTGAATTTATCAATATGATTATGGAGGTCTTTGGGAAGGCAAGTCATATTTTCAAGGCCTCCTGCCTCTAGTACTTCAGAGCGCACCACCTTGGTAGGTCGTATACCTACCATGTCTGTACTCTCAAGGTCTCGTCGCACACTAGTTGATATTTTCCTATGCTGCTTCAAGAATCGAGAGTTTCGTGGACTAAGAGAGTGATTGTGATCATCATACACTTGAGTTATTTTCCACATTTCACCATGTTTCATAACAGACACCCTGGCTAGACAACCCACCTTAAAACTAGGCCTCCTCTTATAAATATCCTTCCCACGAGACGTGTGAATCCTTGCCCGATTACAAATGAAAGTCTGATATCTAACTTCACGAGCAGCACCCCGCCTAACGCCTCTCTTAACCACACTAAATCCTTTCGTCTGGGCATATTTTTGGTAAAATTCTAAAATTTCATCAACATTATCAAAAACCATTCCAACCATAGGAATGTGGGCTTCTGATTCTTGTATCTGAAGCTGGTGCTCTGAGTCATGATCAGCATCAACAGCCATTTCTTCATCAGGTGTCACTTCATTTATGCCATTCCCAACGGCATTCATTTCTACAAGTTGTGGAACCAAGTCACCGTGCGTAGAACTGATGGCAGCCATCATCTGCAATTACTGTTGACACAAAAAATGGTATTGTCACCATTTTCTCCGATGACATTAGGTTAGGTATTGTACATTAAATGTTAACTCTTATCAATGCACAATTCAACACAATTTCCAATTTCTTTGCAAAAAATGGAAGTACCTACTAATAGAATGAGTAAATGATGTATACAGAATGTCATCATAAAATAAAGAGCAACAATGTTTCCCTTCCCACGTCCCAAACTTCATACTAATTTAACCCAATGTTTGTGGGTCAAGTGAATGGAATTTTTTATTTTAGCTGAAGTAAATTGAATGCTTGCCCAACAGTAATGTTGAAAATTAGGAGGGAATATGTCCTCATTCCAAAAATGCGAATAATTATACCGTGGTTTCTAACAAATCCATTGACTGTACGCTTCATAGCTATAAGATTAGACAAAAATTTTGATGAAAGCATTGGCATACCTGGATGAGAAAGGGTACAAGATGTTTGCCTTAACTTGTGTGTGAATGAAAAAGCTGAATCCCAACATAAACAAGGGAAGACAATTGCAGAGACACAGCAAATGACAGAACTTCGTCTATTTTCTCAATGCTTTGGGGTTACATGGCCACAATCTTCCTCCTCTGCACAAATCCTTCATCATCGGCTCTACTCTTCTTGGAATTTGTTGCTGGGTGGGCAAGAAGGGAAAGTGAGCTTTACAAGCAATTAAGTTTGGGGGTTAGTAGTACAATAAATGGACACTTATACCTATTAGTTACTTTTACTAGTTCAATCTCTACCCTCGATAAACAAGTGGATCGATTCTAAGGGCCAATGTTTGTCTTTTTGTGCAATATAAGAGCCAATGTTGGCGCTGCACATTTTCAAGCGGGAAACCTTTTGTAAATTGAAATTGCTCCTTATTTCATTTAAATGTCACTGTACTCGTATGCTATATGCTAAATTGCATTTGTTTTGTATGATCAGTGGTAGAAGTAAAAAACATTTTTAGAGGGAACAATTATCATATGTATAAATAAATTAACAAAAATTAATATAAAAACTAATATCAGAAAATTTATTAATTATTGTAAATTATTAATATTGTTATTATCTTTTGTCAATTTAAATGTTTTAATTTTTTTTACTACTATTAAAACATATTTTAATATACTTTCATATTTAATTATTCATAACAACAAATTTTTAACTCCAATGGTTATAGCTAGGAAAATATGAACTAAATTTAATAACAACATACATTTTTAGATATACTGAAAGCTTTTAAACATTGTTTTCTTCTTAATAAAAATCACGGGTAATACTTTGTATCATTAAAACAAGTATTTGCACAAAATACGTGTTCTTTTGAATTGAAAAATAAAATTTTAAAAAATTTTGTTAAGTACATTAAATTAATTATAGTCTATACATCACAAATAAGTTAGTAAGATAATTAAACGAAAAAAAACTAAACGAAACAAATTTAATAAAATGTAATCAACTGCTGTCTTTCAAAATTCATAAAACAAACAACATTATATCACAAAATGTATTGCAAGATGAGAAGAGAAAGCCTGAACCTTGCATTTAGGTGAGCCAAGCCTTAGAGTTGAGGGTGGGTGAAGCAAAATTTCTGCTTGCCTAAACTCCAAATTTTTCACAAGTTACCTTAAAATATTATATTTCTTAAACATTGAGGATGAGCAATTGCCTACGCCAAATTGCTTACCCCTAGCTACCACTTATCAAAATATCTAACTATTTGTCCAAACGGCCACTTCAAGCGCAGCCAGAAAGTGTGTCGTATTAAATATTCACTTCCATCATGCTTTCAGCACCACCTTATCAAAATATGTAAATATTTATAAAATTACAATATTTATTATTTTAGTGTCTTACCAATAGTCACAACATTTACTTCAGATTTTTAAATGACTGTTTCGTGTCTGCCACATACAACAAAAAAATCAAAATATAGAATAAGATTGAGAAATTATATGACACATACAAAAAATTATGTGATACTTTTTACAAGCCATTAATAAAATTTTTATAATTCCTGGTAAATCTTGTCATATATTTTACATGAGATGTCATAAAATTTGTCCTTTATATCATATATTTTTTAATTATGTCATACATTACGTTCGCCAAATGGCCATTTTAAGCACAGCTAAAAAGTTTATCTCATTACATTTTTACTTGCATCATGCTTTCAGCTTCTATGTATCACAATATGAACACATTTATGAACTTACAATATTTATTATTTTGGTATCTTATCAATGGTCACAATATTTACGTCAGCTTACTTCTTTTCTTTCTCTACTACCACTACATGGCTGTCTTTTAAATGACTGTTTCTTACCTGTCACATACGACAAAAAGTAAAAATATATCACAAGATTGAGAATTATATGACACATACTTAAAATTATATGACACTTTTCACAGGCCATTAACAAAATTTTTATAATTTTTGATAAATCTTGTCATAGATTTTACATGATATGCCATATAATTTGTCCGTTATATCACAATTTTTTTTAATTTATGTCATACATTGCGTTCGCCAAATGGCCATTTCAAGCGCAGCTAAAAAGTTTATCTCATTACATATTTACTTGCATCATACTTTCAGCTTCTACGTATGACACTATGGATGCAGTTATGCGTTTACAATATTTATTATTTTGGTATCTTATCAATGGTCACAATATTTACGTTAGATTACTTCTTTCTTTCTCTACTACCACTACATGACTGTCTTTTAAATGACTGTTTCTTACCTATCACATACGACTAAAAATAAAAATATATATCAAGATTGAGAAATTATATGACACATACTTAAAATTATATGACACGTTTTACAGGTCATTAACAACATTTTTATACCTTTCGGTAAATTTTGTCATATATTTTATATGAGATGTCATATAATTTGTCCGTTATATCATAAGTTTTTTTATTTATGTCATACATTTCGTTCGCCACATAGGCATTTCAAGTGCAGCCAAAAAGTTTATATCATTACATATTTACTTGTATCATACTTTCAACTTCTACGTATCACAATATGTACGCAGTTATGCATTTACAATATTTATTATTTTGGTATCTTATCCATGGTCACAACATTTACGTTAGATTACTTCTTTTCTTTCTCTAGTTCCACTACATGGCTGTCTTTTAAATAATTGTTTCTTACCTGTCACATACGACAAAAAGTAAAAATATATAACAGGATTGAGAAATTATATGACACATACTTAAAATTATATGACACTTTTCACATGCCATTAACAAACTTTTTATAATTTTTGGTAAATCTTGTCATATATTTTACATGACATGTCATATAATTTGTCCATTATATCATCTGTTTTTTTTTATTTATGTCATACATTACGTTCGCCAAATAGTCACTTCATGCGCAGCCAAAAAGTTTATCTCATTACATATTTACGTGCATCATACTTTCAGTTTCTACGTGTCACAATATAGACGCATTTATGTAATTACAATATTTATTATTTTGGTATCTTATCAATGGTCATAACATTTAGTTCAGATTAATTCTTTTTTTTCTCCAGTACCACTACATGGCGGTCCTTTAAATGGCTGTTTCGTGCCTGCCACATATGACAAAAACTCAACATATAGGACATGACTAGGAATTATATGACAGATATGTAAATTATATGACACTTTTAACAAGCTATTAACAAAAATTTTTTTATAATTCCTGGTCAATCTTGTCGTATATTTTACTTTAGATGTTATATAATTTATCCGTATATTTTTTATTTATGTTGTATATAACATTCGCCAAATAGGCACTTCAAGTGCCGCAAAAAAGTTTATCTCATTATATATTTACTCGTATCATGCTTTCAACTACTACTTATTACAATATATATGTATTCATGCGACAATAAGGTTTATTATTTTGGTATCTTACCAATGATATTTACTTCAGATTATTTCTTTTCTTTCTCCAGTACCACTACATGGTTGTCCTTTAAATGATTGTTTCGTGCCTGCCATAATGACAACAAGTCAAAATATAGAACAAGATTGAGAAATTATATGACATATACAGACAATTATATGACACTTTTTACAAGCCATTAACAAAACATTTTATACTTCCTGCTCAATCTTATCATATATTTTACGTCCATTATATCGTCTATTTTTCCAATTATGTCGTATATGACATTTGCCAAATGGGTACTTCAAGCGCAGCCAAAAAGTTTATCTCCTTTCATATTTACTTGCATTATGTTTTTAGCTACTACTTATCATACTATGTACGCATTTATACAATTACAATATTTATTATTTTGGTATCTTATTAATTGTCACAACATTTATTTCACATTAATTATTTTCTTTCTCCAGGCCCATTATGACTGTCCTTTAAATGGTTGTTTCGTGTCTGACACATATGACAAAAAGTGAAAATATAGGACAAGATGAGAAATTATATGAAAAATAAGGAAAATTATATGACAATTGTAACAAACCATTAACAAAAAATTTTTATTATTCCTCGTCAATCTTGTGTATATTTTACTTTAGATGTCCTATAATTCCTTCATTATATCATACATTTTCATTTATATCATATAATTTCCTTCTACTATTTTATATTTTGCCCATATATAATAACCATGAAACAACCATTTAAAGAACAATAAAAAAAAATTTCCCTTGCTTTCACAGGAAAAATTAATTACATTAATCTTTTGCATGCGTGACCATTATATAACGACGACTTCAACACAAACTTACATATTTATTGTCCATTAGGGGATACTCTAGTGGTTTATAGAAGGGGAACGTTACTCCCATCGTGTATTTTATAGTGCAACAGGCCTCCTAATAAAAAAAAAACTTACATATTTATTCTTTCTCAATTTTCTCTTCATTCACTTTTCTGTTCTTACTATTTGGTTTTGTTGTGAGAGATTAAATATTAACTCCTCAAGTTATGTTATGCCTCTTACTGTACTTTATTTTCAATTATAATACTACTGGATGATATACAATTGAATTATAATATAGTCTTTTCTGAATATATGACACACAAATTGTACTACAAATATCAAATTATTTTAGTATTTTATAGATGTCTAATATGTAATTATTTTATTTAAGGGACATTTACTTGCTCAGATCTTTTAAATGAGATCAATATGAGATGATAATTATATGTGTCAGTAGTATATTGCACTTATTAAACTCAATTATGCTATTATAGATTATTAGATGAATTTCTATGATATTGTCGTACGATCTACAATTAATTCCTCTTGTTGAGCCCAAAAAATCTAAATTTTATCAACAATTGAATTTCCCGTGCCTCAAACAAAAAGAAACAACATCTCTTTACTGCAAAAAAATCAAACTATATCTCAAGTTGTTTTACTATTTTACCACTCTTCGTTTACCATTTATACCCTTCGTAATTAAATAATCAAAAACCAAAAAAGAAATCTTCTCATTGGTTACATACGTGTGTGGCAACTATGTTACTTCCATTATATCAGCTAGTTAGGATTTCCCAAAAAGAAAATAATCCAAAAAAAAGATAAATTCTCATGCTTAGCCAAACAAATAAAAAAAACGGCGTGGAATTGAGTAAGAAAAGTAACCGTGGGACCCGTTGATGAGAACGAAGGGAGAAAGTTACTGGCACACTCAATACGCAAAGTATTTTTAAATGAAATTACCAATTTACCCTAAACCAATTTAACGTTGGATAAATGTCAATTAAAAAAAATAAAAGATAAAATTATTATTTGATATGTATAATTTTTCTCACTCTACTTATTTATTATATTTAAATAATAAAGTTACTTTCTCTATTATTTTTTTTATCTATTTCTGATATATTTAAATAATAAATTTATTTTTTTTACTACTTTATTTTTCACTATTTTCTTTGTTGCCTGATTATAAATCCGTACACACCTTAAGAACTAAGTGGACCGGCCCTTCTGGCCATATGGGAGGCGAGAGTTCCAGTTCATCCCTTCCTTTTTTATGGGGATATAATTTTTTTATCTTAAATTTTTATATTTTTTTATATAAATTTTAAATTTTTTTAATATTTTATTTAAGTTTTAAACTTTTTGATTTCTTACTAAATATGTCTTTTTATTTATAAAAAGTGGTCAATTCATTAATAAATGAATTTAACTTAATGAAAATTATTAAAAAAGTCAAATAAATGAATTAAATATTTTTTTTATCAATAAATATGCACATAAAATATTTTTTTAATTAATAAATATACGAATTAAATATATAAAATATATAATTTTTAATAAAAAAATTGTCAATTAATGTATTTAATTTTTTTTAAAATAATTTTTATAAGGTCAAAATAATTTTTTTAATAAATTGATCACTTTTTGTTAACAGATATACTAATTTAGTAAGAAATTAAAAAGTTTAGAACTCAAATAAAATTTTAAAAAAATTTAAAATTTATATGTAAAAAAAATATAAAAATTTATGATTTCAAAATTATATATTTCTTTTGTATGTGTGGGCTTGTGCCCTTGACCGTCTCGAGGAGGAGGAGGGGCGGGGCGGGGGCGAAGCAATGAATGAAAGAAGACTTGAACTAAAGAATTAATTAGTGATATTTCCTAGTATTTCTTAAATACACCTTTTGTCGAACTGCAAATTAGATAAATATATCATACATAGACTCCACCTGTGGCGAACTCTAATGATGGGAGACCCTGACTTTGAAGTTCCACTCTTGATAGGCGGCCAAAATTGTTTTCATGGTCTATTTATATCGAATACAGTCAAAGTCTCGAAAAGCTGTGCAATCAGAAAACAAATAAAAAAAAAGGGGTCTTGAAAAGTTTGACTTTAGAATTTCTGTCTTACTTTCAAGAATTGCAATAGTTTGTTTTAGGAGGTATTCTTCTTTTTTCTTTTTTCTTTTTTTTCTTTTTAGAGCTACTGTTGACGTTTAGGTTTAAAAACTACGATATTAAGGTAATTGGTTCAATTTTTTCAATTTTGCTTTTTGTTGATGGATGTCTCCAGAAGTAACTGATAAAAAAATAACTCTCAACTATTTTTTTGAGTATGACAACAGCTGATTTATAATTTTTGACCAAATTATTTTTTAATAATATTAACATACTTACACATCATAGAAAATATCACATTATCAGGACTTTGAACCCCCTATGCGCCACAAAAATCGCGACTCAGATTATACGCACAGACCCAATACAATGTAAACAAAATGAGCAAGAAGAAATTGTATGTCAACATAAAAATATACGAGGTTCGACAAAATTTTGCTCACGTAAAAAAACATCCATTATCTTGCGAGAAACTATATGATACGTCTTGGGACCATGCGTTTGTCTTCAAAACCCAAATTCCATGTACAGTCAAACCTTCTGCCTCTCCTCCTTTTCTCTTCATCTCTCTGTGCACACTCCACATAAAGTTACCACCCCTCTATATAGAGAGGCAAATATGTGGCAGCAATAATGGTTAGTACGTGTTCCAGTGCAGCATTAATAGTTAAGCACGTTCATTAAAGCAGCAGCAGCAATGTCTGACACTTATGATAGAGAAAAATTATATAAATATATAATATTATATATAAAATTAATATTATATCTGAATCAATTAATTATAAAAAATATATTAAAATTTAAAAAATAAAAATTATTAAATTAAGTGTTTGCTATAACTCTTTATAATTTACATCCTTCAAAATTACCTGACACCCATCGCCGTACGTTTGTTACTTCTTTACTCTTAACACATAATTATTTTTTTGATAATAACACACACGACCCTCGATGATTGTCCACCTAAAATGGGCACATGCCGGCCACTGCAACACAAGGAAAGATTACAAGGTGCGGAAGTGGAGGCCAGTGCAATTGTAGAAAGAATATCTTCGAGGGATTAGGGTATTTATGAGGTTGACAAAGTTTCATCTAATAGATTTTTAATAAGAGATGATCAATATTCAATTTAAGTTCTAATCGTTGGGGTGAGTTTTTATTTTTATTGTTATTTTATTTATTTATTTTTGCTTTTTTGGGATCTTAAGGGTGAGAAAGAAACTCCACTAGCAAATTACAAGTCTAGGAAGGGACACCCCGCCAACATCCTCAGTCAAGAGTTGTTTTAGGCCATGTGGAGGTTGACTCAGTAAGGATAATCTCCGATAGAACGAAGAAGGCTAACCAGTCTACAGCTCTGTTCCCTTCCCCCCCCTATGGACCATCTCTGTCATCCAATCCCTAGATATCAACTGTTGACACGAAACCGCTAAGTTTACTCGGCCCTACGGGGTAATTTTTTACTTTTTTATTTTTTTATTTTTGTTGTGAGGTGAGTTTTTATTAGTCCGCCATATTGACAAACGAAACCGATTGGGGTGAACAACGAGCGAAAGATTTCGGCTCAAGGGTGTTGCCCAGAGGGGTTGAACCAGGGCCTGTGCCATCCCATACGTAACAGGTCGAGAGAACCAGATATGATGGGCGTGTAGCTCTGCGTGTGATGGGCCGCACTACACTTTAACACGATGTGCTTAAGAGTCTGAATATATTGTAACTCATTCACCACCAAACCAAAGGCAAGTAGTAACTATTACGGATTTGCTTTTATAAATTTAACTGAGCTCAGTGTTTTCTACCTCCGAGTTTCAAAGGACTATCGTCAGGGTTATTACAATTGATCGGGTCGTCGTACTACAGGAGCATTGACTATCAAATGGGTACATCCGATTTTGGTCTTGTTCCACTTTCTTCAATTAATTGCCATGGTTTAACATGTATCATAATCTCATTGATATGTACCAAGTTTCAGGACACAGAAAATCCACGCAGTCAAAGAAATTACAAGAATAAAAAATTATTAAAACAGAAATGAATTGTAACATTTGTTAAGCATCGGATCAAATATCATTTAATATTTTTTATTCTTTTCTTCAGTTTCAACGTCCGTTAAGCTATATATGGATAAATATTACGGAGAGGGGTGTGCCGGCAGGGGCCCCCTCTAGATTAGTGTTCAATTATTAATTGAGAATTACTGAAGAAGATTAGGAATCAATCAAAAGAAAAGAGCCGAGCTCAAAAAAAAAAAAAGGAGAGAAGAATAGTCAGTAATGCCGACTAAAATGGACTTCTAATTTGCATTAATTGTGATCTCTGAACACGAACAAGAACGAAAATAGGAGTGTGGCAGTAAGAACAGAAGGCACGTGCTGATTTGCTAAAAAAATCCATTGGCTAGTTGGTTGACCAGGGAAAATGATGAAAAAAAAAAAATCATTCAAATGATTCAACGAGATTGAGTCACATTTGCTTATTGGTATCAACAATTATGGCGAAGTCGACTTGTGACTAGAAAAAACATTACTCTTACTTCTAAATATTTATAAATTTTTATAATTAAATTTTAAATTTTATAATTTTTTTAATTGAGTTTAACACTTTTTAAATTTTTATAATCAAATCATTTTTATTAATAGCCGTCAGTCATACCATTTAAATTGTATTTTGACCAAATGGAACTGAATTAAAAAATTTTAAATACAGTATTTTAATTATTTTTTAAAAATATTAAAAAAAATACAAAAAAAATGGTATTTATGCTTTTTTTTTAATCTAAATCTATTTGGTCAAAGTATATTTTAAATAATTTGATTAATTGCTGTTAACAGAAAAAAAAATCAATTTTAAAAGATGTAAAAAGTATAAAATTTAATTGAAAAAATTAAAAACTTTAAAACTCAATTATAAAAATTTATCAATATTTAAAACTAAAAAAAATATTATTTCAATTATATATATTAGACACATAGTGTTAAATTCAATTCTCTATGTTTAAAGTGAGAGGCATGATGGTGGGATGTCACGTAAGTAATCCAAAAAATTTGCCGGAAAGAAATTTTCGGCACAAAGTCACAAACACAAACAATTATAGCGAAGAAATTAAATTATGGAGACCCTACAACTATACCATAGGTGAGGCTAATGAATATGCGTGGCTCACCATTTTTGACCTTAAAGTACATCACTGTGCCATCCGTGCAACTTGTTGCCCCTGCCAACTTCCTTGACGACAAACTGATCATTATTGGCGATAACAAAGAAAACAGATATCAAACCAAAAAAAAAGAAAAAGAAAAAAAAACACATAATTGAGCCAATGATAAGGGAGGAGTATTTTTAATGCAACGGCTATTTTCGAAGAGAACTATGCAGGGTTGCAATAATTAGTCTTTATGAAGTTTCCAGATAACTTGAATTGTTTATGCATACATTACAAGCATATGTATAGGTGAAATTAGATATTTGTTTTTTTTGGAGTAGTTTATGTTTAAAACGATACTGATTCTCTCAATTGTTAAACGTAGAGCTTCGATGGCTGACTGAGATTCTGTGTGGCCCTTTAGTGTTTTTCAATATTGATATTATTGAGTTATATAATTTTTTTTGTTAGAAAAATGGAAAAAGAGAGGCTGTATCACACAATTTGGCTATGAAAGATTGCACCTTCACACTATCAAATAAATATATACGTTTAGTTCATTAAACGTTTTTGTAGAAAGTCAAACTTATGACCTTACTTGAAATAAAAGGCTGTCCTGGGCACTAAACCACGACTTTTGAGAGATAATACCAATTGATGGCAAAACCAAAATGAATGCTTTTGATTTGAGAGAATTAATTATGCTGGGGTGGATCTCACACATCAAATAAAGTAGTATATGACTGGAGACATAAACGAGTAGTCACGCGCAGAAAAATAGTGTATGCGATTTTAGTTCTTTTATTTTTCTTGGTTTCGGGATGAAAAAAAAATTTAAATAATTGATCCCAATTATTCAATTACAATCCGTACGTCTTGCTTTGAAAAAAAAAAAGGACACACACTTTAAGCGAGGAAGATGGAGACCTGGTAAATGGCTGCTCGAAATGAAGAACTGCAGGACTTGTTCGAGGCCTTTGATGAGTTCTGTTTCTACCTCCTTTGAATGGAATAGTGCTATTTGTGTCTATTTTGCTTTCAACATTCCTCGAAGTTTATCCAGCTAAAACCAGTCCGCCACTAGCTACTTGTTTTTTTTTTTTTTACACAAAAAAATCGTTGTATTAATACTCGTCGAAATCGTACGCAGAGCCAACGCGAAAGTTTCAGAAATACTTATATAAAATAAGAGAATAACATGACTTATTATACTTACATATTATGTGGTCAACATGACCATTAACAAACTGGACACAAAAACCGCTCAAATTCAATCTTCTTACAAAAATATCTGTCGAAATACAACTAAGTCTATCTAATTTTAAAGTATTAATTAGGTTTAATTCAGTCACACAAAATTGCCGATAACAACACTTACGTTTGCCACTAGCTACTTAAGCTAGTCAATAGTCGAATTCAAGACGGACTAGGTTTCCTGTGTTTCCAAGCTTCGTGTTTAATTTCCCACGTTCATTACTTCATCATTTGGAACTTCATGCAAAAACAAAAAAATATTATATATATATATATAACATTTTATTGTTCATTTAGCTTACCATTTGGCAAGGGGGAAACATTCTTCCTTTGCTGTTGAAGAACAACATTTGTCTTTGCTAAATTTTGCGAAGAGGCAGCAAAAAAGTCATCTTGCCGAGGTAGTTGCCGCACCCCATTGGCGGATTGATTCGTAATTTGGCGTTTTTTTAAGGAAAGTCAAAAAGGTACCGCCAATTCAAATGGCGCCGCCGGCGGACGTCATTTTGCTGGTTAAACAAAATTAATCAACGGTGTTATAAAAATAAATTCTATCAATTTCATAAATATCCCAGCCAATCAGGTAATTATTTGATGACAGCAGCACCCCGTTTGTTATGGGAATAATAATAATATACCACTTATCCTTGTGATTTAATAATTAAATATATTTAATTATATATTTAAATGATGTCAAACTATTTTATATTTATATAATTATAAAAATAGTTTAATAATTTAAAAATAAAATATATTTTTTTAATAATTTAGTATAGTGACCCTTCTTGATAATACGTAATAAAAAGGTACAATAACTCTACAGGTGCCACATGCTATCCTATTGTTGGAAAAAAAAAAAAAAAAAGAAGAAGAATATTTATCAACATCAAAGACTTTCTAAAGATTTACCATATAAATATAAGCCAAACTATTCTCCCGCAGACACCCATTTGAATTAATATATTTAGTATATAGCAGCACCCTGTTCATTTGCCTGTGTGTCTCTGCCTCCCGGTCTTTCTCTCTGTGCTCCAGGCCATCATCCTCTTTATCTTATTGTTCCATAAAGATTTTGATGATAAATTTGCCTCCACAATGGACATCAGTGAGACTTTGAAGAGAATCAAATGCAGTTCAAAGCAGAGAAGCCGAAGCACGTCGAGCTCTACCAAGTCCTCTGTTACTTGCTTCAATTGCTTCTCTTCATCATCTTCTGCTTCTTCTTCTGCAGAAATTTCCATAGCTGTTGGCTTAACAAGTACGATAGAGTTCCCAAATTACCTAAACTACTTTCCTTTTGGGCTGATACAAGCTTTTTTTCGATGTTTAAGAAAAGTTTTCCAAAATGTTTTCCGGGGTTTGTTTGCTTGTTAAAGTACAACAGCATACTTAAATATAGGAAAACAGTTTTCATTTTAAGCTAAAATTGGCAGAGGGAAATAAAAGTTCTTAAGTTTTAGCCACAGGTGACTGCTCTTGTTGCCCGTGATTCAGGGAGTTAGAGAGCGTGTAATGGTGACCAAGCAAGAGCAGTTGTTCAACTATTAATTTCTCTTTGATTTTGTCAACTATCTAAAAGCCTAGTCCAATTAATCGATCACATAACATTAGTGATGAGCTATCAATTAATCAATTGTTTACTTTGTTAGTTGTGAGTTACAAATTAATTAATCAATTTTTTTTATTAAGAGAATTATTAGGATGTGAATTATATAATATGTAACTTTTTTATTTTTATAAATTTATATTCTTTTATTATAACAGTATAACTCATAATAAAAATTTAAATTTTTAATCATATTGAATTATAATACGACATCGTTGGTTTGTCGATGATGAATTTGGGGTGTCTCCTCCGCCTGGGGTCATCCTGTACTGTAAGACTTAACTAGTGGGGCCCCCTTGTGTTTTATATACGTAGACATGCAATGTATTGAGCTGTACTTCTATCCCACATTGCAATAATTTAGGGCATTAAAGGCTCGCACCATAAATCCTTGTTTGACCAACTGGTTTTGGTGGCACAGGCGCACAGATTCTTCAAAATGTCAATGCCTTCACTTTTAACGAGTTGGAACTTGCCACCAAAGCCTTCCATTCATCATACAGAATCGGCGAAGGTGGATTTGGATCCGTTTACAAGGTACTTAATTTGTCTAATTTCACTCAATTATCTATATATATATATATATATATAATATATATATATATATATATATAGCATCTGGCGTGTTTGGCTAATGATATGATATTGTTTTGCTATAAAGGGAAGACTACAAGAAGGGAAAATTGTTGCTGTCAAAGTGCTTTCAGCAGATTCAAAGCAAGGACAGAAGGATTTCATGTCCGAGATAGCATCTCTCTCAAACATTAGCCATGAAAATCTCGTTAGGCTCCACGGTGGCTGCGTCGATGGCCCTTTTAGAATCCTTGTTTACAACTACATGGAAAACGGCAATCTCGCTGAAACTCTGTTAGGTACTTCTATTAGATCTTTAATCCTCATTATTAAGTATTAACTACATAATAAACTTATATCAACAAATAATACAATGATAGAATTTCGTGTTTGTAAGATGGTAGTAAAGGACTTCTTGATTTCAAATTGAAACCTACTAGATTCTTGGTGTGTTATTGGCCTCTGTTCTTTATACAAAATAAAATAAAATAAAAAATCTTTTTTTGGTAAAAAAATAGAAAATGAGGAGTAGTACCTCACAATTTTATCAAAAATTATTGCATGCTCACATCACGTAGTGGGCTGACCATGTTATTGAACCAATGTAAGAGCTAAACTCTATGATACCTAATAGTAAAATATAGCATCCCCCACTTATATTTATCTCTACCAAACACTTTAATAAGGATTCGAATTGATGATATATATGTTAGGAATAAATTCTCTAATCACTAGATAACAACAATTGATGATAAATATCTTTTAGATGTTACAATCAATGTCCAACATATTCTATTGTAATTTTTTTTTTCTATAGAACATGCTTATCTAATCAAAGATTAATCTTCTTTATGAAACGCTAGGTGGGAAGAAAAGAAGATCAAAATTCTGTTGGGAAACCCGAAGAGAGATATCGTTAGGAATCGCTCGGGGTCTTGCTTATATCCACGAGGAGATTAAACCGCATATCGTGCATCGGGATATAAAAGCCAGCAATATACTTTTGGATCATAATTTTATTCCCAAAATTTCAGATTTTGGTCTCTCCAAACTATTTCCAGAAAATGTTAGTCACATCAGTACTCGGGTAGCCGGAACATTGTAAGTGGAGATTTTGCTTCTTCCTATTGTAGATTGTAGACATTAGTAATTGCTCCTTTTCTTTTTTTTTTTTTTTTGCGAAGGGATGAATATTGCTATTGATACTGAAAAATTTTGTTATTCCTCTTAATATTTTTTCCGTCATTAATAGATGATTTAACAGTATTGAAATGATAATTTATTAATATTTTTTATGCATATAGTTAATCATAATATAATAATACCCGCAAAATTTCAACATGTATATGAGCATCACACCTAAACTTAAATTTTGTTGTAGTGTTTGTTAGTTTGACTCTTGCGTAGTTGGTGGTTGTAAGAAATGATACTCAAATTGAAGTCGAAAAATATCTCAGCAAATCTTTTTTTGTCTTGTTTATTTTTCGAAGATTCATCAACAAATCTGACTTTTTTTCCCTTTTTTTTTTTCCGGTGATGAAAGAGGGTATCTTGCTCCAGAATACGCTGTGAGTGGGCACTTGACAAGGAAATCGGACGTCTACAGTTTTGGAGTGCTCCTGCTTGAAATCATCAGCGGAAGAAAAGCCGTCGATTTTGACTTGGAGCTTGGAGAGCACTACCTTGTCGAGAAGGTAACAATAAAATTAATGCCTCAATTAATCTCTGAGGGGAAAAAATCCCGCTCGACACGTGACCTTACAGTTAATGACCCCCTGTAAATAGGACAACTACTTAATTATTAATGAACTTCGATAGATAGTTTAATATTAAATAATAATAAAATAATTAAGTAAGTTATTTAATGACATATAATAAATTGTTTATTTTTAATTTTTTTTTAATCATCTAATAATTTATATCATTTTATTACTACTTAATATTTTTAATTATAATAAACTTAAAAAAGACATGCCAAATGCTCGTACTTCTAGTATAAAACTTGTTACTCTTTTTTTAAGACTTTTTGATCTTATCTTCAAGTTGTAATGACTTTATTTTGATTTTTTTTTACTTTTTTTAATATAAAAAAAAAAAACCAAGCTGCTGATCTGAGATCACTAAAAATAGAACTTTTTTAAGTAATTAAAAATTTTTTTTTCTCTTTCTGCTACTGTTTTGGTAAAAGTAGTTGGGGGCTTCTGTTTGGTCCAGAATGCTAACATTGTCAAAAGTCATACCAATCCATTAATAATATTGCTCCCAACTTCGAACGCAGGCTTGGGAAATGTACAAGGATAACAAGCTTCTACAGCTGGTGGATCCAATGCTAAGAGGCGATTTCTTAGAAGCAGAAGCCATTCGATACCTGAAGGTAGGCCTACTTTGTGTACAAGAGAAATGTGGGCTGAGACCAAATATGTCAATGGCCCTTAAGATGATGAGAGGCGAAATCAATATTAACAAGAAGGAAATTGCACAGCCTGGACTCATCACTGACTTTTCAGATGTGAAAATAGGCCGAAGACGCAAAGAGTCCTCACTTAGCATTACCAGCGCGCGCAGCCCAGCTACAGTTGCCCCTTTCGTCCTTTGACCCTTTTGGTTTTTCTAGGTCATAATGTATTAAAATTTTGAGTTTAGCTACAGTGTTATAAAAAATAGATAGGAGAGGGGCATGCGTTCACGTGGAGGGTATAGGTCCCCGTGGGAGGCACGTCTTTTTCTTTTCTTTTTTCTTTTGAATTGAAAAATTTTAACATGTGCATACAGACTACTTAAATAATTATACAAGTAATTAATAACTTTGTTAATGATTATATATATATTTTTGTCATCTCTCTTACACATTTATTTTAATTATATATACATCATAAGTTTTTTTTCAAAAAAAAAAACAAAGAGATGTGAGCCATGATGTGACTCACACTGTCACGTCATCCTGTCTCTCTCCCTTATCTCTTCACCTTGTCTCTCTAACTTTTTCGTAAAATTTTTTTGTTGTACAGAAAAATTATCTCAATTCTCTTCCCCTTTTGAGACACCAAAATGCATTACTCTTTTTGTTGTTGGTTAGGAAGCTCGACCATTGAGCTATAGAATACGCAGTGGGGAATAATCTTTCCCCATCTCATAAAATATATTAACTGATTAATAGCAACATATTCAATCTACTCAAAGTTAATCAATAACTCTTATTATATGAACTTCTTCAGAATGCTCATTTAGATGTGAGTGTCCACAAAGGGATCATAAATTTGGCAAAAAACATATTTTGATTCCTATAATACTTGTCTAAATTTGTGACTTTCAACCACGTCCAATTGGTTCACAAACTTGCCAATGTTGAATCAATTTCCTCCAATTGAAGATGACATCAGTTTCCAAGATTTCCAGATTAAAAAAAAAAATCGCTACTCGTTGTAACTAATGGTAGCGCCGAACATACCAACTAATAAGTTTTGAGTTCGAATGGTACTAAAATGTTTGGTAGGCCAGCAAAATTAAAGCTTGGTTTGGTGCTTCTCTATATTGCAACTATCCAGAGTAGATGCATCGACTTAAGTGCAATGTTTATTGACAAGATTGTTGAGGCTCCATCTCCACTTTCCCATTTGTTCAACCAAAACAAAGCAATAAAGATCAAAAGAAAAGAAAAATCTAATGTCTTAAACGAAATGTCAGTGAGGTAGCACAGAGTGACATTTCCCTTAATAGGGGAAAAATCTAATGTCTTAAACGAAATGTCATCATGATAAGAATTATATGATTTTAGAGTAAATCGATTCCATTAGGATAAGTTGATAGATTGAATTGGACATAACTTGAGTATATGGATGACAACCATAATCGAGTACAGGGCTTCAACCTCTAAAATCAGAGTCGGAGAATTTTTTTGATTTTTAGGTTTAGTCTATTAAAAGGTCAATTAAATTATAAATTATATAAAAGTAATTATCTCAATTTTCATTAATCTTGTACTTCTTTTTTAATATTAAAAATTAAAACTTTCAAAAAAAAAAAAATTCTAACTAGTAAAGTCTCCCCCTAAACAATAGGTCAGAAAGTTTACTGGCTACATACTTCAATTAAAAGGGGAAAACCCAAACAAGAAATTGCATGCCTGCCTTAATTAATTTCCCTTTTGTTAGAAAAAGTAAAAAAACAAGAGATTGCATGGCCTGTAGTTTATGCCTTGACATGGCCTACAAATCTTTTGCTTGGATGCCTTTTTTTTTTTCGGACTCTATGCTTGGATGCCATATCCGAACATATTAGCAGCTTATAGAAGTTATACATGTTGTGTTCGAGGGAAGAATCTGAAGGATCGTTTGCTGAAGTTTAATAAAATTTCCTCTTTCTGTTCAGAGAGAGAGAGAGAGAGAGAGAGAGAGAGAGAGAGATCGTTTGCTTGCGTTGCAGTCTAGAAAAGTAGAAGCATATATATATATTCCACTGCTTGTATCCTGGCGTACATATCTGCAGCCCCCATAAACTAAATCAAAACTCCCTTAATAATATCTCGAAATCTATTAAACACGCATCTTGTCGGATATTAAGAATTCTCCTCAAGACATTTCCTTGTCTTTGACCATAATAATGCAATACACAGCTAACTCATCATTGCCTGAGGATGGTGACTTGTTTTACTATTTAGAGAACATGATGAGGGTGTCTTTTCTCCCGTTACCCTTTTCATTGTACATCCGAGCCAGGAGTGGAGATGGACAAATAACATAAAAAAATATTATTATTAAAAAATATATTTAACTTTATTTTAAAAAAGATATAAACATATAATATCAATTAATTTTTTTAATATTTTTTAGAGCAATCAATTAGATTTGTTAAAAAAATATTATTTTTATTTATGTCTCTTTAATCATTATTCTTGCTCGGTCAAAACAAAAAAAATATTCTTGCATGTAATTTTGTCTTTTCATTGCCATGTATATATTTTTTTATTTCACATCTCTTTCAGGAAGGATGTAATTATGTCTTCTTGTTACAATAGCCAAATTTCACTTTTTCAATCTTGCATATCTGCTAGCAAGGTTTGCACTAATCTGCTGGATAGTGGGCCAAGCTTTGACACTGCACCTCATTAAAAGGGCAACTCTATGGAATCCGGTGAGATTATTAATTACTTATACAATTATATAAAATTAAATATATATTTAATTCTACTGAACACTTTAGTAATTTAGCACTACAAGCGAAATTATCTTACTGTTTAACCATAATAATTGGTGGTACTAGCAAATCTATTACGGCTGCATTTGTTTATAAGATTTAGCATATTATGCTTTTCTCTCCCTGGGAATTGATGAACATTTATACTTAATCTGTAATACATATGAAATCATTTTCTAACAATAAGATTAATTAACTGAAGTCACATGCTTAATTGCATTGTTGTAAAAATCAGACCGGATTGACCGGTCGGACCGGTTGAATCAGTGACTGGCCGAGGGTCCGGGTCAGTTTTGGCAAAATTTGAGGGATAACTCGGACAAAAAAAAATCGATCAAAACCGTTGAAAACCTGATCGGTTGGACAGGTTCACTGAAATAAAAAAATTTATAAATTATAATTTTACCACAAATATTATTTAAATTATAATTTGATCACTAAATTTAATTAAAAAGTTCAATTTAGTCTTAAATTTGATTAAAAATTTTAATTTCATCCTTAAAATTAAAAAAATTAATATTTAATTATTATATATAATTATTATATTTTAAATTACTTTTATTCATATATATATTATTAAATACCGGTTTAAATACCGGTTCGACGGTTCAACCGGTTAAATTTTAACCCACTAATATTTTCGATTTAATAACCGGTGCAGTTCTAATAATCTTACTTAATTGATATCATACGTGTTATGTAAAATTAGAAAAGACCACGAAATCCAGTTTCCGAGTTATTAATCAACAACAACGATCGATGGAATGGGTGAAGTGGAACGCAAAGGTCAAGAATTAACTTTTGTGTAAATTATTCATATATTAGTTGTATATTAAATTTAATTATAAATTTTATAATATTTTGTAAGTAATTTTTATTTATATTGTGTAATATTATTAAAATTAATATATAAAAAAGTGATTAAAAAAAAAAACTGCACTTTTCGCTGTGTTGATAGATTTGTCCGTCAATTAAAGCCGATTGTGTGCAAGACTAAAGAGTACCAGGTACAACCTGTGCAAGATGCAACAGCGTAATACGTCTGGGAAGGTGTGGACCCCGCTGAGCCTCGGGTAAGGTACATCGTCTTCTTGTTTTTCACTGTTTTTCCCTCTGGTCAATCCAGGGAGAATGTTCTTTGAGAATTAGGGGCTGTGAGTGATAAAATTAAAATTAATAATAATAATAATAATAAAAAGAAGGAGATATAAAAAGAAAGAAAATTTTTATTGGACATAAATTTTATAAATTCATTTGGACAAAAAAAATTTATACTAAATACAAAATATTTTATATTATATAAAAATATATTATACAAGATAGAGAAATTATTATTATTATTATTATCATTATTATTTCTATCAAATATATTGTATAATATATTATTTATATAATACAATTTTTTTATATTTAATTGATTTAATGAGCATTGGGTGTCAAAGGAAATCAAAGAGCGAAAAGGAAAGGAAAGACAAAATTGAGAGAGTGGCCTGAGTGGAGTTAATGTCTCAAAATCCCACGATTGATTTCAGGAGATCTCAATGCGGTCCCCAGTTTTGCCTGACCAAAGCGTCCTTTTGACCTACTTTGACCGTATAACAATATTCCCTTGTGGCCAATCACAGATAAAAATGGGGAGGGTGTGGGGTCCACTAGCAGGGCTTCTTTTGTAATGAAGATTCTTCTCTTCCCAAGCTATGGTTTTTTCTTTTTTTGCTAGTACAAAGTGTTTCCGTATGTTTTGTTTGTAAGATTACTTCTCACTCGGTGACACTGAGATTACCATTTTAATCCAAAAACAATTGATTATGCAAGTATTAACACAAAAATTTGTCTTATTATAAATCGTTCTTATATCAAAGTCGAGACGTTTAACCATTCAAATTAATCCATTAGACTTCTTTCCAAGCTGTATGGTAGTAGGAGTAGCTATAATCATCAATCATCGTAATCCTGCAGATGCCACACACTTTTACTTTCCCCAGAATAATACACATTTATTCTCTTCCTTCTTGCTTTATTTCTTTCTTGAATCCCTGGCCAGACGTGTGTGGGTGTGGATTTCTAATTTTCCCTTTAAAAGAAAAAGAGAGAGTTGGATGGGGGAAGGTTCGTGTAGTGTGTGACCAGAATGATTACGACTATGCTTTTTTATGCAACCCCTGAAAGCATCTAAGGATGGTTGTTTCATTATATCTGGACATCCAGGTGAACTACTCTCAGTACTCCAGACTCCACTAGCTCTATATATGCGTGCACCATGATTAAGGACGATGATGCTTTACGAATGATGGTGAACAGAGTCTTAGGTCCCAGTCTTTTATTTGTAGGTCGACCCTAAAATTTTTATCCTTCTTCTTTTTTTTTTTTCAATATAATGGAGTGACGGTAGCAAAACTCTACATTGAACGTGATGGGTCTTAGTTGAGTAAACCCTGTCAAAACACACACAAGGTCAAGCAAAATGGTGAAAGAAAAAAGCACCGTTGCCTTTTTGTATAGATTCGAAAGATAGAGGTAAACACGTAATTTGACAACATATAACATTGATAATATATTGTTTTTAATTTTTCTAAATTAAACTATTTGAACTCATATCACTTTAACCTTATTTTAATTCCACGTAACCTACCAACCAAATATTTCCCTAAATATTTCCCTATAGAGAGTTATATTGAATATTAGACGTTAGCATTCAAAAACTTAAGTCAGTCGTCAATGAATTAAAGTACGTGGGATGAGAAAGTAACAAAGGGAGAGGAACGACTAGGGTATTTATCGGAATAGAAAAGCTTCTGCTATGGATTTCAAATGAAAGATGATGAAATAAAACTCATATGTCATTGTGATGTGATTTCAACAACGTTTGTGGTACTGAGATATGTTAGATGCTTTAGTGTTAATGAGATGTTTGCTTATCATCTTTCCCTGTGTTTATGTGGCTAGGCCCAGATTCTTAACTTTATTATATGTTTTTTTTAACTGAAAAAAATCTATCGTGAGTATATCGGTCATCTGATTTACAAGTCGAAATCAAAGTAACTCTCATTTATATGTCTCATTCTTGTACTATGAGACCCAAACGAGACACCCCAAGTTGACCACAACAATTGCTAAGTCTGAAACTGATGACGCGTAGTCAACGATCAAATCGAATAAATTCAAATGTCAAACCTCCAACTACTATCATTAGAACTCAAACCCGAATCGTTAATAAGAAAGCACTGAGTGGTTTTATTATTTGATTTTTGAAGTTCGTTACAAATACATTGAGAAATTAATACGATTTGAACACGACTCAATTTATTTAATTATAATTATTGATTATTATGTATAAAAAATTATGATAACTATGACTGACAATTATAATTTGTATCTCTATAATATTTTTGCTTAGTTTTTTTCACATCGCTTGGCAAAAAGCATTTGCTAAATGATGAGATAAAGAAGAAAAAGGCTTGGATTGGGTGCCCCTTTTTTTAGCCCCATTTTTTAGCTCAAAAGTAATAATCCTATAATTTTTAGTAATCATACACATATTTTAAATAATAAAAAATAAAATAATAAATTTTATTATTTAAAATTGATAACTTGTTACAATCAAAATAAGTATAAAAATAATCACGTAACTAATCTCTTCCTAAAGAAAAGAAAACATAAATAAACTCCTTTTTCTATTACACTCCCACTTGTGTTCAATTATTAATTAATATTTGTCCTTTAAATATAAAAGCAAAGACCAAATACAGAAGTGGGGTTTTGTCTTCTCCCCATACCCTCATGCTTCTGGACCGAAGCTGGGCCGACTGCACCAGTCTTCTTTCATATCTAAATCATTGTCAAAACTGGTTGAAACAACTTCTCAAATGTTAACCCATTTGCACTCCCAGAGAACAAAAATGGAAACACTTGTTAGCTTTCATCTTCAATTGACCCACTGCATTTGATGATTGGAACTAATTAATAAAGGGCTTGTAGCTCTTACAATAGTCAACACACTTTACATTATTGATCTATGTCAATGGCCCGAAGCAAAGGATTTCTTTCAACCCACTAAGGGGGGAATTACAATGCAAAGCATTTTTACTAACATCTCTGCGAGTTTTCTCCCTTCTTGACAAAATTAACTGTTTTAAACAACGCTAAACACAATGGCTTGGGAATGATTAATTGCCTTCCATGACAGCATCATATAATTGTAACAAGGAGATCAAAAGGAGAAAGATATGCATAACATTGAAGAGCTCAACCTTAAGCAAACTCAAATTTAACACTCCATAAATTTTTTTTCACATAAAGTTTAATCATTAATATAGACTGTCATAAAATAATTATATGATTTTAATTTAACATTAGACTGGCACAAACCATCTTGATTATGATCCGGACGAGACAGGAGACTTTGTTTCTCATGATCTAAAGCTGCTGTGGATTTGTGAGTTTGGGTTGTCGCGCTATGGAGAGTCTAGAGCACTTCCTTTCTTCCCTGGTTTTCCAGGAAGGGCTCTTAGCTAGACACAGATGCCATGACCAAGAGTCATATGAACTGTCCATGTAATAAGAATATGTATGTTACAAGATGGCTGGATGGGCAAAATATGTAACTTTTATATTTTCAGATTCGATTCCAAAGTAATTACTCTGGAATTTAGCTTTCGCTAAAGAAAGTCATGTATGCATAGGCGGCAAAAAAGACCGCTTTTTTTTTAATTCTGCTGACTGAAACTCCAATTCGAGATTTTTAGCTCCGAAAACAATTCTAAAAAAACAAAAAAGAAAAAGAGAGACCCTGCAACAGCAATTAGTTGTGGAGATTGTTTACAAGAGCACTATATATTATAGTCTCTGCAAAAGGTTGAAGATAAGCATCACATATAGCGAAAGCCCTAAAACCCATAAAAGTGATATTCCAAAGCAAGAAGAGAAAAGTACCTTGTATGTAGTTGAGACTTGAGAACCCAGGACGGGAGAACCTGAATCTTTTCAAATTACAATCCTGCCCTTGTGTACTTTGGACTTCAAAAGAAAAACAAGTTTTAAAAAAAAAAATCTGCAAATTAAGAAACCATGGCAAGTACACATGGAATATGCTTGGCTCCTCATACGCCATCCACGGAGGCCATCGATGTTCCGGTAGGCTCTGCAAATGGCATACAGGGAGCCAGGCACATACGATATATGTATGCATGATGCTTCATCTGGGCATGCATATCATCATGCGCTAATGCAACTTCTAGATGTGTATATTCGTCTATTTATGGACTAATATAGCCCATAATTGTGCTTGATGCATCATGTAAGGAATGAGTGTCCTGATTAAATTTACATATGCAAGCCTGCATGCCATTCATGTAATGACTCTCTATCATAGACTATCATCCCCATGATCATAATCATAGCTGAGGAAGTTGCAATTAGTCTGTGTTTCTAGAGCAAACTTATTAAGAAACACTAAAATTGGAGTAGAGCCACAGAGGAAGGAAAAGAGAGACATGTGGATTATTGCAGGAAAGGTAGAAAAGGAGAGAAATTGGTGTTGTGTTCATGGAGAAGAAGAGGGAGATCTATGGCAAAAAGAAACCGAGTCATAATCAAATGGGGGGTTGGGGATCTCAAAGCCCCACGTAATCCTTTTGAATTGGGCATAAAACAAGCAAACCGGTGGCTAAACATGGGGAGGTTTGGCTAACTACTTTGTGGGGTTGGGTTTAGTTCTTTCAGAAGGGAAAAGAAGCAAAAGATGTGGGGTACTTATGGTTGCACCCCAAGCTTGCAACTAAATATAGACACTCCCACAAGAGAGAGAGAGAGAGAGAGAGAGAGAGAGAGAGAGTGATGGAGGTGAATGGGTTGGGTTAGTGACCAGAAAATTTCCTAAGCTAACCCTATGATGGTTTAAAATCTTTTTTTTTTTGGGTCATAAAGCAAAGGTTGCTTTTCTACTCTGAAGCTCATTTTGTCTGGGAGTGCTTGGAAACACATGGATTCTCTATATCTTTACTTTCTTTCCCTTTATTTAAATAAAGTGAAAAAGAAGAAATATGCTTGGATCATTTTTTATCATGCTTCTCTTTTTCTTTATGATCTCCTTTCTTCCTTCTTTTTATTTATATCAATCACTTCTTTTGTAGTCTTTTGTTTCCTCTTTTTCATTATTGTAATGTTATCTTCATGTAGATACAATCTTATTACTATTCAATTAAGCAACTGCTCCAGAAAAATTTTATGTTACCTAACTCACCTGCAACCTGTCCAATATTGAGCTAGCATCTACCCCAAAATTATTCCATATATGCCACTTCTATTTATGCAAGTTCTTAGTACTTGAATATATGATTAAATCTACTTTACCAAGTATCATAAATAAAATATCTACTTATTAATAAAAAAAATGAATGTATAATTTTTTAACAAAGAGAAGTCCTTTTCTTTCTTGTTGCGCTCTAACTTGAGTAAGTATGAGAGTGCATTGAATTTTTTACCAAATTTTAATACTTGATGTAAGAATGCAATGATAATAGTTCCCATAAATTTTTTAATTTTTTTTGGGTGTAATAAATTTTGATTATTATATGAATGGCTGCATGTCTTTTAACTGGATTGGAAATATGAACTATGTGAAAACTAGCTGCTAGCCTATAATGTCACATAAATATAATACGTTAGGCTGAATACGAGGCTTTAATGCAAGTCTAGGTTGCATCCGCTGATATATTACGGGTTGATAAGCCAGTACATGGCTAGGTATAGAACAATTTAATGCGATTAGTTCCTTCTGATCTACATGGGATTGAGATGCACAGGGACAGTTGAAGTTCTTGGATCCAATGTATATGTGGTTTTCTTTAAGAGTGCGGATTGGGATCCCGATTGTGCAGCCGATAATTCAGCCAAACAGAGCAACAAAATATGATTAAAGAAAACCATGATATATAATACATATTATGCACAATAAGCTCACTCAGTTATTTCTATAAAAAAAAAAAAAAAGCTCACCAGTTAGGCTATTTGTATTTTTCAGTTGCCCACACACACACACACACACACACACACACATACACAATGAGTGACATGAAGCCTATCTCTGTCTCATTTTGTTTTGTCTAATGGTCGGAATCTGGGTCATATATATTTCACAGTAGTTTTTCGACTCCAATGTAGATAATAATTAGCAGCACTGTTACTATCCATATTTGTATATGAACATCTAACCAAAGCTTGCCAATGATGCTTGTAACCTTTGTTTGAATGTTCTACGAATAGTCAATGTCTTGGTAAGAATCTTTTTTCTGTCAATACAAGGGCCACCAATTGCATCTTATGGTTGACATCGAAACCACGGGCACAGGGTGTCAGTTCAGTCCTCTATGTCTATCGACCTCTCAATTTTTTGCCTGTTTTACATTTATTTTCGCGCTATAGATAGTTTAGGTTATTACATATCCGACAAGGCGACAACATGCTTATAGATAACCGATTAAAACAATGTTTGGCAAAGGATATTGCGTAAGTATAGGTGTAATGATTTTAATATGTTTATGGTAAATTCAATTTCATGTTCGATTTATGAAAACTATTGTGGTAGCTGTAATTCTCAATTGTCGGATGTTACCAATGAAAATTTTTCTTTTTCAATTTGTACTACTTTCTTGAAGAGGGGGGGGGGGTACTACCATTAATATCTATACGGACATTTTTTTTAATAAATCTTGCAAACAAATTATATACACGCACAAACAAAGGTTATTTATATTTTCATATGTGTTTGCATCATCACATCTTTGATTTGAAATGGATGATTTTAGCAATTAACAGTGAAATTTTAGAAATGCTAATTGATCCTAACAAGAGTTGACAAACCGACATGTTGGGCCGCATTGGATTGTTTCAAATCTTGCGTTATTCAAATTTTAAATACTTCTAATTCATTGGGTTTTGAATGCATCGAGCTTCAGATTTCATTGAGTTTTAGGTACATCTGACTTTAAATTTATCTAGTTCTATCTGTTAAATTTCAAAAATTTTGGATTTTAGACTATTCATGATTCAATTCAGGTTAGTCAATTTTCCAAGTACTTTAATTATATATCATTGGAGTTTATTTGAATTGCAAGTAATATTAGTTTTGGACATTTCAAGTTATGCATCACTTATTTTTTCAGTTAATATAAAAGAAATTTTTAATTTGACTCATATTTACAAATTAAGTAAAATTAAGTTTTAAATTAGTTTTCCTAAAAAAAAAAAGTTTTAAATTAGTTATTTAAATTAAGTAAATTTTTATCACTACTTAATTGATACAAAATGAGAAAACTGAAATAATACTCCACAATTTTTGTCAAGAAGCTTTGCGTCCATTGGAAGCACAAACCTTGTAAACACCACACGACCAATGGTACAACTTCTATAGTAACAAAAAGGAAAAGAAAATCTATCCATATCTTAGGGAGGAACCTTAATTTGACTCCGGTCTTCTTTCTCATTCTTTGTAGTGGTCTACCCTTTTGCTTTATTTATTCGTAGTTCGCGCTTTATAGAATGACAAATAAATGCTGTCTCTTCATCATTATAATAGAAAGATGGTCCATAACGAACATGATTAATTATCACAAGCGGGCCACTTTGCCTGCAGATATAGTACTCAATGGATGCACACATGCATATTTTTGTAAATGAAAATGGAGATTTTCTTTACAAATCATGAGATTAGTCAAATTGTCCTGTCAACTATTTTCAAATTTGTCTTGCTTTGTTAATGGTATCTCAGGTTATTATTTTAGCCATCTAATTGAATCAATAAACAAATCCTAATCTGGAAATTGTGTTTTGTGGGAATTTGGGGGTCTAATAAAAGTAAGATCTACAATATCTTTAACAAGTAACATTTATTTTACTTTGGGAAATATTAAGTAACAAAAAAAATAGTAATTAAGTGATATAAATTATTAAATAATTAAAATTTAAAAAAAATAAATAAATTATTAAATATTATTAAATAAATTATATGACTATTTTATTATTATTAAAAATTAACTTATATAACAAATTTTTATTTTAGAGAAATTTTACCTGATTTCGAAAGAACATTGCAAGTACCAAACATAACACTATGCTTATAATGTGACACACGTTACGACACATGGTACAAAATTGCCCAACAAGGACTTAATAAAGACTGAAATGGCAAGCTGATTTGCACTCAACAAAAGTTTTGAACCCTAGCCATCAATCGTCGACAGTCCCATGTGTAGGCCTATGTTAGTATAAGGGGACAAACACTCACAAGTCAAATATTAAATGTCTAAAAAGGCTGTCTGCGACAATGTGAAAAATTACACACACATGAAAATGAACATTATAGCACGAGTCTTAACTTCTATCGTTTACCATAGCTCCGACTAACATGCGTCGAGAGAGTGTCTAGTTTTGTGCTCCACTTCGAGGAGCTTTATCAACCTGATTTCGTGGCCATTTTGTGTCGTTTTCCTTTTGTTTCATTGTGGTTGTCTCTGTGGTGGTGTTTTCTTAGCCGATCTCCTTACATCTCAGGGTTTTTGTTTTGATCCTTCTGTTGATTGGGTCTTCTTGCGGCGATGCTCCCTCCTGCTTTCCCCACTCGCCTTGGCCGACGACAGGGCGGTAGGGGTGGCTGCTCTTTTGTTTCGCAGGTTGGGTCATGTATAGATCATTTGAAGTGGGTCTACTTTTGGGCTTCAACGGCAATGACTATCAAAGTTTCCATGGCGGCATAGTTTGGGGCGTGGGACAAGGCAGCAGTTTGGCTTTGTTGCCTAAATTCGAGTGTCTTTCTGTGAGATCGGTGCCAGATTTGGGTAGTTTCTTTGTCTTGTGTAGCTGTTATGGCGTTAGCAGCGATGTTACAGTGTTTGGTTCACACCGGCGATGCCGGTGCTGGCTGCTCTTACACGGTAGGGACGACTATGGAGCTCTCTGGGTCTATGTGCCCTCTGGCATTTAGGCCTCTTTTGATCGGGGCTTGTTACCCGGACCTGGTCTGCTACTACTACTATCTTAGTCTGTGTTTGCCCTCTTGGCCTTATGAACTGCTTCTTGTGTGTTTGGATCTCTGGTATATAGTACTGGTTTTGACCATACCTATGTACTATCTATGCTTTAGGGTCTGTTTGATTTACCTATTCAATATTACTGTTATTGGTTGCTGCTACTGATTGTTGATTGCTGTTGTCTGTTGCTAATTACTAAAAAAACTAATGAAATGTTTGGTTAATTTTATACTTGTTATTGCTGTTAAATAACTAATGACTGACTTGGATATTTAATTTATATTAATATATTATATTAACAAAATTATCTTTATATTTTATAATTTTTATTTTTAGAATAAATATTTTATAAATAATATTAAGAATTTTCTCACTTAATTTTTATTTTTTTTAAAATATTAATTTTACTAGATAATAAAAAATATAATGTTTAAAATATTTTTAAAAATATCAATATTCATAAAAATTTGAAGTAAAAAAATATTTACGAATTATTAAAAAATAAAAGTGTTACGTTTATATAAATATTGATGAAACTTATTATAGACTAATCATATTCAAGTGGTAAATAAAAAAATTATAAATCTATATAAATATTATTTGAGTGTATTTTAGTCTATATAAATTATTATTAATATTAAAAATTAAAAAGTAATTCAAAAAATAGTAAAAATCAATCAGCTGTTTTTATAATGCTATATAAGAAAATAAGTAAAATCAAACAGCAGTTCAAAAAAATTAACCAAACACTCATCTCTCTACATTATAAAAATGAAATGCAAATGTATCCTATTAAAAGTTAACTCAAACAATCTATTAATTAATGAAATGTTATTTTATTGTCGTTAAAAAAAAAAAAAAAAAAGGAAAGGCTGCCTACAAGGCTACAGCTGCTACGATTTGTTAACTTGATTTAGTTTCTCCGTAATCAAATTCTCACCAAATCAGCAATGCATTTGTTCAAATACCCACTTTTAACAATTATCTAGCACAAATCATGGCCTGTACCATATCATGAAGATAGTAGAAATTAACAACGTGCTTAGATTTATGATATTCGCCCATCTGTGCTTATTTTCTTCTCTTTTGATGAGTGATTATCATTTGTTCTTGGTATAATGTCCTATAAATGCACAAGCAAGCAATCTCTCTAGCCTTTTATTACTTATTGGCTCATTTCTCAGCAATGATTTATACTGACCAAAAATTGGAAGAAAAATTGGGATCATGCTTATATTCATTTAATTTCCGTAAATTAGATGAACTAGAAACAATGCCTTAAATTAGATAATTAAACTATTTATTGAGTGATTTTCTTTTTCCTTTTTTTTTTCTTTTGCATATACTGCATCAAAGAATCATTGAATTCCTCACAGAATTGGATATTTAATTTTGCATTATATAATATCATAGACAGTCTCTATTAAAAAATTATTCCTTCCAAAAATACAAATTGTTGGAAGAGGTTTAAAATATAGATCATATATTAACTTTAATACACCCCCTCATGTGAAAAACTGTTAGGCTGAAAGTAGAAATTTACAATTAAATGTAAAAGTAATGAAATTCGAATACAAGACTATTTAGTCCTAAATCTCTGATACCATAAAACGAGCAACTGCTTGGAGGAAATTACATTGGATTTGCTTGCTGCAATGCTATTCAAATATAAAAGAAACAGATAAGATGACCAGATGTGGAGAGTTTAAGAAGAAGGGATTTTAAAATCAAATACGGATTGGCAATGGATAATTTGTTATCTTTTAGTCTCAAGTATAAATTTTAGAAATAGATTATGAAATTTATGAGATTAAATCATTATTTAATGTGTAAGTCGACAGAAAATTTTCTTATGTACGTTTGACATTCGTACCCCCAATTCTCTCGCTTGAAACACAACTTGAAAAACAATAACTATTAGTCTAAATTATTAAGAAAACAATAATCATGAGTCCAAATCTTCAATTTTTTTTTTTTTTGTTGCTAAACGGCATAAAATTATAATCATTTAGCACATGATTATGCAGCGGTGTTCGAATATCAATGGCCTATTTTAAAATTCCTATAGCAAAACCAAAAAGTTTGCTTGCCTAGTATGCCTTTGACTTGATTGCTTCCTCAGTATACCTTTAATTTGAACTTTGAAAATGTAATCAAGAGCTTAATTTGCTCAACTAATTCAAGCTAAGTGGTGTCCAACCAGTTCAAGCATTCAGTGAAGTCCAATAGACCGTCCATTATGTACAACAAGGATAAGTCAAGCACAATCCGACATGTTTAAAACAAACATTGTGAGAAACTGGCATACTAACAGCACCCCTTGAAACCTTTTTTTTTTTTTTTTTTCATTTTTCTAGTCATCGCAATTAAGAATTGGCCACTTGAATGAACGTTTTACATATTAAATTTAATGTATGCTTGACCCGATTAATGTCAAATGAATAATACAGTTATCAAGCCAAACATCAACATATATGTTTTTTTTTTTCTGAACAGAAAACAGAAACATGTATATAGGAATAAAAACAATCTGGACACGTACTTGTCCTGCAGATAAAACCATAGCAAAAGTTAAAGGCTACGGCCAAAAGTCATTGGCAGGAAGTGTCGTCTGGGAAACTATACAAACTGAATGAATCTTGTGGATAAAGAAAAGCTACCCTAATGAAGCATAAAATGGATCTTGATCAATCAAAAGAAAGCAAAAGGCATGGGAGAATGTCTAGCAACTAAGTATTCAAAATCACGAAGCTGGACGGGCGAACACGCATTTGTCCGCGGTTGGAAAGCAACCACAGGAAAAAAAAAAAAAAAAAACATGGACACATGGTGGGTTGGCTCATATGGTAGGCGTTGGACTTGAAAAGAATATGTATATTGTTAGATGCAAACACGTCTTAAATTCAAATTCGTGTCTTAGCTAGGGTCATGCTTTGGGACTTTGGCTCACCAAGAGAGGAAAATTTTTGTGATAATGGAGATGTCAAACTCCAATATATGACTCTTAAAATATTCTTAAAGTGGATCACGATTAGATACCCCAGTTATTTTAAAAATTAGCTAGTTTAGTATGTCACTTACCCTTATGAGAGAAATTGGATCAATTTAGAATCCTGTTAAAAATGATTGGTGAGGTTAAATTTACTTTGAACTTCGTAATTTTGAACGGTCTAATAACGTTTGTCAGGTACCGTAATATTTGCTCTCTTATGAGTTTAATGTAAATTATCTAATTTGCCTTTAATAAGGATTTCAAGCAAATCTCTTTTAAATGATTTATAAGGTATCACCCTTACTTACTCATTTTATTTATCAAAAAAAATAAAGAAAAATGGAGCAGTATCAATAATTAGTAGAGTCTCTAACTTATATAAGAGAAGTCTGTAACAATCAACTACACAATTTAAGAGCATTTGGATATAGGTTAAAAGGTTATGTCATATGACATAATGCTCTGCTTATTCTCCGTGATTGTAAGTCTTTATTTTGTTGATCAATATAATTAGAGGTACTCTTGTTAATTTATTTTCGAAAGCCAAGATGTTCACAGCAGCTCCCTATCATTGCACCAAGGGCACTGGACATAAAATCATCTAATTATCTGTGCATATTTCTCACAAAATAGGTTTTGATATTTTGTTTATTTCAAAGGATTCCCCTTCATTTTTTCTTTTTTTCTTTTTCTGTTTGTATTCAGGTCTGCAAATATATGCGCATGTGTGTGCGCGTGTGTCCATTTTGAAAGAGAAGAGAAAGGAAGAGAGAGAGAGAGAGATACATTATATAAACATATTCTTAAAGAAAGTGTATGATAGTCAAAAAAAAGGTGACTGAAAGGGAGGAGGTGGCTGGTGGGTCTGAGCAGGGAAGGGAGGCCGAGAGAGAGAGAGAGAGAGAGAGAGCGATCGTTCTTCCACGTCTAGAAAAGGGTGCAAAAGAGGGAATTGTTCCCACTTTCCTTGTATGTAGAAAATGGTAAACGATTCAAAAAGAAAAAAATAAACAGAGAGAGAGAGAAGCCCTTATGATGATTATGAAAATTGGAAAAAGCTTATTCCATCAGTTTTATCGTCTATAGCGTTGGAAGCTAACAGGTGTGGGAATCCTGATGTCAGAGATTTTATGGGTCTCTTCTCCCTATCTCGCTGTTTGTATATATCTCGTAAGTGTGTCTCACGGTTAGATTATACTCCAACTCCCGTCCATTTGGTAAAAGAAAAGGAGAAAAACTTTTTTTTTCTTTTTGTTCATCTTCAAAATAATAATAAAATGATATAATTAATTAAATGGTTAAATTTAAGAAACAAAAAAATAAACCGTTAAATAAAATTATATTACTCATTGTTACTACTTAAATATAGTATGTTAATCTTACTCTTTTGTAAAATGCAAACCTATCCCTTTCTCTCTCTCTCTCTCTCTCTCATTTTCTCTTTATACAAATATAGTAATTAATAAGTATGTAAATTTAAAGTGAACCGTATATATAGTACTATATATTTAATATATCTTTATAATTCAATATTTTACTAACAAGGTTTTCCAATTTGATTTATTTAAAATATGAGTCAAATTAACTTAATTTTAATATTTGTGAAAATAAACCTTTAAGTGAGATTTAATTAAAATAACAAAATAAATTTATATAATGTAAGATTACGATTAAATTATATTCAAAAAAATAAAATTGATAAATACTATAGAAGACATAAATATGTTTTTTTTGAACAAGACATAGATAATAGTTAAATACATAAAACTCATCACTTTGACAGGCAAAGTTTGTAACCTTCTGAGTTCTCTCCTTCTATGCGCCTCGAACTGCACACTCAAACAACACAGTCACGCACGTAGTGCATATATATTACAACTATGATGATGAGGGGTGCTGCAGAAAGTCATGTGCTTCTGCAGCACCAGTCTCTCTCCCCCCTCCTTTTTTATTACAATATATATTTGTCTTCTTATTGCATACATGCATATATAATGCAGCAAATTTTTTTTTTTAAAGAACATCTTTGTAATATGTATACGTCGGTGGCTGGATGTACACTCAAATTTTATATAGTTTAATTGACAAAGGGGTGGTAATATATATATATATATATATATATATATATATATATATATATATATCATGTGGAGTTGTATATATAAAAGAAGCCCAATACATGGTTTTTTTTTTTTTTTTTAAGAATTGGTAACCGAGTAATTGGGGAACGGGAAAAGTGAGAGCATATGCAGAGGATCGAACCCATCTATGTGGTTGAAGTGAATATATATATATATATATATATATATAGTGTTTTATAATCAGTTAAGAGTATATATATTTAGCTATAGAGGCCTCCTCCTCGAATCTAACCACACTCAAATGCGCATGTTGTTTGTTGCCGTGCCCTTCCCCATGACAAACATAAATTGCTTGCTGCTCTCCTTTTGAGAAAAAGTTATATGCACGTATTCCTTTCCCGCCGTTTCTCTTATGGTCAGGTCTCTATTAAGTGTGTCTGCGTCTGATCTGCTCAAAACCCTACCTGTACCTCTACCTGGCTACCCGAACCTGCTTCTCCACGTTTGTTTGTGTCATTGTGTGTGTTACATTAATATGTCATGCGCTTCCCTCTCTGTTTTCATGTTAGTTAGTGTATTTGTCGATTGGTGATTTTTATATTCACTTAATTGCCTTTTTTTTTAACACTGATTATAATTTTATTTTTCTTTTACAATTGTTATTTTGTTAATAAAAAAAATTAGAGTGGCACGGGAGATAGACCGGTGGTGATGCTGTGGGAGAGAGCGAGACATCTTGGGTCTCTTGTAGAATCCATATACATTTTAACCAAAAAAAAAAAAAAAAAAAAGCAATATAAGTAACCACGTCATTGCTGTGGCCACCTTTGGCTGGACCCTATATTTGTTATTAAATTAACTTGACTCTAGGGTCAAAGTAGAAATTCCATTATGTAGTTAATCACATAAATTTTACGGATAAGTGTTGTTAAGAAAGTAAAGACAGAAGGCAATGTTCCGTTAGAAGAATAGAACAGTGTAATGTGCAAACCTGTAGCCACGATAATCCTATTTAATTAATTTAAGGAAACATCCACCTGCCCTAATTAACCTCTTAGTCTGTCAGCACTGTTCCAAAATCTGCATTTCCAGATGATGGTTATTTTCCCAAGAAATTTCCCCTCGTCCATCTATTTAATTGTGGAATTTGAACTTGGGAATTAATTTGGATACTGCTACAACAACAAGAATAAAAAAATAATTATTCCAAAATTAATTAGGATGGGCTAATGTGGGAAATAGCTAGAATTCATGTTTATATCTTTAAGTATCTGCGCTCACAGATTGGATCCCCAAAAAATAATTTACGAATGGCTGATTTAAAATTTTCTTTTATCTTATGCTCAGGTACCTTTTCCTCAATATAACCTCCCAAAAAAAAATCCATGCATAAACCAAGTATAGGCAACCAAACTAGAGGGGGAGCCCGCTAGATATAGCATGGCAATTAAGTTTCTTGTTCTTTCTTCTTTTGTTTGCCAAAAAATTAAAGGAAGCTATTGAGGTCTTATAAGTAATTCAAATACTTGGTGAGATTTTCTTAGGTGAAATCAATATGCGATTAATATGATTTATTGAATGATTAAATTTTTTAAAAAATTGTTAAATATCATTTTAATAATATAAAAAATACAACCACATTCTAAAAATCAAAACTAAATTTGGTCATTGCCTAGGGGATCCTCTGACAAAATGAGAGCGCTATGCCCAAAACCGGTATAAAACCCTGAACATTTGGACCCTACCCGTCATAGGTCCACTAATTTTTGCTGTTTGACTTAGACGTTACCTTTCATTTAGGTCTGAGCGGTAGCTCACAAATGATAAGCCAGCCCATCCCAGCCCAGTCCATCTTTTACATTTTTCAAATTTGGGCTTGTTTTGCTGTTCAAAATTTTGGCTCTAGTATTCTGCCGCTTGTCGGGTTAGGTCAAAACATTATTTAACTAAAAAAATTGGCACCAAGCCCAGCCAAGTATCATGACCAAGAATTAGGACCACGCTGCAATTGTCTTAATGGCAATTATGAGTGTTAAAAAAATCGAAAATTTTGGTTAACCAATAAAGGTGAATCGAAATTTTGATTAATCGAACTAATTTGATAATTGGTTAATCGGATCGATTGAAAATTGAAAGTTTCGGTTCGGGAATGATTTTTAATACTGAAAAACAGTGGTTAATTGAACAGAACTCTTATCAAAAGTTATTTCATCATTGTTCGGGAATGGTTTGGAAGTGTTTATTCCAGAATTTTATGGTGCTGCCCATTTTAATGGAGTGGATACATTTGATTTTTTGAGTTATATTGATGAAGTATTTAATTGTTTTGAGGTTCCTTTGGCTAATGATATTCTTTTACTAAAGTCAACTTCTTTTGAATAAGTTTGTTTACCATGATTAATGAAATTCGTGCAGAATTAATATTTTCATGTCAATACAAGGAATTTTGAGTTTTTGAAGATGTTTAAACCAGTCATAGATTAGTATTGAGAATTAAGAAATTTTTTGAACTTGGTTTTTCGAGTAGGTCTCGAAACCGAACTGAATATTTCGGTTAACCGAATTTTAGTTGATCAAACTTTTGGTTTGGGAATGATTTTCATTTTTATATAACCAAAATTTCGGTTTGAGTTTTGGTTATAGGTGTTTGGTTCGGTTCCCAAACCATTTACATCCCTACTGACAATGCACGGACTTAGTTTGGAGGTTGGAGGTTCAAGGGCTGGTATCACAGAAAACAACCAAGAATTAGGACCACAAAAAAAAGGATGATAAAAGAATTGTTTGTGTGCTTCCCTTTAAGTTTTAGTTGATGACTTGACTTCTTATAGATCTCATTACCTAGCCACTAAAAAGCAAACGAAGTTAAGTTTTGATCACTCCGTGGCGCACGTCCTAGTAGCTGCGACTGACGTAATATATAAAAATACTTTATGCACAGTTCGGTTCTATCGGTTATTGAAAATTTTCAGTTCTTTTGAACGCCCGTAGAAACAAGTAGTGATTTGGTTGGCTGTGTTATACATGCCACTTCAATGGGCAGAACAGACCTAACTGAAAATGAAAAATCCACCAACTCGCCAGTTGCAAATCAGAACTAGGTGTCCTGAGTTTTATAAGAACACAAGAAATGCAGATATCGTCGCGAAGAAAAAAATTAAAATTAGACATTAATTTTTCACAGCAAGAAAAGAAAGGGAAACTCTGTTTCATTACAGACGGTTGCATTGGAATTTTACAGTAATATAAGATGGGTCTAATTATAGTTTAATTCTTCAAGGCAAAAGCGATCTGGGGATGACAACGTTCCCAATGTTGTTGTGCCATGGGTCAGCCAAGTGAGAGGCCAAGTTCTCCAATGGTCCCGTGCCAGGGTAAGCCGACTGTTGAACACAGAAACCCACAAATGCCAACAATGCCAAGCGACCTATGCATGACATTCAGTACAATATTTAGCATAAGTTATATAGTTTCCTTCAAACAAATAAGGCAACGAGGACAACACAATGCACGAGATTCTCATATGTGTAAGGTCTTGGGGAAAGGTCGATGTACGCAGTCTTCCCTTTGCAAAGAAAGAGGTTGTTTTCAAGATTAAACCACTGGGTCACAATACAATAATATTTTCGTTATACTAAGTCTAAGACTCCCCTTCTAATAAGGAAATGAATTGGACAATATATATAATAGAAAGAGAGGCTATTCAGACAATTTTACCGTTTTTGATTTCCTTGATCTTGTATTCCTTGAACTTTTCAGGGTCCTTGGAGTATCCCAAAGGATCGAAAGCACCACCCGGATACTTCTTCTTCTCTGGGTCCTTCTCCATGCTGCGTTGGTGCTCGACAAAGGAAATAGCAAGGAATTCAATGACCAAAATGGTAGGAAGGGTTCCCCATGGAACTGGTTGGCCCAAGTATGTAGCTTGACCACCGGGGATTGCAGCCCACTCTTGAGCCTTTACCCAGTTGCCAAGCCCCAAGGCCTCCGGTACTAGCATCCCAGGCTGCAACATGCATTGAAATAAATAAACTTATGTAGGAGATGGCTTCTTATTAGCTTATAGCAAAAGATATTAGGATTCCATGTGCCACTTCTTCTTTCTCAACCCATAACCTAATTAAAATTCCACTCCTCTCACATGAGGTAGAGTATATTCTCAATTTCAGGCTAGACAAGTCTACTGCAAGAGTGATTGTTAAGTAGACTGATATATGAGTTTTGAACCTACTGACAGTTCAACATTTATTCAACCTCCCTAACGAATTTTTTCTAATTGTAAATCATATCTGCGTAATATTGGTAGCTCAGAAAGAATTCGTTCTTCCCATGTGATCATTAGTCATGTTCAAAGTAACGACCTTAGACAATGGGTGGCATGGACTAATAGTAGTATGTGGACCATAGCAGCAGGTGGTTATCCTGCCCAGTTGTAGGTGGGGGTTCGAACCTTGCTTCCCTCCCCCTCACTTTTCGTTTTACGGGCTTATCCCTCCTTCAAGACTTTAAAAAAAAAAAAAATTCATTTTTTATGGGAATTACTAAGCTAATTTTTTGCAACTTGATGCAAGTAGTAAAGACCTTGCCACTCCAATATTGGCATATTAAAAAAGTGGCTAAATATCAGACACGGAAACTTACAACAGCGAGCATGGCCCATCTGCAGTGAATGAGTTCAGACTCCTTGTATCTCTCAAGGTTCTCCGGTACCTCTCCTAGCCGGAGTGGGTCAAAGCCAAAGTCACTAAAGCAAACCAACACAACCATCAGTGTCATACAGCAGAAAAAAAAAAAAAAAAAAAAAACAAGGAAAGGGTCAAAATTGAAACCATAATAAAGACACGCTGATGTCAATTATTTACCCGGGGGCCGAGCCATCCAGGTGAGGTGGCCGGGGCTGGCCAGGCATCCATTCAGCGGACATGGTGACACGCGAGGAACCATTGATGCTGGGAAGTGGAATTGAAGATGCAAATTTGGACTTTGAAGAGGAGAGAAGCGAAGGGAATGCAGTGGCAATGCCACAGCTCATCATTATGTTGGCTGCCATTTTCTCAGAAATCTGCAAATTGGGGTCTTACGTTTCTGCGAAGAATGGACAGTGTGGAGGGTTGAGAAAGCGAGCTGAGAAGAACACAACAATGAAAGCAGCATTCAGGTCAAATACAAACAAAGTAGATGCTGTGGGGGATATAGGCAAATCTAAAAGTGGATTGCTATTGGCTAAGACGACTTGCTTGAGGTTGGTGCTATTGGGCCACGTCGGCTTTGTCAATCCGGTTGCTGGATACGTGGAACATCCGGAGAATGTGTGGTGTAGGTCGAGCGCCAGCTAGAAAAATCATCAATGCTGCTTTTCTTTTCAAGGGAAATAACGAAAGTTTGGGCAAATACTAATGAATTTTATTTTTATTTTTTTAACCTCAAGCAAAAGAAATATAGCATTAATTAAAGAGAACATCACATAACCAAATCCAATAAAAGCTATATTTACAAGACAAAAATGCCCAAACAATTCAAAACAGCCCAAAACTCAAAAGGAAAAATACGAGAGTAGACACAGACAAGATATGAAAAGACTCTCAAGTCCAAAGCTTAGGAGAGACTGGTTTACATGTCATACGGCAGTAAAAAATAACCCCTAAAGAGCTTCGTAGCCCCACACAGAGAGAGAGGGGCTAGGACCGGCAAACGCTAGCAAGAGCACCGCCGCCAACAGGCAAGCACACGCCATCCAATGCTACAACCCAATATCCACCCAGCGGAACCACAACAAAGCATACAAGAGGCACTATAGAGTGGGCAATCAGACGAAGAACCCAAGTCAGAACCTTGGCTAAACACCGGCAGCCCATTCCCCAAAAGCTGAAGAGCACTAAAGCTGTCGAGCCACCCAGGAGGATCCACCTCACACTATTTGTACATGGCCCGACTACATGCCAAAAGAAGGAAGCCTCCTTACCACCACGTCAACCACAAAATGATTAAAGGGAGGCAACAAATACCGTTTTTCGGCAAACTTATGACTAAAAGTAACTGAATATACCCAATAACAATTTTTGAATAAACTAAACTACTAACAATAAGCTTATAAGCAATACAAATCACTTAGTACAAAATAATTGTAAACGTAAAAAAATCAAAAATAAAAAAAAAAGTCAAAAGAGGGCAGATGACCTTTGAAAAAAAAAAAAATCAAGGAGTCAGCGCCAACCCAAAGGAAAAAAAAAAAAAAAAAAAAAGGAGGAACAATGTTCATTTCGTAGCCTATCAATAGGCCATGAAATGACTACCCAATCACAACATCCCAACAGTGAGAGAGGAAGCAATTTCCAAATTCAAAAGATTTGCAAAACTTTATAATTCCTTTCCCTCCCCTATGTTTTTGTATTTTTGGCGTTCTCTTTTTAAACGCTATTGAAGTGTATCTTCCAGATTAAAAGTCTAAAATATTAAATATACTCATTTTCAAATATATTTTGGGTGTATACTTTCTGATATCCAATAAGTGAGACTTGTTAGAGTAAAAATCAAAAATATTAAATATCCAACTGAAATCAAACCTCTATGATCCTCGGTAGAGTTAAATTAAGTATATCTGAGATCAAATTTCGGTCTTTAGCAGAGTCAAACTAATCCATTTGAGATCAAACTCATACAGCCCTTAGTAGAGTCAAGCCATTCTAAACGAGATCAAGTTTCTATGACCCTCACCGGAGTTACGGTATCCATATGAGATCAAATTTTGATCCTCAGGAAAATTTATTCTTTCAGTTCAAGAGTAAACTGTGGACATTCATTCTCTTTCTATCAAGATCAAGTTTAAGCAGCTCTCAACGGAACCACAAAAGAGTATTAATTGGAAGATTTACACAGAAATCGATCTAATATAAATTTTTAATTTTCATTTGTAATTTGTATCTATATTTTCAAAATTTAACTGTTTTAAATTCAAAACTTATAATCTTCTTACAATAACCAAACAAAAGTCATTCCAGGTAGATTCAACAACAGCAGCGAGGGTAGTGTCAGTATTGGCGGAGGCATGGTCGGTGGTGAAGACAGGGGAAACGCGGGTGGTGGGGGCAACAAAGGTGGCAACAAGGGACGAGGCGTCGGCGGCACTAGATTCTGCAGCAATAGGTTGGCCTCCGATGGTCTTACCAGGAGCTGGTACGCAGATTCTAGAATTAAAGGCTCTATTGGCCATGGCGCTGACAATCGATGCGGCGACAGCGACATTAACATCGACGAATTCAATGGAAAGGGCATACCACTTGGCAGCATAGATCTAGGGTTGGAGAAGTTGTGGGTGACGTTATTGAGATTAGATGTCGTTGGAAATGAGCTAAAACACCCCATCAAAGTAGAAGTGAGGGTAAGAGAAGAGGAGAGAGGAGCTGGAGTGGAGGGAGAAGAGAAACGAAGCAGAAAAAGGGAGGATGAAGTAAGAAAAACAAAGGTTGAGACTACTAGTCGCTGGTCAGTGAGAGTGGCTACCTCTGTCGGCTAAAAAGGAGGTCACTAAGAGAGAGAGTCAAGAGCAGTTAAAGAGAAAGAGAGACTTACAGAGATTGTGGTTTCACTGGCTTTAGTTTAATTTTATTAAAATCATATTAATAATTGAAATTCCCAATTTCAATTTTAATCTGATTTAATTAATAAGAAAAATAGTTTGGATAAAAAAGAAGGACAAGTTTGCCAAAAGGAAAACGGTTATGCCTTAGTACAGAGGGATTAAGTAGACTGTAGATATGAAGGAGAATTAACAATTTAAAAGAAAACGTGATAAATCGCTACCCACAAAAAATTTTGATTATTCGTTTTATTTACTAGTGTTACTTCGGCCTCAAAAATCAAGGTGCATCTATTAGATCTCGTTAGGTGTTAATTTACAACTTATAATTCTGTTTGATGGATGAAAAATATTAGGTTTATGATATAAATACATATGACCTTTATGAATTTAACAAATTTAACAAGACGTTTTCAAAGTACCGAAAAATGTTTTGTACAAGTTTTTATTCTTAAATCTAGCCTATCATCAAATATTATTGACAAAATCACGTGACATGATGAGTTATTATGATGAAATTACATGAATTTGAGACAAAATTTAAGGACCTAATCAGAAGAATTTGAGACTATATTTAGGTCACAGAATGTAAAAGTTTTCCTTCTTAAGGCTTTACAATAGGCTAAATTTAAGATTAAAAACTTGCACAAAACATTTTGCGTTACTTTTAAAAAGTAAGACTACATTTTTTAGACTTTGTATAGTTAGGCTATAGTTATATGTTAATCCTAAGTTTTTGTTAATATATATTTCGTTCTTTTAAAAATAATGAAAAATGCCTTGTATAAAATTTAATCTCAAATATACTAATGAAAAATTGTCAGAACACACGAGAGGTTTCTTTTATTGATTTTACAATTTTTGAAGATGAAATTTTTCAATAGCCCCAAAAAAAAATTTGAAAATTTCTTTTACATCTGTTAATTACGGACAATGACAAATGCATGGTTTTCTCAAGTATAAATTTATACAAAACTTTTCCATTATTTGGTTGTTGTCTCTCTCAATTTGATTGTTCTAATAATATTTTTTAGAATTGTTTTGTGTTAAGTGTTTTTCTTATTGCAAAAATCTAGTCAGCTCTCATCTTTAAAATATTTTTATTTTTTAAATATAACAATTATTGATAATAAAATTTGGAAGAAAAATAGAAGAGATAAATATTTAAGTAATATTAACTAGGGATTGTGTCGTAGATTAATGTTATTCATTCTCAACTGCGGAAGTGGGTACATGAAAAGGTCATATGGGAATGAAGAAAAAAACCCTTTAACTCATGATTTTTTTCTGTTCAACCTTGCCATCGAGACTGAGAGAGAAAATATAAAACAAAGAAAAAGGAGGTTAAGATTCAGTCTAGTCTAATCCCCCGTCCAGAATTTCTTGTTTGAATTTAATAATAAAAATAAAAATAAAAAAGTTTAAAAAAGATCGAATTATATTTGGTAGTCATTTATATAGAAAATATATTTAATATGAAAAATAAAAAATATTATTTGAGATTTTGAAAATATTAAAATTAAAAAAAAACTGTAATATTTATTATTTATAATTATACTTTTTAATGATGCACGTATATATGTTATATTTAATGTTATATCTGTACGTATACCTTGGCTGTGGAGGCTGAATGAAGATGATGTGGACTACTGTGACCATCATTTCATTAAATTTTTTTTTTAAGTTTTTGAAAAAATTTCATTCAATAATTATGTCAGCTGGTACGTTACATCACGCGACCATCCTCTTATCACGTCATTAACTCTTACCACGTCATTAATAAATTATGTAGAGACCCACATCATTGAAATAAATTTTAACACGAAATGTAACAGAATTTTTTTTTAGTATTAAAAAAAATTTATGGTAGATATTTTTGTTATTAAATTTTAGGTTGAATTTAGATAATTTTATTTAAATATCTTACTTAATAGTCATTATAAGAGTCAATTCATGTAATTCTCTAAAACGATTATAATAATTATTGAATTTAGAATTAAAGACGTGTAACTCATAATCATTATTAAATGATCATACGTCAAATGCGACGTATTCCTAATTAGTCTCAAGTATAAATCAGAAATAAAGAAAATATATTAAATTATTATTAAATTATTACTTCTGATCGAAATTGAGCAGGATAGAGCTTAAAATGTGGATTTGATTGATCCGAAAGGAAAATAAATAAATAAATAAATAAAGGACTTAATAATTAGATATTGAACAAAACTAAGGCTGAGTGTTTTATGAGCAGAGCATTTGGGCGAAACCCGAGGGCTGAAGGCGCAACCTTCTCCAGAAAGCAAAGTCGTTTCACTCAAATCAAACAAACAAACAAGAACAAACGCTCAATCAACCGGCATTTGTATCAAATCGACGGTTTCCAGTGCTCCTCCGATCTCAAAACCCTAAATCAATCGCACGATAATGAGCTCTCCAGCCATTCCAGGAGTGAGTAAATGTCCTCTCTCTCTCTCTATCTCCTCCGCTTTTTTGGTCTGTGTTTAGGAGAATTTTTGATACGCAGCAAGGGGCAATGAGATCTTGAAATGGCATTTAGAAATTCGATCTCCATGACAGATCTTGAACCGATTCAATCACCTAATTCACGGTTCAGATTTTTTTTTTTTTTTTGTATAGTTGATTTTATTGCTAGCGCTGATTGCTGGAACCAAAAAAATTGGCAGGGAACGGGATTGTTTACCGGATTCACGAGGCTTTGCAAGGGTCTCGCCGTGATTCTCGTCGCCGGTCACATTGTGGTTCAGATTTTGCCGTCTTCCGTTAACTATCTCGCGCTTATTCCTGCCAGGTCTGTTCTCTTATTCCCCTTATGTATTTTTTGAATTCTTTTCTTACATATTGTATGTTAAGAAAGGAAAGATTTTTATGGAATTGTTCTTGATCTTGTGATTTGAAGGGCTTTATTTTGGGCTGTAGGATAGAGACTTTTGTGAGAAGTAGAATCGTTAGGTGCCAAGAGATGCAAAGGGGAAAATTTTTGCTTTTATTTTATGTTGTTTGGGTACTTGGGTGACTGAATCGTGAATTCGTGCTGAGATTATTAAGATTGCAATATATGACTATTGCTTCTGTGTTTACGGGTTGATGGAGGTGTTTTATTAAACTGTAAGTCTTCCAAATTGCTTGCCGAAGATTGTTAGGCCAATGAATGGTAGGCAATGTTGTACATTTTTACCACAGGGCTATTTTGATCTCCTTCTTGAATGGAAACAAAAGAATTACTCTGTGTCTGGATAAAGATTCAAGGCTGTTACATTCCTCTGTCAGTATAAATAAAGTAAATTTGTAATATGTTCCTTAGCGGGTTATAGCCTACCTATTGAAATCATTGGATGGATATATCTCCACAGCACTGTTATGGCAAGGTATTCAGGTCACGTATGCATGATGTTCTGTCATAATTGAATACTCAATGCTATTATGGATATCCTTGTCAAAAGGAAGGATGAAATAGAGAAAAAGGCGTAACCATATATTGATTGCAATTTGCACACATGTATCAACTGTAGGCCACCACTGGTTAATTATCCTTGCCCTGGCACGGGACAAAATTCTTTAATTGTGTGAGATTTACTTCAATGGTTATGACATATTGTTCCTTTGTGATATTTTGCTTTGTAGGACAATTCCTTTTGCATGGAACCTCATAACAGCTGGCTTTATTGAACAATCAATATATGGGGTATGGAACTTTCTGTAGCATTGCTATTGTGTTTCCCTGTCCTAATTTTTCTAAATTTTCTCTTATTTTTTGTGTTTACTTAAAAATATTACTGTTGATTTTACTGTGTTTTAACTTTTAGGTTGTTGTCAGCATTTTATGTCTCCTTTTCATGGGAAAGCTGCTGGAACCTGTTTGGGGTTCTAAGGAGTTCTTGAAGTTCATTGTTGTTGTTAATGTTCTTACTTCAGTGTGTGTTTTTGTCACTGCTATCTCCTTGTACTACGTAACAAGGCAGGAAAATTACCTGTAAGTATTTGCTTCTTTATTTTGCCTATATTTCTTTTGCCTCTGCCAGTTGTTTTCCATCTTCCGTCACATATCTATTCTACTTTTACCCTGCTTATTGATTGCAACCTTCTGTAAATTAAACAATGGACGATTATGGTTAAACTTCTTTCATAGTTAAGTTGTATTTAACACAATCAATGGAGACTGTTGATTGGATTTGTAGAAAGTTTGACCTATCTCTGTGTTCATTATCAGTTTCTGTTTTAGATACTTCTGCCATTCCTGCAGCTGCTTCTTGCAATTTTAACCTTAATTTCTTTTAGTATTTATGTTTTCCTGTCCTTAGCTTGACATTTCTGCCTTTTTTTGGTCTCGTCTGTGCTAGTTATATGCCTATTTCTGGCTTCCAAGGTGTCCTTTCAGGTTTCTTAGTTGGTATGAAGCAAATTATACCGGACCAGGAGCTGTCTGTACTTAGAATAAAGACAAAGGTATGTACGTTTACATGACTTCTGTCTAATTCACTTCTTGCGTTGTAATTTTACTTATGAATTTTTTGTGTGGCACTGAATCGCTTGCAGTGGTTTCCATCCCTTGTGCTTTTGCTAGCTATTGCTATGAGCTTCTTTACAGTGGAGCCCGCAAACTATCTTCCAACCATAATATTTGGCACATATTTGAGTTGGATTTATCTGAGATATCTTCATAGGAAACCAGAAACAAAGCTCAGAGGGGACCCGAGTGATGATTTTGCATTCTCTACGTTCTTCCCTGAGTTTCTTAGGTATTTTATGTTTTTGCTTTTAATATATCAGCATTTCAGCTTGGAAAATCTTTGTCCCATTAACTGCTACCTTCTCTTCTTTTTCTAAGAGCAGACCAGTCATTGATCCCATTGCATCAATATTGCATCGATTGCTCTGTGGAAGATCTGAAACTTCTACTGAAGAACATGGTTATACAGTAGGAGGTGCTCCATTGCCTGGTTCTGACCCCATTGAGGCATCTAGGAGGAGGTAATATTTGCTTGCAGATAAAAACAAGCGTATATGACATGTGCCAGAGAGTTCCAATGAGATCATCTCAGTGACAAGCTATTTTCATCCATTTAGCTAGTAGGAAATTACGTAGGGCCATACAAATGTAGTGAATGTCTTATGTTTGGTTTGGAAAATGGAACTTGTGGTGGTTCAAGGTTTTCTGTAGAGCACCCCACACTTGAGCAGTAGTATTATTTGCAACGAAAGAAGGATACACTTCATAGAGCATACATTACTCTTGAACATTGACAACAGTTAGAGTGAGATAGTTTTGCCATTTCTTGCAAAAAAGCTACTGCCCCTGACCAATCTTTCCCCTGCAGAGAAAGAGGAGCTAGGGCACTCGAAGAGAGATTGGCAGCTGAGAGTTTGGCTGCGACGCAGAGTGCAGAAGAATCAAAGAAAGATGCCACGGAGAATGTTTGATGGTGTATACTCACTTTTGAACATAGATGACAGACGCAGGCTATATTTTTGTGATAATTTCCGAGATTGTGCAGTATTTGAGGATGCATATTTTTGTCAAATTCCGGATAACAGACTTGTCATGCATAGTGCTTTGAACTATCCTTATCGCAAAATTCTTGCTATGTACAGATTTTCTTTATGACGAAGTTTGTCATTGCTCGAGGTTAAAACCCAACAGAACTATTTCCCGGGTTTTTCTTTACATAAAATAGTGAAATGCCTTCATCTGCTACATTGTGAACGACATGCATAAGAGATACTTTCGTTTCATGGAACAATTGACATCTATTATTGTTCTTACCTTAGAACAATTTGGTTTTTAGTGAATCGATGGATAGCAAATTTGTTGGATGAACCTCTTATTCTGGTTTGGGATCAATCTTAAGATACCTGTAATGACCTGAGCACTCACATGGACGCACCCCTCTGTGTCGTCAAGTTGTAGTTAGAGTGCGCGAGTGTTTTATGCCAATTTGGGCCACCAGAGCTAAGAGGGATCTATTATGGAGCGTCTATTTCCTGGATGGATTAGTGGACCTATTGTGAAGAGTCCAAGTTTCATGTTAAGGTATTCAATGGAAGAATCTAATCTAATCTCAGAACCAAGAATCTAATCTAGCGATATAAGGTAAAAAGACACTACTGATCACTGAATTTGTTACTTAATTTCAATGGATCATGGGAATTTAATTTGTTGTAATTAGCTTAGCTTTGATGCTATCACTATTCATTGTGCCACCTGTTAAGTGATATTCACAGAATTTTTCCCAATTATTTTAAAATTCTAGGAGGAAAAAGAGTGGACCTTTAATTTTCTTGTTTATAAGGCAATTGGCGGGATTTTTGTTTTCATTTTATATATGACAAATTTTACTATTCAGCATACCACGTCAAGGAAGTCGAGGAAGCGTAATAGCGTGAAGAGTAGCAGAAACGGAACAGATGGACGGGTCACAAGTTGATATAGGAATTCACGGAGTTTTTTATTATTATTTTATTTAAAAGTTTTTTTTTTGAGCGAAAATTTAAAAGTTCATAATGTGCATATAATAAGTATAATATGAAAATAATATTTTTAAAACTATATACATTTTAAGTTAATTGTATATATATTCTATATTAGTCGTATGCACATGTTATGTGTCTTGATTTGTCTCCCTATTTTTGTCCTAACAAGAAACACATATTTGGTGTAATATTCATTGTCACGTAAACAATAACAATGACATGCAATGGCCAATCAATCAATTTGTGAACCATAAAACAGAAAAACCGCGGTGAATCATTGAATTGAGATATATTTAAAAAGTAAATAAATAGATAAATTATTAAATATTATTAAATTAATTATACACTTCTCACGTACCTTCTTAAAGAGTAGTCTTGCTCAACCAAAAAAACCAATTCGTGAGCTGCTATGTACATAATATGGTGCGTCACATATCGATCGTGAATTCCGGTACTCTTCTTCAACAACCGGATTCATTTCATCCTTATGTTTGTCTGTCGCCAATACGTTCAGAATTTGCTGTTCATACCACGAATCTCAAGACCTTCCGACTAGTTTCTTTTTTAACTGGGTCAATCAATTGAAGCATTTTTTGTGTGGGAGCTCGAGACAGAAATTGATGGTGATGGATTCAAGAAGGATGGAGCGGGCAACTTAGCAGAAATTGATCGCTTGCAAGTTGCAACCTACAATTTTCTTTTCTTTTTTTTTATTGGAGGCGCATGTAAAATAAAATGCAGCACAGAATAACGAAGAAAAGAAAGATTGATGGTTACTGTACCACGTTTAATAAATTGCCAGTCCAGTCCCGCTAAGTAGTATTGCGACTGAAGGAGATGCTACGCGCATCGGGGAAGGAATCCCAGTGTGACGAGAGACCTCGGCAAAGGCAACGTAGCTGCCGATAATCAAACAGTTCTCGTCCACAAATCAACAATCTCTGTTGTTGGGGAGTATGTAGAAATAACTTTCCAATCTTAAAAATTTACAATTCCAGGGTCTTGCAATTTCAGTGCAGTTTATTTGATTTGAACAGAAGAGTAACAGATAACGTGCCGCAAGAGAAATGAATATCAATTCTCGAGATTTTACATAACAGTTGCTCCCAGTGGGCTATCAACACACAATCTTACTTAAAAATTCTCCACTTTTTCCTTCTATACAGCGCCACCATGCGGCAATATTATCTCTCAGGGTTTTCTTCATCAATTCCGTGGATTAGGTCTCAAACGCTTCCCCGGCATGATACTGTTTGTGAACCGTTCTTTTGTACTCTGAGAAAGAGAATACAAAAAACGTCAAAAACTTCTCCAACTCATGATATTCTATAATGTCTATCTGCGAGAACACCTTTTCGTGATTTTGATGTCATGAAGTCATGAACGTGACTAATCTGTAAGCATTTAAATCCAAAATCATCTGAACAGAAGCTCAACCCCTAGAAGCTCAATGTTGCAGTAATCTAGGTGTATATGTATACAAGCTATAAGCTTCAGTAATGAGATTGGGTATCCATCTGACCTTCCTTGTTATTCCACAATTTTGCTGCATAGCTGTTGAGAGGACTTTCAGGGTTAGGTTCTGCATGAAATATGCAGCCGTCAGGGAAAAACAGAAACGAACATAAAAATTTTGAACAACAAGGGAACTGGAAACAGACCTCCCAAGAGACTTTGTATTGACAGAAGAATGGTTCTGCAGTCATAAGCCGAAGACCACTTATCCTATGGGGGCATAGAGAAGCATCGCGTCAGTATCCTGACACAGAGAAATAAAAATCCATCTCCATGAAACAAAGGTGGAAAGCTAGTACATCTATTTTTCTTTCCTAAGCATTAACATTGTTTATAGACCAAGGATTTTAGCCTCAATGAATGGTACCTGAAGAATATCAAGGCATATATTGCCGAATTGATCAACATTTGGATGGAAGCATGCTGTTTCAAACTTGACTTGGGGTGGCTTGAAAGGATAGTCGAGAGGAAAATGCAGACAGAGCTTGTAAGATAAACCCTCATATGCAGTCCCCTGTCCACCCTCAATCGTGCCAATCCACGTGAAAATGCTCTCGCCTTCAGGAAAAGCTGATACACCAAGATCTCCTCCACTCATCTGCAGAGAAACATGATTAGTCGCTCATACGTTCTTATGGCTAATGCTTCCTGTGGGGGAAAAAAAAAAGAAAAAAAGCCCCAACACTTTGGCCCTCTGAACCATTTGGAAATAATTCCTTTCACCATACACTTACAGATACAAAAAGGTACAACTGAAAATTAAATTGATGAACTCAGTCCCTGTAATTTTCACGAGTAATTTTGGCATACCACATGTTCTTTGCAAGCAGTCCCACGGGAGCTTCGATTTAATACCAAGAAATTCAGCTCTAGCGTAGGTTTCCTAAGAAAAGTTCATTCTATCAAACATTCAATACTGACAATCATGGCTTGATTCTATAGCAAGTATATCTTGTCCTCGGAACACTTAAATCAGTAAAATATTTGATATATTCTTATCCATCACCAAAAACCAAAAAAATGTCCATTGTTTAACCAGCCAATGGCTTCATATATCCCAAAGAATTGCCCGGCGTCACACAGTTTAGCAGCCACACAGAATAAATATGTTCACCAAATCACTGATTGAATGTTCAATTATCTAATCAAAAATACACTTGCAAAAAGGAATAAGACAATTCACCAAATCTAGACCACTTAAATCTCCACTAAATAAAGGGGTCTAGAGATAAATCAAAGCTGGTGACTAAATGCATCAAACTGGGTCAATCAGAAAGAGTATTAAAGATCAAATCCCAAAATTTTGGCATACCATGAGAGACATCAATTCCTTCTGCAACCTGCAAAAAGAGAAATCAAAAGAAAAACCATCAAAAAAGAACCATAGAATCATTAAATTGCCACAGAGAAAAATAAAGGTTAGAAATAAAATTAGCAGCCAATAAGAAATGAATTTGGTGCAACAACTAAAAAACTATAGTTCCTCTGAATTTCCATATTGACCTTCGCTTAATTTTCTTGGTAACCAATCGCACAAAGCAAGTTGAAGGGGGGAAAAGTTGATTTTTTGTATTTAAAAGAAACAAAGAAAGAAACTTGTTTTCTTTTCTTTTGGAACGTTTCTTGAGAAACAAACAGAAACTGGAAGAAAGTAAGGACCTTTGGGAAACGGAGGCGGTGTCGACGGTGTTAGGAGGAGGGGCGGGGTGCTTGGACGGAGTAGCGGGTGCATGGACGGGCCGATGCGGCTGCGAGTTGTCAACCGTCTGATTTGGTCTCACTTCCATACTTTTCACGAATCAAAGATGGAATCTTTTTCGCGGCGATCAGAGGAGAAATGGTGATCGGCTGATGCGGCTACCAACGGAATCAGTGTTAATTGGATCTCTTTGAATTGTAAGGAAAGAACGAAAGCACTCAAATTCAAATCTTGGCGTGATAGAGTATTCTTGTTTCTCTTCTTTGTTCTTTTTTTTTTTTTTTTCTTCAATCTTTCTTCAAATCTCTGTTATGTTTTTCGGGGATCAGATTGCTTCTTGATTTCTTTGTCTTTATTTTATTGTGACGTGATTACAAGTCACCACTCACCACTCTTAACTCTTTGGCACGATTTATTTATTTATTATATTTATTAATAATTAAATTTAAGTGCTTTTGGCCCACTTGTTTGTTTTTTTTTTGTTTTTTTTTATTTTACCCCATAAGTTTTTCTTTTTATCTATAATCGTAGAATGAAACTAGAATATCCTTATTTATATGCTACATTTAATTCAATTCATAAGAACAGATTTATTGTCACAGTACTGTTGAACTTGAATAGGTCTATACTAAATTAATCAAATAGTATTAACGAATCTGCAATCAAGGGATGCAAGTTAAGGTCAACCGGACAATTGCAGAGGTCAAAGCCTCACAGTCGCTGCCTGTGAAACTCGAATCCAAATCAAGAGTAACGAAAACCCATCAACTTACTATTAGATTATCACGTTAAAATAGTAACTGTTAAGTTAATTCTATTATATTTTATCATAATCAATTGATATCTCATGGTAGCCTTTTATCTTTTCACTTTTATATATAATATAAAAAAAATTAGATTGGGATTATTGATATTTGTTAATTTTTAATATGAATTGATTGAATGCATCTAACTTATTGTATTTCTCTATAAGTATGTTTTATTAGTTTTTGAAAAGTCTTTCATACTAAAAACCTAGGATTAAAAAAGAGAGTAAAATCCTTTGGGTGTATTATGCTATCATGCGCCACCCTCCTCTACAGCAATTATCGTGCGCCTGTCACGTTTTTACAGTCAATCAATATGGATTGGTATGAAATCTGATTTAAATCCTAGCACCTATGGATACACAAGAGATTCCTTGTTCCTCACCTTGCTTCACTTTAATACTATGTTTGGATAAAATTTTTGAGGGAGAAGAAAGTGAGGGAGAGGAAAGTGGAGGAGAGGATCATTAGAGGAAAATAATATTTTCTATCATCTCTTGTGTTTGAAAAAAGGTGATGGGAGGGAGGAAAATTATAAATTCTTTTGTTTGGAAAATGATGAAAAGTGAGAGAGAAGAATATAAAATATGTTAAAATAATAATTTTATCCTTCATAATAAATTCTATTAAGATATTTTGTTTAAATAAAATTATAATTTTTAAATTATATAAGGGTAATTGGGTCATTTAATAAATTTAGTATGAGAACTAACAATTTTCCTCCTATTTTTGGGAGGATTGGTTTTGATGGGGTAGGGAGGATTAGAGGAATTAGAAATTTTCTTCTCTCCCACTTTTCAAACATTTTCCAAACACAACAATTTACCTTAATTCTCTCACTTCCTTCTCCCTCCCCCACTTTCCCCCCTCTCAAACAAAGTATAATTGTTATTTGAACAAGTAAAAGTTACGTCTTAGTTAGAGCCCGTTTGCTTTCCTCCCTGGCAAGCTTTGCTGATGGTGTCTGCTTCCTTGGTGAAACTCGGTCCCTATCGTATGAGCTCTAATGCTTGGGTGCCCCTTTTTGCTTGTTTGGTGCTGTGTCCCAGATAGTGTTTTTTCTATGGGCTTCCAACTGAGAGTTAGGTGGCTCCTCTGCTTCCCCTTGTCATTTTGATTGGTGGAGGTAGGGGAGGCGGCTTTTTGGCCCTCCGGATGGCTCTATATAAACGATTCGACACCTATCACGCCTGTCGTTTGAAGTCACCAATTTTTGCGCGCCCACTATTGCTCAGTCCTTGCTACTCCTGCTGTCTGGATCCATTTTTCACGCCCATCTGTGGCATTGTTGCAACCCTTGGGGTGCCTTCCACTGTGCGCGATGTCCCAGCCACCGTGTGCTCCTCTGCATTCCACCGGATCCGATTGTCAATGATGTCGGCTTGTGTATGATGAGAGTTCTGTTGTGTGGGTGCTTTGTGTGTGGGCCTTGGGCCGGTTATCTTTGGTCCAGCGGGCTTGTTTCCTCTCTGGGCTTTAGACTTGGACTTGCTTTCAATACTAGCCTATTGGTTTAACTATAGGACCATGGACTTAGTGAATTGTGGGCCAGGTCTGTACGTAAAGGTGGCTTTTATTGTCCTTTTCTGCTCTTTTGTTGTAGGCTGTGTTGGTCGAGCTAATCCCCTCTGTATATGGGTTTGTCTACTTAAATGAAGTTTTCTTTGTCTTTACTCCAAAAAACAAAGAGTCTTTCATATTAGTTCTAAAAAAAAATTGTGAATTATATTTTGAAATGTGTAGATAGTTGAATGATATAAATTAATGCACACAAACGTAGATAATTGAAGTAACACGGCTATCGTGTGTCGGCATTGGTTATCATGCACTGAGAGCCTTTATTTGTGTCTAACTGTCTCATTCGGGTGGTGCTGGTTTGTGCTCCTTGTGAGCTTAGTTCCAGTCCTTGTGGTCGGCTTTTTTCCCTCCCCTGCTTCCCCCTACCTCCTCTGCGGTCAGTGGGGTAGTATGGGAGGCTCTTCCTTTCTGGGTTGCCAGTCGGGGCATGTATAGCTCGTGATAGGGGGGATCTTTTGTGGTTATTCGGCGACTCAGGTGGTCCTGTGGCTCTTCGGGAGTGGGCGTCTGGTGGTGGGCGCGACTGAGGCAGCATTTATTCGGATGCTTTCTGCTAGCCTTTGCATGGTTGGCTATGGATTCAATCAGAGGTTGCTGGGTTGGTGTCGCCTTAACGGCGAGAGGCCACGTTTTGCAGCGGTGCTCTCATCGGCATCTCACCGGTGCGTGGCCCCTTCTTACCTTGTGCAGGGCAAGGGCTGTGTGGAGCTCTTTTGGGGCTGTTGCCCTTCCGCTTGTGGGTTGTTTCTTCTTGGGCTTTGGGCCCAAGTTTCTTCTTAGGCCTAGTTATGGCTTAAGTTGGTGATCTCTTGCTTTGTGTTGCTGAGTTGTTTTGGACTCCTTAGGCCCGTTCTATATAAGGGTTTCTTCTTAAGTTTGACTTTATACATCTGCTTTTTTATCTAATTGAATGCTTGTTTCGTTCAAAAAAAATCTAAATTAACAATTTAAAATTTTGGATGATGCTATAATCAATTAATATTTCTTTTTCAATGTTAGAGGAGATAGATAAAGATGAAGAAATAATCCTCATGAGCAAGACAAAGAAATAAATGAACAATCCACCACTGATGATCCTACGGGAGACTCAATCTACAGCCATCTATATTTTTAACCCAGTAAAAAAGGAAAAGGAAAAAACAAAAAAAGGACACCTTCCATTGAGAAAGTAACCATGTGGGTACGAACGATACAGAAAATGGGTTTCTAGCCATAGACGAAAACTATTCCTAATCTGCTGATTTGCTCCTTTCGCCAAGAAAATAACCACTAGTATACTTGAGAAAAAGGAAATGTTTCTACATCAATTTTTAATGTTTTGATTAATATATTAAATAAAATAAAATTAACAATTTTTGTAATAAAATAAATAAAATTTATAGTGAAAAATTAATATTTTTTTATTTTTATTACAAAAATTATTAACCTCATTATATTCAACATATTAATCCGGACACTAAAAATTATAATATTTATTAATGCTCATTGAGAAAACAACTTCCTTGCCAATTTAACCCCATTTTACTTTACGTTAAAATTATATAATTACATAATAATAAGTATAAAATTATTAAATAAGAGTTAAATCGTTAAATAAATATGTAATAATAAATATAAAATTAACAAGTAAAATTTAAACTGATAAATTAAAAAATATATATTAAATTTAAAAAAATAAATAAATTATTAAATTAATTATATATTTTCTACATATCGCTAATTATATAACTCCCTAATTATGCCTTTTTACTCAATTCAACATATCAAATCAAATTAGAGACATCAACAACAACAACATAGGACAAATGTACTGTCTGCTCCAATAAAATATTCAAAATCGCTTCTTTCACATGCAGCCGCCCAATTTATGCAGAGACCAAATCTACACTTCTACCACTGCAAGAACCTCTAAGAAGTTGAGACACAACCTCATTCAATCATTCCTACGTCTGGTATCCAGATCAACACAGGCATGGTTGTAATAAAGCAAACAAAAGGCAAAAAAGGAAAAAAGGCGTAGTGCTTGTACCAAACTTAAAAAGATAATAGCGAAGGAAAAAGGCTTAAGATCAGTGCACATAGAATCATGCGGCAAGAAACATGGAATGCAGTAATGCAGAAAACAAAATTCTCGGTGGACGCACATTAAATGGCAAAGATAGAACTGTCCACAAACTTATTCAGAATAACAACAATGGCTGATAGTTGCAAAGCATAGTCCCATAACGATAGAATATCATAACATGAGAAACCAGACACAGACCACAAACTACAAGTGGACCACATCAACAGTTTAAGAACCACCGCGAAGCCGCAGGACAAGGTGCAGAGTGGACTCCTTTTGGATGTTGTAATCTGCCAGGGTCCGGCCGTCCTCGAGCTGCTTACCGGCAAAGATCAACCTTTGCTGATCCGGTGGGATACCTTCCTTGTCTTGGATTTTGGCCTTGACGTTATCAATGGTGTCGGAGCTCTCAACCTCCAATGTGATGGCCTTTCCAGTCAGGGTCTTCACAAAGATTTGCATGCCACCACGGAGACGAAGCACCAAGTGGAGGGTGGATTCCTTCTGGATGTTATAGTCGGCAAGTGTGCGTCCATCCTCAAGCTGCTTACCAGCAAAGATCAACCTCTGCTGATCCGGCGGGATGCCCTCCTTGTCCTGGATTTTGGCCTTGACATTGTCAATGGTATCGGAACTCTCGACTTCCAAAGTGATAGTCTTTCCCGTTAAAGTCTTGACAAAGATCTGCATCCCACCACGGAGACGAAGCACCAAGTGGAGGGTGGATTCCTTCTGGATGTTATAGTCAGCAAGTGTGCGTCCATCCTCAAGCTGCTTACCAGCAAAGATCAACCTCTGCTGATCCGGTGGGATGCCCTCCTTGTCCTGGATTTTGGCCTTGACATTGTCAATGGTATCGGAACTCTCGACTTCCAAAGTGATAGTCTTTCCCGTTAAAGTCTTGACAAAGATCTGCATCCCACCACGGAGACGAAGCACCAAGTGGAGGGTGGATTCCTTCTGGATGTTATAGTCGGCAAGTGTGCGTCCCTCCTCAAGCTGCTTGCCAGCAAAGATCAACCTCTGCTGATCCGGTGGGATGCCCTCCTTGTCCTGGATTTTGGCCTTGACATTGTCAATGGTATCGGAACTCTCGACTTCCAAAGTGATAGTCTTTCCCGTTAAAGTCTTGACAAAGATCTGCATTCCACCTCTAAGACGAAGAACCAAGTGGAGGGTAGATTCCTTTTGAATGTTATAATCGGCAAGAGTGCGCCCGTCTTCAAGCTGCTTCCCAGCAAAGATCAGTCTCTGCTGGTCTGGGGGTATGCCCTCCTTGTCCTGGATCTTAGCTTTAACATTGTCAATGGTATCTGAGCTTTCCACCTCAAGGGTGATGGTTTTGCCAGTGAGGGTTTTCACAAAGATCTGCATCTGTTCACATAACAAAAACAAATAAAGTATAATCATGACGAACTAAAAAAAAAAAAAAAACCAAACAAATGCCAAAATACCAGTTTAAAGGAAACAAAGACAACTTATGAGGACTGATTTCCACAGACAATCAAGTTTCTGAAAGTAATAATGACAATTGAAAACATGTTTAAGCAATATTTCAAGCAATTTCAGACATTGATTCCTCAGCAACAAAAACTTGCTTCGCCTACAGATATCCACAAACGTTAGATTGAGAATTGTGAGCTTTCAAAGAAAGATAAATCAACTTTCCTATATATATATATATATATATATATATATATATATATGAACATAAGTCACTACCAAAAAAAAAAGAAGAAAAGGAACTTAGCCTGTAAACCTTGAATAAACAAGAACGGACAGCAGTTCAAAACAAACCCCAAACAAACAAACTAGAACTAATTAACCTCAATCTCAATTAAAAATCAAATCAAATATATAAAACAACAATAAATCCCAAGCAATCACCAAAGAAAAAGAAAACGGAAATTCAGATCAATTTATCGATTAATTAGAAACAGAGATCATCAACCATAGAAAAGATAATAAGAAGCAGAAGAAAATCAAACAAATAGACAGAAATATCATCGACCGCAGATACAAATAAAATAAGATAAATCAATCAGAAAGAAAAATCGCCGACCAGAGAAAACAATAATACAAAGGAAGAGGAAAATTGCTTACATCGCCGAGAATCAAAGGAGAGATAGCTACAGAGACAGCAAAGAGAAAGCAGATAGACAAAGAGAGATTGAGATTTTTATGGAGCTAGGGTTATGAACCTTTGGAGGAGGAGGATGCTGCTTTATAGTGCTGCTGCCGACTCACTGAAGATAATTGAAATTACATAAACACCCTTCCAACACATGGCCATAACCGACCTCAGAATTACAATTATGTTATGTATAATCAGCAGGAGCTGACATTGATAACAAAGATTTCGTTATTATTTAATTAGAAATTTTGAATTTGAGTTCCTGAAATGTAATAATATTAAATATTTATTAAAAAATTTTATTATTTTTTAGATTTTTATTTAAATTAATTTAAATTAATTAATTTAATAAATTGAATATTGGGCAATAAAAGAATTATGTTATGGATACATTCATCTAAAAAAAAGGAATCATGTTATGGATATATATATTTTTAAATTCTCTTTTTCTCCATTATTAAAAATAGACCCGTGAGTTATCATATTTATAGAAAAGTTTAATTTTACTTGTGTTTTATTTGAAAATATAAAATAAAAAAGAGTTAAAATTGTTAAGTATTATTTATCTTTTTTGGGAAAATGAATATTAAAAAAAATATTTTGTTATCAAAAAAGAGGAATTTAAAGATATATTTTTTTAAAAAAAAATAGTTTGTTATCAAAATATCAGAAATTTTTTCTTTATCTTCATTAATTATGCATATTTTATTCAATGAATTTTAAATATATACAAATAATCTTTAAAATAAATTGAGAAAATTTTAATAAATTTTAGATCATCAGAGATTAAACTGAATTTCTAACCGTAATTACTATTATAAATAAACATATTTAATAATATTTATATAATTTAAATCTTTATTGCACAAAACAAAATAATGTGAAATACTTTCGAAAACAAACTATATAATAAAGAGTAAATATAAAAAAAACATGTCAAATTTTTATGTTAATTTTATGATACAAAATTGCCTATAATGATTAATTGGCTAAATAAAATTATATTTAATTAGAATTGAATATATTAGTGTTTCAAAGTTAGCATGTTTGTAAGAGATAATTTAATTAATATAAAAGTTTTCTAATATTCTTAATCAATATACGAGTTATGAAGAAATTATCTAATTAATATTTGGAGATACTTGAGGATGTGGAACAGATAGGCTTAAGTCTAATAATAAAGAGCACTCTTTAGAAAGTACAAGGAAATAATATTTAATGAGTATTTAATGAGTTTTTGGATATCATTTCTACTTCAAAACTTCTTATCTAAAACATCAAAGCATTGAATTATTGATCTTTATCACGTATATGTAACTTAATTATTCCTTTTCTTTTCCACTAGGGATTCTTAACTTTTAACACTTGATCTTCAACATTCTCTTTCAAATGTGAACTTCTTCAACATTTAGATTTGGGCTTGCTCTCTTTGAACACATTAAGAGTTATTACATATCTTGCCTGTTCGTCATCTTGCCATTGAGAAAAAGTTTATCCACTTAAAAAAAAAAATTATTGAAGCGTTTTTAAAAAAGTTAATGAATTGGGTTAGATGATATGTATTTCGGCAGATGATTATACAAGAAAGTGGTAGTTTAATACAATATAAAAGAATGCAAAAGAAGAAAAAAAGAAAATATCTTCAGTATTGTATGCGCTAAGATCTTGAAACGGAGGGAAGAATTTATCACGATGCACCCACGTAGCAGTGGATCACATAACTTTTGGCATTTAGGCAACAAATTAAAATAAATAAATGAAAACCAAAGTGTGATCTTGTTTTCGATGGGGTGGGCCTAAAACACGAATATGGAAGACTATATATTTTCCATGGTTGGCAATAAATTCAAAGAAAAACAAAGAAAATGCAATGGGCTCCGTTGTGGCATAAGCCATTTCAAGATTCTATGCACCAAGGGGAAAGCAAATCGTCTTTCCCCATTTCATTTGAAATTGAGATAACGTGATCAAGTTCAATTGAAAAGATCCACTGGACTTTGCTAACATGCCTGGCCAACTCGATTGTGGATCACTTGTTTCACAAGCAAGAATTCTCATTTTGCTGATCTTCCGAGCCCCACAACACACAATTCCACTGAATTTTTCCAGCTTAAAAATAGGAACCATACGCTGCCATCAGCAAATTTGGTGATGTATTCTATATCTTGAACAGAACAAGTTAGTTTGGGGAATGCGTTTTTTTTTTATGGGAAAGTCAAAAGTAAAATATTTGTGGCAGTAAATATAAAGGACTTGAAATCTTGACACCATCAAATGCCTCAAAATGGCCCCAACAACCATTATTGTAGAGGGAAGTGCGACCAATGTTAATGTTATTATAGGCTACCTTGTGGCCAATTCACTTTTTTTTTTGTCAAATAATTTTTCATTATTAAGAAAGAATAACAAAGATGAAATAGGAATTTTTTCGCGTAACAAAGTAACTGATTAAATTCATGTTTTTATCATTAATTTGATTCCCGATTGAATAGGACTATAGGAGCAAATGCCTGCGAGAAAATGGCTTGGACTAGAGAAAAAGTCTTCTTGGATTAACCCATGTTTACTGTCTTATTGATCTTCTCAAAACAAATTTTACCTAAAAAAAATGTTTATTGATCTTCTGAAAAAAGAAAATGAAGGCGTTTGACTAGGACTCCCAAGGTTGTTAAAAACATTGAATATTTAAATAAAATAAAACCTTGTCACCTCCCTTCTTCTCCGGCTCACTATAAAATAAAGGCATCTCATCAACAAGCTTTGTAATCTCTACTTTGTTTCTTTTCGTTTTTGGTTCAAAGAAAATTTTTTTGAGGGAGCTAGAAATTGTTTTGTAGAAGTGGCATGGCTTATGTTTTTTGAGGTTCATGTCATTGTTAGCATCCACCTTCGGTGGTTAATGCTTATTCTCCCTGTATGTCAATTGTGAGAGGGTTTCCAGTTCTGCACTCAATTTGAATTCAATTTCCTTGGTTGATGAGCGTGATAGCAGATTTCATGTTTATTCATCTCTCTGCTCATAGCGTGTCTCTCCGATCTCCTCTTGCTGTAAATAGTTGAGCTATTGCAAAATTCTTCCATAGCTGTCCTGACAACCCTTTTTCAGGTCTTTCGTTTTACAATGAAATTTCTTATTAGCTTGTAAACTTGAATTTTTTCAGTAAGAAAAACCCCTTATTAATGATTTGTGTTTCAGCTCCTGTTTGCAGGTTACTCTTGTTAGGAGTTCCTTATCCTTCTTACAAAGAATAGGTGCAATGGTGGTAAAGCAAAATTTGGTAGATTGCTCATAGTTTGTTTGAGTCGGCTTCTGTGTCTGGAATAGCCTAATTATTATGTGTTTCTTATATGCAGCGTAATGGGGCAAAACTTCTTGTTGTTGGCACCATGGTCTCACTTTGGTTTCTCCTGTTTATATTTTGTCATGTTAGTTTAGATTGTGCTTGTGAGAATCTTACAATCATAAATGAAAGAAGTAAGCAAATTATCTCATAAATTTACCAGAATAAGTTTCAAAAGGTTGTGCACTGAGACCATTTGAGGCTCAGTCACAGTTTAATGCAACATAAATTGATTGTCGCGAATGAATCTTTTTAGATTCGACTTGAAAGAACGAAAAATAGGAGAAACGAAAAGGTTTTGCTACTTCAGCTTTTTAATTTTTTTTTTTTTTTTTTTGGAATAATTAGATAGGTCATATTAATTAGTGCATTAAATTTGACATTCTCCACAATAAAGATTTGCCAACTTTTTATGTGGTGCTGCTTTCTAAGTGCACTATATTAAATTAGAGATTAGCAGATATATATATATATTTTTGTATGGAAAATGATTCTTGATAAATTATGTTTTTCTTCGTTTTCTGTCTCTAATTTTTTGGTAATTGTTCTTTGTTTCTTTTATTGTTTTTGATGCCATCCATTTGTCTAAAGCCTAAATTTTAATTGGACTAAATTAGAATTTAATGTAGTTTATTGTGATTTTAGAATGGCACAACTGTGACAATTTCCTTGATCAATGCATGGAAGGGAGTGGATAAATCTTCTGCTGGTGAGGTAGAGAACATGCCTATATTGTACAAAAGTGTTGCTTAGGACGTCTATATGCTATATTGCAATTTCTAGCAACTTCAGTTATGTTAAAACCTTTGGACGTAGGCTTTCTCGATCTGATTTCTTCCAGTTCTGTAATACTGATAATGTCATGTATAGCAACGAGTTCGAGTACTGAAACAGCCTCTTTAATTGCAACAACAAAGGTATGACAGACCGCACAAATGTACAATACTTTTATTTTAAGCATGTTAAAGTATAGAGCATTCGGTAATATTCATAGGGGCGATTGGACAGTGTGCTAAGGGGCAGTGGTCACCCCTTTCTGAAACCCATGTATGGACCATTTTGATGAGTGAAGGAAAAAAGTATTTCCATGAAAGCAACCCTCTTATCCTATCTAACCGGCTAGTTAGACATGGTTATGCCAATCCTACCATCCCTGTATCTCCTAAAAATATAACAGTTAAAGAAGATTCCAGCTGTTCCCCATGATATGTGGTGGATTTGTCTGGCTGGTAGCTAGACCCTAATTTGATGGTAAAATGGGCATTTGATTGGAAATTTACATGGCAGCAGTCATATTAAAAAGGAGACAAAAGATCCAACAAGGAAGATTTAGTTCACTTTAGAATAGACACCTTCCCTATTGCCTTTGTTGCCCTTTCATAGTATTGTTGCTGCTCTACAAATTTCTCCATCAAAAGTGGATCAAATATTTCCACTTGCACATTTTATTGTTAAGTTATGGTGTACCAGCTAGATTGGTCCACTGTGTATCTTGGGGAACGGTTGGAATCTTCTTCAGCTATTACATTTTCAAGACATACAAGGGATGCTGTGCTACATATAACTACTTATTGTCGGTTGGACAAGAAGCTATTGTTGTTTAATACGTCTTTTATTCACTAATCAAAATGGCCTGTCCTACTGAGTTCAGCAAGTGATGACCATTGCTCTCTTGGCACGCTGTCTTGTCGCTCATGCTGTTAAACGTTATTGGATGCCTTGAACATTGGCATGCTTAAAATAAAAGCATCCCTATATGCCTTTATCGTCACTCTTTATTGGCATTTTTAGTTAGTTTGTCTTCGCATATATTATATGGCATGGAAACAAATATTTAGGCACATACGAGAGCAGCGCAGCCTTATTGCTCCAAATGATGAAGAACCATTGATCTTGCGGATTATACATGTGAGTCCCACGAAGACATAAAAAATCAACAGCTTGCATAATTCTGGACATATCCTAATTATTCACGCTATATGTGTTGTAGGAAACGTTATAAAAAATATTTTCTATTATTTTACAAACAATTCATGCTGTCATTTTTAATATTATGATATTATAGTTTATTTAGAGCATTTTGGACTAATTTGAAAATTTTAAGATATTAGTAGATTGTATATTTAGATATACGCTTAAGTATTGAAATATATCTCATTTTATTTATTTATTTCTTGGTATACATTTTTGTTAGAGTTAGAAATTATTATTAATAAGGTCCTACGTAAAAAGTTTATTTAGTTATGAAATATCAATAAAATAGTTTTCTGTTGGAATTATTTTTCTCTTGTTTGGTGGATTCCGAAAATTTTTTTGAAAGCTTGATCAAAGTGTTAGTCATTTATTTATCTATTTTCCACGTACGTTCATACTGCGTGTGTCAGGTGATATCAGAATTTGAATTTATTTAACTTCACGCTTCCATTCGCACTCAATATAGGATTGCTCCTTCGATATTTTAGAATTGAGGCACTTGTTTGCAACGAAACAGTAAAAAAATAAAAAGAAGAGCAAACAATGAGACCTCAATTTCAAAATTCATTTCCAAATAAAGAAAAGCAAACAAGTCACCAATATTGCAAAATCAAGATTAAATTGAGAGACGACCAAGACCCAATAGGGCTTCATTTTTCTTTTTCTCTGGCCCCGGAGAGGCCTCAAAAGCAAGGAATTTTAAGGTTTTAGATGTCATGTTCATTTACTATTTAATTCTTGGCCCAATTATCATTTTATGGCCAAAGATAATTATTTTCAGGTCTAATAAAGTCGACAACTAAGTGTGGAGATTTTTTGTGAGTTCCACCTGCATGGCAACTAATAAAAATATAAAATATTAACTTACTGAATTTTTCATAATTTTATTTTATTAGTAATTTTTTTTTTTTTTTGTCCAAATTATTCAATCTTGCCAACAATATGTTTAGAACTCTATATATCGGCTGTACCACCAGCCATGAGTGACGCCACCATGTCGTCGTTTATCATCGCTCTGCATTCTTTCGTCTCTTTTTTTAGGTGTTTGGTTGGTTCTTCTCTGACTTGTGGGCCTCTGCAGGAAATTTTCTGTCTTTAGTTTTCTAGAAACGTAACAAAGACTTCCATTCTTTGGGAATGGAATAGTTTCAAGCATTCAAGTCACCGTACTGGCAAACCTCTTTTTCCTTTCTTTTCGTTGGTGTGGGGGAGGGGCGGTGCCGGGAAATTCCAAACAAGGGACACTTGCAATTTCAGTGGAGCTACCAAGTTGGAAATTTGAGTGTATGAAGACTTCTTATGAGTTAAAGTCGCCATATTCATGACTCATCGTAAAAGAAAATTTTAGAATTAAATACTCTTCAAGGAATCTTTTGTTATAAAGCATGTCCCGTGTCAAAATTACTTCACGAATTAATTACATCGATGTTGAATGGATTTATCATTACTTTAATGAAGTCCATTAGTAAAAAGAAAAATAATAATATTTTCTAGTTGTTTGATCTCAAAATGTGCAATATATTATTCATCTTCATTAAAGTTCATGGCATACAATATAGGAGATTTTTTTTTAAAGTTTTTTTTTGCTTGTGGGGACTATAGATTAAACCTAGACCTAAAACTAGATTAATATAGAGGGTTTGTTTTGAGTTTTTCAGAAAGAAGAAAACAAAAAAGATAAGTACTAAAAGAATCTATTCAAAATATACTCAGAATAATATTCTCATAATATTGTTCTTTTTGAATTTTGATCATCCTCTGATTATGTAACAAGGTTGATTACTAAATCCAGATGAGTGAAACACAGAGGAAAAAAAGAACGAACAATACAAAGGGCTGAAAAAGAAAATGATATGAATGGTCCAAAGACCTGAGCATCCCAGTCTTTTGATGCCTCCTGGAGGTCCCTTTTCTTTTTTCCTGTCCTAGCACAAGAAAAGCTTTCTGTTTTCTCATGTACAAGAAAATGTACGCGGGGACAATCTACAGAAAATGTAAAACTGTTCTATTGTCCATAATTCTGATTATTCCGGAATGTGAAGTCAGCTAAGCCAATGCCAATTTCATGCTGTGTGCGGATGGAGCCAGGCCCAGCAGGCAATTGCATAACGTTTGGATTTTGAACCGGTGTGTTTTGCTCCCTGTGGTCAGGTTCAGGACTTCCAATGAACCGAGGCTCGTAGGATTCATGGTCATGCACAGAGTTGGCTGCTTCGGGGTCCCAATGATCAGGGTCATAGCCTGAGATCCTTGGAGATGCCTGCAAGCTATCGAGAGCTGTGCTACTCCTGTAGTTTTGCAAGAGATGGATTGGCGACATGCCGTGTGTGGGAGTTGCTGGCCTGCTGGACATTGGGGTGTGTGATTCGGAGTGCTTTCCGTGTTTCGCGTGCTTTTTGGCCGTACGGCGCCAGTTTCTAAGAGCTTTTGCCACTCGCTCATTGAACACAGTTGGTCTCATGCTAGAACCCATCTGCAAGATTATGAAATAACAATGTCATTGGATCAGAAATCGAATATGATTTGTATTCCAAAAATATTTGCATACTATAAAATGCCATTGTCTCTGCAACATCAAGTGTTACTTACTTGTGTCACTAAAGCATAGAGAGGCAGTGTCACATAGCTGCACACGACCTGTATGATGACCCTGTAGAATTCAAGTTTTGCTTTGTGTTAGTTGCAATGTACAGCAGATTCTAATAATGTAAACAAGAAGTGTTGTTCAACTATTGAATGAAAGTGCCAATTATTAGCTGATGTCCCCAAAAGGACGGTCAGGGAATGTGCCACAATTACGTATTTAATTCATGTATTTGCAAATGGAACTTACCCCATTGTGATTCTGATGACGACATCTTCGGTACGACTATGGAAGCAAGAATTTATGGAAAATTCATACTGCAAGAGGAGAAAAAAGGATTTAAGTCCATGGACAAAAGAGAAACCAATTGATCGTGCCAGCAGAAGAAACAGAGTTGCTCACCACACTCCATATGAAGAAAGCTATCTGAAACGCGTTCTGCGGTTCCAAAGACATTGAAAAAATTAGCATAAACTGGCATAATACAGAATTACTAGTTGATGGAAGGAACCTGGGAACATAGAGATTTGTGTGAGTACCTGAAAGAGGACTAGGTGGATGAGAAAGAGGATAAATCGTGGCCGGCCAAACCAGAAGAGATCATCACCGGGTTGAACCACGGGAGCACCCTTAACCACTTCTCCTCTCTCTTGAATCCTTAACCCCAGTCGAGTTATGATCACTTGCAACTTAGCTCCTATCACCAAAATTACCTGAAAAAATCACAATGAAAATTGTGAACTCCTTGATGCTAACTAAAACCACGTGATGACTTTTAAGTATTGGTTTGAGAAGCATGAATAAGTTTAAGCTTACAATTAGGGGGATAAATGGTAGCCACAGATACGCGTGCCATCCTGCAACCAAATAAATCATTTAGGAGTGCTTGAACCATTAACTCACCATCAAACATCTGGGAATTTACCAGAATGTGATGCTTACCATATGTATTGGACAGCAGGAACAACACTGCAATAAACCATATAACAGGGCTGCACAAGAGAGGTAAGTTAGACTCAAGACTGAAAAATCAAACAAAACAAAGCTATTTATGGGATTAGAGGCACAGAAGCACTAACGTGATCCCCACTACGACTTTAAAGTCCTCTTCAAGGGATCTTTTGATGTATTTTTGGAAGTCAAATGTTCTTTCACTTCCAGGCGCCAAGTGTGCCTGTGGAACATAACATTTCAACTCAAAGTTAGGAATTGGAACTGGAAATTCATCATCAGACTAAGAGCAAGAAAATACAGGTACGATTTACTTACCATAATAAATCCATGTCGGAGTGTCAGGTAATCAACCTTGGTGACTGATCCCAAGAACTGTCTAAAGAAGCACACCTAATATTTGAGGCAAGAAATATGAACAATCAATTTCCTACTCAAGACAGACCCCTGATATTAAGTCACTATTTTTCCTTCGTTTTTTTTTCCTAATAATTTTCAAAGGAATCGTTCGCTTTCTAGTACTTACAATCCAGAGGAGAATGGATGAACGGCTCCACAATTGTAAATGCCTTCGCCCAAATGAGGTGTCCCTTGCAAATCTAAATCTCTCTGGATCTGCACCGCAGAAGTCTTTCAGTTATCAGTAAAAGTTAAAGACTACCAAGATTCTATTGAAGCAACTTCAGGTTATTTATAGCAAACTTATTATGGCCTATAAAACATATTTAGGTAGTTATATATATATATATATATATATAGGTTTTTTCTGTACATCTAGAAGTGAAGCTTTGATGTAAAATTTACCATGTTGGTATTGGTACTCAATTGTCTTTGTCTCATCCTCCCACTGCCTCCACTTTCTCATCTGCCATTAAAATAAGATTTACACAAACAGATACATCATAATAGGCAATTAACAACGCGATACTTGACAGATAAACAATGCGATACTTGAGAGAGAGATTGGAGTGAGAGAACTAAGATTCCAGTACCTTGCTGCTGCCCAATATATAGGTAATTATGCAATAGAGCACATGTGTAATGGCTAATACAAAGATGAATATGTGCAGCTGATGGATCCCATATGCTGATACAAAGGCAACTTTACCCTGAAACGAACGCAAGAAAAATGTTAAGCTATCAAAAGCTCTAACACTTTGAGGTATTTATTTGACAATTCCAACAATTGGTTACTACATATTGAACATAAAATAATGCACAAAAACAATATATTCAACATTTTTTAGCAAGAAGTTCTGTACTGACGTCTACTCAAAGAAATTGATGACCGATGATCTTCATTCTTACCTTTTCTGCACATTTGTCATATTTAGACGTTGCTAAACTACGCCTAGGAATTTCTCCCGAGTCCAGGACCTGAAGAAGCCTCCGACGATTGTCGACTGAATATTCTGAAACTTTCGACTCCCGTTCCTTGCTGCAAGGATGCCAAGTGGATGCCACACTCCGTGATATGCAAGTATCAGAGATTACTCCTTGTCCTACTGTCAGGAGCAAGGATATAAATCCCATAAGCATGAGCTCTGCAAGAAGAGAAAGAAGCCATAACATAAAGGATTACAATCATTACATAGTTTTAGGATTACATGACTACTTGTGACTTCAGAATTGACAAGAAATTAACAATTATATTGAAAGATGGGGTTACCTGCTTTAACCTTTTCCAACGCTTCCACTAGAGCTGGCCTATGTTTTCTTTCCAACCACTGCCAAAAACAAAAGGGTACAAAAAAGCAACATCAGGACTAAACAAGCTCCAAACAAATCACTAATTAACAACAAGACTAGTTTTTTTCTGAAGTTGGGAAAACATATGTATACCTTTGCTGCCAAATGAATAAGATGTTCAATCACAATTGATATGGCAACCAATACAAAGCAGACCACTGCAACAGCCCATGTTGGGGTCTCCTCCAGAGACCGGCTTTCCTGCTTACCGGACATGGTCTATTAGGCAAGATGCAGAAACTTCTCAAGCAATCACCCCAGGAAAATAGTAGAAAGGAAAGATATCAACAATGATGGTATTGCTATTACTGAGCAATATATAGCAAATTCACCAAGAAATCATGCAGAAGTGTCAATGACTCCGTATATGTGTTTTTACGTGTTTGTTTGGTTGTGAAATACTTGGAAGTGTATTGGTATTGGCTATTAGAGGTTATATAGGAGCTAAAAGACTTTGACTTTGTCTCTTTGTTTCTCGGAAAGAAAAAATGCATGGAAGGAGACTTTTGAGCGCATTTGATTGAACTCTATACAAGTTTGACCGACGAAAGGGAATGCAATGGAATACAAAACTAGAAATCCAAACAAAAAGAAAATAATAAATGATAACCCAAAAGAAAAGAAAAAATAATAATTATTATATATATGGAGAAGAAAAGAGAGAGGGAAGGAGACTTTTGAGTGCATTTGATTGTACATTTTTTTCTCTCTTTTTTTTAACCAGTGTTTTTAATATCACATTGAACATATGTAAATGAAATTTATATATGTTATATCCTTAATATAGCTTATATGATAAAGCAAAATCTTAATCACCTGCAAATTTTTTTAAAAAAATTAAAATATGCATGGAGAAAACAGTCATAATTCAATAGAAACTTGGGTAAAATTAACACATGGCACAAATTTAGTAATCAACGTATCAATTTGATTTAAATACAACAATAACTGTCACATCTATACATACAATCTAATCAAAATTAAAGTCACAATTAGAGAATAAGGAAGGGGAAAGGCCAGAAAAACTATGAATATTGTGCAATATGTACATAAAATTCATATATCATACCCTTAACACCTATATAAGTTGATGGGGGATATCGATTTTTTGCGAGTTTAAATGATGAAAAGAAAAAGCAATCGGAATTTAATGGACACTTGCTTAAAATTTTAAAATATAGTCTTAAAAACAATAATCAATATACTGATTACTTAAATTGGGACTAAAGTGGACTCGTTAGTTTTAATTCAGCCATGCTTCGTCGAAGTAACCATTTTTTTTTTTCTTTGTTTGTATTTCGGAATCTTCTTTGTTCAAAATGACTAGTAATTAGTCTAGCTTTCTGTGCATTAAATTTTCCTGGACGACGAGCTTCTAGTACTCAAACATTTACGCCAAGAGTCTACTCGCTTGACTTGGACGAGTACTAAAGAACAAACTTCATTACTAATTAAGCCTAATTACATGCTGTTTCACTATTAAATCTAAATTATTCACGCATTGATCTTTTTTGTCACCTAATACAGCAAGAGACTACAGAAAAAACCCTTTCTATTTCTGCGTTAATCCCTTGTTTCCCCATTTAATCTTGCTCGTTATTTGATTTAGATATAAATTAATTGCATGAACTGGTTTTTTGAGGTATTTTGGTATTATCAACTATGACAATATGCGCAGTCATTCATGACTATAGGTTGAGTATAGTTTTCTTAGGTATTTTGGTATTATCAACTGCATTTTTCTTCTTTGCACACCAATTATTGTCCACTGAATGTTGCCCCCAATATTTCGGGGTCAGCATATTGGATTGGTATAATACTCTGCTCCCCGCTAACAATTGTTTTTTCTTTATTTTTAAGAGGCTCACGGTTATGAATTATATGGTTATAAATTATATAATAAGAGTAATTCTCTATTTTCTTATAAATTTCAAACCCACTATTTTTAGGAATAAAACTTAAACTGTTAAAGTAAATTTATAAGTTCTAACAACTGGATATCCCATAAAGAATGCACAAGATTTTTAATATTCTTTGTTTTTCTTCTTTTAAATCAATAAATTCAGTATATTACTTCTATTCGGCCATTGGAAGTATAAGACACTGCTAGATATATTAAAAAAAAAAAAACAGAGAGAGAGAGAGAGAGACAGAAAAAAAAAATACTAGTGACACTCCTTTAACTAGATTAAAATAAAATTATAGTGATATATATCATTAAATGATTATAATTTTTTAAAAAAAATAAATAAATTATTTAATATTATAAAATAAATTGTATACTTATTCTAATGCTACTTAAAATTAACTTGTGCAGTGATTTATATCCCAATTAAGGAGAACTGGTCGATAATCCTAAAACAATTAAAATTATGACAGTCCACGCGTAAGATGCCGGATAACACAGGGAGCACAACTCGTGAAGGAAAAGTAGAGAGGGTTGAAAACCCATGTCAAAGATATTGTTTACGCAACGAAGCAGTCATGATTTTGTTATTGGATTTCAATCGACTAATCGTTAAAGGGCGCGAGGTTGTGCTAATTTAAGCAAAGCAATTTTGGGCAATTTTTCTTTTTCATTTTTGTAGGTTCTATGTGTGAGAAAATTTTCACAGCGGTGGTTGTTTTCTGGATAATTAATCAATAAATCGCATTTGCACGCGATCGTCACTTATTAGTCTTTGAAACGGCGTGTTGACTTTTTATTAGTTTTCGAAAACAAATTTAACGGTTTAAAAGTGTTGAGATGCTTCCCTGTTTTGACCGTAAAAAGACCACGAAAAGTTCTTTAGATTTTGTGGTTAATCATTAATTATGATCTCTCTCTCTCTCTCTCTCTCTCTGCGTTTATTTTTGAATTCTTGGGGCACTGAAATTCAGCAAGTTGGGGACCATAACAATTTTGGTTGATATGACAAAGTCTCCTAAATAAAAGTCAATTTGCAAGTCACTTTCTTTTTATTTTTGGAGGGAATTGTTGAAACTAAAATTTTAAAAATTAAATCAGTCATTAAATTAAAAAATTTTAAAAATTAAAATTTAATTAATTCAACTGTAGTTAAATTAGTAAAACTGATATTTTATATTAAATATATAAAAAAATTTATTATCTACATACATTATGTAAAAATTTTGATGGGTAAAATGTGAAAATATATAAAATATAAGTATTATATATATTATAATATTATATTTCAAATATTTAATTATATGTAATTTATAATTTAATATATGATAAAAAAGTAAGGAATATATTGTACAGAGATAAATAATTAAAGAAAATGTAATTTAATATAATTTAATGCATGTTAAGATGATTAATATAATGTATTTATAGAGACAACTAAATTAATTCATTTTATTAAGGATAAAGTATATTCTCATTTATATATTTTTATTTTAAACTAATGTATTTATTTTCATTTGTTAAAAATGAATACACTAATAAATAAATAGTCTAAATTATAAATTTGTGATAAAATCAACAAAATATTTAATGTGATGTATTTCTGAAAGTAAATAATTTAGGTCAAAAAATTGAAGTATAAAGTATATTATAATGATATGCTTTTATTTTAAAGTAGTTTATGTAAAAATATTTCTACCTAAGCAAATTTTCTACATTTAAAAAAATTAAGTACAAAACGTTTTGTACTTTACTTTTTTTTTTAAGTTAGTTTCCTTAAGATATAGGATTTTTGGGGAGAGAAAAAGACACAAAACACTACATATACTGATATATATTTCATTTGCCAAATTATTACTAAACAGGAATTAGTGGAGTAGTGATTGCTCCAACTTTGAGGAGATGAGTTCAAGTCTTCTTAGATTCAACTTCTATTTTTTCCAAAATGGTCGGCAACATTAGCAAAGAACCGATCAGGTTCATCAGTTTCTAATTGATTCTTGGACTGCCTAGTTTTAGGATGCAAACCGAACCAAACATGAGGCCAATTTCTAGTTTTTCTGATTGAACTGACTGGTCTGATTTAGTTCTCATAACCACGCTAGAAACACTACTATTATTATTATTATTTTCAATTTTTTGTTAAATTAGCGAAGAAAATATCTTCCACTTATTACCAAGTTCAATCCCAACCAAACTCGAATAAATAGGCTTATTTTTGTACATAGAGAGTTTGAGCTTGAATTAAGGGAAATTGGAGTCATGAATATGAATAAAATATCATGTAAAAGTATCAAAATATTGCGAAGCCGACGTGAATAAGTTGAGATTCAGGATGGACTTGCAGTCATTGGGCCATTTTGAAGCCAATTAAAGTGGTGGTTTTTCGGTCCATTTTGATGTGGAATGTTACACATTGCCATTGGCCATATATGCATTGCATGTGTCCAATTCCTCAACGAAGTGTACAATTAATGGATCATAGCATCGAACGGGACATGTATGAACAAACTCAACGATCCAAAGCTCAGTTTTGCCTATTCTTCAACATTCTTCTGTTGATTTGCATGAACTTCTCATTGAGAATATTGTGGATGTTCATCTTCCTGGAACTGTAGTTACTTAACTTGGATTTCGCCCTTCTTGTTTAATAGTCTATAAAGATATAATAAACTAAATCTACCATAAAAGGATTAACAGCACATTAATATTCAGTATTAATTTAGTTAGTGAAAATATTAAAAAAAAAACAAACAAACATAAGAGTAACATAATAACGGGGTTTATACAAATTTTCAAAACTTAGGGACTTTACAAAACCGCTGGTATTTAAGCCTTTAAGGAGGTGTCTATAACCTTTTATCTCATTATTTTTTCCATATAAGTAAGGTAAAAACTTTTTTACTTTACAAGAGTGATTTTTAAAATATAATAAAATAATATGAACTGTTAAATGATCGAATTAAAAAAAAAATTATTAAATACCTTTAGATATAATTGTATTAGTACATATTATTACTTAAATGTAATCACGTATAAGTTTACTTTAAACATAATGATCTCTGTATTAAGGACAACTCACATCCAAGTTGTGCATTCAGCAGTCTATACTATGGCCCTTGACTTTTGATTTCTCTCATTAAGGATAATTTGGGATCCCCCAAAAAGCCTCATGGTTAAGCCATTGTCATTGACGGTAACAATAAGGTGCAACCTACACCAAATCCAAAATGTGAGCCTAATGAACTATTTGTTGAGCATCCCAGAAAGACCGGCAACATTTATTTAATCCAAGGTCAGAATAAGAGAGAATTGACTACGTTTATAATCATAACTCTCTTTTCATACCAAAAATTTAGCTATTCAGCCAAACACGTATATATATATATATATATATATCTATATAGGTGGAAGAAAATATTGATGTTGGACTAAAGAGCTGGAAATATAGAGCTTGCCAATTAGTTTTTCGCAGGCTTGTGCTACAACAATCTGTGGTAGAAGTAATGAAAACTTTGATTAAGAATTTTGATAAACACACATATGTACATTCCACATGAGTAAATAAATTGCGACTTTCTTTTTCTTTTTCTTTTTCTTTTTTTTCTTTTTGTTGTAGTTTTATCCTGTCAAAAGACTCCAAATTCATAAATGGGAGTCTTCGGTGTCATACATAAATTTAACAACTGCAAATTATGTCACTTTCCTTAGGAACAAAATTTTATTAGACATTTTAGTACTTTTAGTCATTTACCTTAGGGTCCGTTTGTTTGCTGACGAAAATGAAATTCTGGAATATCAATTGTTGAGGACAATGAAATTCTGGAATTTCATTTCCTATTACGGTGTTTGGTTGTGGTGCTGAAAATATAATTATGTGTTTGATGAAATACTGTAAAATGAAATACTGAAAATATAATTCTGTGTTTGGTGAAATGCTGTAAAATGAAATACTGAAAATTTAACTGTGATCACTAGCAATGCAAAAGCATAAAGTATGAAAATAAGAAGCGTGCTAACAAAGAAAATGTTCGATAAGACGTCCAAAATCGTGAAAATGCTACGATAGAACTAGTGTAGTGGTCATATGAGACCTTGCAATTTGTGTGGACCTTGAAAATTAAGTGTCCTAGTTGGTAAACTTGAACATGGACTTGCAATATAAAACGGAGAATGTTCATAATTAACCGAATAAATGCCACATAGATTAGATAATTTTTGTATTAAAATGATCATCCCAATAGCTGACTAGAGAATACTAATATTCAGCGGGTGTCTACCAAGTAAGGCAAGTATGATAGGATAAAGATGCAAATTTCATACTTATGTCACCAAATCCAAAGATCCAGCCACTATTTAAGCTATTGCAGTGGCTGTCATCACAACTAAAATCATCAGAAAATAAATTGATTTTAACAACTAAGGTGTCAGAAAATAACATCATATATATTAGCGTCAATGTAAGATCATTACATAAATATTAAAGTCTAAAACTTTAATACAGGTAGTGTAACATAGAGCTACTACAACTAGGATTACTACATTTAATCTAACATAAAGCTAATTGACCGTGCCAACCATATTCGCATTATCACATAGAGCCGTCTTGATGTTTTGCAATAAAATTTTCAATCCATTTCTTGCGGAGCCGAGCATTCCTACCAAGAAGAGCTCTTCCCTCAGCTTTATTATTTCCCAAATATGCATAAATAGCATCAAGAGTGTCATCATCAGAGACCAAAGTGGAAAGTTCTTCAAACAAGTGATCAAAATCAAATTGAAGATTTCCAATAGCACTGGCCATTTTGTTAATCCTATCACCAGGATAAATATAGTCATCTTCACCATAATCCGCACTTTTACGCTTGCTAACCTACGTTTGTTTCTTTCTTTTTCTAAGAAGGCCCAAAAAATAGCTATTACTGTAGCACCAGCAGCCGTAACCGCTGCTCGAATTTTGTCATTCATCTACATTAATCAAATAAAAATAACTAGGATTATCAGCACAAACATGACAAATAAGATAGCAATTACTGTTGCACCACTATAATCCAAATAAAAGCTTTAAAGGATGCAAAACTAAAAAATACAGAATTTGTGCACAAACAGAAAATGCACAACGAAGTTCTGTAAAAAAAATGCTGTGCAGGAATTATACAGAAATGCAGTGTAGGAATTATCTCGGACGAAATTTTGTAAGAAGAAAGCAAAAATGATACAGATTCTAAAGACAATGGTGGATCAATCTGCCACAAATACACAAGCTGCTGCCTTTCAATTTCATGCAGAAAAATTTTTCTGGGCCTGAGAGCCATCATAATCATCATCAATTCTCATGTTCCCCCCCCCTCATTCCATAATTTGTCCCTCACATCTCTTAGTTGACAGTACGAGAGGGAGTTGTTTCTGTTATAAGAAAAAAATTACATACATATAAAACAAGCAGCCTGTAGCATATAATTCTGGCCTTTCCCTATTAAACAACAACATATAATCATGATGATAAATTTGATTTTCAGTTAACCTATAATGATTTAGCCATGCTTATGAAACCACAACAGGCATAAAAAATTTATTTCTGCCATAAATCATGTAACAAGCAAGACATATATATATATATAACTGACATCAGTTAACCTATAATGATTTACTCATGTGTTGATCAAACAAACTGCTGACAATGAGATGAGGAACATAGACTTTCAATCATTAACACAACACAACACAACACAAAAGGTCTAGATAGGAGCAAGTGAAGTCAGATGGTTGAGCCGAAAGAAAAGGGCTTTGTTTGTGCTCAAAAAGACAACCAACCAAAAATTTGCAATGATATGTGAAATGTCAGATAAAATTGGATGTACCTAAATCCTGTTTGTCTGATTGTTATGGGGTGCTACCAAAAAAAATTTTTCATACCTATCTAAGGACCTTGAGATGTTAATTAATGACGAGAAATTTGAATTATATATAAAAAGTTAGCTAACATTGGATATACTCAATTTCTCTGTCTTATTGTTATGGGGTGATACCAAAACGATTTCTTTACGTCCATCAAAAGAAATTGAGATGCTAATTTACATCAAAAGAGTTTGAAATCATATTTGAAAAGTTAGATAAAAGTGGATGTCCCTAATCTGTCTTTGTCTGAAAGTTACGGGGTCGCTTTTAATTGAGCAGACAAACGGAAAGTCGTCTGGACTTGGTTCAAGCTATCGGTGGGGTTTTTGGCGTGGCTACCATTTCCATAATTTTGGTGATAATTTTCTTCAACGCGGTTATAGCAAAAAGAAAGAAAGAAAGGGAGACGAAAAAGAAAAACAACAGAGAAAAGATAAAAATTTATACAAATGAGTTCAGATCGTTGTTGCTTAATAGAGATGAGTTCAAATAAAAATTTCATTTATTATTGGTCATCCCCCAAAGCAGCCCAGGTCAAGAATCATCATCATCATCATGCAATCGTTCACAGAAGAGGAAAAGAGATCAGATCTAAGATTCGGTCGGTGGTGGGATCAAAATTTCGGTCCCACTCAATTCCATCCACCGATAGAAAACGCAGAAAAGAGCAGATTCAAATTGAACAAAGCCGAACAAACCCTAAGCATAAAAGCCTTCAAACTCAAGATCTACACAAGAACTCAAAGATTTATCCATACCTTTTTATATTTTTGGAGCTCTTCTACTCTTCACGACACTCTCTTCTTCTCTGCGGCTTCTCTGGACGGCACTCTCTTCTTGTCTCTGTGGCTTCTCTGGACGGCGCTCTCTTTATCTGCTTGGAGAATTTTTCTGATGGTGTTTCTTTTTTTTTTTTTTATGTTTTGTTGCTAGTGGAAAACGACGTCCGCTCCATCTCAGCGGACGTCGTTTTCCTAAAGTGAAAGCCTTTTTAAGGCTGACCGGAATTTTGATTTCATTTGACCATTCATTTAATTAGACTCCCAAACACCGGACAACAGGATTTCATTTTCTGGAAGATGGTTATCCTTGCAAACAAACACATCCTTATTTGCAGTCAAATTGTCTAGCAATTCTACATAATTTAAAGGGTAGTTGACGTTGACCAAATAGAGGGGCGTGGCACGGTGGCAGTAAGGGTACCGAGGGAATATGGGGGATGGTTTTTTTTTTTTTTTTGCCCTCTCTAGAAGAAGATGGGGACACCGAATGAGGTCTGCTGAATATACTGAGGGGTATTAAAATATTATTTTTTGTTTGGATTTTTAAAAGAAAAAAAATTTGGAAGGAAATTTTTTTAAAATATTTTATTTAAAGTCTAAATTTTAAATTATAAAATAACATTCTTCTAAATTTAAGTTTTTATTTATAAAAAAATAAATAATAATAATAAAATATTGGGTTCATTTATTTATATTTTTAATCTATTAAAAGTTCTATCTTATAAATCTCACACCCTCCCTTTCCAAAATTTAAACTTAAGATTGTTAAAATAAAAATCTGAACTTTAATTACTAAAATGTCTCTTAAAAAACGAGTGCATGTATTTTTCGATACATTTTGTGCATATACCTAGTTGAATCTTTTTTTTTTTCCTTCCCCTTCTTTCTTCTTGGTGATGGGGATTGTTTCAAACTTCTGTTTGTAGTTTGATCTGGCTAAAGGCCTATAGGCTAATGTCAAAGCATTAGCCTTGTAGGGCAATGCTGCCTTTGGTTTCTGTCTATAGCCCAATTCTAAGTCAAATTAATATGATCTTGTCTCGTGCTCTAGTTGAAGTCCGTCCTTCAATTTGATTCTTCCGGCCCAAAGCGAGAACCAATCGCTATGAGATCCTATGCGTTAGTGTTGCTTGATCGTAACCAAATGCAAGCTGATGTCTGACCATGGATTCCAAAGGACTCTACAGAAAGATATGTAATGTAACATAAGTCCGGTTGCAATAAAGTAAAAGAAGTGGCAAATTTAAAATAAGACAAAATTCAACCAAAACAAGGCAGAATAATTATGTTATGTTCTTACTCATGCAGCAAGCAAACCCAAACTCTTCCAATGGCCATGAACAAATTAAACATTTAATTTAAATAGAGGCATATACTCACAATTTTTTTTTTTTTTGAGCAACATAGAGTCATATACTCGCATCATTCAAAGCTGTTGTGATATACACATTAGAGAAAAGAGAAAAGGTATGTAGTCACACAATGATAGATATAAAGTAAATACGTAGAGATCTGAAATGTAGAATCGTGAAAAAATATATTGAATTTTTTAACAAAAAAAAATATGGCACTATTTTTGGTTGACCCTAAAGCACAATAGCAATTTATTTTTGGATTTTGGTAGGTGGACAGAGAAATTAGTAAGAGAGTAGCTAGAGATATCTTTTATTTTTATTTAAAAAAGAAATTCTTTTTTTGTTTTGATGTACTTCTGGATGAATTCGGGCTCAATCCTCTACCCACCAACCTTTATTGTTTATTTTTCCTTTAATCTCTGAAACTGCATAATAATTTGGGGGACCTTATAGTTCATAGGAAAGGAGTTAATTATGCTTCCAAAAATTGTAATTGTCCGATCATTTCCTAGAAACAAGGATTAAAATCATAGAGCTAGCGCCAACCGGAGAATTCAGAAGGTTAAAGAACTCTGCGAGCATTATGAGTATATTTTCATCACCCTTTATCCACCCAAGAGACCTTAATTACGTATTGATTTGGAATTTTTTCGTGCATATGGTTGAAAATATGCTTGCTTCATGCATTTCAGTTCCTTCACTCTCGACAAGTTCAATTTTTTCCCTTATGTTTTCATTTATCTAATTAGCTTCTTTTAGTTTTAGGTGGTAAATGAAGACGTATATTAGAAAACTTAGTTCTTCATAAGACACCCTAATAATTAAAAAGTTAGACATTTGTTTTTGAAATTTCGAGATCTAATTTGAGAATGAATGTAGGATTTATGAACATGAAGTAAACTATTACTCTCATCATATAACTTATGTCTAAACTAGTATTAGAAAGTAAAAACTGATTATAATCACGTTTAACTTATTGTATTACTTACAATGTATGTGAGGCCTGATATATTAATTGATGGAACAATGAAAAAGAGAAAATATCACGCATATGATTTCCAATGACATTCCGAGAAGACACAGCCGAGCCCAACAAGATCAAGTCATCGGCATGGGCTTGTTTTGCAAGAATTGCCTGAATAGCGTTAGCGCAAGTCGAGGCTGAGTCAAAGGAACTTCATGACCAGCTCCCCTTACTGTCACGTAAGTCAAGCCTTTGTATACTTGACTCCAACCACCAACCTAATCAAACAAATAAATTGGGCAAAAAAATTAAAAAAAGTTTTTAAAAAAATTCATCAGTTAGCCACTGAAAATAAAATGTAGACGATAATGTTCAGTTAGGCTCATTAATGGTCTGACCTGTTGATGGTCGTCGTACCAAGCGTACCATCTTGTTTCAGTCTTCAATTTCAAAGAATTGAGGGAATATCGGGTGGCAGTTAGTGGCAAAATGGCATCAGTATCACCACTATTTGTTACATTCCAAAACACGACCAAAAAGAAAAAGAGATTATAATTAGACTGTGAGAATGTAAATTTATTAGGAGTTTAAAGTAAAATAAACACAGCTAAATACACAAGGTTAAGAGGGGTGTTGAAATAAAATAAAATTGTATGGTTCACATATCAAATCAAGTAGCAATTTAATTCTATTTAATGTTCTTATTTTATTCTTGTGATAGTGAATTTGTCCTGTACCCGGTAAATTCTTTCCCTTTGTTAAAATAAAAAGTGTTTTAAAAACTTTTTTCGGATTTTCATTGTGAATTTTAACTTAATTACTTTAATTACCTGTACACCCATAACCTAACACCGGCTTGTAGAAGTTCCTTGAAGATAGGAAGCATGGATTTTGGAGAATCACTCCAGTTTTTTCTAATAACAGAACTGCAAAAACGATGATGATTAACAAATTGGAAATTGCTCAAAGGTAATTAGTAGAAGTTTACTACATGTGGCCAACGCTTACAAAATATTAATGAGTGCACGTTCATATTAATTATATAAAATAACATGCAACTTAATTGAGACAATTTTTTTTAATATTGCCAGTACATAAAATGCTTCCCAATAACGAATAAATGAAAGATATAAATGCTGCACACACACAGAGACACCTGTGTGCATTTGTCTAGGTATGTACCTGCAAGTAGTCCAAGGATGAGGAATCCGGGTAATGTTTGCATGGAGAGCCTTTTGCACCTCTGGAAGATTCATATATCTCTTCGTGTTGTTCACGACACACTCATCGTTTCCTCTGAATTTCCATGGCTGCATTTCATGAATTTTGGTCATGCATTCATAACGTTCGATATATAATTATGCAATTATGAAGATTTTAATGTCATCAAGTCGGGATTCTTGCAATCGATTAAACATCGAGGTCTATATATTTAAATGTAATCAAGTTAGCATTTTAGAAATCAATTAATATCAATCTAAAATATTAGTATTACTACAGTATAATTGTTTTATATGCAAGACAATTTTCACAATACATACGGACGTTCATATAAGACCGTATACATAGGTCTAGACAACCAAACCACGTATTCTTTTGTGTTATTCTTTACATGCTCTTTCTTGTCAATGCTTCTCATAGTTTCTTCTATATTTTAATATATAGCATGAATATATATGCATAGATGCATACTAATTAAGTTGTGAATGCTCTGGGTTGCGTTTAAGGGTGCACGAATTTACCAGTGAATGCTCTAGGTTGCGTTTAAGGGCGCCGAGTCCATTACAAGGAGGGCTGTAGATGCTATAGGGATTGATCTTTCCGAATTCTGAGAAAGACTGATTCAGGGCGTTGCTACATTGGGCATGAGGGAACAAATATGAGTCATTGGTGCACCACTTCTTCAGATCTTGGAATGTAGAGTCGGCTATCAAGCCATGGCTCCACCAATACTCGTGCGTGCCCATATTGTCGTAATAGTTGTCTATTAGTGGGTTGCCTAACTGCAGGAAAACAAAGGCCCCACGGGGACCAGCAAAATGGCACAAGTAGTATATCATTGAAAGAAGTAATATAAGAAAAGAAAATTCTTGAATATAAAATATTGTATTATTACTTGGAGGAAGGCTCTATTTTAAAGATTGTGTATAACTAAATAAGTAAATAATTTATAATAAAGATTGTAATTATGTAATAATAGAAAGAATATTTTAATAATAAAGAATATCAATAATATTATTGTAATACGATGAGAGTAATATAATCATCAAAGTAGATTACCGTAGAAAAGATAAATATAGAAGGAAATATAATAATATATCTCAAATCATAATATCAAATCACAATAATATCTTTAACAACTATAATACATTGTTATAAAGTTTTTACTTTTATTATTATATTTAGTTGTCCTAGAACATCATTACCTTAGTTCACTTAGCAAAATAATGAGCCTAAAATGTGAAGCTGTGTAAGAGGATAATTCCACAGGTAAGTGTGTATAGATATATATATCCCTCGTTTTGGAAAAATTAAAAAAAGGAAAATAATTTACTTAGACTTACCAAGAAACCTTTGAAATTGATGACATGATTCTTGTTGAGTCTTCCCTTGTTCCGTTGGGCTATAATTTGTGACAGTTCAGGAATATAATGACCTGAATCAACGAACTATCATTTTATATAGATAAATAGTATGAACATTTATTTATTAGTCAAGAAAGTTGTTGGTTTAAATACATTAGGAAGTAACCAACTAACCTGCATAGCTTTCGCCTGCAATGTAGAAAGCCCTGTACTTGTATTGAGGGAATCTCTCAAACCAGTTAACCAGAAATTTATATGCATCTTTGGCTGCCAAAACATTAAAAAAATAAAAAGAAAAAAATTAATTAGGTCAACCGGCTAACAAACTTTTGACAACATAATTTCAATGCACAACTACAGGAAAATGGTTGTACCTGTCCTTTTGTCACCAATGCTGTATACGTCTGAGGTAGTGTTTGAATAGGAAAATCCTACGCCAGCCGGTGAATCTAGGAATAGCAAATTTGCCTCTGCAAAACAATCAAAATCACCTTAAAAAATTGAAACTATCTTGAGACTTTCTCTGCTTCATCATTTTCTATTTTTCTTTGCATTGATATTTTAATATGGTCCACTGGCATGCAGTTGCACCAATGTAAGAATGTTGCTTGATGCATCTTGATCATGATTATCCCGGCAAGGAAGAGACCATGCATGAAAAAATATTCCTGATCAATCATGCTTACCGTTATTCCAAGCATACGGATTCAAATGGAGGGTCTTGCCATCGGATTGGACCCGAAAAGGGCCCACCTCCTCGGAAGCCCCATAGGCCACGGATGAGCAGCCAGGCCCACCATTTAGCCACAATACCAGAGGCTTGGATTGAGGCCGAGCACCCTTGGGTGCCTCGATCAGCCAGTAAAATAGGGCCCGGCCAGCCCGAGGGTCCACCGTAACGTAGCCAGAGTATTGGGAGAATTTCACATTTGGTGGTTGCCCTGGCAGCTTGATGATCCTATCCCTCTGTTGCTGTTTAAGTTGCTCACTGGCGACAAAAGTTACAGCCAAAGCAGGTAGAAGCAAGGTAGCAAAATAGAAGACATAGAGCAAAGGACAAGAAGAATTCTTTGTCCACATTCTCATAATGGGAAATGAAAAGCTGGCTCTTTTGGTGTAATAGTTTTAGTTTTGGACTCCTTGGGGAATGGGTTTTTATTTGGTTGTTGCCCCGTTGACTTTGGCCCCTTAGCTGTCTATACGTAAAGGCATGCCGTTTTGGCATCCCACGCCTGTCTAAATTAACTTAGTTATATGAGTTTGCCTCTGACTCTCTGTTCATGTCTATGGTACTTAATTTTTTTGAATTATAAGTATCAACTAAAGCAGAAAAAGTTGGTGGCCAAACCTCCCGGGCCAACAAGGATCCATATTAGAACAGGACAAAAAAAAATCGAAAAATTTTTTTTTTTGAAAATTAAGATTTATAAATAACACTAAATACACTTAAAATAATACTAAATTAAAAAAAAAAAAAAAGAATATGGTCAAACATATGACCATGTAACAAAACCCAAACTAAAACATATCTTGTGTGCCAATCTCAATGGCCAACATATTTTGGCAGGTATTTTGGTTGGTATTTTGAACCATTACACATAATAAACTCGTTTACACTTCTCCTCCACTCTCTTAACACATTTTCCTCCCTTAATCTATGTAGACCCAGAAAAAAATATTGATCAAACGTGAAGCAAACTCGATTAAAAGAAGTCTAATTGGTTAGTCGGCAGTGTTTTTTTTTTTTTCTTTATCAAGGGTTAATTAGTAGTCTAGTGGAAGCAATTTTAAAGATTTCAAAAGATCCATTTGCTTGAAGCGAAAACTTGCTTCCGAAAAAAGTGTAAACAATACCAAAACAAAAATAAAAAAATATGGAGAATCATGGAAGAGTTGAAGAATGCAGATTCGAAATAATAAAGGATGCCCTGATGTCCTGATCTCTTGGGAAGGTACTTCGAATTGGGCTGGATCAAGGTCTGCCGCCTGCTCGTTTGACCATGTAATGCGACAATTTTAATGGCGTTTTTGACGCTGTGCAGTCTTCAATAAGGAAGGGCCTCATGGGGCATGTGGATGTGGTGTTTATTTGCGGAGGGACCTTTCCATTTTGCACGGCGTGATTTTTTTTTTTTTTTCGTCAGTAAAATGGTGGGAGAAAAGGGTTGTTAGAGATGATTCTAACTTCACACCCCACGGTAAATTAAGTACAGACAGAATTTATAAAAAAATAAATTTCATAATACAGTAACGATTATCAATCACTTCTACAATTCTGCATGTCTTGAACGTTTATATTATTAGTAATATTAAATGCATTGCAAGTCGAAAAAATTTTCAACCTTTTTATGGAACAAGCAATCTCATAATTACTAGACTACAAGATTAGTGGTAAAAGAATGCTGATAATTAGGCCTCGAACCCTGCACAAAGGTTTCAAGAGAAACGACGTCAACCGCTAGGTCCCCTGGCCAGAATTTCTTCGATCGATCGCAAAGCAGCAGCGCATCCCCTCTAATGCTTGGTATATCCGTGCGCCAGATTCTTCACGCAAAAGCAGTGTAACATGGAATGAAAGGAGCTCTAACGAGAGTCATTGTGTTGGTTAGAGTTTAAATTTTTATTTTTAATGTCTTGAATTTGAATGTTAAAAGGAGATGACTTAAGATTTATAACAAGAGAAAACTACCCATTATATAAATTCCATAAACCTTCAAATGAAAAACAAAAAAAAAAAAGCTCTAATGATAAAAAAGACTAGGACTCACTATCATATTTGTGGCTTTATGTGTTAAAAATAATATTGTAAAGTGGTAGAGTTGCTAAATAAATAATTGCAATGACACACATATTATATTTTTGACTTTATATATTAAAAATAATAATGTTGGGGCCTCCAGTTACTCTGTAATTAATCAGTTTGCAAACATACTATGAGATACATTGAGATACATTTTTAATAATTAAGATTACAAAGTTGTCATTATTTTATTTTTATTTTGGGTTTACTTATATAGACGCATAAAAAATTAACGCAAAAGTCGACGTGTTGTAACATACGACTTCGTTTTTGTAATGAAAAAAATAGTTGAAACATGCTTTTATAATTTATTACAAAAATTAAGCTATTCGTTGCAAAAATAAAGCAATGGGTTACAATGTGTTGACTTCCCTATCTATTTTTTATGTATCTCTATATTTTTTTTCTTTTATTTTTATTTTTATTTTTTAAAAGATATAATAGTGTAAGAAGTAAGAATTGAGAGACTGGAACTTGGAACTTCCGTCTCCCAACCAACCACAAGGGCCGGTGAGTTAGTTCACCAGCTGCCTTAGGGCAGCTGATCAAAGCACCGAAACTGACTGACCCAAAAAGAGTTCGGGTGTAGTATTTAGTTTTGGGGATCTTTCTGGGCGGTTTACCGTTTTCATTGTTCAATATCCATTGGGAATGGGCCTCGTACCAGTTGCTTGTTCACTATCCACTAGGACTGGGCCTTGCAAACGAAAACAAAGATTTGGGTTGGCGTTGCATTTGCTTGTAGGTCGTCTTGATCTCCATCTTTAGTTAGGCCCGGATTCCGATTACAACCTCAAACAAGACAAGCAACATGTCTGACTTTATTCTCATGAGTATGTTTCGGCACCTAATTTTAATGAAATAGTTTTACAATCACATCAAGTTTAGTTATGGTAATAAAATTATATATATATATATACACATGCCAACAACTAGCTAGAGGAAAGGCCGCACTCATTCGTCTTGGTGGTTCCACGGGGCACTGTATACAGAACAAGCAAGTCTTGGGATGAGACGCTTGCGTAAAGACCTCAATTCTCGTTAGGAGGTCGAACCAAGAACCTGTGGAAGTCGGGAATACCCCATCCCCAGGGGCAGTGCAACGGTGTTCTGAAGGAGAAGTTTAGAGGCCTTATAATAGCATGTATTTCTTTTATAGATCGTGTGAAGGGAGCCAAACCAAGATCGTGTGGTGGAAAGAATGAATTATCTACGGAAATTTTTATTTTGACTCTATTTTTTAAATGAATATAAGTTACTCACAATTTTATAATATACAATAAATGGAGTTTACTTAAATAAAAAAATTAAAAATAATTTTTTAATGATATTATATTATAAATTAATTTTACTTATAAAAAAATAAAATTAATAAATACTATTTAATATTATTAATTTTAAAACTACATGCATAGAATTGGGTGCTTGTCTTAAAAAAATTCTATAGAGACCTCTCTTACATTAAAGCAAAACAGAAACATAGGAGACCATGTATCATTCCTCTTTTTCTAGAAGGCTCGTGGCTCACACACCAAACTATTGCATCATCTACATGTGACAGCATAATGATATTCGAGTATATGGACCAAGTTGGACACTAACAATTACCACCTAGTTACTAACTGTAGACTATTTCTAAGCTGAAAAAACACACAAAATAAATTTTTTAGTTGAAATCGATTACAAATTAATTATTAATTTTTAAAAATATCAATATTAGAACCCAATTTTTGACATTCAATAACATATGATTCTAAACAAAAAAAAAAAATCAATAACATAAAAACGTTTATATGGGAAGAGATTTTTTTTTTTTTTTGTTCTATTAGAGGACTTATGTTAAGAATTAAGAGACCAAAGAAGTGGATTTTAAACTCTCCACCTCCTTTTAGGTTAAAGAAACCGGTTACTGCCCAAATAAACTTGGATGATTTATACGGTAAGAGAATATATAGCTTAACATTTCTTCCCTTATAGGAGAGAGAGAGAAAAAAAGCTCTAATATGAATATATTTTAGATAATATTAAATAATAATATAACTTATTTAATTATTTTAATATTTTATTTTTTATTTAATAATTTATATTATTTTAAAACTTTAAAGGTTCACGCTAGGTATCTTCTTAAAAAAAATTTCTTAACAAGAGCCCAGTCTGCAAAAAGTTAAAAGTAGTTTTCTTTGTCTTATTGTTCAGAATCCGACAAATGCTTTAGGTAGCCACTCTCTACAAACTCACAACTTAAAATGATTCCCGTCGGAGGAAAAGAACATGTAACAAGAGCAACCATTAGATAGATATACTTAGGAAGATATAAATAAATATGTAATTTATTTAATAATATATAATAATTTATTTATATTTTTTTAATTTAATTATTAAATAATTAATATTATTTTATATTCATTTTAATTCTATTTAATCTACACCTACCAAATATTTCTCACATAACAATTAAAAAACTAGATAAAATATAATCCCTTACGGATTCCTGAAATTTGCTCCATTTCAGACGACCCCTATGGTGCTTAAGAGCTTATTCTATCTACAAGTAGATCATTACAATTCATTCCATTTCTTTGTTTTGATTAAATATTTTTAGAAAAATTTATACTCTTCGACCAAAAAAAAAAGAAAAATTTATACTCAAAACAAGTTCTTTTTTACCAAAAACAATCTAGTATGAACATTATTTTTGAAAAATATACCATGAATTTAGTTGTTTGGATCTAAGTACTGATTTGGTAGAATTGGTAATCTCACTAAAACAAGGCAGAATTTGATATTATTCAATTAAATGTCCCGTGGACTGTTGAGCACTAAATTACTTTCTCATTCTTCAACTAAAAAAAAAAAAAAATCTGTGTAAGATAATAAAAAACTTTATATTAAAAAAAAAATGGAGCCGTGCTACCGACGGATGCGGAAGATGCCACGGATAGATTGGCCACGTCATCCATATCGTTTATTCACGCGCTCATTAGCACGTGACAGGCAGCCATTCGACAAAATGGGCGGTTTATTGCGGGCATAGCCCACAGCTTAAAAGCAAAGGCCCGAACCGACAAGCACGAATCACCGCTGCACCAAGACAGATGCGCACGCGCGCGACTGTGATTGCCAAAGATGGAGCGGCAACTTCGCTGTCGTTTCGTGGGTTGACCCTGTCTCGATGCGAGCTCAACTAGTGGAACTGTACGAAATTGGTGGAAGTTGTAAAATTACATAATAGTACTTAACCTTTTGTCTGAATTACGGCAGGGGTCACAGGGGTAGCAGCAGGATCCCCGAACAAATATTGGGCAACAGGCCCCGGCCCATGCCCAGCATCCAAGCAGTACTTGGGTTTTTTTTTTTTTTAATGATTAACATACAAATTTAACATCAACTTTATTTAAAGTAATAAATTTAACATAAATTTTAAAAAGTAACAAATCTAACACAAATTTTATATATGATAACAAATCTATTACGTAATGATTTTATATGAATAAAATCTGTCAATTTTAATGACAAATTTAAAAATTATGTCTGTTTCAATAATTTAATAATCATATAAGTTAGTGTCATATTATCGAAATAAATAAATTCTGTTTAAAAAATTTTACAATATACTAGATTTATTATCATATGTAAAGTTGATTTTAAATTTGTTACTTTTTAAAATTGATACTAGATTTATTATTTTAACTAAAATTAGTGTTAAATTTATATATTAACTTTTTTTTTAATAAGCGAAAAGCAAAAATAATTAGAAAAACAAACTAGAGTCTCATAAAAGTAGAATCATGTTTGTCTCCGACTGAGAAGTGCATCATATCCTGAGAAGCATGCTCGAAGAAAACCTCACCTAGCCATTCAGATAGCAACTTTTTTTAAAGCCTGCTGCAAAAATTACTTCTTTGAAGCACGTCCTGAAACTTATCTGTTCGTGATCTAGTACTTATAGTGTGTTTGGTAAATCAATGAGAAAAGGAAAAAAAAAAAAAAAAGGAAAACATGCAAACAAATGCAACTTTCTTCGTTTGGTATGTGTAAGAAAACAAAAAGAAAATGTGTCAGACCATTAAGCAATTTAAAACAAAAACACGTAAGGAAGCTTAATTTATTAAAATGACCCCTGTTATTCAATTATTTATGGGAATATTTTTATAATTTTAATTAATTATTCATTTATTTGTAAAGATCATTTTTATAATTACATCCTTACACTTTTCTTTCTCACAACTTTTTTATGAGTCCAGTTACGTGGATGTGAATAAGAAGACGCGGAGAAGACGATAAAATTTTTTTAAGCAACCAATTGACTTATTTGTACAACAAAACGCATAATTTCTACAAAAAAAAAAGAAAAATTATTTTCAAATATTATTGTAATAATTCAACGTCTTATTACATAAAAAAATCTACCTGATTGTACAAAATATTTTCTCATTTACTCCGCGTCATCATTTTCCCGTCCACCTATATTTACTATTTTTTCATACAATTCAAATACAAATTTTTACTTTCATATTATTTTCTCACAACTTTTTTTTTGGATAATTTTCTTTATCACGACTTTCTTTCCAATTAAAATCTAACAGTTCAAACACAGACCATTAGTTTTTGGTTCTTAGGATACGTTGAATGTTCACAATTTCTGATACATTAGTTAAGGTTATTTGTTTGAATAAAAAGTTCATGTAATTTTAGAGAAAATGTACTTGAAATATTATCCTGCCAAACGAAGAGATTGATGGGATCAAATTAAATTGAATAGAATGACATAAATGTTTGTGAAATAGGAGATCCACTCATCCAATTGAATATAATTTAATTTTATAAAATATTTGTACATTTATTTTTTTGTCAACCAAAAATGAAAAAATAATAGTGATACACTATCGTCCCTTAAAAAAAATTATGTATATTAAATGATAGTTATACATTCTTAAATAATATTTATACATTATTAAATTTTGGGTTTTAACTCCAAACCCCACTATTAATTAAATTCTCATCCTCACTCTAACTAAATGAAAAAAATAATAATTATACATTCGTAGGTGATATTTATGCAATTTTTATACATTCCTAAGTTTAGAAGTATATATGTTTCATCTGTTGGTCAATTTTTTTCCTTAAAAAGAAAAGCCCTGGTATCAAATGCGTCCGTGTGGTTTATACTCTATATTGATGATGTGTGGCAATGGTATCGGCAAACTTTACTTACAAATACAATAAATATGTTTTCTGTCTAATTAGTGTAATCTTATACGCGAATGGTCATAATGGCAGCAACAACGTGTGATAATCTCGTGGAGACAAAATCCAACGTAGTTGGTTAACTAATTCTTTTTTTAGCAAAACTATGGATGAATAACATCGACAGGCGACGAGGGTGGAGAATTTATCTATTTAAGTTACACATTCCCACCATTTTTGTATAAGCTGTCAATGTGTTATTTGTGTTACACAAGTTTAAGGGTTTCATTACACAATTTAATTTTAATTAATAATAAAATAACTATATATTTTATTTAAAGACATTCAACAACAAATTTATTTTTTTTGTCAAATTTTAATTATTTAATAATTTATATTACTTTATTACTATCTAAATATTATTATATAATATTTCTCTTTATTAGCTTTCTCCCACTAAAAAAGTCACATCTTTTACACTTCTTCTGCCCATGGTTTTCAAATTATATATATACCATCTCAAAATAACACTTTTTTGTCTTCATATATCATGCCCTTGTCATATTTAAAAATGGATAACTAAGTATGATATTTACAAACTCATAGAAAAAATTGTGCAAGTTTATGGCTAACAGATATGTCGAATTATCTACACTAAATCTACGAGAGAGAAAACATTGAGATCTAATAAATGTCATTAAACTGTTTAAGAATCAATAGGACCTATTTATGTTTAACCTCAGTATTTGACTTATCAAGAATTTAAACTTATGATATCTTATACGAAAACGAGGTCATTAACTACTTACACCATCTAAATGGTGGTTATATCATACCTTGTGCGTGTGTGGAAAATACATATGGTGGATTTTACCTTTACAAAATTCAAAAGATAGAAGCATATGCTTAATTGCTTACATTGGAAAATCGTGGGCTTGTTGATAAAACTCCCCACTGTATTATTTCCTTTGTTTTTGGTCAATTGGGCCCTGACCCTTTTCACGTCTAAAATACGCGCAAATTATACCAATGTCTTATAGGAGAAAAATAGCAGTTTTTAGGACCAAAAAAAAAAAAAAGAAAAATAGCAGTTTTAAAAAATTTATAACATTAAAAAAATCATTAGAAAATTTTTAATTTTTTTAATCCTAATTATCAAAATGGGGATAGAAAGGAACAAGAAAAGATTTAAATAATCAAGGAAACAAGATAAAAACACAACGATTATATATAGCCAAAAGGTATTGAAAAATCCATTTTTGCTAAATATATTACAAAATAAAACACACAAAAAGCCAACAACTACACATAGCTAATCAAATATTGACATATTAATTATTAATTTCATTGCTGGGATCTTGTATTGCTAAATATATTACAAAACAAATCACACAAAAATTCACCAACTACATATAGCAAATCAAATATTAATTTATTAATTGTCAATTTCATTGCTTGGATATATTACAAGATAAAATTTGCTATATATCACATATATTTGTGCAATATCTAGGCATCAAAAAAGTTTTAAAAGATATTACACACGGTAAAATTTCATTTGAACTTATAAAATTCAAAACAGTTAGAACTTAGCTTGTAAGTATTATAATAGAAAACTAAAACATTTTCACTGAAATACGTCAAAACACACAACTTGGTACAGTATACAACGCGAGTCTAACAAGAAAATAATAAAAGGACACCACTATACTTGTGGTTTAGCGGTAAAAGAATTCATTTATTGGTAGACCGAAGGTTTTGGTTTCAAATTTCTACTTCTAACATTTTTTTACTTCAAGATCTAGTAAGACTAAACGTGAGTTTGCTAACTAATAAGATGCAATTTTCTTTAATGAGATTGTAGAATATTATTTCTAATTTTAATTTTTTTAACAAAAAATAAATAAAGATACTATATGAGATATGTGTTAATGATTTTAACTCAAATGAAGAATTTTGTCATATCATCCAACTTGGAGTAAAATCAATTGAATAAGCTATCACCCTTTATATATATATATATATTTAGGGGATGCTGGTGTTGCTGGTGGGTTTTAAGAAATTGAATATTTTCTTTTTAATATATATTTTTTGTTTTTGGCTATAAACTTTATAAAAAATAGTTGATAAAAAAAGTAACTTTGAATTACTTTTTGAATGTAATAACAGTTAATAGACGATACTTCACAAAAATATCTCGGTAATAATATTTTATATATTTAAACATTTTTTATTTTTCTCTTATTAAGTGTAAGTTGTAATTAGTAATTTTTGAATAGTTAAAAAGGGTAAAAAAAATACCAATATAACCAAAAACTTTTTTTTATTCATTAATAATAATAATCAACAATAATAATTAATAATTAATAATATTAATTAACAATTAATAATATTAATGATCAACAACAACACGTAAACGAAACGGGGCAAGTCAAAGTTCACTATTACTGACTTGCTGGTCGATGAAAGCTTGATTCTTTGAATGATTGACATTGGATTATCCAATTATATCTTAAATGACCTAATTCATATTATTCTTCCCTGCTTTTACTAGTAGTTAGGCACAGCTAGACCATTTTGCTGCGGCCCGTGGTGTTCAATCCTATGGTCTATATTTTTTCGAAGAAAAATATATTTTACTTTTATTCTTTCTAAATTATTGTCATTCTTGTTTGAATAACTAATGGCTTTGAAATATTATACTGTGAAAATTTCTGCGCGATGAAATAATAGTTTGTAATACCTTTTTGGTCCCTTTTTTCTCTATGAAGAATAACTTCATGAAAAGTTTTCCAAAAATTAAATTTCATAGAAATTATTTTTTGTTTTTTAATGATTTATTAGTGATTGGCGTTAGATTGTTAATGACAATAATAGTTACGATCAGTAACGACAAAAAATTATGATTAATAAAATTAATTTGCAACAATTTATAATTTTTTTCTTGTATTAATGTGGAAATAGAGCTATAAGGTTTCGATAAAGATCAATGGGTGGAAAAGGAAGCTGAAAACGCACGGCCAAACAAGCCACGTCCTCTGCATATCTCAAATAAGATAAACGTGTATATGAGATAAAGAGTAGTTTAGTAATTTGATTGTAAAATTTGTCAAAAATTTTATCGATTTTTTTTAACCAAATTGGTGAGACTGTGAAGGTTGTTATTAGTGAGGAGATTCGTGTTTGATCTCTAAACGCCTCTCTTTCTCATGTCTATGCTAAACTAGAAATATACTTGCGTTATAATTTAATGTTTATTTTATTTTATTTTTTATTATATTACATATAAAACATTCATACAATAGGACTTTTTTAAAACAAATATTAAGATACTTTAAATATTTAGGAAAAAAGATTTACGTTGTATGGACCCGGGAAACCGCATAAATTTATTTTGTGTTGAAATATAGACGGCAAAATATTAACATACAGATGCAAAATATTTATTGTTCAAATATACATAAGGAAAATATTAATATATTTTCAATTTAAAATATATTAATTTTCCCCCCTATAGTTTTGTGTGAACTTTCTTCAAATATATTAGGGGTTCTTTAAATGTATTTTTTGCAAATTAAGAGAGCCTTTTTATTTATATCTATTCAAATTTTTTTAGGGATGAAATTATGAGATTAGTTTATTAAGAGGAACTTAGGTCTTTATTTAATTTCTAAAAGATGAGATGATAAAATTACATAAATTTTTATTGGGGTTGTTTTCTCTCAGTTTCCGCGTTATGTAAAATAATATAATTATTTTTCCTTTATAAGAAAATAAAAACAAAAAAAAGAGAAGTAAATTATTTTTTTCTCTCTTCAAAAAGGAAAAATATGGAGATAATTAAATTTTGAGTTTTTTTTTCCTTTAGAAGAAGACAAAAAGGAGAATTTGGGAGAATTTTTTTTTATTTGTCTTAATTTGAGAAATTACCACATTTTTGCTTTATAAATGTAAAATATAGTTACAGATAAGTGAAAGTCAACTTTCTCGCTTCCCTTGTAAAGCAGTTCTTTCCTCCATTTTTCTCTTAAATCAAACAAAGCATTGTTTTTTTTTTTTTTTTTTTCAAATTATCTCATTTTGTCCCGTAAACTTTTCAAAATTTTTTTTGTCACACACCTATAGCAAAACTCGGTACACTCCGTTATTTCTCTCTCTCTCTCTCTCTATATATATATATATATAAATATTTTTTTTCTCTTTCTCTATATATATATTTATTGTATTTTAACTAATGAAAATATGCATAAATCATTGGCTGATTTGATGCCCACAGACTGGAATAGCTAGGCTGATGATAGAGCCATTTTATCATTTTTGCATTTCAAAAAGTCAAAATCATTGAATACGTATTAAAAAATTAAAATCATTATCAAAAGGAAAGGTTAAAAAAAAAAAACAAAAAGTAAGAAATACTAAATATCTACAAGAGATCGACTCGCAGTTGTCAATCGCGTCGCGGCGCGTGAACCTACTACCTTCCGTGCCCGTAGATAGCTGCACAAATCAAGGGCATTTCCGGAAAGGAAACTGTCAAATGGAGAAAATTATCCTGCAGGAGGTAGCATCTTTACATGGTGCACTTTTGACCAATAATTGCATGCTATTGCCATTTAAAATATATATATATAATTTCGTAAATTTTTTTAAAAATAATAATAAAATAATACAATAGTTGTATAATTAAATTTATAAAAAAATAAATAAATTATTAAATATTATTAAATAGAATTATATTATTATTTATGATTGTTTAAATAAAGTCATATAATTTTACTTTTAATACTATTAAATAAGTGTTGGATTTTTAAATTAGTAAGTAATTAATAAATCATTCGAGACGATAGTTTAGTAGTATTTAGACGTATTGTCCCAACATTAATTTAAATTCGAGTCTCTGCATTATCGCTTTCTTCCAAAAATGGGGATACCAATGTGAGCACAACATATAAATTTAAAATTCGTTAATATTGTGATCGAATTTAAAATTTATTAATATTGTGATAGGACTTATGAGGGACTCATTTTAGGCTTAACAGTACTTCAGTAGGCTTTCCTTATGGAAGAGATTGAATAAGGACATCGATGGTTTAACAACTAACCTTGATCTATAAATTTAATAACTAATATACTCGTAATAAATTTTTTTGTATTAAAAAAAAGTAAGTTATTAATAATGGAGAAATTTATATTTAGCACATCTTATTTTGTATCCCGTGACGATTCATGTCTTATAATATTATATGTAATAAATATACTGCCCTTTTTTTCTATATAACATTTAACATTCTTTATTAAGTTCGTGTTAAAAAGTTGTAAGTGATTACAAATATTTAATTATAAATATACTGAAATACCTACACATTATAAAGGGATTAAAAAATATATTTTGATTGGGATATCAATTGTCTTCCAAAAAAGAAAGGTATCTTTTGGCTCGTATAGACTATCCTCAAATACATTTTGATGTTTAATTCTTCTTCATAAAATTTTTTTGACTGAGATAAACACATTTTGATGTTTAACTCTTCTTCATAAATATTTATTTGTCTTAGTGCACCTGAAGAATTTGATATTATAAGAGTTTTAAAACAAGGCAGAGAATAAATATCTTTTTGTTATTTTTATTATTTTTGACTACCGTTCCTGCATATCCAATAAGAATCTCACTGAATAGATACAAAAAAATTACAATATAATCGATAGATTGATTTGTTTAATAAATTAATTTTATTTAATAAAAATTAATAAAATATAAATTTAATTTTATTATAAATATTAATTATTTAATTATATAAATTAATCGATCGATTATAGTATAAATTTTTTATTTGTAATTTTCTTCTATCCGTGTTTTTTTTTTTTTTTCCATCCGATGGTGTGGCGTGTGTAATTGAATAACTTTTAGACAAACTCAGATTGACAAAAATGATTAGTGGTGCAATAGAAGACAAGGCGGTCCAAAGTTAAAAGCTGAAAAAGCAAAAGTTGACTACGCAAGGAAGAGATATGTGCTATAAGAGCAAACAAAAACAAAAAAAAGAAAATAAAAGAAAAGTAGTTGTGTTATGTAAAATAAGAAAAAAAGGTTTATGTACCGAATGTAAAAAAGTCTCAGTCTTGGGCCTTTATTTTTTATTAAAAGAACTAAACTCTAAATGATATTTAATATTAACTTAAATTATAATTTTGAAAAAAAATTCCAATTTTTTTTTTTGTTAAAAGGTTGGGCCATCACCGCCGGTTCATGGCCTGATATGAACTTTTATCCAATAAGAAAATTGTGATATTCATTAAAAAATTACCAACCCTCAAACTTTAGTTGTGTTCTCGTGTATTTGCTCAAAACATGATGTGTTCTCATGTGATCCATGCCCACAATTAAAATTCCTGCATGCATGTCAACCTAACCCAGTGAGAACAAAAAAATGGCTCGGAAGTAAGTGGAGCTAAAGTTTCCTACCTCTATTACTTATAACTTTTTTTAAAAAAATTCTATTTAGATGTATATTGAATTATTAGCTACAAAAGAAAGTAATAGCTCTCTTTAATGCTAACTTCACAACTATTTTTTAGAATTAAAAATCAGTATTTCAAAAATATAAATCTAAGTTTTTATGAAATACAAAAAAAATCATAAAATCAGTGATAATAAATTAAAAGAAAAAATTTGATGGATTTATTTAATTAATTTTAAAATAACAATAAAGTGATATAATTTATTTAAAAATTAAATTTATAAAAAATAAATAAATTATTAAATATAATTACATATATCTATGTATTTATTTATTATCTATTTAAAATTATACATTGTTATTCTAAATTGAATAAAGATACTAACATTAATCAATTATAATACATTAAATTAATACATCAAGTGACTTCCAATTTACTCACATAAGAATCATAATTTAGGTCCCATTCCCAAAGTTTCTACACCCTATTTTTATAAAAGTAAAACATTTGTTGATATAATTAATAAAATAATATAAATATTATTATAGTAAAAAAATAAAAACTTGTACAATTTTTTAAATTTTATTTAACTTTTTTATTTAAAAAAAATAGTTTAATTGCGGACGCCAAAGGAAATTGAAATATGGTTCAATATCGCCGCTGAGATACGGATGTCTATCTCTCTCGCTCTCTGCACCTTCTCTGTCTCTCTCTCGCCTCCCTTGTCCCTCTAATCGGCCCACGTTCTCACTCTCTCATTTCCCACAGATTTTCCATCGTTTTCCTTGAAGCCAAACAACAGCAAGAAAATCAGAGAGAAAAGATCCGTTTTCTCCTCGGAGCAAACCGCCCGCCCCGAAGGTCCGGCAACCTTCATGGCCTCCCCGCCCCATGGTCTTAATAATATCTTCTGATCTGTTCCTCAACCAATCGATTGCCTTTTCGGTTTCTCGCAGTCTCGGAATCCCTTTGTTTTCCGTCCTTGTCGGCAATTCTTGGCTCTACAAACCCTAGATTTGTTGCTGCGCCGCCGCGCGCAAACTCCAAAAAATAGCCGTTTTCAGCTCTTTCGTGCCCTAGATTCGGTGCCTGTGGATTTCATACCGAGAGAGAGAGAGGCTTTCGTTGCCTCTCGCGGTGGTTAGCTCGATCTCGTTCGGGTTTGCTGCTGGGCGGCGCGGGTGCTTAAGCAATTTTTTTTTTTTTGTTACTTCTTGTTGTTTTTTTTTTTTTTGTTGTGGCCTAGGGCCATGCGTGAGAGGCTGTTGATCGATAAGTTGATAAATTAGGGATAGGGTTTTCTCTGGTTTTGATGCCGCCGGAGCCTTTGCCGTGGGATCGGAAGGATTTCTTCAAGGAGAGGAAGTACGATAGGTCCGACTCTTCCTCCTTAGTTTCGGCGCCGCCTCCGAGATGGAGGGACCCATCGAGTCACTATGGATCTTATCGCGATTTTGGTCGCTGGGGTGGACCCAACGAGTTTCGCAGGCCTCCTGGTGAGTGATTCACTCTTCTTTTCTGATTTCTCCTTTGTTTTGTTTTTTGAGATTTTTTTAAATTTTTGTTTGCCTTTTTGGGAATTTTTTGTTGTTTTTTGGTGCGGGGATGTAACTTCGAGCTTCTATAGAATCTGGGTTTATTTGTGGATTAGTCGTCCTTTACCTCAAAAAAATAAAAATAAAAATAAAAACCTAGCCGACTGTTTCATTTTCTGTATTATCGACGGCAATTAGGACCTCGAAGTCTTAAATCTAGGGTTTCTGTGGACTATTTGATCAAGAGGGGTGTTTATCTGTTATTTGACCACAATTGTGCAAAAAAATTAGTGGGTATTGTGGGTGATTGAGTTTTTGTTTTTTTTTTTTTCAATTTGTTTGTTTAAAAAGTTTGTGTTTTTTTCCAGCTCTGAATATAAAACATCATTCAGTTTTAAAATCTTGGTGTTGTTTTTCCATGTTTTTGGTAAAAGATCTGCAATTTCTGTGTTTTTCGGTGCTATGGGAATATTAATTATATTGGGAAATTCTTTTACTTTTTTTTTTCTGGAGAGAATTTATACCTTGCATGTGTTAATTGTATGTCATTTTCGTTTCTTTTTATTCAAATATTATTTGAAGGTCATGGTAGACAGGGTGGTTGGCACCCATTTGCTGAAGAATCTGGACATGGATATGCACCCTCTCGTTGTAATGATAAAATGTTGGAAGATGAGAACTACCGGCCTTCAGTTTCACGAGATGGGAAATATAATAGGGGCGGTAAGGAACATAGAGGGTCTCTTAGCCAAAGAGATTGGAAGGGCCATTCATGGGAAATGAGCAATGGGTCTCCAAACATGCCTGTGAGGCTGCATGATCTCAGTAATGATCAGAGGTCAGTCGACGATATGTTAACATCCCCCTCATCTCATCCAACTCATTCTGAATTTGTAAACACATGGGATCAACTTCACTTGAAAGACCAACATGATAACAGTAAGATGGCTGGTGGGTTGGGCACAGGAGAAAGACGTGACAAAGACAATTCATTGGATTGGAAGCCTCTAAAGTGGAATCGTTCTGGAAGCTTGTCTTCTCGGGGCTCTGGTTTCAGCCATTCAAGTAGCTCAAAGAGCATTGGAGGTGCAGATTCTAGTGAAGGCAAGGCTGAGTTGAGGCCAAAGAATGTGACTCCAGTGCAATCACCTTCAACGGATGCTGCTGCCTGTGTAACTTCTGCAGCTCCATCTGAGGAGACCTCCTCTAGGAAGAAGCCACGCCTTAATTGGGGCGAGGGGTTGGCAAAGTATGAGAAGAAGAAAGTTGAAGGCCCTGAAGTGAGTGCAGGTAAAGATGGAGCAATTACGTTTGTTGCTAATGCCGAACCCATCCTCTGTCCAAGTTCAAATTTGGCTGAAAAGAGCCCTAGAGTTATGGCCTTTGCTGATTGTGCATCGCCTGCAACTCCTTCTTCAGTTGCTTGCAGTTCCTCACCAGGTATTTGTTTGGTTTCTTCCCTTTTATGGATTTATTGTGATGTAAAATGCTCTTCAAAGCCGGGCCATGATCTGACAAGTTTGCTTGTTGACATTGTGCTTTGTATGGTTTTCTGGTTCAATGCATTGGATTATTTGTGAATTTTGTTTTTGTTCCAGAAATTATTTTTGTCCTATTTTGTTGAGAATCAAACAGACATGTGATACTTTGCATTGTGAACTTTGCATAAAGTCAAGCATACGGAGCTGAAGAATCACTGACTGAAGCATAAAATTTTGTCATTTCCTACATGTCCATCCCAATTGAGATTTAGTTGCACATTGCACTTTTATTTGTAATGGGATATTCTTTTTGCTAATCTATTTGGTAGGTACACTAAGCTATGTCCTTAAGCATGACATTGTCTCATCTTATGCATATTCTGTTAAGGCTCTGAATGCTAACCAATTCCTCCTACCCCCCCCCCCCCCCCCCCAAAAAACAAAAACAACCCTCCTGCCCTCCAAAACCCAAAAAAAAAAAAAAAAAGAAATTGAATTGAAGCACATAATGCAGTAAATTCTTTTGTGTCAAGTGAAAACATGGTAATCTTAATTTACTGTGCACCGAGATCCCCTTTTTTATGATTTTTTCTCTTTTATTTTTCCATCGAGGGTTACTAAGTTACTGCCTCTTTGCTGCAGGTATAGAGGAGAAAACTCCTGGCAAGGCGGTGAATAGTGATGTTGATGCTACTAATTTATGTAGTTCACACAATGTTGGGTCTCAGAATCATCGTGAGGGAGTCTCCTTTAACTTAGAACAATTGGATATTAGTTCAATATCTAATTTGGGCTCCTCTCTTATTGAACTGCTTCAGTCTGATGATCCAAGTTCTGTGGACTCTTGTTTTGTGAGGTCTAGTGCAATTAACAAGTTGCTTCTATGGAAGGGTGACGTTTTGAAGGCTTTGGAGATGACTGAGTCTGAAATAGATTCACTGGAAAATGAGCTTAAGTCACTTAAATTTGAATCTGGAAGGAGATGTCTGCATACAGCTACCTCCAGCTCCTTTCCAGGGGAGGTTGCTGCAACACCTTGCAATGGTCATGGTCCCATCTCCAACAATGTTACTTGTCCTTGCCCCTTACAAGTTCTATCCTGTAACAATGAGAATGAGCAGAAGACCTCTTGTTGTAATGGTGCCATGCAAGATGTTGAAGCCAACATCAAATGTTGTGATATTGATAGTCCTGGGACAGCTACATCAAAATTTGTTGAACCAGAGTCCCTTGCACTGGCAGTTCCTCCGGCTGATTTGGTGAAACATGCCGAGGCTAGTGCTGATTTAGATGCTGCACAATCTACAAACATCCAGCCGAAACAATTTCTGCCTTGCACCGACAAGGAAGCGACTGCTTTATTTGCTTGCCAGAATGATAATATGTTTATTGAGAACAAAAGTGGTGCTGCTTTATCCACTGATGCGAGTTTGCATATTGATGGAGTAGATAATTTGTGTAACCTAATATTGGCTTCCAACAAAGAATTAGCTGTCCAGGCATCCGAGGTATTTAGTAAGTTATTTCACAGGGACCACTGTAAGATTGATTTATCCGGAGTTGCCAATTCCTCATCGTGGCAGAGTGATGCATTAGTCAAAGAAAAGTTTGCCCATAGAAAGCAATTTTTAAGAATCAAGGAGAGAGTTTTAACGCTAAAATTTAAAGCGTTTCACCATCTCTGGAAGGAAGATATTCGTCTGCTTTCTATTAGGAAGTACCGTGCAAAGTCTCATAAAAAATCCGAATCAACTTTGCGGACAACTTATATTGGTTATCAGAAAAATAGGTCTTCCTATCGCACTAGATTTCCTTCTCCTGGTAAGAATACTTGTTATACTTATTTCATTTTTGTGGCATGAGTCTTGCTCTAAATCTTGCTATTGCCCACACGTAGGTTATAAATTGGCAGGACTGGCATACTATTAAAACTAGAAAATGATGCCTTCTTTATCGAGCATTCAGATTTGCTCTTTGTTGAACCTGCATGCTAAGTTTGGCACCCTTTTGTGAGACAAAATAGGTGACAGGTCCTGCCTTCTTCTCAAAATATGGCAATTTGCTGTAAATTCGGATACAAATATGTATTGCCTGGAAAGATTTGGATCTCAAAGCTAATGTAAAATTGATTATGTATATTCGATATGTAAAAGACATTTGTATGGTTAGAAAGCCAGGAATATTGAGTTCTATTTCATCATTTTCTTATGAGGGCCATTTGTTCTGTTCTTTCTTTATTTGCTCTTATAGCTCATTCGATTCCAACATTGAGTTTGTGGTTCTTGGTGAATGCATATTTTTGTTGTATAGCTATCTTTGGTCTGGTAGGGGTTTTTACCCTTTGAACAGGCCGGCCCACACAAAGAGCTCATTCATAGTATTTGGTTTATTTTATTCTATTTGGACTTGCACTGTGCAGTTTCTTGTTATGTCCTGCTTGAGAAATTTTGATGGCTGGAAAATGATTAATTCCTCCAGGATTTTATTTATGTTAGCTCATCTCACATTAATTATTGGCAAATGCCTCTGTTTCTGTTTTTGTTTTTTGGTAAAACAATGGCTCTGTTTTTCCGGATTGCTTTCATGTTTGTGCCAATTATAAATGTAATGGAATGCATGGGTTGTATGTCATAGTGGAAATATAACCATTGCTCCTCATATGGAGAGAGCTTTTTTTTTTGGGTGCAAAAAGAATACTCATTTTGAAAAGATTAACTAGCTAAGTTTTTGAAATTAACTGTGAAGAATTATACACTAAGAATAATATCGTGCACATTTATTTCCCGTCAATTGTGAATCTTCAGTTGCCTGCATTGAAAGGTGAATGTGTTACATCCCTTTGCAGGTCTTTGGTGCAAATGATCCCTACTGATTTCTTTCCTTTATCTATCTCACATAGGGTATGGCCTTGTTCTTTCTCATTTTTGGAGGCAAATGTTGCAGTGTTAGGAGTAATTTAAAGGGTGTGTAAAATCTGTTTGTTTCTGCTAAAAGACTTATCTCGGTAGTAGATGTGTGGAGTTGTTATCGAGACAAGTTTATATTATTTGTTGGTTATGGAATAGCGTTGCTCCCAGTCTTTTGAATCACAATTTTCTATGTTCTTACTTTAGTGTTCATTGGATATTAATTTTTACTCTTTTGAAATTCTCCTTGCAGCTGGAAGTGCGAGTGTGATTCCTACTGCAGATATGCTTGACTTTTCAAGTGTGTTGCCTTCTGATTATCAAGCTAAGCTTTGCAGAGACACTTTGAAAATGCCCGCGTTAATTTTGGATGAGAAAGAGAAGGTGTTATCACGATTTATCTCTAGCAATGGATTGGTTGAAGATCCTTGTGGAGTTGAGAAGGAAAGAGCTTTGATCAATCCTTGGACTTCAGAGGAGAGAGAAATTTTCATTGAAAAGCTAGCCACCTTTGGGAAGGATTTCAGAAAAATTTCTGCTTTTCTTGATCACAAGACGACTGCAGACTGTGTTCAATTCTACTACAAAAATCACAAGTCTGATTGCTTTGAGAAGACTAAGAAGAGTAAGGAAGTGAAGTCCTCTACTAACTACTTGGTGGCATCAAGTAAGAAATGGAATCGGGAGATCAATGCTGCGTCACTTGATATTTTAGGCGCAGCTTCAGTGATTGCTGCTGATGCTGATAATGCCATGCGAAGACAGAAGATGTACTCCGGCAGAATCTTTTTGGGAGGCTACAGTGATGTAAAAACATCACAAAGTGGTGAAGTCTTTTTAGAAAGGTCAAGCAATTTTAATGCACTTCGAAATAATAGAGAAACTGTAGCTGCTGATGTTTTGGCAGGTATTTGTGGTTCGATGTCCTCTGAGGCAATGAGTTCTTGTACTACTACTTCTGTTGATCCTGGTGAAACCTACTGGGAAACGAAATCCCAAAAGTTGGATTCCATCATTAGGCAGCCTTCGACATCTGATGTTACACAAAATGTTGATCAGGAGGATTGCTCAGATGATAGTTGTGAAATGGATCCTACTGATTGGACAGATGAGGAGAAGTCCATCTTTGTGCAAGCGGTATCTTCCTATGGTAAAGATTTTGCGATGATCTCACAATGTGTAAGGACTAGGTCTAGGGATCAGTGCAAGGTGTTTTTCAGCAAGGCCCGCAAGTGCCTTGGACTGGATATGATATACTCTGGACCTCAAGACCTGGGGTTACCAATAAGTGATGATGCAAATGGAGGTGGGAGTGACTCAGAAGATGCCTGTGGTCTTGAGACTAGCTCTGTTGTCTGCAATGATAAGCTGGGCTCTAAGATGGATGATGACTTGCCATTGTCCTCTGTGCATTCAAAGCAGGAGGAATTGGGTGCTATTACTGGGATGCTTACTGACTTGAGTCAATCTGTGGACAACGATGCAAATGTGGTCCCAGATCAGGATCCCAAGGTTGTAGATACCCTGGTTCATGATGAATGCAAGATGGAGCCTATTACTGAAATAAGACGTGATGTTGACAAACAAATATTGAACGGTCTTGTCTGTCAGCCAGAGTCTGCATTGGCTTCAAAAGTTTCAACTGTATCAGTGGATAAAAAAGAAAATAAAGTGGCTGAAGATGATACTGTTGCCAAACCTATGCATGTTGGAGATGTAGCAGCTGCTGGTCTGTCTTACCCGCATGCCATGGTTGTGCCTACAGTTGTAGGCGAGGTATCTATGAATGGAGTTGGAGATGGCACAGAGAGACGAGAACTTTCATTTCCTGAAAATGGCTTGAGCAGAAAAAAAGGCTTCTTGCAAGGTTCAAATGATTGCCACCTACCTGTGGATTTCAGGTCTAGCTCGAGCACGTGTCAGGTATCCGCCGAGCCAGATTCTGTGCAAAAGCCTTCTGTTTCAGTGTTGCCACTTGAGAGTAATCTTGCCACTACTAGTTCTGTTTTCAAGAATATTGTTGCCACCCATTCTGAATTAATACCCAACCAGGACGAGTTGTATGTGACTTGCAATCTTCAGGACAGTAGTCATAAGCAGGAACAGGAATCTGTCATCAAAGACAACTATTTCCAGCATTTGTCAGGACATCCTTTGTTGGCTTATGACAAATCATCCCATGTTCTGAGGGTCTTTCCTCCACAGATTCCAACTAAGAAAGAAATGAACGAGGGCATCTCTTGCAGGCCTCTTTCTGACGTCCAAAGTCAGTTGAATGTAGGCAGGAATATTACCAATCATTTTGTCTCTCAGGATTGCTTTCTTCAAAAGTGTAGTGGCTCAAAAGCTCGGGTTTCTGCTTCTGAGCTTTTGCATTTGTCCCAAAACGATGAACAAATGAGTGATAGTGGAAGAGAACGTTCACAGAGTTTGTCAGATACAGAGAAGCCGTGCAGGAATGGGGATGTTAAATTGTTTGGTCAGATTCTAAGTAATCCTTCGTCTTCGCAGGAGCAAAGCCCTGGTGCTAAAGAGAATGATGGAAAGGGTACTCATAATCCCAAGTTAAGCAGCAAGTCAGCTGCATTAAAACTTGCCGGCCATAATAATACAGATGGAAATACAGCTCTGTTGAAGTTTGATTGTGATGGCATTCGTGGCCTTGACAAAGTACCGATAAGGAGCTATGGTTTCTGGGATGGGAGCAGAATACAAACTGGGTTTTCATCTTTGCCTGATTCTGCCATTTTGTTGGCAAAATATCCTGCTGCCTTTGGCAATTATCATCCTTCCTCAGCCAAATTGGAGCATCAGGCATTGCAGGCTGTTGTCAAGAGTAGCGAGCATAATTTGAATGGCGTGTCAGTCTTCCCTCCTAGAGATACTGGTTGCAGCAATGGAGTTGTAGATTACCAGATGTATAGAAGTCATGATGCTACTAAAGCCCAGCCATTTACTATGGAGATGAAGCATCGGCAGGACATATTTCCTGAGATGCACAGACGAAACGGGTTTGAAGCAATATCAGGCTTACAGCAGCAGGGAAGGGGTACGGTAGGAATGAATGTTGGAGGGATTCTTGTTGGGGGGCCATGTGCTGGTGTTTCGGACCCTGTGGCAGCCATCAAGATGCACTTCGCCAAAGCTGATCAGTGTAATGGACCCAATGGAACCATCATCAGGGAGGAGGAATCTTGGAGGGTTAAGGGGGACATAGGTAGGTAGGAGTGGTGAGAGGGCCTCATCATGGAGCCCTCAGCCTGGCAAGTTTTTTTGCCGTGCCCTGTATTATATCTCTTGTATTGTTCATTGGAATGATAGGGCAGTGGACGGTTGTCGTTAGTCCGTCTTTTTGGTAAAAATGTTTTAGGTGCTTGTAATATTGCAGCAGCTTTGTATTTGTTGTAATTGATGGCAATACAGAAATAATCTGTGAAACTTGTAAGGGTGGCATCCGCATCCTTCCTTGATTAGGCCAACTGGTGTTGCGATTAAGTCTACTTTTCAAAAGATTTAGCGTCCTCCTTCCTATCTAGCTGGATGAAACTGCTCCGGTGAAGAGGTCAAAGGGGTTCCTTAGGCTATGGTGGGGCAAAAGTGATTAATTTTCGATTTGGGATAAAACCCTGTTTAACCCTATCTAGACATTTTGCCTGTGGCTGACGGCTGATCGCTAATGATGGGCACGAAAATTTAATTATTTGCCTTCTCCTCTTCTCCGAAAGTGAAAGCTAAGCTTTAGTATCTTTTGGTTTGCTTGAAATATCTGTTTGACGTAGTTCAGTGGATTTTACGAATATACTTGCATAGGTTCGAATCTTTCACCATTACTACATATATTGGTTTGAATTTTTAACCATCACGCTCCAAAATGACCCCACTATGTTACTGTTTTTGTCACCAAAGTTTTTTTCTTCACAAATTTCATTTCTTAGACGCCTTCTGTAAAAATAATCGTGTACGTTTGCCGCAACAAGTAAGCTTTTCACTATTCTTAGCCAACCTACTAGCTGACTTTGATTCGTTTGGCTTCGGTCTGTAGGCTAGCCGGGAGGGGTGCAGTGACTTTTATCACCTGCAAGCAGTCAAAAAGAGAAAAAGATTAAATGCCCTGTTTGTTAACTTTCCAATGAAAAAAAAAAAAAAAACTACTACTTTTTATTTTTTTTATTTATTTTTCTATCAATTCAAACAACTAATTTTTATTTTTTCTCTCACAAATTATTATTTATTTTCTTTCTTATAACTTCTTAATTATTATTTTTTATCAATCACAATATTATCATTACTGTACTATTTTTTATTTATTTTCTATTTCATTCACTTTCTTTCTCTTCTTTCAATCTAAAGCGAGTATAAATCTCAAAAATTTTGATAAAAGAGAGGAATAAGACAACGGCACGCTGGCAGGCGTGCCGTCGATTTTGACAGACGGAGGCTCATGTCAATTTTCTTCATATAATATCATTCTAATTTCCGTAATTGTTGACCAACGTTAACCATGATGTTATGTCAGTGATTACCGGGTTCCGTCTAATTTTGTATTCAAATACGTAGAAGACAAAATTGACTACAAGAAGCAGACAAAGCATGAAATTGACTGTTTTGTCAAACATTGGAGGCAATTTTGATATTTAAGCCAATTTGTTTTGTCAGCACCTATTTGATTCTTCAATTAAATCCTCCTACCTCTCCAGTGGTCGGATGTGAGAGTATCAGTTGATGTGCATGCAGTAGGTAGCCACAGTCTCCGGGAACAGGTCTGCTAGGCCTCTGATAGCCTCTACAGAAGAAAAGTTGAGAACAATATTCAGAAACTACAACGGGAATGATAGAAGAAAACACTAAGCTTTCAGACACAACTCAAATGGCAAAAGCTTTAAGAATAAATCTATCGAATATAATAAAAAGGTGCCCAAGAGAAGTATTAGAGCAGAGCAGCCACGGCAAAACAATAGAATTATATCAATTGTTTTTCTTTCCTTGGCATGTATTGGAGTACTTTTAATTTGGGTCCAGGTTGAGTATTCTGTACGAGAAATATCTATCTTTGCTCCTGGAACAAGCAAGAGACAGCTCAAAGGTCCAAGAATGGAATGCAATCGAAACAAAGTGCTTTAAGCTTGGCCAAGGATGTGAATGTATAAACTAAGTTTTTATAGGATACATGCACTTTGGAGTGGGGAATAGGGGGATGATTTTAAGGCTGATTGGACTTGGTGGTACGCAGATTTTTTTGTATTTTTTCGCAAGAAAGTTCACTCTCTTAACCTTCCAGTACAATGCTGATTTACCAAAAGAAATAAAGGAAAGGTGCTCTAGGCAGCTCCCCTTTGACACGGAGCTAGGCCTTGGGGTGATGGTAACATATCTTGCACTTATTAATGTGGGCCCAAGTAGGATAAGCTGGTTGAGAGATACTAATCTTTGCTTTCAGGGTAAGCATGAGATAACTCAAAGGTTGGAAAACAGTATGTACTCAAAGGGAACTTGCTCTAGGCAGGGTAACTGCAGTCTTACTTTTTGTGAGGGTACTGATTAAACGCTTGTGAGAAAGACATAAAATTTGGTTTTGGAGCAAGCAATTACTTCACTGATTATCAAAGTACTTGTGACAAATATCCTTCCTTAGCAAGAATTTTCTGCTCCAACACCAATCAAAAGGTGGTATAAAATGATGAAGGAATGTATGAAAGAAACTGTAAAGGTAACTACAATTTCTATAATTTCTTTACCCGTCTTGAGCAAAAGTTTCATCCACAAATACAGGATCAGAATACTTTGGCCGTCCGCCAGCAATATACAGAGGATCACCTGACAGATGTACAACACTTATTAGCCAAAGCTTGACACTGAGTTGACTCGAACCATAACTTTTTAATGTTCAGATGGATATGGCAAAACTTAAAAATAACAGTCAAAATCTACACAAGTGAGACTCCCATAAGAAAAACTGATGGTGCCAACATGAAAGCAGTTGCTGCACAGAGCATGATATAGTAAATGTGAAATTCTCAACTCAACTAATAAGGCCTACAAACTTGTTAGGACTAGCTGGACTCCCTGTCCTATAGTGCGCCACATTTTAATGAGAAAAAAAATCATAATAAAATACTGTTCATTTGCAGCAAAATCTGCTAGCATACCTTTTATTTGTGTTAACAATCATAAATCTGATTGAAAATATTTCTTGTACGGCACCTCAAATTAGCATCTAGGATATCAAATGAATAAATATAATAATGAGCTCTCTCACTGTAAAATGGCTTCTTGCACATCAGGACAAGAGCCACAATATCAGTTTAGGAATAAAAGGCAGAATCAGAGTGTATGTATCTCAAACACAGGTCTCCATCTGTTATACATTAATTGAGTTTACTTTGTTAAGTCAAATGCTCCATTTTGGCAAGACATTCCACTGTGAGGCACAGGTGCAACGCCAATATCTGTTAATGCATTTTAAAACACTAACTAGATTCCATTCACCCAAAAAAGGTGTCCCTGTGCATGAGGCTCGTACAATGTGGTGTCTAGGGAAGGGTTAAATGTATGCCACCTTATCCCTGTTTTTGCATACAGGCTATTTCCACACCTTGAACCTATGACTTCTAAATCACAATGGATTAACAATACCATTACACCGAGGCTTGCCCTTCAGATTCCATTCACTTGAATTACCGGAAATTCTCAGTAGTTCGAACCTTACCAAGTAAAGGATGCCCTATGAAAGAAAGATGAATGCGAATCTGGTGTGGCCGTCCAGACTTGATCTCGACCTGTTAAACAAATTAGCTCTCCATTTCAAGTTCAGAATGGCAATGCTTGGTCATATTACTGAATCCCCGCCTCTTTCCAGAAAATCTAAGCAAGAACGATCCTCAAAGGGGAGATCCTTAATTCAAGCTTTAAAATGAAGCATGGAGGATACCTGGACCAATGTGCAATTTTTGTCTACATGTCTCTCAAGGACTTCAACCCTGCTTAATGCAGCCTTTCCTGGTTGAATCAAAATGGCAAGACATGGAGATGAATAGAAACACTTAGGAGACCAAGGAAATCTGTGGGAGCAAAGGATAGAGAAATCTCAAATAGATATAGTGACTCTTATATAACTCTAAGAATAATTAAAACAATCTTTTATCCCGTTGAATTTGTAGTTGCAATTGGAAGAATTTCAGCAGGAGAAAAACAACCATATATGTTTAGCAAAGGAGAACAGTTTAACGAACCTGAGGGCGAAGCAACATACAATCCTTTTGCCACTCCAGGGTATCTAACCATTCCAATTGGCTGTCCAACTGTAAACTAAGATGCCAAAAATATGTTCAAACTTACATAAGATAATGTGAAAGGAATGAATTCATAGACATTAGCAGTAGAGAAGTGGCATCAAAAATTGAATAAGATAAGAAATGGGGTTACAATATGGAGATACGAACAACAGCCATAAAAAGAAATTGTTTGAGGTCTTACCTCGTCATCCTTAACTATCCCATTTACTAGTGCTCGATAAATCTTTGTAATTCTCCTCTCCATGTGGCCCATACTGGTATTAATGTTCATCAGTAAAGTGTTTGTGATTAAAATTGAAATGCATCAAGACAAAAGGCTCTTAATCATACATAAAGCTATTATGAAACAAGTTATAATCAGAGTCAATTATTGCAAAATCAAGCCATCAATCAGGTGAGGGTTTCTTCCTCCAGCAAACCAATGCAGATTGGAAGTTTGACAGCTGTTTCTCCAAGGGGGTGTAATAATGAAGGTACAAGCACATTTAGGCATTGTGCTTTAACATTCTCAAAAATATTCTCTATTGTTTCCTAGAACATATCTGGTGGAACAGTTTCCTCTTTGTTTCTATGTTTTTCTTTTTTAGATAAATTTCCTGGGAAGAACTTCTAAAACATCCAGTAGGGAGTTAGGGATTGCCTGTTTAATGCCATGACTTTGTCATGTTCATACTACTGACATAGCGGGCTCTCCACTTCAATTACTTTCCAGCAAATCGCCGTAGATTCATAAACTTGGAGCAAATAACTTTCATTTATGGAAGTTTGGCCAACTGATTCTAATTTAAAAAGTTGTGCTTCCCTTTCCACAGCCTTAATTTTATTCCATGTGAGGGAAATTTTTAAGCCTCTTTACAATCTTCAGGCCCAGAGGACAAACAACAGGCATCTAACAGCCAAGAAATTTTTTCTCATTAGATAAAGAACTTCAGATGAGCGTGCCACTAACCTGTTCCCTTCGATGAGAGATGCCCCATCAGCAAAATATGCAGCAAAGCGTGTCTTAGCCTGCTTTGTCTTTGCACAAAGTAATATCCCTGAACCACAGAAAACTTCCATCAACCATATAAACAAACTTACAAGAAAAAAAAAAAAAAAACCACCATTTTCCAAATCGGATTATGAAAAGCAGCATGAATAAAGAACAGAGTCGAGACAACCACAAGTTACAATTGGAAAGATACTAAACTGCAGGTGTATATCTGTATCAAGAAGTTGGTCTTCAGCACAAGAATAAGATCAGTAATACAATTGACATTTAAACAATATTTATTCATCAGTTTTTGGCTTCTTAACATTTCTCATTGTTACTATTCCATCAGCCATCTTGCAAAAATTAGATCCAAAATTTAATTGGATTCAACTAAACACACCTTTTCCCACCATTCCGCTTTATTGTGAACTAAGTTTGGGGTGAAACTAATTGTTCTAAATACTTCCTAAGAAAAGATTCTCAAGTCTACTTAGGTCATCCTCTTCTTCTCCTCTCTTCATCCACCTAGATTTTACGACCCCTCTTCACTGGAGCATTTGTAGGTCATCATCAATTCTAAGCTCAATAAAACAGAGGAAAAAATTTGAAATTGAGGTCATTTTATTTAACATCAAAATCTTTCAGCTAACCTGAGGTGCCCCTTCCTAGACGATGAACGGGAACAGGATGAGATCCTTGGCTTGCAACGGAAAAATTCTGCCCGCTTACCCACCACTGGAGTTGCATTAAAACAGTACGTTGCTGGAAAAGCCCCCCAGGAAGAACTTGCAAGCCAGAAGGCTTGTTTAAAGCAATCTGAATGCATACACCAATCAGATGCAATCAAATATAAGATAAAGAATGCATCATGTATTCCAGTCCATGGCCCTAATTGATCTTTATGATACACCTAAAAAAACAGTTTAGCTTAGTTGAGAATTCAGCTCAACCTCCCACACAGAGGAATGTTGAACAAAAAGTGACGTTGGATCTATATACTTATAGTCTTATGAACTCCAAGTCTTCTTTGGAACCATACGGAATGGAACCACATTCTATGAGTTTCCATTTACTGCACTGTAAAATGCAGGATTCCGGTCATGCAAGCTAAAAACACACCCGACACAGCAATTTTCACAATTAAAAAGCCCAACGAAGGAGAAAACCAAGCAAATTTTACTAATGAAACATAAAAACTAAATCACATGCACGCAAATGTGAGTTGACTGTTATTAAAGACTATTTACCATGTCATCATCTTCATATAAAATTTCAAGCAAGTAGGGTGCATCTGGCTCTTTCCAAGGAAGCCTGTGATAGACTAGTTCCGCGCCAACCCTAGGCATAATTAAAATTTTTGTAAATTCCTTTTTTTGTATAAAGAATACGTATAAACTACCTCATATAAATGACATTAATGAATATAAATAAACCCAAAAAAAAAATTGAAAACAATATTTTTATTTATTCACTGCAAGTCAGTTACAAAGAATACCTGAGAATTGTGTTGGGTTCTTTAACAACTATGCCGTCAATTTTTATCTGCAAAGCCAATTAAACGCAAAATAATTACTCTACAACATCTACAGAAAAGGGCAACTCAATGCACGAGACTCGCACACTTATATAAAGTCTGGGAAGGGCCAGCCTTCCCTTTATTTTTGCAAAGAATCTGTTTCTCGAATTCGAACCAGACATCTTCCGTTACCCTAAGGCTCACTCCACAAATATACTACATTCTCAAAATTAGATTTTTTTTTAATTCTTTTTTTTTCTTTTTTGGGTCTTGAGAATCGAACCTGTCCATTGTGTATTCTCTGCAACCAGCTGTGCAATTATCAGAAAAAAAATGAAAGAGAAAGACATTCAAACAAGAAAATAAATAAATAAGAAAAAAATAAAATAAAAATTATATTTAATTTCATAGATATATTTTTTTTTTACCCTGGCGAGGGAGCTGAATTGTTGTGCTTTGTAGAATAGAAGTCTATCAGCGTCAATCCTGTAATATTAACATAATAATCAGTCAAATTACAAGATTCATTTATTTAAAATAAGTAAGAGCGATTATTTTCCTTTTTTTTTTTTTTGTTCTTTATTGGAAAAAAGTAAGTGTCCTCGAAAAAAGAAATTAGAAAAGAAAAATTGAAAAGACGAGAGAGCGGGGGGAAGACCGTAATCGGAGGGAGAAACGACGTCGCTGTAGAACAAGCCGTCGTTGAGATCCGGCCATGGGAGGCCGAAGGACCGAGAAGTCGTCATCGTCAGTGACGTGTCGCGCGTCTTTCTCTTTTCCGGACAATGTGATCTTTGGCTGGCTACGGGAGGCCCGCCGCCACGCCAGGAGGGGGAGAAAACAGAGGTGGTGCTCCGTGCGGTACAGTCCTTTTTCTGTCCCCAAAACGCATCGTTTCGGGGCGAAATGGGGATTTTGTCCCTCTTTGCAATTACGGTGATAATATTGAGCATCTGATAAAAAAAAATTATTGAGCATCTATTACTTACTTTTCCGTGTATCCAAAAATTTCAAAAGGAACCAAAAAAGAGCACTGACTCAGTAATCCAGTACTAGAGTTTATGGGCCCTTAATCCTACTGATTAGAAACCGAATTCCGGCCCCCACCATTCCTTATGATTTAATGGTACAAAGCCAAACATTAATAGACCGAAAATTTTAAATTTAAATACTATTAAAGTATTTAGGGAGATATAATTTAAAGTGATAATTTAGTAATAAGTCAGTATTTTTCAGTATTAATTTGAGTTCGAGTTTTTATTGATATCGATTTTCTCACATGAGAATGTATGACGTTTAATTCAAGATTCGTTAACACTAAAATCAAGTTTGAAGAATGCTCACTCAGTCTCATTAATACTTAGGTGATTGGTTCTTCTTATATAGGAAATTGGATAAGAACGTAATAAGTGACTTTCGATTTGGTCCACACGTGCAATGCATATTTTTTTTGTTGTTCAGAAAAAATATTTGGTAAGGTTAAGTGTATACTTAACTTAAATGCATGTTGAGAGACAGCTAATTAGCTCACAACTTTCTTTTAAGTATAAAATGCAATTCTCTTAAGCGAAATTATTGGAATACTATCCCACTCTTTCATTTTCTTAACAAAAAATGGAAACAAAATATTCAAGCATAGAAATAACAAAAAAAAAAAAAAGCAGAAGAAAAAAACTATGTTGGATGCAAAACTTACGAACTCAACCTTAATAAATTTATAGAATAATAATAATCATTTGATTGCAAGAAATAATTTTTATTTTATTAATTGTTTGGCACCCTGTCCTATTGAAAAGAAGACATAAAGATGGTTCATATAAGTTAAATAATAAGAAAGTCAATTTTTGTATGCAAAAAGCCAAAAACTAGATCTTAGATCTTCTAGATGAATTGACGTTACAATAGGAATGGCAAGGCCAACGAACTGTGGCCGGCACGCACATGCTGTATTGACTTTAAAGGGAAGAAAGTAGTAACGTGCCAAAGTAGCTGGCTGAACATTCCACATTTTGCCGCTTTTGTCGACCCACATCATGTTACGTTGAGATGCTGATACATCATCCCATTTATGCAGAAGAAAACACAACTTTGAACCTTTCCAACATTTGCACTCGGAGAAACAAATGTCTCAATAAGAAAATTGTTGTAATTACTGTTTAATCTTTGGACTATTATAGAAGCCTTTAAACAATTGTCATTAGTCTTTTTAATATTGTGAAAAATAAAAAAAAATTGTTACTTTATATATAAAGATTTGTTATTTTAAGATATCTTTTGAGTTTCTGTAAAAAGAAAGTTTGAAATGTAGAAAAAATCGTGTAAAAACAGTGATTTAGAGAAATCAAAATAGATTGAGAGAAAGAATTTAATTTTGTCTGTGTTCTCAAATTTGTGTAAAAGACGTACAATGACTCTGAACTTGAGTTTAAATATTAAACACGAGTGTAATATTTATATAATTTTTCACACAATAAAA